>CM057077.1:18396891-20796891 GCA_029379335.1 Thymus mandschuricus | reverse complement strand
GGCTTAAGTTGCAGGCCAGGCCTGCAACACATGGACAAACCGTCCATTAGCAGAGTTGGCGCCCCATACTTGGCCCAACTGTGTGGTGGTCCACTTATTCCTTATACTGTGGCCTATTGAGCTTTTTGGGCCAGATCAGGGATCTACTAGCTGGTAAAACCGAGGCCTCCCAATGGCTAAATTCTCCATACTCAGCCCAGAGTATAATTTAGTCCATAAGTACTAAAACATTCCACTAGAGTTATAGTACTAAATTACCTGTTTTACCCCTGTTGAGTTCAGGGCTAGTATTAGACTTAACGACCCCCATATTTAAGATATCCCACATCCGTTGATTAACTTAGAGCTTCTGACGGCTCGTGTTATTCAACTTCTTTATTCCTGAGTAGTACCATTCATTCCTTATTCATCATACTGGAATTTAATCCACCTGCAGGGTTTGGTATGATAATCCTTAATGAATTCCTCAGGGAATGTGATCAACCTGTTCTACCAGGATATGATGCTCTGTTGCAGTTGCACTAAGAGTCGTACTAGTTGTAGCTGCTTCCCAAGATACGGAGCAGATTGAGTTGCAAATACTCTGAACTCTCACCCATGGTAAATCAAAGAAGCAGACTACAACTATACACCCTTAGGACTCAACTAGAGTTAAGGTTCATCTTAAGTCACCGAGGTCTTGATTCTTTCTACATTCGGTCAGAATAAAAGAATATGCCTCACCGTGATCCTATCAGTACACGCACGTACTAGTATAGACAAGTAGCCAAGACAAGCTACTTATGCAGCCTATACTACAGCCTAAACCGACAGTTATATCCAGAACTGTCTCAACTGTGATACCCTTTTATATCTCGTGAGGAACCAGCAACTATGGTCTTCTGTGATCTACAACACACCATAAAGCCTACAACTTTGAGATAATGGATAGATGATTGATGCATAGATAACAATTCATACTTAATCAGATAGAAGATTGTTAGTGGTTATGGACAACACATGCATACAAGCTAAAAGGCCTGCATTCTAGTATACAAATCCATCAATCTCCCACTTATACTAAAGCAAACTTTTAGTATATCATATGACAAATAGGCAAAGTGTCTACAATCTAGCATCTATTACACATCTTCTCCCACTTATACTCAAAGTTTACTAGTGTGGGAGGCGCACCAGTCCCATCCCTTCGACATGCTTGTCGAACACCTTGACTGGTAAGCTCTTTATGAACAGATCCGCCAGATTATCCGCTGAAGGGATTTTCTTCACTTCTACTTCTCCTCTTTCGACGATTGCTCGTACGAGATTGTACTTTCTCTCTATGTGTTTGCTCGCCTTGTGGGCCCTAGATTCCTTGCAGTTTGCAACTGCTCCAGCATTATCACAATATAATGTGATACCTCTGGGCAAACTGGGAACTAGTTCTAGCTCATTAAGGAAGTTCAGGAGCCACACAGCTTCTTTAGCAGCCTCACAAGCAGCCACATATTCGGCCTCCATGGTCGAGTCTGCGATGCACTTCTGCTTCACACTCTTCCAAGTGACAGCTCCACCTCCCAATGTAAACACATAGCCTGAGGTAGATTTCCTCTCATCTCGATCAGCCTGGAAGTCTGAGTCCGTATACCCTATCGGGATCATCTCATTGGACTGATAAACAAGCACATGATCTCTTGTCCTCTTGAGATACTTCAATATGTGCTTAACAGCCGTCCAATGTCCCTGACCAGGGTTAGACTGATATCTCGCCACCATGCCAACCGCATAGCAGATATCCGGTCTAGTACACAACATTGCATACATGAGACTCCCAACCGCGGAAGCATACGGTATAGTCTTCATGCCCTCTATCTCCTCTTGTGTCTTCGGACACATGTCCTTAGATAGAGGTATGCCATGTCTGAAGGGAAGAAAACCGTCTTGGCATTTTGCATGCTGAAATGGGCTATCACAGTATCTATATATGAAGCTTGGCTTAAGCCTAACATCCTCTTACGGCGATCTCTAATCACCTAGATCCCTAGGATGTAACCTGCTTCTCCCAAGTCTTTCATCTGAAACTGTTCAGACAACCAATCCTTTACGCCTGATAACACGTTCACATTGTTGCCAATGAGAAGTATGTCATCTACGTTCAGTACTAAGAATACCACGCTTCCGTCCGAACTGAGCCTGTAAACACAACTTTCGTTTATGCACTGGACAAATCCAAAGGATTTTATCACTCCATCAAAACGAAAGTTCCAAGACCTGGACGCTTGCTTAAGTCCGTATAAGGACTTCTTAAGCTTCCAAACGAGATGCTCCTGGCCATCTCTCACATAACCTTCTGGTTGGCGCATATAAATGTCCCTACCTTCTTCAAGGTACCCGTTTAAGAACGCAGTCTTGAAGTCCATTTGCTAAAACTCTAGGTCTAAATGTGCCGCCATGGACAAGAGTATTCTGACGGACTTAAGCATGGCAACCGGCGAAAAAGTCTCATCATAGTCGATTCCGTCTTTCTGAGTGAATCCTTTCGCCACCAATCTAGCTTTGAAGGCTAAAACCTTCCCGTCAGGTCCTCTTTTTCTCTTGTACACCCACTTGCAACCGATGGGCTTTACCCCATCCGGCAGCTCCGCAAGGTCGTACACGTCCATGTTAACTATGGATTCTATCTCCGAATCCATAGAAACTCTCCAGGAATCTGCATCCTCGTCCTCCATCGCTTCCTTGTAAGTCCAGGGGTCGATCTCATCATGTTCGATACCCGAGAGTAGTTCAGTGGATTCTCCCACGAACATGAAACGGTCTGGTTGATGAACAACCCTCCCACTGCGAAGAAGCGATGGTGGAGATACAGTATCGGATAAGGGTGCAGTTTTTGGTATAACCTCTTGTACACTCGGATGTTCTGGAATACTGGCTACTGCTGATGCTCGCAACTCATCGAGCATTATTTCACTCCTTGACCGATGGTTACTAATAATGTCCTCCTCTAGGAATCGGGCATTAGTGCTCACAATGACCTTCTGATCCTGGGGACTATAGAAATAACCTCCTTTCGTTCCCTTTGGATATCCTACAAACAGCCTAACCTCAGTCTTAGACCTCAATTTGTCGGCCTCCTTAGTCAGCACGTGTGCTGGACATCCCCAAACCCGAATATGACCCAAGCTGGGCTTACGCCCTGTCCATAATTCGGAAGGAGTTTTAACTGTCGACTTTGTAGGTACTAGATTGAGGAGATAACCTGTTGTTTCCAAGGCATATCCCCAGAACGAAATTGGCAAGGATGCATAGCTCATCATCAATCTCACTGTGTCTAAAAGAGTACGATTCCGTCTCTCAGCTACACCGTTCTGTTGGGGAGTACCGGGCGTAGTTAACTAAGATAAAATCCCATTTTCTGACAAGAAAGTTCGAAACTCAGTTCCGAGGTACTCGCCACCTCTATTAGAGCGAAGTGACTTGATACTTCTACCCGTCCTCTTCTCCACTTCCGCTTTGAATTCCTTGAATTTGTCAAAGCACTCGGATTTCATGTGGAGTAGGTAGATGAAACCGTATCTCGAGTAGTCATCAATAAACGTGATGAAATACTCGTAACCTCCTCGAGCTTGAACGGACATCGGTCCACACAAGTCAGAATGAACCAACTCTAAGAGCTCTTGAGCTCGATATCCTATGGACTTGAAAGGTCTGGTCACCATCTTTCCTTCCAAACATGATTCACACGTCGATAAAGGTTCTATTTGGAAATCCAAAACACCTTGTTTTATCAACCTTTGAATCCTCTTTTGGTTGATGTGGCCCAATCGTAAGTGCCATAATAGAGCTTGGTTCGTTTGAGACGGATTCTTCCTCTTTTTAGTATTCAATGATGAGGAAGCATTATAAGAAGAAGAATCATTCATAGGACAAGCAATGGAATAGAGAGACCGGGACAATGTGCCAGAAACTATAACTTCATTGTCTTTCATGATAGAAACGCCTCTATCAAAAACAACTGAATATCCATAAATAAACTGTTTCGAAATAGAAATCAAGTTTCGTCTAAAAGCAGGCACATATAAAACGTCTCTCAAAACCAAAACAGTACTATCAAAAGATAAATGAATATCTCCAACTGCGACAGTTGCAACTCTCGATGCATCGCCTATGGAGATGGTAATCTCGTCATCACTTAGCTCCCTTGTTTGCAGAAACCCCTGCAAGGAGTAACATACATGGTCAGTTGCTCCCGTATCTACTACCCAAGTCTGGGTAGAACTTGCACCTAAACATGTTTCAGTTACATATGTGAATGACGTACCAGAATTCTTCTTCTTTAAAGGGCAGTCAGCCTTCCAGTGTCCTTTCTCGCCGCATATGAAGCACTTGCCCTTGAACTTCGGTTTCCCTTTTACACCGAGAGGCACCTTCGTTGCTCCCCTAGCATTCAGAACCATCTTTCTAACGTCTTCCGGCGTTAGAGTAACTCCTGTTGCTTTATTCACAGCTTGAATAAACTCTGCAACTGGTTCAGCTTTCGGCACCACTTCATCAACTAAGGACTCCAGAGTCTCTATCATGCTGGATGCAGTCACCATATGATTAATCATATACTGCATTCCATCTGACACAGACGAAAAGATTATTTTCATAGCCTCATCATTTTTCTTGTGCCAAGCCCTATGAACCTCTCTATCTTCTTGCGATGCCGACTCAGTAAGGGAAGGAGGAGCAGAAGTCGTGAGCATATCAGTATACTCGCCCGCAGCTAGGACGTCATCGAGATTCTTCCTCCATTCCATGTAGTTGGAATCAGTGAGAGGACTCGAAGTGAGAATGTTTATCAACGGGCCTAAAGTCATATCTGAAAAAGCAATAAACACGTAGACACAAGTAAGAATAGATCATGCATCAATTCGTAACGAAAATTATTGTAACCTTTTGATAAACCAATAATTTCGAAACCTTCAACAGCCCAAACAATGCGGATCGCAAGCCACGTTAGTGTGGACGTTTACGCTCCCACTGTTCGACCAGATACTCGGATCTTTAACTCTACTTATCTTGCCAACCTATCCTTATGGCAAATAGAGCTAATAGTTGAACCTTACTAGACCATATTAGATTAGAAAAGGGACTCCATTGGGGAGTTGTATTCTAACTAATACCTAAGCTTTTAACCACAATCTTAGCCTAACTCGGAAAAAGCCCTATTTTCCTTAAGCTATCTTTGTTCAAAAACCAACTCCAGAGAAAAACGTAGTTACTATTCCGAGCAAGCCACGTTAGTGTGGACGTTTACTCAGAAAAGCTCCCACTTCTCATTTTGTTTAGAACATTTTTGTTAAGAAACCCTAAGTCCGGCAAACTCGTCCGATACGATGTGCAAGCCACGTTCGTGTGGACGTTTACACACTCGCACCAAACTTCACCTTAAGGTCAGTTGTGGAGGTCTTAACATTTTCTATACCAAAAATGTTTTTATCTGCTTAATATTTTTCTTTCAAAAGGTTGTCGACATGCTCGATCACGTTGTCACATAATCCTAAGCATAATTTTCTAAACGCAGCAAATAAACCAAGCTCGCAGAAAATTAAAAACATGCTTATATTGACTATCCTAAAACATGCTCGACTAAGCGCAATTTAATTCACCTCGGCAGGCAAGACATGCTATAATAATTTAAATTGCATCCATAGCATGCTTAAGAAAAACGAGATAAAAACAAAAATAAAACTCGCTTTTCGTGGTGTGACGACCCGTCTAATCTTTACAAAATAGAAATTAATTCCGAAACAGGCTTCGGTCTTGAATAAGTCCTCCGTCTTGATCTCCCGTTTCTCCCCGAAAATAAATAAATTAAATAAATTTTATTATCTAATTTTCGTTGCCATTGGGCTTTTCTAACCGAGATTGGGCCCACACCACATGGCCCAATTCTCTTGAATAAGCCCAAACCGCGCTCATTTCACTCTCATGGCCCACGAACCCGAAACCGGACCTAAAACGGCCCGAGTTCGTGACTGGGCCTGAGCCCGAACGCTGGAGGCAGCCCGTAACGCGAACGGGCCGGGTTGGAAACCCTAGGCCCGTCCGCGGGCTAGGGCACGGGTGTGCAAGGCTGCCCGCGCCGCAGCCGACGGCGTGAGGCCTGCCGCCGGCCGCCTCCGCCTCCCTGGCACCGCTGCAGCTGCTGGCCGTCGTTCCCTGCCGGTGGCACGGCCGGCAGCCCTCTCTGGCGACGTTCACGGCGTAGAGCCCTCTCTAGGGTTCCGCCGCGAAATCGTCGCGCTTGCTGCCGCCGATTCTGCCGCCGGCGACGTCCGCCGCGGCTCCTGCTGCTGGTGTTGATGTCGCCGGTGTGCTCCGCCGTCCTGGACGCTGCCTCCGCCGCCCTCGCCGTCGCCTTCAGCCGTGATAACCCACGGCAGAAAAACCCTCGTGGGTTCTGTCGCCGCTGCTGCTGCTCCGGCACCGCCCGCATCTGCCATCGACGATGACGGCCACGTGGAGTCCGTCATGGACTCCGTGGTCGTCATCTCCGGCTCCCATGCTGGCCTGGACGTCTGCCGCGGCATCGAACCCTTTCTAGGGTTCCGCCGTGGCCGTCCCTCACGTCGCCGTGCTTCCCCGCCACCCGTCGCACCTCCTCCGCCTTCCCCCGACGACGTACTGGCTCCAGCAGCCTGCTGGAGCCACGTCGATCACCGGAGAAGAGGAAGACACGCCGTTGGGCGGCTGCACGCGCGCGTGCGCTGGCGCGTGTCTCTCACGCGCCGCCGCGTGCGGCGGTCGTCCTTCGGTGTTCGTCTCCTCGTTCTTCGTGTTCTTCGTCTTGATGCAGTAGGTACAAATGAAAAACAAAAGAAATATCTATCTAATCCTATTCTAGATCGCAACTTATTATCTCGCGATCAAAAATTACATAGATTGCCAAATCGGCCCCGAAAATCTGATCGATCTAACTTGCATAATAATCGATAATTCCTCAGATAGAGCCGAAAATCTGATCCTTTGCTCTGATACCAACTGAAGGAACCATATCTGATCAGTGAAGATCGGTTCGCCCGAGGATCTATTTCGGATATCTAACTATCGACATAATCCTATCATGCTCCTATGAATTAAGTGCAGAATCATAGGGGGTTATAGATCGATTACCTGAAGAAGTAGAGAACTCGCGAATAGATCTTCTGATCTGTATCCCTGCTCGATTCTGACGTTGGATGGACAACGAACTTCGGAATTAGCCACGGAAAACGGGATACCACCGAACTGCTAGAAGCCGGCCGCGCGTCTCTCTCTCTCTAACCCTAGCCTCCCTTTCTTGTTCAGAATATTTAAGTGCACTCAATTATTCTGACTGATAGGTCTAAACAAGACCTTGATGGGGTATATATAGAGGAGACCAAGTGAGACTTGGGCTTAAGTTGCAGGCCAGGCCTGCAACACATGGACAAACCGTCCATTAGCTGAGTTGGCGCCCCATATTGGGCCCAACTGTGTAGTGCCCCACTTATTCCTTATACTGTGGCTTATTGAGCTTTTTGGGCCAGATCAGGGATCTACTAGCTGGTAAAACCGAGGCCTCCCAATGGCTAAATTCTCCATACTCAGCCCAGAGTATAATTTAGTCCAAAAGTACTAAAACATTCCACTAGAGTAATAGTACTGAATTACCTGTTTTACCCCTGTTGAGTTCAGGGCTAGTATTAGACTTAAAGACCCCCATATTTAGGATATCCCACATCCGTTGATTAACTTCGAGCTTCTGACTGCTCGTGTTATTCTACTTCTTTATTCCTGAGTACCATTCATTCCTTATTCATCATACCGGAATTTAATCCACCTGCAGGGTTTGGTATGATAATCCTTAATGAATTCCTCAGGGGATGTGATCAACCTGTTCTACCAGGATATGGTGCTCTGTTGCAGTTGCACTAAGAGTCATACTAGTTGTAGCTGCTTCCCAAGATACGGAGCATATTGAGTTGCAGATACTCTGAACTCTTACCCATGGTAAATCAAAGAAGCAGACTACAACTATACACCCTTAGGACTCAACTAGAGTTAAGGTTCATCTTAAGTCACCGAGGTCTTGATTCTTTCTACATTCGGTCAGAATAAAAGAATACACCTCACCGTGATCCTATCAGTACACACACGTACTAATATAGACAAGTAGTCAAGACAAGCTACTTATGCAGCCTATACTACAGCCTAAACCGACAGTTATATCCAGAACTGTCTCAACTGTGATACCCTTTTATATCTCGTGAGGAACCGGCAACTATCGTCTTCTGTGATCTACAACACACCATAAAGCCTACAACTTTTAGATAATGGATAGATGTTTGATGCATAGATAACAATTCATACTTAATCAGATAGAAGATTGTTAGTGGTTATGGACAACACATGCATACAAGCTAAAAGGCCTGCTTTCTAGTATACAAATCCATCAGTGTCGTTACCGACTTTGTTGTGCTTCATGAAGGCAAAGGAGCTAAGAGTGCAACCGGACAACTACTTTTGTTGGGACGACCATTTATGGCCACTACTCGAGCTCGAATTGATGTAGGTACCGGCACATTGAGCATGGCCGGTGAAAGAGGTTCGGTAACATTTTCAGTATTTTGAAATTCACCTTCTATTCCTACTTCTTCTTTTCATTTATGCTCTTATGTTAAGCTTGCTAACCCTCATGTTAGGAAAATATTTGTGAGATTTTAAACAAGGGAGTATCTCTGCTCTTGAAGAATTCCTTGAAGATGAAGAGTCTATTGAAGATGACGAATTCTTTAGTTGCGTGGATGAGGAAGAGGACATAATCGAGCAATTTTTATGGAATTTGGAGGAGGTTGAAGGGGTAGAAGAGGAAAAATCGACACATGCATCGAATGAGGAAGTTGTCATTAACTCTTTTCTTTCTAACCTCACCAATTGTGAAACATCTTTTCTTGCAGAGTTTAACTCGAAGATGTTTGAGGAGGAATTCGAACGAAGTGTGGGGGATTCGAGAGTTGATGATGACCAAGTTCTTGATTTTCGAAATTGTTCGAAAAAAATGTGTGTGTATGTCGCAAAGAGCACTAACACGTCGCTTGGTGCTACGGGCTTTGGTTGATCACATCATACGTCAAGCTAATGACGATAAACAAGCGCTTGGTGGGAGGCAACCCACAAAAAAAAAAAAAGAAAAAAAAAACTCTCTTTTTGTAGAATAGGATTTATTTTCTTTATTATTGTTGTTTTTCGTTCGTTTTTTTTGGTGTTCGCGTAGGGAGTAGTTTTTAAGGATTGCAATGGCACGGAAGGCCTCGAGAGGGAGCAAAGGATCGAATTTGTGCGAAAATTCGCGAAGGCAGCGTTGGACGAGCGTCCAACGTATTCCGAGTATCTCCAATTTCCCAGCGAAGGCTGCGTTGGAAGAGCGTCCAACGTATACCAGTTCCCCAGTCCAACCCATGACGGGCTCCCAACTCAGTCGCCTCGGGATCCCAATGATCCTCATTTCCATGATCCCAATGATCCTCGTTTCTATGATCAACAAAACCGAGGTCCATTCAACTCTTAGCCATATTTTGAGTCTTTTAGTTTTTATTTTGAGGCTTTTGTTTATTTTTATTTTTTTGTGCACTTTTATGCTTTGGTATTTTGTTTTGGTGTTTGTTTTGTAGGTACTAACTTGGAATCTCTCGGGATTCCGAGTTTGTTCGTCATCATCATGCGATAAGTTCTTCTTTCCTTCTCCTTATTATTTTCTCGCAATAGGGACATTGCTAGATTTTATGTGTGGGGGGGAGGTCTTTGAATTTATTGGCATGAGATGTTTGTTTTTGTTATGTCTTTTTGTTTTGTTTGGTTTGATCGAGTCTAGTATGTGAGTTTTGTTCTTCCACACTTAGGAATTTGGTTGAATTCGAGTTTATAAGCATGTGACTTAGGATAGATTTGAATGATTTGATGATGGAGTATTTAGTTGTTGGAATTGATAGCATGAGTTAGGTTGGTTTAGTCTTGAGTTGTGATTGATTATGACTTGATGAATTGTGGGGCATGATCGATTTGAGTTTTGAGGAATTGGATTAATGATTTTGGATTATGAGTGATAAATCTAGATTGTTGCAACTTTGGATTGCTAGTTTACTTTCCCCTTATATAAAATAAAATAAAATAAATAAATAAATAAAAAAAATGTGTTTTATTGTGATTAAAAGTGTTGATAGGATTCTGCTCCTCTTACTTGTAACGTATGAAAATAATAGAGTAATGAGCATGGAAAACCACATGAAAAGGCTTCGAGAGACCCTCGAATGATTAAATTTCATGAATAATGTCCTAGATGATACTCGTATATGTTAGAATAAAGTGTTCATAGGTACTCTACTCCTCTTGACAATGAGTACGGGAAACCGCACTAGGAGGCTCGATGTGACCCATCCATGATTAAACCTAGTGAATCATGTGCCAAAAACGTTCACTTGTGTAAAAAAAAAAAAAAAAAGAAAAAAAAAAGAGTTATATATGTGTTGAGTTGAATAAAAGGGGAAGTAGGCTAGACGTCTAAGTTGTGGTGATTCTAGATATTTGTGAGATATGTGTATCGTTGCTTTTCCTCATGCTTGGATTGATTTATAAGCCACATAGTTCGGTGATGATTGATTGTTCGTAACTTGGGATTAAGGTGACTTTGTTTGTTGCTTGTCGATTCCGGTGATTAAATGTTCTATGATTTGAATTGTTTGAATTGAGTCGTTGTTGTGTGATTATATTGATTGAGGACAAGCAAAGTTCTAAGTGTGGGGGATTTTGATTGGTGTCTAGATGTTAGGATTTTTGTCAAGTTTTTTTGTCCGTTTTCCCTTGGTTTTTGTGTGTTTTCGTTGTTTGTGGCTATGATTTGGTTGCTTTGGAGTCTTTGGTATTGTAGGATACAAAGGGCAGAAACGAGAAGAAAACAAGAAGAAAGATGCGTTATATCAAAGAGGGGTTCGATAGGAGCATGTAGGCTAAAACGGAGGTCAATTTGGAGTTCGACGAGGAAGATACGACCGAAACAAGAAAGGCGCGCAATCGTCCAGAGTTGGACGACCGTCCAACGTACGTTGGACGACCGTCCAAGGTTTTGAAGATACAATGCGAGTGCTACGTTGGACGAGCGTCCAACGTACGTTGGACGACCGTCCAACATTCCGGCCAGCTGTCTTTTCCTTGTTTAACTAGGTTTTCATACCTAGTATAAATACTACCTGATATATCCGGGTTGAAGATCCACAACAATTTAAGTGATTATTCATCATATTTGCGAAGAGCAATCATAGATAAAGGATTACAACAGTAGAGAGTAAGAGATTCATGCGATTTATTAGCCATAACCACTCATTTTATACAGAGCATCCTCCGTATAGATATAAAAAAGAGAGAATCAAGCTAAATGTGGAATAAAAGGTGTTTATAGCCACAATCCAGTTAAATCAATGGAGCTCAGGGCTCATTCAAGTAAAAAAAGAAGAGGGAAAAAGAGAAGAGGGAGTGAGGTGGAGAGCGCAAGACGCCTTCATACCTCGTCCTCTCTTAGAAATGAGGATTATACCTTAGGCTTGAAATGGTGGAGGGGCGTTCCCTTCGGTAATGAGAGCAGAAGATGAAGATGATGATGAGCGAGGTTTCTTGGGAGAAGTCCTCACGTGCTCCGAGCGCTCCGGATTGAGGGAGCTTCGCAGTAGAATGTGGAAATGAATTGAATAGTACGCAGAGTGCGTGTGTGGAGAGTTGAGATGAATGAAGTGGTGTGATCACTCGATATTTATAGGTGTAGAAAGGAGGAAAAGGTGGATGTTCGTACTAGACGAGAACAAGAACGGAATTTTGATGGGGACAAGATTCTCTTTGTCATCAATTTTGTGGTCCTCACCCTAAGGAAGGTAGAGTCACGCGGATTGTATGTTCATCAGGTCCTTATGCTCTGGAAGAGGCTTACGAGCTAAAAGAGCTTCTGTACAAGCAGGAACCTGCGCAGGATCCTGGACATGGTCCAGGATCTGCGTAAGACCATATAGCATCTATGACCTAAGCATCTTTATCAAGTAGTTTATCAGGGGCTTCTGTACGGAGGGCACTCGTCACTGGCATCTGCCACTTGGCAGGGCTGATACTCATCCCTATCAGCTACTCCCCCCCCAGGTCCAGAAGCGTGCTTCGTTGGCTTCTGACAGATGCCTTGGCGGGGAAGGGTTGCATTGTAGACGTTACGATTGTCTTATCACATAGAAAATAGCGCGACGTTTAGTCTCTCGAGGGTAAGGAAATGTGAGAACTCTTCCCTCTATTATTATTTCTTCGACGTGATTGAAATGTAAGAAAGACACCCTCTTATTTTCTATAAAGGGCCTCATCGTCTTTCATTGCTCATTACTGCTGAGACCGATGATTAAACCTTAGTCACTAAGCTTTGAGCTTCTTCAAGCTATGAAGGTGCTTTCTCCGTGTTATATGAGGTTCTTGTAGTGCCCTTGGGATGATCTTGAGGCTCTTTTTTACTTGTTATTTTGTGAAAGAATTAGCCTCATTTTCTGAAGGGAAAACCTACATTTTTGTTTATCCTGCTTTTATTGCTTTTTGCTCTGTTCTCCCCGTGGCCTTTTTTGGGTGATTCCAACAGGAAACGGAGTTGAACAACCACATGTTATTTGATTTTATTTATTGTTTGTTTTTTATGTGGCGCGTGTAGGCACGCCCAGAAAGGAGGGTGAGACCTGTCTTTGGAATTAATTGAATTCCAATGCGGTGGGTGAGACGCTTTCTCCCCTCTCATACTTGTGTCTTTACTTTCTTCCTTTCCGGAGTTTATATGAAGTAGTTACTCGTCCCCCTTTATATTCTTCTAATACTTCGGAGGGAAGGAGAAACCTTTCTGCCATTTTCAATTCGACGTTTCTACTTCTCCCTTTGAACAGGTACTCTCATACTCTACTCTTCTCTTAGAGTTTTCCGCTATCACCTCTTAGGCAGTCGCTATGAAATCTTCCTCATCTCGGCGGAATAACTCCGACCATCAGGGCCGTAGCAGGTCTACCAGATCTGCTCAAGGGCCTAAATCTCAAAGGGATAATACCGAGGGTAAACAAAAGAAACAAGTTCTACCCTTGGATGAATACGAGCCTTCCACCCTAGATAGTGCAGCCTTAGATGTTTTTATTAAGAAAGTAAAGGAATTTGGGGGATTTTCGCTGAAAATCCCAGGGAGGAGTGAACGCCCATTGCTGTTAACACCCCCTCTCAAAGCTTTTTGGTTCTTCCAGTTAGGGGCCGGGCAGCGTTTTCCCGTGCCTCCCTTTTTCATTCGTGTGGCCTATTTGTACAATGTACCCTTGAATAATTGAATCCGGCCTCTATCCGCAAGGCTACCTTTTTCCACATGATTACTAGTCTAGAAGAAGTGAAGGATACAACATTCTTTTTCTTTCGTACTCATGAATTGAAATATAGAGATTCTCATCTGTATTTCTCTCCAAATGTCCGTTTTGCAAATATATGGCAAGTATGAATCCAAAGATAAGGATTGGCATGAATGTTATCTAATAGTTTGTCCGCCTCCTGGTACCTCCTGGAATATCCCCGATATTAATCTATATAGGAATCCTGGCAGAGAGAGACCTTCTCGATCACTCCCTCCCCTGTCTTCTTGGGAAGAAAGGATAATGTCTATTCTATTGTCCGAATATCCCTCTGATCATACCATGCTTAGGCCCTTTGTAGAGAGTGAAAAAACTCTATCTTTCTTTGGTTTAAAACCCAGCGTCCCTTGGTCTTGCTCAATGGGTAAAGTTCTTTTGGTCTTTGTTGCTATTTTTCAGTCTTTCATATAGCTTTCGTTAAGTGGGTGGAGAGTGATAATCTTCTCAATTTGTACAGGCATGGACATTTCCAAGCAGAATTTGAAGAAGAAGGCGTACAACAAGCTTTAGCGGATGATTGCAGAGGCCAGCCCTAAAGATGGGGCTTCTGGCCTTGTTAAGGAGGCTTCCCCAGCTGAGCGTGAAGCCTTCTCTTCGCCCGCAAGGGATCCTGCAAGTTCGCCCAAACCTTTGCGAGGAACAGGTGCTTCTTCCTCTTCTCGACTAAAGGCAACAGCCCAACAAAAGGGGAAAAGCAAAGTTTCCCTTGATCCAATTTCGCCTTCCACTACTTGTTCTGTTCCTCAAGATCCTAAGGACTCTTTGTCCTTATCGTCCCGGGCCTTGATTCCTGTTTCTACTGAATCAGGGCCAGTGGTGGGCATAGAGGGTCATGTTCCCCCTTCCCCTCTTTCTGTCACCCATCCTTTTATGGAGGGCTTTGGCTTTCCTTCATCAGGTCAGGACATGTCCACTGTAGAGGCTTCTCCCCCCTTTATGCTGGATCTGAGGACCACCTCGGTGAACCCTTCTCCGGCTTCTGCTAAGAGAAAAGGTTCATCTCCTCCCTCACTTTTGGCCAAGAAAGGGAGGTTTGACTCCGGCGCAATGGTAACCAGCTCCACCTCAGGAGCTATGGTCCCTTCGCCCTTGAATTATGTTGTCCCCGCATCCTCTGCTCTGAATGAGCGTGATTCTCAGGTTCGGGCATTAAGCCCTTGAGCCACATTTGCTAATATCAACCCCTATCTTCCTCAAAGAGAAGCCGAAGCTCCTCAGCCCTGTCTTTCCTCATCATCCACCAGCTCTTTGGCCTTCATCCATTCTCTTCGCCAGAAAGGTTTAGACGTTCCTCCCGCCACCGCGCAAGGGAGAGGTGCAAGCGTTTCTTTTCCCGGGATAGTTGACGCCATAGATGGGGGTCTGGCTGCTATGATCCTAGATAACATTCCCCGAGAAGAGGACCGGCGGTTAGTGGAGGCCCATCCTTCCGATTTTTTACTGAAGAGGGCCGCTAGCCTTGAGTTACAGGTATATTTTGGCTTATTTATTATCGCTTTCCGGATGAGAAAGTATTGGCGAGACTTACGTTAATTGTTCATATTTCTTTCAAGCTGCTAGCTGTAGATCTATGCTAGGCATCCGTGCTCTAGCTTATGACAACTTACATGCCCACCATTCTCACTTGGAGAAAGAGAAAGAGAAACTTCGAGCTGAAGTGCGCCACCTCCAAGAAAGAGCTCGTTAGCACGAGGCTTTTCAAACTCTCCAAGCCCAGAAAACGAAACTTGAAGGAGAGTTGTCCGAATTGAGAAAGAAGGATCAAGATAGGGAGACCTATCTGCAAGCCCAAGAGAAAGAAGTCTCCCAACTCCGAATTAGTTCTGCCTCCTATGCTCGGCAGGCGGATGATTTCCACGAGGCCTTAAAGGCTTCGGTCCTACAAATAGCAGGAGAACATGATGCCCATTTTGCAGAAGTGGAACAGCTTAAAAGGCAGCATGAGCAAGAATTGGCAGGAGCGAAGGCTTCCTCTCATGCTGAGGGACTAAAGGAGGGACTAGAGCAGGGTCTTATTAGGGGCATGAGAGGTTGCCGATCCCAACTTCTTCTTACCCCCTACGGGCAGGCCTTCCTTGATCACTTGATTAATCATTTACCAGAAGCTTATCTCCATTCTCCCAGCTTCTGGGCTAGGATGACCGAGCCTCTTTCTGAATGGGCGGCTAAGTCTGTGTTTGAATGCTGTAAAATGTTGGGCGTTCCTGAGAGGGCCGCATCTGTGAATCTAGGCCCTATTGTAGAGGCTTTCAGCCGAGCACCTAAGACTCTGGCACTTAATCGCAAGATCAGTGATCAGAACCCTTGGTATCTTCACGTGCTTAGGAAGGCGGCTGACATCCTTCATCGCCCTCATGATCATTTGGAGCCATCGCCCTCTTGGGGCTCTCCCCGTATTCAAACCTTTCTTCCTGACGCCGGAACGTTAGGGCTCTTAAAGAGGATTTTCGAAGAGGTATTACCTTGTTATCTAAGAACCCCTTTTATATTTGCATTTGTACTATTTTAGTTTCAGCTAAGCGATTCCTCTCTCTCTCTCTCTCTTTTTTTTTTTTTTTTTTTTTTTTTTAGGAAAAGGAATCTCCTGATTTGCTTCCGCCCAGATGCGAGTTTCTCTTTGAGATTTCCTCTCATGAGTTGTTTTCGTCCGATTCTACGTGCGTACCCTAGCTGAGCAAGTTGCCTCGCTCAAGGGCCCCGGGAAAGTCTCCTCTATTCCTTCTGCGGAGGTTCAAGTGGAGAACGTAGGCGATACTAACGCCTCTACTTCCGAAGTTGAGCAAGTCAACGAGGAGTCCACTACTTCTCCTAATCTGACCTTAGCTCCTCCCACTGTTGATGCTGCTGCTTCCCACTTTGGGGATCCTATAGATCTTGCTCAGGATGCTTCTACAAATCCTGCTCAGGATGCTCCTGCGGATACTGCTCAGGATGCTGCTGACCGCTTCGTGGCCAATTTGTTTAATTCTGATGCTATCGATCCTTCTACTCAAAACTAGGGGTCATTTATTGGCTTCCCCTTTTTATAACAACTGGTGTTTCGAGACAATTCTCTTTCAGTTTTTGTTCTAGTTTTTAGATGGTTGAATGATTTTATCTTTCAGGATCTGCTTTTCATTTTTGCTGGCATAATCCATTCTTTATTTCTGTGAGCATACATCTCCCCATCTTATCCATGTTCGTTATCCGCGTAGACAATGCAATACAAGTATCGATATAGGAAAAGCATTTTAAGATAATAGAATATGGATAACACTATAGGGGGATACTCCCTACTCCCCCCCAAGTGAGGTATAAGGGATCGGAGGAATTATACCTCATTTTAAGTTGTATCTCTCAAAAATGCCCTTTTGACGTTAGGGACTTAGTTCGCTTTTTCCATAAATAGGCTAAAAAAGTAAACATAGACGAAGGGTATGATTGGCTTTGCTCCCTTTTTTTCCTCCCATGGAGTAGTACTTACTCCTCCATGGTTGAGGGGGCATTTTCCTTGGCGTGGCTCTCGTATATCATGTTAATGACACCTTTAAACGCCGATATTTCTTCTACCTCAGGCGTTTTATCCTCCACCTCTTTTCGCTTCTTATTTGGATTACCCTCCTTTCTGACATATTCCAGGAGCTCCCCTTCCTGTATCAGTTTTTCAATAGCTATTTTCAGGTTTCTGCATTCGTTAATCATATGTCCATAGTCGTTGTGGAACCTGCAGAATTTATTAGAGGGTGGTTTCCTTGGAGGATGCCTATGTCCCGCAGGGATCTGCACTCTTGGCTTTTTCATAACTATTTCGAACAGTTCATCGGGCTATTTAACCAGAGGAGTGAAAGGCCTCATGAACCATTCATTATGATCAGCTCTTCTAGTGTCTGTGGCCAGTCTCTTCTTTTCCTCTGGCCTTTTTTCCTTCTGGGTGGCCAGTTCAGCCCTCTTGCTGTTCAGAGCTTCCTCCATATGAATATATTTCTGGACTCTGGTCAATAGTTCCTCAAAAGAAGTAGCTTCTTTTTTAATGAGAGAGGCAAAGAACTGCCCTGGCTTTAGACGATCTACACAGGCAGGCACTTTCAGCTTTGGCTCTACTCCCGGGATTTCCATGACAGCCTCGTTGAAGCGCATCATATAATCCCTCAAACTTTCATTAGCACCTTGCTTAATAGTTGTTCTAGTAGTCCTTTTGGCGCTGACAAACTGTTGTAGAAAAACCTCTTTCAGATCCATGAAGGAATGAATAGAAGCTTTTGGTAACTGCTTGAACCAATGTTGGGCAGTCCCTGACAGAGTTGTGAGAAATACTCTACACTTGACTCCTTCCGAATATTGGTGGAGGAGGCATAAGCTCTCAAATTTCATCAGATGCTCTTCAGGGTCCCCTTTCCCTTAATATTCATAGGAAACTATTTTGAAATAGCTAGGGACAGGATCTGTTTGTAAATCTACTGAGAACGGGCTGCTCTCATCAATATATACGGAGAAAAGTTCCGATGCTTGTCCTCCATTCTTCTGATTGGGAAGATGCTTGAGGTTCTTTTCTTTATTTGCATAGCGAACTACTCTCTCGCTTGCCTCTGTTTCCTTCAAGGCTCTCTCTGGGGTTTGCTTCTGATTTTTTAGCTTCTTTACTTCTTTGGATAAGAGCTTCATTTGCTCTTGCTGTTGAGCACATTTCTTGGCCCATGCATTATCAACACCCTCTTTGAGGCTATCCTCATGCTCTTTAGGATCCTCTTCATCTGGGGATTCCCAGTCAGTGGACAATCCCTCCTCTTGCTCGGCAACTATTGATGGTAGCTTAGTGGCTAGCTTCTGCATAATGCCTGGAGCCACTGGCTTCTGCTTGTGCATTTGAGGTGTGCTTTTACTTCCTCCACCTTCTTGGGTTTCACCCAGAAGAGTTATGTCCTTGGAACTTCATCCCAAGGCATGTAGCCTTTTTTCAATGGCTCCTTCGACCGCCCCCTCTACGAGCTCTTTCATCTGGAGAAGCATGGCCGGGGAAAACTGAGCTTCCATGTTGACACTGGCCTCTGTCACCACAGTGCCTTTTCCTTTATTCCCGAGTAGGGAATTTTCTGGATTTCCAGTAGCTTGGCCGGCTTCTTTTGAAGCAGCATCTGAGCGGATATCCATCTTTGTGAGGTTCTGCAAATGTTTGGAGATTTTTGGAGAATTAGTTCCAGATGCTCTTGAAATGAGTCTTAAAATAGATATGGTTTGCTTTTGACAAGTCTTTTATGATTGGAGATCATTTATAGGAGTTTTCAGAGACATTGTCTGTTTATGTAATGGCTTTTTAAGAGTATCTTCTGCCTGTATAAGGCAGGAAAGAGTGGCGCCTGTTTTCGCAGGACTCAATGTCATGGTGTAGGGCCTTTTAAGATTCTGCCTGTTATACAGAACTGAACGTGTAGTGCCTATTTTCAGAGGACTCAATGCACGGTGCCTGGTCGTGCAGGACTTTATGTATGGCGCCTGGCTAGGTAGCGCTTTTTCGTATGATGCCTATTTTCATAGGGCTTTTATCATAGTTTTGCGTAACTGTGTAGGGATTTTAGAAGGGTTCTGCCTACTGTGTAGGGCTTACAAGAATGTTGCCTATTAGATAGGGCTTCTGGGAGTTCTGCCTATTATATAGGGCTTATGAAGATGTTGCCTATTAGATAGGACTTATGAGAGGTTTTGCCTATTATATAGGGCTTACGAGAATATTGCCTATTAGATAGGGCTTATGAGAGGTTCTGCCTTCAAATGTGGGGCCCCTTCATCAAGGTGAATGGGGTGACCTCACATTTTTGGCCCCCTCATTTTCACTCTGTGTGTTTTCGGTTCATGGCAATACAGGGGCATACGACTGAGTTTGAGCCGTAGTGCTTCGTCTGTAATTACCAATCCCTCATAACCCATGAGCTAACTTCACATTTTTGTAATTTTAAACGGAGTTTTAAGCTCACCAATTTCGACAGATGAGCCGACTGCGTTCTAGGATTGTTGCGATTTCGATTCAACTTTTCCTCAGATCCTTCACAACCTTAGACCAAACACAAGATATAATTCATTTATTACAATTCATATGAGGAGCATAATCTTAAGATTCCCTCCGATTTCGCAACCCAACACCATGAAAGGTTCCTTCAGACTCAACAGATAAAACAGTTCAGTTACAGAGATCCAACATATATTATGAGGAGAACATGATCTTAAGATTGCCTCTGAATCCTTGACTCACTATCATGAACAATTCAGCTGAAATTAACTCACAATATGCATAGTTAAGTTTCTTAAGAAAACCACTGAACTGACATCCAGTATTTGTTCATTCTAACATCCCTTTTTCGGGCATTTCTTGCACAAGGAAAATAACAGAGCAAATTCGTAACCATATTGCCACAATCAGCTAGGACTTCAGTGATACCAAAGAGATTAACACTTCAGATTCAAAAAATTCAATAGTATTTCGAATAGCAAGCTCCAAATTCATATATAAGCAAGGAAATCAACGTCTAAAGCACAAGTTTCCCACAGACGGTGCCAGTTGATAGATCCGGGTTGAAGATCCATAACAATTTAAGTTATTATTTATCATATTTGCGAAGAGCATTCATAGATAAAAGATTACAACAGTAGAGAGTAAGGGATTCATGCGATTTATTAGCCATAACCACTCATTTTATACAAAGCATCCTCTGTATGGATATAAAAAAGAGAGAATCAAGCTAAATGTGGAATAAAAGGTGTTTATAGCCACAATCCAGTTAAATCAATGGAGCTCAGGGCTCATTCAAGTAAAGAAAAGAAGAGGGAAAAAGAGAAGAGGGAGTGAGGTGGAGAGCGCAAGACGCCTTCATACCTCGTCCTCTCTTAGAAATGAGGATTATAATTAGGCTTGAAATGGTGGGGGGCGTTCCCTTCGGTAATGAGAGCAGAAGATGAAGATGATGATGAGCGAGGTTTCTCGGGAGAAGTCCTCACGTGCTCCGAGCGCTCTGGATTGAGGGAGCTTCATAGTAGAATGTGGAAATGAATTGAATTGTACGCAGAGTGCGAGTGTGGAGAGTTGAGATGAATGAAGTGGTGTGATCACTCGATATTTATAGGTGTAGAAAGGAGGAAAAGGTGGATGTTCGTACTAGACGAGGACAAGAACGGAATTTCGATTGGGACAAGATTCTCTTTGTCATCAATTTTATGGTCCTCACCCTAAGGAAGGTAGAGTCACATTGTATGTTCATCAGGTCCTTATGCTCTGGAAGAGGCTTACGAGCTAAAAGAGCTTCTGTACAAGCAGGAACCTGCGCAGGATCCTCGACATGGTCCGGGATTTGTGTAAGACCATATAGCGTCTATGACCTAAGCATCTTTATCAAGTAGTTTATTGGGGCTTCTGTAAGGAGGGCTGGTATGCTCGTCACTGGCATCTGCCACGTGGCAGGGCTGATACTCATCCCTATCACTACTCCTTGTGAACGAATTTTATAACAATTTTACCTTAGTTGTAGGTCTAGTTTTCAGCACATTACATTCTAGTTTAGTTTCCTTTGTTCGATCCGGATCGTTGTTCGTTTTTAATTCAAGACTACTTCTTTAGTTCGTGTTCTTCGTTCATCGTTTAATTTCGTAAGTTCTTTATTGCTTTCGTTTATTTGATTTATTTTGCTTTCCTTAGTTCTTGATTTAATTTCGTAATTGCTTCGTTTAATTTCATTCGTTTAATTTAGTTCGTTCGATTTCAAGTTCTTAGATTATATTCGTTTTTCTTAGTTTTCAATTCTTTCGCTTTCAAGTTTTCGTAGTTAGATTTATTTGCTTAATTTTCAGATTTAATTATTATGTCTAGATTCATTTTTGTTTCTTTCGTTGCTTTCTTTATTGCTTTCTTTTCGATTCATGCCTAGGTAGTTTATTTGCTTTTATCTAGTTTAATTCTTTAGATTAATTAGTTCGATTTATTTCTTTGCTTTCTAGGTTAGTTATTTACTTGCTTTGATTTACTTTATTGCCTAGGATTTAAAAACCAAAAACCCCAAAATATTCTTTACTTGCTTTCTTAGTTTTAGGCTAGATTAGGTTTTTGCTACACAGTTATTTGCCCTGCTAAGTTTTCCTTCGAGATTTGACATTGGGTTTTAGTTGCTAGTGACACGATAGGATTTTGTTCTATTGCAAACACTTTTTGGTGAAACACTTACCATTCCAAAAGTAAAGCGAAAACTGTTGAGGCTACTAAGTCTCAAACCAAGACACTAGAAATAAATGATGTTCCTTTCAAAAATAGAACTAATATCTATGTGTCACATGAGTCGGATTGGAGATGGTCCAACCGCACTTACGTCGAGGGGGAAGTATTTGAAGTTCCCAAAAGGAAGATTCAAGCCCCAAAGGTTTTCCAAGCAAGTCATGGTCAAAAGCCTAAGTTGACATCGCAGAAGAAACCAAGCGTGTCGCTTGCCGAGACCAATAAGCCCAAGTCAGTCTCCAAGCCTATGGCTAAACCTAAGCGAGATGCTTCAGGTTATAAGCAAAAAGGCAAGAGCATGGCTGTGTCTCAAGCGAGTTGATACGATCCTTGATGACCGAATGGTAACGCACGCGGAAGAAACGAAACTAACTAACGAATGGAGATCCCAATACGTCAATGGACTAAACCCTCCTAAGTACTATAGATAAACCGAAGTCTCTATAACCCAAAGAAACGGTCGCCAAGCCACACGGGGACGATGAATGACACACAACGAGGTTTGATTTACTCGCTGATTCGCCGGATAATGAATTCGTCTTGGAATAATCAAGAGGAATTCGAAAACTCTCAAGAGAGAATAAACTCACAATAATATTAATGATCAAAGCTCACCAATTTTCGTCCACAAAGACCCCCTTATATAGAGAGGCAAATAAAACCATCTAAACCTAATCTAACTAGGAAATAACTGACCCAAAGTCATTGGCATGGCCCAACCCATTAACCAACATGATAAAAACCCAAAAACAAGTCTTTTAAGGCCCAAAAACGTGGCCTGACTCAAAACACACGAAAATAATAATAAAGTCTTCATTTTTCAGCCCGAACGCACTCGATAAAGTTGATGACTCGCGGGCTGTCCGGTTCGCCTTCTCCAATGGGCTTCTTCATCAATTCTTGAGCCCAAACTTCTTGAATCAATCCTTGCAAACCTTCCTTGAACTTCTTAGCTCGAGCTCTCGTCACCGGCCCTTTGGGAACACGAACAGGATCTTGATTTGACGAACCTTGGACTCCATCACGAGTCGCTTCCCCTCATGCACACACTACTGCACTTCTGAAACTGCGTTCAAGCAGAAGTCACATTTTAAAAAGGCCGAGGAACCTAAGACACAAGCTAACACTCAAAGGAGAGTGAAGCTAGTGTGGGTACCAAAGAAAGCTAACCTACAAGGACCCAAACTGATTTGGGTACCAAAAATGGCTTAATTGCAGGTGAGCGCCGTGGATCCCATGCCCAGTGAAGGTCAACCAATATGGTACTTGGACAGTGGATGTTCAAGACACATGACGGGCATGAAAGCTCTACTTCAAGATTACACAGAGAAGAAGGGTCCACAAGTAACCTTTGGTAACAACTCTCGAGGAACCACCAAGGGATACGGCGTACTGAAGAGAGGAAAGATCAGAATTGAAGAAGTTTCCTATGTGGAAGGTCTAAAGCACAACTTGCTATCCATTTCACAGTTCTGTGATAAATGATACAAGGTGGAGTTCATCTCCAACAAGTGCGTTGAGAAGAACAAACTCACATCCCAAGTGGCGCTCACTGGAATACGATGAAGAAATGTCTACATAGCGCAATGGGAGAGCTGCAAAGAAGAAACGTGCTTGGTCGCTAGAAGTGCAACGGAAATAGGCTGGCTTTGGCATCGACGCTTGAGCCACCTCAACTTCAAGACGATCAATCGCTTAGCTCGAAAAGGCTTGGTGTAGGGCATACCCAATGAAGTCTTCATCAAAGATCACACATGCTCACCATGCCAACGAGGAAAGCAGACAAAGAAACACTTCGCAAGCTTAGAAGAAGCATCTTCCAAGCGAGTGCTGGAGCTACTGCACATGGACTTGTTTGGACCAGTCACTCCCGTGAGCATCAATGGAAGAAAATACACTCTAGTGGTAGTCGATGATTGCTCCCGCTACACTTGGGTTGTATTTCTCTTTAGCAAAAAGGAGACGCTGTCCAAACTACCTCAACTGCTCAAGTGCCTCGCTGTGGAGAAGAACCAAGCGATCGCTACCATTCGCTCTGACAAAGGTATAGAGTTTCTCAACTCTACAATTGAAGCATACTGCACGGAGCATGGGATAGAACACCAAACATCTGCAGCTCACACACCTCAACAAAATGGAGTTGCTGAGCGAAGAAATCAAATCAAGCGAGTGGTCTTCTCGCTTCGCTTGATGCGCACGATTCGCTTTACTCGGTAGACTCGCTTCGCTTCGATACACACTCAAGTGAGTGGTCTTCTCTCTTTGCTTGAAAATATGCAGTCTAACCTAAAGAAATCTAAAGCATAAATAAGCCATCCTAACATAATAGGCTTGAAAAATTCTATCCTATCTAATCAAAATAGGGTCGCTTGGGAATAGGATCTTCATGGAGGGTTATGGGATCTAATCAAAACACATAACATATTTTATTAAAGCATCCCGTTAAGTTCTACCTTAACACATGAATCCTTAACAATTCCCAACAATTTCCCCGTTTTTGATGTTGCCAAAACCCAACACTTTAACCATTGTAAAAACTTCAAGCGACTGAATCCTTCACAGTCTTTTCCATTTTTTAATTTCTTATGGTTTTCGTGTAGGCTTTGTAGCATAAGGATAAAAATCATATAAAGCAAATAAATGCAACAGGTAGATGAGATGAACGCTTGACAGAAAAATAAATTGGATAGATAGTCAAGCATGACACATAGAGAGAGATCAAGATTCATCCATGATGTAAGCAGAGAAAATCCTAGACTTCATGGTTTTTGCAGTTTCTTCAGTCTCTCGGTGTAGGCATTCCATCTCCAAAGCTTCATCAATTTCGTCATCGATAACCCTGCGGTTGAGAATTCTTGATCCTGGTACTCTTGGTTTGGGAAACAGCATCCGCTCGGGAATCTTGACAATCCACTTCTTCGGCTTTGCGAGCTCTGCTTCGATGAAGATCCTCCTCCGAAGTGGCTCATAGTACATCACCATGAAATTGTTCAGTGCGTCGAGCTTGGAAATGGAGTCTTGGCCGGGAACTACTTTCCAATAGTAGTAGGCCTCTTCGGATATTACAACACCATGAAATTTTTCGCGGCACTCTTTCCAACTCTCCTTCAGCTCTTCGGATATGAAATCCTCAATGAAGCATGCGTCGGGGTGGTTGGCTCTCCTCGCTTCGATTTCATCAAAGGACCTCTCGGTTAGTTCCTTCAACAAGCTTCTGAACTTTTCGCTCTGTTCAGAATTGAAAACTGGAGCTTTCCCATTGATGAGCTTTCTAATGAAGCCCTGTTCATCCTTGGTGTACCTCTTTGATTCCTCCATCTCTCTTATTGTCTTTCTGCAAGCTTCAATATCCGCTTCGATGTAGCATACTTCAGACTCATTGGGAGTGAAGGGGATATATCCGCTTCGCATGAGACTTACTTGAATAAGCATATTTTCATTAAGCAGCTTGATGGCTCTTTCCTCTACTTTCTTCATCCTAGCCTGCTTGACAGCTTCCCTACTCTCTGCTTCCTTCTTCTTCTCTTCCTCCTCTTTCTTCTTTTCAGCTAAGCGAGACGCTTTGGCTGCAAGACTCGATTGGATTTTCTAGCGCTTGGCCGCGGGTCCCACTTCTTTGTTATCTGGAGCGGGCCGCTTCGTTGCAGTCTTAGTCGGGGCAGCTTTGGGCGGTGTCGCTTTGGCATTGGCGGCAGGAGGTGCAATGAGTGCGGGCACTTTAGTCGGAGCTGCAGGAGCTGCTTTAGTGATGGCAGCTTTCGTAGGCACGGATTGGATAGGATGTACGACTGGAATCTCGGTAATTCCCTTCTCCATCAGTTTGTAAGACTGCATCATCTTCAAAGTGGATGCCAAAGCCGCATCCATTTCAATGTTGGCTGCGACGGAAGCGGAAGCTCTAGCTTTGTGGGCAGTGGCAGCCGCAATTGATGAAGCGAGCAGCTTCGGCTGGGCATCTTCCTTGGGCTGATAGACGACAATGGCCTTGCCTTTATCAGTTCCGGTGGCCATCTCCTCCTCCTTCTCCTTCTCCTTCTCCTTCTCCTTCTCCTTCTCCTTCTCCTTCTCCTTCTCCTTCTTTCCTCCCTTCTTCCCTTCCCCCTTTTTAGCATTATCAATTGAACTGCCAATGGGTGCGGGAAATAAGGTCTTCACATCAAGAGCACGGCGAAGGCTGGCGAATTCAATGATAATTGCCTGAAGCGTTCCATCAACTCGCTCTGCGAATGAACCTTCTCTGGCAAACACGAGCTCCGCAGTCATCATGGATATTTCTTCGAGCAGATAGGAGCACTGCATCTCTCATTCGGCAACTGCATTCCCTCTTTGGAAAACTTCTCTCATTAATCCTTCAAGAGCTGCAACGTTGCGCTCCCTCGCTTGCACTGCGGCGAAGCTGGCGGCAAGGTCAGCTTCAGCTTCTGCCTGAAGCTCCTTCAGTTTTTCCTGCACGAAAATGTCAGTGAAATTTTGTGCAGCGTTGATCTCCACCTCTCGAGCGTTCAGGGCGACGTGGGATGTAGGAAAAGATTGCACACGTCGAGTAAGATTAGCCACCCTGTCCTCCATCTCCGCAGCAGCCATGTCCAGTTGGACACGCTTAATTGTAAACGTCGTTGCCTCTCTTCTGCAGCTCTCCAGTTCGCTTAGATTTTCATCAAATTTGTCCTGGAGGATCGCTTTATCATTCTCCGCAGTTGTCTTGGCTAGTTTGGCGCGAGTGAGATCCTTTTGAACTGACTTGATCTCACTGGCCTTCTTTTCCATTTCCTTCTCATAGGTTGCTTTGGTCTTCTCCATTTCCTCTTTGTGCCAACGCACAAGCGAGGCTTTCTCCTCCTCTTTCTTCTTTAAATTACCTTCCAAAGCGACAAGCTTGGAAGTGAAGGCTTTCAATCTTTTTCTCTCCTCCTCAAGCGACAGCGCATCCTCACCTCTCTTCTTCTCCTCTTCGAGCTTCCCAGTAAGCTCTTCTTCCTTCTCAGCCAGGTTTTGTTTTTGGTGCTTTAATTCCACCGACAGTTGGAAGATTTCATCGTTCTTCTTCCTTATCTCTCCTTTTAAATCAAGAATCTCTTGATTTTTTGTAGAGAGCTCCTCCGAATGCTTCTCCACGAGCTTCTGCTCATGCTCCGAGAGCTTCCTCTCCAGCAGCTCGGCATTGGGATAGGCTAGCTTGATCACAGCATCAAGCAGCTCCAAGTATTTGGGCTTATTGATCAATTCTTTAAACCCTTCAACTCCGATGAACTGGAGTTGAGTAGCCTCCTTCTCGTCTATCGATTCTTCCGAGAAGACTTTCCTTAAGTTGAAGATTTTATAGTACTCAGTACCACGGTACGTGACGTACGTATGAAAATCAACTGCTTGGTTGAGGAAGTCTTCGTCCATAGGCACACGCGGGTACCTTCTCTTGACCTTCAAGGCAGCTTGCGTCCAGTTATCACGATAGCACTGGAGCGCCTTGTCTATGGGTGTTATTTGGGGGGGGGTGGTGGTTGAACAGTTGTTTGTGAGGGAAGGTTTGAGTTGAGAGTTTGGGTGGGAGATTCTGGGATAGTGGTTTGAATGGGGGCTTGAAATGGTTCATAGATTTGGTGAGCTTCGGTGCTTACAGACTCCTCATCTTTAAGAAATGGAAGATTGGGTAATGCATGGGTGCTTACAGACTCCTCATCTTCAAAGATGGCTTGGGGTTGGGCGATTTGAGTTTGGGGTTGGCTGGGATGGGTTGTAGAAGCTTGTGGTTGATTAACTTCTTCTCCTTCAGGTGAGGGGGCACGCCTCTCTCTAAGCTCAGTCACGCTCAAAGATGTGCCAGAAGGTGAGGCTGCTTCCTCACTTTGTTCTTCAAGCGAGACAACTCACTTGTTCTTTTGGGGGGCCGCTCGCTTCTTAGCCGGTGAAGCGGCTCGCTTCTTTCCTTTCCCCTTCTTCTCCGTAGGAAAGGCCACTGCGGGGAGCACATTTTTGTCCAAAATTCCACGATCGATTAGCGGCTTCCCTGGCTTGACCAGGTCATTGAAGACATTTGATTTCTTATAAGCGATCGTCTCCGTCCAGTTCTGGTAAGGAAATAGTTGCTCCAAAGCATAAGAGACCTTCCCAAACAGGCGAAGCTTTCCTTTCCTGGTGATGTTAACGTTGTTGCCCTCCTCATACTTGAAATCCTTGGCAGCTTCTTGTATATTCCTGATGAACCACTTGAACCAGTTGAATTTGGTTCCAGTGAGACTGTCTACAATCGCTGTGACGGCGAATAGTTTGTTGTCGGAGACTTGCCCTAGTCCTCCGATGTGGCATACCACCGATTTGGTGTAAAGCTTGCAGATGAGATTGTAAGGCTTCTCCAAATCTGTCCTCATGTTTTTTGCCACGATCATTCCATGCGACAGTGCAATTTGCGGCGAAGCGAGCGTAATCTTCCTCCACTGTTAGTCCTACTTCCGAGAGAGTCTCCACTCCTTCTCTCGGAAGCTTGAAAACCTCTCCGATTTTAATCAAGCTAACGAAAGTAGTCTTTTGAGTTCTGAGATCGGTGATGCTAGATTTCAGTTCGTTCTCCTTCATGTTCAGAAAAAGCTCTGCGATGGCTTTGGTGAGGATTTGTGTAGGCTTGGCGGTGATAAGCTTCCACAGACCGACGGAAGTCACCGTCCTTAGAAAAAATCCGGCGGGTTCAATAATTGATTCGTCGAGATGAGGCTCGACGTTGATTTTACTCTCGGCTTTTTCCAGAAATTCCTCCATGGTTTGAGTAACTTCTTTCTTTACCATGATGATAATATGAGAGAATTGGTGAAAATATAAGGGATTTGGTGATAAATCGGAGACTGGAATGATGCAGAAAAAATTGCAGAGAGTTTGCACGAGAATGGAAAATTTGGGAGTGATAAGAAAATTCTGCAGAGAACAAAGTCGCCCTTATATAGCTTCAGGGTTTGTGCTGACTTGGCGGAGAGAGACGGTGAAAAATTGACATGGGCGCAAGCGAGTAGCGACGCGGCTGACGTGTTGCAGTTAAAAGCGGTGTCACCGTGGTTAAAAGTGAACCACACAGGTGACGAAACGTGGTGCGTGTCACGCTCTGGTTCGCTTGCACTTGCGGCCATGATCCAACGGCTTAGATTTGAAGGCTGTTGCGATTCAACGGCTGAATCGCTTGTGGTTTTAGCGCTTCAATTTCAATGTGATCTGCACGCGCCCGGTTTCTCAGACCCTAGTACTATTGGCATTAAATGCAAAAGTAAAAGTTAAATAGGCACTCGAGTGTACCCAGCTCGTACGACTCGCTTGGTACTTGCTCGCTTAGCTTTAGTGGCCGCTTGGCTTTTTACTCGCTTGCGAAGCATTCGCTTGTCGTGACTGGAGCACACTCGCTTGCGATGGTGAGTTCGAGTGACGTGGCACTCGCTTGACCATTTTTAAAGCGAATAAGCTGAAAATTTATGTTTTCTTGCTTTAAATTTAAAATTTTTGTAACTGACATACTTCGAGGATAAACAAAAATGTTTTCTTCTATGTATTTGTGTCAGATTCATTTATATTTTCCACATAGCAAACAAAGGTTTCTAGCACGCTTTGTTTTGCTTAGTGTAATTTAAAATTGAAACACTAACCAATCAGTTTCGCTTCGTAGGAAACTGATACCTCATTGTAGACTTGAGCTTGTGTCTTCATGGCATTCATCTCTTCTATCTTCATCTACGATTAGAGAGTCCTCCATCGAAAGAATGGTGGGGAAAAGTGAATAAAGCACTTGGCAGCTCAACTCAATTAAGAGTGAGTATGAAGTTAGTGTTTATCCACGACGAATGGGAGATGAGAGACATGCTCCTCTTCAACGGAACGAGGGAAGAGGATACAAGATCATAGTGATAGCTCTGCCTAAGCTCTCACGTTTTTACGTAGGAAGGCCTGAAGTAAGACCCTACAACCTTTACTAGAAAAGGTACTTGCAAGCGTTTATACCCACTTGCGGGAATCCTAAGCAAGGTAGTAGCTTTCCTTGCTCGCTTTGGAAGTAGATCATTCCTAGAATGATCAGTAGTCCCCCCTTAACCATAGACATAACAATCCTAGGAAGCAACTCATCAAGCTTAGCCATTATGAAGCTGCCAAGCAAATCCTTCCTCTTGACAATAGCCCTTACCGACGAGCCTTGCATTGTTCCTCACGATGTTGTGATCCTCGTCCGTCTTGTTCTTGAACACCCACTTGGTGCCAATAACAAGCTGGAATTCGGGATGATCGACAAGGTACCGTACGTCGTTTCTAATGAAGAAGTCTTTACAATAAATGCTAAGAAGGCTAGAGTTCTTCTCTAAGCTTGGATATGGAATTGGCTTAGATCTAGAGTGTGTGAAGGTTGCAGAGACGAGCTTCGATGAAACTGAAACTCGGAGAACACTTAAACAAAAAATCGAAAGTTTGCTCGAAGGCTGGGAGTATTTGTTTGTTGTATGCGCTGAATGCTCAAGTAGTGTTCTGCTCCTCTCCGTCTTCTACCTCCACTATTCATAGGCGGAGGGATGCGCAAGAGCCGTTGTTGGTTTGTGGCTTTGTCCCTCCTTCTCCCGACAGTACTTGCACAGGCCTGCTGCTTTTCAGACGCGCCAGTTTGTCTCTTTGCCGAAAATGGCTAAGTTCCAATTCTAACAGTAACTGGAGCGGTCCAGTACTGTTGCGGCGTCATTGTCGGCCTGTCGGTCAACTCCGGTGCTCCATTCTCCTATCGGCACGTGGAGATACGCAATTAATGCATCGATCTTCACTTGACTAAAGTTTGTACAAGGTTTAAATCGGAGCGGGAATTGAGTTGTCGCTTTCTGTTAGGTAGGGGCTCACTTCGCTTCAGATTTGGAGCGTCTGCTTCACAGTGAGTCGCTTCAAGTCATACTGTAGTGTGTACTTTAGAAAATAGATTTCCAAGTATTTACTTTAGTAATCGTTGACCCGCTTTGACTTCTTACTGTAGCGCTCGCTTCGCTTTAGTAGACTTCACTTCGATTCTACTGTAGCATTCGCTTCGCTTCGCTTCGCTATTTCTCGGCACGCTTCGCTTCGGCTCGGTAGACTCGCTCCGCTTGTAAAAACACACTCAAGCGAGTGGCCTTCGCTTGAAAATCCTGCAGTCTTGAAACTAAGCATCTAAAGAAAAAATGAAGCCATCCTAATAGTATAGGCTTAGAAAAATTCTAACCTAATCTACATCACATATGGTCGCTTGGGAATAGGATACCTAGGGGTTATGGGATCAAATTAAAACATATACACTTATTTTAAAGTGTCCCATTTGAGTTCCCCCTTAACATGTTATCCTTAACAATTCCCAAAAATTTCCCCCTTTTTGATGATGCCAAAACCCAATTAAACTTAACCGTGAAAAGAACTTTTAGCGACTGCTTCCTTTGCAGATTTGATCATATTTTTTTTAAGTTCCTTTCCCTTTTTTTTTGGGTTAATATTGTGAGTTTTGTAGCAAAAGATAAATCATTCACAAAGCTTATAAATGACACAATTTGACAAAAAATAAAGATAGATTGATGAACAAGCAGTTCACAAAATATGGAATTTAAGATTCATCTGCTGGCTTCTTCGATTCTTCCTTGCTGTAGTAGGTAGATAGAACCTTCACTTCCATTGTCTTGATGTTGTCTTTGCTTTCCCTGTGAGAATTTTTGATTAGTAACGCTTCATCCACCTCCGCGTCAATGAGTCTCCTGTTTGGTATGCTTGAGTTTGGCATGAGTGGCATGGGGAACTGCTTCCACTCGGGCAGTTTGATGATCTTCTTTTTGGGCTCCGCGAGCTCTGCCTGAATGAAGATCTTCCTGCGCAGGTCCTCATAACATAAGCACATGAAGTTGTTCAGCGCATCAAGTTTGGAGCAATCCTCTTGAAGTGGCACAACTTGCCAGAAGTAATACGCTTTAATGAACTTCTCCTTGCACTCAGTCCACTCATTCATCAAGTCCTTTGAAATGAAATTATCAATCTCACAAGCATCCGGATGTTGAGCTCTCCTCTCCTCAATCTCCTCTTCCGACCTCTCCGTCAACTCCTTCATCTTCTTGTTGAACTTATCACCCATCTCGGAGTTGAATTTGGGAAGTCGTAGGTTTATACATTTGCGAATAATGTCATACTCATCCTCAGTGTAGCGGCGGGAGTCAACCATCTCCTTTATTGTGACTCTGCACGCATCGATATGAGCTTGAGTAATGCACGCTACAGATTCCTCAGGAGTGAATGGAATGAAAGCGCTTCGTGCAAGACACAATTGGATTAGCAGAACTTCTTCCCACAAGGTTGCTGCTCGCTCTTCCACTTTCTTTATACGAGCGATTCTGAGTTTTTCGTCCTTGGTGGCTTTCCTCCTCCTCTCTTCCTCACCCTTCTTCCTCTGCTCCAAGCGACTGGATTTGGCAGTGATGGACTGTTGGATCTTCTGGCGTTTAGCCGCGGGATCCAACTCCTTCTCCATTGGAGTTATTCGCTTTAGTGCAGAAGATGGTGGTGGCATTGTTTTCTTCGGTGCATGAGGTATGATCGCTTTGTTTGCTGGAGCGGTGGCTGCAGTAGTCGTAGCGAGAGTAGGGGTTGAAGTGGGTGCTTGAATGGGTGAAGATGTAGCACCGGCTTGCGAAGACATGGCTTGAAGTGGCTTTACCACTGGAATTTCAGTAACCCCTTCCTTGCGTAAATCAAATTCCTGCTGCAAGGCTATGGCAAGGGCTTCGTCATCTGCGATCTGTTGCTGGGCATGAGCAGCAGAGACGGCATGGGCAGCGAGTGATGCGGATAGAAGCTTCCTGGACTGGGGCTTTCGCTTCTCTTCAAAGATCACCACATCCTTCCCTTTCTTGCACGCCAGCTCCGCCCGAGCTTCATCATCTTCCTCTCCTTCTCCAACTACCTTCTCTCCTCCATTTCCTTCTCCAACTTTGCTTCCCCCTTCGATCCTTCCTTCCCCCTCTATTCTTCCTTCCTCCTCTATTCTTCCTTCCCCCTTTTTGGCATCATCAAAACTGCCAGAGGGAATTGTCATCAATGATTTTCCGGTTAGGGTATGGCGGATAGAAGAAAAATCATTGTAAACGGCGTGAAGCATCCCCTCCGCACACTTGGCAAAGGTCTGCTCTTGAGATAGCACAATTTCCGCCGTCTTCTCCAAGATTTCTTCAAGCAAAACCTTGCACTGCTCTTCTCTCTCCTTCAAGAAAGCCATCAACTGAAACGAGTGGCTCAACAGCCTTGAAGCGAGCGTCCAGCTCCGCTTCAATTTCAGCACGTAATTTATGCCTCTCCTCCTGCACAAACAAATCAAAGTGTGTTTTGTTGGCGTCAAGCTTGGCCCGTTCAGCAGTTAGGGCTCTTTCTCTGGTGTTGAGCTTGGTGTGGATCTGGGACACTACAGCTATTTTCGTGGCAAACTCTCCTGCCTTCTTGTTCACATCATTGAGCTTGATGGCTAGCTCAGCTTGTTTGAGATCAACATCCTGGGCAGCCTTTCTCCTGCTCTCCAATTCGCTTAACTCTTCCGCACGTTTGCAGTTGAGTGAATCAATTTCTCTCGCTTGAGCAGTAATTTGGATTGCTGCCCGAGTCATGTCGCATCCCATTTTGATCAGCTCTCCATCCTTCTCCTCCACCACTTTCCTCATCTTCTCAGCATGGCTAGACAGACACTTTGTCAAGTTGTTCTTTGTGATTTGTGACCATTGTGGTCTTCTCCTTCTCCACAGCAATTAGTTTGACGTTTAAGTCTCTCAGCCTGCTTCTTTCAGCTTCAAGCGACTGCTTGATTTCCTCCACTCGCTTCTCCTTCTCCTCGAGCTTACCCTCAAGCTCGGCTTTCTTTAAGTCAAAATCTTTTCGAAGATTCTTGTCCTCCTCCTCTTTCTTCTCTATCTCCTCTGCCTTTCTGGTAATGACATCTTGGAGATTGGCAATCTCCTCCTCCTTCACTTGCATCTCTGCTTCATGCTCCTTTATCAACTTCTGCTTGTGAGCAGAGAGCTCTCGCTCTGAAAGCACTGCGTTGGGGTACGCACGCTTCACTTTGGCGTCCATCAGCTCCAGATACTATCCCTTGTCGATGAAGGCGTTGAAGCCATCTACTCCAATGAACTGAAGTAGCTCCGCCTCTTTTACTGAAAGACTGTCTTCAGAGAAGGCTTTGCGGAGAGAAAAGATCTTGTAATATTCTGTGCCGCGGTAGGAAATGTGGGTTAAGAAATCAGTGGCTTGGGTGAAAAAGGTTTCTGACATTTGGAGGTCAGGGTAGCGGCTCTGAATTTCTTCTGCGGCTAGATTCCTGTCCGCCAAGAAGCGGCGTTGGGCTCTTTCCTCAGAAGTTCAGGGTGGGGGCTTTGTGGGTGCTGGGATGGTTATTTCGGTGTCGGCAGTGTGAGTGGTGACGGCTGTTTTCGTGGGAGAGTTGGGTGTAGAAGCTTGGATAGTTTGGGCTTCTTGGGTAGGAGCTTGTTGGATTAGCTCATAGAGGGTGAATACGGCTTCTAGGTCGGTTTGAAGGAATGGTAATTTATGAATGGGGATTGAGGAAGCTGATCCTACCTCGTATATGGAGTGTTCGGATGTTTGGGGTTGGGGTTGTGTTTGGGGTTGTGCAGTTGATGAAGCTTGCGGTTGAGGGGTTTGGGTGGCTTGGGTTTGAATATGGACTGGGGAGGCTTGGGGTTTGGTCACTTCAACTTCTTTTGCAAGCTGTTGCTCCTCCGCCTCACTTGCCTCTACAAGTAAAGTGACTCACTTCACTTTCTTTGCTCGCTTGGGAGCCGCTCACTTCGCAGGTGAAGCGGCTTGCTTAGGTCTTTGTACTTGCCTTTCGGCAACAGGAACTGCAGGACGCACCTCCACCTGCAGAATCCCTCTGTCTACAACAATCTTGATGGTCTTATAGATGTCGTAGAAGACGGTGTTCTTCTTGTACTTCTCTGTGTTCGGCCAGTTCCTCCCTGGGAACAAATGATTCAGTGCATAGGACAGCTTCGAAAAGAAACGAAGCTTCCCCTTCCTCACGATTTCTGAGTCACTTCCCTCCTCGAACTCAAAATCCTTGGCCGTCTCGTGGATCTGGTTAATAAACCAGTTGTGCCAGTTGAATTTCGTGCCGGTCTGACTGTCAACAATGGCGCTGAAGGCAAAGAGCTTGGAATCGGAGAGCTGTCCGAGAGTCCCGATGTTGCACACCACTGACTTGGTGTACAACTCGCATATTAGGTTAAAGGGCTTTGCCAAATCGGTGCGCATATTGCTGCCCTTCACCATCCATACAGCAATCCAGCGGGCGGCGAACCTCTCGAACTCTACCTCCATAGAGAGTTCCAGTCTAGAGAGTGATTCAACACCCTCTCTTGGCAAGCTAAACACTCCGACGACGTCGGCAAGGTCCATCTCTACCAACTCTCCATCATCTGGATCTGTGATGGTCGTCGCCGTTTGCCCTTCTTCGAGTTTAAGTAAGAACTGGGCAACTTGCGGGGCAAAGATCCTCTCCGGCTTTGCTGTAACGAAGATCCACAGGCCGGCCGTGGTCACAGCCCTGCGGAAAAAGCCATTGGCTTCAACGATCTTCTCATCGAGATGGGGCTCGACGTTTATGTTGTCTCCAACTCTGGCTAGAAACTCCTCCATCGTCTGTGTTGCTGTTTTCTTCACCATTGTTGATATATGAGAGTGATTTGATTAAAGATTTAAAGGGGTTTGAGACTCGTGAATTTGCAGGAGTTGTAGAGCTTTCACAAAAATAGCAATTTTAGGGGGGGTGATAAAACTTCTGCAAGACTGCGTCGACTCCCTTTTTATAGATTTAGGGTTCGGCTGACGTGGCGAGGTGATATAGGTGAAATTTACCTTGTTTTCATAGCCAAAAAGAGTCGATTTTGTGTCTCGATTTTATAGTATTGTCTATGTTTTATATGGTTTTTAGTATATGGGACAATATTATGCTTGTAGGTGTTTTTCTGTGTTTTCAGGCATAAATTGATGATAAATCGATGATAAAACCCCGAGACGAGAAAAGGCGTGAAGATCGAAGCTGAAAATCCAAGATTTGAGTTCGAGTGAAGGCCTCTCGATCGACCTCTCGATCGAGAGAGGTGTCGAGAGGTGCCTTCTGCCGCAGCTTTCGATCGAGAGCAAAAATGATACCCTCTCGATCGACCTCTCGATCGAGAGGTCTGTCGAGAGGTGTCCAGCCGGGAATTTTTCTCCTTATTTAATTTGACTCCTTTTTGGTCTAGGTTTTCCTTATGTAAATTTCTCCTATATATACTCCTAGTCTAGCATTGTAAACCCTAGCACCCTAACACCTTATTATCTAGCACATTATTATTTTACATACTTTCTAGCACACTTTTATTTTAGAGTTTTGTATTCAACATTGGAGCTTTTCAAGTTTATTCAAGATTCAAGTTTGAAGTTCTTCGTGTTCAAGATTCAATTCAAAGTTTTCCTTACTCTTACTTTTTAATTATGTTCATTCAATCTTTTGTGTTTATGTTTGCTTTAATTATGTCTAGCTAAATTCCTTAGTTGATTTTAGGGATTGAATGCCTAATTGAATTTATGTAAGTGTTTTTGTTTACAATTAGCCTTCCAATCTAGATGCATGTTTTCATGGTGCTTATTCTCATGCATGATTAATTGATCACTAATTGTGTATGCATAGTTATGTTAATATGCCTTGATAGGATATTGCATAATAGATCTCATGAATACATGATATGATAGTTTGATTTGTCTTAATTGATAATTGAATTGTTATATGTTCATATATAATTGATTTGGTGTCTTAGTTGAACCTAGTTGATTATATTATTGGTACTTGTTCTATTTTGCACTTGATTCGATTCTTACAATTCGAAAGAATATTAGGATCTCGTTGGGTGACTACTTGCATTGCTTTAATTAGGGTGTAAGTTATTTTTGCATGTATCACATTTAGATTGGATTAAAGTGGTTAATTGTATTCATTAATTATTTGCATATTTTTGATTAGGTAGGCTTCCCTAGAATCAACACTTTTCCTTAATTGTTCACTTTCCTTATTTACTTAATTGCTTGTGCCTTAAGTTGTTTTATTTGACTACTTATTTCTTTACTTGTTTATTTCCTTATATGATTACTTGAGTTCTTGTTATTATTTGCCTAGTATAAATACCACATTCACTAAACCCTTAAAAGCCTAGACATCACATTAGTTCTTGAGTAGAGGTATTGTGTGCGTTTTCGGTTTATCAGTCCCTGTGGATACGATACTCGTGCTTCATTATATTACACCTATTTTGTGTGGTAGAAATAGTACGATCAAATTTTGGCGCCGTTGCCGGGGATTGATTAGATTTCACATACATATTTTGAAATAGAATTAATAGGTGATTTAGGCGCTTTAATTTTCTGTTTTCGGTTTATTGATCTAACGTTTTTCTTTTCTTCTCTTTGGTTTTAGGTAGTGCATGACCACAAGGTCTAAAGGGATAAATCCTATTCCTATAGACTTGGAGTTAGAGCGCTCTCTTCGAGCATTGAGGCGAGGAAAGGAGGCAAAGAAGATCGATACACCCCTCTCTTCACCACCCGATTCACCAAGGAGTTTCGATTCAATGGCGGATCAAGTGAGGAGGACTTTGAACGATCGGTTCAAACCGGTCGTTGACCAATTTCAGCAAGGAGGATGGGGGACCACGGAAGCTAACAACTACGAGTTCAAGACGTCCCTCATCAACATGGTGCAAAACAATCAATACGGAGGATCACCGGCGGAGGATCCCAACGCGCACTTGAAGCAATTTCTGGACATATGTGCTACATACAAGGCCAATGGAGTATCTTCGGACTACCTCAAGCTTAGCCTCTTCGTGTGGTCTCTCAAGGACGATGCAAGAGAGTGGTTGGATGGATTGGACAAGAAGGAGGTCACTACTTGGGCTGAGATGTGCACAAAGTTTCTCAACAAGTTCTTCCCACCTTCGAGGGCTCAAAAGCTCATCAATGAGATCAACCAATTTCAACAATACGAGGATGAGCACTTTTATGAGGCGTGGGGGAGATTCAAGAAGTTACTTCGAGCATGCCCGAATCATGGGATTAGTAAGGAGGATCAAATCACGTGCTTCTATCGTGGTTTGAACAAGTTGTGTAGAAAGGAGCTCGATTACGCTTCGAAGGGAGGATTCTTGAACAATGAGTATGAAGTGGCTATGGAGATTATTGAGCTGACCGTAAATTCGAGCTATGAAGAGGCTACCGATCGACGGCTTGGAAGAAGGCGAGTTGCCAACATTGGGATCGATGCTTACGAGGACTTGATGGAGAAGTATACAAAAACAGCAAATGAGTTGGATTCTATCAAGAAAGGAGTACTTCGGTGCGATGCTATCATGGACGATCAAGCAAACCCAACCGAAGAGGAAGATGCCAATTTTGTGCAACAAGGGGGCAAGTGGCAACCGAATCAAGGAAACAAGTGGCAAGGAGGGCAAGGGGGAGAAGGAGGTTCGAACTACCAAGGAGGGTATAAGAAGCCATATGTTCCCAACAACCGAAATCATCCGAACTTCTCCTATGCCAATCCAAGCAACGCATTGCAACCACCTCCCGGCTTCCATGTTGAGAATGGAGTCATCCAAGAGCCCAAGAAGGAATTGTCAACCGATGATTTGATTCGTCAATATATGGCTCAATCGGAGATGAGGATGACACAACAAGATGCAAAGTTGAGGACGTTGGAGCTCACTCAAAGTACATCAACCAACAACTTGGCTAGTAGCATCAATGCGTTGACCAAGCAAATGCAAATGTTGGAGACGCAAATGAGTCAAATAGCCAACACTCAAGGAGGAGTCCATAAGCCCGGCCAATTCCCAAGCAACACGGAGCAAAACCCGAAGAACAACCATCACGTTCATGCTATTGAGCTTCGGAGCGGCACTACGTACACAAATCCATCCTTGGAAGCTGAGAAGAAAGGAGTCGGGAACTTCAAGAATGTGGTGCTCGAAGAAACGAGGATCCAAGAGCCGAGGCGAGGGCCTCTCGACACCCCTCTCGATCGAGAGGTCGATCGAGAGGTCCATACTGGAGGTCAGAATTCACCTCTCGACACCTCTCTCGATCGAGAGGAGGATCGAGAGGTATACGACGAGGAAATTCAAATTGACCCTCTCGACACCTCTCTCGATCGAGAGGTCGATCGAGAGGTCAAAAAGCAAGGTCAGAAGGGACCTCTCGACACCTCTCTCGATCGAGAGGTCGGTCGAGAGGCCCAGCAGCCGCACCAACTTCCAACTTACACTCCGAAGGCCCCCTTCCCGCAACGATTGACCAAGACGAAGCAAGACGAGAAGTATCAACGCTTCATGGAGATACTACAAAAGGTCAACATCAACATACCACTTCTCGATGCTCTCCGAGACATGCCCAACCATATGAAGTTCATCAAGGATGCGGTTTCGGGGAAGAAGAAGTGGGGGAAGTTCGAGACGATCAATCTCACGGAGGAGTGCAGCGCGGTGATTCAAAGGAAGCTACCATTGAAGCAAAAGGATCCCGGAAGATTCACTTTGTCATGCAAGATTGGTGATCAAATCTTCCAAAATGTGCTATGTGATCTTGGTGCTAGCATAAATTTGATGCCTCTCCCTATATTCAACCGGCTCAAGATCGGGAAGATGAAGCCAACCACCATCTCTCTACTTATGGCGGACCGATCAGTTTCTTATCCAAGGGGGATAGTAGAGGACGTTCTCGTTCAAGTACACAACCTCGTCTTTCCGGCAGATTTCGTAGTCTTGGTCATGCCCGAGGATACAAATCAACCTTTGATCTTGGGACGGCCATTCTTAGCAACGGGAAGAGCATTGATCGATGTTCAAGATGGAGACCTCACATTTCGAGTCAACGGGGAGGAACTGAAAATTTCTATCTACGAAGCTATGAAGAGACCCGGCGATCAACGTGAGGATATCTTCTCCATCGAGACATTGACACCACCTACTTCGGAGGAGGCACTTAACCATTGTATTTCGAATTCTCTCTATGCCTACGAGGAGTTGGATGAAGCTTGCGACGAGATACTCGAGTATCTCAATCAGTTGGAGGCTAATCGACCATCGAGTCACCACAAGGAGGTTTCTTATCTCGACATCAACAAGATGGTGGACGACGGATTTTTCGAAGAGGAAGAGAAGAAGGATGCAGCCCCTAAGGTGGAATTGAAGCCATTACCCGAGCACCTCAAGTACAAGTTCTTAGGAGAAGAAGAGACGTACCTAGTGATCGTATCTTCTCATCTCACGGAGGCAAACACGGACAAGCTATTGAGGGTATTAAGGAGCACAAATCTGCAATTGGATGGACGATTGCCGACATCAAAGGTATAAGTCCTACGATTTGCATGCATAGGATCTTGCTCGAGGAAGGCCATCGCCCAAGAGTCCAACCCCAAAGACGATTGAACCCAGCCATGCAAGAAGTTGTGAGGAAGGAGGTGCTGAAATTGCTTGATGCCGGCATGATCTATGCTATTTCGGATAGTGAGTGGGTGAGTCCTACTCAAGTGGTGTCAAAGAAAGAAGGCATGACGGTCATCAACGACGAGAAAGGAGAGATGATCGCGACAAGGCTCGTCACGGGATGGCGAGTGTGCATTGATTATCGTCTTCTCAACGCAGCAACAAGGAAGGATCACTTTCCCCTCCCGTTCGTAGATCAAATGCTTGATCGTCTAGCCGGCCATGAGTATTATTGCTTCCTCAACGGATAATCCGGCTACAATCAAATCGCCATCGCTCCGGAGGACCAACACAAGACGGTATTCACATGCCCATATGGAGTTTTCGCTTATAGGAGGATGCCGTTCGGATTATGCAATGCACCGGCCACTTTCCAACGGTGCATGATGGCCATCTTCCACGGATTGATCGAGAATATCATGGAGGTGTTTATGGATGATTTTTCAGTCTTTGGTCCTTCTTTTGATCAATGTTTGGAGAATCTTGCCACGGTACTTCAAAGATGCGAAGAGACGAACCTCGTTCTCAATTGGGAGAAGTGCCACTTCATGGTTCAAGAAGGAGTTGTACTTGGTCACAAGGTGTCTTCATATGGATTGGAGGTGGATCGAGCCAAAGTTGTAGCCATCGAGAAGTTGCCACCGCCAACCAATGTCAAATCGGTGAGAAGTTTCTTAGGACATGCCGGCTTCTATAGGAGATTCATCAAGGATTTCTCAAAGATCACAAAGCTGTTGTGTGGATTGCTCGAGAAAGATGTCAAGTTCGTGTTCGATAATGAGTGCTTGGAAGCCTTCGAGACATTAAAGAAGGCGCTTATCTCTACTCCCGTCTTGGTGTCGCCGGATTGGAGTGCCCCGTTCGAGCTCATGTGTGATGCAAGCGATTGGGCGGTAGGTGCAGTTTTGGGGCAAAAAAGGGAGAAGCTATTCCGAGTGATCTACTATGCTAGTAAGACGTTGGACTCGGCTCAAAGGAATTACACCACCACGGAGAAGGAGTTACTTGCTGTGGTCTACGCTTTCGACAAGTTTAGGCCTTACTTGGTGGGATCTCACACGATTGTGCACACCGACCATGCCGCCATTCGCTATCTCTTCAACAAGAAGGACTCGAAGCCAAGGTTAGTTCGCTGGATTTTGCTTCTTCAAGAGTTCGACATGGAGATCAAGGATAGGAAAGGATGCGAGAACGTGGTGGCCGACCATCTCTCGAGACTCGAGCAGCCCGTGGAAGGAGAGGAGTCGAAAATTGCAATCAAGGAGAGCTTCCCCGATGAGCAGATTTTTGAGATGGACGATTTGATACCTTGGTTCGCCGACATCGCCAACTATTTGGTGATCCATCATGTGCCCAAGGATCTATCGTCTCACCAAAAGAAGAAGTTCCTCCACGATTGTAAGTTCTATTATTGGGATGATCCATACTTGTATAGGAGGTGTGCCGATGGAGTCATAAGGCGATGTGTTCGACAATCGGAATGGAAGAAGATCATCGAAGATTGCCATAGCGCTCCGAATGGGGGACACTTTGCAGCGAATCGGACCGCCCTCAAAATCTTTCATAGTGGTTTCTATTGGCCGTCGATCTACAAGGATTGCCATGAGTTCATCAAGTCATGTGATCGATGCCAAAGGATGGGGAATATCACGAAGAGGGACGAGATGCCGCAACGAACTATCATGGAAGTGGAGCTCTTCGATGTTTGGGGGATTGATTTCATGGATCCTTTTCCCAAGTCTCAAGGGTTCTCCTACATTTTACTTGCGGTGGAGTATGTTTCTAGATGGGTCGAGGCCATTCCAACTACAACCAACGATTCGAAGGTGGTGATCAAATTTCTCCAGCGAAATATTTTGACTCAGTTTGGAACTCCGAGGGCTTTGCTTAGTGATGGGGGGAGCCACTTCAACAATCGTTGGTTAGGATCGCTTCTTGCAAAATACGGAGTCAAGCACAAGGTCACATCGCCCTACCACCCTCAAGCAAACGGTCAAGCCGAGTTAGCTAATCGCGAGATCAAGCAAATTTTGGAAAAGACCGTCACCAACAAGAAGGAGTGGGCGAAGTACTTGGATGACGCACTTTGGGCCTATAGGACGGCTTTCAAGACACCAATCGGGAGGTCGCCATATCAATTGCTATTTGGCAAGTCTTGCCATTTACCAATGGAGTTGGAGCATAAAGCTTATTGGGCGACGAGAAGGATCAACTTCGAGTTCAAGGAAGCCATGGGCCAAAGATGTGACGACTTGTTGGAACTTGATGAATGGAGAAACGAAGCATTCGAAAATTCGAGGATCTACAAGGAACGAGCTGCAAGATTCCACGACTTGAGCATCAAAAAGCGTAAGTTCGAAATTGGTGATGATGTTCTTGTTTTTAATTCTCGACTTCGTTTATTTCCAGGAAAATTGCAAAGTAAGTGGTCGGGGCCGTACGTCATTTACAAGGACTTGAAGAATGGTGCATTCGAGGTGTTGAAGAACGATGGTGAGAAATTCGTAGTGAATGGACATCGCCTCAAGCACTACTTCAAGCCGATGCCTCTATTCCCTAAGAAAGCGGCCACTTACCTCGATGACCCAAAGTAGAAAGGAGGTATCGTCGGGCTAAAGACGTAAAACGTAGCACTTGTTGGGAGGTAACCCAATATTCGTATCCCGTTTTTATTTTGTTTCGTTTTACGTTTTAGAGTCTTAGGTAGTTTATTTTTCGTAGGTTTGAGTCAAATTTCGTATTTTAGAGTCGAACCCCTTAATATACTAACGAATGTTATAAAGTGTGAAGAAAACAAAATCGAGCAGGACCTCTCGACACTTCTCTCGATCGAGAGGTCGTTCGAGAGGTGAAATTTTGGCATACAGTAGGGGTCTCTCGACACCTCTCTCGATCGAGAGGTGTATCGAGAGGTTTTGAATTTTTTGATTTCCCAGGTGTGTCACGTGAAGCCTCTCGATCGAGACCCCCGTGTTTTCGATCGAGAGGGGAGGTCAGAACGTACAGTGCAGCACCTCTCGACACCTCTCTCGATCGAGAGGTCGATCGAGAGGTCAAATTTCAGATTCCAGTAGCTACCTCTCGACAGGTCTCTCGATCGAGAGGTCGATCGAGAGGGTCGTTGACGGCGCACATTCCGACTTTGACCAGGTTTATTTACTCCTTTAAATACACCTTTTGCACACAACTCACATACCATTCTCTCATAACTCACAAATTCTCTCAAGCACACACAAGAACTCTCAATTTCCTTCTTCAATTCGTCAAAAGGTACTCGATTTCTTGCTCCCTTGTTATCGATTCTTGATTCTTTACATGATTTCGCATGTTTTGACCGATTAAAATTCAATTTTGATGGTTAAATTTGTTGAATTGATAGATTGGGTATTAGATTGAGCATGATAAATTGGATTCATGGAATTCATTGAATTATTTGTATGAATTGAATTCATGGATGAATGAGGAGAGAATTGTGTATTGATAATCGAATGAGTCTTTATATTTGTCTATGAATTGTTGAAGATTCGTTGGTATCTATATACATGAGATTGAGAATGTGTGACTATAAGTTCATGATTATGGAGGAGTATTGTGGTGATTGTATAAATTGGTGATGAAATTGAGTTGATAATGGGGGAGAATTGAGTTTGGTTGAAGTTTGGGGGAAGATGATTTAAATTGCTTTATTCTTGCATCCCTTGTATTGATTTGTGATACTTTTAGGTACTAAAAAAATGGCACGAGATAAGGGCAAGAATGTCGCTTCAACCTCTTCGGGCAAAGGCAAAGGAAAAGAAAAGGTCACCTCTTCGAGCAAGGGAAAGGAGACATGGAAGAATGACAAGACTATCCCGGAGACTAGAATACCGCCGGCGAGGTCGATGCCCTCAAGTTTGGAGCCCAAGGCGTTCAAACTCAAGCTCACGACTGCGGAGTCAAAGAGGAGATGGTCCCACCTTGTGCAACTCAAGCACAAGCATTGTCGTTTCCTACATCAAGAGACGGTGGCAGCGATGGGGCTAGCTAATGAGATCACCCAATTGATGCAACGAGGAGGCTTCACCAACATATTTCAAGGGAATCACTTCACCTACCACATTCTCACGGTGGAGTTCCTCTCAACGTTGGTAGTGGAGCGAGTGAACCAAGTGCCCCATGTTATTCGTTTCCAACTTGGTGGTCAACCGAGAGAGCTTGATATGGATCAACTTAACGATATCATTGGAGGAAACAAGCATGGTGAATATATTGGCAACAATCATCCGGATTTGCAAGATTTGTGGGCACACTTCGTGGATTTTGAGGAGGAAAGAACGAGATCCTACAACCCGGCGAAAGCAAAGGCCACCTCAATTCGGAATCCCACGATTCGCTACTTCCATAGGCTGATCTCGTGCACCATTCACTCCCGTCATGACTCCGGCACCTTCCTTGCCACCGACGCTCATCTTATTTGGACTTCCTTGCGAGGACATTCACAATGTGCAACCCTTTACCTCGTCGATCATATGGAGAACCAAGCATACTTGTTCGGGGGGCAAAAGATCGGGATAGGAGCTTTCGTCACTCCCATTGCCCAACACTTCAACATTCCAATTGGAGAGCAGCCCGTATCTACGTCCATCTTTGTAGATAGACGGACGTTGGAGCTTGCAAGGATGATCTCGTATGACACGTCCGGGTGGTTCTTCAAGTTACATGGGATGAGTGGCATTTATCTCTTTCCGCTTCCGAACAGTTATTTGACGGAGGTGATCGGGAATGACAAGCTGCGGAGAGGGAACGGAAAGATGGATTCTCCTCAACACAAGGAGCTTATGTGGGCTGAGGGAGGTCCAAAACCCGACGAAGGTGGTGATGATGATGAGGAGGAAGAAGATGAAGACGAGGCTGAGCAATATGAGCGGGGATTTGATCAAGGGGAAGATGCTTTTGAGCAAGGATACGAGGGTGTTCCACAGCCCGGTTTTCATATGAGAGCTCCGGATTTCTCTACAATGCGGGATTGGCACACGGAGTCAATGGAAGCAATGGACAACTATCATTGGGATAGTAGGGAGTTTGTTGAATCCCAAGTAAGAGGAGTTCGCGAAGAGGTACAAACGTTGAGAACCGAGGTGGGGGATCTTCGTACATTTATTGGAAGTCGTTTTGATACTCTCGACGCCTACATTGAGAATGAGAGGAAATTTCGAGAAGAGGAGGCGAAGAGGCGTGAGGATGAAAGAGCATACTTGGAGAATTATAATAGGATGGTGCATGAGATGCACTATTTCTATCCTCACTACCCGGAGAGCCATCAACGATTCGACCCCAATAACCCCGACAACCCTCCCTTCCCACCGCCATTTCAATGAGGTCAGTTTTTAACTTAGCCTACTTATTTTCTTTAAACTTATTTCGTTGCTATGCTTTGAAATAAGTTTGGGGGAGGGAAAGAGTGTCTAAGTTAATTACTTTTATTGTTTTCTTGCTTTGAGAGTCTTTTATTTGTTAGTATTATTTTGGGGTATGTTAGAGTCTTTTATTGTTTTGAGTCTTAGGTTTAAATTGAGTCAAGTAAGCATGTGATGATAGTGTTGTGAGTTTGGCCAATGATAGAAAAAGTTTGTTGATTTTTGGAGAGAATTCGTGATCTTTATTATGCATGGAACCTTGGCGAAGCGACGCATTTTATTCATTGAAATTGAAGCATGTCATGAAGTCGGGAACTAGTTAGTTTGAACCCGTGAGTTTTGAGCTATTGGTGCATATTGATGCCTATTTTCTTGATTGAGTGATCATGTATGCTTCAATGTTTCTAGAACTTGCCCTATTTCTCCGTCAAGACCTTAGTATATTTATGAACTAGGAGATGATATTAGGCCATCTTTCTTTAGCCACATGATTCCCATACACTAACCTTGATCATTATCTTTGTTTACCCCCTTTGAGCCTTGTTATGAGCCTTTCTTGAACTTGGATGATAGGAGGTTTGGATGGATAAGGGTATCTTTAGTGGAGTTAGTTGATGATGTGGGAAGGAGTTGAGTAGATTATCTTGGTGTGGTATGAAAAGAAAAAGAAAAGAATTTGAGATGCTTGATTAAGTATAGTTAGCTATCCCTATGAGCTTAGAAAAAAAAAAAAAGAGAAAAGAAAGTTAGAGCCTTTGTTCATTGTTAGAAAGAACATTCATTAGTTGAGCTCTAGGACAAAAAAGAAAAAAAAAAAAAAAAAAAAAAAAAAAAAAAAAAAAAAAAAAAAAAACAAACAAACAAACAAACAAACAAACAAACAAACAAACAAAAATAAGCATAAGGGGATAATTAGCTTGGATTGTATATGTTGCATCTTGATATTGAGTTTTGTAGTTGGTGTTGGATGATAGAAGATGGAGTAAAATCTATACTTTGGGTGAAGTTGAAAAGAGGTTGATGATTTGGAGCAATTTGAGTCACTTAGCCTATATATTTCCTACCTTAACCAATGTCCCTACGTTACAAGCTTTTACAAAGACCTTTTTTATCTTAGTTTGTGAATATTACATTAGGTGGAGATGTTGAGATTAGGGGCAAGCCTATGGTAAACATGTTGTATTACATTGATGTTGAGTGAACCCCGTGATGTGCATTATATTACATCTTTTCTTTGAGAGAGTTGAGAGTTCACTTATATACATAATCTCACATGTTTGGAGAGTGTTCTTTAATAGATTGACATGTTTCGAATTTGTTGGATAGGTTGTGTTATTGATGTTAAGGTTGTATGCATAGTTTTGATCATGATCATGAGTATTGGTTTTGAAAAGTTTTTGAGGCCTATATAGTTCACAATGCTAGAGTCTATTGTTTATGTTTTGGTATTGTTCGGGACGAACAATGTTTAAGTTTGGGGGATTTGATATAGGTGAAATTTACCTTGTTTTCATAGCCAAAAAGAGTCGATTTTGTGTCTCGATTTTATAGTATTGTCTATGTTTTATATGGTTTTTAGTATATGGGACAATATTATGCTTGTAGGTGTTTTTCTGTGTTTTCAGGCATAAATTGATGATAAATCGATGATAAAACCCCGAGACGAGAAAAGGCGTGAAGATCGAAGCTGAAAATCCAAGATTTGAGTTCGAGTGAAGGCCTCTCGATCGACCTCTCGATCGAGAGAGGTGTCGAGAGGTGCCTTCTGCCGCAGCTTTCGATCGAGAGCAAAAATGATACCCTCTCGATCGACCTCTCGATCGAGAGGTCTGTCGAGAGGTGTCCAGCCGGGAATTTTTCTCCTTATTTAATTTGACTCCTTTTTGGTCTAGGTTTTCCTTATGTAAATTTCTCCTATATATACTCCTAGTCTAGCATTGTAAACCCTAGCACCCTAACACCTTATTATCTAGCACATTATTATTTTACATACTTTCTAGCACACTTTTATTTTAGAGTTTTGTATTCAACATTGGAGCTTTTCAAGTTTATTCAAGATTCAAGTTTGAAGTTCTTCGTGTTCAAGATTCAATTCAAAGTTTTCCTTACTCTTACTTTTTAATTATGTTCATTCAATCTTTTGTGTTTATGTTTGCTTTAATTATGTCTAGCTAAATTCCTTAGTTGATTTTAGGGATTGAATGCCTAATTGAATTTATGTAAGTGTTTTTGTTTACAATTAGCCTTCCAATCTAGATGCATGTTTTCATGGTGCTTATTCTCATGCATGATTAATTGATCACTAATTGTGTATGCATAGTTATGTTAATATGCCTTGATAGGATATTGCATAATAGATCTCATGAATACATGATATGATAGTTTGATTTGTCTTAATTGATAATTGAATTGTTATATGTTCATATATAATTGATTTGGTGTCTTAGTTGAACCTAGTTGATTATATTATTGGTACTTGTTCTATTTTGCACTTGATTCGATTCTTACAATTCGAAAGAATATTAGGATCTCGTTGGGTGACTACTTGCATTGCTTTAATTAGGGTGTAAGTTATTTTTGCATGTATCACATTTAGATTGGATTAAAGTGGTTAATTGTATTCATTAATTATTTGCATATTTTTGATTAGGTAGGCTTCCCTAGAATCAACACTTTTCCTTAATTGTTCACTTTCCTTATTTACTTAATTGCTTGTGCCTTAAGTTGTTTTATTTGACTACTTATTTCTTTACTTGTTTATTTCCTTATATGATTACTTGAGTTCTTGTTATTATTTGCCTAGTATAAATACCACATTCACTAAACCCTTAAAAGCCTAGACATCACATTAGTTCTTGAGTAGAGGTATTGTGTGCGTTTTCGGTTTATCAGTCCCTGTGGATACGATACTCGTGCTTCATTATATTACACCTATTTTGTGTGGTAGAAATAGTGCGATCACGAGGGTGAGTCGGTAATTTCCTTGAAATTTCTGTGTGTAGGCGGCGGCTATCGGCGATGTGACTGATGTGTCCGGCGTCATCACAGTAAAAGTGAGCCGTCAAGTTGAGTTGGAACTCCACGTGGCCTTTTGCAATTCGTCTGTTCAAACGGCATAGATCCAGTGGCTGAGATTCACAAACTGTTGAGATTCAACGGCCAGATCTGTCGCGGTTTGGTGGTTCAATTTTGAAGTGAGTCTCACGCGCCCGAAATTTATGCCTTGTACTTTATCTGCATTTAATGCTAAGTGAAAAGGTAAAATTGCACTCGAGTGTGTACAAATCATACGCTTTCTTCGTACTTGCTCGCTTCGAGTGTGGCCGCTTGGCTTTTACTCGCTTGCGAAGTACTCGATTGGCGTGACTTTCCACACTCACTCGCGATGGTTCGCTTGAGTGTCGAAGCACTCGCTTGACCATCTGAAGCGATTGGTTTAAGAAATTGAAATTTGTTTGACTTAAATTAAAATGTTTCTGACTTACATACTTCTGAGGATAAACAAGAATGTTTTCCTCTTTGTATTTGTGTCAGATTCATTTCATATTTTCTACATAGCAAGTAAAGGTTTCTAGTACGCTTCACTTTGCTTAGTGTACTTAAAATTGAAACACTTACCAGTCAATCTCACTTTGTAGGAGATTGATACCACATTTGTAGATCTTCTTTAAGCTTGATCTTCTTGGCATTCATCTCTTCCATCTTCCTCTACGAACTAGAGAGTCCTCCATCGAAGTGAATGGGGAAGAGAATGAATAAAGTACACTAGTTTTCTTCAACGCGAAGGGAGACTCACTTTTGTGTACTTATTCACGATGAATAGGAGATGAGTACAACTCCTTATCTCAGGTCGGAATAGGACAAGATGACAATGAGAAGCTCTGACAAGCCATTCTCAGTTTTACGCAGAAGCATGTCACCAGCCCTGCAACCTTCTGAAGTAAAAGGTACCCTTCAAGCTCTCCACTTAAGATCTACAGAATGAATATGCATTCAACTCGCTTGATCCAAAATAGGGTAAATTGAAGCGATGCAATATTCAGGGTGGGAGAAGAATGAATAAACACCCGGCAGCTCAATCTCAATGAAAAGTGAGTAATAAGTGAGTGATTATCCACGACGAAGGAGATGAGAAGACATGCACCTCTTCGGCGGAAAGATGGGAAGAGGACGCAAGGTCTAGGTGCCAGCCCTGCCTAAGCTTTCATCATTTTTACGTGGGAAGGTCCGATACAAGACCCCACAACCTTTACTAGAAAAGGTACTTGCGAGTGTTTATACCCACTCGCTAGGAATCCTAGGATAGGTAGCAACTTTCCTTGCTCGCTTTGGAAGTAGATTGCTCCGAGAGCAATCAATAGTTCCCCCTTAACCATAGCCTTAACAATCCTGTTAGTTGGTAGGGAACATCTTCCAACATACCACCTTTCTCCACCTTATTTCTCCTTCTTCAAGCGAGTGAGGTTTGAAGCGACTCGCTTGAATTGGTGAAGATCCAAAGCGAGGGATGCTTGACAGCAAGCATCCACTCCTTTGTGCATCCTGGATCTAGCATTCTTCACCAGGGTCTAATAACCCTAATTCCATGCATAGCTGGTTGAAGCAAGACTCAGCTAGAGGCTTGGTGAGGATATCTGCTCGCTGGAGATTGGTATGGATTTTCTCGAGCTTGATATCCTTCTTCTCGACATGATCACGAATGAAGTGATGTCGGATTTCCACGTGCTTGCATCTGGTGTCAAGCACTGGATTCTGCGAGATACAAATAACACTGTTGTTGTCGCAAAAGATTGGAATCTCATTCGCTTCAACTCTGTAGTCCTTCAACTGTTGACGAAGCCACAAGATTTGAGAACAACAGCTTCCGGTGGCCATGTACTCGGCTTCAGTCGTTGAAGTTGCTACGCTTGTCTGCTTCTTTGAGAACCATGAGATAAGCTTGCTTCCCAAGAACTGACGCGTGCCCGAAGTGGATTTCCTACCAATTCGGCATCCTCCATAGTCAGCATCGGAGTATCCTGTGAGCTCCAGATTATCATCAGCAGGATACCATAGCCCCATATTGACGGTGCCTTTGAGATAGTGAAGAATTCGCTTGGCAGCTTCAAAGTGGCTATGCTTGGTATTACTTTGGAAGCGAGCACACACTCCAACTGCAAATGCTATATCTGGCCTGCTTGCAGTGAGGTAGAGAAGAGATCCGATTAAAGCACGGTAGTCTGTAGCATCCACTGACTTCCCTTCAAGGTCTTGCTCCATCTTCCAGTTGGTGTTCATCGGAATCTTCACAGCTTTAGCATGTTGAACACCAAACTTGGCAAGCATATCTCGAGTATACTTCGCATGATTGATGAAAATCCCGTCATCTTGCTGCTTCCCTTGAAGACCTAGGAAGCAACTCATCAAGCCTATCATTGACATTTCATATTTGGTCTTCATCAATTCTCCAAACTTCTCGCTAAGCGGCTGGTTTGGTGATCCAAATATAATGTCATCGACGTAGATCTGGACCCATAGCATATCTTCTCCATGATTAATGGTGAAGAGAGTCCGATCTATTTTCCCTTTGTTGAATCCATTATCAACAAGGAATTGAGATAGCGTATCATACCACGCTCTAGGCGCCTGCTTCAATCCATACAGGGCCTTCTTCAATCGATAAACCTTATCTGCTTGCTCAAATCCCGGTGGCTGCTTCACATACACTTCTTCTCTGAGCTCTCCATTGAGAAACGCACTCTTGACGCCCATTTGATAGACCTTGAATTTCTTAGCCGCTGCATAGGCAAGAAATAGTCTAATAGCTTCAAGCCTGGCCACTGGAGCGAAGCTTTCATCGAAATCGATCCCTTCCTCTTGACAGTAGCCTTTGGCGACGAGTCGAGCTTTGTTTCTCACGACGTTGTTGTCCTCGTCCGTCTTGTTCTTGAATACCCACTTGGTGCCAATCACATGCTGGAATTTGGGACGATCCACAAGATACCATACGTCGTTTCTAGTGAATTGATTGAGCTCTTCTTGCATGACAATCACCCAATTTGAATCTGCTAGGGCTTCCTCCACGCTTGCTGGCTCAATGTTGGATAGAAAGCAACTAAACATAGCACTTTATCCAATCACTTGGATTTTGGTCACCACGCCTTTGGATAGATCTCCAATGATTTGGCTTGGTGAATGATCTTTGAGCCATGCACGCTTGGATCCACCAGCTTCTGCTTCTTCTTTAAGCGGTTCGCTTCTTTCTCCATCTGAAGCGACCAGACTGGATGCTTGGCCTGCATTCGCTTCTTGAGTCTTGGGGGCAACTTCATCCTTCTCTTAAACAATTTGATCGCTTGAATCTTTTACTTGTTCTTCATCTTCAAGCATATCCCACGTCAATGGATTGATGAGTTCCTCGCTTGAATTCTTGTCATTCGCTTGAACCTGTTCCTGTGGAAGACTTAAAGAAGATTCATCAAATACAACATGGGGTGATTCCTCCACAATTAGGGTTTTACAATTGAATACCCTGTAAGATTTGCTAGATGTAGAATATCCTAAAAATATTCCTTCATCCGCTTTACTTTCAAAGGCTTTCAATTGTAACTTCCCATTATTGTGAATGAAGACCCGACAACCAAATATATGGAAATAGGAAATGTTAGGAATTCTCCCTGTCCATATTTCATATGGTGTCTTGTCGAAGCGTTTGTTGAGAAGCGTCCGATTCTGAGTGTAGCATGTGGTGTTGGCCACTTCAGCTCAATACTTCATTGGAAGCTTCGAGTCTGCAATCATTGTGCGAACGGCTTGTTTGATGATTCGATTTCTTCTTTCAGCAACTCCATTTTGCTGGGGTGTGCGTGCTGAGGATGTTTGATGTGCTATCCTATGCTCCGTGCAGTAAGCTTCGATTGTAGAGTTTAGAAACTCTATGCCTTTATCGGAGCGAATGGTAGCGATCGCTTGGTTCTTCTCCACAGCAAGACGCTTGAGTAGTTGTGGCAGTTTTGACAGCGTCTCCTTCTTGCTAAAGAGAAATACAATCCAAGTGTAGCGAGAGAAATCATCGACTACAACGAGAGTGTATTTTTTTCCGTTGACGCTTACTGGAGTGACTAGTCCAAACAGATCCATGTGAAGTAGCTCGAGCACTCGCTTGGAGGATGCTTCTTCTAAGCTGGCGAAGTGCTTCTTCGTCTACTTGCCCCGTTGGCTTGGTGAGCATGTATGATCTTTAACAAAGACCTCATTAGGTATGCCCTGCACCAAGCCTTTCCGAGCTAAGTGATTGATCGTTTTGAAACTTAGATGATTCAAGCGTCGGTGCCATAGCCATCCAATTGCAGTAGCACTTCTAGCGACCAAGCACGTCTCCTCTTTGCAGCTTTCCCATTGCGCAATGTAGACATTCCTTCGTCTTATTCCAATGAGCACAATCTGGGATGTGAGCTTGTTTTCCACCACACACTTGTTGGAGATGAACTCCACCTTGTATCCTTTATCACAGAATTGTGAAATGGATAACAAGTTGTGCTTTAGTCCTTCCACATAGGAAAGTTCTTCAATTCTGAGTTTTCCTATCTTCAGTGCGCCGTATCCCTTGGTGCTTCCTCGAGAGTTGTCACCAAAGGTTACATGTGGACCCTTCTTCTCTATGTAATCTTGAAGTAGAGCTTTCATGCCCGTCATATGCCTTGAACATCCACTGTCCAAGTACCATATTGGTTGACCTTCACTGGGCATGGGATCCACGGCGCTCACCTGAATTTAAACAATTTTTCGTACCAAATCAGTTTGGGTCCTTGCAAGTTAGTCACCTTAGGTACCCACACTTGCTTTACTCTCTTTTGAGAGTTAGCTTGTGCTTTGGGCTTCTCGACCTTTCTAAATTGTGAACTCTGCTTGAGTGCAGCTTCACATGTTCAGCAGTGTGTGCATGAGGGGTAGCGACTCGCTTGAGACACACCTATGCTCTTGCCTTTTTCCTTGTATCCTGAAGCGACTCGTTTTAGATTAGCCATAGGCTTGGAGACTGACCTAGGGTTTACAGTCTTGGCAAGCGTCTCGCTTGGTTTCTTTAGAGCGTTCAACTTAGGGTTTTGACCCTGACTCGCTTGAGAAACCTTCGGGTTTTGAAGCTTCCTCTTGGGTGCTTCAAACACTTCGCCCTCAACGTAAGTGCGGTTGGACCATCTCCAATCCGACTCATGTGACACATAGACATTACTTCTCTTTTTGAAAGGAAGATCCTTTGTCTCTAGTGTCTTGGTTTGAGACGTAGAAGCTTCAACAGTCTTCCCTTTACCTTTTGATTGGTAAGTTTTAGCATTGTGAGTGCTAGGGACTGTTGAACTTTGCTTACCCTTAGGTTCTTCCCTTAAAGATATAGACTTCTTCATGGGTTTCTTCTTAGGGTTCTCAAACGCTTTGCCCTTGTCTTTGTTGGTGGTCGCTTTGGAGGCAGTGGGCATATCCAAAGAGACTGATGGTGTAGTGATTGAAGCACCAACAAAGACTGTAGGCTTGGGAGGTCCACCCTCATATCCAAGACCTCCTTTTCTACCAAAAGGTAGAAGAGAGTCTTCTAGTGCCTGCCTTGCAAATGAGGCTTTGTTCAAGTTGGCTACTAGTTTGGATTGGGCTTCATACCTTCCTTCCAAGCTTTTATGCCTAGCAAAGGGATCCTCGAACTTACTAGTCATAGCCCTCAAATTAATCTTGACTTTATCAAGTTCAGTGGCTAGCTTTTGGTTCTCTCTCTCGCTATCAGACATAGCTTATTTCAACACTTCGTGGTCGCTTACATACCTCTCCCAGATCTTCATCGGTGAGCGCCATGAATCCCAGATCTTCTCCATTGCTTGAATTGGGATCTGTGAAAGCATCTGAGTCGCTTGGCACTTCCTCGCTTGGAGCGTCTAGCGGCTCACTCGCTACAAGCGCTCGCCGGGGAGCTTCTCTTTTGGCCTTCAATTCTTCACGCTCCTTGGCACTCAGCTTTGGGCAGTCAGACTTGTAGTGGCCCATCTTGTGGCAGTGATAGCACTCCACCTCCATCATAACCTTTGAGATCGGCTTTGAAGATTCTTCTCGATTTCCTTTTCCATCTCGAGCATCAGTGCTCTTTCCTTTGTATTGCTTGTAAAAGCTCTAGTACTTCCCCACGCGTGAATTCATCTTGTTGAAGTTCTTTGATAAGAACGCGTAGTGTTCTTCCAGTTCCTCTCTTGTCATTTTGTCAATCGTCTGGTCGCTTGGCGTTTCAGTAGCTTTGAAAGTGACTCCTTTTGATGACGTGGGAACTTCATCTTCATCATCCAGGCTCATTCGATTGAGATCGAATTCGTGAGCCTTTAGCTCGGAGAACAGTATTTCCGGTGTGAGTTTCGATATGTCATTTGTTGCCAGATACAACTCCTTCATGGTCTGCCATTTCCGTGTTAGAGCTCGAACGATCTTGAGGTTAACCTCTTTGTCAGTGAATTTCTTTGCCAAGAGAGATGAGAGTGGCAATGATGTTGGTGACGCATAGTTCGAAGGCGTCAATCGATTCTCCAGACTTCATTGTGAGGCTCTCAAACTTTCTCATTAGCATGGCAAGCTTGTTCTCCTTTATCTTGTCAGTGCCTTGGGAAATTAGGGCTAGGGTTTCTGACATTTCCTTCGCAGTAGTGCACTTCCTGATCCTAGGAAGATAGGCATCTGACACAGTGCTCTGCATAGTATGGTGAGCTATACGGTCTAGATTGGCGATCTTGAAATCATTGGAAGAGTAGTCTTCCTTTGCCTTGTCAACATACTCTTGTCTAACATGAGCTTCACGGCCTTCAGCGGCTGGAACGTTCACAGAGATGGCTTTCTTGATCTCGATGGGTCCTTCTTCTATGACCTCCCACATTCTGTCGTGGATGGAGCATAGAAAACTTTCTACACGAAAGCTCCATATCTCATAGCCTTCAATAGAGAACAGCGGAAGATTCGATGCACTATACGTAGACATGCTGAAACGTTAGTAGTAATGCAATATGTGTGAGTGAAGGTATTAATGCACTTAGGAAAATGGATCCGGTTCAGTGAGACAACGTGAAGCGAGAGGGGACTCGCTTCAGGTATGCAAAGCAGTGGCTCGAAAAAACCCTTGCTCTGATACCACATGTTGGTCCCGGGGGGGGGGGGGGGGGGGGGGGGAGGGGGGTGAATACGTGTGTAAGATGTTTTTCAACTTCTTTTTCCCTTATCTCAGAGTGACAAGTAAAGCGCTCGCTTCAAATACTAAGACCTAGCCGTAAGCTAGATCTACAGTGCTAGCTAACTACTTGACCTAAGCGAATGCTTGATCAAGAGTGAGGCTTTACTCGAGATGCGGAATTTAGTGAGCTAATGTTTCCTAAGTATTTAAAACTCGGTTTAAGTTTGTTTACGATGCTCGTGCAAATGAATAATCGAAGCAGTAAACAAATGAAAGATTAGGGTTAGGTGATAACCACATATTTAGCATGCTTTAGAGTGCGTCTCGATGTGTGTTTTGGTTAGGATATGTGCTTAAAAGGATAGGAAATGATAGGTTTTTACAATTTATGCATTTTCTATATGCTTTACATTTTCTCTCGTTTTCCGTACTGATTTAAGGTTCTGTGGCAATTTTCTAGGAAAGTTTGGCTTATCCTATGTCGTAGAGCATCGAAAGAGGAAGCCGTAGCACTTTGCAGAATATTTTTCCTGTCACAACCCGCCCCGCCACAACTCGGGCAAGCTAGGTTGTGACGTAAAGAAATGGGATGAAGAAGAAATTGGGTACATGAACATAAATGGAAAGGAAAATCTAGCAAGGAAAACAACTCCAAGTTCGATTCAAAATACTCAACATTCGTCAAGAATGTTGACAAAAGACTGTGTTCGATACAGATGAAGTACTGATAAAAGAAAATACGCGGAAACGTGTCTGTTTACACAAGGAACATTACATGATAGAGCGGAAGCTTATTCAATAAAGAGTTCGTCGGCTACGAAGAGCTCAACTCGTTGCAACGTTATACAAAACAACATCTCGTTGCAACGATACACGAAGTAAATTGTGTGAACTACGTAGCGAACGTTGCGGAAAAGCGTGAGATGCATGTATGGCGACACGCACCACCAAGAGGCTTCCACACACTGATACCCGACAAAAAGCTCCTCGGACTGCTCCACATCCATCACGATCAACCTGCACACGGGAAATATGTACAGGGCTGAGTATAGAGTACTCAGTGGACACATGCCAAAACATTTTATTGCCAGCCATTAAAGTGAGGCATAGGGGTTTTAGGAAAAACCTATACTCACAGAAAACAGTTAAATTAAAAGAATGCTTGCAAGCTATTTTCTGGTTTAATCCGTCATATCTGGAATGATTCTGGTGTACCCGGAAGGAGTGGCCACTCCCCCGGATACCTCGACCGGCCAATAGGTAGCTCACGGTCTACATAACTAAGTGCACTAAGTCCATCGAGGTGCGACCCCGATAGACCCGAATTCTTTCTGATAACTATGGCCGAAGCCCTTCAGATAGACATCATACAAAACAAGGCATTTATGGCATGACAATGCTTTTAAAGAAATAACTATAATGTAAGGAAAATATTTTAGTTTGAAAGCCCACCTTGCTTGTTATTCTGACACTACTGATGAAATTCCCGGAGTTGCTTTCTGCTTGTTCCTCCGCCTAACCTCGTTCAAAGAACGTAAAGTAAGTAACTTGAACTGAAAATCGATAATCTTATCGATTTAAGCAAAAGCTATCCTTTAACTAATTCCCGTGTTTCTATGGAGGAATGTAAGTGGTCTACACTTATAGGATTAATCTGAGTTGATGTTTTATTAGTCTGGTTTATAATTAATGAGTATAATAGAATTATTAAAGTCGAAGCCTATTATTTATTCTCGATAATTTATCGTGTGCGGCCCTTGTGCACATATCTAATCTTCGGTTTAATTGGCTTATGAATCGGCCCGTTTAAATTTTAAAGTCTTGTTCGTCTTTTAATTAATTCCCGACCTAGCTGATGTAGGTCCGGCCCGTCATTTAATATTAAATACGTTTGGCCCGTCTATTCGGCCCGGCCCGTTTATGGTTTATGAACTGCAGAACATTCCCTCACTCATTTCTCCTTCTCTCCCTCGCGATCTCTCTCTTTCTCCCTCTCTGGACTACTTCTCCCTCTTCCTCTCTCTCTGCCGTCGGCCTCTCCCTGCTCGACGGCATCATCGCCGCCAATTTCCCTTCTCCCCCTTCGATAATTCCGGTCACCGTCCTCCTCATCTACGCTTAACTCTCAATGATGGAATCAATTGGGAATTTGAATCCCTAACTCAGGAATTGGGAAAATTCCTCCCGTCGGCTCTCCGCTTCTCCGTCGAGTCCGCCGGCAGCGTTTCCTCCCTCTGCGGCGGCTCCTCCCTGCCCTATCTTGCTCTGTCCATCCTTTGCCCTAGCCCTCATGGCTAGGGTTCATCATCGCGACTGTCTTCGTCGTGCCCTGCATCTCTCACTCTGTCTCAATTTCCGGCGCCGGCGGCAAGGTTGTCGCCGGTACCTCCCTTATCTCTCCCCTGCGTCTGACCTTCTCCTTTTTTTTTTTCCTTTGCAGGTTCCCTCCGAGGTGAGCTCTGGTGTGGAGGCAGCTCTGCCGAGGCTGCCCAGGCCCTTCGTGGCCGCCGTTGGGTTTGAAAAACCCGTCTCCGGCACCTCTTCTCACCATTGGCAGGTCCACCACTCACCCCTTACCCTCTTGATCTATTTCCAATTTTATTGTCATTCAAGTTTTAGGATTTAGGGTTGTGTTAGAGCAATTTAGGGGCTGTTTTATCTTGAGTTTATGGTGTCTTGGTTAGAACAATCTTTCCAGATTTATGATTGCTTGAAACTGGTGTCTTGTTGGTTTGAGGGGTTGAATTAAAGGTTATCATACATGCAATGCTTTAGGCCTTCTAAGGGAGGTCCTATGTGTTCTATCATGCCCAAATTTCCAGTTCTTGGCCTATAGATTAACATGCATCATCTCCAAGTGATTGATAAGCTTTTTATGTTTCAATCTTGAGGTTTTGATCTATGTTTCATGCTCAAGGGTTGATGGATTTCTAAATTATGCCTATTGTTGGTTCTTTGGTGATCCTAATGGGATTGCATGCTTAAAATCTTGAATCTCTAAAAAGAAATGATATGGGGAGTCTTACTTGTGATTGTGGAAGGTTGAAAACTGATTTCTTGGTTGGATTGGTGGCTGTCTCCTTCTCCTTGTCACCTCCTTCCCTTCGGTTCCCCTTCCTCTTGATACAACTTGAGACCTACACTTGCATGTTGGGTTTCTAAGTGTTAAAGCCTTGATTGTTCATGCTAGGGGAAAGAAGTGGGGTTTTCCTCACCTTTAGAAACTGAAATTGGACCTCTATCTCCCAATGAAGGCTGTCCTCCTTCAATTTGTGCTTGCTTGTCTTCTCCCTTCTTCTATCTTCTATCCTAGAAAGGGAAAATTGATTCTCAAGTCAATGCATGTTCATTCTAGGCCTTATGAAGGTTTGAGGGAGGTTTACCTTGATGTGTGGGGGTCACCGGTGGCTGGATTCCGGCAGGGGGCTTGCTGGAATCCGGCAGCCTCTCTCTTCCTTGCTCTCGGCAGTCTCTCTCTCTCTCTCTACTTGTTCTTGTGTTGTGTGAGTGTATGATTTGTGCTACTCATCCCTTTGTTTCTTTTTGTATAAGGATGAAGGGCTTACTTGTGAAGATGGCTTGTAATCATTGCATATATGGCTTGGATTGGGGAAGGGCTCATTTCAAATTTGTGACTCAAGGAGGTGAAGGGTTGGACGGCTAGCTCTAGCTCTCCCCTTCCCCATGCATTTTTTTGTCCACTTAAACTTCTAATGATGTACTAATTGTGTCCCTAATGATAATTAGTATTTCTTCCTCTCTTATTCTTAATTGGTGTTAGAGAGATTAGTGATTTAAATTTTCAGACTTATGTAGTATGCTACAACCGAGATTTCCCTCCCTTTTTCTTCCTTCAATTTATTTCTATTGTTTTTCTTGTCTATTATAAAGGAATGTATGTATTTATTTCATACTATTATTTCTCATGTATACTTTATTATGGATCGAAATTATTAGTAATGGGTTCTTCGATCACTTCCGAATTTCTTTTAGAACGTGTGCTCTCGTCCTTGGGCCAAATAAATCGAACAACTATTAATTAAATGGGCCTCCACAACTATGTGGGCCAAAAAATATGTTAATTGGGCCTTGGCGACTATGTGGGCCAAAATATGTTAATTGGGCCTTGCAAAAACTAAGTGGGCCTCGGCCCCTTTGAGGAAATTTAATTCACCGATTATTCCCTATCGGCTTTCTTTGATTATAATCGACTCTCGTTTCGGTATACTATTTCCACTATAAGCGACACTACTAGTAACATTTAAAATTTTATTTTCCATAATAATACTTATATTAATATTCTTAAAATTTTTATTACTAAATAACACCGAAGTTTTTATTACTCACTAAGAAAAACTGCGGTCGTTACATCCTACACCCCTTATGAAAATTTCGTCCCTGAAATTTAGTTACCTTCTATGGGAACAGGTCGGGGTATCTCTCTTTCATCTTGTCCTCCAATTCCCACGTGGCTTCTTCTTGCCCGTGGTGTCTCCACTGTACTTTCACTAAAGGAATCTGCTTATTCCTAAGCTGTTGAATTCTCCGATCTAGGATGGTTTCTGGTTTGGTTTCGTAGCTCAGATCGGGTTCTATAGTTGTTTCATCTTGCCTAATCACGTGTTTGGGGTCAAACACGTACTTCCTCAGCTGTGATACATGGAATACATTGTGTACACCTCCTAGCTTTAGTGGTAACGCCAACTTGTATGCTGCAGTTCCAATCTTTTCTAGAATTTCGTAGGGCCCTATGAATCGGGGTCTGAGTTTGCCTTTGATCCCGAATCCGGTCAATCCTTTAGTGGGAGAAACCTTCAGGAAGACCTTGTCACCTATCCCAAAGTGAAGTTCGGTTCTGCGGTTGTCGGCATAAGACTTTTGTCTACTCTGGGCTTCTCGCATCCTATCTCTGATTTGTCGCACCATCCTAATCATCTCATCGATCGCCTCGGGCCCTAAGTTCTTTCTTTCCCCAACTTCCTCCCAATAGAGTGGGGACCGGCATTTCCTCCCATACAACGCTTCGTATGGGGCCATACCTATAGTCGATTGATAGCTATTGTTATAAGCGAACTCAACTAATGGTAAAATGCTCTCCCACTCTCCGCCCTTATCAAGTACCACTGCTCTCAGCATGTCTTCAAGAATCTGTATGGTCCTTTCGGATTGACCATCGGTCTGAGGGTGATATGCCGTACTGAAATTTAGTTGTGTGCCCAGTTCTTTCTGCATACTCATCCAAAATTTCGAGGTGAATTTCGAGTCTCGGTCCGATGTGATAGATAGAGGTACTCCATGGAGACGTACAATTTCTCGAACATACAGTAGTGCTAGTTTTTCTGCCCCATAGGTGGTAGGGATAGGAATGAAATGAGCACATTTGGTTAGTCGATCTACGATCACCCAGACAGCCGTATTCCCCCTCCTGGTTCGAGAAAAACCGGTAACGAAATCCATGTTGATATGTTCCCACTTCCACTGTGGAATTTCTAGGGGTTGTAACTTCCCGTGTGGCTGCTGATGTAAGGCTTTTACTTGCTGACACGTCAAGCAATGCTCAACGTATGAGGCTATATCTCTCTTCATGCCTTCCCACCAAAATCTCTCCTTTAGGTCTTGGTACATTTTGGTGCCTCCTGGATGTGCGGTATACGGGGTATCATGAGCTTCACTCAGGATCTCCTTTCATAGTTGGTCATTACGTGGTACGCACAACCTTCCCTTAAAGGTGATCGCATTGTCAGCTTCCTCCCGGCAGTCTTTAGTCTCACCCTTTCTCACTTTCAAACGGATCTTTTCTAATGTTTCATCATTCCTCTGTTCTTGGATGATTTTGTGTCTTAAGTCCGGTTCTATGGTGATGGTAGCAATGACTCCTGCTATGGTTCCCAGTGGAGGTATTATCTCTATCCTGAGCTTATTAAACTCTTGGATAAGCGCCTCCTTAGACGTAAGGAGGTTAGCTAGTTGTGGTCGGGCATTTCGACTCAGGGCGTCAGCTACAACATTAGCTTTGCCTGGGTGGTAGTTGATGCTACAGTCGTAGTCCTTGACCAATTCGAGCCATCGTCGTTGCCTCATATTGAGGTCTTTCTGTTCAAAGAAGTATTTAAGGCTCTTGTGGTCGGTGAAAATTTCGCACTTCGCTCCATAGAGGTGATGCCTCCAGATTTTCAAAGCATGTACTACTGCAGCTAATTCTAGATCATGAGTCGGGTAATTCAGTTCGTTTGGGCGGAGTTGTCGTGAGGCATACGCTATCACTCGTCCGTCCTGCATTAACACACATCCGAGCCCGTTTTTTGAAGCATCAGTGTAAACCGTGTAGATTCTGTCGGGATCTGGAACTGCTAAGATCGGGGCTGTGGTTAACTTCTCTTTAAGTATCTGAAAGCTCGTTTCACACTCTGGGGTCCAAACGAACTTAATCCCCTTTCGAAGTAATTGTGTCATTGTTCTCGCTATCTTGGAAAATCCCTCGATAAACCTTCGATAGTAGCCAGCTAACCCTAAGAAGCTTCGGATTTCGTTCGGTGTGGTTGGGGACTTCCAATTATGCACTGCCTCTACCTTTGTAGGGTCTACCTTGATTCCGTCTGATGATACTATGTGTCCTAAGAAAATCACTTCTTTAAGCCAAAACTCGCACTTGTTGAATTTTGCATAAAGCCTTTCCCTTCTAAGGGTTTCTAGGACCGTTCTCAGGTGTTCTTCGTGTTCCGTCTCACTCCTTGAATAGATTAGTACGTCTTCTATGAAGACTAGGACAAACCTGTCGAGATAAGGGTGAAACACGCGGTTCATGAGGTCCATAAACACGGCTGGTGCGTTGGTTAGTCCGAAAGGTACGACTACGAACTCGTAGTGGCCGTATCGGGTCCGGAAGGCAGTTTTGGGTATGTCGCTGGGTCGAATCTTCAACTGATGGTACCCTGATTTCAAGTCTATCTTCGAAAAGACTTTGGCTCCTCTAAGTTGATCAAATAAGTCATCAATTCTGGGTAAAGGATACTTATTCTTAAGAGTTAGCTTATTCAGTTCTCGATAATCGACGCACATTCTCATGGATCCATCTTTCTTTCTCACAAAGAGGACAGGCGCTCCCCACGGTGATACACTGGGTCTGATGAAATCTAGTTCTAGAAGTTCCTGAAGCTGGATCTTAAGTTCCTCTAATTCCTTTGGGGCCATACGATACGGTGCTTTGGACACCGGAGCTGCTCCAGGTTCTAGGTCGATGGTAAATTCTATCTCTCGGTCTGGTGGGGGCCCTGGTAGGGTCTCGGGAAATACGTCAGGAAATTCTCGTACAATTTCTACGTTTTCGATCTTCGTTCCTTCCTTGGTCCCCCCGCATAGGTGAACGAGATATGCTGGGTACCCCTTTTTGACTAACGTGGCGGCCTGAAGTGACGAGATGATTGCCTTTCGCTGGCTCATGGAGATTCCGTAGAAGTCCGTGGGTTCCTTCCCGGGTGGGTGAAAAGAGATTCGTCTTTCGTTGCATAGAATAGTAGCATGATGTTGAGTTAACCAGTCCATCCCTAGGATCACATCTACGTCTTTCAAAGTCATGACGCTTACGTTATTTGCTGAGAGTTTGAGTGATCCTAATTCAAGTTCTAAGTTAGAACAGCAGTGCGTGAGAGTCTTAGTTCCTCCTACTGGTGATGTGAGACCTAGTTCGACCTTCAATGGTTTTGCTTCTAAGTTCAGTTCTTCTACACATGCTTGGGATATAAAGGAATGCGAAGCACCGGTATCGAACAAAATTATCACAGGTATTCCAAATAGTTGACCCATACCTGCTAGGTTTCCTGGGTTTTTCTCTGGTTGTTTCTGCTTAAGCGCGTAAGATCTAGCATTTTGTTGTTCCCGAAGATGCTGCTGAAATTGTTGTTGCTGAGAGGGCAAAGGAAATGGCTGGTGTGGCTGGGGTGGTTGAGGAGGCCTTGGCTGTGCCTGAATGGCACGCAGTTGTTGGTTCTGACCAATGTATTGGGGTCCCGGGCCCGTTCGTGGTTTCCTATTTGGGCAGTTCCTTGCGAAGTGTCCTTTTTGATTGCAAACAAAGCATGCATCATTCCCCACTTTGCAGACACCCTCGTGTCGTCGGTTACAATTTGAGCAGAGGGGATATTTAATGTATTGACTTCTCGTCTGTATCTGAGTAGGTGTAGGTTCGGGGTTCGGCGGGCGTTGGGGTCCCTGCCATGGTCTTTTGTCGCGCTGACCGCTCGGGTTTCCCTCCCACTTACGTTTTCCTTTGTCAGCCGGAGGTTGATAGTTTGAGTGGGTCGGGGGATTTGCTGGGGCTGGTCTCTCAGTTGGCATGGCTGCCTCAACATCTAAGGCGCGATTTAATGCCTCATGGTAAGTGAGTGCTCCTAGGCTTGCAAGGGTCATCCGAATTTCGGGCCTCAAACCGGCTCTAAATTTCTCCGCCATCTTTTCGTCAGTGTCGACTTGGTCAGGTGCATAGCGGGACATGTCGCAGAAAGTTCGGTCGTATTCGGTTACCGTCATCCTACCTTGCTTAAGGTTATAGAATTCGGTCTCTTTCTTCTTCCGATAACTTTTCGGAACATACTTATTGTAGAACCTAGTCTTGAACTCTTCCCAAGTAAGGTCTGCTCGCTGCTCAGGTGTCATGATTTTCTGCTGAGCTTCCCACCAAAAGTCGGCAGATCCAGTGAATTGAAATGTCACACACGCTAATCGTTCTTGATCGGTGCACCCTAAGAAATTAAAGATACGTTCCAGGGCGCGTATCCAAGTCTCAGCTTCTGATGGATCTCCTAATCCATTGAAGACAGGTGGGTTTTGGCGAAGAAAAAGTTCTTCGACCCTTCGTGGCGGTGGTACTGGGGGTGGCGGAGGCGGCGGGGGTGGTGATGGTGAGGGTGGAGGTGGTGAAGGTGGCGGTGGAGGTTGATCACGTCCATTCCTGGCTCCACCTCGGGGCCTTCCTCTAGTTCTTGGCGGCATTCTGATTTAAGAGGATATAAGAGTTCAAATGGTAAGTTTTACGAGAGTTTCTTGTATAGGTGATAGCGCAAATCATGCTTGGTCCTCTTTTATCATGTTGTATTGATTCATTATAACATAGTTTCAAGAAATGGTTTCGCAAATAGATATCATAACAGGCGCAATTAGGGAAAATTGCCTCATGGAGGTCTTAAGCATCATGATGAAAATGGAAACGATCATGTCAATTTGTCCTACGGTCCACCTAACACTTTGTGGCTCCGTATTATAACATCAAAACATAACATTTAAAATCAAGAGTTCTATTCGCAAAATAAGGTCAGGACGGTTTATAGAATCCGTTGTTGACGCTAACTAACTACTCTAATCTACTAAGGAACTCTCGGTACTCAGACATGACTCAGCGTCGGAGTCGGGGTCCGGTCCTCCTCCTAGGTCTTCATCAGAGTCAGGGTCAACCTCCATGTCTACGAACAGCCCCTCCTCCTCGGGCTCCTCCTCAGGGTCCTCCTCGGGGTCCTCCTCCTCAAACCCCGGCTCTGGCACAGGCGCCGGCAGTAGCTGGGGCGCAACCTCGTGCATCAACCCTTCGACCATCTCTGCAAGGTCGTCCAAGCGGCCGCTAAGGTCAAGCATCACTCGACAGTGCCTGTCGGTGCTCTGTCTCAGTTCCTCCATCCACATTTCTAAGTCGGAGGGTGTAAGTCCAACGCTACGACTGCTACTGGGCCCTGCACCTGTGGCCCGGTCTCGGTGAGAAGCGGAAGTCGTCGACTGCCGTAACTCTGCCACTATACGGAGCAACTCCTCCGTGGAAGTCCCTGGGCCTCGTGGACGGGAAGGCGAAGGGCGGGGTGTTTCCCTCTCAGGGCTAACGTCTACCATTGGGGCCTTCCCCCGGTCAGCTGTAGAAGAGCCTCCCCCGCCGGACAAGGGAGCGGGTACGGGAGGTGCGCTGAGGGCACGTCGAGGGTGGGTCACCGGAGCCCTGGTCTCAAAGTTCTCACGGTCTCGACGTCCGAGAACGGAAACAGGAGGCGTCGGGACCTCCGAGACCTCTGGTGCTCTACACGTCTGAGGCTGCACTGGGGGTGAGAGGTCGGTCTCAGTAACGGAACGTGGCAGGGACTGGTGTGGTCCAGCAGGCGGCCTACGGTACACTGTGAACTGGCGCTGAAGGGCTGATAGAAACCCTCGAAAGTCGGCCACAAGGTCGTAGTAGGGGAGGTAGTAGGTGGTGAAGTTCTGTGAGATAGTCCACGCCCACATCTGCCAGTCGTAGGGTAGGTGTACCATCACCCTGGTCATGCCGTCGTATCCTGAAACCCCAGCGTACTGGTGCACTTCTTCCCAGAGCCCTCCAAAGTGGGCCAGGTACTCCCCTATGTCGTGCTCCACTCGACGTCGGTAGTGTAGGTACGAGTCTAGAAGTATCGCGACCACGTCGGGGGTGGGTCTAGCTCCTGCCATCTACACGAGATAGCGAATTCTAATCAGGTTCTATTCAAAAGGTTAGGATACAACAGAAATCTTAAATAAGTTGATGAAGGTAACGTTCTATGAGTATGAGCTATGGTTCTGAAATTCTACTGGATCATATCTGTGTTTCATGCAAGTGTAAGAGGGGTTCTATATTAATTAAGTTCATGGTTCTAAGTTTAACGTTAGGCTACTCCCACTGATTTCCCGTTGAGTTAGGTTAAAGGCGGTCGAAAAACTCGCCTTGCGTCCATTAAAAGGTCGACGACACCTTACTTGTCTCGTATTTGAGACGTTAATCTTGCTTATAAATTCTAATCGTTCCCTCTCAAGCTTTCTTCTGCTTCGGTTTGCATCTTGCCTTCTTTGATCCAACCTGTTTCAATGAAAGAAAAGATCCTAGTTTAAGCGAGCTACGTTCTCTAAACGTTCTTGATCTCCATACCTTATGTGACCCCTAAGAGTTACCTCGTCTAGGTTTACATATTAGTGATAAGCAACCTATCCTTTGGCCGCCCATGATGTCGTGGAGAGTCGAGCTTTTGTCGAGAGCTTTAAGAAGTCTAGCGAAGCAAGTCTAGACTTTACGATGAAAAGGAAGACTCTTGGGTTTCAGAGCGAACCTAACGCTCTGATACCACTCTGTCACAACCCGCCCCGCCACGACTCGGGCAAGCTAGGTTGTGACGTAAAGAAATGGGATGAAGAAGAAATTGGGTACATGAACATAAATGGAAAGGAAAATCTAGCAAGGAAAACCACTCCAAGTTCGATTCAAAATACTCAACATTCGTCAAGAATGTTGACAAAAGACTGTGTTCGATACAGATGAAGTACTGATAAAAGAAAATACGCGGAAACGTGTCTGTTTACACAAGGAACATTACATGATAGAGCGGAAGCTTATTCAATAAAGAGTTCGTCGGCTACGAAGAGCTCGACTCGTTGCAACGTTATACAAAACAACATCTCGTTGCAACGATACACGAAGTAAACTGTGTGAACTACGTAGCGAACGTTGCGGAAAAGCGTGAGATGCATGTATGGCGACACGCACCACCAAGAGGCTTCCACACACTGATACCCGACAAAAAGCTCCTCGGACTGCTCCACATCCATCACGATCAACCTGCACACGGGAAATATGTACAGGGCTGAGTACAGAGTACTCAGTGGACACATGCCAAAATATTTTATTGCCGGCCATTAAAGTGAGGCATAGGGGTTTTAGGAAAAACCTATACTCACAGAAAACAGTTAAATTAAAAGAATGCTTGCAAGCTATTTTCTGGTGTAATCCGTCATATCTGGAATGATTCTGGTGTACCCGGAAGGAGTGGCCACTCCCCCGGATACCTCGACCGGCCAATAGGTAGCTCACGGTCTACATAACTAAGTGCACTAAGTCCATCGAGGTGCGACCCCGATAGACCCGAATTCTTTCTGATAACTATGGCCGAAGCCCTTCAGATAGACATCATACAAAACAAGGCATTTATGGCATGACAATGCTTTTAAAGAAATAACTATAATGTAAGGAAAATATTTTAGTTTGAAAGCCAACCTTGCTTGTTATTCTGACACTACTGATGAAATTCCCGGAGTTGCTTAGGCTCTGCTTGTTCCTCCGCCTAACCTCGTTCAAAGAACGTAAAGTAAGTAACTTGAACTGAAAATCGATAATCTTATCGATTTAAGCAAAAGCTATCCTTTAACTAATCCCCGTGTTTCTATGGAGGAATGTAAGTGGTCTACACTTATAGGATTAATCTGAGTTGATGTTTTATTAGTCTGGTTTATAATTAATGAGTATAATAGAATTATTAAAGTCGAAGCCTATTATTTATTCTCGATAATTTATCGTGTGCGGCCCTTGTGCACATATCTAATCTTCGGTTTAATTGGCTTATGAATCGGCCCGTTTAAATTTTAAAGTCTTGTTCGTCTTTTAATTAATTCCCGACCTAGCTGATGTAGGTCCGGCCCGTCATTTAATATTAAATACGTTTGGCCCGTCTATTCGGCCCGGCCCGTTTATGGTTTATGAACTGCAGAACATTCCCTCACTCATTTCTCCTTCTCTCCCTCGCGATCTCTCTCTTTCTCCCTCTCTGGACTACTTCTCCCTCTTCCTCTCTCTCTGCCGTCGGCCTCTCCCTGCTCGACGGCATCATCGCCGCCAATTTCCCTTCTCCCCCTTCGATAATTCCGGTCACCGTCCTCCTCATCTACGCTTAACTCTCAATGTTGGAATCAATTGGGAATTTGAATCCCTAACTCAGGAATTGGGGAAATTTCTCCCGTCGGCTCTCCGCCTCTCCGTCGAGTCCGCCGGCAGCGTTTCCTCCCTCTGCGGCGGCTCCTCCCTGCCCTATCTTGCTCTGTCCATCCTTTGCCCTAGCCCTCATGGCTAGGGTTCATCATCGCGACTGTCTTCGTCGTGCCCTGCATCTCTCTCTCTGTCTCAATTTCCGGCGCCGGCGGCAAGGTTGTCGCCGGTACCTCCCTTATCTCTCCCCTGCGTCTGACCTTCTCCTTTTTTTTTTTTCCTTTGCAGGTTCCCTCCGAGGTGAGCTCCGGTGTGGAGGCGGCTCTGCCGAGGCTGCCCAGGCCCTTCGTGGCCGCCGTTGGGTTCGAAAAACCCGTCTCCGGCACCTCTTCTCACCGTTGGCAGGTCCACCACTCACCCCTTACCCTCTTGATCTATTTCCAATTTTATTTTCATTCAAGTTTTAGGATTTAGGGTTGTGTTAGAGCAATTTAGGGGCTGTTTTATCTTGAGTTTATGGTGTCTTGGTTAGAACAATCTTTCCAGATTTATGATTGCTTGAAACTGGTGTCTTGTTGGTTTGAGGGGTTGAATTAAAGGTTATCATACATGCAATGCTTTAGGCCTTCTAAGGGAGGTCCTATGTGTTCTATCATGCCCAAATTTCCAGTTCTTGGCCTATAGATTAACATGCATCATCTCCAAGTGATTGATAAGCTTTTTATGTTTCAATCTTGAGGTTTTGATCTATGTTTCATGCTCAAGGGTTGATGGATTTCTAAATTATGCCTATTGTTGGTTCTTTGGTGATCCTAATGGGATTGCATGCTTAAAATCTTGAATCTCTAAAAAGAAATGATATGGGGAGTCTTACTTGTGATTGTGGAAGGTTGAAAACTGATTTCTTGGTTGGATTGGTGGCTGTCTCCTTCTCCTTGTCACCTCCTTCCCTTCGGTTCCCCTTCCTCTTGATACAACTTGAGACCTACACTTGCATGTTGGGTTTCTAAGTGTTAAAGCCTTGATTGTTCATGCTAGGGGAAAGAAGTGGGGTTTTCCTCACCTTTAGAAACTGAAGTTGGACCTCTATCTCCCAATGAAGGCTGTCCTCCTTCAATTTGTGCTTGCTTGTCTTCTCCCTTCTTCTATCTTCTATCCTAGAAAGGGAAAATTGATTCTCAAGTCAATGCTTGTTCATTCTAGGCCTTAGGAAGGTTTGAGGGAGGTTTACCTTGATGTGTGGGGGTCACCGGTGGCTGGATTCCGGCAGGGGGCTTGCTGGAATCCGGCAGCCTCTCTCTTCCTTGCTCTCGGCAGTCTCTCTCTCTCTCTACTTGTTCTTGTGTTGTGTGAGTGTATGATTTGTGCTACTCATCCCTTTGTTTCTTTTTGTATAAGGATGAAGGGCTTACTTGTGAAGATGGCTTGTAATCATTGCATATATGGCTTGGATTGGGGAAGGGCTCATTTCAAATTTGTGACTCAAGGAGGTGAAGGGTTGGACGGCTAGCTCTAGCTCTCCCCTTCCCCATGCATTTTTTTTGTCCACTTAAACTTCTAATGATGTACTAATTGTGTCCCTAATGATAATTAGTATTTCTTCCTCTCTTATTCTTAATTGGTGTTAGAGAGATTAGTGATTTAAATTTTCAGACTTATGTAGTATGCTACAACCGAGATTTCCCTCCCTTTTTCTTCCTTCAATTTATTTCTATTGTTTTTCTTGTCTATTATAAAGGAATGTATGTATTTATTTCATACTATTATTTCTCATGTATACTTTATTATGGATCGAAATTATTAGTAATGGGTACTTCGATCACTTCCGAATTTCTTTTAGAACGTGTGCTCTCGTCCTTGGGCCAAATAAATCGAACAACTATTAATTAAATGGGCCTCCACAACTATGTGGGCCAAAAAATATGTTAATTGGGCCTTGGCGACTATGTGGGCCAAAATATGTTAATTGGGCCTTGCAAAAACTAAGTGGGCCTCGGCCCCTTTGAGGAAATTTAATTCACCGATTATTCCCAATCGGCTTTCTTCGATTATAATCGACTCTCGTTTCGGTATACTATTTCCACTATAAGCGACACTACTAGTAACATTTAAAATTTTATTTTCCATAATAATACTTATATTAATATTCTTAAAATTTTTATTACTAAATAACACCGAAGTTTTTATTACTCACTAAGAAAAACTGCGGTCGTTACATTTCCGACGCGGGACGAGAGAGAACGAGCCAAAACCGTGGGAGCGCGCAAACTGTCAAATGTGGGCGAGAATGCACAAGACACACCTTTAGTCTACTTTCCAGAAATTACAGATTTTACCCCACCTTCTCAACTCAAGTTTCTGTTATTTGCAATTTGACCTCAATTTGTGGGAAAACTATAAATAGCTAGTTATTTTCCTTATTTGACATCTTTTATGACTTGTACTTCACTTTTGCACTCTCTCTTAGAACTCTAGCTATTTCCCTCTTTCCTTTTTGGTATTTTCAAATATTTGTGGATGATCAAGCTTGGAAATTGAAGATTTGTGGAGCATTTCAATTCCTCTTCCTTTCCTTGTTATTTCTATTATGATTTCTCTTATTTTTGTTGGTTTGATTGCTAGATCTATGGCTAGCTAAGCTTGCATATGGCTCCAAGTGATGGATAATTTGATGTAGATGATAGGTGTTAGAATCTAGGATGTTGATCTACCTTCCCCTTGGATTGCCTATGGATTGAGACTTTAATTTGAATGCATGAATAATTGATCACTAGGAGTGCATCTAAGGTGTTTGATGGAATGCCTAGTAAGCTTCCATTCATAGCACTTGGCATCAATCCATACCCATACCACTTGATTTCATCTCATATAGTTCCTAGAAAGAATTAGATGGGTTGGATGAGAGTTAGTAGGTTATCGTAGACTAATTTGAGCTATTTGGAGTTGATAGTGCATTTATAGGCTTAGAAAGCATTTATTGCTCTATTGATCTACTTGTTAATCACCCTAGTAAGGTAGGTTAGCATATATGATATAAGAAACCATCCAAGGTGGATTAAATTTTTTTGAAGCATCTAGATTCTAAGGCCTTCATCATCATCATATTGGAAATCACTTGGATCCATGCCTTTTACTATTTTTGATTCTTCGTATTTGCATTCTACTTGTCTTGTTTACTTCGCATTGTCAAGTTTACCATTTACTTTACTCTTTGCCTAGTTTAGAAAAAACCAAATCATGATTGTGTGCTTAGATAGTATAATGGAGATGATATGAACTACTTGATTTGCTATTGACATAATCATTCCTTGTGTTCGACATTCGGACTTACCTAGTTCGATATTATTACTAGGCTAGAAATAGCTTAGTCAATTTTTGGGGCCGTTGCCGGGGAGTGATTAGATAGAAATTTTAATAGTTTGTTTTGTCACTTGATACTAATCTAAGCTTGTTTTTAATTTCTCTTCTTTCTTTTTGTTTTGAAGGTACATGCTCACAAGGTCTAAGGGGAGACTTGTAGAGCCACTTGTCTTGCAATTTGAGAGAAGACATAGAAGAAGAAATTCTAGAGAAAAACAAGAAATGGGTGATCAAAACCCGAATATGGAGGCCATCATGAGAAGGATGGAAGAAATGCAATTAGAAATTGATGAGCAAAAGGAAGGCTAATGAGGCGCCACCACCTCCTATCAACTTTATGTATCAAGCTCCAACGGATCAATATCAAGGAGGAGAATGGGGCACGATCAATGCCAACAATTTCGAGTTGAAGACCGGCTTGATTCAAATGGTGATGAATGCTCAATTTGGAGGAAGCCCCCTAGAGGATCCAAATGCACATCTTACTTCTTTCTTGGAGATATGTGACACCGTTAAGCTAAATGGTGTCCCTTGTGATGCCATTCGCCTAAGGATGTTTGGTTTCTCCTCGAGGGATAGAGCCAAAGAATGGTACAAAGGATTGAATAAGTCGGAGTTACACACTTGGCAAGATCTTTGCAAAGCCTTCTTATCAAAGTACTTCCCTCCCTCAAAGGCTCACAAGATGATTTCGGAGATTTCTCATTTCTCTCAACAAGGGGATGAGACCTTATTTGAAGCTTGGGAAAGGTATAGAGAGCTTATCCGCAAGTGTCCTTAACATGGTCTAAGTGAAGATCAACAAGTGACTCATTTCTATAGTGGACTCACTTCTCACACAGGAAGTGTAGTTGATGCCATCGCGGGGGGTTGTTTGTTGAACAAGTATGCCAAGGAAGCATTGAGGATAATTGAGAAGATTGCCGCTCATGCCTACCAATGGCCTATGGAACGGACTTCCACAAAGAGGGTTGCCTCTCTATCGTATGAGAGATATGATGAGTTGACTTCACTAATCACTACTCTTAAGAGTGATTATGATAAGGGCCAAAGAGACATGATGGAGATAAGAGCTATCAAGAAATATGAGAATGATGAGGTCTTAAATGAGGAGGAGGTGAAGTACATCAACCGTTGTAAACAAAGTAATTTTCGAAGAAATTATGGAAATCCTTCCTTCAATAATCATCCAAACCTCTCTTATGGAAATCCACAAAATGCTCTTAATGTTCCTCAATCTTCTCCTCCCGGATTTGGGGTTTCACATCAAGTTGTGGAAGAAAAGAAGCCTCTTCAACCGGGGTTGGAAAGCATTATTCAACAAATGGCCGCTCAACAAAGCACTTTCATTGCTCAAACGGGGCAAAAGGTCACCACCTTGGAGAACAAGGTCTCTTCCATGGACAAGCACATCAAGATGCTTGAAGGTCAAATGAGCCAAATGGCTAACCATGTTGTCTCAACACAAGCAAGGGCAACACCTTAGTAATACGGAGGTGAATCCCAAGAAGAATTGTAGTGCTATTACTACAAGAAGTGGGAGAGTTTGTGGAAACAAAGATGAGGTTGTAGAGGTTGATGAAGAGCCTTTTGTTGAAGATTTGTCCTGTGAGGAGGAGGATCACGAGGTTGAAAAGAAGAAGAAGGAGGTAAGAAATCCTATTCTTGAGAGAGAACTTCATAAGAAAAATGATGTGTTGAAGTTCCTTTACCTACAAATGATGTCATCACCAAGGCACCGTTCCCCCATCGTTTAGCAAAGCCGAAGATGGATGAAAAGATGAAAAGGTTCCTAGCTATGTTTAGCAAGGTTCATATTAACATTCCTTTGTTGGATGCTTTGAGGGACATGCCCGAATATGTCAAATTCTTGAAGGAGGCCGTTTCCAACAAAAGGAAGTTTGATTTGCTTGAGACCATTAACATGACGGAGGAGGTTAGTACGGTTCTCCAAAGGAAACTTCCATTGAAAAAGAAGGATCCCGGATTGTTCATTATAGCTTGCCTCATTGGGGGTAAAGAATTTGGTAATGTTCTTTGTGATCTCGGAGCTTCTATAAACTTGATGCCTCTCTCCATTTTCAAGAGGCTTGATATTGGAAATCTTCATCCTACTCCGGTGTGCCTACAAATGGCAGATCATTCTATCACTTATGCTCAAGGAATTATGGACGATGTTCTAGTAAAGGTAGAGACCTTTATTTTTCTGCTGGATTTCGTAGTCTTGGATATGCCGGAGGATAGAGAGATGCCTCTTATACTTGGAAGACCATTCTTGGCAACCGGAAGGGCATTGATAGAAGTTCATGAGGGTAATCTCACTTTTCATGTTAATGATCAAAACTCTCACTATCTCCATCTATGATGCCATGAAGAAGTCAAGTGACCATGATTTTGAGGAATGCAACTTGATAGAAGTGGTTCCATCATCTAGAGAAGAAGATCATTTGGAAGATGTTATCCAAAACTCCATTTATTCCTACACCGAGATAGATGAAGCTTGTGATGAGCTCTTGAGTACTCTAGCCTTCTTGGAGTCTCAAAAGTCATTTTCTCCAAAGAAAGAAGTGGGGTTCTTAGAGCTAAGAACGGAGGAAGACCGAGCAAGTGCAAAGGGAGAAGCTAAAGGTCAAACTTCAACTCCGACCCTTGAGTTGAAGGAACTACCGGAGCACTTGAGGTATGCCTTTCTCGGTGATAATGAAACTTTTCCTATTATAGTGTCAAGCATCCTCTCAGAGTCCAAATTGGAGAGGTTGCTAAGAGTCTTGAGGCAATATAAATCGGTGATTGGGTGGACTATTGATGATATAAAGGGTATAAGCCCTAGTGTTTGTATGCACCGGATCTTGTTGGAAGAGGAAGCAAGGCCCAAAAGGCAACCACAACGGAGATTGAACCCCGTTCTTCAAGAAGTGGTTAGAAAAGAGGTTTTGAAACTCCTAGATGCGGTATGATTTGGGCTATTTCTGATAGTGAATGGGTGAGCCCTACCCAAGTTGTTCCGAAAAAGGGAGGTATGACCGTTATCAAGAATGAGAGCAATGAGGTGATATCTACTAGAGTGGCTTCTAAATGGAGGGTTTGCATTGATTATAGAGCTTTGAATTCGGTGACAAGGAAGGATCATTTTCCTCTTCCTTTCATTGATCAAATGCTTGATAGATTGGCGGGGCATGAGTATTATTGTTTTCTTGATGGCTACTCGGGCTACAACCAAATCACAATTGCCCCCGAAGATCAACACAAGACGGCATTTACTTGTCCCTAAGGTGTTTTTGCCTATAGGAGGATGCCCTTTGGTTTATGCAACGCACCGGCCACTTTTCAAAGGTGTATGATGGCGATATTCCATGGGTTGATTGAAAATATCATGGAGGTCTTTATGGGTGACTTCTCGGTTTTTGGGTCAAGCTTTGATAATTGTCTTGACAATTTGACTCAAGTTTTTCAAAGATGTGAGGAGACCTCTCTTGTGCTTAATTGGGAAAAATGTCACTTCATGGATAAGGATGGCATTGTCCTTGGACACCGAGTCTCGAGTGAAGGATTGGAGGTGGATAGAGCCAAGATTGTGGCAATTGAAAAGTTACCTCCACCTACTAATATCAAGAGCATTCGGAGTTTCTTGGGGCATGCGGGTTTTTATAGAAGATTCATCAAGGATTTCTCTAAAATCACGAAGCCTCTTTGCCATCTCCTTGAGAAGGATGCCAAGTTTGTATTTGATGATGAGTGTCTAGTTTTTTTTGAGAAGTTGAAAAAGGCTTTAGTCTCCACTCCGGTTTTGATTACTCCAAATTGGGAAGAGCCTTTTATCATTGATTGTGATGCAAGTGATTGGGCGATAGGAGTGGTTTTGGGCCAAAAGCGGGATAACTTATTCCGAGTTACACACTATGCAAGCAAAACTTTAGACTCGGCTCAAAAGAATTACATAACTACCGAGAGAGAGTTCCTCGCGGTGGTGTTTGCTTTTGAGAAGTTTCGCCCCTATCTTGTTGACAACCACACCATTGTCTATTCGGATCACACCGCAATTCGGCATCTCATTGCAAAGAAAGAAGCGAAACCTCGACTCATTCGATGGATTCTTCTCTTACAAGAGTTTGATATGGAGATAAGAGATCGAAAAGGGTGTGAAAATGTGATAGCGGATCACTTGTCTCGACTTGAGAACCCTATTGAGGGAGATTCCGAGGAATCCAAGATTGTGGATGGTTTTTCGGATGAGAGACTTCTTGCTTTGAAGCTTTATACTCCATGGTATGCCGATATTACAAATTTCTTGGTCATCCATGAGTTACCTCCGAATTTGAAGTCATATGAGAAGAAGAGGTTCCTTCATGAGGTCAAATTCTACTATTGGCAAGAACCATATTTGTGGAGGAGATGTGCAGATGGCATTATCCGACGATGTGTAGGCCAAAATGAATGGAATAAGATCATAGAGGAATGTCATAGCTCACCATGTGGAGGGCAATTTGGGGCGAATCGAACCGCAATGAAGGTGTTTCAAAGCGGATTCTATTGGCCTTCGATTTTCAAAGATTGCCTTGCATATGTGAAGAGTTCAGATAGATGCCAACGTTTGGGCACAATCACCAAACGTGATGAGATGCCTCAAAACATCATGGTTGAGGTAGAGCTCTTCGATGTTTGGGGGATTGATTTCGTGGGACCTTTCCCCATCTCTAATGGTTACTCTTACATCTTGCTTGCGGTGGACTATGTCTCGAGATGGGTGGAGGCCATTCCTACAGCTACCAACGATTCTAAAGTGGTGCTTAAGTTTCTTAAGAGGAATATCTTGTCTCGGTTTGGAACCCCGAGGGCACTTCTTAGCGATGGGGGGTCACACTTCAACAATCGTTGGCTTGGTAGCCTCTTGGCTAAGTATGGAGTGAAGCACAAGGTCACATTGCCGTATCATCCTCAAGCAAATGGCCAAGCCGAGTTAGCCAATCGAGAGATCAAGCAAATTCTTGAGAAGTCGGTTGCAAACCGAAAGGATTGGGCTAATAGGCTCGATGATGCTCTATGGGCATATCGAACGGCATACAAGACGCCTATCGGTATGTCTCCATATCAATTGGTGTTTGGCAAATCATGCCACCTCCCGGTTGAATTAGAGCATAAGGCTTATTGGGCAACAAGACGAATCAATTTTGAGTTCAAGGAAGCCGGTTTTGCAAGGCAAGATCAATTGGTAGAGCTAGGTGAATGGAGGAATGAAGCTTATGAGAACTCAAGGATTTTCAAGGAAAGAGCCTAGAAGTTTCATGATCGTGGAATTCGAAGCCGTGAGTTTAGTCCGGGGGATGCCGTTCTACTCTTTAACTCTCGTTTGAAGTTATACCCTGGAAAGCTTCGTTCAAAATGGACCGGGCCTTATGCTATCTATAGATGCTATCCGAATGGAACATTCGAGCTATTGAAGGATGATGGCACGACTTTCAAGGTTAATGGCCACCAAATCAAGCATTACTTTCGTGCGGATATAGAAGAGGCCACGGTCTCGTTGCTTCAAGATCTGTGACGAAAAGTGAGGTATCCTCGAGCTAGCGACGTTAAACAAAGCGCTCGTTAGGAGGCACCCTAACACTTATCCTCTTTTTGTTTTTTTTTTTAGTTTATTCTTTGTTATTTCATTTCATTTTATTTTTATTTTTTCTTTTCTTTGAGTACTATGTATATAGCTTTAAATAGGTGAGTTGTTTAATTTTGTTAAAAAAAATAATAATAATAAAAAATTAAAAAATGAAAAACAGTTGAGCTCAGCTCGTCTTCTTCGCAGGGACGTGAACAGAAAGTTGCAGCAGTTGGACGGCGAGCAGGTTCCGTGTCGAGACCCCGGCGAGCAGCAGGAACGGCGAGCTGGGACGGCGAGCAGCGGGTCACCGTCGGAGCTACTGTCCGAAACGGTGACCCGCGACGGCGAGCAGCTGGGTCGCCGAAAAACCTTCTGTCCGAAACGGCGACCCAAGACGGCGAGCAGCTGGGTCGCCGTCGGAGCTACTGTCCGAAACGGCGACCCACGACGGCGAGCAGCGGGTCGCCGGCGGAGTCTTCACGTTCAGCAGCTTCTTTTTCGCGAGCAACAGTCCATCGGCATAGTCTTCAAGTGCAGCAGCCGCCGGAACGAGCAGCAGCAGCTCTCCCCCGACTGTGACGCCGGCGGCGAGTAAAGCTTGGAGCTCCCATTCGCGACGCCGGCGACGAGACGTGACAGTAGCAGGAGGCCGGCGACGCTGGAGTTTGAGAGCAGCAGCCCCCATCGCGATTCCGGCGGCGTTTCTAGGCCGTCGCGATTCCGGCGACGCGTGGGCGAGACCCATGTCCAAGCCGGCGACGCTCGGCAACACCTACCTCTCCGAGATGCAGACGACGACGGGCAGCCCCTTTCCCGCGAGCAGCAGATCCGGCAACGAACAGCAGCGACTCCGGCGAGGGCTCCTGTTCCGGCGGCGGCTGGGCTTCATTCGGGCCCAGATCTAGGTCTGGGCCTGCTTCGGGCCAGATCTGGGCTGGGTCGGGCTGGGCCGGGCCGAGATATTTTCCATTAATTAAAAAAAAATGACAAAAAAATTTTAAAAAATTCTTAAAAAATTAAAAAAAATTAAAAACAAATTTTTAAAAATATTTTACAGTTTTTAAATAAATAATGGCTACTTTCTCATCCTTTTTTCTTCTGTTTTTATGAAAAATTGTGGGGTTTCTTCTCATATCTCTCTACTCTTTTCTTCCATGACCTACGTTTCCCTTTCTTTTTTTTTTTCACTTTGAAAATTCCTTGTGATATTCTTCAAAAATATTGTTGGCTCAAAGTAAAGAGGAGAAAGGAGTGTGAGGTACATTTATGCATTTTGTTTTCAAGAATTCTTCTCTCTAAGCTAGAAAAATCACTATCCTCTTGCATGAATTAGGGTTTCTTGTTCTTGATTTTGTTTGGTGTGGACAAGGTAAGGATGAGATGGATCTTGAATTTTGGGTGTGATTGGATTATTTTTGCAAGAAATTTTGCCCTTAGATTTGTTCTTGTTGTTGGGACTTAGAGTTTGAATGAAGAATGATTTTTATGATTGAGTAAAGTTGTGAGTCGACTTTTCTTGCAAACCGAGTTTTTTTTTTTTTTTTTTTTTTTTTTTTTTCTCGCAATATTAACCATGAATCCTCATCCTTGCATCTTTATTTCCTTGGTTAAATTGTGATATAATTCTTCATTGGGTTAGTTTCATTGGATTGAGTGATTGTTGGTGAAATGCTAGGAGGAATGTCGTATTGTTTGCTTGGCCATTTTAGGTGACAAATGGGGAGAGCATCTAAGAGTAAGAAGGGAGATTCGCCATCGAAGGGGGAATTGCCAATTATGGATCCCGACCATAAAAAGAGACTTGCTACGTTGGTGAAGAGGGGCGTGGAAACTACGCGTTTTCCTTCCAAAGCCGTTTTGCAAGAATTGGGTCTCTACGATGAGGTTTGGAAATTATTCTACAATATTGAATGGCAATCTTTGCTTGATGATTCACATGTGGACCGGAAGATATGTCCAAAAGCAACTTTGGAGATAATGAGCACATTGGAAGTTGAAGTAAAAGGGAAGAGTTGGTTGGCTGCGAATTTTCTACTCAACAACAAGAAACGACGTATCACTTCCCTTGATATTGCCAAGTTGTTTGGGGTACATCCTTCTTACACGGGTGGTATATCCTCCACGTTCAACCATAAGACATTTTGGGATGAGTTGGTTTTGGAGAGTAATCGTCCATTTGTATCCGGATTGTCAAAGGTGACTCACATCCGAAATCTCGTTTTTCGTATGGTGGTTAGAATTCTAGCTCACACCGTTTTTGCTCGAAAGGATAATGGAGGGGTTAAAGATGATGAGCTCTACATTTTGTGGGCTATGATACATGGAGTGGAAATCAACATAAGTCATTTCTTCTTGAAGCACTTGTACAAGCATGCTCTAGCTTCATCGGGTGTTATTTGTATTGGAGGTATGTTGACACCATGGGCAAAACTTTTCAAGTCGGATATATTTGGGTGGCCTCCATTGGCCAACAGCACTTCTCTAGATTTCATTCGGTTGAGAGATATGAAATTTCTTAAATCTTCAAAAGAACCGTATTTCTTTATGCTCAACCCGGAGGAATCATTCCCTTTGCCAAATCCAGAACTTGTGAAGGTCACCAATTCAAATGAAAAGATCAATTGGTTGATGAACACCGAGGCTCATTATCATGTCATTGTGATGACAAAGGAGAAGGATGCTACTAAAGAGAGAAGAGTTATCTTAAGGGAAGATGAAGATGAAGGTGAAGGTATGGAGATAGAGAGCCCCGATGTGCATAGTGAGAGTGGTCAAGAATCGATTGAAGAGAGAGTGATGAGTTTGGAAGTGTCCTTTGAGTGGTTGAGTTCTCAAGTCTTCATCACGCGTCAAGACATGGAGAAGTATCAAAAGGAGGAGTCCGACCGTTTTAGAGCCATTCAAGAGGATGCAAGAGTTACTCGGGAGGATACTAGAGCCATGAGGGAAATGATGGCCCGTCTTGAGGCTCATCACATGGGTCAAGGGAATCATTCCCCATCTCGTCCCCCACCTCAATAGCTTGGACACTTGTGAGTAGTAACTTAAATATCTTATGTATATTCGTCCTTCCAACCTTATTTTTGATTTTATTGTCAAAAATAAGTTTGGGGGAGGGGGATGGGATAAGATATTCAAGTTACTTTTTCATATTTCTTCAAGTTAGTTACTTTTTCATATTTCTTCAAGTTATTTACTTTTTCATATTTCTTCAAGTTATTTTTATCGCATTTCTTTCTTTGTTTGTTTAAATTTTTTATGTTTTGTTTGGAGTGAATTGGTGGTGGAATTTGTGTGTATTGAAGGATGAGTTATTTTGGTGTGTGCAAGTGATTCAAGTGGTGTTTCCATGCTTTATAAGAGTGCTTAGTTGCGTAGGTGCAAAATTTTTCAAGTTCCATTTTAAAAGCATCACTTGAGTTGTAGTGCTTCTTGTTTACATGGTTAGATATTGTGGTTATCGCTCCTTTGCTTTCAAGAGAGATGTCGATGATGATTTGAGCGGAAATTGCATCATATTTTTGGAATTTCTTATGTGTGTATTGAGCATGAAATGGTTGCATAACATGATTAACTAGGAATGATTGATCTTAGGCACATGAACTCTAAACAAAAGCTTGTGAGGTTTGAGCCAAAACGGTGAATTGATAACATTCTTTTCTTTCTTGAGAGTTTGCCATGTATTGCATTGTGATCTTCTAGAACTTGCCTTCAATCTCGATCGAGGTTGCTATATGTGCCACTAGAACTTAGAAATGATTTTAGGCCCTCACTTGTTAGCCTCATTATTCCCTAAACACTAACCAAATGAAACGTTAACTTTGTGGTCCCCCTTGAGCCTTTGAAGCCCTTGTTGCTAAACCGGATGAAAGGGGGTGAAGGTTGGTTAAGGGAATCCATTGAGAGGTTGTGAAGTAAGTGAGGAAACGAGGTTTGAGAAGTTTGATTGAAAAGGTCGTTTTGTGATAAGAATACTCCTATGAGCTCTAATGAAAAAAGAGAAAAAAAAATGAAAGAGATGAGAATGGAATTCTCACAAAAGTGAGAAAGAAAAATAAAAAGAAAAAAAAAATGATGAAAAAAAATGGGAAAAAAAAAAAGATTTTGAATAAAGATAGTGTGAATGAGAGCATAAAGGAGTTATTCATGAACATTTGAGAAGCTTCAATCAAGCTTATGTACTAGAGAGTGTAAAGAGGTGAAATGGTGAAGGTAGAAGGTGGAGATATTCACACTTAGCGTGGAAAAGAGAGGGTGAAAGTACTTAAGAGATATCTTAGTCACTTAGCCTAAAATCCCTACCTAAACCAATGTCCCCACATTACAAGCCTAAATAAAAGACCTAAATGATCTTAGTTCGAGTGCACAATCAAGCGATGGAGATCTTGAGATTTAGGGCAAGCTTATGGTAAGAGCGATGCATGCATGAGTTCAATGAGTGTAAACTTCCTACCATACACTTGAGAGAAAGAGCGATACACTTACACCTAGAGAGGTTTAGAGTTATATCATGCTTGAGTGATTGATTTCTTAGTTGAGGGTGTTGTGTGGTTGTGGATTGTTTAATGCACCTTGGGAGTTCCATGTTTGAAAATGCTTTATTGAGTGAGCTTTGAGGCATCAATGATCTTTATTTGCATACCCATATGTGCTTATGTTCTTTGACTGTTCGTTCCATTGTCGAGACGAGCAATGGCTTAAGTTTGGGGGAATTTGATAACCACATATTTAGCATGCTTTAGAGTGCGTCTCCATGCGTGTTTTGGTTAGGATATGTGCTTAAATGGATAGGAAATGATAGGTTTTTACAATTTATGCATTTTCTATATGCTTTGCATTTTCTCTCGTTTTCCGTGCTGATTTCAGGTGCTGTGGAAATTTTCTGGGCACGTTTGGCTTATCCTATGTATTAGAGGATCGAAAGAGGAAGCTGTAGCACGTTGCAGAATATTTTTCCGACGCCGGAGGAGAGAGAACGAGCCAAAACCGTGGGAGCGCGCAAACTGTCAAATGTGGGCGAGAATGCACAAGACACACCTTTAGTCAACTTTCCAGAAATTACAGATTTTACCCCACCTTCTCAACTCAAGTTTCTGTTATTTGCAATTTGACCCCAATTTGTGGGAAAACTATAAATAGCTAGTTATTTTCCTTATTTGACATCTTTTATGACTTGTACTTCACTTTTGCACTCTCTCTTAGAACCCTAGCTATTTCCCTCTTTCCTTTTTGGTATTTTCAAATATTTGTGGATGATCAAGCTTGGAAATTGAAGATTTGTGGAGCATTTCAATTCCTCTTCCTTTCCTTGTTATTTCTATTATGATTTCTCTTATTTTTGTTGGTTTGATTGCTAGATCTATGGCTATCTAAGCTTGCATATGGCTCCAAGTGATGGATAATTTGATGTACATGATAGGTGTTAGAATCTAGGATGTTGATCTACCTTCCCCTTGGATTGCCTATGGATTGGGACTTTAATTTGAATGCATGAATAATTGATCACTAGGAGTGCATCTAAGGTGTTTGATGGAATGCCTAGTAAGCTTCCATTCATAGCACTTGGCATCAATCCATACCCATACCACTTGATTTCATCTCATATAGTTCCTCGAAAGAATTAGATGGGTTGGAAGAGAGTTGGTAGGTTATCTTAGACTAATTTGAGCTATTTGGAGTTGATAGTGCATTTAAAGGCTTAGAAAGCATTTATTGCTCTATTGATCTATTTGTTAATCACCCTAGTAAGGTAGGTTAGCATATATGATATAAGAAACCATCCAAGGTGGATTAAATTGGTTTGAAGCATCTAGATTCTAAGGCCTTCATCATCATCATTTTGGAAATCACTTGGATCCATGCCTTTTACTATTGTTGATTCTTCGTATTTGCATTCTACTTGTCTTGTTTACTTTGCATTGTCAAGTTTAGCATTTACTTTACTCTTTGCCTAGTTTAGAAAAAACCAAATCATGATTGTATGCTTAGATAGTATAATGGAGATGATATGAACTACATGATTTGCTATTGACATAATCATTCCTTGTGCTCGACATTCGGACTTACCTAGTTCGATATTATTGCTAGGCTAGAAATAGCTTAGTCATTAGGGAGATACGACACAAGGGTTTATAGTGGTTCAGTGATAAAACACCTACGTCTACTTTGTTGCACGTAGCAACAGATTCTCTTCACTCAAGAACCTTGAGGATTTGCAGGCTCCTCAAAAACCAAGTCAAGATCGAGCTTCACTCGCTTGGATCTGACAACAGCTGGGAGATTACGGGTTCTCCACAAAACCTAACTGGACTAAGATTCACTCGCTTGAGTCCGACGACCGGGAGATTACGGGTTCCCCACACAAACCTAGTTTCGATCGAGCTTTACACAATCGAGGACTGTGCTAGCTTAGATCTAGACTCTATGATCGAGACTTATACTATCGAGGAAAGTAGAGTCTTGGATCTTGACAACCTTTCGACAAACACAAAACCTAACAAACGAACAAGGGTTAGGGTTTTTGGTTTTCGACAAACACACTAATGAAGAACTCTTTACAATAAATGCTAAGAAGGCTAGAGTTCTTCTCTAAGCTTGGATATGGAATGGGCTTAGATCTAGAGTGTGTGAAGGTTGCAGAGACGAGCTTCGATGAAACTGAAACTCGAAGAACACTTAAACAAAAACTCGAAAGTTTGCTCGAAGGCTGGGAGTATTTGTTTGTTGTATGCGCTGAATGCTCAAGTAGTGTTCTGCTCTTCTCCGTCTTCTACCTCCACTATTCATAGGCGGAGGAATGGGCAAGAGCCGTTGTTGGTTTGTGGCTTTGTCCCTCCTCCTCTCGACAGTACTTGCACAGGCCTGCTGCTTTTCAGACGCGCCAGTTTGTCTCTTTGCCAAAAATGGCTAAGTTCCAACACTAGTAGAAAATTGGCCTAATGAGACACTTGAAAACGTCACAATAAATTGCTTATCTTGACAGTTTGCTTATTATGAAATTTTTTAAGTGTCACCTATGCCGATGTAGCAATAGATGTAAATGCCACGTTAAATATTTTTTCTTGACAGTTGTTACCAACGAATTGTCATATTAGTGTTTCAGTCAAATGCATCGTTAGAGATTTGCATTATTAGGTAGTTTATTGTGACATTTTTTGAAGTGTCATATATGTCAATGTAGCTATAGGCCATTTTTCTAGTAGTGCAATTCTAACAGTAACTGGAGCGGTCCAGTACTGTTGCGGCGTCCTTGTCGGCCTGGCGGTCAACTCCGGTGATCCATTCTCCTATCGACTAGTGGAGATACGCAATTAATACGTCGATCTTCACTTGACTGAAGTTTGAACAAGGTTTAAATCAGAGCGGGAATTGAGCTGTCGCTTTCTGTTAGGTAGGGGCTCGCTTCGCTTCAGATTTGGAGCGTCCGCTTCAAAGTGAGTCGCTTCAAGTCATACTGTAGCGTGTACTTTAGAAAATAGATTTCCAAGTATTTACTCTAGTAATCGTTGACCCGCTTTGACTTCTTACTGTAGCGCTCGCTTCGCTTCGCTTTAGTAGACTTCGCTTCGATTCTGCTGTAGCATTCGCTTCGCTTCGCTATTTCTCGGCACGTTTCGCTTCGGCTCGGTAGACTCGCTTCGCTTGGAAAAACACACTCAAGTGAGTGGCCTTCGCTTGAAAATGCTGCAGTCTTGAACCTAAGCATCTAAAGCAAAAGTGAAGTCATCCTAACAGTATAGGCTTAGAAAAATTCTAACCTAATCTACATCACATAGGGTCGCTTGGGAATAGGATACATAGGGGTTTTGGGATCAAATCAAAACATATACACTTATTTTAAAGCGTCCCATTTGAGTTCCCTCTTAACATGTTATCCTTAACAATTCCCAACAATGGGGTCCACGGCGCTCACCTGCAATTAAGCCAATTTTTGTACCCAAATCAGTTTGGTTCCTTGCAGGTTAGTGTTTTTAGGTACCCACACTTGCTTTACTCTCCTTTGAGTATTTGCTTGTGTCTTGGATCCTGCAACCTTTCCAAATAGTGGATTACGCTTAATCACAGCTCCACATGTGCATTTGTGTGTGCATGGAGGGAAGGTTCGAGAAGAACTCGCTTGAGACATTCCCATGCTCTTACCCTTTTGCTTATATCCGTAAGCATCTCGCTTTGGATTAGTCATGGGCTTGGAGACATACTTGAGGTTTCTAGTTTTTGCAAGGTTCTCGCTTGGCTTCCTCTGCGAGGTCGACACATGACTCGCTTTGGAACAATTTGGGGTTTGAAGCTTCCTTTTGGGAACTTCAATTCCTTCCCTCTCAACGTATGTACGCTTGGACCATCTCCAATCCGACTCACTTGACACATGGACATTAGTTCTCCTTTTCAAGGGAACATCCTTTGTTCTTGGTGCCTCGGATTGAGAATTGAAGCCTCAACAGTTTTCCCTTTACCATTTGAATGGTAAGCTTGAGCATTTTTAGTGCTAGGGCCTGTTGTAGGGCCTGTTGTCATTGGCTTTCCCTTAGGGACTTCCTTTGAGGATATAGACATCCTCATCGGTCCTTTCTTAGGATTCTCAATCTTGCCTTTATCCTTGTTGGTGGTCGCTTTGGAGGTAGTGGGCTTCTCCAAAGTGACTGATGGTGATGTGTTAGATGCACCAACAAAGACAGTAGGCTTGGAAGGTTCACCCTCATATCCAAGACCTCCCTTTCTACCAAAAGGTAGAAGCGAGCTTTCTAGTGCCTGCCTAGCAAATGAGGCTTTGTTCAAGTTGGCAACTAGAATGGATTGGGTTTCATACCTTTCCTCCAAGCTTTTATGTCTAGCAAAGAGATCCTCGAATTGGCTAGCTTCATGATCACTTAACAATTGAGTTTGACAAGGTCAAGTTCAGTGGCTAGCTTACGGTTCTCATTCTTGCTTTTAGACATAGCTTGTTGTAACACTTCATGATCACTTAACAATTTATGGTTTTTGTTAAGCAATTCACTCCATGTTGAGGAATGGACTTCCTCATTGTGCTTGTGTGCTAATGTAATTGAATTGAGAGGGGGATAATAGAATACCTCTCCAGTATCCTCGTCGGTGAGCGCCATCAAGCCTAGATCCTCTCCCTCGCTTGAGATTGCATCTGTGAAGGCATATGAGTCGCTTGCTGGATCCTCGCTTTGATTTGAAGGCGACTCGTTTGCCACAAGCGCTCGACGTGGAGCGTCCCTCCTCGCTTTCAATTCTTCTCTTTCCTTAACACTTAGCTTTGGGCACTCAGATTTGTAGTGGCCATCTTGTGGCAATGATAGCACTCCACATCCATTATGTCCTTCGAGATCGGCTTTGATGTCTCCTCACGCTTCCCTTTGCTATCTCGAGCTTCAGTGCTCTTTCCCTTGTATTGCTTGTAGAACCTCTTGTACTTCCCAACTCTTGAGTTCATCTTGTTGAAGTTTCTGGATAAGAATGCGTAGTGCTCCTCCAATTCTTCACGTTACATCTTCGAGATTAATGACTCGTTTGATGTTTCAGTAGCTTTGAACGCGACTCCTTTGCCTGTTGTATGACCTTCATCCTCATCATCAAGGAACATGCGGTTGAGATCAAATTCGTGCGCCTTGTGTCACGACCCCACCCCGCTAAACTAGCTGAGCGAGGTCGCGACTCAAGAAAAGGGAAACGAAATAAAATAACGAACGACATGAGGTGAAACGATGTGAAAACATAGCATTGGGATACATTCAGGTTCTCCATCATTCGTCGAGAATGAATGGAAGAAAGTATTGTTCATCAACGGAAGTGTTTTACATAAAATAAGTGGAAGCGTTGTTCATGAAAAAGAAAGCAATGTCTATGAAGAGACCAATACGTTGCAACGACACACAAAATAGAATTTAGTCTAACTACATAAAGATCACAGCGGAAGAACGTGAGATGCATGTATGGAGACATGCACCACCAAGAGGCTTCAACACTTTCATGCTCGACAAAAGCTCCTCCGGCAACTTCACTTCATCCTGCCTAACCTGCACATGGGAAATATGTACAGGGCTGAGTACAGAAGTACTCAGTGGACACATGCCAAAATATTTTAATTGTCAGCCATTCAAGTGAGACATAGGGGTTTTCGGAAAAGACCTATGCTCACAAAAACATTTTCATTAAAGAGTGCCTGCGCAGGCTACGTTCCTTGGCGTAATCCGTCATATCTGAGTCGTGTGGGTGTATCCGGTAAGGGTGGCCACCATACCCGGATACCTGAGCGGCCAACCTTGTAGCTCACGGTCATACAGTGCACTAAACCCATCGGGGTGCGTGTAACGGCCGCAGTTTTTCTTAGTGAGTAATAAAAACTTCGACATTATTTTAGTAAGAGAATTTTAAGAATATTATGGAAAGTATTATTATGGTAAAATAAAATTTTTAGATGCTACTAGTAGAGTCACTCTTAGTAGAAATAGTATGCCCGAAACGAGAATCGAATGAATTGAAGAAGGCCGATAAAAATTCAGCCCAACTAACACTTTTAAGGCCCAACTAACACTTAGTCCTCACGAGGCCCAACTAACACTTTTAAGGCCCACTCGAATGGAGGCCCATTTTCCGAATAGATGTTCGACTTATTCTACCCAAGAACGAGAGCCCACGTTCGTTAAACATTCGATAACGATTAAGAAGGCCCAATACTAATATTATTGGTCCATGATAATATTTACATGGGGGATGAAATAATAATAGAAATCATAATAATAATAGTACATAAATAAATAAATACATTCCAATACAATTAATAGATAAGAAAAATAAATAAAAGGAAGAAAAGAGAATGAAATCTCGGCAGAAACATTTCAACACAAATCTGGGATTATTTCATTAATCTCTCTCAAAAAACAATTAAGAAAAAGGAAGAGAGGAATGCTTAATCACCATTATAGGGATAATTAGCACATCATTAGGAGTTTAAAAGGACAAAAGTGCATGGGGAAGAGGGGAACTAGAGCTAGCTGCCCAACTCTTCACCTCCTTGAGCCATCTTTTTGAAAAGAGCCTCCCCAATCCAACCCCCTTCATGTTATGATTGCACACCATATCCACAAGCAAAACCTCCATCCCTCATACAAAAACCAAGGATAAGAGTTAGTCATAAACCATTCATAACATTCACCACATAGAAGAGCAACTAGAGAGAGAGAGAGATAGAGAGAGAGACTGCCGAGAGTGAGAAAGAGAGAGGGAGAGAAGCTGCCGATTCCAGCAAGCAAGCTGCCGGAAATCAGCCGCCGGCAACCTTCCGAACACCACGGTAAATCCTCTCTTAACCCTCCCTAATACCTAGAATGTACATACATTAACATATGAAACAACTATCATCTTTAGGAGTGAAGGAAGAAGGGGGAAAAGACATCCAAGCAAGAATTAGAAGACCCAATTTTCAGTTCTAGAAGGTGAGTTAAAACCCCACACTCTCTCCCTAGCACAAGGATCAAAGCTTTAACATATAGAAAACCAACATGCAATTGTAGGAGAGAAGAACGAAGGAAAGAAGGCAACAATGGGAGAGAGGACAGCCATCAATCTTGCCAAGAAATCAGTTTCCAAACCCCACAATTACAAGTAAGACTCATTCCTCATCACTCTCTCTAAGAGCTACAAGTTTGTAAGCATGCAACCTCACTAGAACCTCCAAACAATCGATTAAAGACACAATCTAGTAACCCCACCCTCTATCAAGCATGAAACATGGGAAAAGACCCTAAGATTGAAGCACTAAGAAACATAAATCTTTTTGAGACAATGCATGTTATCCTTGTAGGATAAAAACTGAAAATTTAGCATGTTTTGGATCACATAGAAGCCCCCTAGTAAGCATAAGGTATTGCATGTGCGAGGAGACGACGACGAAGACACGGCAGCCGCGAACAGCATTCGACAGCCTCGGCAGAGCCACCTCGACACCGGAATTCGCCGGAGGAAACCTGCAGGGAGAAAGGAAGAAGGTTAGACGAAGAGGAGAAGTAGGGGAGACACCGGTGGCAGCATAGCCGCCGGCGCCGAGAGAAAAACAGAGAGAGGCAGAGGGAAAGGCGATGGCGGTCGCGATGACAGGCCCTAGCCACGAGGGTTAGGGCAATGGACGACGAATGACGGCTAAGGCGAGTCGCGAATCGAAAAGGGGAACCACCACTGGAATTGCAGCAGCAGATGACGGCGGAAACCGCAGCAGTGGCGGCGACGATGCGAACGGCAGGGGCAACGATTCACAGTGAATCAGTGGAGCAACACACGGCCGGCAAGCCGTGTTGATGACGGCGAGGCCGAATCGGAGAAGAAGCCGACAGAAACCCCCTCCCCACGATTTTCCCCAATTCATGAACTAGGGATTTGCTTCCCAATCAAACTGGAAATTGAAATGCATAAGCTTCTACGAGGGAGGACGGCGACCGGAATTCCGGAGGAGAAAGGATCAACGGCAGTGACGCCGCCGAGCAAGGCGAGCCGACGGGGAGCAGAGAAGGAGAAAGAGGGAGACTGTTAAGTGAGAGTGAGAGAGATCGCGAGGAAGAGGAGTAACGGGAGAAAAGGGGGAAATGTTTGCAGTTCACTAACAAGTCACGAAACGGGCCGGACCGATTTAAATGAACGGGCCGAGCCGAATTAAATAACGGGCTGAAAATAATGAACGGGCTGAACCACGTAACGGGTTGAGTTAAAAGATGGGCCGAATTACATAACGAGACGAGTCCATCAATTGGGCCGAGAACTTTATTTAAATGGGCCGGACTTATAACCCAATTGGGCCGAGAATTAATTAAAAATGGGCCGGAATTTAATTTCAATTTGGCCGAAATATCTAATTGGGCCGATAATTAAATCTGTGCACAAGGGTCGCACACGATAAATTACCGAGAATAAATAAATGGCCCTAGATCCTTAACAAATCGAATGGGCCCAAATAATTATAACCCAGATTAATAACAAGTTAAGCCTAATATATTAATCTTATAAGTGTAGACCACTTATACCCCTCGATAAAATCACGAAAACTTAATTAAGGGTTATCAAGCATTCTTCGATTATTGTCGAGGATGGAAAATTGTAAGATATAAGAATCGATCGAAGTCATCGAGTTCAACGAGAATCGGGAGATTTCCGATAAAGAAATATACATGATAGCGCTATCAGAACAAGAAACTAAAACCCCGATTAAGAGACAACCTTCGCATAAATCGATAAGATTATCGATTTCAGTTCAAGTTACTCAGTTCACGTTCTTTGAACGAGGTTAGGCGAAGGAGCAAGCCGAGCCTAAGCAGCACCGGAGCTACATAAGTATTATCAGGAAAGCAAGCAAGGTGGGCTTTCAGAAAAACTAAAATGTTTTCTTATGTTAAAATTCTTTTTCTTTCTTTTTAAAAGAATTGCCATGCGATAAAATATTTTGTTTTGTACGAAGTCTATCTGGGGAGGCTTATGCCTCATTTTATCAACGATTCGGGCTCATCGAGGTCAAAACCTCGGTGAGTTAGTGCACTCAGTTACCGTTAGCTAACGCAAGTTGGCACGGTCAGGTATCCGGGAGGGTGGCTAACCTCTCCGGGTACAACCCCAGCTCAGATATGATGGACTACACCAGAAAATAGCTTGCAAGCGCCTTTTTATTTAAAAATATTTTCGTGAGCATAGGTTTTTCCGAAAAACCCCTATGTTTCACTTTAATGGCTGACAATAAAATGTTTTGGCATGTGTCCACTGAGTACTCTGTACTCAGCCCTGTACATATTTCCCGTGTGCAGGTTGATCGTGATGGATATGGAGTAGTCCGAGGAGCTTTTTGTCGAGTACCAGAGTGTTGAAGCCTCTTGGTGGTGCATGTCCCCATACATGCATCTCACGTTCTTCCGCAATGTTCGTTACGAAGTCCACACAGTTCATTTCGTGTATCGATGCAACAATTCGAGCTCTTCGTAGCCGATGATCTCTTTCTTGAATAGCTTCCGCTCGTTTCATGTAGTACTTCTTTTGTAAACAGACACGTTTCCGCTTCATTTGTAACAAACAACATCCTTTACCAACATTCTCGATGAATGTTGAGTATTTTGAATCGAACTTAGTGTTGTTTCTTCACAATATTTTACTTCATATTCATGTCCATGTATGATATTCATTCTTTATTCCGTTTTCTTGCGTTGCGACCCTGCTTGGCCAAGGCGTGGCGGGGCGGGTCGTGACAGAGTGGTATCAGAGCACTAGGTTCGCTCTGAAATCCAAGAGTCTTCTTCTTCATTGTAAAGTCTAGACTTGCTTCGCTAGACTTCTTAAAGCTCTCGACAAAAGCTCGACTCTCCAAGACATCACGGACGGCCAAAAGATAGGTTGCTTATCATTACTATGAGAACCTAGACGAGGCAACTCGTAGGGATCACATAAGGTGTTGAGATCAAGTACTTTTAGAGAACGTAGCTCGTTTGAGCTAGGATTCTTTTCTTGCATTGTAACAGGTTGAATCGAAGACGCGACGAGACGCATTTTCAGTTCAAGGAAGAAGATTTACAAGGAAGCGAATAGAAATTATAATCGAGAACTACGTCTCAAAGATGGGACAAGCGAGGTGCCGTCGACCTTATAACGGACGCAAGGCGAGTTTTCCGACCGCCTCTAACTTAACCGAATGAGAAAGTAGCAAGAGTAACTTAATAATGAACCTAGAACCGAGAACTTACTCAATATAGAATCACTTCCACACTTGCATGAAACACAGCTATGACCTAGTAAAATCTCTTGAACCATAGATTACAACCATGAAAAAAAAAAAGATGCTTCCTTTACCAACTTGTTTACGATTACTGTCTCTATCCCAACCTTCTGAATAGAACCTGACTAGAACTCGCTGTCTCATGTAGATGGCAGGAGCTAGGCCTACCCCATACGTGGTTGTGATACTTCTAGACTAGTACCTTAACTATCGACGTCGAGTAGAGCACAACATAGGTGAGTACTTGGCTCACTTTGGAGGACTTTGGGAGGAGGTACACCAGTAAGCCGGGGTTTCTGGATACGACGACGTGACGAGGGTGATCGTGCACCTACCTCGCGATTGGCAGATGTGGGCGTGGACTCTTTCTCTGGACTTTACTGCGTGCTACCGCCCTTACTTCGACCTGGTAGCCGACTTTCGAGGGTTTCTGTCAGCCCTCCAGCACTAGTTCACAGTGTACCGTAGGCCGCCTGACGGACCGCACTAGTTCCCGTTACGTCTCACTACCGAGGCCGACCTTCCACCTCCAGTGCAGCCTCAGCCGGGTGGAGTACCGGCAGTGACAGAGGTACCGATGCCTCCCGTTTCCGTCCTCGGTCATCGGGATCGTGAGGACTTTGAGACCAGGACTTCAGTGGCCCGTTTTCGACGTGCCCTCAGCGCACCTCCCGTGCCTACTCCCTTGTTAGGAGAGGGAGGCTCTTCGACAGCCGACCGGGGAAAGGCCCCGATAGTATACGCGAGCCCCGAAAGGGAGGCACCCTGTTCTTTACCGTCCCGTTCACTAGGCCCAGGGACTTCTACGGAGGAGCTACTCCGTATAGTGGCGGAGTTCCAGCAGCCAAAGACTCCCGCCCCTCACCCCGTAGCCCACCGAGATTGGCCCGTAGGGACAGGGCCCAGCAGCAGCAGCGCCGGTCTCGCATCCTCCAACATCGAGAAGTGGATGGAGGAGCTGAGACAGAGTACCGACAGGCACTGCCGAGTGATGCTCGACCTCAGTGGTCGCCTAGACAACCTTGGACAGATGGTTGAGGAGTTGTTAAACGAGGCGGAGCCCCAGCCGCAGCCAGCGCCCGAGCCAGAGCCGGAGCTCGAGGAGGAGGATCCCGAGGAGGAGGACCCTGAGGAGGAGCCCGAGGAGGAGGGGCTGTTCGTTGACCTAGAGGTCGACCCTGACTCCGACGAGGACCTAGGAGGAGGACCGGACGCCGACTCCGACGCCAAGTCGTGTTTGAGCACCGAGAGTTCCTTGGTAGGCTAGAGTAGCTCTAGTTAGTGTCAGCAACGGATCCCTGTAGACCGTCCTGACTTTGTTTTGCGATAGAACTTTCGATTTCAAGTATTATGTTTTAATGTGATAGTACGGAGCCACAAAGTGTTAGGTGGACCGTAGGACAGATTGACATATTTTGTTTTCACTTCCATTATGACGTTTAAGACCTCCACGAGGCAATTTTCCCTAATTGCGCCATTTACGATATCTAATTGAGAAACCATTCCTTCGAATTATGTTATGACAAACCAACACAGCATGTAAACCGAGAAAGTACAACGTGATAAGTAGAAAACCGAGCATGATTTGCGCTATCACCTATGCGAGAAACTCTTGTGAAATTGTCCATTTGAAATTCTTATATCATCGTTAATCAGAATGCCGCCAAGAATTAGGACAGGAAGACCCCGAGGTGGAGCTAGGAATGAACGTGATCAAGCACCTCCACCACCGCCTTCACCACCTCCACCACCGCCTTCACCATCTCCACCACCACCACGAAGGATCGAAGAACTTTTTCTTTGCCAAAATCCACCCGTCTTCCATGGGATGGGGGATCCATCTGAGGCTGAGACTTGGATACGCGCTCTGGAGCGTATCTTCAACTTCTTAGGATGCACTGATCGGGAGTGACTAACTTGCGTAGCATTTCAATTCACTGGATCCGCCGACTTTTGGTGGGAAGCTCAGCAGAAGATCATGACTCCTGAGCAGCGGGCAGGCCTTACCTGGGAGGAATTCACGACTAGGCTATACAATAAGTATGTTCCGAAAAGTTACCGGAAGAAGAAAGAGGCCGAATTCTATAATCTCAAGCAAGGTAGGATGACGGTGACTGAATATGACCAAGCTTTCTGCGACATGTCTCGCTATGCGCCCGACCAAGTCGACACTGACGAAAAGATGGCAGAGAAGTTTTGAGCCGGCTTGAGGCCCTAAATTCGGATGACCCTTGCGAGCCTAGGAACACTCACCTATCACAATGCATTAAACCGCGCCTTGGATGTTGAGGCGGCAATGCCGACTGAGAGACCCGTCCCAGCAAACCTTCCGGCCCAATCAAACCTTCCACCTTCGATCGACAAAGGAAAATGCAAGTGGGAAGGAAACCCAAGCGGCCAGCGCGACAAGAGGCCATGGCAAGGACCACAACGTCCACCAAACCCCGGACCTAACCCAGCGCCAGGGCAGACGTGAAACCGCCCTGCTCTAAACCCCCTCTGCTCGAAATGTAACCGATGACACGGAGGTGTCTGCAAGGCTGGAAGTGACGTTTGCTATGTCTGCAGCCAGAAGGGCCACTTTGCGAAGATCTGCCCAAATAGGAAGCCCCAAACAGGGATGGGACCTCAACCCTCTGGCCAGAACCAACAGTTGCGTGCCATCCAGGCACAGCCGAGGCCTTCTCAGCCACCTCAGCTACCCCATTGTTGGGAATTGTTAAGAATAAAGTGTTAAGGGGGAACCTATAAGGGACATTTCATTGTTTTGATTTGATCCCAAAACCCCCAAGCGTTATGTTCCCAAGCGACCCACTTTTTGATATAGATAATAGGTTAGAAAATTATTCTAAGCCTACTCTGTTAGGATGGCTTCATTTTGCTTAGATTTTAGACCGCAAAAATTCAAGTGAAGGCCACTCGCTTGAGTGTGTTTTTCAAAGCGAAGCGTGTCTAGCGAGCCGAAGTAAAGCGTGCCGAAGCAAAGCGAAGCGTAGCGAGCGCTACAGTAGATTCAAAGCAAGTCTACCAAAGCAAAGCGAAGCGAGCGCTACAGTGTAAAGGCAAAGCGAGCGCTACAGCGAAAGTCAAAGCGAGTCAAACTTTACTCGAAAACTTTGTTTTCTAAAGTAGTCACTTCAAGTATGACCCGAAGCGACTCGATCAAAGCAAACGCTACAACTTCAAAGCAAAGCAAGCCACTACCTACCAGAAAGCGACAGGACAATTCCCGCTCTGATTTTGAACTCCAGTCAACTAGAGATCTCTGCATTAATTGCGAGATCTCCACGTGTCGAACGCGGAGAGGAGCAGCGGAGTTGACTGCCAGGCCGACAAGGGCGCCGCAACAGTACTGGCTCGCTCCAGTTACTGTTACAATTGGATCTTAGCCAAATTCGGCAAAGAGCCAAAACTGCGCGTCTGAAAAGCAGCCAGCCTGTGCAAGTACTGTCGAGAGAAGGAGGGACAAAGCCACCAACCAAGCAACGGATCTCGGCATCCCTCCGCCTATAAATAGTGAAGGATGAAGACAAAGAGAAGTAGAACACTTCCTGAGCATTCGAGCCTACTGCAAACAAACACTTCCAGCCTTAGAGCAAACTTCGAGTCTTTGTTTCCCAGTGTTCTCCGAGTTCCAGTCTCATCGGAACTCGTCTTCGCAACCTTCACACTTAGAGTCTAAGCCCATTCCATATCCAAGCTTAGAAGAAGAACTCTAGCCATCTTTGCATCTACTGTAAAGAAGCCCATTCCATATCCAAGCTTAGAAGAAGAACTCTAGCCATCTTTGCATCTACTGTAAAGAATTCTTCATAGTGTGTCGTCGTAAACCAAAAACCCTAATCTGTTCGTTAGGTTTTTGTGTTCGTCGTCGTTAGGTTGTTTCGATCCAAGACCCTACTTTAATCGATTGTAGAAGCCTCGATCATAGAGTCTAGATCTAAGCTTGCACTTACATCGTTTGTGTAAAGCTCGATCGAAGCTAGGCTGTAAGGAGAGCCTGTAATCTCCCTGTCTGTTGGACTGAAGCGAGTGAAGCTTCCAGTCCAGTTTAGGTTTTTGGTGTGAACCCGGAATCACCCAGCGTCTGTCAGATCCAAGCGAGTGAAGCTCGATCTTGACCAGGCTTTTGAAGAGCCCGAAATCTTCAAGTTCTTGAGTGAAGAGAACAGTTGCTGTAACAGCCGCAATTTTTCTTAGTGAGTAATAAAAACTTCGGCATTATTTTAAAATTTAGAGTGTTATTATTATTAATATTATGAGTAAAATAAAATTTTTAAGTACTACTGTTAGTAGTGTTACGTTTAGTAACATTAGAACTTCCCGAAACGAGAACCGAACTAAATAAGAAAGGCCGATTAAACGAATCGGTAAAAGCGAAATTCAGTATTTAATTTCTGGGCCGAGGCCCATTCGATTTCGAGGCCCATTTGATAAGTACAAGGCCCAGTTAATTGTTCAAGGCCCAGTTACATTGTTCAAGGTTCAGTTAATTGTCGAAGCCCACTTCACGAGTAATTATTCGAATTGTTCGATTTTATTAGACAAGAGGGAGAGAGCCCATTTCAGATTTAATACCCAACAGCAAAATATAAAAAGGGCCCAAGATTAATGGCCCTAAGCCCATCACAATATTCCCATGTACTAATATATTTATACATATACATGCCAACATTAGATAAAAATAAAATTAAAAAAAAAAAAAAGAAAAGAAAAGAAAAGATTGGGTGAAGAAGCGGCAGTACAGGCGCAGCTCAAATCTCACCCAAGCACAATTAGAGAACTATTAACACTCCTATAATTACAATTAGGAAGGAATTTGTACATCATTAAGCACCCTCATCACTATGTGTTGGGAACCCTTTGCAGTTTGATTTTGATGATGTTTTTCGAAACCACACTTAGGCATATTTTACTTGTTTAGGGTCAAGGCCGATAGATCGACCTGCTACCTGTTAGTGCAGGTCGATGCTCTCTAACGTTTATATGCAAGTTCGATCCACCCTGCAAGAGAAAGGTCGATTGATCGACCTGCCTCATTCGGATCGAGCTGGCATATCTGCCTGTCTATCGACCTTCCTTATCAAGCTTCCAGCCTGCACTGCCTTAGAAGATTTCAAATGCTGGATTTCAATATCAAGGTCGATGCTCCGCCTTCATGGAGCTTCACGACCTGATCCTTGCCACGTCTTGTGCTAGCAAGGACGAACTTTCCCAACGGCTAGAAGTGAGTCAGCTTCCAACGGCTAGTGCCACGTCAGCCTGACTCCAACGGCTAGTTTTTCAAAATTGCCTATAAATACTTCAAGCCATATCAGATTCAAGTACGGGAAACTCAAGCTATCAACGCCAAATCTCTGCTCAAAACCTCTCTCAAGTTCATATCCATTCAAGTGTTCGAAATTCGATTAGTTTCCCAAACACTTGACGAAGAGAGGTTTCCGATTCCGATAAACACCACAACGACGAAGCGTTCACTGCTGCTTGTCGTTGATTCAACAACTTCTTCTTCGACTAGTTCGAAGTTAGAAAGTTTGTTTGTGTTCTTCGCCATTGTAGAGTTTAGTCAAGCTCTGTAATTAGCGAAAGGTTTATTGTACATCTTGTACGAAAGGTTGTAAGGGTCACGACCCAAAACTCGTGTCTAGATATTTTCAGGTTAGATTGTATCTAAAACTGATACTCAGTCAGTATAAATAAGAGAGAGGTGGATCCAAAAGAAAAGGGATTCTCAGGTCGAGTCGGCCTGACGTGGATGTAGGAGGGTTTCTCCGAACCACGCTAAATCGCGGTGTCTCTCTCTCTCTCTCCTTATTTATCGCCCTTACATTTCATTATCAAACTGACAAGCATCAACCTGCATATCACGCATCAACCTGCTACCTACTTTCAGCCTTAAAGATTTTTCAAAGAGTTAATCAACCTCCACCAACTTCCGCATAAGCACAGTTTGATAAATCAAGCTTGTTCCCAAACGAGCTTGATAGATCAACCTGTCTCTGATAAAGATCGACCTTGAGATCGACCTGATTTTCAAAAGTCAAAAACGGTTGGTTATTGGTGTATCCCCCCCCATACACCAATTACTCTTTCCCGGGACCAACAAGTGGTATCAGAGCAGTGGTTCTTTTGACCGCTGCTTTGCATACTGAAAGTTCTTTATCAAACTTTTGGTCATTTTGAACCGATCCTTTAGAAAAATCTTTTTCATTCACGCATATCATATTATTTTGCAATGGAAGCTTCTCTTCTCAGGGTATGTGAAGACTTCTCCATTCAAGGCTATGACGACTGGAGTTTCCGTATCAAGATGTGTCTCAAGGCACATCACGTCCTTATGTGGGATATTATCGAAAATGGCCCCTCCCCCATTTTTGCTGCGAAGATTATTGTGGACGGAACAGCCCCCGGGGAGGCTACATACGAGAAAGTCTTCAAAAATCCTCGCGATTACACAACCGAGGAAAGGAAGGAGGCCAGTCTCGATGATTACGCAAAGGGACTAATTTCCAGCACCGTGAAGGGCGTCTACCTGGCCAAGATTCGAAATCTTGAAACCGCCAAAGAAATGTGGGACACCCTCCGGTCCATCAGCCTTGGTTCAGAGGAAATGAAAGAGAACAAGCTGTCCATGGCGTGTAGCAAGTTCGATGACTTCAAGATGGTTTCGGGTGAAACCATAGAAGCGATGAAAATTCGCTTCACCGAGATTATTCTCGAAGTTGCTGCAATCAACCCGTACAAATATACGCAGCGCGAGAAGAATCTTAAAGTGATACGTGCTCTTCCCGCAAAGTGGCACGTATACGCCGCCATGCATCCAGCCCGTTCGGATTTCAACTCCCTCACCACCGAAGATCTTTTCGACATTCTTGTCGGAAACGAATATGAGATGATCCGCATCCATGGATCAACACAGCCTTCCACCATCAAGAAGGCTGATGAAAAGAACGACAAGGAGGTAGCTTTCAAGGCCGACTCAGCCTCTGCTGCTACCCCAAGCACGATTGACGAATCCATCGTCAAAAAGTTCGAGAAGATGACTCTCGACTATGCTCTCGCTGCTAGGAGAAATGAGAAGCTCCTAGGAAAGGTTGTCAAATACAAGAAGTTCTACCGTGACAACAAGCGAAACTTCTCAAACCTCAACCACGACCGCCCTGACAAAAAGGTAGAAGGTAAACCCTCAACCTTCAATTCTTCTAACACACCCGAGGGTGGTTGTTTTGGTTGTGGCAGGCCGGGTCACTATAAGACCGATTGTCCGGATCTGACAAAGGCCGAGAAAGACGAGCTCCGTGCGAAGCGCGATAAAAAGCTTAAGGAACAACGAGCTGCCATGCTTGCTGAAGAATCAAAGGAGGCTCATCTCTCAGACAACTCGTCGAGTGATGACGAGGGATACATCGCTTTCAACGAAAGTGATGATGAAGAGTGTTTTGTTGGAGAACTCCAACAAACCATGGGATCATCAAAGGTAGTTCCTCAACCCATTACACTTTCTTTCTCTGACGATGAATGTGCAAAAGAAGGTGAAGAACTATCCGAGGCTGTGTCTTGGGAAGAAATCAAGAAACAGCTCGATGATTATGCCGATCTCATGGAGACACTCAAAGAGGTCGTTGAAGATAATGCTGAGCTATTGGACAAAAATGAAAAATACAAGCTAGCATTGGAAGAAAGATTCACTCCCTATGCTGTAGTAAAGGAAAGGGAGATCGAAGCCCTAAAGTCAAAGGTTGAAGAGTTGACTTTACGGGTCAAGGAGTTCGATACCAAGGAGCTCGAGAAGGACAAGTCCCTCAAAGCCAAAAATACCGAAATACACAGCCTTACATCAAAGTTGGCTGACTTGGTAACTCGACACGAACTCCTTGTGAAAAAGGAAGAAAAACTTCAACTCACTTTGAGTCAGTTGAAGAAAAGCGGAAAGAAGTTAGAAGAAGTCCAATCAATGTAGCGCAATCCGCGCAATAACTCTGGTATTGGATTTAATGGAAAAACCAAAGAAAGCAAGGATAAAGACTGCGAGATCACGTTCGTGAAGGCGCAGTCAAATTCAAAGAGTGTTCGGAAAGGTCATCAAGCTCTTCCAGATAAGATGATCAAGCTGAAGAACCCAGTTCGACAGCCCCAAGCCATCCTCTTAAAACAGCACAAGAAGGAACAGCCTGTTCCTCAAAAGAAAGAGAGTCGACCTGCTCAGCATCGTCGACCTGCCCCCTCATCATTTCAAAAGCAGGCTGTTCATCCAGGGCGATACCAAGGCCAGTACTATCAAAGGCCGTATCACCCTCAGTTCTTCTCTCCTGCTCATCAAGGTTGTCACAGCCACTATTCTCAACAGTCGAACCTTCAAGACTGGCAGTATCAACCTGGTCTTCATGAAGAGCAGTATTATCAGTCTCGTCGCCCTCGCTCAAAGAAATCCAAGGCTTCCAAACCCAAGACCGCCACTGCCTCGTCCTCAGCCTCGGATAGAAGCAGACTGGCAAAACAAATTTGGGTCCCAAAGGCCGTTCCCGCAACCGATGTAGCACCCAATCTCAAGTGGGTTGCTAAGTTTAACTAATTGCAGGTTGAGAAGGCTCAAAGAAGGAGCCAGGCAGCTCGTGGAGCTGTATGGATCATTGATAGTGGATGCTCCAAGCACATGAAGTGTGACAAAATGCTACTATCAAACTATCAAGAACGAGACGGGCCACTTGTAACCTTTGGAGGAAATTCTAAGGGACTTACGAGAGGCCAGGGCGATCTAAGTGTTGGTAAAACAACTATTTCTAATGTCTCGTATGTTGAAGGTCTAAATCATAACTTATTCTCTGTGTCTCAATTCTGCTCGAGTGGTAAACGAGTAGAATTCACTGCTAACAAATGTCTCGTGAAAAATGAGGAAGGAGAAATTCTTCTTACCGGAATTTTGCAGGATAGACTCTACATTGTTCAATGGAATGATTGGATAGAGACCTGCCTGGTCACATAGGCTGATTCCGAGATAAGTTGGCTGTGGCACAAGAGGTTGAGTCACTTGAACTTCAAGGCCATCAACAAACTCGCACGCAACAAGCTGGGGACACCCTCCGGTCCATCAGCCTTGGTTCAGAGGAAATGAAAGAGAACAAGCTGTCCATGGCGTGTAGCAAGTTTGATGACTTCAAGATGGTTTCGGGTGAAACCATAGAAGCGATGAAAATTCGCTTCACCGAGATTATTCTCGAAGTCGCTGCAATCAACCCGTACAAATATACGCAGCGCGAGAAGAATCTTAAAGTGATACGTGCTCTTCCCGCAAATTGGCACGTATACGCCGCCATGCATCCAGCCCGTTCGGATTTCAACTCCCTTACCACCGAAGATCTTTTCGACATTCTTGTCGGAAACGAATATGAGATGATCCGCATCAATGGATCAACACAGCCTTCCACCATCAAGAAGGCTGATGAAAAGAACGACAAGGAGGTAGCTTTCAAGGCCGACTCAGCCTCTGCTGCTACCCCAAGCACGATTGACGAATCCATCGTCAAAAAGTTCGAGAAGATGACTCTCGACTATGCTCTCGCTGCTAGGAGAAATGAGAAGCTCCTAGGAAAGGTTGTCAAATACAAGAAGTTCTACCGTGACAACAAGCGAAACTTCTCAAACCGCAACCACGACCGCCCTGACAAAAAGGTAGAAGGTAAACCCTCAACCTTCAATTCTTCTAACACACCCGAGGGTGGTTGTTTTGGTTGTGGCAGGCCGGGTCACTATAAGACCGATTGTCCGGATCTGACAAAGGCCGAGAAAGACGAGCTCCGTGCGAAGCGCGATAAAAAGCTTAAGGAACAACGAGCTGCCATGCTTGCTGAAGAATCAAAGGAGGCTCATCTCTCAGACAACTCATCGAGTGATGACGAGGGATACATCGCTTTCAACGAAAGTGATGATGAAGAGTGTTTTGTTGGAGAACTCCAACAAACCATGGGATCATCAAAGGTAGTTCCTCAACCCATTACACTTTCTTTCTCTGACGATGAATGTGCAGAAGAAGGTGAAGAACTATCCGAGGCTGTGTCTTGGGAAGAAATCAAGAAACAGCTCGATGATTATGCCGATCTCGTGGAGACACTCAAAGAGGTCGTTGAAGATAATGCTGAGCTATTGGACAAAAATGAAAAATACAAGCTAGCATTGGAAGAAAGATTCACTCCCTATGCTGAAGAAAAGGAAAGGGAGATCGAAGCCCTAAAGTCAAAGGTTGAAGAGTTGACTTTACGGGTCAAGGAGTTCGATACCAAGGAGCTCGAGAAGGACGAGTCCCTCAAAGCCAAAAATACCGAAATACACAGCCTTACATCAAAGTTGGCTGACTTGGTAACTCGACACGAACTCCATGTGAAAAAGGAAGAAAAACTTCAACTCACTTTGAGTCAGTTGAAGAAAAGCGGAAAGAAGTTAGAAGAAGTCCAATCAATGCAGCGCAATCCGCGCGATAACTCTGGTATTGGATTTAATGGAAAAACCAAAGAAAGCAAGGATAAAGACTGCGAGATCACGTTCGTGAAGGCGCAGTCAAATTCAAAGAGTGTTCGGAAAGGTCATCAAGCTCTTCCAGATAAGATGATCAAGCTGAAGAACCCAGTTCGACAGCCCCAAGCCATCCTCTTAAAACAGCACAAGAAGGAACAGCCTGTTCCTCAAAAGAAAGAGAGTCGACCTGCTCAGCATCGTCGACCTGCCCCCTCATCATTTCAAAAGCAGGCTGTTCATCCAGGGCGATACCAAGGCCAGTACTATCAAAGGCTGTATCACCCTCAGTTCTTCTCTCCTGCTCATCAAGGTTGTCACTGCCACTATTCTCAACAGTCGAACCTTCAAGACTGGCAGTATCAACCTGGTCTTCATGAAGAGCAGTATTATCAGTCTCGTCGCCCTCGCTCAAAGAAATCCAAGGCTTCCAAACCCAAGACCGCCACTGCCTCGTCCTCAGCCTCGGATAGAAGCAGACTGGCAAAACAAATTTGGGTCCCAAAGGCCGTTCCCGCAACCGATGTAGCACCCAATCTCAAGTGGGTTGCTAAGTTTAACTAATTGCAGGTTGGGAAGGCTCAAAGAAGGAGCCAGGCAGCTCGTGGAGCTGTATGGATCATTGATAGTGGATGCTCCATGCACATGACGTGTGACAAAACGCTACTATCAAACTATCAAGAACGAGACGGGCCACTTGTAACCTTTGGAGGAAATTCTAAGGGACTTACGAGAGGCCAGGGCGATCTAAGTGTTGGTAAAACAACTATTTCTAATGTCTCGTATGTTGAAGGTCTAAATCATAACTTATTCTCTGTGTCTCAATTCTGCTCGAGTGGTAAACGAGTAGAATTCACTGCAAACAAATGTCTCGTGAAAAATGAGGAAGGAGAAATTCTTCTTACCGGAATTTTGCAGGATAGACTCTACATTGTTCAATGGAATGATTGGATAGAGACCTGCCTGGTCACAAAGGCTGATTCCAAGATAAGTTGGCTGTGGCACAAGAGGTTGAGTCACTTGAACTTCAAGGCCATCAACAAACTCGCACTCAACAAACTGGGGACACCCTCCGGTCCATCAGCCTTAGTTCAGAGGAAATGAAAGAGAACAAGCTGTCCATGGCGTGTAGCAAGTTTGATGACTTCAAGATGGTTTCGGGTGAAACCATAGAAGCGATGAAAATTCGCTTCACCGAGATTATTCTCGAAGTCGCTGCAATCAACCCGTACGAATATACGCAGCGTGAGAAGAATCTTAAAGTGATACGTGCTCTTCCCGCAAATTGGCACGTATACACCGCCATGCATCCAGCCCGTTCGGATTTCAACTCCCTCACCACCGAAGATCTTTTCGACATTCTTGTCGGAAACGAATATGAGATGATCCGCATCCATGGATCAACACAGCCTTCCACCATCAAGAAGGCTGATGAAAAGAACGACAAGGAGGTAGCTTTCAAGGCCGACTCAGCCTCTGCTGCTACCCCAAGCACGATTGACGAATCCATCGTCAAAAAGTTCGAGAAGATGACTCTCGACTATGCTCTCGCTGCTAGGAGAAATGAGAAGCTCCTAGGAAAGGTTGTCAAATACAAGAAGTTCTACCGTGACAACAAGCGAAACTTCTCAAACCGCAACCACGACCGCCCTGACAAAAAGGTAGAAGGTAAACCCTCAACCTTCAATTCTTCTAACACACCCGAGGGTGGTTGTTTTGGTTGTGGCAGGCCGGGTCACTATAAGACCGATTGTCCGGATCTGACAAAGGCCGAGAAAGACGAGCTCCGTGCGAAGCGCGATAAAAAGCTTAAGGAACAACGAGCTGCCATGCTTGCTGAAGAATCAAAGGAGGCTCATCTCTCAGACAACTCATCGAGTGATGACGAGGGATACATCGCTTTCAACGAAAGTGATGATGAAGAGTGTTTTGTTGGAGAACTCCAACAAACCATGGGATCATCAAAGGTAGTTCCTCAACCCATTACACTTTCTTTCTCTGACGATGAATGTGCAGAAGAAGGTGAAGAACTATCCGAGGCTGTGTCTTGGGAAGAAATCAAGAAACAGCTCGATGATTATGCCGATCTCGTGGAGACACTCAAAGAGGTCGTTGAAGATAATGCTGAGCTATTGGACAAAAATGAAAAATACAAGCTAGCATTGGAAGAAAGATTCACTCCCTATGCTGAAGAAAAGGAAAGGGAGATCGAAGCCCTAAAGTCAAAGGTTGAAGAGTTGACTTTACGGGTCAAGGAGTTCGATACCAAGGAGCTCGAGAAGGACGAGTCCCTCAAAGCCAAAAATACCGAAATACACAGCCTTACATCAAAGTTGGCTGACTTGGTAACTCGACACGAACTCCATGTGAAAAAGGAAGAAAAACTTCAACTCACTTTGAGTCAGTTGAAGAAAAGCGGAAAGAAGTTAGAAGAAGTCCAATCAATGCAGCGCAATCCGCGCGATAACTCTGGTATTGGATTTAATGGAAAAACCAAAGAAAGCAAGGATAAAGACTGCGAGATCACGTTCGTGAAGGCGCAGTCAAATTCAAAGAGTGTTCGGAAAGGTCATCAAGCTCTTCCAGATAAGATGATCAAGCTGAAGAACCCAGTTCGACAGCCCCAAGCCATCCTCTTAAAACAGCACAAGAAGGAACAACCTGTTCCTCAAAAGAAAGAGAGTCGACCTGCTCAGCATCGTCGACCTGCCCCCTCATCATTTCAAAAGCAGGCTGTTCATCCAGGGCGATACCAAGGCCAGTACTATCAAAGGCCGTATCACCCTCAGTTCTTCTCTCCTGCTCATCAAGGTTGTCACTGCCACTATTCTCAACAGTCGAACCTTCAAGACTGGCAGTATCAACCTGGTCTTCATGAAGAGCAGTATTATCAGTCTCGTCGCCCTCGCTCAAAGAAATCCAAGGCTTCCAAACCCAAGACCGCCACTGCCTCGTCCTCAGCCTCGGATAGAAGCAGACTGGCAAAACAAATTTGGGTCCCAAAGGCCGTTCCCGCAACCGATGTAGCACCCAATCTCAAGTGGGTTGCTAAGTTTAACTAATTGCAGGTTGGGAAGGCTCAAAGAAGGAGCCAGGCAGCTCGTGGAGCTGTATGGATCATTGATAGTGGATGCTCCATGCACATGACGTGTGACAAAACGCTACTATCAAACTATCAAGAACGAGACGGGCCACTTGTAACCTTTGGAGGAAATTCTAAGGGACTTACGAGAGGCCAGGGCGATCTAAGTGTTGGTAAAACAACTATTTCTAATGTCTCGTATGTTGAAGGTCTAAATCATAACTTATTCTCTGTGTCTCAATTCTGCTCGAGTGGTAAACGAGTAGAATTCACTGCAAACAAATGTCTCGTGAAAAATGAGGAAGGAGAAATTCTTCTTACCGGAATTTTGCAGGATAGACTCTACATTGTTCAATGGAATGATTGGATAGAGACCTGCCTGGTCACAAAGGCTGATTCCAAGATAAGTTGGCTGTGGCACAAGAGGTTGAGTCACTTGAACTTCAAGGCCATCAACAAACTCGCACTCAACAAACTGGGGACACCCTCCGGTCCATCAGCCTTAGTTCAGAGGAAATGAAAGAGAACAAGCTGTCCATGGCGTGTAGCAAGTTTGATGACTTCAAGATGGTTTCGGGTGAAACCATAGAAGCGATGAAAATTCGCTTCACCGAGATTATTCTCGAAGTCGCTGCAATCAACCCGTACGAATATACGCAGCGTGAGAAGAATCTTAAAGTGATACGTGCTCTTCCCGCAAATTGGCACGTATACACCGCCATGCATCCAGCCCGTTCGGATTTCAACTCCCTCACCACCGAAGATCTTTTCGACATTCTTGTCGGAAACGAATATGAGATGATCCGCATCCATGGATCAACACAGCCTTCCACCATCAAGAAGGCTGATGAAAAGAACGACAAGGAGGTAGCTTTCAAGGCCGACTCAGCCTCTGCTGCTACCGCAAGCACGATTGACGAATCCATCGTCAAAAAGTTCGAGAAGATGACTCTCGACTATGCTCTCGCTGCTAGGAGGAATGAGAAGCTCCTAGGAAAGGTTGTCAAATACAAGAAGTTCTACCGTGACAACAAGCGAAACTTCTCAAACCGCAACCACGACCGCCCTGACAAAAAGGTAGAAGGTAAACCCTCAACCTTCAAATCTTCTAACATACCCGAGGGTGGTTATTTTGGTTGTGGCAGGCCGGGTCACTATAAGACCGATTGTCCGGATCTGACAAAGGCCGAGAGAGACGAGCTCCGTGCGAAGCGCGATAAAAAGCTTAAGGAACAACGAGCTGCCATGCTTGCTGAAGAATCAAAGGAGGCTCATCTCTCAGACAGCTCGTCGAGTGATGACGAGGGATACATCGCTTTCAACGAAAGTGATGATGAAGAGTGTTATATTGGAGAACTCCAACAAACCATGGGATCATCAAAGGTAGTTCCTCAACCCATTACACTTTCTTTCTCTGACGATGAATGTGCAGAAGAAGGTGAAGAACTATCCGAGGCTGTGTCTTGGGAAGAAATCAAGAAACAGCTCGATGATTATGCCGATCTCGTGGAGACACTCAAAGAGGTCGTTGAAGATAATGCTGAGCTATTGGACAAAAATGAAAAATACAAGCTAGCATTGGAAGAAAGATTCACTCCCTATGCTGAAGAAAAGGAAAGGGAGATCGAAGCCCTAAAGTCAAAGGTTGAAGAGTTGACTTTACGGGTCAAGGAGTTCGATACCAAGGAGCTCGAGAAGGACGAGTCCCTCAAAGCCAAAAATACCGAAATACACAGCCTTACATCAAAGTTGGCTGACTTGGTAACTCGACACAAACTCCTTGTGAAAAAGGAAGAAAAACTTCAACTCACTTTGAGCCAGTTGAAGAAAAGCGGAAAGAAGTTAAAAGAAGTCCAATCAATGCAGCGCAATCCGCGCGATAACTCTGGTATTGGATTTAACGGAAAAACCAAAGAAAGCAAGGATAAAGACTGCGAGATCACGTTCGTGAAGGCGCAGTCAAAATCAAAGAGTGTTCGGAAAGGTCATCAAGCTCTTCCAGATAAGATGATCAAGCTGAAGAACCCAGTTCGACAGCCCCAAGCCATCCTCTTAAAAAAGCACAAGAAGGAACAGTCTGTTCCTCAAAAGAAAGAGAGTCGACCTGCTCAGCATCGTTGACCTGCCCCCTCATCATTTCAAAAGCAGGCTGTTCATCCAGGGCGATACCAAGGCCAGTACTATCAAAGGCCGTATCACCCTCAGTTCTTCTCTCCTGCTCATCAAGGTTGTCACTGCCACTATTCTCAACAGTCGAACCTTCAAGACTGGCAGTATCAACCTGGTCTTCATGAAGAGCAGTATTATCAGTCTCGTCGCCCTCGCTCAAAGAAATCCAAGGCTTCCAAACCCAAGACCGCCACTGCCTCGTCCTCAGCCTCGGATAGAAGCAGACTGGCAAAAAAAATTTGGGTCCCAAAGGCCGTTCCCGCAACCGATGTAGCACCCAATCTCAAGTGGGTTGCTAAGTTTAACTAATTGCAGGTTGGGAAGGCTCAAAGAAGGAGCCAGGCAGCTCGTGGAGCTGTATGGATCATTGATAGTGGATGCTCCAAGCACATGACGTGTGACAAAACGCTACTATCAAACTATCAAGAACGAGACGGGCCACTTGTAACCTTTGGAGGAAATTCTAAGGGACTTACGAGAGGCCAGGGCGATCTAAGTGTTGGTAAAACAACTATTTCTAATGTCTCGTATGTTGAAGGTCTAAATCATAACTTATTCTCTGTGTCTCAATTCTGCTCGAGTGGTAAACGAGTAGAATTCACTGCTAACAAATGTCTCGTGAAAAATGAGGAAGGAGAAATTCTTCTTACCGGAATTTTGCAGGATAGACTCTACATTGTTCAATGGAATGATTGGATAGAGACCTGCCTGGTCACAAAGGCTGATTCCGAGATAAGTTGGTTGTGGCACAAGAGGTTGAGTCACTTGAACTTCAAGGCCATCAACAAACTCGCACGCAACAAGCTGGTTAACGACCTGCCAGATCAAGTCTTCGATCGTGATCACATCTGCAAAGCCTGTCAAGCTGGAAAGCAAACAAGATCATCCTTTCCAAGTGTGACAGCACAAGCTTCAAATCAAATTCTTGAGCTTCTCCATCTCGACCTCTTTGGTCCAGTCACTCCCTTGAGTATAAACGGTAGAAAATATGCTCTCGTTATTATAGATGATTATTCTAGATTTACGTGGGTTATTTTCATGTACAAAAAGAAGGAGACATTGGAGAAGCTACCTGCGTTGCTGAGCAAACTGTGCAATCAAAAGGAGAAATCCATCATCTCCATTCGATCAGATCGAGGCACCGAATTTATCAATGCTATGATCGAAGAATATTGCACAAAGAGTGGAATTCATCATCAAACTTCAGCAGCTCGTACACCTCAACAAAACGGCGTAGTGGAACGCTGTAACAGGTCGCTGAAGGAAGCAGCTCGTACCATGTTGGATGAAACCAACCTTCCAAAGAAGTTTTGGGCAGAGGCCGTTAACACTGCCTGCTATACCCAAAACAGGTCGATCATCACTACCCGACATGGAAAGACTCCATACGAGCTGTGGAACAACAAGCTCCCCAGGTTAAAGTATTTTAATGCTTTTGGGTGCTTGTGTTACATTCATAACAATGGGAAATCTCAATTAAAGACTTTTGATAGCAAGGCCGATCCAGGAGTATTTTTAGGATACTCGGAGGTTAGCAAAGCTTATAGAGTCTTAAATAAGAAAACTCTAGTTGTGGAGGTTACACCTCATGTTGTGTTTGATGAATCTACTTGTCTGTACAGAGAGTTAAGTACAGGTTCAGATCAGTCCGATACTAACAGCCCGTCTAACTCCCCCATTGACGATCTGCTAGTATGGACTCCAAATGACCTAGAGGAAGAGGATCAATCTGATCCTAGGGTCACACAGCAAGGGGGAAGTGATGCAAGTAATGTTCAAACTTCGAGCTGTAATACATCAGCCGGACCTAACCAGGCTGATCCCCCTCCCTCAGTCCCCCAGACTGATGTTGTTCACGACCTTACATCCCAAATCGAGCAGCTCGATAGCACAATGGAGCAGCTCAACATCCAGGCCAAAAAGCAGCCTGATTAACAGCCCGATTGACGAACCCATTAATGAGCCCGATCCAATCATTTCAAATGAAGAAAAAGCACGACGCAGACGTTGGATCGATGCTCATCCAAAAGAGCTCATTGTTGGGAACCCAAACCAAGGAGTGCGAACAAGAAGGACGATTGGTGAAAGTGCTCTATTAAGTTGCTATCTCTCTCGCATAGAACCCAAACATGCCATTGAAGCTCTTCGAGATGCTGACTGGATGCAAGCCATGCAAGAAGAACTCAATGAATTCAAAAGAAATGAAGTATGGTCTCTAGTTGATCGTCCTTATCATCAGGGCGTCATTGGAGTCAAATGGGTTTACAAGAACAAGAGAGATGAATCTGGAGAAGTTGTCAGAAATAAAGTCCGACTGGTCGCAAAGGGTTACTGTCAACAAGAAGGAATCGACTATGATGAGACGTTTGCCCCCGTTGCAAGATTAGAAGCTATAAGGCTGTTTCTAGCTTATGCCGCTCATCAACGATTCAAAGTCTACCAGATGGATGTTAAAAGTGCGTTCCTCAATGGCATTCTCGAAGAGGAAGTCTATGTGGAACAGCCTCCTGGATTCGAGGAGGGTGATTCAAGCAAAGTCTACAAACTGCACAAGGCCGTCTACGGTCTTAAGCAAGCTCCTCGAGCTTGGTATGAGACGCTATCATCCTTTCTCATCGAATCAGGATTCAAGCGTGGTTCAGTCGACAAAACCTTATTCACTATCAAAGTGAATGAACATATCCTTTTAGTACAAATATATGTTGATGATATTATTTTTGGATCTAAATCTCCCATTTTGTGCGAAAAATTTGGTAACCTCATGACAGAAAAATATAAAATGTCTATGATGGGGGAAATGAATTTCTTTCTAGGGTTGCAGGTCAAGCAGTCCGATGAAGGAATCTTCATTAGCCAAACAAAGTACGCACACGAGCTGGTCGACAAGTTTGGTGTGAAAGACAGCAAGCCTGTCAAAATACCGATGCTCTCTGGTGGGAAGATCGACCCGGATCCCGAAGGAAAACCTGCCAACATAACTCAGTACAGGGGTATAATTGGTTCATTACTTTATCTAACTACTAGTCGACCTGACATCACGTTTGCAGTTGGAGTGTGTGCTCGACTTCAAGCTAATCCGAAGGAATCACACATGGAAGCAGCAAAGAAAATTCTTCGATACATCAAAGGAACCACAAATTTAGGTCTTTGGTATCCTTGTAATGATAATTTGCAGCTTACAGGTTATTCAGATTCTGATCATGCAGGGTGCAAGCTCGATAGGAAATCTACGTCGGGTACTTGCCACTTTCTTGGAAACAAGCTGATTTCGTGGTTTTCAAAGAAACAAACTTCAGTAGCCACCTCCACCACAGAGGCCGAGTACATGGCCGCAGGAAGTTGTTGTGCACAATTCTTGTGGATCAAACAACAACTCAAAGATTATGAAGTTGAAGTCAGTGAAGTGCCAATATTCTGCGACAGCTCGAGTGCCATCGCCATTACTCAAAATCCAGTTCTTCATTCAAGATGCAAGCACGTGGATATTCGACATCACTTTATTCGTGATCACGTGGAAAAGAAGAATGTGGTTATTGAGAAGATACACACTGACATTCAACGAGCTGATATCCTAACCAAACCCCTAGCTGAAGAAAGATTCAAAATGCTATGTGGAAAGCTAGGGTTATTAAATGTTGAGTCTTCAGGCCGATCGTAAGTCTACAGGCCGTCATCTTCTCAACAGGCTATCACTTTTCACAAAACAGTGTTTGGGACCATCAAGCAGGCCGTTCGTAGTCTACGCAGGTCGGTTTCTTCTCAACAGGCCGTTCCTAGGTATACAGGCCGATATTAAGGGGGAACAGGCCGTCAACCACTCAACAGGCCGTTCGTGACACAACAGCCCGTTCGTGACTTAACAGCCCGTTCGTGACTTAACAGCCCGTTCGTGACTCAACGGACTGTTACTCTTAACAGGCCGTTCACAAGCTGACAGGCCGTTACCATTTGAATAGACCGTTCTCCACCAACAGGCCGTCGTCTAAATCAACAGATCGACCTGTGTTCCTCAAATTGAGGGGGAACATTGCCAAAATTATCCATCATTTGAGGGGGAACAAAGGCCAATATTATAAGTCCAGGCCGTTTCATCTCGCCAGGGCCATATCACATGACCAGGGCGTTTATTTCGCCAGGCCGATGTCTTCCCCCAGGCCGATCATTTCAACAAGCCGTTCTCTGCCTCAAGGGCGATATCATCAGGCCGATATCAACCTGAAAGGAACTGCATTTATGAAGGGATAATCAAAAGGGCAGTATCACCCTTTTGTCTTATAACTTCTTTAATACGCATTGAATTATTCATTTATTGTTGATATTTATTTCTCAATGCTTTACATAATTTAAGGGTCTGTTAATTTGCAGAAAATAAGGAAAAAGGGAGTAATGATTACCATTTTTGTAAAACATCCAGTCAAGTGTCAAATATTGACACATTGACCAATGTTGCATTTAATTCCCTGCCACTTTTCTAAAAAAGCGCCATATTTCGCACGTTTCCTTACCTCACGCGCGGATGTGAACCGTTTCACATTCCACGCGCTTTAATCGTGTGGACGTGGTGTAATTTGAAAACTTTAACCTTTTCAAATTCGAACGATCACAACCGTTCAAAATTTCTATATATGACATGCAGTTTTCGATCAAAAACATTACTTACCTTCTTCGTTTTCTGCAAAACCTAATTTTCCATACTCTACAAATCTGCCGCCGTCGTGTTTATTGTTTTCTACTTTCTCACTATCCATATCAAATCACAAGCCGTGGTTTGTGCCCCTTTCAACCGATTCAGTTTATATTTACTATCAAGTTCTTCATTGTTTTTCTAATCTTTCTCGAAAATTTGCAGGAAAAACAACAATGGCAGAACAATCAACCTCCGGTCGAAAGGAAATGCAGTGGTCAGAAATTGAGGACTACTTGACGGCTCGCATCAAGTTCGAGCCCTACATGGTGCGCGAAAACTTTGGTTTTCGCGATCTCGATTCCATGTTCGCCCTGGTGGAGACCTGCTTTCCATTCCACCAAATCATCTCCACCCGGCCGGCGAAGAGTCTTCCCAAAATTGTATCTGCCTTTTCTACAACTGGAACGAGGGCGATTCCGTGACTTCCCACACCGTCTCCCTCGGAACCCAGAAGGCCATGATCACCATCAACATTCTTGACGCAGTGAAGGCTGCTTTTGGTATTGGGGATGGAGGGACGATGCAGCTCTCAGAAATCTCTCGGGATCAAATGCAGCAGGTTGCAGACCGAGTATTGATAGAGCAAAGGCAGTATGTGCCTATTTCCTTCAAAAGAAACGAGCTCCGCCCCAAATACCGCCTCCTGATGGACTTCGTGCAGAAGTGCTTCTTAGGGCACATCGGGAATTATGACCAGGTCACCCCATTCAAGTTTCAGATATTGGCAGCCGTAATTCTCGACCTGCCCATTAGTTGGGCTAAATTGATGGTCTCCCTGCTCTGGGAAGAGGCCAGGCAGATCGTCTGCGAGTCAGAGGGAGAGGCCGTAGTGAAAGTGTCTCTCCACAACGAGAAAAGGCCGATTCGCCTTGGGACGAAGGCCACTTGCATTATCATTTCCTACTTCAAAAATAGGAAATGGTCCAATGAGCCAGCCTTCCCCCCTCTGTTCATTCCAAAAGATCTCCACCAACTGGAGATGGCGATAGGGGTGGCGCCGCAGATTTACTATAACTCCCCAGACAATGTTAGGGCGCACCTCGCCAAGACCGGCGAATCCAAGGTCGGTTGGAGGATTCCAGCTCGACCCACTCAAAAGAAGAGGAAGGCCGATGTCGACCTGGTTCCCTCTCGCCATGCCAAGAAGTCTCAACCTGTGAAGAAGACTCCTCCACGGAGGACGCAGTCGGCCTCCGGAGATCCGCCCAGGCCGCTTCACCGGATTCTCCCCATGCAGTTCGAGGAATCTGCACCTCGCAGGGAGCCATCACCCTCTCCATCGCCCTCTCACTCAGCCGAACGGACTCCATCTCCAATCCGTTCCGCCGCTGAGCCGTCCGCCTCGAAGCAACGCCCTGCATCTTCTCAGCAGGTCGTTCCCTCACCTGTGAGGTCCCCCCCAGTCCAACGAGCTGGATCTGTAGAGATCCAGGATCTCACTGCGGAAGATTCCCAATCTTCTCCCCTTCGGCACGTGCCCGTGGAGGAAGACGTCGTCGAGGAAGACACCGTCTTGCCCATCCAGCCCTTCTCCGAGCAGGCCGTGTCTCCTGCTCAAGCAATGGTGGCCTCCATGAAGGCCGAAGCCAGGCTGAAGGTGATCGACCTGATGCCAGGGATAGCTCAACTCCCGAAGTCCCTCGACCTCGCTACTCGCCTCCAGTTCTATCTGGTTTGTAAGTCGAGTTATTATTATGTCTTTGAGGCCTTGCTGAAGGTCGTTACCCTCGACGACCTGAAGGTCGAGGAGTTGGCGCTGGAAGTGGAGTTTGGCTTCTACAGTGTGGAGGATGTGGCTTCAAATTTCTAAACTCTTGTGCTGCGCCGCATGAAGGTCGAGGCAAAAATTCTGGGCATCGACCTTCGCCCTCTCTACACGCACTCTCGTGCTCTCTACAACTCCGCCGCCGATGTTGGAGACGAGTGTGAGATGATTCAAACTCCGGAGCAATCGCCACCTAGGAATGAGGGTGATGATCAGCTTCTTGAAGCTGCTGCTCCTTCTTCCCAAATTTCAAAGGCTGATGTGGAGGTCGTGCTCGAGTTCATATCTGCCAAGCTCGAGTCCATCATCACCAGCCTTCCCGAGCAAATCAAGCAGGCCGTAGCAGAGGCCCGGGTCGATATTGTGAAAGATGCCAAGATCCAGGCCGATGAAGCTGCCAGGGAGCGTGTCACGGACTTTGCCGTGAGGTTATTGAAGGAATATACTGACAAGCTCTTGCCGGGCCAGCTCGAGGAACTAAACATGGCATCCCGCGACCAGATCGGGGAAGTGTTGGAGGACCTGGCCAAGGTCGATGAGTGAGTAACCAATCTGACTTCTTCAATCACTAACTCGGCATCGACCTCCAACACGCAAATCAACACCATTCACGGCACTATCTCCTCCCTTCTCAATGGTCAGCAGGAGTTGAGGGATGCCATGATCAAGATGCAAGAGGAGGACGCGACACTTCTTTCCCTCATCAGAGCCCTTTCTGATGATGTCGAAAAGGGGGAAGAAGAAAGAGCCGCCGCCGCCACCAGGAAGAAGAAGACCTCCAAATCCAAAATTCCTTCAACTTCCGTGGCTCCTCCTCCTCCTCCTCAAAAGAAGCCTGCTTCCCAGGCCGCCTCCTGCAAGGACGTCGCCTCCCAGGCTGATCCCATTGCTGCTGCCGCCGCTGCCGAGGCCGCCGCTGCCAAAGCTCGATTGGCAATGCAGGCCGAGCTAATAACTACCATGCATCTAGCTGGTGCGACCCCAGAGCAGGCCGTGGATCCTGAAGAGCAGCGACGCTTTATTGCCAAGCGCCGGGCTGAGGAAGAAAGGAAGAAGAGGGAGAAGGATTGGATCAGCCAGTCCGCCCTCGTTTTGAACGCTGGAGTCCAGCAGCAGGCCGTCGAGTGGCTCGACGAAAGGCAGAACGCCCTGCTGCGAGAGCTCAACAGCTGCTTCATCCTCCTCCACTACTGGATCCAGGACCCCTCCCTTCCTGCCGACGCCGATGACGCCTATGCAGCCTACATGCTTAAATTCCCTTACCAAGACTTCATTGGTGAGCTTCGGAAAAAGGCTGCAAAGGCCGGTGCGATGTTAAGGGCCCCAGCAAAGGAATTCTTCGCTCCCTTACTTCTTGGTGATTTGGGGTACTTGGATTACACCCGGGTTGACCAATACATCGCACAGACCGCCATCGGCCTGAACGTCAATGTGTCAAATTTCGATCCCGACTTTTGCCGAATCAGGGATGGAATTTACGCAAGCATAAAGTCGAAGTCGAGGGAGCTGGTCCAGGAAGAACGAGTGGCAGCTCGTTCCCAGCAGAAGAGGTAGATAGATAGATGATTTTGTATATTTTCTGTATTCATTTAAGTTCGTAGCACAGTTTGTAATTTCCAAATGTAAAGTACGCTATCGAGCTGAATGAAGCAAAAATCATCTTTCGACCTGACGACAATATCTCTTTGTCCAGGCATCTGCCTTTACTGCTTTATTTACTTTGTTTTATTATCTGCCTTTCTTATAATTCCTTATCAACCTTCATGGTTATCGATCTTTCATTGATTTAAATCTTAGGAATTATTTGTAAAGTGTTTGGTTTCGACATCATCAAAAAGGGGGAAATTGTTGGGAACCCTTTGCAGTTTGATTTTGATGATGTTTTTCGAAACCACACTTAGGCATATTTTACTTGTTTAGGGTCAAGGCCGATAGATCGACCTGCTACCTGTTAGTGCAGGTCGATGCTCTCTAACGTTTATATGCAAGTTCGATCCACCCTGTAAGAGAAAGGTCGATTGATCGACCTGCCTCATTCGGATCGAGCTGGCATATCTGCCTGTCTATCGACCTTCCTTATCAAGCTTCCAGCCTGCACTGCCTTAGAAGATTTCAAATGCTGGATTTCAATATCAAGGTCGATGCTCCGCCTTCATGGAGCTTCACGACCTGATCCTTGCCACGTCTTGTGCCAGCAAGGACGAACTTTCCCAACGGCTAGAAGTGAGTCAGCTTCCAACGGCTAGTGCCACGTCAGCCTGACTCCAATGGCTAGTTTTTCAAAACTGCCTATAAATACTTCAAGCCATATCGGATTCAAGTACCGGAAACTCAAGCTATCAACGCCAAATCTCTGCTCAAAACCTCTCTCAAGTTCATATCCATTCAAGTGTTCGAAATTCGATTAGTTTCCCAAACACTTGACGATGAGAGGTTTCCGATTCCGATAAACACCACAACGACGAAGCGTTCACTGCTGCTTGTCGTTGATTCAACAACTTCTTCTCCGACTAGTTCGAAGTTAGAAAGTTTGTTTGTGTTCTTCGCCATTGTAGAGTTTAGTCAAGCTCTGTAATTAGCGAAAGGTTGATTGTACATCTTGTACGAAAGGTTGTAAGGGTCACGACCCAAAACTCGTGTCTAGATATTTTCAGGTTAGATTGTATCTAGAACTGATACTCAGTCAGTATAAATAAGAGAGAGGTGGATCCAAAAGAAAAGGGATTCTCAGGTCGAGTCGGCCTGACGTGGATGTAGGAGGGTTTCTCCGAACCACGCTAAATCGCGGTGTCTCTCTCTCTCTCTCTCCTTATTTATCGCCCTTACATTTCATTATCAAACTGACATGCATCAACCTGCATATCACGCATCAACCTGCTACCTACTTTCAGCCTTAAAGATTTTTCAAAGAGTTAATCAACCTCCACCAACTTCCGCATAAGCACAGTTTGATAAATCAAGCTTGTTCCCAAACGAGCTTGATAGATCAACCTGTCTCTGATAAAGATCGACCTTGAGATCGACCTGATTTTCAAAAGTCAAAAACGGTTGGTTATTGGTGTAAACCCCCCCCCCCCCCCCCATACACCAATTACTATTTCCCGGGACCAACACTATGGTTACATGTGGAGTTGTAGAAATCTATCTACTCCCACACGTGTCACCCATGTAATAATCTCTTTTGAGGAATACACTCCATCCCTGCAAACTTGAGAAGAGCTCCTACTCATCTTCTTCCTTGAGCGAGAAAGAGAGCAGCCTTCAACCCTCCCACAAAGCTCTCCATTACCTACAAACACACACTTCAACTTGGCAGCAATCATTCTTGAAGAAAACTCTTCCTTCCTACACCAAAAACACCCAAGAAAGCAAATTAGGGAGAAATTAGAGAGTAAGGAGGAGCAGCAAATTTACAGCCGAGAGGGTAGCCAGAAAACAGCCTCCGGTAGCCCCTTCCAAGCACCGAATCTCCTACGGTAACCCCTCTCACTTTCCCTTCAAGAACCCAACATGCATATACATTAACTAAGGATCACATCCCTATCTCTAGAGTGAAGAACGAAGGGAGAAGAAGGTTTTCGAAGCAAGATTAGAAGAGGGCAGCCCCCTAATCGGAAGCTAAAGACCCGATTTCAGTTTCTAAAGGTAAGAAAGAACCCCCACTCTTTCCCCCCTAGTATGAGTATCAAGACCCCTAACACTTAGAAATCAAACATGCAAGTGTAGGCTTCAATTGTATCAATATAGAGAAGGAACAAGAGGAAGAAGGAAGGAACAAAGAAAAAGCGGACAGCCACTATCTAGCTCAAGAACTCAGATTTCAACCTCTAAGATTGCAAGTAAGACTCCTCATCACTCTCTCTAAACACTAGCAAGCTTTAAGCGTGTTTACACACTCCCTAGAAGAACCGAAAAACAGCATGCAAGACTTGATCTAAAGCCTAGACACCATTCAAGCATGATAGACATAACCAAGACCTCAAGAACCAAAGCATTAACACGTAGATTAACCGATCTAGCAATGCATGTGTATAAGAAGCTCAAAAATCAGATTTAGACTCTCATTTAACTCCATAGAATCTCCTCTAACAAGCCTAAGACATTGTGTGCATTACAACCTCCAATCAAGCATATAAATCCAACAAAAGTATCAACTACAAGCATGTTTAAAAATCTGGAAATTTGCTCAATAATGCAAGGATACTAACATGCTAAGAATCTGGAAATTCTCATAAATCCCTCATTAAACACCAACAACAAGCTCATACTCGCTGCCTAATCTAGCCACATAACTCTTAATGAATCAAAAATGATAAAAATGAGAAAGGACTTAGAGAAATACCTCGTCGGCAATGCCGACGATGGTGTTAAGGTTGCCCGAAAGAAAGGGAGAGTCTGAGAGTGAAATCTGGGGCAACACCGGAGCGCCCGAACATCGTTACCGTTCACCATCGGGAGAGCTACCTGGCCAACGACGGCCTCCACCAGCAGCAGCAGGACCGGCGGATGCCGAGGAGACCTGCAAATTAGAAAAAGAGAAGGAGGTCAGAGAGAGGAGTGTGAAAGGAGGAAAAGAAGGACGCCAGCGACGGCATCACTGCCGGTGTCGGGAGGCAGAGCAAAGGGAGAGCAAGGGCAGAAATGGTGGCGATGACGCGAATGGCGGAGGCGAGTGACTCGCCGTGGATCGACGGAAAAGACGCTGCCGACGCACTGCGTCGACGGAGGCGAGACCGGCGCCGAAAGAAGTTGAAACCGTCAGATTATTCGAATTTCCCAAATTCCCAAAATTAGGGCTCCCTTTCAACTGAATGGGAAATTAAGAGGGAGGAGACATCAACCGACGGCAGAGGAGACCGCCGGCCGACGCACGCCGGTGGAGAGAGCAGCAACGGCGGCGGCGGAAGCAGCGGAGAACGGCGGCGATAACCGCGAGAGAAGAGAGAAGAAAAGGGGATCGCGATTTGAGAGAGAGAAAGAGGATGTTCTGCCAAGTATAGAACCGGGCTAGATTTTCGGGCTGGATTTGTAATTTGGGCTCAAGGATACCTGGGCCGAGATAAACGATTTACATGGCCGGAATTGATATTCAGTTGGATCGAAGCTCGAAACCAGTTGTTGTCGGGCCAGATTTATTATTTAGTTGGGCCGAAGCTTCAAGATTTGACGGGTTGATGACTTCTTAATGGGCCGATAATTATTTAAATGAGCAGATAATTTAATCAAGAAACGAAAGCCAAACGTAATAATTTATCAGGATTGATTTATTAATATCCAAGCTTAAGTGATTGGGCTTAAACCCCTAATAATTCTATTGGGCCTCTAATAATTATTAATGTTAATCTAATCAACCAAGTTCAAATATAACAGCTTTATAAGTGTAGACCACTTATAACACGTAATAGAAATGCGAAGCCCTATTAATGATTAAATCAAGCCCAGTGACAACAGTTATGTTAATCTTATAAGTGTAGACCGCTTATATCCTTCGATAAGATTTAGCTCAGTAATATTTATCTTATAAGTGTAGACCACTTATAACGTGTAATAAAATCACTAAGCCTCATTGATGGCTTAATCGAATATCCTACGATTTCTGTCGAGGATGAAAAGATAGTAAGACACAAGCATCGATCGAAGTGATCAATTTCAGATGAGAATCGAGAAACTCTCAATTAAAAGAATAACCATGATAACGTTAAAAGAGATCTATCAGTAAAAGAGACCTATCAGTAAAAGGGGTCATAACCTCGATAAAAGACAGCCTTCGCATAGATCGATAAGATTATCGATTTCATTTCAAGTCTCTCATTTTACGTTCTTTGAACGAGGATAGGCGAAGGAGAAGGCCGAGACTAAGGCGGCGCTCAGAGTTATATAAATATGACCAGGAAAGGAAAGCTATCGAGGTGGGCTTTCAGAAAAATTAAAATGTTTTCTTATATTTAATTCTTTCATCTAAAAGTATTGTCAGACCATAAAATGTTTTGTTTTGTATGAGATCTATCTGAGGAGGCTTATGCCTCAGTTTAAAGGCCTAGGCCTCAGTTATCAGAACGATTCGGGCTCATCGAGGTCAAGACCTCGGTGAGTTAGTGCACTCAGATTACCGTTAGCTACGCAAGTGGCGCGGTAAGGTATCCGGGAGGGTGGCCAACCTCTCCGGATACACCCCAGCTCAGATATGATGGATTACTACTAAATAGCTTGCAAGCGTCTTTTCTTTTTGATTTAAAATGTTTTCGTGAGCATAGGTTTTTCCTAAAACCCCTATGTCTCACTTTAATGGCTGACAATAAGATGTTTTGGCATGAGCCCACTGAGTACTTCTAAGTACTCAGCCCTGTGCATATTTCCCGTGCGCAGGTTAAGCAGGTGAAGTGAAGTTGCCGAAGGAGCTTTGTCGAGCATGAAAGCGTTGAAGCCTCTTGGTGGTGCATGTCTCCATACATGCATCTCACGTTCTTCCGCTGTGATTCTTATCTAGATAGACTCAGTTCAGTTCTGTGTATCGTTGCAACATATTGGTCCTTCATAGACAACGCTTTCATTTTATGAACAACGCTTCCGCTTATATCATGTAAAACGCTTCCGTTGATGAACAATACTTTTCCTCCATTCATTCTCGACGAATGATGGGGAGTTTCAATGTATTCCAAATGCTATGTTTTCGCATCATTTCACCACAGGTCGTTCGTTTATTTCATTTCGTTTCCCTTTTTCTTGAGTCGCGACCTCGCTCGGCCAGTTTAGCGGGGGCGGGTCGTGACAGAGTGGTATCGGAGCACTTGGTTCGCTCTAAAATCCAAGAGTCTTCTTCTTCTAAGTAAAGTCTAGACTTGATTCGCTAGACTTGTAAAGTCCTTCGACAAAAGGTCAGCACTTCACGACATCATGCTCGACCAAGGAAGGGAAGAGGTAACTCTCACATGCCAGTATGAGAACATAGTCAAGATAACATAGAGCTCACATATAGTAGAAAAGCCAGGGCCTTTCTAGAGAACATAGCTCGCTTGAATTAAGTGCTTTCACTCTATCACATACTAGGATAGTGCATGAGCAAAGAAATTCTTCTAACCTCAGTTATGGCACAAGAATGATGGTGAGACGAGGAAACAAGAGAAGCTCTACACGAAATGCCAACTCAAGGAAGCAGTGATAACTCCCTGGAAAGCTATTCCATGAAAAAGGGATACGTCAGATCAAGGAAAATCAAGCCAAGAAGTGCAAGAAGATCTGAACGAATGTCATTTAAATCAATGACGTGAGCCTCTAACTTTTCTGCCTCCGTGCGGAAATAAACAAAACGTATTCAGTAGTGCTTCCTAAAGATAGTAAGAGATGATAACAGAATCTTAAACAGGAATAAAAGTTTCATATGGTGGCACAATAAAAGATAAGTCCACTAGAATTTTCTGGATGTTTCCGCATCCATGGTTAAAGAAAGAAATCATAGAAAGGTTAAGGTCTTGTCCAACTTAGAACTCTCGGGTATATAAACATTAGAATCTCAGTTTCCCCGATGTTGTACTCATGAGAATAATCATGATAGAATGTGTTAGCCTCTACTTTCCTGAGTAGAAAATCATGCTCGAAGAGTGTAGAAAAGTGAGATCAGTAGTCGCGCCTAAGGATGAACTCGTAAGATTGGATATTGATATCCAAGATCAGTTAGAAGCTAAAACGATATAATACGCTTAATTTTCATGGGTGATGGGACTAGACTATACGATACAGGAGACTAAGGCGTGGTATTTAATGACAAAAACAACGAACCATTAGCCTAATTACGTTCCAAGTACGACTTGAGGACGTGTAGAGAAACTTCACGCCGAGGACCAAGAGACTGTCGAAGAAAGAGTCATATCTATTCGGATCGTGATCTAGCAACTATTTCCGTTAGGATATTAGAAGACAAGCAATATGATTGTCCTTAGAAACGCTCTATGTTACAAACGCTAACGAGTAAGTCGCAATTTCATATGTCAAAGTCCTTTACGCCAGTGCGAAGTACTAGAGTGTTCACGAAGGTATGTAGACTAAAGAAGACCCTACGTTCTAATGCATTGTATCTTCGAAACCTCTTTTGAACCTCTTGAAACCAGAAAGACCTTTTTGTAATACACGTAGAGTCGAGGAATTCCAGATCCAAAGAATTGTTTATCGAGCCTTATTTGAGCTTCTGTACTCTTTTGAATCAAGAGCCACCAGTGTATAAGAATCAAATTTTCCTTCATGTGACCGGAAGGATGCTTATGTGGGACTGGCCACCTCACGTAATCTCTTTCTCGGTAGCGTCACTATCAGACAAGAAATCGAATGGGTATCGACAAAAAGGGGTTCCCCTCCCATGACCCTTGTCAATTCATTTTTACCCTCTGGTGATTTCTTCAGAACTTGTCTGGTAATTCCTTGATGAGCTATTTTGGATAATTGACATTCCAACTTGGACCCTTACACGAATGTTTTCCAGAGCCAGCCCACAATGTTCTTATCTCATCGTGATCATGTTTGTCATCCTAGAGTGATAAGACTGTGGGGATTAGTTCAATTTCAAGTTATAGAGTTTTGACTTAAGATAACACACTCTTTTGGATTGTTGTGTGTCTACGCATAAAAGGGGTGGATGACAGATAAACCGTTAAATGCATTGCACGAGACTCGAGTTGACAACACGGTGCCAACTAGTTTACAAGTGACGGTAAAATAGAAACTCTACCACATCCCAAGGAAGATTCTGTATAACGTAACTCAGAGGAGGAAAGCTTAATAGTGAAATTAAGAGATATGTTGGGTAAGAGATATGTTGGGTGAAGCCAGAATTCAGAGGATAGAAACAAGCATCGCGATGCACGCAATAGTAAGTGGCATAAAGCTAGACAGACTCCCCAACAAGTCCAGAACCAGAAATACAATGACAAAATGCAAAACTCATAAGTAAATACTCTATGGAGTTCCCCAAGAGAAGTGCACCGATGGTCCATAAGTCCAATGCTAAGAGCTAACAATATTAGAGTCTAATTTAGACCAAAAGTAGTAAAACCATGGGTAAAAGAAGCTCGAACAGGCGAGATTTCCATGGATATGAAACTCTGTGTTGGGGTTGTTGTATACCTAAAGCAAAACCGGTTGTTTTAGTGGTTACGACACCGGTCCACTGTTAACAATCCCTATCTAGAAGAATATGAATAAGCAAGAATAAAGCCCATTATCTCATGTTTTAGACCACGTGTCGATCTGAGTTCGGAGAGGATCACGAAGGTCGTTAATAATGATGAGATATAAACAGTTCACAGTCGAGATAGCTTGGGCTGAGCTATCGGTCTAGACTGCAGCTTAATGGTAGTGATGAGTCCTAATCCCTTGTTATGCTGGTACGGTGGAACGTATTGAGTATCAACAGAGATAATGGTCTTCTGATACTGACCCTGTATCAATGGTGATATAGGTGGAGAGCTACAGATCTCAGGCTCTAGCTCGATCTTAACCTTGGTAAACTATTAGATGTATATGTATTCTTCGATGTACTTTGATTTACGAAGATATGAACTTCGTTAGTTCATCTTAATCATGTCGTACTTTGGGTAACACGGAGATGCATAGTATGTCTAATAAGTGTTATCAATAAGCCGTGTCCTGTGTGAGTGCAGGCTGACGTTATCCCCTCAGGGAGTTCACAATGTTTATTATACCAAGTCATGCATGCTGATTAAGTTCAGGTATAATATTGAGGAGTGAACGGGTACTACCTGAGGAATAGATGTTAACAATTAGGAGCAGTCATGGTAGCTCTAATTGATTAACGGATATGGAAGGTCTTAAACACGGGGGTCGAACTATACAAAATACCTACCCAATCTACATAATTGGGACAGAGCGGTGATTCAGCTATGACACTTTAGTGGAGTGCGTCATAGTTCTAATGAGATACATGTTCAGGGGTGGACATGGAAATATCGAATTAGATAAGGCCCAACTCTGTCTGGTATCCGATCCCTAGGATGGCCCAAACAGACCTCGGGAATCGATCTAAATAGTATTATTGAGTATGAGCTCAATAATTGTACTCAAGCCCAGTATATGATATATATTGGATTTATATCCGTTGGATGGATATTAAATCTAATTAATTTAGATTTAATCATTCAAGGATAAGATTAAATCTAATAAGGATAAGATTTATTTAATTAAATCTTATGGGGATAAATATCATATATATAAATATATTTAGTATATATTTATTTATTTATTCTTCTACTGGAATTAGAAAAAAATTCTATCTGTTAGAATTAATTCCGGATATACAGTTGCATAACTGAACAGATTAATTCCTTATTAATTCCGTATTAATAAAGGAATAGGATTTGTAAGTTATGGAAAGAGAATAAATATGGGATTGGCATAGATATGGTTGGAGATAAATAAGGAATCATATCTCCTTATTTATGAACCATATAAATACTCTCCATGTCTCTCATAAAAACCTAGTTCACATATAGCCGTCACATACGAGAATTGTGAGAGAGATACTGCGTGAATCCCTAGGGCGAGAGAGAGAGAGAGAGTCGGCCGCTGGTTTCTGAGTGAGGGAGATCGAGTTTCCAGTGATCTTGAGACGTCCACCAAGTCTCAGATGAAGGTGTGGGATCACATCCTAGAAGATCAGAACCGTAGATCGATCAGACACGACTCAGATTGCACGTTCTTCATAATCATAAGGTATGTACTCGAGCCCTTGCATGAACTTATGTGCACGATCGAATCAACACACCCGAACCAAGATCTGGGTCGGGGCGGCTTTCAAGCAGCCGTCCCAACACTCTGGAATCCTTGATGGATTGGAAGTAATAAGAATATCAGAACATAAACGACCCAAGGTCGAGTACTATACTTGTCAAATACACGACGTGTTATCATTCCTAAGATCCAGATTAAACCAGCAACTAAAGGAAAGACAGTATCCCATGATTGAGGTCGGTGACCTGACGTTATTAGGGATTTCTCCCAGCTCGAGGATCAGAAACCTCTTAGAATATTGACGTGGACCAGACTAGAATATAAATTCTCACTAGACATAAGTTATGTGAAAATAGTGAGACCTAAATTATTCTCCCAGAGAGGAATAATTATAGTATGATATTAGTCGGCCAGACCTAGTAATGAATTGTAGCAGACTACGAAATACGAGATATTGAAGGATGCTAAGGGAGGTAATGTTGGAAGAGATTTTCCCGTAGAAGGTAATATGAAACGAGAAAGCCTTGAAGAAGTCATAAATAAAATTGAAGTAGAGCACGAGTTAGGAAAAGTTGTCAAGAAGAGTACAGAACGAGACCACCGTATGTCTCATACCTTTGAAAGAATCAAAGGATAAGTGCACTAAGATCGTGACCACCGAGACTAAACCACAAGTAAATCAGGATAAATTTTTTAACTATGTAACCATACATAGACATAAGACCTTGAAGCACCACAGCAGTATGAGCGATGCTCGTATAATAGATATACACAACCATAAGTTCCACCTTCGAGTAAGTCATAAGCTTTGTTATTATTGCAAAGTTGGTATAGTTCTCTCCACGAGAAGTGTGCAAGATAGACAATAGAGCAAAGGAAATGTGAGTGAGAATAAGCATTGAATGAGGCCTAAGTCTAAAGGGTCTAAACATGGTTATGGGACACCTAAGGAACCACGACTCAATAACAGAAAGGAGTGAAATGTACGCCGATAGTAATGACGCACGTTGGAATCAAGATGTGCGAGGAATAGTGAAAGAATATACTAAACAATATAGAAATGACCCGATAGAATATATGAGAGACAAAATTCTTTTAAAGAAAAGCCATGGTTGTCTAAGAAGTCGGTTAACTCAGATGTAAAATAGATTGGGATGTGACTTTAATCATTAACCAACGAGCTATAAGGAACAATAACTTGAGACGAACCTATATTTATTAGGGAAACTAGATCGCATTATAAGAGAAGATGTTGATAAAAGAGAAGTTTTTACTAAAATCCTCACGTTATGAGAGTCGAACGAAAGCCATCTACATCGAATTCTTAACCAAGAAGTAGTGTGAGCATTCGACGTGCCCAGATACCTAATGTATATTGCAAGTTCGAGTAGATAATTAAAACCATAATATTATCTTCATAAATCCCTTGAGATAATAAGAACCCATATCTTAAGTGTCTCAAGAATAGAATTATTGGTATGGGAGGTACAAACACACGAGATCGTTGAAACATATAGAAGGAATGTTAATCGAATAAATTAGAAAGTGTTTTATTAGATGGAAAACTATACGACTGAAACATTTTGTTCCATCACAGAGAGGTAATTATTAACACCGTCGTCAAAGCTTACTAATTGAGACAGTGAGACTACCTAACTAGAACTTCTAAAATCCCTGACAGATACGTAAGTCAGCCTCGAGAAGGATAGTAATAGAAGTTAGAATTTTCGGTCCAAGGTAACATCAAAGTGCATTAGTGCATACAATAGACGACTAAAGATAAAATTTCGAGTCACGTATATCATGAAGTCTGAATATGAGATTATGCTCAACCCAGAATGTTCCGCCAAAAGGAAAAATCACAGTCGTGTAGTGTATTCACGATAATGAGTAGAGACCCTATATGGGTTATGAAATCGACTCAAGTAGTCATGTAAGCAGTATGAAGGATGACAGATGAGCTAGAACCCTAAAAAAAGAATGAAACCTTGAAAGCTTTAAGTAACACTTAGAAAGGAAGAAACCTACTATTAATCAAGAATACCTCTTTACAACTTATGAAAAATAAGACGATACATCAAGAAGGATAGACAATAAGAATCCATGAGATCTCCCCAGAGGCAGACACCCACGCATGATGCCTTAAAGGTGTTATAGTTATATGTGGATGAATAACTAATGAGCCGCTATCACCTTCGTTGCCAAGATTAATTGACCAGTTAAGTATGACACCAGCCAGACTCGTGAGTCATTACATCTAGATACACTAGACTCATAAACGACTGCAAAAAGGAAATAAGAGCACTTGGTCTCGCGTTAGTAGAGCGACACCCAGAACCAACAATCAGTGGGAAGAACTACATAAGACAGAAAATGCATACCACGAATTACATATATAGAGAGAAAACAGCTGATATATACACATATATACAAACCATATTCTTACAATAAGGAATATAGCTATAGTAGTAACTCTACGACGAATATCAAGATTGTCGATCTAAACCATATGGCCAGCATAGGCACGGTACTTATTCCTACCTTACACAGACAAGGGTGAATAAAGGTGCACAGTACTACAAGTGATCCAGAGACGATTGACCTCAACCAACGAGTTAAAACAGAAATAACTGTTGCCAGTAGTTAATATGTCGATTATAAAGCTAACTGCAGTAAAGAAGTAGATCATGGCTGCGCTAGCATAAAGACCAAAGAGAAAATAGACTCGAGCGGAGTACAAATTTGAAACAATCAATATCCCGACCCTAGTATTATCAGTGACACATGATTACACTCGCAAAAAGAGTAGATAGAAGAGTACATGGACTTAGGTATACGACTAAGGTATATTAAAATTTGGGAAAACGCCTAAGGCCGACAAAGAAGGTCTAGACGCTCGTAGACTAATGCTGTCACCTAACAATTGGATGAGTTCGTACGGTCCACCAAAGCGCTAGGGCTCTAATGCGAATAGCAACTTGTAAAATCAGAGAATGCCTAGTATCGATGCAGATTAGATCAGTGTGTTGCAAGGACATTTAACTCATAAACGATAGAAATCATGACGAGCATGTGGTCTAAAGATAACAGGGCTAACCCGGACCGACCAAAGAGCTATAATTACTTGAAAGGCTAGTACATAGGGCCAACTGGGGACGGAATAAAAGAATCTTGAGATGAACATGAGTCACTTGCTAACGCCGACACGTCAAATTACGATTTGAACTAGGAGCCAAGTCTTCCAAGAAGTTCCACGTTTTATGCAATAGTTAGATCCAGCGCGAAAGGAAGACCAAAAACAGTTTATTTGGACCCTGCAAGTATCTAGAGAAGATAAGACTAGCATCGTGAAGGTTAACATATCAGTTCCGTCAAACCTCGAGGATCTTTTTAAGGAGGTGGTACTTGGTGGGGGCGAAAACTGGAAAACGATATTACCCTAGCTCACTTACTTAAACCCACCATACACCGTAGAAACGGTATCGTGCAATGCACCACAGAGAATAAGGTATAGACCACCACTCTATTGAGATGAGGTGGGAGATGAGAAAGAATTAAGATCATTGTATGATCAAAGAAATGGTTAAGAAATGCAACCAATCAGAGATATGATAAAGGAAGCTCATAGTAGCCAGAAGTCTTATGATGACGATGTAGATTCGAGTTACACCTCGAAGTAGGGGACATGGTCCTTGAAAATTTCCCCACCAAGTGAATGACCTGATTCAGAATCAAAGGCTAATTGAAACCTCGTTCCATCAGACCTTACGAAGTTCTAGGGAAGGTAGGACCCGTGGTGTACATGTCAGCGTTACCTCCAAACCTAGGAAGCGTTCTCAATGTATTTCATATGTCTCGATTAAGGAAATACGTGTTCGACCCCAAACACGTGATTCGACAGGAGGAAACAGTTATAGAACCCGATTTGAGCTACGAGACAAAACCTGAAACCATCATAGATCGAAAAAATTCAGCAGCTTAGGAATAAGCAAAGTCCTCTAGTGAAGGTGCAGTGGAAGCACCACGGGCAGGAGGAAGCCACGTGGGAGTTGGAGGACAAAATGAAAGAGAAATACCCCGAATTGTTTTAGAAGGTAAGTAAATTTCGGGACGAAATTTTTCGTAAGGGGTGTAGTCTGTAACAACCGCAGTTTTTCTTAGTGAGTAATAAAAACTTCGGCATTATTTTAAAATTTAGAGTGTTATTATCATTAATATTATGAGTAAAATAAAATTTTTAACTACTACTGTTAGTAGTGTTACATTTAGTAACATTAGAACTTCCCGAAACGAGAACCGAACTAAATAAGAAAGGCCGATTAAACGAATTGGTAAAAGCGAAATTCAGTATTTAATTTCTGGGCCGAGGCCCATTCGATTTCGAGGCCCATTTGATAAGTACAAGGCCCAGTTAATTGTTCAAGGCCCAGTTACATTGTTCAAGGTTCAGTTAATTGTCGAAGCCCACTTCACGAGTAATTACTCGAATTGTTCGATTTTATTAGACAAGAGGGAGAGAGCCCATTTCAGATTTAATACCCAACAGCAAAATATAAAAAGGGCCCAAGATTAATGGCCCTAAGCCCATCACAATATTCCCATGTACTAATATATTTATATATATACATGTCAACATTAGATAAAAATAAAACAAAAGAAAAGAAAAGAAAATAAAAGATTGGGTGAAGAAGCGACAGTACAGGCGCAGCTCAAATCTCACCCAAGCACAATTAGAGAACTATTAACACTCCTATAATTACAATTAGGAAGGAATTTGTACATCATTAAGCACCCTCATCACTATGGTTACATGTGGAGTTGTAGAAATCTATCTACTCGCACACGTGTCACCCATGCAATAATCTCTTTTGAGGAATACACTCCATCCCTGCAAACTTGAGAAGAGCTCCTACTCATTCTTCTTCCTTGAGCGAGAAAGAGAGCAGCCCTCAACCCTCCCACAAAGCTCTCCATTACCTGCAAACACACACTTCATCTTGGCAGCAATCATTCTTGAAGAAAACTCTTCCTTCCTACACCAAAAACACCCAAGAAAGCAAATTAGGGAGAAATTAGAGAGTAAGGAGGAGCAGCAAATTTCCAGCCGAGAGGGTAGCCGGAAAACAGCCTCCGGCAGCCCCTTCCAAGCATCGAATCTCCTACGGTAACCCCTCTCACTTTCTCTTCAAGAACCCAACATGCATATACATTAACTAAGGATCACATCCCTATCTCTAGAGTGAAGAACGAAGGGAGAAGATGGTTTTCGAAGCAAGATTAGTAGAGGGCAGCCCCCTAATCGGAAGCTAAAGACCCGATTTCAGTTTCTAAAGGTGAGAAAGAACCCCCACTCTTTCCCCCCTAGTATGAGTATCAAGACCCCTAACACTTAGAAATCAAACATGCAAGTGTAGGCTTCAATTGTATCAATATAGAGAAGGAACAAGAGGAAGGAAGGAACAAAGAAAAAGCGGACAGCCACTATCTAGCTCAAGAACTCAGATTTCAACCTCTAAGATTGCAAGTAAGACTCCTCATCACTCTCTCTAAACACTAGCAAGCTTTAAGCGTGTTTACACACTCCCTAGAAGAACCGAAAAACAGCATGCAAGACTTGATCTAAAGCCTAGACACCATTCAAGCATGATAGACATAACCAAGACCTCAAGAACCAAAGCATGAACACATAGATTAACCGATCTAGCAATGCATGTGTATAAGAAGCTCAAAAATCAGATTTAGACTCTCATTTTACTCCATAGAATCTCCTCTAACAAGCCTAAGACATTGTGTGCATTACAACCTCCAATCAAGCATATAAATCCAACAAAAGTATCAACTACAAGCATGTTTAAAAATCTGGAAATTTGCTCAATAATGCAAGGATACTAACATGCTAAGAATCTGGAAATTCTCATAAATCCCTCATTAAACACCAACAACAAGCTCATACTCGCTGCCTAATCTAGCCACATAACTCTTAATGAATCAAAAATGATAAAAATGAGAAAGGACTTAGAGAAATACCTCGTCGGCAATGCCGACGATGGTGTTAAGGTTGCCCGAAAGAAAGGGAGAGTCTGAGAGTGAAATCTGGGGCAACACCGGAGCGCCCGAACATCGTTACCGTTCACCATCGGGAGAGCTACCTAGCCAACGACGGCCTCCACCAGCAGCTGCAGCACCGGCGGATGCCGAGGAGACCTGCAAATTAGAAAAAGAGAAGGAGGTCAGAGAGAGGAGTGTGAGAGGAGGAACAGAAGGACGCCAGCGACGGCATCACTGCCGGCGTTGGGAGGCAGAGCAAAGGGAGAGCAAGGGCAGAAACGGTGGCGATGACGCGAATGGCGGAGGCGAGTGACTCGCCGTGGATCGACGGAAAAGACGCTGCCGACGCACTGCGTTGACGGAGACGAGACCGGCGCCGAAAGTAGTTGAAACCGTCGGATTATTCGAATTTCCCAAATTCCCGAAATTAGGGCTCCCTTTCAACTGAATGGGAAATTAAGAGGGAGGAGACATCAACCGACGGCAGAGGAGACCGCCGGCCGACGCACGCCGGCGGAAAGAGCAGCAACGGCGGCGGCGAAAGCCGCGGAGAACGGCGGCGATAACCGCGAGAGAAGAGAGAAGAAAAGGGGATCGCGATTTGAGAGAGAGAAAGAGGATGTTCTGCCAAGTATAGAACCGGGCCAGATTTTCGGGCTGGATTTGTAATTTGGGCTCAAGGATACCTGGGCCGAGATAAACGATTTACATGGCCGGAATTGATATTCAGTTGGATCGAAGCTCGAAACCAGTTGTTGTCGGGCCGGATTTATTATTTAGTTGGGCCGAAGCTTCAAGATTTGACGGGTTGATGACTTCTTAATGGGCCGATAATTATTTAAATGAGCAGATAATTTAATCAAGAAACGAAAGCCAAACGTAATAATTTATCAGGATTGATTTATTAATATCCAAGCTTAAGTGATTGGGCTTAAACCCCTAATAATTCTATTGGGCCTCTAATAATTATTAATGTTAATCTAATCAACCAAGTTCAAATATAACAGCTTTATAAGTGTAGACCACTTATAACACGTAATAGAAATGCGAAGCCCTATTAATGATTAAATCAAGCCCAGTGACAACAGTTATGTTAATCTTATAAGTGTAGACCACTTATATCCTTCGATAAGATTTAGCTCAGTAATATTTATCTTATAAGTGTAGACCACTTATAACGTGTAATAAAATCACTAAGCCTCATTGATGGCTTAATCGAATATCCTACGATTTCTGTCGAGGATGAAAAGACAGTAAGACACAAGCATCGATCGAAGTGATCAATTTCAGATGAGAATCGAGAAACTCTCAATTAAAAGAATAACCATGATAACGTTAAAAGAGATCTATCAGTAAAAGAGACCTATCAGTAAAAGGGGTCATAACCTCGATAAAAGACAGCCTTCACATAGATCGATAAGATTATCAATTTCATTTCAAGTCTCTCATTTACGTTCTTTGAACGAGGATAAGCGAAGGAGAAGGCCGAGACTAAGGCGGCGCTCAGAGTTATATAAATATGACCAGGAAAGGAAAGCTATCGAGGTGGGCTTTCAGAAAAACTAAAATGTTTTCTTATATTTAATTCTTTCATTTAAAAGTATTGTCAGACCATAAAATGTTTTGTTTTGTATGAGATCTATCTGAGGAGGCTTATGCCTCAGTTTAAAGGCCTAGGCCTCAGTTATCAGAACGATTCGGGCTCATCAAGGTCAAGACCTCGGTGAGTTAGTGCACTTAGATTACCGTTAGCTACGCAAGTGGCGCGGTAAGGTATCCGGGAGGGTGGCCAACCTCTCCGGATACACCCCAGCTCAGATATGATGGACTACTACTAAATAGCTTGCAAGCGTCTTTTCTTTTTGATTTAAAATGTTTTCGTGAGCATAGGTTTTTCCTAAAACCCCTATGTCTCGCTTTAATGGCTGACAATAAGATGTTTTGGCATGAGCCCACTGAGTACTTCAAAGTACTCAGCCCTGTGCATATTTCCCGTGCGCAGGTTAAGCAGGTGAAGTGAAGTTGCCGAAGGAGCTTTGTCGAGCATGAAAGCGTTGAAGCCTCTTGGTGGTGCATGTCTCCATACATGCATCTCACGTTCTTCCGCTGTGATTCTTATGTAGATAGACTCAGTTCAGTTCTGTGTATCGTTGCAACATATTGGTCCTTCATAGACAATGCTTTCTTTTTATGAACAACGCTTCCGCTTCTATCATGTAAAACGCTTCCGTTGATGAACAATACTTTTCCTACATTCATTCTCGGCGAATGATGGGGAGTTTCAATGTATTCCAAATGCTATGTTTTCGCATCGTTTCACCACAGGTCGTTCGTTTATTTCATTTCGTTTCCCTTTTTCTTGAGTCGCGACCTCGCTCGGCCAGTTTAGCGGGGGCGGGTCGTGACAGAGTGGTATCAGAGCACTTGGTGCATCTAAACAAACATAACTTGGAATTTTAATTACTTAGGAAAGATTTTAGCTCACCGAATTCCGCATTAAAAAGTAAAGTCTCACTCTTGATCAAGCTCTAAGCTTAGGTCAAGAGATTCGTGATTGCTTTAGATCTAGCTCTCGGCTAGGTCTTAGTATTTCAAAGAGCACTTTACTTTATACTCTAAGTTAAGGATTTGAAGTTGAAAAACTTCAAAATACGTAAAATACGTATTCACCCCCCCCCCCCCCCCCCTACGTATTTTTCCTATAACAAATCGGGACCAACAAGTGGTATCAGAGCAGCGGTTCTTTCGAGCCTCTGCTTTGCATATCCGAAGCGAGTCCCCACTCGCTTCTGTTGTCTCACTGAACCGGATCCTATTTTCCTAAGTGCATCAAAACCTCACCCACGCATACTGCATCTCTACTGACTGTTTACCATGTCTACAAACAATGCTTCTAGTCTTCCATAGTTCTCTATCGAAGGATACGAAACATGGAGCTTCCGAGTCGAGAGCTTCCTATGCTCCATCCACGACCGGATGTGGGAGGTCATTGAAGGCGGACCGATCGAAATCAGGAAAGCCGTCTCTGAGAACGTCCCAGCTGCCGAAGGTCGGGCTGCCTATGTTCGACAACGGTACGTAGAGAAAGACAAGGATGAGTACACTCCGAATGACTTCAAAGTCGCCAACCTCGACAAGATCGCACGCCACACGATGCAGAGCACCGTGTCGGATGCCTATCTATCAAGGATAAGGAAGTGCGCAACGGCAAAAGAAATGTGGGAAACCCTAGCCCTCATTTCTCAAGGCACAGACAAAATCAAAGAGAACAATCTCGCCGTACAAATGCGGGAGTTTGAAAGTCTGATAATGAAGCCAGGAGAGTCCATCGACGCCTTCGAGCTGAGAGTCACCACCATCATTGCAACTCTCAACTCACTTGGGAAGGAACTCACAGACAAGGAAGTCAACCTGAAGATTGTTCGTGCTCTCACGAGGAAGTGGCAGACAATGAAGGAGCTGTATCTAGCTACCAAGGATCTATCAAATCTCACACCGGAGAATCTGTTCTCCGAACTCAAAGCTCATGAATTCAATCTGAATCGAATGAACCTCGACGATGAGGATGAAGCTCCCACGATGTCAAAAGGTGTAGCTTTCAAAGCTGCCGAAGGGCCAAGCGACCAGTCGCTAGCCAAGATGACGAGGGAAGAGCTAGAAGAACATGTTGCGTTTTTATCCAAGAACTTCAACAAAATGAACTCTCGAGTGGGCAAGTACAAAAGATTCTACAAGCAGTACAAAGGGAGGAGCACTGATGCTCGAGAAGGAAAAGGGAAGAGAGAAGAGACGACAAAGCCGATCTCAAGGGACATGATGGAAGTGGAGTGCTACCACTGCCACAAGATGGGCCACTACAAATCTGATTGCCCGAAGCTGAGTGCAAAAGAGCGAGAGGAACTGAGAGCAAAGAGGGATGCTCCGAGGCGAGCACTCGTAGCGAGTGAAATGCCGGTCGCTTCAACTGAAGATCCATCAAGAGACTCCGATGCATTTACAGATCCTAACTCAAGTGAGGGAGAGGATCTTGGACTCATGGCGCTCACCGACGAGGAAACCGGTGAGGTATTCATCTATCCCTCACCTAGTTCAATTACACTCGCACACACTCACCAAGAGGAAGCAAATTCCTCGACATGGAGTGAGTTGCTTGACAAGCACATCAAATTGTCAAGTGACCACGAAGTGTTGAAACAAGCTTTGTATCAAACCAAGAAGGAGAACCGAAAGCTAGCCACTGAGCTTGACCAAGTCAAACTTAACTTAAGGGCTATGACTAGTAAGTTCGAGGATCTCTTCGCTAGACATCAAAGCTTGGAAGGAAGGTATGAAACTCAGTCCGCTCTAGTTACCAACTTGAACAAAGCTTCATATGTTAGGCAGGCACTAGAGAGCTCACTTCTACCTTTTGGTAGAATGGGAGGACTCGGATATGAGGGTGGACCTTCCAAGCCGACTGTCTTTGTTGGTGCTTCAAACACGACACCATCAGTCACTTTGGAAATGCCCACTGCATCCAAAGCGACCACCAACAAAGATAAAGGCCAAATGGCTGAGAACCCTAAGAAGAAGCCAATGAAGATGTCTATATCTTCAAGGGCAGAAACTATGGGCAAGCAAAGAACAACTATCCCTAGCACTTACAATGCTAAAGCTTACCAATCCAAAGGTAAAGGGAAACCAGTTGTAGCTTCTAAGTGTCAGACCAAGACACCAGAGACAAAGGATCTCCCTTTCAAGAAAAGGAGTAATGTCTATGTGTCACGTTATCCGGACTGGAGATGGTCCAACCGGACTAACGCTGAGGGGGAAAAACTTGAAGCTCCAAGGAGGTCGCTTCAAACTTCCAAGTTTTCTCTAGCGAGTCGGGGTCAAAACCCTAGTTGGACCGCTTCGAGAAAACCAAGCGAGCCGCTTCTAAAGACTGTAAACCGTACGTCAGTCTCTAAGCCTGTAGCTAATCCGAAGCTAGTCGCTTCAGGATACAAGCAAGCGGGTAAGAGCATAGGTAAGCCTCAAGCGAGCCGCTACCCCTCTTGCACACACTGCTACACGTGTGAAGCTGCTTCAAGGCAGAAGTCACAGTTTTCAAAGGTCGAGAAACCCAAAGCACAAGCTACCTTTCAAAAGAAAGTGAAGCAAGTGTGGGTACCTAAGGGAACTAACCTGCAAGGACCCAAACTGAATTGGGTACCAAAATCTGTCTAATTGCAGGTGAGCGCCGTGGATCCCATGCCAAGCGAGGGTCAACAAATCTGGTACTTGGACAGTGGATGTTCAAGACACATGACCGGCATGAGAGCTCTACTTCAAGTTTACATAGAGAAGAAGGGTCCACACGTTACATTTGGTGAAAACTCTCGAGGAAGCACCAAAGGGTACGGCGCACTGAAGGTCGGAAAGCTTACAATAGAAGAAGTCTCCTATGTGGAAGGACTTAAGCACAACTTGCTATCCATTTCACAATTTTGTGACAAGGGATACAAGGTGGAATTCATTTCCAACAAATGCATTGTGAAGAGCAAACTCACGTCCCAGATTGTGCTGACTGGAATTAGACAAAGGAACGTCTATATAGCACAATGGGATAGCTGCAAAGAGGAGACGTGCTTAGTCGCAAGGAGTGCTACAGAGATAGGATGGCTATGGCACAGACGTTTGAACCTTCTCAACTTCAAAGCCATAAATCGCTTAGCTCGAAAAGGTTTGGTGCAACGCATACCAAATGAAGTCTTTATCAAAGACCATCCATGCTCACCATGCCAACGAGGGAAGCAGACGAAGAAGCACTTCGCAAGTCTTGAAGAAGCTTCATCCAAGCGATTACTCGAGCTGCTTCATATGGATCTGTTTGGTCCAGTCACTCCAGTTAGTGTGAATGGAAGGAAGTACACTCTAGTTGTAGTCGACGGCTTCTCTCGCTACACTTGGGTTGTATTTCTCTTCAGGAAGAAGGAGACACTGACCAAGCTACCACAACTGCTCAAGCGATTGGCTGTGGAGAAGAACCAAGCAATTGTCACCATCCGCTCCGACAAAGGCACAAAGTTCCTGAACTCTACAATTGAAGCTTATTGCACGGAGCATGGCATAGCACATCAGACTTCCTCGGCATGCACACCTCAGCAGAATGGAGTTGCTGAAAGAAGGAATCGAATCATCAAAGAACGCTTCTCTGCAAACGGCACGACAAAACACCATATGAAATATGGACAGGGAGAATTCCGAACATATCTTATTTCCATATTTTTGGTTGTAGGGTCTTCATCCATGACAATGGGAAGTAGCAGTTGAAAGCTTTTGAAAGCAAAGCTGATGAAGGAATATTCTTAGGATATTCTACATCAAGCAAAGCTTACAGGGTGTTCAACTGTAAAACCCTAATCGTGGAGGAATCACCCCATGTCGTATTTGATGAATCTTCTTTAAGTCTTCCACAGGAACAGGTTCGATTCAAGTAAAATATGTCAAGCGAGGAACCCATCAATTCATTGACTTGGGACATGCTTGAGGATGATGAAGAAGTCAAGGACTCAAGCGAGCAGATTTTCCAAGGAAAAGATGAAGCTGCCCCCAAAGTTCCTGAAGCGAGTGCTGGCCAAGCACCCAATCCAGTTGCTTCAGAAGGCGAAGCGAGCGACCAGGAAGAAGATGAAGACGAAGCTGGCGGATCCAAGCGTGCATGGCTCAAGAATCACTCACCAAGTCAAATCATTGGAGATCCATCCAAGGTTGTAGTAACCAGAAGTCAAGTGTTTGGAGAAAGTGCCATGTTCAGTTGCTTTCTCTCAAACATTGAGCCGTCATGCGTGGAGGAAGCCCTAGCTGATTCCAACTGGGTGATCGCCATGCAAGAAGAGCTGAATCAGTTCACCAGAAACGACGTATGGTACCTCGTGGATCGTCCCAAATTCCAGCATGTGATTGGCACCAAGTGGGTGTTCAAGAACAAGACGGACGAGGACCACAACGTTGTGAGGAACATGGCGCGTCTCGTCGCTAAGGGCTACTGCCAAGAGGAAGGAATTGATTTTGGTGAAACCTTCGCTCCAGTGGCACGGCTTGAAGCGATCAGACTATTTCTAGCCTATGCAGCGGCCAAGAAATTCAAAGTCTATCAGATGGATGTGAAGAGCGCGTTCCTCAACGGTGAATTGAAGGAAGAAGTTTATGTGGAGTAGCCACCGGGTTTCGAGCAAGGAGATAAGGTGTATCGCTTAAAGAAAGCCCTATATGGGTTGAAGCAAGCTCCCAGAGCTTGGTATGATACCCTGTCTCAATTCCTAGTGGATAATGGATTCCACAAAGGAAAGATAGATCGAACCCTATTCACCATCAATCATGGAGATGATATGCTATAGGTTCAGATCTATGTGGATGACATCATATTTGGATCGCCAAACCAGTCGCTTAGCGAGAAGTTTGGAGAGCTCATGAAGACCAAATATGAGATGTCAATGATTGGCTTGATAAGCTGCTTTCTAGGTCTTCAAGTGAAGCAGCAGGATGATGGAATCTTCATCAATCAAGCTAAATATACAAGAGATATGCTTGCCAAGTTCGGTGTTCAGCATGCCAAAGCTGTGAAGATTCCGATGAACACGAACTGGAAGATGGAGCCAGACATAGATGGGAAGTCTATGGATGCTACAGACTACCGAGCTTTGATCGGATCCCTTCTATATCTCACTGCAAGTAGGCCAGATATTGCTTTTGCAGTTGGAGTATGTGCTCGCTTCCAAAGCAATCCCAAGCACAGCCATCTAGAAGCTGCCAAGAGAATTCTTCACTATTTGAAGGGCACTGTCAACATGGGGTTGTGGTATCCAACTGAGGACAATTTGGAGCTCACTGGATACTCAGATGCTGACTATGGAGGGTGCCGAATTGATAGGAAATCAACTTCGGGCACTTGTCAGTTCTTGGGAAGCAAGCTGATCTCATGGTTTTCGAAGAAGCAGACGAGTGTAGCTACCTCAACGATTGAAGCCGAATATATGGCCGCTGGAAGCTGCTGTTCTCAAATTCTATGGCTTCGTCAGCAGTTGAAGGACTACAATGTTGAAGCGAATGAAATTCCTATATTCTGCGACAACAACAGTGCGATCTGCATCTCTCAAAATCCAGTGCTTCACAACAGATGCAAGCACGTGGAAATCCGACATCACTTCATTCGTGATCATGTCGAGAAGAAGGATATCAAGCTCGAGAAAATCCATACCGATCTCCAGCGAGCAGATATTCTCACCAAGCCTCTAGCTGAGTCTTGTTTCAATCAGCTATGCATGGAATTAGGGTTGCTAGACCCTGGTGAAGAATGCTAGATTCAGGATGCACGAAGGAGTGGTCGCTAGTTTTTCGTAGCGTCACTCACTTCGGATCTTCACCAACTCAAGCGAGTCACTTCAAAATTCCACTCGCTTGAAGAAGGAGAAATAAGGTGGAGTAAGGTGGAGTGTTGGAAGACGTTCCCTACCCGCTTACAGGAATTGTTAAGCCATTGGTTAAGGGGGAACTATTGTTTGCTCTCGGAGCAAGCTACTTCCAAAGCGAGCAAGGAAAGCTGCTACCTAGCCTAAGATTCCTAGCGAGTGGGTATAAACACTCGCAAGTGCCGTTTCTAGTAACAGTTGTGGGGTCTTGTATCGGGCCTTCCCACGTAAAAATGGTGAAAGCTTAGGCAGGGCTGGCACCTAGACCTTGTGTCCTCTTCCCATCTTTCCGTCGAAGAGGAGCAAGTCTTCTCATCTCCTTCATTGTGGATAAATATTCATTCCTTACTCACTCTTCATTGAGTTGAGCTGCCGGATGTCTATCCATTCCTCCCCCACTTTGAATTTTGCATCGCTTCAATTTTCCCTAGCTCAGGTCAAAGCGAGTCGATAGCAAGTTCATTCTGTAGCTTGTAGGAGGAAGCTTGAAGGTTTACCTTTTTCTACAAAAGGTTGCAGGGCTGGTGACATGCTTCTGCGTAAAATACGAGATTGTCTTGTCAAAGCATTCTCATTGTCATCCTGTCCATTTCTGCTCTGAGATAAGGACTTGTACTCATCCCCCATTCGTCGTGAATATGTACACTTACGTGAAGCTCCCCTCTGGGTTGTAGTAAGCTTGTGTACTATATTCATTTTCTCCCCCATTCACTTTGATGGAGGACTCTCTAATTCATAGAGGAAGATGAATGCCATGAAGATGAATGCCAAGAAGATATAGTCTCTAACAGGTGGTATCATCAAGATTGAAGTCAGATTTATCAAAGAATTGAACAAAAATGAAGTCTTCAATAAGTGGTATCAATCTCCTACGAAGTGAGATTGACTGGTAAGTGTTTCAATTTTAAGTACACTAAGTTAGCTGAAGTGTGCTAGAAACCTTCACTTGCTATGTGGAAAATATGAAATGAATCTGACACAAATACAAAGAGGAAAACATTCTTGTTTATCCTCGAAGTATGTAAGTCAGAAACATTTTAAATAAAGCAAAGAAATTTCATTTCTTATTCCAGTCACTTCAGATGGCCAAGCGAGTGCTACGTCACTCAAAGTGAGCCATCGCAAGCGAGTGCGGAACAGTCACTCAAGTGAGTACCTCTCAAAGCGAGCATAGGCCTAGCGGCCCAACTCGAAGCGAGTGGGTACGAAGCGAGTATGAGCTGTCTGCACTCGAGTGCAATTTTACTTTCTACTTTGCATTAAATGCAGGTTCACGTACATCCGAAAATACCGGGCGTGTGATGTACACTTTGAATTCGAAGCGGGAAAAGACGGAGAAGATCCAGCCGTCGAATCTTAACAGTCCCCAATTTGTTGCCGTTGGATCTACGCCGTATAAGACAAACGAATCACAGCAGGCCACGTGGAGACGCCGAGCAAGTGGCGGTTCACTTTTACTGTGATGATGCCGGACACATCAGATCCATCACCGCGCGTCCGCCGCCTACCTACAGGATCCTCGCCGATATTACTGTCTTGCCCCTGCCACGTCAGCCAAGCCCTAACTCTATTTAAGGATGCTGTGCAGAACTGAGAAATTTTTCACAACTCTCAATCTTTGCTATTCTCGTGCAAGAACTGAAACTCTCTGCAACTCACGAGTCCTAGAAATCCCAGTTTTTCGTCTTTAAAAACTTCGTTCAAAACACTCTCAAATCTCTCACCATGGGAAATAAGCAAAACTCTGAAACTATGGAGCAGTTTCTCACCGGAGTTGACAAACACATCAACGTCGAGCCACATCTCGACCCAGTCGTCACCGAGGAAGATGGATTCTTCCGTAGGGCTGTGATCACGGCCGGCCTATGGAAGTTCGTGACGGCGGTGCCGAAGAAGGTTTTGGCCAAGGCGGTGGCCGAGCTCCTTCTGAATCTGAGGAAAGAGCAGAATACATCCTCATTCACCGATCCATAGACCGGAGAGCCGGTGGAGGTGAAACTGAGCAACCTCATCGGCGTATTCGACTTGTCGAGGGAAGGAGGAAACTCTCTGTTAGAGTTGGGATTTTCCGCCGGAATCGAATATGCTCTATTCGCCGTCGAAAGAGCAGAACCAAACTTCAAGGAGGCCAGTATCCGTTCAAATTTGAGGCCTCCCTTCAACCATATCTGCGAGCTCTTTTCGAAGTACGTCGCATGCTACTTCGGAACCCTGGATACGCTGTCTGAAACGAAGCTGTTCGCCACCACCATCATCGTCGACAGCCTTACTGGAACCAGATTCAACTGGCATGGTTGGTTTCTCAACTAAATTCATGAAGTTGCCGAAGATTTTGCGTTCGTGAAGGGAAGCGCCGATCAGATTCTCTGCAAGGGGAAGCTAAAATACTTCTCCGGACTGTCTGTTGCTTTGGAGGAACACTACCCCGACAATGTATGGCTGGAATCCGCCGTTGCTGTCTACAACAAGCAATCTGTGTTCTATGACAAGTGGAGGAAAAACGAGATTTCGATCGATTTGGGACTTCTAGCTGTAGAAGTGCCCGTTGCAGTGCCAGTCGCCGAAAGGCGAGCTGAAGCGACCCAAGCCAAGCGAGTCGCTTCACCCGGGAAGCGTGTTGCGCCCAAGCATGGGAAGAAAAAGTTGAAGCGAGTTGCTTCACTCATCCTGTCAAGCGAGGTGAAGGAGAAGCCGCTTGAGGATGTTGAAGTGACTCAACCCCAGCCTGCACCTATCAAAGCCCAAACTCCCCCACCACAAACTCAAACACAAACAACTCAACCACCAGAACCCCAAGCCTCTTCATCAGCCCAACCACATTCACAAAAATCCCCCCTCTCCCCACTTGAAGAAGAATCAGCTTCTTCGTTCCAAATCCCTACTGTCCCACTTCTCAGCACAGATCCATCTGTTGCATATACCACTTTTCAACCTACCCAAACCCAGCAAACACAGCCAGCTACAGATCCCATCAAACTCTCCGAAACCCAAACCTCATCAACCCAGTCACCTACCTCATCGGCAGCTACAGCCGATACCGCCCATACTACAGCTACAACCATAATTCCCCAGTTCCAAATCTCCAAAACCCCTACTCAGCTGGATGCTCTCACAAGATATGCGAGAGATAGAGAGTAGGCCGCTGAAACCCTCAGAACCCGCTACTCCTCAGTGCCGATGTCCGACGACTTTTTCACTAAGATCGTCGATTTCCTGACATACATCACCTACCGCGGCACGGAGTACTACAAGGTTTTTAAACTCCTAGAGGCCTTCTCAAAGGAAGATCTAATCAGGATGGAGGGAAAGCTCCTGGACTTCATCGGTGAGAATGGCTTCCATGCATTTCTCACCGGAACCAGCTTCTGGGATAAGCTGGACGCCAAAGTGAAGCGTGCCTATCCGGACGCTACAGTCCCCGAGCGCGTCCCGACCATTCACGAGCGGAGATTGATGAGGGAGCACGCGGAGGAGGTGGAGGTAAAGGATGCGGAGATCTCGAGCCTACAATGCGAGATCACAAGGAAGGAGGTGGAGATGGAGAAGAGGATTGAGGGGGTCAAAGGTCTTCGTGAAGACTTTGACAAAAAGAAGGGAGAACTGGAGGGAAAGGTGGAGGAGAAGGAAAGGTTGTTAGAAGAGAAGGAGAAAGCTTTAGAGGAGAAATCAAAGCTGGTCGGAGACCAAGAGAAGACCATTGCTGAACTCAAGCAGCTGCTTGATGCAGAGAGAAGCAGGCTGAAAGACTTGACCAGCAGGATGGTCAATCTGGAGAAGGAGAAGAGTGCTCTGATCGCAAGTCACAAGGAAGAGATGGAAAAAGTCTCTAAATATGCTGAAAAGATGATTAGAGCAGTGGAGGATAAGGATGGAGAAACGGTCATGATGAATTGTCGACTGTCTCGTGCTGCAATTCAAATAGCTGCTCAAGCTGAAGAGATTGACTCAGTCAATCTAAAGAAAGCGGAACTAGATGAGCAGATTAGTCAAGCACAGAAGAATGCCAGTGAGTTGACAGGCAAAATCATCGAAGCTGCCCAGCTTCGCGTAAATCTGAACAGCCAAGAAAGCGATTTGGCTACTGCAAAGGCTGAGCTTAAAGCTTCTCAGGACTTCCTAAATCTCACGATTGAGGAGGAGCGCAAGGACATTCGCGCGGAAATTGAAGCGGAGCTGGAGGCTCGCTTCAGAAATCTGGAATCGCTTGAGAGGCTGAAGGCCTCGGTCAGAGAAAGAGAGAAGCAGTGTGAGTATCTGCTCGAGGAGATCAGTGTCAAAACAGCCGAACTTGTGCTCTCCCAGGAGCATACTTTTGCGGGGAAGACCGAGCGAATGCTGCATGCTGTATTCAATGCAGTTAATAATCTTCACCAGTCTCTTACTGGAAAAATAATCACACCAACCCCCGGCAGTGATGATGCCAAAAAGGGGGAAGGTATTGTGCAGAAAAGAGTTGAGTCCTTGGAGCTACAAGGTGGAGTTGGTGGTAGTGGAGAAGACAGGAGGTTGGAGATTGAAGGAGGTAGTGGAGTGGAGAAGGAGTTAGAAGAGGTGTTGGATGATGAAGCGAGGGCGAAGCGAGCAAAGAAGGGCAAAGAAAAGCTAACTGAAGAAGAACTTGCCGAAGTTGCTAAAGAGCCCAGCAGGCCAAATGAAGAGAAAATTCTTGGCTCTTCGATTGCAGCTCACCCTCCTGTCGTTGTGCTTACCAAGGAGCAAAGGGAGGAGCAAATCCGTCGAGATGAAGCTCTAGCTCGCGACATGGAGACGCAATTCGATATGAAGGCTCTTGCCCAGTTCCAAACACCCGCTTCACCCCTGGCCGCTTCAACTCTTGCATTAATCTCTGATCTTGCAGGAGCTACTTCTTTGACTGCCGGAGCCACTTCATCCAGTAAAGCCATTACTCCAAGTGCCTCCGCAGTCAATCCTCCTAAAGAAGCTGAAAAGAAGAAGAAGGAAGAAATGCCTCCACTACCAGCACCAAAACAAGCCTTAAAGCAAACGGCCCCCGAAGCTAGAGATGACGATCCCGAGGCCAAGCGCCAAAAGATCAAGCAAACGATCGCTTCTAGAGCTGGTGAGATGGAGAGGAGGAGGAAGCGAGGAGAAAAGAAGAAGGAGGAAGCAGAGAAGGAGAAAAGGATCAATGAAAGGCGTCTGCAAATCATCGAGAGTCGGATCGAGGAACACTTCAAAGTGAGACTCATCCAGACCGCCCTTACTCGAAGCGCCTTCATCCCGTTTTTGCCTGATGAATCGGAAGCTTGTGTGAAGCAAGCCTGGATAGATGCTTGCAATGTGACCACCACGGAGATGATCGAGTCCGGTCGCTACCCGCGCAGAGAGGAGCAACAACATATTCGGAGGCGACTGTCTGACATGCTCCCGAAGTGGAACACAGAGCTAAGTATGAAGTTCAATGCTACTATAGCTCAGTTGTCCAGCCGATCAGAGGAGGAGTTGGTTGTGCGCAGGAATGAGCATCCTGATGCCCGAGAGATCGAGCAGTTCATCCCTGACGATTTACTTGAGCTGTGGCTATACTACAAGGATAAATTCATCAAAGCATATTACTACTGGGAGGTAGTGCCACTGCAGACTCAATGCTCAAGGATCAGCGCGCTCAGCAACTTCCTGAGTGCCTACAATGAGAAGTTCAGGCAGAAGGTCTTCTCTCTTGCAGAGCTTGTAGAGCCAATGCCTCTTATCATCAAGGTGCCAGCTAAGAAGGACTTCCCCATGCCCTTCCTACCCGGCACAAGTGTCCCAGATCGCAGCATCGTCGATGCAGAAGTTGATGAAGCCTTCAAACTCGAAGAAACATGGAGGAGGCCAAGTATTCACAATGTTGGAACATTGGAAGTGAAGGTCTTCAGTGCATATACTGTTCCAAAAGAGATGATCGCGAAGGACTTGGAGGGAGAGGAGAAAGAGAAGGGAAAGGAAGTGACAGAGGAAGATAAGGAGAAGAAGGATGAAGCTGCAGGAAACCTTTGAGTTTCAAGCTTCTTATTTTGTGAACTGATGTTCAATCTATCCCATTTTAAATTTCTGTCTCTCATGTGTTATTTACTAGCTTTGTGGATATTTTATCCTTATGCTACAAAACTCAATTAACTTAACCGAAAAAAAGGGGAAAGGAACCTAAAAGAAAATATTCAAACGAACATGCAAAGGAAGCATTCGCTTGAAGTTCCTTCCACGGTTAGGTAGGCTAAATCTCTTAGTCTAAGAATTTATTTTGGGTTTTGGCATCATCAAAAAGGGGGAAATTGTTGGGAATTGTTAAGAACAAAGTGTTAAGGGGGAACCTAAGGGACATTCTATTGTTTTGATTTGATCCCAAAACCCCCAAGTGTTCTATTCCCAAGCGACCCATTTTTGATGTAGATAATAGGTTAGAAATTTTTCTAAGCCTACTATGTTAGGATGGCTTTATTTTGCTTAAATTTTAGACCGCAGAAAATTCAAGTGAAGGTCACTCGCTTGACTGTGTTTTCCAAGAGAAGCGTGTCTAGCGAGCTGAAGCGAAGCGAGCCAAAGTGTAGCGAAGCGTAGCGAGCGCTACAGTAGATTCAAAGCGAGTCTGCCAAAGCGAAGCGAAGCGAGCGCTACAGTGTAAAGTCAAAGCGAGTCAACTCTGGTCAACATTTTCCAAGGCAGTCACAAGGGAACTTTGCTCCCAAGCGACTCACTACAGAAAGACTATGAAGTGACTCAAATCTAAGCGGACGCTACAACTTCAAAGCAAAGCGAGCCACTACCTACCAGAAAGCGACAGCACAATTCCCGCTCTGATTTTGAACTCCAGTCAACTGGAGATCTCCGCATTAATTACGAGATCTCCACGTGTCGAATGCGGAGAGGAGCAGCGGAGTTGACTGCCAGGCCGACAGGACGCCGCAACAGTACTGGGTCGCTCCAGTTACTGTTGAAATTGGATCTTAGCCATTTTCGGCAAAGAGCCAAAACTGCGCGTCTGAAAAGCATCCAGCCTGTGCAAGTACTGTCGAGAGGAGGAGGGACAAAGCCACCAACCAAGCAACGGATCTCGGCATCCCTCCGCCTATAAATAGTGAAGGATGAAGACGAAGAGAAGTAGAACACTTCCTGAGCATTCGAGCCTACTGCAAACAAACACTCCCAGCCTTAGAGCAATCTTCGAGTCTTTGTTTCCAAGTGTTCTCCGAGTTCCAGTCTCATCGGAACCCGTCTTCACAACCTTCACACTTAGAGTCTAAGCCCATTCTATATCCAAGCTTAGAAGAAGAACTCTAGCCATCTTTGCACTTATTGTAAAGAGTTCTTCATAGTGTGTCGTCGTAAACCAAAAACCCTAAATCTGTTGTTAGGTTTTTGTGTTCGTCGTCGTTAGGTTGTTTCGATACAAGGCCCTTCTTTCATCGATTGAAGAAGCCTCGATCATAGAGTCTAGATCCAAGCTTGCACTTACACCGTTTGTGTGAAGCTCGATCGAAGCTAGGCTGTAAGGAGAGCCCGCAATCTCCCTGTCTGTCAGTAGGACTAAAGCGAGTGAAGCTTCCAGTTCAGTTTAGGTTTTTGGTGTGAACCCGGAATCACCTAGCGTCTGTTAGATCCAAGCGAGTGAAGCTCGATCTTGACCAGGCTTTTGAAGAGCCCGTAATCTTCAAGTTCTTGAGTGAAGAGAACTGTTACCGAGTGCAACAAGTGGACGTAGGAGCGTTATCTCCGAACCACTATAAATCTCGTGTCATATTTCTCTAACCCTAAACTCTTTACCTTGATTATCCATTGCACGTGCATATAAACAAACATAACTAGGATTTTTAATTACTTAGGAAAGATTTAGCTCACCGAATTCCGCACAAAGAGTAAAGTCTCAATCTTGATCAAGCTCTTAGCTTAGGTCAAGCGAATTCTGATTACATCAGATCTAGCTCTCGGCTAGGTCTTAGTATTTCTACGAGCACTTTACTTCATACTCTGAGTTAAGGAATTTGAAGTTGAAAAACTTCAAAATACGTATTCACCTCCCCCCCCCCCCCCTCTACGAATTTTTCCTATAACAAACGGGACCAACAGAGGATTACCGGGAAGAGGCTGACAACGCACTTACATTCAAAGGAAGGTTATGCCTCCCACGTAACGACGAACATCAAAACGAAATCTTGAGCGAGGCTCATGACACCCCGTACACCGCACATCCCGGAGGTACCAAGATGTACCAAGACTTAAAAGAGAAATTCTGGTGGGAAGGTACGAAAAGAGACATAGCCTCTTTCGTCGAGCGTTGCTTGACGTGTCAACAAGTGAAGGCATTGCACCAACGGCCCCACGGGAAGTTACAACCCTTGGAAGTTCCACAGTGGAAATGGGAACATATCACCATGGATTTTGTGATGGGTTTATCTCGAACTAGAAGAGGGAACGTGGCTATTTGGGTAGTAGTAGACCGACTAGCAACTATGCTAATTTTATTCCTATCCCTACCACCTACGGTTCGGAAAAGCTAGCACAGCTGTACGTTAGAGAGATCGTGCGTCGGCATGGAGTGCCACTGTCGATTACGTCGGATCGAGATGCGAAGTTCACCTCGAAATTTTGGATGAGTATGCAAAGAGAACTGGGCACTCGACTGAACTTCAGCACTGCTTACCATCCTCAGACTGATGAACAATCTGAAAGGACCATACATATTCTTGAAGACATGTTGAGATCAGTAATACTTGATAGAGGTGGAGAATGGGAGAACATTTTGCCATTAGTTGAGTTTGCTTACAACAATAGTTACCAATCGACTGTAGGTATGGCTCCGTACGAGGCACTGTACGGAAGAAAATGTAGATCTCCTCTTTATTGGGATGAAGTAGGAGAAAGAAAGAGCTTAGGTCCCGAAGCAATCGATGAAATGGTTGAAATTGTACGCAAAATCCGAGATATGATGCGAGAGGCTTAAAGCAGACAGCAGTCGTACGCCGACAACCGAAGGACCGAACTGCATTTTGAAGTAGGAGACAAGGTTTTCCTAAAGGTTTCCCCTACCAAGGGATTGACTAGGTTTGGCATCAAGGGCAAACTGAAGCCTCGTTTCATTGGACCTTACGAAGTGCTAGAAAGGATAGGCCCTATAGCATACAGGTTGGCTTTACCGCCAAGTTTAGGAGGCATTCATAACGTATTCCATGTGTCTCAACTAAGGAAATACGTGTTCGACCCCAAGCACGTGCTCCGACATGAGGAGGTAGTCGTAGAATCTGACTTAAGATACGAAACGAAACCTGAGGCCATAGTGGACCGAAAGATCCAGCAGCTTAGAAATAAGCAAATTCCTCTAGTGAAAGTATTGTGGAGACACCACGGACAGGTAGAAGCCACATGGGAGTTAGAAGCCAAAATGAAAGAGAAACACCCCGAGTTGTTTGTAGAAGGTAAGTAAATTTTGGGACGAAATTTTCGTAAGGGGTGTAGGATGTAATAGTCGCAGTTTTTCTTAGTGAGTAATAAAAACTTCAACATTATTTTTAAGTATTAAGAGTATTATTACTAACAATTAGAATAACAAAATTTCGAGAACTACGAATAGTACTAAAGTTGTCAAACAAGAATTTAAATTATTAAGAAAGGCCCGGTAAAACAAAACGATTTAAATTATTAATCAAGGGGTCGAGGCCCACTTAAAGATCGAAGGCCCATTTCACGATTTAATACACGAATTATTTCGGCCCAATGAGAAAAGCCACGTTGATTGAATTTAATTGATAAAGGATAAAAAGCCCAATAATCATGATATTATTTCAAGTACAACAATTACATGTAGATGATTTAAAATACACTTTATTACAATAATGTATAAAAAAAAAAAAAGAGAGAGAGAGAGAAAAATAAAAGAAAGGGAGAGCTCAGTAACAACAGCCCCTCCAACGTCTATCTCTCTCTCAATACAAAATGGAGCTCAAATTAGTTCCTTAACCCAATAATTAGAGGATAAACACCCCCTTAAGTGAGGTTAGGAAGGGTAATCACCCTATCAACATTGCACCTTTGCATTGGGAATCACCAAGAACAAGCATGCACGCCAATCTTCTCTCTCTCTCTCTCCCCCTTTTCCCTTCCAAAAATCTGCCCAAATATTGAGAAGAGACCCCTCCACCAATCCCCATTCATCTCTCTCTCCCCCCAGTGTTTGAAGAAGCACAAGAACCTACACAAAACATAAGTCAACTTCATTCACACACAACACCCCCACATAATCACAAGACTAGAGAGAGAGAGAGAGAGAGAGTAAGAGATAGAGATAGAGAGAGAACCGAGAGGAAGAAGGAGAAGAGCATAGAGCCCCAACCATTTTCAAGCACCATGGACTCACGGTAAGCATCCCCCCTTCCTTCCCCATTCAATTTACACACATGCAAGAGCTAACAAAGAGCTCACACCCCTTAGGAGCAAGAACAAGAGAAGGGAAGGGAAGAACCGAAGCTATCCAAGTAGGACAACCCTCATATCACAAGTAATCACCCTCTATTTCCATAGGAGAGTAAGTAACAACAATTTGGGACTTATAGAGACCTAAACTCCATTTTTAGGTTACTAGGAACCAAGTGAAAGGGAGAAGAAGGCAGCAACAAAAATAAGGGAGGAGAGGCAACCCCCATTCAAGCCAAATCATCCAATTCCAAAACCCCATTGAAACAAGTAAGTAAAGCTCCCACATTTCTTTAGGAACTAGGCCAAATCAAGCATGCATACACCATAGAAATGACCAAGAATGTAGCTAGAAGGCTGCCCAAATAGAAGAACCTAATGCATGTCCACTTAGAACAAAATCTTCACCAAAAATCAAGCATGCAAGCATGAATAATGGTATAGGTTGAATACCGAACCATGTAGACCCCAAGAACATAGATTTTTGCCTTCATTCAAGGTTAGAAACCTTGATCAAACATGCTAAATCATAAGGCATAATGAACACCCCAATACACTCCCAAATCAATTAATAACCGAACACTAACATACTCCAAAAACTATAGAATTTCCAGCAACAACAACCAACAACAGCCAACACCATAAGCATAACAACAAGCTGCCCTATATCACCAATTTAACCTACAATTGAACACATCAAGTGTAGTAAGTGTAACCGAGAACAGGGGAGAGAAGAAAGCTTATCAGTAGCTCAACAACGGCAGCAGGAGACTGCCGGAGTGGGGCAGAACTGCCGGAGAAGTTCCGCAGAAACAGGGGAATACCACTACGGCGTCGAACGCCGCCGGCAGGGCCACTGAACCTGCAAGAAAGAAGAAAAGAGGAAAATGTGAAGAGAGTAGAGTAAAGGGAGAAGAGAGTAGAGTAAGGGAGAGGGCGGACGGCGACAGAAGCAACGTCGGCAGTGGCAACGGCGACGGGCGGCGATAGGCCAAGAGGAAATTATTCCCTAACCAACGGAGGCTAGGGTTTCATTCTAGGCTCGAATGGCCGACGGTCCACCATGGGAGTTGCTCCGGCAACGGAGAGGAACCACGAAGCTCGAACCGCCGAAGGCGGGAGAATTCGAGAACGGAGGAGACCGTACCAGTGCCGTCTTACCACGGCGGCAAGGGGAAGACAGAAAAGGCATGATCGACGGCCTACCCGTCGGAGAAGAATCGGAGGAAGGACCGGAGGAATTTTCCCCAATTTTTCTCAAAACCCGAATTAGGGTTCTTTTCCCTAACAAGGAATCGCGAATCACAAGGGGGAAGGAGGACAGTAACCGACGGCAAGGGGAGACCGCCGATAAGTAATCGCCGGCGAAGGCGAGAGATGACCGTCGACAGACTGCCGAGGAGGAGAGGAGGAATGTCGCGAGGAATAAGAAGAGAGGAGTGAAGGTAGACTGCAAATCGAGAAGGGGGAAAGGGTTTTAGTTAATTGAATTGAAACGGGCCGGGTTCCGAGTCGGGTTTCAGGCCGGTCTGGACTTGGGCCGGGCCAATTAATCGAGATAAAATACTTAACGGGCCGACGATAAATTAATTTACAATTGAATCGATAAAATATGTTTAATGGACCGATAATACACTTAATGAATCGGGCCAACCAATTGGGCCAATTAATTAATCTAACGGGCCAATAACGTGCTTAATGAATCGGGCCAACCAATTGGGCCGATTAATTAATCTAACGGGCCAATAACGTGCTTAATGAATCGGGCCAACCGATTGGACCGATTAAATTATTCCATAAACCGGGCCAACCGATTGGACCGGATTTCTAATTCATGACGGGCCGAAAATATGTAACAATATAACCGATAATTAAAAGGGCCAATATTAAGTCAAGAACTGAAAGTCAAATGTATCGACTCTTCGGGTTAATTTAATTTAATTCCCGAACTTAAGTAAATTAGGCTTTAAACCCTAATATTTCTAATGGGCCTATAATGATTATTAACGATTGAATAATCAACCAAGTCTGACTATAACGACCTTATAAGTGTAGACCACTTATAATACGTAATGAAATCACAGAGCCACATTCATGGCTAAAATCAAGCATCATACGATTCCCGTTGATTGATGTTTAGATGTTAGGTTTTCGTAGTGTTTTCGAGTCCGTTTTCGTTGTGTTTTGTGTCTTTTTCGTATGAATTTTGCTATGATATGGTTGTTTGGAGTTTGGCTCTTGTAGGATCATTAGGTGAAAGGATTGGAAGGAAACGGGTCGAAAAAGGCGAGGAATTGAGGAAGAATCGAGCACGGGGCGTGCATGACGTTAGACGACCGTCCAAGGCAGTGGACGGCTGTCCAGAGTACGCTGGACGAGCGCGCACATACGCTGGACGAGCATCCAGAGTAGAAAAGAAGAGGAATGCGAGTGCTACGTTGGACAAGCGTCCAACGTTCCGGCCAGCTGTAGTTTCCTTATATAATTAGGTTTTCATACCTATTATATATACTATCCCTTGTGCACGAATTCTACAACACTTTTACTATTATTTAGCTTTAGTTTTCAGCATTCAAATACTCTAGTTTAGTTTTGCTTTGTTCAGATCCGTATTCTTCGTTCGTTGCAATTTAATTCAAGACTTTTTCGTTTAGTTCAAGTTCTTCGTTCTTCGTCTAAATTTTGTAAGTTCTTTTATTGCTTTCGTTTAATTGCTTTAATTGCTTTTCTTCGTTTTAGATTCGTTTTCTTAATTGCTTCATTTTATTTCCTTAGTTTAACTTCGTTCGTTCGATTTTCAAGTTCTAGTTTAGATTCGTTTTTCTCAAGTTTCAATTCTCTCGTTTTTTGAGCTTTCAAAGTTAGATTTATTTTCCCTAAAATTTCCAGATTTTATTCATCATGTCTAAGGTAGTTTATGCTTTCTTCGTTGCTTCCTTTATTGCTTTCTTTTCGATTCTTGCCTAGGTAGATTAATCGTTTTACTTTAGTTTAGTTCTTAGATTTATTAGCTTGTTCTTAGATTAGTTATTTACTTGCTTTTATTTATTGCTTTGATTTATTTTATTTGCCTAGGATTTAAAACCAAAAACCCAAAAATCTTATTTACTTGCTTTCCTAGATTTAGGCTAGATTAGGATTTACTACATAATTAATTGCCCTGTTAAGTTTTCCTTGAGATTTGATACTTAGGTTTTACTTGCTAGTGCTACGATAGGATTTCGTTCTATTGCGAACACTTTTTAGTGAAATAAATTTTGGTGCCGTTGCCGGGGAAAACTTTAGGCATTTAATTGTGTAGTATTTTTATTTGATTTATTTTTATTTGTGTTTATTCGATTTCTTGTTTCTCCCACTCGGTGCGTTTAACCCTTTTGTTGAGTGTTGTTTATGCATGGTCGCCGAAGTCTTCAAAGGAATTTAGCGCCCTACTTCGACAACATCCATCAAAGGAAAGCGATTTTAGCCGCTAAGGAGAAGGAGGAGATTGATTCCCAAGACTTTTCTTTAGTCTTGTTGTTTGCAGAGCCCGAAGCCATGGCAGCTAGAGTCATGAGCGATTTTGCTCGCCCCACATTCACGGCCACCACTTCGGCGATTGTCCTCTACGGAAGCGGTAAGGAATCATGAGCTTAAACCTCACTACATGGCGTTGCTCCCATCCTACCTAGGGCTGCCCAACGAGGATGCTTTGACGTTCATCCGGGAGTTTTGCACGGTGGTGCAAACTTTCCCACTCTCGGGACTCACGGAGGACAACTTGAAGATGAAGTGCTTCCCGTACACCCTCAAGGATCGAGCAAAGTTATGGTGTTTGGCGCTCCCGGCCAACTCTCTCACCGCTTGGAATGCGGTGTGTGAGAAATTCATGCTCAAGTACTACCCGAACCGCAAGACTCAAGAGGTGCGGTCGAAGATTATGAACTTTTCCCAAGACAACGATGAGCCATTTCACGAAGCATGGGAGAGGTTCCAAGAGCTACTTCAACAATGCCCTCATCATCAAATGGCATCGGAGTTGCTTTGGCAATATTTTTATACGACGCCCTCAACCAAACTTGTCAGTTCATGGTGGATAGCTTGGCCGGAGGCAACATAGCGGTCAAGACAGCTGACGAGATGAAGAATATTTTCGAGACGCTCGTTGCGAGTTCTCAACAAAAATCAGCTAGGCCGAGGAAAGTGGAGGCGAGTGCAATTTCGATGAGCCCCGACTTGAAGAAGCAAATTGCCAACATGTATAGGGATCTAGAAAACTTGAAGATGAAGCAAAGTGCACCGGCCCCGAAGGAGGAAGAGAGGAAGCCGGACCAATGCGAGATTTGTGGAGAGCTTGGACACATCAAGGAGGTGTGCCACAACATGGGGGAGTTTCCATACGAAGGAGGAGCCGAGGTGTACGCCGCTCAAGGATACTCGCCTCAAGTGCCTCCACCTCAAGGATATCAAGGGGGTTACAATGGACGTTTCCAAATCCAAGGCCGACACAAGGGCAAGGTAATCCTCCTACCTATCCTAATAGGCGCCCTCCACCATATAATAACCCTTATCCTCCACCAAATCCCTACTACTCTCAACCACCACCATATTACCCACCTCCTCAATATCATCCCAATCCATATTATTCACCACCTCCATACTACCCCCCTCAACCTACTCCTACACCATCAACATACCCAAATTCTCGTCCACAAAAGCCCCCCGTCGATGAGAGTCTCTCCACATTCCTACATGAGGCTAAATTGTCTCGAGAGGCTCAAGATGCTAACATTAAGAGGCTCGAGATGGCCATTGGACAAATCTCTGGTTCCATGCACTTGATGCAACAACCGGGGCGGATTCCGAGCCAAGGGATTCAACCACAACAAGCTAACGAGGTGCAAGCCCCATATCCCCCATCTGTTCCTCCTTTTCCACCACATCAAGCCCAAGCAGTTTCGATGTTGCAGTGCGGGAGGCACGTGGATAATGGAGTTACAATGCCGCCTCAAGGCCATTCGAGTGATAGGTGGAGTCCGAATTCGCGATGGGGATCGACGCAAAATCATGCAGCACAGCACGCTGGACAGGCGTCCAACGTCTCTGGACGACCGCCCAACGTTGGACGACCGCCCACCGTCACGCCAGACATTGGACGAGCACCCAACGCAGGAATTTCACCAGCGAAGCCCGCGCTGGACGAGCGTCCAACGCTGACGAGGAGCAGAATGCGAAGCCCGTGCTGGACGACCGTCCAACGTCGAGAACTCACGCACGGAGTCCGAGGAAGCCGAGAAAGAGTCCCAACCTCTCCACAAGACGTCCAATCCTTATGTTCCTCCCATTCCTTATCCAAGTCGTGTGAAGAACAAGAAGAGCGATCAACAGTTCATGGATCTTTACAAGCATCTTTCAAAGGTGGACGTGAACTTGCCTCTTCTTGATGTGATTCGCAACGTGCCACCGTTCGTGAGGTTCGTGAAGGAGTTGACATTGAGGAAGAAGTCGTTCGATGAGATGGAGACGATTGCGGTGTCGGAGGTGGCGACATCCATTATGCAACACCCTCTTCCACCTAAGCAACGAGATCCAGGTTCTTTCGTTATCAGTATCTCTTTAGGTAATGGTAAGGAAGCATGTGGTATGCTAGATTTAGGTGTCGGTATTAATCTTATGCCTTATTCTATCTTTAAGCAATTAGAGTTAGGAGAGCTTAAACCCACTCGCATGAACCTTCAATTGGCGGATAGGTCTATTAGGTAACCTAGAGGTATTATTGAGGATATTCTTGTCCGTGTGTGGGGTTTGATTGTGCCCGTTGATTTCGTTGTTTTAGAGATAGGTGAGGTACAAGAGAATGGTATTGAGCACACACTTTTGCTAGGTCGTCCTTTCATGGCTACTACTAATACCTTGATTGATGTGAAGAGTGGTGTGATTAAGATGTCCATTTTAGGAGAGGATGTTTCATTTTCTGTGCATAAGAGTCGGCCTATGTCATCGGTCAATTTAATTGATAATTATTCTTTCATCGATAAGGTTGATGCCTTGGCCGAGTGCTCTTTTGTGCAGGATTTTTACACCGAGGAAGTGTGTTGGGGATCCGGAGATCAAATGGAATGGGAGAGAATGGAGAGGGATATTGGAATCAAGCTTCCATTTCCACCTCAAGATCCCGAGCCCGGCTCGAAAATTCCGGAGCCATTGGAGTTGAAAGAGCTTCCTTCGCATTTGAAATATGTATTTTTAGAGGGAGGTAATCAAAAACCCGTAATCATCTCTTCTTCTTTGTCTCTTGCAGAGGAAGGAGCATTGGTGGGCATACTGATATAGGTGAAATTTACCTTGTTTTTATAGCCAAAAAGAGTTAATTTTGTGTCTCGATTTTATAGTATTGTCTATGTTTTATATGGTTTTTAGTATATGGGACAATATTATGCTTGTAGGTATTTTTATGTGTTTTCAGGCATAAATTGATGATAAATCGATGATAAAACCCCGAGACGAGAAAAGGCGTGAAGATCGAAGCTGAAAATTTAAGACTTGAGTTCGAGTGAAGGCCTCTCGATCGACCTCTCGATCGAGAGAGGTGTCGAGAGGTGCCTTCTGTTTGAGCTATCGATCGAGAGCAGAATTTATACCCTCTCGATCGACCTCTCGATCGAGAGGTCTGTCGAGAGGTGTCCAGCCGAGGATTTTTCTCCTTATTTTAATTAGACTCCTTTTTGGTTTAGGTTTTCCTTATGTAAATTTCTCCTATATATACTCCTATTCTAGCATTGTAAACCCTATCTAGCAAACACCATATTTTCTAGCACACTTTTATTTTAGAGTTTTGTATTTTACATTGGAGTTTTTCAAGTTTATTCAAGATTCAAGTTTCGAAGTTCTTCGTGTTCAAGATTCAATTCCAAGTTTTTCTTACTCTTACTTTTTAATTATGTTCTTTCAATCTTTTGTGTTCATGTTTACTTTAATTATGTCTAGCTAAATTTCTTAGTTGATTTTAGGGATTGAATGCCTAATTGAATTTATGTAAGTGTTTTTGTTTACAATTAGCCTTCCAATCTAGATGCATGTTTCATGGTGCTTATTCTCATGCATAGTTAACTGGCCATTAATTGTGTATGCATAATTATGTGTTTATGCCTTAATCGGATAATTGCATAATCGATCTCATGAAAGCATGATATAATAGTTTGATTCTCTTAATTGATAATTAAATTGTTATATGTTCATATATAATTGATTTGGTGTCGTAGTTGAACCTAGTTGATTATATTATTGGTACTTGTTCTATTTTGCACTTGATTCGATTCTTATAATTCGAGAGAATATTAGGATCTTGTTAGGTGACTACTTGCATTGCTTTAATCGGGGTGTAAGTTATATTTGCATGTATCACATTTAGATTGGATTAAATTGGTTAATTGTATTCATTAATTGCTTGCATAAGTTTGATTAGGTAGGCTTCCCTAGAATCAACACTTTTCCTTAATTGTTCACTTTCTTTATTTATTTAATTGCTTGTGCCTTAAGTTTGTTTAATTTTGACTAATTATTTTCCTGCACACTTTGTTTCCTTATTTGATTTAATTGAGTCTTTTTATTATTTGCCTAGTCTATAAATACCACATCCTAAACTCTTAAAAGCCTAGACATCACATTTGTTCTTAAGTAGAGGTATTGTGTGTGTTTTCGACTTGTCAGTCCCTGTGGATACGATACTCGTGCTTCATTATATTACACCTATTTTGTGTGGTAGAAATAGTGCGATCAAATTTTGGCGCCGTTGCCGGGGATTGATTAGATTTCATACACATATTTTGAAATAGAATTAATAGGTGATTTAGGCACTTTTATTTTCTGTTTTCGGTTTATTGATCTCACGTTTTTCTTTTCTCTTCTTTGGTTTTAGGTAGTGCATGACCACAAGGTCTAAAGGGATAAATCCTATTCCTATAGACTTGGAGTTAGAGCGCTCTCTTCGAGCATTGAGGCGAGGAAAGGAGGCAAAGAAGATCGATACACCCCAATCTTCACCACCCGATTCACCAAGGAGTTTCGATTCAATGGTGGATCAAGTGAGGAGGACTTTGAACGATCGGTTCAAACCGGCCGTGGACCAATTTCAGCAAGGAGGATGGGGGACCACGGAAGCAAACAACTACGAGTTCAAGACGTCCCTCATCAACATGGTACAAAACAATCAATACGGAGGATCACCGGCGGAGGATCCCAACGCGCACTTGAAGCAATTTCTGGACATTTGTGCTACATACAAAGCCAATGGAGTATCTTCGGACTACCTCAAGCTTAGTCTCTTCGTGTGGTCTCTCAAGGACGATGCAAGAGAGTGGTTGGATGGATTGGACAAGAAGGAGGTCACCACTTGGGCTGAGATGTGCACAAAATTTCTCAACAAGTTCTTCCCACCTTCGAGGGCTCAAAAGCTTATCAATGAGATCAACCAATTTCAACAATATGAGGATGAGCACTTTTATGAGGCGTGGGGGAGATTCAAGAAGTTACTTCGAGCATGCCCGAATCATGGGATTAGTAAGGAGGATCAAATCACGTGCTTCTATCGTGGTTTGAACAAGTTGTGTAGGAAGGAGCTCGATTACGCTTCGAAGGGAGGATTCTTGAACAATGAGTACGAAGTGGCTATGGAGATAATTGAGCTGACCGTAAATTCGAGCTATGAAGAGGCTACCGATCGACGGCTTGGAAGAAGGAGAGTTGCCAACATTGGGATCGATGCTTACGAGGACTTGATGGAGAAATATACAAAAACAGTGAATGAGTTGGATTCTATCAAGAAAGGAGTACTTCGTTGCGATGCCATCACGGATGATCAAGCAAACCCAACCGAAGAGGAAGATGCCAATTTTGTGCAACAAGGGGGCAAGTGGCAACTGAATCAAGGAAACAAGTGGCAAGGAGGGCAAGGAGGACAAGGAGGTTCGAACTACCAAGGAGGGTACAAGAAGCCATATGTTCCTAACAACCGAAGTCATCCGAACTTTTCCTATGCCAATCCGAACAACGCCTTGCAACCACCTCCCGGCTTCCATGTTGAGAACGGAGTCATCCAAGAGCCCAAGAAGGAGATGTCCACCGACGATTTAATTCGTCAATATATGGCTCAATCGGAGATGAGGATGACACAACAAGATGCAAAGTTGAGGACGTTGGAGCTCACTCAAAGTACATCAACCAACAACTTGGCGAGTAGCATCAATGCGTTGACCAAACAAATGCAAATGTTGGAGACGCAAATGAGTCAAATAGCCAACGCTCAAGGAGGAGTCCATAAGCCCGGCCAATTCCCAAGTAACACGGAGCAAAACCCGAAGAACAACCATCATGTTCATGCCATTGAGCTTCGGAGCGGCACTACATACAAAAATCCATCCTTGGAAGCTGAGAAGAAAGGAGTCGGGAACTTCAAGAACGTAGTGCTCGAGGAAACAAGGATACAAGAGCCGAGGCGAGGGCCACTCGACACCTCTCTCGATCGAGAGGTCGATCGAGAGGTCCACACTGGAAGTCAGCAACCACCTCTCGACACCCCTCTCGATCGAGAGGAGGATCGAGAGGTCTACGACGAGGAGATTCAAATGGAGCTTCTCGATACCTCTCTCGATCGAGAGGTCGATCGAGAGGTCAAACAGCAAAGTCAGAAAGGACCTCTCGACACCTCTCTCGATCGAGAGGTCGGTCGAGAGGCCCAGCAGCCGCACCAACTTCCGACGTACACTACGAAGGCCCCCTTCCCGCAATGATTGACCAAGACGAAGCAAGACGAGAAGTATCAACGCTTCATGGAGATACTACAAAAGGTCAACATCAACATACCACTTCTCGATGCTCTCCGAGACATGCCCAACCACATGAAGTTCATCAAGGATGCGGTTTCGGGGAAGAAGAAGTGGGGGAAGTTCGAGACGATCAATCTCACGGAGGAGTGCAGCGCGGTGATCCAAAGGAAGCTACCATTGAAGCAAAAGGATCCCGGGAGGTTCACGTTGTCGTGCAAAATTGGTGATCAAATCTTCCAAAACGTGCTATGCGATCTTGGTGCTAGTATAAATTTGATGCCTCTCCCTATTTTCAACCGGCTCAAGATCGGGAGGATGAAGCCAACCACCATCTCTCTACTTATGGCGGACCGATCAGTTTCATATCCAAGGGGGATAGTGGAGGACGTTCTCATTCAAGTGCACAACCTCGTCTTTCCGGCAGATTTCGTAGTCTTGGACATGCCCGAAGACACAAATCAACCATTGATCTTGGGGCGGCCATTCTTAGCAACGGGGAGAGCGTTGATCGATGTGCAAGATGGAGACCTCACATTTCGAGTCAACGGGGAGGAACTGAAAATTTCTATCTACGAAGCTATGAAGAGACCCGACAATCAACGTGAGGATATCTTCTCCATCGAGACATTGATACCACCTACTTCGGAGGAGGCACTTAACCATTGTATTTCGAATTCTCTCTATGCCTACGAGGAGTTGGATGAAGCTTGCGACGAGATTCTCGAGTATCTCAATCAGTTGGAGGCTAATCAACCATCGTGTCACTACAAGGAGGTTTCATATCTTGACATCAACAAGAGGGTGGACGATGGATTGTTCGAAGAGGAAGAGAAGAAGGATGCAGCCCCTAAGGTGGAATTGAAGCCATTACCCGAGCACCTCAAGTACAAGTTCTTAGGAGAAGAAGAGACGTATCCGGTGATCGTATCTTCTCATCTCACGGAGGCAAACACGAACAAGCTATTGAGGGTGTTAAGGGAGCACAAATATGCAATTGGATGGACGATTGCCGACATCAAAGGTATTAGTCCTACGATTTGCATGCATAGGATCTTGCTCGAGGAAGGCCATCGCCCAAGAGTCCAGCTTCAAAGACGATTAAACCCAGCCATGCAAGAAGTTGTGAGGAAGGAGGTGCTGAAGTTGCTTGATGCCGGCATGATCTATGCTATTTCGGATAGTGAGTGGGTGAGCCCTACTCAAGTGGTGTCAAAGAAAGGAGGCATGACGGTCATCAACGACGAGAAAGGAGAGCTGATCGCGACAAGGCTCGTCACGGGATGGCGAGTGTGCATTGATTATCGTCTTCTCAACGCAGCAACAAGGAAAGATCACTTTCCCCTCCCGTTCGTAGATCAAATGCTCGATCGTCTAGCCGGCCATGAGTATTATTGCTTCCTCGACGGATACTCCGGCTACAATCAAATCGCCATCGCTCCGGAGGACCAACACAAGACGGCATTTACATGCCCATATGGAGTCTTCGCTTATCGGAGGATGCCGTTCGGATTATGCAATGCACCGGCCACTTTCCAAAGGTGCATGATGGCCATCTTCCACGGATTGATCGAGAATATCATGGAGGTGTTTATGGATGATTTTTCAGTCTTTGGCCCCTCTTTTGACCAATGTTTGGAGAATCTCGCCACGGTGCTTCAAAGATGCAAAGAGACGAACCTCGTTCTAAATTGGGAGAAGTGCCATTTCATGGTTCAAGAAGGAGTTGTGCTAGGTCACAAGGTGTCTTCATATGGATTGGAGGTGGATCGAGCCAAAGTTGTAGCCATCGAGAAGTTGCCACCGCCAACCAATGTCAAATCGGTAAGGAGTTTCCTAGGACATGCCGGCTTCTATAGGAGATTCATCAAGGATTTCTCAAAGATCACGAAGCCGTTGTGTGGATTGCTTGAGAAAGATGTCAAGTTTGTGTTCGATGATGAGTGCTTGGAAGCCTTCGAGACGTTAAAGAAGGCGCTTATCTCTACTCCCGTCTTGGTGTCACCGGATTGGAGTGCCCCGTTCGAGCTCATGTGCGATGCAAGCGATTGGGCGGTAGGAGCTGTTTTGGGGCAGAAAAGGGAGAAGCTATTCCGAGTGATCTACTACGCTAGTAAGACGTTGGACTCGGCTCAAAGGAATTACACCACCGCGGAGAAGGAGTTACTTGCTGTGGTCTACGCTTTTGATAAGTTTAGATCTTATTTGGTGGGATCTCACACGATTGTGCACACCGACCATGCCGCCATTCGCTATCTATTCAACAAGAAGGACTCGAAGCCAAGGTTAGTTCGCTGGATTTTGCTTCTTCAAGAGTTCGACATGGAGATCAAGGATAGGAAAGGATGCGAGAACGTGGTGGCCGACCATCTCTCGAGACTCGAGCAGCCCGTGGAAGGAGAGGATTCGAAAATTGAAATCAAGGAGAGCTTTCCCGATGAGCAGATTTTTCAGATGGACGATTTGACACCTTGGTTCGCTGACATCGTCAACTATTTGGTGATCCACCATGTGCCCAAGGATCTATCGTCACACCAAAAGAAGAAGTTCCTCCACGATTGTAAGTTCTATTATTGGGATGATCCATACTTGTATAGGAGGTGTGCTGATGGAGTTATAAGGCGATGTGTTCGACAATCGGAATGGAAGAAGATCATCGAAGATTGCCATAGCGCTCCGAATGGGGGACACTTTGCAGCGAATAGGACCGCCCTCAAGATCTTTCATAGTGGTTTCTATTGGCCGTCGATCTACAAGGATTGCCATGAGTTCATCAAGTCATGTGATCGATGCCAAAGGATGGGGAATATCACGAAGAGGGACGAGATGCCGCAACGAACTATCATGGAAGTGGAGCTCTTCGATGTTTGGGGGATTGATTTCATGGGTCCTTTTCCCAAGTCTCAAGGGTTTTCCTACATTCTTCTTGCGGTGGAGTATGTTTCTAGATGGGTCGAGGCCATTCCGACTACAACCAACGATTCGAAGGTGGTGATCAAATTCCTCCAGCGAAATATTTTGACTCGGTATGGAACTCCGAGGGCTTTGTTTAGTGATGGGGGGAGCCACTTCAACAATCGTTGGTTAGGATCGCTTCTTGCAAAATACGGAGTCAAGCACAAAGTTACATCGCCCTACCACCCTCAAGCAAACGGTCAAGCCGAGTTAGCTAATCGAGAGATCAAGCAAATCTTGGAGAAGACCGTCACCAACAAAAAGGAGTGGGCGAAGTACTTGGATGACGCACTTTGGGCCTATAGGACGGCTTTCAAGACACCAATCGGGAGGTCGCCATATCAATTGCTATTTGGCAAGTCTTGCCATTTACCAATGGAGTTGGAGCATAAAGCTTATTGGGCGACGAGAAGGATCAACTTCGAGTTCAAGGAAGCCATGGGCCAAAGATGTGACGACTTGTTGGAGCTTGATGAATGGAGAAATGAAGCATTCGAAAATTCGAGGATCTACAAGGAACGAGCTGCAAGATTCCACGACTTGAGCATCAAAAAGCGTAAGTTCGAAATTGGTGATGATGTTCTTGTTTCTAATTCTCGACTTCGTTTGTTTCCAGGAAAATTGCAAAGTAAGTGGTCGGGGCCGTACGTCATTTACAAGGACTTGAAGAATGGTGCATTTGAGGTGTTGAAGAACGACGGTGAGAAATTCGTAGTGAATGGACATCGCCTCAAGCACTACTTCAAGCCGATGCCTCTATTCCCTAAGAAAGCGGCCATTCACCTCGATGATCCAAAGTAGAAAGGAGGTATCGTCGGGCTAAAGACGTAAAACGTAGCACTTGTTGGGAGGTAACCCAATATTCGTATCCCGTTTTTACTTTGTTTCGTTTTACGTTTTAGAGTTTTAGGTAGTTTATTTTTCGTAGTTTTGAGTCAAATTTCGTATTTTAGAGTCGAACCCCTTAATATACTAACGAATGTTAAAAGTTGTGTAGAAAACAAAGTCGAGCAGGACCTCTCGACACCTCTCTCGATCGAGAGGTCGTTCGAGAGGTGAAATTTTGGCATACAGTAAGGACCTCTCGACACCTCTCTCGATCGAGAGGTCGGTCGAGAGGTTTTGAATTGTTGATTCCCAGGTGTGTCACGTGAAGCCTCTCGATCGAGACCCCGTGTTTTCGATCGAGAGGGGAGGTCAGTACGTAAAGAGCAGCACCTCTCGACACCTCTCTCGATCGAGAGGTCGTTCGAGAGGTCAAATGTCAGATTCCAGTAGCTACCTCTCGACAGGTCTCTCGATCGAGAGGTCGATCGAGAGGTCAAACTTCAGTTTCCAGTACGCACCTCTCGATACCTCTCTCGATCGAGAGGTCGATCGAGAGGGTCGTTGACGGCGCACATTCCGACTTTGACCAGGTTTATCTACTCCTTTAAATATACCTTTTGCACACAACTCACATACCATACTCTCATAACTTACAAATTCTCTCTAGCACACACAAATTCTCTCGATTTCTTTCTTCGATTCGTCAAAAGGTACTCGATTTCTTGCTCTCTTGTTATCAATTCTTGATTCTTTACATGATTTCGCATGTTTTGACCGATTAAAATTCAATTTTGATGGTTAAATTCGTTGAATTGATAGATTGGGTATTAGATTGAGCATGATAGATAGGATTCATGGAATTCATTGAAATTATTTGTATGAATTGAATTCATGGATGAATGCGGAGATAATTGTGTATGGATAATCGAATAGGTCTTTATATTTGTCTATTCGTTGATATCTATATACATGAGATTGAGATTGAGTGATTATAAGTTCTTGATTATGGAGGAGTATTGTGGTGATTGTATAGATTGGTGATGAAATTGAGTTGATAATGGGGGAGAATTGAGCTTGGTTGAAGTTTGGGGGAAGAGGATTTAAATTGCTTTATTCTTGCATCTCTTGTATTGATTTGTGATATTTTTAGGTACTAACGATGGCAAGAGACAAGGGCAAGAATGTTGCTTCAACCTCGTTGGGCAAAGGCAAAGGAAAAGAAAAGGTCACTTCTTCGAGCAAGGGAAAGGAGACATGGAAGAATGATAGGACTATCCCGGAGACAAGGATACCGCCAGCGAGGTCGATGCCCTCAAGTTTGGAGCCCAAAGCGTTCAAACTCAAGCTCACGACGGCGGAGTCAAAGAGGAGATGGTCCCACCTTGTGCAACTCAAGCACAAGCACTGCCGGTTCCTACATCAAGAGACGGTGGCAATGATGGGGATAGCTAATGAGATCACGCAATTGATGCAACGAGGAGGCTTCACCAACATATTTCAAGGGAATCACTTCACCTACCACATTCTCACGGTGGAGTTCCTCTCAACGTTGGTAGTGGAGCGAGTGAATCAAGTGCCCCACGTTATTCGTTTCCAACTCGGTGGTCAACCGAGAGAGCTTGATATGGATCAACTTAACGACATCATCGGAGGAAACAAGCGTGGTGAGTATATTGGCAACAATCATCCAGATTTGCAAGATTTGTGGGCACAATTCGTGGATTTCGAGGAGGAACGAACGAGATCCTACAACCCGGCGAAAGCAAAGGCCACCTCGATTCGGAATCCCACGATTCGCTACTTCCACAGGCTGATCTCGTGCACCATTCACTCCCGTCATGACTCCGGCACTTTCCTTGCCACCGACGCTCATCTTATTTGGACCTCATATCGAGGCCACTCACAAAATGCAGCCCTTTACCTCGTCGATCATATGGAGAGCCAAGCATACTTGTTCGGGGGGCAAAAGATAGGGATAGGAGCTTTCGTCACTCCCATTGCCCAACACTTCAACATTCCAATTGGAGAGCAGCCCGTATCTACGTCCATCTTCGTAGATAGACGCACGTTGGAGCTTGCTAGGATGATTTCATATGACACGTCCGGGTGGTTCTTCAAGTTGCATGGGATGAGTGGCATTTATCTCTTTCCGCTTCCGAACAATTATTTGACGGAGGTGATCGGGAACGATAAGTTGCGGAGAGGGAACGGAAAGATGGATTCTCCTCAACACAAGGAGCTTATGTGGGCTGAGGGAGGTCCAAGACCCGACGAAGGTGGTGATGATGATGAGGAGGAGGAAGATGACGACGAGGCTGAGCAATATGAGAGGGGATTTGATCAAGGGGAAGATGCTTTTGAGCAAGGATACGAGGGTGTCCCACAGGCCGGTTTTCATATGAGAGCTCCGGATTTCTCTACGATGCGGGATTGGCACACGGAGTCAATGGAAGCAATGGACAACTATCATTGGGATAGTAGGGAGTTTGTTGAATCCCAAGTAAGAGGAGTTCGCGAAGAGGTACAAACGTTGAGAACCGAGGTAGGGGATCTTCGCACATTTATTGGAAGTCGTTTTGATACTCTCGACGCCTACATTGAGAATGAGAGGAGATTTCGAGAAGAGGAGGCGAAGAGGCGTGAGGATGAACGAGCATACTTGGAGAATTACAATAGGATGGTGCATGAGATGCACTATTTCTATCCTCACTATCCGGAGAGCCATCAACGATTCGACCCCAACAACCCCGACAACCCTCCCTTCCCACCGCCATTTCAATGAGGTCAGTTTTTAACTTAGCCTACTTCTTTTCTTTAAACTTATTTCTTTGCTATGCTTTGAAATAAGTTTGGGGGAGGGAAAGAGTGTCTAAGTTAAATTACTTTTATTGTTTTCTTGTTTTGAGAGTCTTTTATTTGTTAGTATTATTTTGGGGTATGTTAGAGTCTTTTATTGTTTTGAGTCTTAGGTTTAAATTGAGTAAAGTAAGCATGTGATGATAGTGTTGTGAATTTGGCCAATGATAGAAATTTTTTGATTGATTTTTGGAGAAATTCATGATCTTTATTATGCATGGAACCTTGGCGAAGCGACGCGATTTTATTCATTGAAATTGAAGCATGTCATGAAGTCGGGAACTAGTTAGTTTGAGCCCGTGAGTTTTGAGCTATTGGTGCATGTTGATGCCTATTTTTCTTGATTGAGTGATCATGTATGCTTCATTGTTTCTAGAACTTGCCCTATTTCTCCGTCAAGACCTTAGTATATTTATGAACTAGGAGATGATATTAGGCCATTCTTTCGTAGCCACATGAATCCCATACACTAACCTTGATCATTATCTTTGTTTACCCCCTTTGAGCCTTGTTATGAGCCTTTCTTTCTTGAACTTGGATGATAGGAGGTTTGGATGGATAAGGGTATCTTTAGTGGAGTTAGTTGATGATGTGGGAAGGAGTTGAATAGATTATCTTGATGTGGTGTGAAAAGAAAAAAAAGAAAAGAATTTGAGATGCTTGATTAAGTATAGTTAGCCATCCCTATGAGCTTAGAAAAAAAAAATAGTTGTGAAAGAAAAAAAAAAAGAGAAAAAAGTTAGAGCCTTTGTTCGAATATTAGAAAGAAAATTTGTTAGAAGAGCTCTATAGTTAGAAAAAAAAAAGAAAAAAAAAAGTATGAAAATAAGCATAAGGGGATAGTTAGCTTGGATTGTGTATGTTGCATCTTGATATTGAGTTTTGTAGTTGGTGTTGGATGGTAGAAGATGGAGTAAAATCTATACTTTGGGTGGAGTTGAAAAAAAGAGGTTGATGGTTTGGAGCAATTTGAGTCACTTAGCCTATATATTCCCTACCTTAACCAATGTCCCTACATTACAAGCTTTATAAAGACCTTTTTGATCTTAGTTTGTGAATATTACATTAGGTGGAGATGTTGAGATTAGGAGCAAGCCTATGGTAAACATGTTGCATTACATTGATGTTGAGTGAACCCCATGATGTACATTATATTACATCTTTTCTTTGAGAGAGTTGAGAGTTCACTTATATACATAATCTCACATGTTTGGAGAGTGTTCTTCGATAGATTGACATGTTTCGAATTTGTTGGATAGGTTGTGTTATTGATGCTAAGGTTGTATGTATAGTTTGGATCATGATCATGAGTATTGGTTTTGAAAAAGTTTTTGAGGCCTATATAGTTCACAATGCTAGAGTCTATTGTTTATGTTTTGGTATTGTTCGGGACGAACAATGTTTAAGTTTGGGGGATTTGATATAGGTGAAATTTACCTTGTTTTTATAGCCAAAAAGAGTTAATTTTGTGTCTCGATTTTATAGTATTGTCTATGTTTTATATGGTTTTTAGTATATGGGACAATATTATGCTTGTAGGTATTTTTATGTGTTTTCAGGCATAAATTGATGATAAATCGATGATAAAACCCCGAGACGAGAAAAGGCGTGAAGATCGAAGCTGAAAATTTAAGACTTGAGTTCGAGTGAAGGCCTCTCGATCGACCTCTCGATCGAGAGAGGTGTCGAGAGGTGCCTTCTGTTTGAGCTATCGATCGAGAGCAGAATTTATACCCTCTCGATCGACCTCTCGATCGAGAGGTCTGTCGAGAGGTGTCCAGCCGAGGATTTTTCTCCTTATTTTAATTAGACTCCTTTTTGGTTTAGGTTTTCCTTATGTAAATTTCTCCTATATATACTCCTATTCTAGCATTGTAAACCCTATCTAGCAAACACCATATTTTCTAGCACACTTTTATTTTAGAGTTTTGTATTTTACATTGGAGTTTTTCAAGTTTATTCAAGATTCAAGTTTCGAAGTTCTTCGTGTTCAAGATTCAATTCCAAGTTTTTCTTACTCTTACTTTTTAATTATGTTCCTTCAATCTTTTGTGTTCATGTTTACTTTAATTATGTCTAGCTAAATTTCTTAGTTGATTTTAGGGATTGAATGCCTAATTGAATTTATGTAAGTGTTTTTGTTTACAATTAGCCTTCCAATCTAGATGCATGTTTCATGGTGCTTATTCTCATGCATAGTTAACTGGCCATTAATTGTGTATGCATAATTATGTGTTTATGCCTTAATCGGATAATTGCATAATCGATCTCATGAAAGCATGATATAATAGTTTGATTCTCTTAATTGATAATTAAATTGTTATATGTTCATATATAATTGATTTGGTGTCGTAGTTGAACCTAGTTGATTATATTATTGGTACTTGTTCTATTTTGCACTTGATTCGATTCTTATAATTCGAGAGAATATTAGGATCTTGTTAGGTGACTACTTGCATTGCTTTAATCGGGGTGTAAGTTATATTTGCATGTATCACATTTAGATTGGATTAAATTGGTTAATTGTATTCATTAATTGCTTGCATAAGTTTGATTAGGTAGGCTTCCCTAGAATCAACACTTTTCCTTAATTGTTCACTTTCTTTATTTATTTAATTGCTTGTGCCTTAAGTTTGTTTAATTTTGACTAATTATTTTCCTGCACACTTTGTTTCCTTATTTGATTTAATTGAGTCTTTTTATTATTTGCCTAGTCTATAAATACCACATCCTAAACTCTTAAAAGCCTAGACATCACATTTGTTCTTAAGTAGAGGTATTGTGTGTGTTTTCGACTTGTCAGTCCCTGTGTATACGATACTCGTGCTTCATTATATTACACCTATTTTGTGTGGTAGAAATAGTGCGATCACATACTCAAGGAGAACAAGCTCGCTTTTGGATGGAGCTTGGCGGATATTCGAGGGATTAGCCCAACCACGTGCATGCATAGCATCAATCTCGAAGAAGGCGCTCGCCCCAAACGAGATGGACTAAGAAGGCTCAACCCGATGCTCATGGAGGTTGTGCGCAAGGAGATTTACAAGCTATTGGAGGAGGGCATTATTTATGCCATCGCCGATAGTGAGTGGGTTAGCCCGGTGCACGTCGTTCCAAAGAAGGGAGGAATTACGGTGTTAAAGAATGAGAAGGATGAGTTGGTCGCCTCGCGCCCGGTTACCGGTTGGAGGAAGTGCATCGATTACAGGAAGCTCAATGCTTCCACCAAAAAGGACCACTTTCCTCTCCCTTTTATTGATCAAATGCTTGATAAATAAGCCAGGCAGGAATTTTATTGTTTTTTTGATGGTTTGTCAGGCTATTATCAAATTGCGATAGCTCCGGAGGATCAAGCAAAGACGGCCTTCACAAGCCCTTTAGGGACCTACGCTTATAGGAGGATGCCATTTGGTCTCTGCAATGCACCGGGTACGTTCCAAAGATGCATGATGTCTATTTTCTCGGAATTTATAGGTGATTTTGTAGAGATTTTTATGGATGATTTTTCTATTTTTGGGTCGTCTTTTCATGATTGCTTGATTAAAATAGAGAGAGTTCTTAAGAGATGCATTGAGAGTGGTCTTACTTTGAGTTGGGAAAAAGAGTCATTTTATGGTTAGAAGTGGTATTGTTTTAGGCCATGTAATCTCGAGTAAGGGTATAGAGGTCGACAAAGCGAAAGTGGAGGTGATTGAAAAATTGCCACCACCTAGTGATGTCAAAGGTATTAGGAGTTTCCTTGGTCATGCGGGCTTTTATAGACAATTTATTAAGGATTTTTCTAAGATTAGCCAACCTCTTTGTCGTTTACTTGCTCAAGATGTGCCTTTCCACTTTGATGATTCTTTTATGCATGCTTTTCTCACCTTGAAGGAAAAACTCATCTCTGCCCGTTGTAGTTGGACCCAATTGGTCATTGCCTTTTGAAATTATGTGTGATGCTTCTAATAATGCCGTAGGGGCTATTTTGGGTCAAAGAGTCAATAAGATGCTTCGTGTGATTTACTATGCTAGTTTAACTCTTAATCCTGCTCAATTGAATTACACCACCACCGAACAAGAGATGCTTGCTGTCGTTTTTGCCTTAGATAAATTTAGATCTTACATCATAGGGTCTAAGGTGATTATTTATAGTGATCATGGTGCTCTTAAACATCTTTTGACTAAAGCCCAAGCAAAACCTAGGTTGATTAGATGGGTCTTATTATTGCAAGAATTTGATATTGAGATTCGTGATAGGAAAGGTAGTGATAATCTTGTGGCCGATCATCTCTCTCGTCTCGATTCACCCCCCCCCCCCCCCCCCCCCCCCCCCGCCCCCCCTTATGCTTCTCTTGATGATATTTGCGATTCTTTTCCTTTTGAGAATGTTAATGAAGTGGATGTTACTCCTTGGTTTGCCGATATTGCTAATTACTTGGCCGATAAGGACACTAAACCCGTCATTAACACTCAAGAAGAGAAAAGGTTTCTTCATTTGTGTAGGCAATACTATTGGGAGGACCCTCACTTATTAAAGCTTGGGAAAGACGAGGTGATTCGAAGGTGCGTCCCCGACCATGAGCAAGCCGAGGTGTTATGACATTGTCACGAGGAACCGAGTGGAGGACAGTTTGGTGGGCAAAAGACATCACATAAGGTACTTCAAAGCGGGCTATATTGGCCCACTCTTTTTAAGGATGCCCAAGCCTTTTATCTCTCTTGTGATCGTTGTCAACGTGTCGGCTCGATTAGTCGATGCAATGAGATGCCCTTGAATCCTCCTATCTTGGTGGTCGAGGTATTTGATGTATGGGGAATTGATTTTATGGGTCCTTTCCCCAAGTCTCATGGATTCGAATATATTTTGCTTGCCGTCGATTACGTGTCTAAGTGGGTAGAAGCTATACCCACGAAGACATGTGACTCTCATGTTGTCTTGAAGTTTGTGCAGGAAAATATTTTGTGTAGGTTTGGTTTCCCTCGTGTGATCATTAGTGATGGGGGAAAACATTTTTGCAACAATTTGTTCGCCAAGCTCATGAAGAAGAACGCCATCACACACAAAGTGGCGACTCCTTATCATCCACAAACCTCGGGGCAAGCGGAGACGAGCAATAGGCAAATCAAAGGGATCCTTGAGAAGACGGTGAAACCATCAAGGAAGGATTGGGCTGACAAATTGAATGACGCTCTTTGGGCATATCGCACGGCTTACAAAGGCGTGCTTGGGATGAGTCCCTATAGGCTCGTCTATGGTAAGTCGTGCCATTTGCCCGTTGAGATAGAGTTCAAGGCGTATTGGGCCCTCAAGCGCATCAATTTCAACCTCGACGATGCTCATGATCGGAGGATTTTGCAAATGGAGGAGCTTGACGAGCTAAGGAACGAAGCTTACGACAATGCCAAGATCTACAAGGATAAGGTGAAACATTTACATGATAGACGAATAGCCTACAAGGAGTTCAAACCCGGAATGAAGGTACTTCTCTTTCACTCTCGTCTTCGTTTATTTCCGGGTAAGCTAACATCTAGGTGGGGAGGTCCATACACGTGGTGGTACAAGTTTTTCCTCATGGTGCGGTAGAGATCAAGAACGAAGATTCGGGATATATTTTCTCGGTCAACGGGCAACGATTGAAGCCGTATATCGAAGGGACGACATTACCTCACACGGTGGAGACGATTCTCATCTCCGACCCTCCACTTTCCTCTTGAGTATTTGGTACGTCAAGCTAATGACGATAAACAAGCACTTGGTGGGAGGCAACCCACTTTCTCTATTTTATCTTTTTTTGTAGAGTAGGATTTATTTTCTTTTTATTTTTGTTATTTTTCATTCGTTTTTCTTTTTGATATTCGTGCAGGGAATAGTTCCTAAAGGATTGCAATGGCACGGAAAGCTTCGAGAGGGAGAAAAAGGGAGAATTCGGGCAAAATTTCGCAAGGGCCACGTTGGACGGGCGTCCAACGCACGTTGGACGAGCGTCAAATGTATTTTAAGTTGGCAAATTTTTCAGCGAAGGCTGCGTTGGACGGGCGTCCAACGTATATCAGCTCCAATTTTATTTCTAGCGAACGTCGCGCTGGATGAGCGTCCAACGCAAGACGGGTCCCCACTTCGATTTTGAGTCAAATTCCTCCCTAGGGTTCTACTTATCCCTTTTTCTTCTCTCCCTCTCTCACAATTCTCTCTCTCGCAAAGTGCAGATAAGTAACATCGTGCAGCCGCCGCCGGAATCCGCCGTCGTCGCTACCGCCGTCGTTTGTTCGCCGTTCCGCCGCCGCTTCTCAGCCACTGTTGGTTGCTGCCCTGCCGCCGGTCGACCACCAGTACTCAGCCACCTTAACTAACCGCCTCCGTCACTGCCCTTTCACCGCCGCCGTCGGCTGCCGTCGACGAACCTCACGCCCAGCCCAAATCTACCTTGGACGAGCGTCCAAGGTACGGTGGACGACCGACCAATGCAGGGTGCTGTTCCAATTCGGATTTCACTCATCCCGGCTCATTTTCGACGTTAATTCACCCCGTCTCATCCCCGTTCCACCCTTCTCACTACTATGGTTCGTGGGGAACTTGGAGAAGCTCGCCCTCTCACCGATGGACGCATTCCGTTGCATCGTCGCCCCAGCTACCACCCAGACGGAATCTCTGAGGCAGCCTTTGGCCGTCAACGGGGCGTTCCATTCCCGACGGAGAGGTATGAAACCACTAACTTCTATCTTCGTTTACGTGGTTTGGATATTCGACCTCCTAGGCATTACAATATGGATTTTCTTCGTCGTTTACCTGTTTGGGATACACTTAGAGGATACATCAATTGTTTGGGCCTTATGCATTTAATTACACATGTTTGGGATGGTCATGAGAGTCTTTGCATAGAGTTGTGTTCTAGTTTTCGTTTAGAATGTAACGAAGAGAATGAGATTTGCATGTATGCCACGTTTAGGGGAGAGTTGTGGGAGATTTCTAGGCGAGTTATGCATGAGGCTTTTGGTTTTCATATGGGTGATGGTTTATCTGAGTTTGTGCCTGCTGATTTCAATGTGTCCAATGCTTGGTATGCTTTGACGGGTGTTACGAACTATAAAACTTCTGGGGTGCCGAGTGCTTTTATCAAAGATCATGCTTTGTTGATTCTACACCGCTTTTTGTCATGTATGATTAGTGGTAAGTAGGAACATAGTAAGGTTAATGCTTTAGAGATTTATTTGCTCCATTGTGCTACTAACAATATTAGGGTGTGTATGGCTCCGTTTATTTGGTCTCAACTTACTAATGTGCAAAACAAGAAGGGAGCACACCCTACTGTGAGCTATGTTGCTACAGGTTTGGCCCGACATTTGCGAGTCGATATTTCTCAAAGCACCGGTTTAACCCCAAGTGAGGAAATCACCCTCAATGAGCTTGTTAATGCTCATCTCATACGAGGGGCCACTGAGTTTGTTCCAGTTCGAGAGAGGAACTCCGTTATAGCCTATCATGCAGCTCGACGCCTACGTGGACTTCCAAGTCAAGAGTCGGGGGATGAAGAAGAAGAAGAGGAGCAAGGCGATGAAGAGGAGCAAGGAGACGATGAGGGGCAAGGTGAGGATGACGAAGAAGAAGGGAATGGAGAAGAGGAGGAGCACCAACACGTCCCGGACGATAATGAGCGTCTAGTTCACTACTACACTCGGAGAGATCGAGTCCGGGCTCGTCAGAATATGGAGGCCGAGGTTCTACCCTATAGGGCTGACTTTAGGGCCGATTTTACACAATTTCAACAAAATGTGTTTAATCGGTTCGATGATTTGTCGACCCAAGTGACGGGGTTGAATAGTCGGGTGTCCCACACGGAGGGTCACTTGACGAGATATACCGACTTCTCGATTGGATCTACCTCTGCTCCACCGGACCCAAACGATCCTCGTTATTGGTCTCCTTACGATCCTCGTTGGCAAGATCCATGTTTCCAAGGTTTCTTCAACCCATAGCATTATTTGTGTCTTTAAATTTTTGTTTTGAGTCTTTTGTTTCGTTTTCTTTATTTTGTGCACTTTTATGCTTTTGGTGTTTTGTTTTTGAGTTTGTTTTGTAGGTACTTGCTTGGAGTCTCTCGGGAATTCAATCATTTTGGTTGACATCTTGTGATAAGTTCCTTCTATCCATTTCCTTTTTATTTTCTCGCAATGGGGACATTGCTTGATTTTAAGTGTGTGTGTGTGTGTGTGTGTGTGTTGGGGGGGGGGGGGGGGGGGGGCTTTGAAACTTTTGGCATGATGTGTTCGTTTTTGTTTTGTATTTTTGCTTGGTTTGATCGAGTCTTGTTTGTTTTGATCGAGTCTAGTTTGTGACTTAAGAATTTGTTTGAAATTGGGTGTATAAGCATGTGACTTAGGATTGATTTGAATGATTTTGATGATGGAGTATTTAGTTGTTGGAATTGATTTGAGCATAAATTAGGTTGGTTTAATCTTGAGTTGTGATTGATTATGATTCGGTGAATTGTGGGGCACGAATTGATTTGAGTTTTGAGGAAAATGATTAATGATTTTTGGGTTGAGTGATAAATCTAGATTGTTGCGACTTGGATTGCTAGTTTACTTTCCCCTTAAAAAAAAAAAAAAAAAAAAAAAAAAAAAAAAAAAAAAAGAGAGTTGTGTTTATTTGAATAAAAGAGTTCATAGGATTCTGCTCCTCTTACTTGTAACGTATTTTAAATACTAGAGTAATGAACATGGGAAAACCACATGAAAAGGCTTCGAGAGACCCTCGAACGATTACATTTCATGAACTATGTCCTAGATGATACTCGTGTATGTTAGAATAAAGTGTTCGTAGATACTCTACCCCTCTTGACAATGGGTATGGGAAACTGCACTAGGAGGCTCGATGTGACCCATCGATGATTAAACCTAGTGAAGTAATGTGCCAAAAAACATTCACGTGTTTTAAAAAAAAAAAAAAGAAAGAGAGAGAGAGAGAGAGAGTTGTTTATGTGTTGAATAAAAGGGGAAGTAGGCTAGACGTCTAAGTTGTGGTGATTCTAGATTTTTGTGAGATGTGTGTATCATTGCTTTTCCTCTTACTTGGATTGATTTTATAAAGCCACATAGTTCGTCGATGATGATTGTTTGTAACTTGGGATTAAAGTGACCTCGTTTGAGTTTGTCGATTCCGATGATTAAATGCTCTATGATTTGAATTGTTTGGATTGAATCTAAGTTGTGTGTTTATATTGCTTGAGGACAAGCAAAGGTCTAAGTGTGGGGGATTTTGATTGGTGTTTAGATGTTAGGATTTCGCTAGTGTTTTCGAGTCCGTTTTCGTTGTGTTTTGTGTCTTTTTCGTATGACTTTTGCTATGATATGGTTGTTTGGAGTTTGGCTCTTCTAGGATCATTAGGTGAAAGGATTGGAAGGAAACGGGTCGAAAAAGGCGAGGAATTGAGGAAGAATCGAGCACGGGGCGTGCATGACGTTGGACGACCGTCCAAGGCAGTGGACGGCCGTCCAGAGTACGCTGGACGAGCGCGCACATACGCTGGACGAGCGTCCAGAGTAGAAAAGAAGAGGATTCCGGCCAGCTGTAGTTTCCTTATATAATTAGGTTTTCATACCTATTATATATACTATCCCTTGTGCACGAATTCTGCAACACTTTTACTATTATTTAGCTTTAGTTTCCAGCATTCAAATACTCAAGTTTAGTTTTGCTTTGTTCGGATCCGAATTCTTCATTCGTTGCAATTTAATCAAGACTTTTTAGTTAAGTTCAAGTTCTTTGTTCTTCGTTCTAAATTTCTGAAGTTCTTTTATTGCTTTCGTTTAATTGCTTTAATTGCTTCTCTTCATTTTAGATTCGTTTTCTTAATTGCTTCGTTTAATTTCCTTAGTTTAATTTCGTTCGTTCAATTTTCAAGTTCTAGTTTAGATTCGTTTTCTCAAGTTTCAATTCTCTCGTTTTAGAGCTTTCAAAGTTAGATTTATTTTCCCTTAAATTTCCAGATTTTATTCATCATGTCTAAGGTTGTTTATGGCTTCTTCGTTGCTTCCTTTATTGCTTTTTTTTTCGATTCTTGCCTACGTAGATTAATCGTTTTACTTTAGTTTAATTCTTAGATTATTTGCTTGTTCTTAGATTAGTTATTTACTTGCTTTTATTTATTGCTTTGATTTTATTTTATTTGCCTAGGATTTAAACCAAAAACCCAAAAATCTTATTTACTTGCTTTTTCTTGATTTAGGCTAGATTAGGATTTACTACATAATTACTTGCCCTATAAGTTTTCCTTGAGATTCGATACATAGGTTTTACTTGTTAGTGCTACGATATGATATCGTTCTATTGCCAACACTTTTTAGTGAAACACCCGTCAAGGATGAAAGGACTAAAAGACACGAGCATTAACCGAGTAATCAATTCCAAAATATGCTAATTAGAAAACTTTTGAATAAGAGATCATAACCTCGATAGGAAATACACCTTCGCATAGATCGATAGATTATCGATTTTATTCAAGATTCTCATGTTACGTTCTTTGAACGAGGTTAGGCGAAGGGAAAGGCCGAGACTAAGGCGACACTCAGGATTAATAAGTCGTTCAAGCACAGCTATCGAGGTGGGCTTTCATACAACAAAAATGTTTATTTATGCTTAAATTCTTTTTATTAAAAAGAATTGTTTATGCCACCAAATGTTTTGTTTTGTATGATGTCTATCTGTGAATGGGCTTCGGCCAAGTGTTACCAAGATGAATTCGGGCCTATCGGGTCGCTCCTCGATGGGTTAAGTGCACTAAGATAACCGTGAGCCGATGAAAGCCGGCCGGTTAGGTAGGGTGGCCACCCTTAACGGATACACCCACATGACTCAGATATGACGGATTACACCACGGAAAATAGCTTGCAAGCGCCTTCTTTCATGAAATGTTTTTAGTGAACGTAGGACCTTTTCCGTTAAAACCCCTATGATTCACTTGAATGGTTGGCCAATTAAAATGTTTTGGCATGTGTTCACTGAGTACTTTGTACTCAAGCCCTATACATATTTCCCATGTGCAGGTTGAACGGGATGGAGTGGAGCAGTCGGGAAGGCTTTTGTCGAGTATGGAAAGAGTCAAAGTCTCCTTGGTGGTGCATGTCTCCATACATGCATCTCACGTCCTTTCGCTGTGATTTTTATGTTATTAGCCTGAACCTTCCTTTTGTGTATCGTTGCAGTACAATTCCTTTTGTGTATCGCTGCAACATGTTGAATCATCAAGACAATGTTTCTTTCTTTTGAACAAACGCTTCCGCTTTTGTTATGTCATGTAAACGCTTCCGCTAGTGAACAATATTTCTTCACTCATTCTCGTCAAACGATGTAAACTTCAATGTATTGAAATGTTACGCTTCCACACCATTTCACCTCAAGTTGTCGTTGTCTTATTTATTTTTCCCCGTTCCTTTACGTCGCGATCTCGCATGGCCAATCTAAGCGGGGGTGGGGTCGTGACATAAAGTGTTTGGGAAACTAGTGAAATTTCGAATACTAGAAAAGATAGACTTTGAAATAGATTTCGGTAGAGTATTTGTTGGGAAATGCTTGAGTATCCCGTGCTTGATTCCATGTTTGGCTTGAAGTATTTTAGGCATTTTGAAAACTAGCCGTTGGAGTCATGATGATGTGGCACTAGCCATTGGATGGTGGACTCACTATAGCCATCAGGGATTTCGTCCTTGCTAGCATTCCACATGGTTGGGATCAGGCCGTGTTGATCCATGAGGATGGATCAACAACCATGAGTTGATAATCCAACACTTGAAATCTTTTAAGGCAGAACAGGCTGGAAGATTGAGTAGGAAAGTCAATAGACTTCTAAATATATCAAGGTCGGTCCTAATGAGTAAGGTCGATTAACAAGCTTTCTCTTATATGGTGGATCAAACTTGACTTGAACTTTTAAAGCGCTTGACCTGCATTAGTAGGTAGCAGGTAGATCTATCGGCCTTAACATTAAACAAGTGAAAAATAAGTCTAAGGGGGGTGTATTAAATTCAGATTTTGCAGGATTTTTATAGACTTTGAAAAGTAGGTGATTTTTATACACTTTTAAAATCCATAGACTCTGCGCAGAGTTTGACTAGACTCTATACAGAGTTTGACTGACTCTATTTATTGATTTTGATGGATTTTGATGGACTTGCAGTACTGTGGAATATGTTTTTATAATTAATTTTCATGGATTTCTATAGACTCCGACACTGAACTATTGTAACTATTTATTTATATAAATAAATGCATATGAGTCACACTTGTAAATAAATAAATAAATAAAATTATCTATATTATTTGAGATAAAAAAAAGCAATAACTTTATTCAAATTGTTTGAATATGTTTGTAGGGAGTATCAAAATTCATCAAATTATGCCTTCTTTCAAAACAAGAATCGTATTTTAAAGAAAGTCCAATTAATGTATTTTTTAATAATAATAAAAATTACTCTTTTTTTTTTTCGTTCAAATGTTATATTTCAGTTTAGGCATTATTCAATTCCTTGAACCTTAAAAAACGTAGCAATAATTTAACCATAAAAAATCAAAATGAAAGTTGAGATTTAAAAGTTACATGTTCGAATTTTATAAGAACGGGGGATTTTATGAAAATATTGATTTTCAAGCAAACTCTAGTAAATAAATTTTTGGTATTAGATAGTCATAATTTTGGATGACTTTTAAAATAAACTATAATTATTTGGAGAAAAGATAAAAAGTACAGAAGAGGGTGGCGGAAATGGTGACTTTGAATTTTTTTCAGAATCCGTAGAAATCTCTGGGTTTATAAAAGATTTTGAAAAGTGAAATCTCTTTATATTTTAAAAAAAGAATCCAGCAAAATCCGTAGACTTTTAAAATCCATGGACTGTTGAATGCCTATAGATTTTTTAAGACTTTAAACAGTCTGCATTGAATACCTCAGGATTTTTAAAGACTTTATAAAATCTGAATTGAATACCTACATATTTCTAAAAATCCATAAAAATCCTTCAGAATCTGAATTGAACACACCCCCCTAAGTGTGGTTTTGAAAACATCATTAAAATAAAACTGCAAAGGCTTCCCACAATTTCCCCCATTTTGGTAACAGCCTCCCATGAAATATCAAGGCGGCCAGAGGTGGAGGTTTCTACCATTTGAAAACGAAGCAAGTAAGAATGAAGATTTTTATTTTTACATTGGTGTTAATGGTGGAAGTTGCAAAGAGAACAAGAGAAAATCACGGCTGTGTTTGACGGCGGGTGAAAGTAATAAATAAGGGTTTTAATCTCATGATATATATACGAGAAATTTAAGGGTTGAGATCACCGGAATTTGAAAGGTTTAAAGTTACTCTCTTCAATCTCGGCCATAGGATGGTGCATGCGTGGGATGTGAAATGTTTCGTCTCCACGCGTGAGACGTGGAACATGCGCATCCCTTCACTTGTAATAGTGATGTCAGACATGAATTAAATGCAACATTGGTCAATTTGCCAACATTTGACATTAGATTTGAAAGGGAACAAAAGTAGTAATTATTACTGCTTTTATCCCAATTTTCTACAACACAACAATCTCTTAAAGCATGCAACACATAGAGAAATAAATATCATTAATTGAAAATTTAATAGCGCATTGAAGAACGTAAAGAAAAGACAAAGGGTGATAAAATCCCTTTGATTCCCCTTTCATGAATGCAATATTATGTGTTGTCGGTTGTATGGGCAAGGCATTTGAGAACGGCTTGATGAGTTGAAGAACGGCCTTAATAAGTGAGAACGGTCTGGATAAAAGATTACAACCTTTGTTCCCCCTTCATAGATGAACCTTTGTACAAGTATTCATAGAACACGAGTCGATATGAAATCGATAACATCGGGCTGGATGACAATAATTAGGCTGATATATCGGCCTGTTTGGTTGTAGTCGATCGAGTTGTTGACTTTCCAACACGAATAAACATATTGACTAGTTAACGGCTTGTTGACTCTGTATCGACCATTGAGCCAACATTCAGTAATCCCAACTTTACACAAAACATTTTGAATCTTTCTTCGGCCAGTGCCTTGGTTAGGATATCATCCCGTTGAATGTAAGTGTGTATCTTCTCAATAACCACGTTCTCTTTTTCTCTACATGATCACAAATAAATTGATGACGTTTATCCTCATGATTGCAAATAGTATGAAGAACTGGACTTTGAGTAATGACAATAGCACTCGAGTTGCCACATAATATATGCACTTCACTACCATCAACTTCATAGTCTTTAAGTTGTTGTTTAAGCCACAAGATTTGTGCAAAACAACTCCCTGTGGCTTGATAATCACATATTTTGCATGTTCTAGAGTGCATCTTGATACTTGTTTTGGTTGTATTATGTGCTTGAATGGGTAGGAAATGATAGGTTTCATAACTTATGCCTCTCCTATATTTTATCGTTTTCTCTTGATTTCCGTGCAATTTTCAGATATTGTGGCAAATTTATGTGTATGTATGAATGAACCAATGTTAAATATGATTGATAGAGGAAGCCATATCATTTCTCGGATCAATATTCCGAGGTCGGATGAGAGAACGAGCCAAAACCGTACGAGTGCGCAAGAAGACGAAGGAGGCCGGGAAATACACTAAACTTGAGACTCAAGTTCTAGAAATTGCATTTTTGACCCTATCTTCCCCACATCACTTTCTAGTATTGCAATTTGGTCCTTAACTTGTTTTGGAGTATAAATTCTTGATTTATTTCCTCTTTGGAAAGGGGAGACATTTATTATTCAATCTTGGCAATCACATTGGAGCCCTAATCACTTTCCCTCTTTCTCGTTTGGTTATTTCAAATTGTTGATGAAGATTAAGCTTGGATATTGAGGTTTTATAGAAGATTTCCTTTCTATTTCCCTTCCTTGTCAATTTCATTATGTTTCCTCTTATTTTTGTTGATGTTTTTGCTAGATCCATGACTAGCTAAGCTCCTTTTATGGTTTCAAGTAAAGATGATGTGATCTATATGTAGGATGGTAGGGATTTAGATGTAGATTTACCTTCTACCTTGAATTTCCTATGAATTGGGATTAACTTGAATGCATGACTACTTGATCACTAGGAGTGCATCTAAGGTGTTTGATGGAATGCCTAGGAAGCTTCTATTCTTAGCAATTGGCATCGATTCATACCCATATCACCTAGAATCCATTTCATGTGATTCCTAGAAAGAATTGAATGAAGTGAATGATAGTTGGTAGGTTATTCTAGACTTAAATGAGTCTATGGGAGCTGGTAGAATAATTAAATGCTTGGAAGGTATTTATTGTTCTATTGATCTACTTGTTAGCTTATCTTAGGAGCATAGGTTGGCATACATGATAAAGAATACAATTCAAGGTGGATTAAAGTTGGTTTGAAGCATCTAAACCCAAAAACCTACATCCTAATCACATCGGAAATTACTTGGAACCATGTCTTTTATTATTGATATACTCTACTTGCATTTTACTATAGTCTAGCTTATTTCACATTGTTAAGTTCACAATTTACTTTACTACTTGCCTAGATAAACAAAACACAAAAATGATATTTGGTTGCTTGGATAGTATAATAGTAATTAGATAAACTATATGATGGTCTTTCGCTTTGTCACTCCTTGTGGTTCGACCCGGACTACCAGCTAGTTCGGTATATTATTATTGACCCCCTAGAAATAGGGTGATTATGGCCATATTCTCGGCCTCGGTGGTGGATGTGGCTACTGAAGTTTGTTTCTTCAAAAATCGGGAAATCAACTTGTTCTCTAGGAATTGACAAGTTTTTGAGGTTGATTTCCTATCTAGCTTCCACCTTGCATGATCAAAATCTGAGTAACCCTGTAAGTTGAAAATTGTCGTCTCATGGATACCATAAACCTAAGTTCATGGTTCCAAGTGAGATTCCTTTGGGTTAGCTTGATATCGAGCACAAACTCCTACTGCAAAAGTAATGTCAGGTCGACTAGAGAGCATTGGTATTTTTACAGGCTTGTTGTCTTTGACACCAAACTTGTCAACCAGCTCATATGCGTACATTGTTTGATTAATGAAGATGCATTCATCAAACTGCTTAACCTGTAATCCTAGAATGAAATTCATTTCTCCCATCAAAGACATTTTGTATTTGTCTTTCATGAGATTACAAAAATTATAACACGAAATGGAAGATTTAGATCCAAATATAATATCATAAACATAATTTTTTACTAAAAGAATATTGTCATTCTCTTTGATAGTGAATAACGTTTCCTCGACTGACACTCGCTTGGATCCTGATTCCATAAGAAAGGATGATAGCGTCTCAGACCAAACTCGAGGATCTTGCGTAAGTCCGTAGACGACCTTAAGTAGTTCGTTGACTTTGCTTGAATATAAGAGGCTATTCCACATAAACTTTATCGTCAAGGACGCTAAGGACGAATGCACTTTTGATATCCATCTGGTAAAATTTGAATTGTTGATGAGCGGCATAGGCTAGGAACAACATTATAGCTTCCAATCTTGCGACTGGAGCAAATGTCTCATCATAATCGATTCCTTCTTGTTGACAGTAACCCTTTGCAACCAAACGGGCTTTGTTCCTGACAACTTTATCATATTCATCTCTCTTATTTTTGAAGACCCATTCAAATCCAATTGCCTTGATGATGAGGACGATCAACTAGAGACCATACTTCATTTATTTTGAATTCGTTATGTTCTTCTTGCATGGCATGAATCCAATCAGCATCACGAAGAGCTTCAACGACATCTTTGGGTTTAATTCGAGAGATATAGCAGCATAGTAACACACTTTCACCAATCATCATTCTAGTATGCACTCCTTGGTTTTGTTTCCCAACAATGAGCACTTTTGGATGATCCTCAACCCATCATCTGTGTCACAATCTTTCCGTATTTGAAATGATAGGCTCGGGCTCATCAATTGGATCTTCAAAATTAGGATGAGCAGAAGATTGGTTAATGGACTTAGGTTGAGGCTCAGGCTGTCACTCAGGTTGTTGCTTGGTCTGTAGTGTTGAAAGATCAAGTTGCTCAAGTTGCAATGCAAAGTTATTAACATGGGTATCAACCTGGTTATTTCCGGCTGATGTATTAGCTCAATGTAGGAACATCACTTGCATCACTTCCCCCTTGTTGTGATCTTACGATCGTCCAACTCGACAAACGACTCGACCAAACCCATCGAGTCAATGGTCGAGTCAATTCTTACAGATTGAGCACTCGAGCATGAACTCGATCGAGTCAATGTTCGAGTTGTTTTACGTGAAAATTTTGATGTTTTAGGTTTCAGGTTTGACTCGACCAGTGATTTCAGGTTCGACTCGACCAGTGCTCAACCCAACCGGTCGAGTCGTTGGTCGAGTCAACTCATGCAGAATGGGCAAATCGAGGAGGCTCTCGACCGAGTCATCAGTCGAGTCAATTACGTTGAAAAATCGTGAATTTTGTCCAGCTTCAAGTCGACCAAATTCGGTCAAGTCGACGGTCGAGTCAATTTATATTGTAGCTCGACTCGTCCAACAACTCGACAATTTTGGTCGTGTCTTCGGTCGAGTTAGTCGCGTTGACCCGATTTCTTCCCTTTGACCAGGTAAGTTTCTACCCAACTTATAGATCGCACTCTTTTCAACCACACAAAATAGGTATAGTAAAGAACAAGTACAAAATTGTTTCCACGGGGACTGATATACCGAAATCACACAAAGTACCTTTACTCTAGAATTATCAAAATGTTTAGGCAAAAAGAAAATAAGATTGTGGTCTTTAAAATCCTAAAAAAATAAAATAACAAATAAAAAGACTCAAATAATTAAGCAAATAATCAAATAAAGCAAACGAATAACTCAAGTAAGAAACAAGGTTGATTCTAGAGAAACATACATAATCAATTTAATCCAACTTAGATACGATACACGAATATAATCTAACACTCCGGCTAAGGCAGCATAGATAGTAACTTAATAAAACCCTAATCTCCTCTCGGTGTCCTAGGAATTAAACTAAGTGCAACAAAGATCAAATACTAAAAAATATAATCAATAAGGTTCAACTACGACACCTATTTTGTTGGTCCCGGTTTAACAAGCAGGAACACACGTAGGAGGGGGGGGGGGGGGGGGTTAATAATTGTGTTATAATTTTTCAACTTCTTTTTCAAGCTTGTCTTACAGTATGCAAAGTGAGCGACTTGAAGCTTAAGACCAAAGTTGACCCTAGATCTACAGTTAAGCTTTCCAGAGACCAAAGCGAGAGCTTGATCTCTAGAGTTGCTTACTTGCTTGAATGCGGAATTTAGTGAGCTATATCTTTCCTAAGTAGTTAAAAATTCCAGTTTAAAGTTGTTTACGTGCTTGTACAAGATGATATAATCAAAGCGAGTAAACTAAATAAAAGAGTTAAGGGAGAGATACTATGCGAGGGTTTATAGTGGTTCGGAGATCAATACTCATACGTCCACTTTGTTCCAACTCCGGGAACGAATTCTTTTCACTCAAGAATCCTCAGAGATTACAGGTTCTCTAAAAAACCTAAGTAAAGATCGAGCTTCACACTATCGAAGAAAGTGTAAGCTTTGATCTTCACACACATACTACAACCTTCAATCGAGCCTTTCGCAATCGATGAAAACGAAGACTTGGATTTGTTTACAATTCAAACACATAACAATATCTCAACTAAACACTCGACTAAGCAAAGGGATTTTGGTAGGGTTTGTGTGACACACACTCTTACTTGAAGAATCCTTTACAAGATGTAGTAAAGGCTAAGATTCTTCTTCTAATCTAGGCTTCAGAGAAAGGTCGTAGAAACAAGCTTGAAGAAACTAATGCTTGGAACACTTCTTCAAGAACTCAAGAAAAGATGAACTGGAAATCACTAGAACTTGTTGGTTTGAGCGTTGGAAATTTGCAATGAAGTGTTAAGTGTTCACATTTCTGCTTGCTACTTTTTAGTGTTAGAGACGAGTTTGAAGCCGTTTGAAGGTTGGTGGCTTTGTCTCTCCATGCTCAACAGTACGGGATTCGACCAGCAGCTTGTCTTCTTTCCCAAAATAGCTAAATTCCAAGGTTAACAGTAACTGGGCTTGGACAGTACTGTAGCGGCTACTTGTCGATTCCTCTATGTCAACTATCTCATCCAATTCTTGCGAGACACGTGGAAATCTGCATTAATGGGGGCTGTTCTTCACTTGACTGAGTTCAAACTAGAGTTTGAACGAGGATGGTAGTTGAACTTTCGCTTTCTCGCTTGGATGTGTAGACGCTTCGCTCTTCAAGAACAGCCAAGTCTAGATCTACTCGCTTCAGCTTTATCGAGTGGACTCGCTTCGCTTTATCTGGTGGACTCGCTTCAGCTTTAAAACACACTCAAGCGAGTGGCCTTCTCGCTAGCTTCACTGGAAACCTGCAAGCTTGACCTAAAGAGACTAAAATAAATTGAGCTTTCCTAACATTTCAAGCTCGAAAAATACTATCTTAAAATATTAATCAAATATGGTCAATTGGGAATCGGATTTACATAGAGGGTTTTTGGATCAAATCAAAAATACATTAAAATAATTTTATTAAGTGTCCCAATAAGGTTCCCCCTTATCAAGTGAATCCTTAACAATTTCCAACAATTTCCCCCTTTTTGATGATGCCAAAACCCAACATAAACCACAGTAAGAACTTCCTAGCGACTGATTCTTTTTCAGTCTTATCATTTTTATTTAAAGTTCTTATGGTTGTGCAAGTTTGTAGCAAAAATGATAAAATGTCACAAAGCTAGTAAAAACAAATATAAAAGCTTGTGCTTGACAAAATGAAACTTCCACATAAGCAGAGGATATAGATCTCAGAGAGATTGAAAGAATTACTCCATATTATAAGCTTCGTAGACGCGGTCCTTCATCCATTTCAGGTTGACTGGGCTTGGTTTGATAATCCCAAACATGCGCAAGGCTTCCCTAATCTCTTTGTTAATGACACTTCGATCAGTGATAGTAGAAGTACCAAGCTTGGGCTTCTCAAATGTCTCTTTCTGTGGCACCTTGATGATGAACTTCATTTCTCCTCTCTCGGCAGCTTGCAAAATGATCATCCAAAGCTCCAGATCATGCACTATCATGAAGTTGTGTGGGGCATCGAATGTTGAAACTTCTGTTTGATTGCTCACCACCTTCCAGTAGTAGTAGGCTTCGATGAACTTGATCTTCGCCTCCAACCATCTCTCCTTCTCGCATCCAGATAAGAACTCCTCAATGAAGTGAGCGTTCGGGTGCTTCCTATGTAATCTTGAAGTAGAGCTTTCATGCCAGTCATGTGTCTTGAACATCCACTGTCCAAGTACCATATTGATTGACCTTCACTGGGCACGAGATCCACGGCGCTCACCTGCAATTAGGCAAGTTTTGGTACCCAAATCAGTTTGGGTCCTTGCAGGTTAGTCCCTTTAGGTACCCACACTTGCTTCACTCTCTTTTGAGAGTTAGCTTGTGTTTTGGGCTTCTCGACCTTTCTAAACTGTGACTTCTGCTTGGACGCAGCTTCACATGTGCAGCAGTGTGTGCATGAGGGGAAGCGACTCGCTTGAGACCAACCCATACTCTTGCCTTCATGCTTATATCCTGAAGCGACTCGCTTCGGATTAGCCTTAGGCTTGGAGGCTGACCTAGGGTTTACAGTCTTAGCAAGCGTCTCGCTTGGTTTCTTTTGAGCGGTCAACTTAGGGTTTTGACCCTGACTCGCTTGAGAAACCTTTGGGGTTTGAAGCGTCCTCTTGGTCGCTTCAAACACTTCCCCCTCAACGTAAGTGCGGTTGGACCATCTCCAATCCGACTCACATGACACATAGACATTACTTCTCTTCTTGAAATGAAGATCCTTTGTCTCTAGTGTCTTGGTTTGAGACTTAGAAGCTTCAACAGTCTTCCCTTTACCTTTTGATTGGTAAGCTTTAGCATTGTGAGGCTAGGGACTGTTGAACTTGGCTTACCCTTAGATACTTCCCTTTGAGATATAAACATCTTCATGGGTTTCTTCTTAGGGTTCTCAAACACTTTGCCCTTGTCTTTGTTAGTGGTTGCTTTGGAGGCAGAGGGCTCATCCAAAGAGACTGATGGTGTAGTGATTGAAGCACCAACAAAGACTGTAGGCTTGGAAGGTCCACGTGCTCTCTAGTGCTTGCCTAGCGTATGAGGCTTTATTTAAATTAACAACTAGAGTGGATTGGGTTTCATACCTTCCTTCCAAGCTTTTATACCTAGCAAAGAGATCCTCAAACTTACTAGTCATAGCCCTCAAATTAATCTTGACTTTATCAAGTTCAGTGGCTAGCTTTCGGTTCTCTCTCTCGCTGTCAGACATAGCTTGTCTCACTCCATGTCGAGGAATGAACTTCCTCTTCGTGCTTGTGTGCAAGTGTAATTAAATCTATAGGCGGATAGAAAAATGCCTCTCCCGTATCTTCATCGGTGAGCGCCATGAATCCCAGATCTTCTCCATCGCTTGAATTGGGATCTGTGAAAGCGTCTGAGTCGCTTGACACGTCCTCGCTTGGAGCGTCTAGCGGCTTACTCGCTACAAGCGCTCGCATGGGAGCTTCTCTTTTGGCCTTCAATTCTTCACGCTCCTTGGCATTCAGCTTTGGGCAATCAGACTTGTAGTGACCCATCTTGTGGCAGTGATAACACTCCACATCCATCATATCCCTTGAGATCGGCTTTGATGTTTCTTCTCGCTTTCCTTTTCCATCTCAAGCATCAGTGCTCTTTCCCTTGTATTGCTTATAAAAGCTCTTGTATTTCCCCACGCGTGAATTCATCTGGTTGAAGTTCTTTGATAAGAACGCGTAGTGCTCTTCCAGCTCTTCTCTTGATATTTTGGCAATCGTCTAGTCGCTTGGCGTTTCAACAGCTTTGAAAGTGACTCCCTTTGATGACGTAGGACCTTCGTCTTCATCATCCAGGCTCATTCGATTGAGATCGAATTCGTAAGCCTTAAGCTCGGAGAACAGGATCTCCGGTATGAGCTTCGATAAGTCCTTTGTTGCCAGATACAACTCCTTCAGGTCTGCCACTTCCGTGTAAGAGCTCGGACAATTTTGAGATTGACTTCTTTGTCAGTGAATTCCTTGCTAAGAGAAATGCGAGTGGCAATGATGTTGGTGACGCATGGTTCGAAGGCGTCAATAGATTCTCAAGACTTCATTGTGAGGCTCTCAAACTCTCGCATCAGTACGGCAAGCTTGTTTCCTTTATCTTGTCAGTGCCTTGGGAAATTAGGGCTAGAGTTTCCCACATTTCCTTCGCAGTAGTGCACTTCCTGATCCTAGGAAGATAGGCATCTGACACTGTGCTCTGCATAGTATGGCAAGCTATACGGTCTAGATTGGCAATCTTAAAATCATTGGATGAGTAGTCTTCTTTCGCCTTGCCTTGTCAACATACTCTTGTCTGACATGAGCTTCTCGGCCTTCGGCAGTTGGAACATACACTGAGATGGATTTCTTGATCTCGATCGGTCCTTCTTTTATGACCTCCCACATTCTGTCGTGGATGGAGCATAGAAAACTCTCGACACAAAAGCTCCATGTTTCGTATCCTTCAATAGAGAACTGAGGAAGATTGGATGCACTATATGTAGACATGATGAAACGTCAGTAGTAATGCAGTATGCGTGAGTGATGGTTTTGATGCACTTAGGGAAATGGATCTGGTTCAGTGAGACAACGTGAAGCGAGACGGGACTCGCTTCAGTTATGCAAAGCAGTGGCTCGAAAGAACCCCTGCTCTGATACCACTTGTTGGTCCCGGTTTGATAGGGTAAACACACGAGGGGGGGGGGGGGTGAATACGTGTGTTGAAGTTTTTCAACTTCTTTTCCCTTCAACTCAGAGTGACAAGTAAAGTGCTCGCTTCAATACTTAAGACCTAGCCGAGAGCTAGATCTACAGTGCTAGCTAACTTCTTGACCTAAGTAGACGCTTGATCAAGAGTGAGGCTTTACTCGAAATGCGGAATTTAGTGAGATACTCTTTTCTAAGTAATTGAAAACTCCGTTTTAAGTTGGTTACGATGCTTGTGTAATATGAATAATCAAAACAACAAATAAATAAAAGTAGGGTTAGAGGGATACGACACAGAGATTTATAGTGGTTCGGTGATGTAACACCTACGTCCACTTTGTTGCACGTAGCAACAGATTCTCTTCACTCAAGAACCTTGAAGATTACGGGTTCTAGAAAAACCTAGTCAAGATCGAGCTTCACTTGCTTGGATCTGACAACGACAGGGAGATTGCGGTTTCTCCTTAAAACCTAAACTGGACTAAGCTTCACTCGCTTTAGTCCAAAACTAGGAGATTACAGGTTCTCCACACAAACCTAGTTTCGATCGAGCTTCACACAATCGAGGATTGTGCTAGCTTGGATCTAGACTCTATGATCAAGACTTCTACTATCGAAGAAAGTAGAGTCTTGGATCGTGACAACCTTCCGACATACACAAAACCTAACAGACGAACTAGGGTTAGGGTTTTTGGTTTTCGACAAACACACTAATGAAGATCTCTTTACAATGAATGCAGAGAAGGCTAGAGTTCTTCTCTAAGCTTGGATATGGAATGGGCTTAGATCTTTGGTGTGCGAAGGTTGCGGAGACGAGCTTCAATGAAACAGAAGCTTGGAGAACACTTAAACAAAAACTCGAAAGTTTGCTCGAAAGCTGGGAGTATTTGTTTGCTGTATGCGCTGAATGCTCAAGTAGTGTTCAACTCTTCTCCGTCTTCTACCTCCACTAGTTATAGGCGGAGGAATGGGCAAGAGTCGTTGTTGGTTGGTGGCTTTGTCCGTCCTCCTCTCGACAGTACTTGCACAGGCCTGCTGCTTTTCAGACGCGCCAGTTTGTCCCTTTGCCGAAAATGGCTAAGTTCCAATTCTAACAGTAACTGGAGCGGTCCAGTACTGTTGCGGCGTCCTTGTCGGCCTGGTGGTCAACTCTGGTGCTCCATTCTCTTGTTGACACATGGAGATACGCAATTAATGCGTCGACCTTCACTTGACTGAAGTTTGAACTTAGGTTTAAATCGGAGCGGGAATTGGACTGTCGCTTTCTGTTAGGTAGGGGCTCGCTTCGCTTCAGATTTGGAGCGTCCGCTTCAAAGTGAGTCTCTTCAAGTCAAAATGTAGCGTATACTTAGAAAATAAATTTTCCAAGTATTTACTTTAGTAATCGTTGACCCGCTTTGACTTCTAACTGTAGCGCTCACTTCGCTTCGCTTTAGCAGACTCGCTTCGATTCTACTGTAGCATTCGCTTCGCTTCGCTATTCTTCGGCAGGCTTCGCTTCGGCTCGGTAGACTCGCTTTGCTTGGAAAACACACTCAAGCGAGTGGCCTTCGCTTGGAATTCGTGCAGTCTAAAGCCTAAGCATCTAAAGTAAAATTAAAGCCATCCTAACAGTATAGGCTTAGAAAAAATTCTAACCTATTCTCCATCAAGTCACAGCTTGGGAATAGGATACTTGGGGTTTTGGGATCAAATCAAAACATACATATTTATTTTAAAGTGTCCCATTTGAGTTCCCCTTTAACATGTTATCCTTAACAATTCCCAACAGTACGAAAGCGTCATTTGGAGAAGAAATGGACTTGAGACTAGCGGCTCTGGCCTCCATCATCTTCTGCATTAACTTCGCTTGGATTTTTCGTTCCAGGCTCTGTTTATCGGAATCCATGGCTAAGAAAGAGAGAGAGAGAGAGAGAGAGAGAGAGAGAGAGAGAGAGAGAGAGAGAGAGAGAAGAAAACAAAAACCATGGGCAAAACGTTAGACGTCATTAGACAAACCTGATCTAAATCACCACATAAGCCCTAACAATCAGATTGTTGGATGTATGATAGGATCACTATCTTAGACTTCCATAATTAAAAGTACCGGGATCAATAGCACAAGGTAGTAGGGCAATGAAGAAAATACCTGTCTATTCCTGGAAGAGGAAGAGCAAGATGACTTTCTGGAACACAAGAAGAATTTGAAGAAATAAGGGAAATGCGTTCCTCTCAGGGAGAGTAATATGAAAAGTAAGGAAGTTGTAAAAGTTGCTCCTAGAAAAACGGGAACGATAAAGAAGAAAAGTGGGGTATGGCCCACTCCCTGTTCCACGTCTGCTCGTCTATATAAGCATACTATAAAGAAAAGTTATCGGATAATCCTATGCGATCACTGAAAGGAAGTCAATCGGACTGAAGAAAATACTTATGAACATTTCCCGATGTGGAGAAGGGGTTTACTTTCCTGGTACCCCAATTACATAAGGAAAAGTAATGATAAGTAAAAAAATAGGTACACCTTTTTGCCCCCGGAAAATCAACTGTCGCTCCGAATTCCCTCGCAATAAGATGCCAGAAGATTATTTCCTGCCAAAACATCCAGCAGAAGCTAACATAAATGCGCTTCTGAACTTGGGGGGGGGGGGGGGGGGGGAGTAGCTGATAGGGACCAATAACAGCCATGCCACGTGGCAGAATCTTAATAAAGATTCTATTGGTTCTTAGAAGTTTCAGATGCCATATAAGGCCAGAAGCTATATTTCACGCAGAATCTATAAGATTTTATATAGATCTGTTTCACCGCAGAAGCCATCCAGGGATCGCCGGCATCTGCCGGGACTTGAGGATCAGCCAAACACGCAGCCCGCATGACTCTACCTACCTTAGGGTGAGGACCACTAAATTGACGACGGAGGTAATCTTGTCTCTTTAGAAATTCCTCTCTTGCCCTCCTTCTGCACGAATGTTCCCATTTTCGTCCTTGCCACACCTACAAATAGAGGGTGATCTCACCACTCCAACAACTTTTTTACTCATACACACTTCACACACTATTCCATTCATACTCTGCCTTGTACTCTCTCAAGCCAGAGCAACCGAAGTCCTTTCTCGAGGATTTCCATTCTCTCATCATTTCCATCTACATCTTCTGTGGTGAAAAAGGGGACTCCCAACAGCTCAAGCCGAAGGTATAATCCTCGTTGCCAAGAGAGGACGAAGCATGAAGGAGCCTTGCGTTCTCTACTACGCCCTCTTCTTTCCCCCTTATTTTTCTACCCGAACGAGCTCTAAGCTCCATGAATTTGACTGGTTTCTTGGTTATAAACACCCTTTGCTTAATGCTTAGCTCGATCATCTCTTTTATGTCTAAAGGAAGATGCTCTGTAGAAAATGAGTCGTTATGGATAATGAATCGCATGAATCTCTTATCTGCTACCGTTATAATCCTTTATATATGAATGCTCTTTACAAATATGATGGATAATCACACAATTGTTGTAGATCTTCAACCCGGATCTATCACTGCTCAACTGCAATTCATCGGCGTTGATGGGTTTGAGGCCCTCATCAACAAGCCAAAATACCTGGAGCTACTTGATGCAGTGGTCAAGCGTGCCTACCCGAATGCAGAACTGCTTGATTGAAAGCTCTCTGAGTATGAGCAGAAATTGATCGAGAAGCATGAGGAGGAGCTGTCCAAGAAGAACCAGGATATTCTCAATCTGCAAGGAACAATCCGGAAGAGAGATGAGGAAATTTTCCAACTAAAGGAAGTGGTTGCCGGAAAAAAGAGGTACCTTGTCGCTAGAGAAAGCGACCTATCTGCCCAGATAGAGGAGGAGAAGAAGAAGGTGGAGGAGGCCAAGCGCATGCTTGAGGAGAAAGTGAAGAAGTTGGAAGTGGTGACTTCCAAGCTTGCTAAATCGAAGGAGGAGTTGAAGAAGAAGGAGGAGGAAGTGGCCTCGCTTGTGAGCAAGCACAAGGAGGAGATGGAGGCTATGAGGACTGCTAGTGATAAAGCAATTGAGAAGAAGGCCAGTGAGATCACCACACTGCAAGGAGAACTCACATGTTCTAAAATGGCCAAACTTGCTGCGGAGACTGAGAAATCAATTCTCCAAAGCCAATCTGAAGAGATGATGAGCGAGCTAGAAAGCCGAAGGACAGAAGTGACTACTTTCACTCTTAAGCATGTCAATCTTGATCTAGCAATAGCAGAGATGGAGGATCGTTCAGCTGAGCTTACGAGGCGCGATAGGCGGATTGCCTCGTCCCGTGCTGAACTAAGGATGCGTGAAGCAGAAATTGCTGCCTCACAAGAATTCTTTGACTTTGTTGTGCATGAGAAATTAAAAGAGCTAAGGGCGCAGGTTGAAGCGGAGCTTGACGCTCGCTTCACAGCAGTTTAAGCGAGGGAGCAAAATGTCGAGCCGCTTGAAAGGCTGATGAAGGAGATAGCACAAAGAGAGAGTGCTCTAGCTGAACATGAGAGGCAGTCGTGTTTCTTGTTGGAAGAAATTTCAGAAAAGACTGCAGAGCTTGTGACGAGCAGGGAAGGCTCCTTCGCGGAGCGGACATAAGGCGCATTGAAGGCTATAACCCTCGAATTTGCAAGCTTGCGCCGGGCACTTGATGATAGAGCAGTTGTTCCCGTTGGCGATGATGCCAAAAGGGGGGAAAAGAAAGATGAGGAGAAGGCCCCTCTGAGCAGAGTCGACAAGGGCAAGGATGTAGTTGTCTATCAAGACAAACCAAAGAAGAGTGCCGAACCAAAGCTGCTCGTTTCATCCACCTCAGTCGCCCGCAAAGCGTCTGAGAGAGCTTCCATCTCACATGATGCGACTCTTGCGCTTGATGCGACTCTTGCATCTACGCTCGAAATGATGCAATCCTACATGCTGATGGAGGAAGGAGTTATGGAGATTCCCCAAGTAAAGTCGATCCAATCCGTGCCATTGGAAGCTGCTATTTCTGCTGATCAAGCTCCCAGGCCGTCACTCAAGCTACCCAAGCCGACCCTGCTGCTGCCAAAGCTCTTCCAGCACCACCATCTGCAAAAGCCAAAGCAGCTTCGTCCAAAGCTGCCCCATCAAAGGTCATCACCAAGCGACCTGCTCAAGTAAGTGAGGAAGCGGACCCCGCGACCAAGCGCCAAAAGGTGAAAAGGGACCTGGCAGCCAAAGCGACCTGCTTTGAGAAAGAAAAGAAAAAGCAGGAGGATAGGTTGGAGAAGGCACAGAGGCAGAATGCTAAGATCTAAACAAGATATGAGAAGATTAGGGCAAGGATCATAGATATAATCGATGAGAATGTGCTTGTGCAAAGCAGTCTCATTCGAAGCGGGTACATCCATTTTACCTCGGATGAATTGGAGATGTGTGACCTTGAGGCCTAGATCCAAGCGTGCAAAAGATCGCAGATAGCCGTGGAAAGAATGAGGATTATTCCAGCGATGAGTATGACTTCATGAGGAGAATCATACATGATCGCACGCCACTCTTCAACTCGGTGCTCAGTGAGAAGTTCAATATCATAATGAAGGAAATGACCAAAAGGCCATTTGATCAGATTGAACGAAGGAGAGATGAGCATCCGGATGCGCGCTTCATTGAGGACTTTATTTTTCTGACAAGCTGAAGGAGAGTTGGGACGCTTGCCGTGTGACCTTCATCAAAGCCTACTACTTCTGGAAGGTTATTTTTGCCCAAGAATCCTGCTCCAAGCTTGACGCTCTCAAGAATTTCATGATTGTATACAATAACAAGCTGTGGAGAAAGATTTTGATCAAAGCAGAGACTGCTGAGCCCAAGCTTATCATGAGTGGATGTTGTTTCCAAAGCCCAGGGTTGCAGGCTCTTTTATTCCAGACTGTGGAAGAATTGAAGACGAAATAGATGAATCACTTCACTTGGATAGGCATCAAAAGCCAAGCACAGAGACACGCAAATCCATGAAGCCTAAATTACTTTTTGCCTATTTCCTGGAGGAATAATCATATCCTAATATCTCTGTGAAATGCTTGACTTTCTATAATATTTATTTTTCTGTCAAGCGTCTTGCCTCACTTACTTATAGCATTTACTAGCTTTATGTGATTATTTATCCTTTTGCTACAAGCCTACATGAAACCATAAGAACAAAAAAAATGGACAAGACTGAGAAGGATTCAGTCGCTTGAAAGTTTTTATAGTGGTTAAATGTTGGGTTTTGGCATCATCAAAAAGGGGGAATTTGTTGGGAATTGTTAAGGGGGAACCTAGTGGGACGCTTTAATAAAATTGCTATGTATTTTGATTAGATCCCAAAACCCTCTATGTAAATCCTATTTCCAAGCGACCCTATTTTTATTAGATAGGATAAAACTTTTCAAGCTTATTATGTTAGGAAAGCATGTTTGTGTTTTAATCGCTATAGGTTTAGACTGCAGGTTTTCAAGCGAAACGAGAAGACCACTCGCTGAGTGTGTACTGAAGCGAAGCGAGCCTATGGACAAAGCAAAGCGAGCGCTCTCGATAAAGTCAAAGCAAGTCTACCCGACTGATAGGGACTAATATCAGCCTCATTATGCAAATAAATCAATCCGCTAGAAAGACACCCTTCCCATAATTTTGGGGCATCGTCTCAAAAGTCAGATAATATTAATGATGCTGTGTGACAATATCAAGTTATGGTTGTGTCCATGGCTCCAAAGTATTGGACGTTTTTTGCTGAACAAGGAAACCTTGTCAAGATGAAAGGAATAGCAAGATCTAGTTAGAACTAGACTCGGTATCACCATTAAGGGGGATACTTATTAACCTTGATAAGGCCTCAAACAGAAAACTGTTCCATATGGTATCATATTACCAGAAATTCCATGGGTTCTTAAAGGCTTCAGACGCTCAGTACAGTTAAGAGACACATTTTATACAGAAGCTGGAAGTCTTATCTCCACCCAGAGGCCAAACGGGATTTATTGGCGTCTGTCAGGATCGGTGGATCTGATCAATGCTCCTAAGCATCTGGCAGAACCCTAGGCTCTGTGCGGCATGCAATCCGCATGACTGTACGTACTCTAGAGTGAGGACCACGGCATTCATGACGGAGGGAATCTTGCCTCTATGGGAATTCCTTTTCTGTCCTTCCCTCACACGAATGCTCACTTTTTCACCCTCTCCACATCTATAAATAACTAATCACCATCTCAACATATCTTCTTATCTCAATCCTTCATACACACACGCTCTTTGCGTACTGTTTCATTCACTCATATACTCTTCCGCGAGTTCCTTCGAGTTCAAGCAACCAAAGCTTCCGAGACCTTCTTCCGAGAAGTTTTGCCGACAACCACTCCCATTCCTCCTTCTCCACGTCGAGAAGAGCCTCCGTCACCCCCAACCTTGAGCCTAAGGTAAAACCCTCATTATCCAGAGGAAACAAAGCACAGTCAAGCTCCGAGCTCCTTGCTTCTCTTCTTCTCCCTACTTCATTTCTTCATTATTTGCTTGAATGAGTGTTAAACTCCATGGATTCTACCAGTTTATGGCTAAATGCACCCTTTTACTTAAGCGTATAGCTTGATTGCTACTTATTATTCCTATGCAAATGATGGTCTGTACAAAATATACGATTATAGCTCTTTGAACGTATGAATCTCTTGCTCTTCACGGCTGTGATGCTCTATCCATGAATGCTCTTTGCAAAACATGATAAATAATCTCTTAAATTGTTGTGGATCTCCAACCCGGATCTATCAACTGGCGCCGTCTGTGGGAAAACTTGAGTTTAAGATGTTGATTTCCCCTGTTTTATATGAAATTCTAGCTCGCTGTTGCAATGCTGCGGATGATTTTGCCTATCATGTCCTTATGTGAAAAATGTGAGAAAGCTGGATGTTAAGATTGAATGGGTATGCTGTATTTGTTGTTTAATTGGCAAGAATCCAGATACGTGTACTATTGCTTGAGTTTTGCTGAACTCTCCATGATGGTAAACTACAGAATGTGGCATGATTTTAAGATTACGTCCCCTTTTGGCGGAAATCATGATAGATACCCTGTCGAAGGGAAACCCGCATTTGAAATGTTGATTTTCTCTTCTTGTATGCGAGTTTAGATTTGCTAATTGTAAATGCTGTAAAAGCCTATGAATCTGGAGCGCTAACCTCCTGCCTATCTTGGAAGCTCTGGCTGATTTTGATGATGCGTTTATAAGTTTACTCTGTTATTTCCTCTGTTACTAGAGATGCTTGAGATGTTAGTTGTATTGTAGAATGAATATGTGTTAAGTTTAAGATTGATGTTATTCTTAGAAAATTCTAGCATGTATATTGTGAATATGTTCTAGCTGCATTGTTTATAGCAGATCAGTCAAGTAATCAGAAGCGGTTTCAGGGCCATATTTCCTTCATGGTATGAAATGTGACAACTAAACTGTTTAGTTTGTCAAAATCCTAAGGTTACGACGAATCCGAAGGAAAGCCGGGTCAAAAGTTACTGCAATTTTAGAACACATTCAGTTCACCTTGTGTAATTGGTGAGTCTACAACTCCTGTAATTATCTCAAAATGCTAAATCTATTCGTGGGCTATAAGGGATTGGTAATTATAAGAAGAAGCACCATTCCTCAAACCTTTAGTATATGCCCCTATATTGTTATGAATCAAAAACCCACCTAATAAGAAAGCAATAAAAAGCGGAGAGCTGAGGATGACGGGGTCACTCCATTCACTTTGATGAAGGAGACCTGGGGGGGGGAGGGGGGAGGGAGGGGAGTAGCTAATAGGGACCAAGTATCAGCCTCGTTATCTAAATAAATCGATTCACTAGAAAGACACTTTTCATATAAGCATATGGTAGCATATTACCAGAAGCTTTGTGGGTTCTTAAAGGGGTTCAGACACTCAATGCATATATATAAGGTATGTCCTACGCAGAAGCTAGAAGTCTTATCTCCTCCCAGAAGCCACCTGGGATTCATCGGCATCTGTTAGGAGCCAAGGGATCTGATCAATGCCCCAAGCATCTGGCAGAACCCTAGGTTCTGTGTAGCACGCTATCCGCGTGACTCTACGAACTCTAGAGAGAGGACCACTGCATTCATGACGGAGAGAATCCTGTCCCCATGGGAATTCCTTTTCTGTCTTTCCTTCGTACGAATGCTTGCTTTTTAACCTTCCTTGCACCTATAAATACCCGACTATCGTGTCCTTCATGATCATCCTTCATAATAATCACAACTCAACTCTCCATACAAACACGCACTCTTGCGTACTGTTTTATTCACTTACACCCTGCCTCACGAGCTCCTTCGAGCTCGAGCAGTCCAGGCTTCCGAAGCCTCTTGCTGGGAGTCATCACCCACAATCACTCTCATTCTCCTTCCTCGGTACTGGGAAGAGTCTCTTTTGCTCACCCCCTTGAGCTTAAGGTAAAACCCTCATTCTCTAAAGGGAATGAGGCTGGACAGAGCTCCGTGCTCCTCGTTTCTCTCTTTCTCTCCCTACTCCATTTCTTCATTATCTACTTGAACGAGTGTTAAACTCCCTGGATTTTGCTAGTTCATGGCCAAATATGCCTGAATATGCCTTTTATTTAAACATATAGCTTGATTACTACTTATCACTCCTATTCAAACAATGCTCTGCACAAAATATACGACTATAGTTCTTCGAATATACAAATCCCTTGCTCTTTATCATTTTAACGCTTTATCCATGAATGCTCCTTACAAAACATGATGAATAATCTCTTAAATTGTTGTGGATCTCCAACCCGGATCTATCAACTGGCGCCGTCTGTGGGAATTTAAGTTTAAGATGTTGATTTCCCCTGTTTTATGTGAGATGCTCGCTTGTTGTTGCAATGTTGATTGATGTTTTTCTCTATCATTTCCTTACGCGAAGAATCTGAAAAAGCTTGGCATTAAAATGAATGGGTATGCTGTATCTGCTGTTAGCCCATACAAATCCGAATACAGACATTATTGCTTGATTTTATTGAGCCCATGTTATTAGATTTTATTGAGCCCCCGTTTTCCATGCGACAAGATGTTGTGGCATATGTAGCATAAATTTTCACTGCCAATACCTCACCAGAAGCTAATGAAGCCCGCTCCTGGACCTGGGGGGGGGGGGGGGGAGTAGCTAATAGGGACCATGTATCAGCCTCGTTATCTAAATAAATCGATTCACTAGAAAGACACTTTTCTTATAAGCATATGGTAGCATATTACCAGAAGCTCTGTGGGTTCTTAAAGGCTTCAGACACTCAATGCATATATATAAGGTATGTCCTACGTAGAAGCTAGAAGTCTTATCTCCTCCTAGAAGCCACCTGGGATTTATCGGCATCTGTTAGGAGCCAAGGGATCTGATCAATGCCCCAAGCATCTGGCAGAACCCTAGGTTCTGTGTAGCACGCTATCCGCGTGACTCTACGAACTCTAGAGTGAGGACCACTGCATCCATGACGGAGGGAATCCTGTGCCCATGGGAATTCCTTTTCTGTCCTTCCTTCGCACGAATGCTTGCTTTTTCACCCTCCTCGCACCTATAAATACCCGACTATCGCGTCCTTCATGATCATCCTTCATAATAATCACAACTCAACTCTCCATACAAACACGCACTCTTGCGTACTGTTTTATTCACTTACACCCTGCCTCACGAGCTCCTTCGAGCTCGAGCAGTCCAGGCTTTCGAAGCCTCTTGCTGGGAGTTGTCACCCACAATCACTCTCATTCTCCTTCCTCGGTACTGGGAAGAGTCTCGTTTGCTCACCCCCTTGAGCTTAAGTTAAAACCCTCATTCTCTAAAGGGAATGAGACTGGACAGAGCTCCGTGCTCCTCGTTTCTCTCTTTCTCTCCCTACTCCATTTCTTCATTATCTACTTGAACGAGTGTTAAACTCCCTGGATTTTGCTAGTTCATGGCCAAATATGCCTGAATACGCCTTTTATTTAAACATATAGCTTGATTACTACTTATCACTCCTATTCAAACAATGCTCTGCACAAATATATACGACTATAGCTCTTCGAATATACAAATCCCTTGCTCTTTATCGTTTTAACGCTTTATCCATGAATGCTCCTTACAAAACATGATGAATAATCTCTTAAATTGTTGTGGATCTCCAACCCGGATCTATCAACTGGCGCCGTCTGTGGGAATTTGAGTTTAAGATGTTGATTTCCCCTGTTTTACGTGAGATGCTCGCTTGTTGTTGCAATGTTGATTGATGTTTTTCTCTATCATTTCCTTACGCGAAGAATCTGAAAAAGCTTGGCATTAAAATGAATGGGTATGCAGTATCTGCTGTTAGCCCAAAGAAATCTGAATACAGACATTATTGCTTGATTTTATTGAGCCCCTGTTATGAGTGTGGGCACCAGAATGTGATATGGTTATTAGATTATACTCTGTGCGTAATAAAAACTGTGATAGATACCCTGCTAAAATAGAACCCAAATTTATGGGATATGTGTCTTTCCTTCTGGTATTTGTTTAGATGTGCTAATTGTAAGCACTGTAAAAGCCCTTGGATCTAGAAGGCTAATTTCTTACTTATCTCTGAAGCTCTAGCCTGTTTGATTGACGTGTTTATGAACTTACCCTATTATTTCCCCTATTACGAGGGATGCTTGAGATGATGGTTAATATCATAGAATGGATATATATTGAACGCAAGATTGGTAATATTACCAGAGAGTTTTAGCATGTATATTATGAATATGTTCTAGCTGCCTTGTTTACAGCAGATCAATCAGCTAATTAGAAGCGATTTTAAGGGCCATATTTCCTTCATGGTATGAAATGTGACGACTAAACTGTTTTGCTTGCAAAAATCTTAAGGTTACCACGAATCCGAAGGAAAGCTAGATCAAAAGTTACTGCAATTTCAGAATACATTCAGTTCACCTTGTGTAATTGGTGAGTCTCCAACTCCTATAACTATCTCAAAATGTTAAATCTATTTGTGGGCTATAAGGGATTGGTAATTATAGAAGAAGCACCATTCCTCAAAACCTTTCATATATGCCCCTATATTGCTATTAATAAAAAATTCACCTAATAAGGTGGAGAGTTGAAGATGACAGGGTTACCCCATTCACTTTGATGAAGGGGCCCTGCTTCCAAAAGCAAAACCTTCCATAAGCCCTGTCTAACAGGCAAACATCCCTCAGAAGCCCTGTCTAATAGGCAAACATCCCGCAGAAGCCCTGGCTAACAGGCAATACTCTAATAAGCCCTGTCTAACAGGCAACCTCCGCATAAGCCCTATCTGATAGGCAGCACTACCATAAGCCCCATATAATGGGCAAGATCTCTCGTAAGCCCTATTTAATAGGCAGCACAAGCCCTATCTAATAGGCACATCTTCAAAAGCCCTATATAATAGGCATAACATCATTAATCATGCCCTATCTAATACGCAACATCCACACAAGCCCCATGAAATGGGCAGAACCTTTTAAAAGCTCCACATAATGGGCAACACTCCCTTAAGACCATATAATGAGCAAACTTTTCATAAGCCTAGTTCAGTAAGCAACATCTTCGAAAATCCTATTTGATAGGCGATATTTTCATAAGTCCCATATAAGGGGCAGAACCCTGCACACACCCTATTCAACGGATGATATCCTTGTCAGCCTCATTTAATAGGCGACACTCTGCAAAGCCCCATGTGGTGGGTGGAATCCTTCATAAGCCTTGCTCAATAGGCCACATTCTTGCAAGCTTTATTTAAAAGGCCGTATTCTCATGACCCCCACACAAGGGACATCATTCTCATTAAACATTGTCTAATGGGGAATACCCTACCAAGAAAGCCTTGCAAAATAGGCACCCCGTAAAAGGCTCCCCAAAGTAAGCATTATACACAAAAGGTCTGCTTGGCCAGACCTATCGCATCGAGTCTTGTAAAATAGGACGTTATACGAGTCCTCAGGGACATCCCACCCTAATCATATCCTCTCCAATAGCTTCATAAAAAGTGCTTTGGGAGAATGAACACCTTAGTAATGGGTCTCACAAAAGCAGGTTTTATCAACTTCGAACTAATATTGGCAAAAGCTACCCCTTAAGAAGCCTTGCAATAAACTGGCAATGCTCGTCAAAACTACCTTGAAGGGTTTATGATTACAAAAGAATCCACTAAACATAGATTATACATACTTTAAGCTTCCTTCAAGGAGCATCTAAAGCTAATTATTCTAAATATCCTTGAATATTTGCAGAACCTTGCAAAAATGAATACAGCCTCAGATGCTGCTTCAAAAGAAGCTGGCCAAGCTACTGGAAATCCAGCCAATTCCCTACAGGGGAATAAAGGAAAAGGCACCGTGGTGACAGAGGTCAGTGTCAATATGGAGGCTCAGTTCTCTCCTGCCATGCTCCTCCAAATGAAAACGCTCGTAGAAGGCGTGGTTGAAGGAGCTGTCGAGAAAAGGCTTCGCATCTTGGGAATGAACTCCTAGATCCCAGATCCCCTGGGTGAAAACCAAGAGGAAGGAGGAAGTAAAGGCACACCTCGGATGCCAAAGCAGAAGCTTGTAATCCCAGGGGTCACACAAAAATGGGCCACGGGCCTGCCGTTGATAATTACTGAACATGGGTAGGGGTTCCTTACTGATAGGGAATCCCCAGTTCCTGGCGACAAACTTGACGAGGGTGTCGACCAGATATGGGCCAGGAAATGCGCTCAACAGCAAAAACAAATGAAGCTGCTAACTGAAAAAGTAGAAGAGCTGAAAAAACAGAAACAATCCCCAGAGGGGACCCCAAAGGAAAACCTCAAGAACCTCTCCAACCGGAGAAGTGGAGGACACACCTCGGAGTTACCCTCTGCATATATTGACGAAAATAGCCCATTCTCAGTGGATTTCCAAACGGACCCTATCCCCCGTAGATTTAAAATAGTCTCTTGCGAATATCAAGGGAAAGATGATCCTCAGGAGCATCTGATGATGTTTGAAAGCTTATGCCTTCTCCATCAATACTCAGAAGGCGTTAAATGTAGAGTATTCCTTACTACTCTCTCTGGAACAGCGCAGCATTGGTTCAAACAGATACCAAAAGCTTCTATCCACTCCTTCATGGATCTGAGGGAAGTTTTCCTCCAACAATTCGTCAGTGCTAAAAGGACTAACCGAAACTCATTGCATCTGACAACCATCAAACAAGGTGCTAATGAGAGTCTGAGAAACTATATGACGCGATTCAACGAAGCCGTTCTGGAAATCCCAGGAGTAGAGCCTAAACTAAAAGTGCATGCCTGCGTGGATGGTTTAAAACCAAGGCAGTTTTTGCTTCTCTCATCAAAAAGGAAGCCACCTCTTTTGAGGAGCTACTGACAAGGGTCCAAAAATATATCCATATGGAAGAAGCTCTAAGCAACAAGAGAGTTGAATCAGCCTCTCAAAGAGAAAAGAGGCCCGAAGACAAAAAGAGAGCAGCACCAGATGCTTGGAAAATGGATCAAAATGAACGGTTCTTGAGGCCATTTACTCCTTTGACGAAACAGCCTGATGATCTGTTCGAAATAGTCATGAAGAAACCAGGAGTGCAGATCCCTGTGGGACATAAATATCCCCCGAGAAAACCACCCTCTGACAAGTTCTACAGGTTCCACAATGATTATGGACACGTGACCAACGAATGCAGAGATCTGAAAATAGCTATTGAAAAATTGATCCAGGAAGGAGAACTCCTGGAGTATGTCAAAAAAGAAAATGATCAAGGCAAAAAGAGAAAAGATGCGGAAGACAAAACGCTTGAAGCTGAAAAGACATTGGTATGTAAAGGGATTATCATTGTGATATGTGAAAGCCACGCAGGAGAAATTAGCTCATCAACCACGGGAGAGTGAATACCATCCCATATGAAGGAAAAAGAGAGCAAGGTCATTGATACATGTTGGCAAATGCTTTATTCCTTAGTTCCATAATATATGGGAAATCAAACTAAGTCTTTACAGTTAAAAAGGCACTTTTTGAAAACACCACCTAAGATGAAGCATAATTCCTCCGACTCCTTATACCTCACTAGGGGGGGGGGGGGGGGGGAGTAGGGAGTATCCCCCTTAGTATCAATATCTACAACCCATTATCTTAAAATGCTTTTCCTACATCGATATTTATGATGAGGACAACAGGTCGGAGCAAGATGAAAAATCATATATCCACAAAAGTAAAAAAGAATCATGTTGACAAAAACAGAAAGCAGATTCTGAAAAATAAAATTCCAGTCATCCTAAAACTCGGAGTAAAACATAGAATAAAAGCAAAAAAGATTTGTTTAGAAACAGCAGTCGACATAAATAAGAAGTCGATAAAGGAATTCTAATTTGGAGTAGAGGGCTCGACAGTGTCAAAATTAAACAAGTTATCCACAAAACGATCGGCAGCATCCTGGTTGGGATCCGCAGAAGCATCCTGATTAGGGCAGATAGCAGTACCCTGAGCAAGCCCCGAAGGATCCTCGGAAGAAGGGGCAGTAGTATCAATAACGGGAGGGTCATGAGTAGTAATGGGCTCCTCATTGATCTGCCCAGTTCTGGAGGTAAAGATATCAGCCTCGGTTGTTTCCCCCGCTTGAATCTCCGCAGAGGAGGTAGCGGAAACTTTCCCAGAGCCCTTGAGAGAGGCAGCTTGGTCGACCAAAGTGTGAATGGCACTGTCGGACTCTGTATCTGAGGAATCAGAAGAGAGCCATTCGGGAGAAGAAACCTCAAAGGGAAGCTCGCATCTGGGCGGTAGTAGATCAGGAGATTCTTTTTCCTAAAAGATAAATAAAAATATCATACAATGGCAAATTATAAAAATAACAGCGTCAGTACGAGTAAGAAAAGAATTCTTGGATCTTAAAATAATACCTCCTCAAAAACTCTCTTCAGGAGCCTTTGGGCCTCAGCATCAGGAAGATAAGTCTGGATGCGGGGGGAACCCCAAGAAAGCGATGGCTCCAAATGATCATGAGGGCGATGAAGGATTTCAGCCGACTTCCGAAGCTCCCGGAGATACCAAGGGTTCTGATCACTAATTTTGCGGTTGAGAGCCAAGGTCTCAGGTGATCGGCTAAAGGCCTCCATGATAGGACCCAAATTTAAAAATGCACCCTTCTCAGGAACGCCTAGCATCTTACAACATTCGAACACAGACTTTGTTGCCCATTCGGACAGAGGTTCAGTCATCCTAACCCAGAAGCTGGGAGAGTGGAGATAAGCCTCAGGCAGGTGGTTAATTAAGTGATCAAGGAAAGCTTGCCCATAAGGGGTAAGAAGAAGCTGAGATCGACAGCTCCTCATACTCCTGATAAGGCCCTGCTCTAGCCCTTCCTTTAAACCCTCGGATCGAGAAGAAGCCTTCGCTCGTGTCAGTTCTTGCTCATGTTGCCTTTTAAGCTGTTCTACCTTGGCAAAGCGGGCGTCATGCGCCCCTGCTAATTGTGTGACAGAAGCTGTTAAGGCCTCGTGGAAATCCTTTGCTTGCCGAGCATAAGAAGCAGAGCTAGCTCGAAGCTGAGAAACCTCTTTTTCCTGAGCCTGAAGATAAATCTCCCTATCTTGATCTTTCTTCTGTAATTCGGACAGCTCCTTCTCAAGCTTTGATTTCTGGGCTTGGAGAGTTTGAAAAGCCTCGTGATGACAAGCTTTCTCCTGAAGGCGATTCACTTCAGCCTGGAGTTTCTTTTTCTCTTTCTCCGCACGAGAATGATGAATGTGTAGATTATCATAAGCTGAAGCACGGACACCTAGCATAGATCTGCAACTAGCAGCCTGAAAAGAGTAAAGATAGCCAATGTAAATATTTCTAATACTTTCTTATCTTGGAAAAAGGAAGTGAATGAGCTAAAGGTATACCTGTAGCTCAAGGCTAGCAGCCCTCTTTAGTAAGAAATCAGAAGGTTGAGCTACTGCCAACCGCCAGTCCTCTTCGTGGGGAATGCTATCTAAGATCATAGCAGCCAAACCCCCATCTATCGCATTGACCATTCCGGGGAAGGAAACACTGGCACCCCTCCCTTGTATGGTCGAAGGAGGAACATCCAGACCCTTCTGACGGAGGGAGTGGATGAAAGCTAAAGAGCTAGTAGAGGATGAAGAAAGATAGGGCTGAGAGGTTTGAATCTCCTTCTGAGGAAGGTAAGGATTAATGCTAGAAAATGTAGCTAAAGGATTTAAAGCCTGGACTTGAGAATCCCGTTCATGCAGAGCAGGGGATCCAAAAGCAGCAAAACCCAAAGCAGAGGGAATTATAGTTCCCTGAGTGGAGCCAAGAACTATGGAGCTGGGCTCATACCGCCCCTTCTTAGCAGGGGAACTACGAGGGGATGAGTTTTTCCTCTTATCAGAAGAAGGAGGAAAAAAAAATCTGTTGAATCCTCAAGTCTTCTTTAGAGGTGGAAGAAGCCTCTGTAGTAGTCAGATCCTGATTTGGTGAAGAAAAGGTAAAGCCCTCCACCAAAGCAGGGGTAACAGGGAGGGGGGAAGAAGAATCTGGCCCCCCCACATCCACCATTGGCCTTGATTTAGCAGAAGCTCTGCTTTTCCCCTGCCGCGAAGCTGATACCTTTGATCGAGAGGAAGAGGAGACATCTGCCCCTCGGGGAGGTTTAGGCAAGCTCTTGGAACCTCCTATAGGGGAAGAGAAGGCTTCGCGCTCAGCCACAGAAGCTTCCTTAGCCAGACCAGGAGCTCCGTCTTTGGGATCTGCCTCAGCAATTAATTGTTGGAGCTTATCAAAGGCCTTCTTCTTTAGATTTTGTTTGGAGACGTCCATTCCTATGCATATTGAAAAAATTAATACCATGCATAAACCCAGAAAAGGGGATCTAAAAAATAGCAATAATATCAAAGAAATTTTTTACCCATTAAAGGAGACCAGGGAATGCTGGGTTTCAAACCAAAGAAGGAAAGAGTATCTTCACTCTCTATAAGAGGCCTAAGCATAGTATGATCAGAAGGATACTCATGTAAAAGTGAAGACATTATTTCTTCTTCCCAAGAAGATAACTTAGAAGGGAGAGACCGAGAGGTTTTCTCCTTACCAGGATTCCTATACAAACTAATATCAGGGATATTCCAAGAAGTGCCCGAAGAAGGCCTAACTACTAAATAGCACTTATGCCAATCTTTATCTATAGATTCATACTTGCCATATATATCAGCAAAGCGAACAGCGGGAGAAAATACAGATGAGAGTCTCTGTGTTTTAATTCATGAGTACGAAAGAAGAGGAACGCAGTATCCTTTACCCCCTCCAGGCTAGCAATTATGTGAAAAAAAGTAGCCTTACGAATGGAGGCTGGATTCAATTGATTCAGGGGAGCATTGTATAAATGAGCAAGGCGAGAGAAAAAGGGGGGCACAGGAAAACGTAGTCCGGCTCCTAATTGAAAGAACCAGAAGGCCTTCAGAGGAGGCTCTAATGATGAAGGACGCTCATTTTTCTCAGGGATCCTTAGAGAATATCCTCCAAACTCCTTTACTTTTTTCATAAAAACATCTAACGTTGTTTTATCTAGAGCAGAAGATTCATATTTTCTAGGGGTAAGATCTGTTTCTTTGGTTTATCCTCCATGCTCTCCCTTTGAACTCCAGATCCCGAAATAGATCTGGTAGACCTGCTACGGCCTTGATGGCCAGAAGTACCTCGTCGGGAGGGAGAAGATTTCATAGTAGCCTTCTAAAAAGATGACAATGGAGAATCTAAGAGGAGGGTGAAGTGTAGAAAATACCTGCGCAGTGGGGAGAAAGAGCGTCAAGAAGTCGAAAAGGGGAAAAGGAAGGGTTTCCTCTCTTCCTCTGAAAATTTGAGAAATATAAGGAAAAACAAGTAGTTATTGCCCATAAATTTTGGGAAAGGAAAAGGGGAAAAACAGAAAGCGCGTTTCTATCAACACCCCAGAATCTAGTTAATGCCAGAAGAAGGGTGTCGTCCTCCCTTTGAGCGTGCTCACACGCGCGAGAAAATAATAAAAAATAAAGAGAGACAAATAAGGATGTGGATCCCTTTTTCCTTCAGAAAATAAGGCCAATTCTTTCATAAAAAAGTTGCAGAAGCCTTAAAATCTTCCCCAGGAATTCGCCGAAACCTCATATAACACGGAGAAGATGCCTTCATAGTCTGAAAAAACTCAAGCTCAATGAATGAAGTTTAGTCATTGGTTTCGACGGCAATGAGCAATAAAGGGAGGCTAGGGCCTCTTATAAGCGAAAAGTAACAAAGCCCTGCCTCTCTTACGCTTTAGTCATATCGGAGAAGTAATGATGAAGAAAATTAAAATTCCTGCATCTTTCTGACCTTGGAAGACCAAACGTTGCACCGTTTTCCATGCGACAAGACGTTGTGGCATATGTAGCATAACTTTTCCCTGCCAGTACCTCACCAGAAGCTAATGAAGCCCGCTCCTGGACCTGGGGGGGGAGTAGCTGATAGGGACCAAGTATCAGCCTCGTTATCTAAATAAATCGATTCACTAGAAAGACACTTTTCTTATAAGCATATGGTAGCATATTACCAGAAGCTCTGAGGGTTCTTAAAGGCTTCAGACACTCAATGCATATATATAAGGTATGTCCTACGCAGAAGCTAGAAGTCTTATCTCCTCCCAGAAGCCACCTGGGATTCATCGGCATCTATTAGGAGCCAAGGGATCTGATCAATGCCCCAAGCATCTGGCAGAACCCTAGATTCTGTGTAGCACGCTATCCGCGTGACTCTACGAACTCTAGAGTGAGGACCACTGCATTCATGACGGAGGGAATCCTGTCCCCATGGGAATTCCTTTTCTGTCCTTCCTTCGCAGGAATGCTTGCTTTTTCACCCTCCTCGCACCTATAAATACCCGACTATCGCGTCCTTCATGATCATCCTTCATAATAATCACAACTCAACTCTCCATACAAACACGCACTCTTGCGTACTGTTTTATTCACTTACACCCTGCCTCACGAGCTCCTTCGAGCTCGAGCAGTCCAGGCTTTCGAAGCCTCTTGCTGGGAGTCGTCACCCACAATCACTCTCATTCTCCTTCCTCGGTACTGGGAAGAGTCTCTTTTGCTCTCCCCCTTGAGCTTAAGGTAAAACCCTCATTCTCTAAAGGGAATGAGGCTGGACAGAGCTCCGTGCTCCTCGTTTCTCTCTTTCTCTCCCTACTCCATTTCTTCATTATCTACTTGAACGAGTGTTAAACTCCCTGGATTTTGCTAGTTCATGGCCAAATATGCCTGAATACGCCTTTTATTTAAACATATACCTTGATTACTACTTATCACTCCTATTCAAACAATGCTCTGCACAAAATATACGACTATAGCTCTTCGAATATACGAATCCCTTGCTCTTTATCGTTTTAACGCTTTATCCATGAATGCTCCTTACAAAACATGATGAATAATCTTTTAAATTGTTGTAGATCTCCAACCCGGATCTATCACATATAATGGGCAAACCTCTCATAAGCCTGACTCAGTAAGCAATATTTTCAAAAATCCTATTCAATAGGCAATACTTTCATAAATCCCGTATAAGGGGCAGAACCCTGCATAAACCCAATTTAACGGGTGATATTTTTGCCAGCCTCATTTAATAGGCGACACTCTCTTAAGCCCCATATGATGGGCGAAATCCTTCATAAGCCTTACTCAATAGGCGCCATTCTTGCAAGCTCTATTTAAAAGACTGTATTCTCATAACTCCCGTACAAGGGATATTATTCTCATTAAACATTGTCTAACAAGGAACGTCCCACCAAAAAAGCCCTGTAAAATAGGCATCACATAAAAAATCTCTCCATAGTAAGCATTATACACAAAAAGGTCTGCATGGCCAGACACCTCGCATCGAGTCTTATAAAATAGGACGCTATACGAGTCCTAAAGGACATCCCACCGTAGTCATATCCTCTCCAAAAGCTTCATAAAGAGTGCCTTAGGAAAATGGACACCCTAGTAATGGGTCTCACAAAAGCAGGTTTTATTGACTTCAAACTAATATTGGCAAAAGCCACCCCTTAAAAAGCCTTGTAGTAAACAGACAATGTTCGTCAAAACTACCGTGAAAGGTTTATGATTACAAAAGAATCTATTAAACACAAGTTATGTACATCTTAAGCTTCCTTCAAGGAGCGCCTGAAATTAACTCTCTAAATATCCACAAATCTTTGCAGAATCTTGCAAGGATGAAACCCGCTTCAGATGCTGTTTCAAAAGAAGCCGGCCAAGCCACTGGAAACCCAGTAAATTCCCTACTGGGGAATAAAGGAAAAGGCACTGTGGTGACAGAAGCCAGTGTCAACATGGAGGCTCAGTTCTCTCCAACCATGCTCCTGCAAATGAAAACGCTAGTAGAAGGCGTGGTTGAAGGGGCCGTCAAGAAAAGACTTCACACCTTGGGAATGAACTCCCAAATCCCAGATCCCCCAAGTGAAAACCAAGAGGGTGGAGGAAGCAAGAGCACCCCCGCAGCGCACAAGCAGAAGCCTATAAATCCGAGCGCAGATCAAGAACTAACTCCAAAGCTGCCTCCCATAGTGAATGAGACAGAGGAGGGATTTTCGACTGATTGGGAATCCCCAGATGAAGAGGGACCTGAGGAAATTGAAGGGAACCTCAATGAGAATACCAATAACACATGGGCCAAAAAGTATGCCCAGCAGCAAGAGTAGATGAAGCTCCTGGCGAAAGAAGTAAAAAGGCTAAAAGAGTAAAAGCAAGCTGCAGAAAGGGCTTCAAAGGAAATAGAGACAAGCGAAAGAGAAACTCGCAATCTAAATGAAGAAGAAAACCATATACACTTTCCAAATGACAAGAGTAAGGGGAACAAGTCGGAGCTTTTCTCCTTATATATTGATGAGAATAGTCCATTCTCTGTGGACATTCAAACTGATCCTGTTCTCAGCAACTTCAAAACAATCTCTTGCGAGTACCAAGGGAAGGGAGACCCTGAGGAACATTTGATGAAATTTGAAAGCTTGTGCCTCCTCCACCAGTATTCAAAGGGGGTCAAATGCAGAGTATTCCTCACAACCCTATCAGGGACCGCCCAACATTGGTTCAAACAGCTACCAAAAGCTTCTATCCACTCCTTCATGGATCTGAGGGAAGTCTTCCTCCAACAGTTTGTCAGCGCTAAAAGAACTACTAGAAATTCACTGCATCTGACAACCATCAAGCAAGGTGCTAATGAGAGTCTGAGAGACTACATGACACGATTCAATGAGGCTGTCTAGGAAATACCAGGAGTAGAGCCAAAACTAAAAGTGCATGCCTGTGTAGATGGCTTGAAACCGGGGCAATTCTTTGCTTCTCTCATCAAAAAGGAAGCCACCTCTTTTGAAGAATTATTGACAAGAGTTCAAAAGTATATCCATATGGAAGAAGCCCTAAGCAGCAAGAGGGCCGAACTGGCTTCTCAAAGGGAAAAGAAGCCGGAAGAAAGGAAAAGACCATCCCCAGATGCCAAGAAAACTGATAAAAATAAAAGATTTCTGAGATCATTCACTCCGCTCATCAAACAACCTGTTGACTTACTAGAAGTGGTTATGAAAAAACCGGGGGTCCAGATCCCCACTGGACATAGGCAGCCACCAAGGAATCCACCTTCTGAAAGGTTCTGCAAATTCCATAATGATTTTGGCCACACGACCAATGACTGCAGAAATTTAAGGATTGCCATCGAGAAGCTAATCCAAGAGGGAGAACTCTTGGAATACGTCAAGAGGGAGACAGAACAAAATAAAAGGCGCAAAGAAGCTCCTGAGAAGGCATCTGATGCTAACCAAGGGCTAGAGCCTAAAGGCATTATTAAGATGATATATGGAGGACCAACCATGGGAGATTCCAACAGAAGTAGAAAAGCATCTGCCAGAGAGTTACATATGCACAAAAGACATGGGGTCTGGAAGGTCGAAAAAGGCTTACCCCCGCCAGAAATTTCATTTGGACCCGAAGATAATCAAAAAGTAACTCATCCACATGACGATGCCTTGGTCATCACAGTGGAGATAGAAAGGTATCAAGTCCAAAGGGTCTTTGTGGATACAGGGGCCGCAGTTAACGTTATATTTGAGAGCTGTTTCAATCATATGAGTCTCCAGAAGCCTTTAAGTGGTGTAGCCACAGCTCTGCATGGTTTCTCAGGAGACCCTGTAATGTCGTTGGGGTCAATCGACTTGAAGCTCACCCTGGGTGAAGGACCTATGCGGGTATCAAAGCCAGTCGCCTTTCTGGTGGTGCGGCAACCATCTTCTTATAATATTATCCTAGGGAGGACTGCCCTAAATCCATTCCAAGCAGTGGTTTCCACTTACCATCTGATGATGAAATTCCCCGTGGGAAGCCAGGTGGGACAGGTATCGGGAGACCAAGGAGTTTCGCGAAAATGCTACATCCAATTGGTGCAAGCAGGAGAGGCCAGGAAAAGGCCGATAGCAGAACCTGTTGGCGATAGGGATGAAACGAAACCTGAAGAGAAGAGGCTCAAGGCCTTGACTCAGGCAGAAGAAAGCCAGAATCTCTCCACTTCAATGGAGCACTTGCTGATCACCAGCACCAATTCCTCTGGAGAGTCCTTGCTATCCAAAGACCCAAACAAACAGTCGCTCCAACAGATCAATGAAAGCAAAGGATCTGAAATCGAAACAGCAAGCACATACCACGCTCCAATTGTGAAGGGGCAGTGGGAAACTTTGATGGACAGAGCAAGGGCAAAAGTCAGAGGCTTAACCGAGATGTCAGGTCAAGGGAATGTCGAAGAGGCAATAAACAAGGGAAAAGGTAATACCTTCGAAATATGCAGGAAAAGCTAGGAGCTGTTCTTGAGGAAAAGGGAAAATGCAGGGGGATTATGACCTCTAATCATTCTGAAAATTTTTCTTTTATATATATATTAGTCGATATGAGAAAAACACTGGACCATGCCTCCTTATCTTAATCGGTATGTTTTGCAAGTTTTTAGCTCTCAAATGAGGAGTAATTCCTTTGGATTCTTAGGCCTCACTTAGGGGGGGGGGGGGGGGGGAGTAGGGGATACCCTACATTCCAATGCTAGTACTCCATTATCTTAAAATGCTTTTAGCACATCCCCATACGCGTATTCCATTATTTTAAAAAAATGCTTCTAGCCTGCATTCTATTACCTCTAAATACTCTAGCAAGAGGAACATGGCAAATGAAAACAAGATGAAAGGTCATATAAGTAGAAGGATAATATTCTAAATTGATGGAAAGCAATAGAAACGTGCCAAAGGCTAGGTTTTCAAAACATTCGGCAGATAGCAGAAAGAAGTAATACTGTTTATGCCCCATCAGCATGATGGTAGGGCCATAAAAAGCGCCCTACTACAAACATCAAAAAGAATAAATTGTTTTAAAACATTTCATCAAAGATAGCCGCTCTAAAAAGCAGGATCCGAGGAGGAAGCCAGATCCTCAGAGCTAAATGAATGAGAGGATGAAGCTTCACCCTGGGGAACAAGGGGAGTTTTATTCGAATGCAAGATCCAATCGTCCTTAGGACAGCCCGTTGGAATAGTAAAATCATCATTTGCCCCCAACCCATCTTCCCTCTTTGATAGGGTGTGCATGGTGGGAATAGCTTCTTGAGAAAGGGAGGTACATAAAATCTTCTCCCTTGTTAATTCCTAACAAGAAAAAAGAACCGTTGAATATGTAATAATAAACCCTTAACGGATAAACATAACCCTAGCAAGGAGAAGAAGGGCACCTTATCAAAGGCCTTTTTCATAAGCCTCATGATCGTAGTTGTTTCACCAAAAAGTGTTCGCAATAGAACGAAATCCTATCGTAGCACTAGCAAGTAAAACCAAAGTATCGAATCTCAAGGAAAACTTAACAGGGCAATTAATTATGTAGTAAACCTAAAACTAAGAAAGCAAGTAAAGAATATTTTGGGGTTTTTGTTTTAAATCCTAGGCAAATAAAATAAATCAAAGCAAGTAAATAAAAAGCAATTAAATAACTAATCTAGAACTCAAGAAATAAATCTAAGAATTAAACTAGAAGAAAGCAATTAAATCTACCTAGGCAAGAATCGAAAAGAAAGCAATAAAGAAAGCAACGAAGGAAACGAAAGCAAAGAAAGAAGCATAAATAAATTTAGACATGATGAATTGAAATCTGGAAATTAAAGGCAAATAAATCTAACTTGAAAACTTTGAAAAACGAAAGAGAATTGAAAGCAAGAAAACGAATCTAAACTTTAAACTTGAAATCGAAAGAACGAAATTAAACTAAGGAATTTAAACGGAGCAATTAAGAAAACGAATCTAAAACGAAAGCAAGCAATTAAAACGAATAAACGAAAGCAATAAAAGAACTTACGAAAATTGAGACGAAGAACGAAGAACTTGAATTAAATAAACGCCTTGAATTAAATTGCAATAAACGAAGAACGAATCCGGATCCGAACAATAGAAAGCTAAACTAAAGTATTTGAATCTGAAAACTAAAGCTAAAGAATGATAAAAGATGATCATAATTCGTGTACAAGGGATGATATATATATACTAGGTAAAAACCTAGATAAATAAGGAAAGAACAGCTGGTCGCCGACTTTTGGACGATCGTCCAGATTGTGGAGGCAATCTGGCCGGTCGTCCAGATTAGGAACTGGATAACTGCTTCGCACGTTTTTGGACGATCGTCCAGATTGTGAAGGAAATCTGGACGGTCGTCCAGATGAGGTTCTGGTATCTCACGGCTTTGCCTTCTCTTCGTGCACTTTTCGTCCCGTTTTCTTCCAATTTCTCCCCTTTTGCTCCTATGATACCCAAAACTCCAAACAAACAATCATAGCCAAAAGACACACTAAAAGACACAAAAACATAATGAAAACTAACACGAAAACGCAACGAAAAACCTAACAAATAAACACCAATCAAACTCCCCCACACTTAGACCTTTGCTTGTCCTCAAGCAAAACAAAACAAACAATAGACTCAAGTATCGTGAACTATATTGGCCTCAAAGCTTTTCAAAAACAACCCTCATGTTCATGATCAAAACTATGCACACAACCTTAGCATCAATCAACACAATCTACTCAACTAATTCAAAGTATGCTAATCCATCAAAGAACACTCCCAAACATGTGAAATTTTGTATATGAAAGTGAACACTCAACTCTCTCAAAGAAAAGATGTAATATAATGCACATCAAGAAGGTTCACTCAACATCAATGCAATGCAACATGTTTACCATAAGCTTGCCTTTAATCTCAACATCTCCACCTAATGTAATACTTACAAACAAGGATCAAAAAGGTCTTTATATAAGCTTGTAATGTAGGGACATTGGTTAAGGTAGGGAATATATAGGCTAAGTGACTCAAAATGCTCTAAATCATCAACCTCTTTTTCAACTCCAACCAAAGTATGGATTTTAATCTCCATCTTCTACCCTCCAACACACCAATTACAAACTCAAAGATGCTAAACTATACAAATCAAAGCTAACTATCCCCTTATGCTTATTTTTTTCTTTTTCTTTTTCTTTTTTTTTTTCTTTTTTTTTTTTTTCTCTAGAGCTCAACTAATACATGTTCTTTCTAATTTGAACAAAGGCTCTATTTTTTTTTCTCTCTTTTTTTCTAAGCTTATAGGGATAGCTAACTACACTTAAACAAGCATCTCAAATTTCTTTTCTTTCTCTCCTTCTACACCACAACAAGTATTTTCAAATTTTCTCCTTCCATATCACCAACTACAACTAAGGATACCCATAATCATCCAAACCTCCTATCATCCGGTTTCACAAAGAACGGCTAATAAAGGCTCAAAAGGGGTAAACAAAGGATTATGAACAAGGTTAGTGTATAGGAATCATGTGGCTACGAAAGAATGGCCTAAGATCATCTCCTAGTTCGTAAATAGACTAAGGTCTTGATGGAGAAACAAGGCAAGTTCTAGAAACAACGAAGCAAGCATGATCACTCAATCAAAGAATAGGCATAAATATGCACAAAAAGCTCAAATCTCACGGGTTCAAACTAACTAGTTCCCGACATCAAAGCATACATCAAATTCGTCAAATAAAATGCGTCGCTTCGCCAAGGTTCCATGCATAATAAAGATCATGAGTTTTTTTTTTTTTTTTTTCAAAAATCAACAATTCTCTATCATTGGCCAAGTCCACAATACTATCATCACATGCTTACTTGACTCAATTAACACCTAAGACTCAACAAAATTAAAAACTTCATGCCAAAAGTTCAAAGACCCCCCCCCCCCCCCCCCCCCACACTTAAAATCAAGCAATGTCCCCATTGCGAGAAAATAAAAAAGGAAAGGGATAGAAAAACTTATCGCATGAAGACAAACAACACACTCGAAATCCCGAGAAGGTTCCAAGTGAGTACCTACAAAACAAACACAAAACAAAATACCAAAGCATAAAATTGCACAAAATAAAGAAATCAAAATAAAAGACTCAAAACAAAACACGAAACAAGGCTATGATCAATTGAATGGACCTCCAAACCGTGGGTCATTCCATCATGGATCGTAGGGAGACCAATAACGGGGATCCTCCGGGTTTGGTGGAGCGGAGGTGGAGCCAATGGAGAAGTCGGTGTACCGCATCAAATGGCCCTCAATGCTCGACACCCTCCTATCCAAGCCAGACACGTGTGTAGACAAACCCGCCATTTGGTTAGACAAACCCGTCATTTGGGTGGACATGGAATCGAAACGAGCAAACATCCCTTGTTGAAAATCAGCCCAATATGGAGGAATCTCGGCCTCCATGGCCTGGCGAGCTCGGACGAGATCTCTTCGAGTGTAGTAGTGAATAATGCGCTCATCATCGTCCGGAACATGCTGCTGCTCCTCCTCGTCTCCGTTCCCGTCGTCCTCGTTTTCCACTTCCTCCTCTTCTTCCTCTTCTTGTGCCTCTTCTTGTTGCTCAGCATCTTCCTCCATTTGGTGCTCGGCATCTTGCCCGGCTCTTCGAATACGACGCGCGTCAGAATAGTAAGCACGAACAGAGGCTCGGTCCTCAACTCGAGTGAACTCGGTTGGACTCCTCATCAAGTGAGCATTGATCAACTCCGTGGATGACATCTCCACACTTTGCACCAACCCTCCGGCCTCCGAAATATCTACGCCAAAGTGACGAGCTAGAGCCGTCGCGACGTATCCAAGAGTGGGATGGGCGCCGTTCTTCGACTGCACGTGTGAGAGCTGCGTCCATATGAATGGGGCCAAACACACCTTCCGATTGTACCTAGCACACCAAAGCAAATAAACCTCCATGCCCGTTACCTTACTGGCCTCCTTTTTACCGGAGACCATGTTAGATATGAAGCGATGGAGTATAATCAAAGCATCATCGCGTAAAAAGGAACTAGACACACCCGAAGTTCTAAAATTATTAACACCCGTCAATTCCATCCAAGCCTCATTAACATTAAAATCAGCAGGCACATAATCAGAGATATTAGGGTTAGCACGAAAACCAAATACTGATTTCATCGTTTCCTTAGAAACTTCCCACAAGACACCACGAAAAGTACATTCCATCACAACCTCATTACCACGTCTAGTTAAGCGAAAACTACTACACATCTCTAGACACAAACTATTATGCGCCTCCCATTGTCTAGACATACATTGCATTAATCCCAATCGAAGAGCATATTCGCGAATAGTCGGAAAAATAGACAAACGCCTCAAAAAATCCATATCGTAATGCCTAGGAGGACGTATGTCAAGATTTTTCAAACGAAGGTAGAGATTGGTAGTAGCGTACCTATCGGTTGCGAAAGGAACCCGTTGGCGACGCCCGTACTCTTGCTCATTGTCACCCGGTGAGTGACGATCGAGACTCACAATGTAGGGAGTACGATTCATGGTGATGATGGGAAGTGGTTTGACGAAGGATGGCACACGAACGGAGCACGAACAACGAAAGTGAAAAACGGGGCAGCCTCCAATCTGGCCGGTCGTCCAGATTCAGCTTGAATTCTGGACGGTCGTCCAAAAAATCTGGCCGGTCGCGGAGATTCTGGCCGAGCGCGGTGACGCGGCGGCGACGGGGTGGCGGCTGAGCGACGGCGGCGCGGTGGTGGCTGAAGCGGACGACGTCGGCGTTGGTGCTAACGGCGCGGCGCGGGTGGCTGAATGGCGGCAGGACTGACAGCGGCGAAGGTGCAGGTGGCTGCCGGCGGCGTGCTGACGGCGGCGAAGCTGCGGCGGCGACGGTGATTCTGAACGGCGGCAGGCTGGCGGCGATGGGTGGTGGTGGTGGCTGGTTCGTTGGATGAGAGCTGTGGAGAAGATAGAAGAAGAGAGGAGATAAGAGGTAGGTTAAAAAGAAGTAATGGGCCAGCTCACTCGTTTGACTCGGCAAAGGAAACGGGCCCACGGGATTCTGGACGATCGTCCAGATTTCGTAAAGAATCTGGCCGGTCGTCCAGATTAGCTACTGGTCGCGATTTGGTTTGCTCAGTTCTGGACGGTCGTCCAGAATCCTTAGGGAATCTGGCCGATCGTCCAGATCAGCTGCTGGTAATCCACGCCAATTCCTGCAAAAAGACACTTACTAACACGAAAATTGAAGATTAACACGAAAGACTATGAAAAATACTAAATCTAAAATTATTTATATTATTTTTTTTACGTGGGTTGCCTCCCACCAAGCGCTTGTTTATCGTCATTAGCTTGACGTACCAAATACTCAAGAGGAGAGTGGGGGGTCGGATATGAGAATCGTCTCCACCGTTTGAGGCAATGTCGACCCTTCGATGTACGGCTTCAATCGTTGCCCGTTGACCGAGAAGATGTATCCCGAGTCCTCGTTCTTGATTTCTACCGCACCATGGGGGAAAACTTGCACCACCGTGTATGGACCTCCCCACCTAGACTTAAGCTTACCCGGAAATAAACGAAGACGAGAGTGAAAAAGTAGTACCTTCATTCCGGGTTTGAACTCCTTGAAGGCTATGCGTCTATCATGTAGACGTTTCACCTTGTCCTTGTAGATCTTGGCATTGTCATAGGCTTCATTCCTTAGCTCGTCGAGCTCCTCCATTTGCAAAATCCTCCGATCATGAGCATCGTCGAGGTCGAAATTGATGCGCTTGAGGGCCCAATACGCCTTGAACTCTATCTCAACGGGCAAATGACACGACTTACCATAGACGAGCCTATAGGGACTCATCCCAAGCACGCCTTTGTAAGCCGTGCGATATGCCCAAAGAGCGTCGTTCAACTTGTCGGCCCAATCCTTCCTCGATGGCTTGACCGTCTTCTCTAAAATCCCCTTGATTTGGCGATTGCTCGTCTCCGCTTGTCCCGAGGTTTGTGGATGATAAGGAGTCGCCACCTTGTGAGTGATGGCGTTCTTCTTCATGAGCTTGGCGAACAACTTGTTGCAAAAATGTTTTCCCCCATCACTAATGATCACACGAGGGAAACCAAACCTACACAAGATATTTTCCTGCACAAACTTCAAGACAACGTGAGAATCACATGTCTTCGTGGGTATTGCTTCTACCCACTTAGACACGTAATCGACGGCAAGTAAAATGTATTCGAAACCATGGGATTTAGGAAAAGGTCCCATAAAGTCGATGCCCCACACATCAAAAATCTCAACCACTAAAATAGGATTAAGGGGCATCTCATTACGGCGACCTATAGAACCTGTGCGTTGGCAACGATCGCATGCAAGGTAGAAGGCTTGAGCATCCTTGAACAAGGTAGGCCAATATAATCCACTTTGTAGCACCTTATGAGCAGTCTTTTGGCCTCCAAAATGTCCTCCACTCGGCTCCTCGTGACAATGTCGCAGCACCTCGGTTTGCTCGTGGTCGGGAACGCACCTTCGAATCACCTCGTCCTTCCCAAGCTTGAACAAGTGAGGATCCTCCCAATAGTATTGCCTACACAAACGAAGAAACCTTTTCTCTTCTTGAGCGTTAAGGACGGGTTTAGTGTCCTTATCGGCCAAGTAATTAGCAATATCGGCAAACCAAGGAGTAGCACTCACTTCATTAACATTCTCAAAGGGAAAGGAATCACAAATATCATCAAGAGAAGCATAAGGGGGAGGTGAATCGAGACGGGAGAGATGGTCGGCCACAAGATTATCACTACCTTTCCTATCACGAATTTCAATGTCAAATTCTTGCAATAATAAGACCCATCTAATCAACCTAGGTTTTGCTTGGGCTTTAGTCAAAAGATGTTTAAGAGCACCATGATCACTATAAATAATCACCTTAGACCCTATGATGTAAGATCTAAATTTATCTAAGGCAAAAACAACGGCAAGCATTTCTTGTTCGGTGGTGGTGTAATTCACTTGAGCCGGATTAAGAGTTAAACTAGCATAGTAAATCACACGAAGCATCTTATCGACTCTTTGACCCAAAACAGCCCCTACGGCATTATTAGACGCATCACACATAATCTCAAAAGGCAATGACCAATCGGGACCAACTACAACGGGAGCAGAGATGAGTTTTTCTTTTAAAGTGAGAAAAGCATTCATACAAGACTCATCAAAGTGGAAAGGCACATCTTGAGCAAGCAATCGACAAAGAGGTTGGCTAATTTTAGAAAAATCCTTAATGAATCGTCTATAAAAGCCCGCATGACCAAGGAAACTCCTAATACCTTTGACATCACTAGGTGGTGGCAATTTTTCAATCACCTCCACTTTCGCTTTGTCGACCTCTATGCCCTTACTCGAAACTACATGGCCTAGAACAATTCCACTTCTAACCATAAAATGACTCTTTTCCCAACTCAAGGTAAGTCCACTCTCAATGCATCTCTTAAGGACTCTCTCTATTTTCAACAAGCAATCATGGAAAGACGACCCGAAAACAGAAAAATCATCCATAAAAATCTCTACAAAATCACCGATAAATTCCGAAAAAATAGACATCATGCATCTTTGGAACGTACCCGGTGCGTTGCAGAGACCAAATGGCATCCTCCTATAAGCGTAGGTCCCGAAAGGGCTTGTGAAGGCCGTCTTTGCTTGATCCTCCGGAGCTATCGCAATTTGATAGTAACCTGACAAACCATCTAGAAAACAATAAAACTCTTGCCCGGCTAACTTATCAAGCATTTGATCAATAAAAGGGAGAGGAAAGTGGTCCTTTTTGGTGGAAGCGTTGAGCTTCCTATAATCGATGCACATCCTCCAACCGGTAACCGGGCGCGAGGCGACCAACTCGTCCTTCTCGTTCTTTGACACCGTGATTCCTCCCTTCTTCGGAACGACGTGCACCGGGCTAACCCACTCACTATCGGCGATGGCATAGATAATACCCTCCGCCAATAGCTTGTAGATTTCCTTGCGCACGACCTCCATGAGCATTGGGTTGAGCCTCCTTTGTCCATCTCGTTTGGGGCGGGTGCCTTCTTCGAGATTGATGCGATGCATGCACGTGGCCGGGCTAATTCCTCGTATATCGGCCAAGCTCCATCCAAAAGCGAGCTTGTTCTCCTTGAGTATGCCCACCAAAGCTCCTTCCTCTGCAAGAGACAAAGAAGAAGAGATGATTACGGGTTTTTGATTGCCTCCCTCTAAAAATATATATTTCAAATGCGAAGGCAGCTCTTTCAACTCCAACGGCTCCGGAATCTTCGAGCCGGGCTCGGGATCTTGAGGTGGAAACGGTAGCTTGATCCCAATGTCTCTCTCCATTCGCTCCCACTCCATTTGATCTCCGGATCCCCAACACACCTCCTCCGTGTCAAAATCCTGCACAAAAGAGCACTCGGCCAAGGCATCAACCTTATCGATGAAAGAACAATTATCAATTAAATTGACCGATGACATAGGCCGACTCTTATGCACAGAAAACGAGACATCCTCTCCTAAAACGGACATCTTAATCACACCACTCTTCACATCAATCAAAGTATTAGTTGTAGCCATGAAAGGACGACCTAGCAAAAGTGTGTGCTCAATACCATTTTCTTGTACCTCACCTATCTCTAAAACCACAAAATCAACGGGAACAATCAAACCCCCTACGCGAACAAGAATATCCTCAATAATACCTCTAGGGTACCTAATAGACCTATCCGCCAATTGAAGGCTCATGCGAGTGGGTTTAAGTTCTCCTAACTCTAATTGCTTAAAGATAGAATAAGGCATAAGATTAATACCGGCACCTAAATCTAGCATACCACATGCTTCCTTACCATTACCTAAAGAGATAGTGATAACGAAAGAACCTGGATCTCGTTGCTTAGGTGGAAGAGGGTGTCGCATAATTGATGTCGCCACCTCCGATACCAAAATTGTCTCCATCTCATCGAACGGCTTCTTCCTCGATGTCAACTCCTTCACGAACCTCACAAACGGTGGCACGTTGCGAATAACATCAAGGAGAGGCAAGTTCACGTCCACCTTTGAAAGAAGCTTGTAAAGATCGGCGAATTGTTGATCACGCTTCTTGTTCTTCACACGACTTGGATAAGGAATGGGAGGAACATAAGGATTGGAAGCCTTGTGTAGAGGTGGGGCTTCCTTCTCGGGCTCGTCGGACTCCGTATGCTGCTCACCTGATTTGGACGATCGGCCAGAAGAGTCGGGGTGACTTGGCCGATCGTCCAGATTAGCTGCTGGGTTCTTGGGCGAGTTGGGAATTCTGGACGAGCGTCCAGAATCTGGACGACCGTCCAGATCAGCTACTGGACGGGGCTCTCGCGCCTGCGTTTTGGCCGATCGTCCAGCATCTGGACGACCGTCCAGATTGGGTGCTGGACGAGCGTGTTGATGTGGAGGTGCTGTCGGCGTCTTCGGTCCATTCCAACGGGGACCCGGGCCCCATCTATCTCCCATGCGTCCTTGAGGTGGCATTGACACTCCATTGTCCACGTGCCTCCCGCTCCGCAACACCGAGACGGCTTGGGCTTGATGCGGTGGAAAAGGAGGAACATATGGGGGATATTGCACCTCGTTAGCTTGTTGTGGTTGGGTCCCTTGGCTCGGAATCCGCCCCGGTTGTTGCATCAAGTGCATAGATCCCGAAATTTGGCCAATGGCCGTCTCGAGCCGCTTCATGTTTGCATCAAGTGCATGGAAACGATCCTCATCGGCGGGAGGCTTTTGTGGAGGTCCTTGAGGACGAGAGTTTGGGTATGGTGGTGGTGGTGTAGGATTAGATTGAGGAGGGTAATATGGAGGTGGTGGATAATATGGATTTGGAGGGTATTGAGGGGGTGGATAATATGGTGGAGGTTGAGGGTAGTAGGGATTTGGTGGAGGAGGATAGGGGTTATTATATGGTGGAGGACGCCTATTTGGATAGGTAGGGGGGTTACCTTGCCCTTGTGTCGGCCTCGGATTTTGGTAGCGTCCATTATATCCCCCTTGGTATCCTTGAGGTGGTACTTGAGGTGGGTATCCTTGAGCGGCGTAGACCTCGGCTCCTCCTTCGTATTGAAACTCCCCCATGTTGTGGCACACCTCCTTGATGTGTCCAAGCTCTCCACAAATCTCGCATTGATCGGGCTTCCTCTCTTCCTCCTTCGGGGCCGGTGCACTTTGCTTAACCTTCAAATTCTCGAGATCCCTATACATGTCGGTAATTTGCTTCTTCAAGTCGGGGCTCATCGAAATTGCACTCGCCTCCACTTTCCTCGGTCTAGCTGATTTTTGTTGAGAACTCGCAGCAAGCGTCTCGAATATATCCTTCAACTCTTCAGCCGTCTTGACCGCTATGTTGCCTCCGGCCGAACTATCTACCATGAATTGGCAAGTTTGGTTGAGGGCGTCGTAGAAATATTGCCAAAGCAACTCCGGTGCCATTTGATGATGAGGGCATTGTTGAAGTAGCTCTTGGAACCTCTCCCATGCTTCGTGAAACGGCTCAACGATGTCTTGGGAGAAATTCATAATCTTTGACCGCACCTCTTGAGTCTTGCTGTTCGGGTAGTACTTGAGCATGAACTTTTCGCACACCGCATTCCATGTGGCAAGAGAGTTGGCCGGGAGTGCCAAATACCAAGACCTTGCTCGATCCTTGAGGGTGTACGGGAAGCACTTCATCTTCAAGGTGTCCTCCGTGAGTCCCGCGAGTGGGAAAGTTTGCACCACCGTGCAAAACTCTCGGATGAACGTCAACGCATCCTCGTTGGCCAGCCCGTGGTAGGATGGAAGCAACGCCATGTGGTGAGGTTTAAGCTCATGATTCCTGACCGCTTTCGTCAGGACAATCGCCGAAGTGGTGGCCGTGAATGTGGGGCGAGCAAAATCGCCCATGACTCTAGCTGCCATGGCTTCGGGCTCTGCAAACAACAAGACTAAACCGAAGTCTTGAGAATCGATCTCCTCCTTCTCCTTCGCGGCTAAGATCGCTTTCCTTTGATGGATGTTGTCGACGTAGGGCGCTAAATTCCTTTGAAGACTTCGGCGACCATGCATAAACAACACTCAACAAACGGGTTAAATGCACCGAGTGGGAGAGATAAGAAAATCGAAGAAACACAAATAAAAATAAAGCAAATAAAAATACTACACAATAAATCGCCTAAAGTTTTCCCCGGCAACGGCGCCAAAATTTGTTTCACCAAAAAGTGTTCGCAATAGAACGAAATCCTATCGTAGCACTAGCAAGTAAAACCAAAGTATCGAATCTCAAGGAAAACTTAACAGAGCAATTAATTATGTAGTAAACCTAAAACTAAGAAAGCAAGTAAAGAATATTTTGGGGTTTTTGTTTTAAATCCTAGGCAAATAAAATAAATCAAAGCAAGTAAATAAAAAGCAATTAAATAACTAATCTAGAACTCAAGAAATAAATCTAAGAATTAAACTAGAAGAAAGCAATTAAATCTACCTAGGCAAGAATCGAAAAGAAAGCAATAAAGAAAGCAACGAAGGAAACGAAAGCAAAGAAAGAAGCATAAATAAATTTAGACATGATGAATTGAAATCTGGAAATTAAAGGCAAATAAATCTAACTTGAAAACTTTGAAAAACGAAAGAGAATTGAAAGCAAGAAAACGAATCTAAACTTTAAACTTGAAATCGAAAGAACGAAATTAAACTAAGGAATTTAAACAGAGCAATTAAGAAAACGAATCTAAAACGAAAGCAAGCAATTAAAACGAATAAACGAAAGCAATAAAAGAACTTACAAAAATTGAGACGAAGAACGAAGAACTTGAATTAAATAAACGCCTTGAATTAAATTGCAATAAACGAAGAACGAATCCGGATCCGAACAATAGAAAGCTAAACTAAAGTATTTGAATCTGAAAACTAAAGCTAAAGAATGATAAAAGATGATCATAATTCGTGTACAAGGGATGATATATATATACTAGGTAAAAACCTAGATAAATAAGGAAAGAACAGCTGGTCGCCGACTTTTGGACGATTGTCCAGATTGTGGAGGCAATCTGGCCGGTCGTCCAGATTAGGAACTGGATAACTGCTTCGCACGTTTTTGGACGATCGTCCAGATTGTGAAGGAAATCTGGACGGTCATCCAGATGAGGTTCTGGTATCTCACGGCTTTGCCTTCTCTTCGTGCACTTTTCGTCCCGTTTTCTTCCAATTTCTCCCCTTTTGCTCCTATGATACCCAAAACTCCAAACAAACAATCATAGCCAAAAGACACACTAAAAGACACAAAAACATAATGAAAACTAACACGAAAACGCAACGAAAAACCTAACAAATAAACACCAATCAGTAGTGTCAACAGAAAAAAGAGGGAAGAGGGGGGCATCCCAAGCAGGAAGATCCTCGGAGGGCTCAACGGGCTGCCGAAGGACTTCAGAGGCCTTTCTCAGCACAGGCATGAACCAGGGTTCCCCAGTAGGGATGAAACAGTTCCTCTTAAGGGCCTCGGGTTTCGTTTCAAACATATGTATTATGGGCACCAAATTGATAGAGGCAGCCTGCTCAGGGACACCCAGTTGATCACAGCATTCAAAGACAACATCAGCAGCCCAGCTCGTGAGAGGGTCTATCATTCGTGCCCAAAAATAGGGAGAATTGATAAACGCCTCAGGCAATTGCTTCACTAAAGAATCTATGAAAGCCTGACCATAGGGGGACATCAAGAAGTTAGACCGGCAAGCCTGTATCCCCATGGAAATGCCTTCATCGGAGCCTTTCTTCATCCCTTCTATGAAAGAAGAAGTCCGGGAACGTTCCAACTCTTGCTCATGATGAGAGCTAGTTGTTCTGCTTGCATAGTGAAGTTTGCCTTCATTTCCAACGCTCGTTCTAATGAAGCTTCTAGGGCTTTATCTAATTCCCTCACTCGCTCTGATAATGAAGCCAAGCGCAGCTCAAGAGCAGAGCAATATTTCTCCTTATCACGAAGACAATCTCGAAGATCACGAGCCTTAACTTGAAAACGGTCCCTACTTTGTTCAACCTTGGAGAGAATCTCTAAGAACTGGTCGAAAGCTAAAGCCTGAGCGCCAAAGGAGGGTGTTGAAAACGGGTTCGCCTCTGCAAACACAGAGGAAGGAAAATTGCCCGTTTTTCGGAAAAAGAGGTACAGATGCCCACCCCAGTAAAAGGGGAAGAAAGGAAATAGGGTTTACCATGTTTCTTGGAATGGCTAGTAGTAGGAGGACCGGTATGGCAAAAGCCCAGCCGAGGTTTCATCATTATTATCTCCTGGAGATTTTCTGGGGGAGATTTTGAGACTCTGTCGTCTGTGGAAGACGGCTCAGGGGCATCCTCCAAAGAGTAGACAGGCCCAAGATTAGCGGCCCTGACTTCAGTCATCCTCTGCGATAATTTCGTTTGGATTTTTCGTAGCATCTCTTCGTTATCAGGATTCATGACTGAAAGTAACTGCCGACAAAACACAATCTTTAGAAATCTTGAGAAATACATGGAAATTTCCGTTAAAAAAAAAAAAAAAAAAAAAAAAAAAAAAAAAAAAAAAAGAATCCCTGTTAAGCATGGGCTATGTAAATACGAGAGAGGAAGGTAATGATAAAGGATTTACCTGGTAAAAAAGAAGAGCGGAATAATTGCTCAAAATGCGAAGCAAAGAATGAGAATGTTACTGTTTGTCTGGGAGATGCAGTAGGAGGAGGAAGTTGAAAGGGCAAAAGGAAGGGGGAGTGATATCTCACTTATTATCTCACCGCGGCTTATAAAAGTGGGGAAGAAGCCTTTTCGTTTCTAAAAAGTAATACACCTCTCCTATCAAAATATATTACTTTAATATTCCTCTACCTGTGAAGAAGAAGCAGTAGCCAAAGCACAGGTAGTCTTTTCCCGCCAAAATCCTAGTCAGAAGCCTTCATGCGAATACTTCTGCACTTGGGGGGGGGGGGGGGGGGGGGGGGGGGGGGAGTAGCTGATAGGGACTAATATCAGCCTTATTATGCAAATAAATCAATCCGCTAGAAAGACACCCTTCCCATAATTTTGGGGCATCGTCTCAAAAGTCAGATAATATTAATGATGCTGTCTGACAATATCAAGTTAAGGTTGTGTCCATTGCTCCAAAGTATTGGACGTTTTTTGCTGAACAAGGAAACCTTGCCAAGATGAAAGGAATAGCAAGATCTAGTTAGAACTAGACTCGGTATCACCATTAAGGGGGATAGTTGTTAACCTTGATAAGGCCTCAAACAGAAAATTGTTCCATATGGTAGCATATTACCAGAAATTCCATGGGTTCTTAAAGGCTTCAGACGCTCAGTACAGTTAAGAGACACATTTTATGCAGAAGCTGGAAGTCTTATCTCCACCCAGAGGCCATACGGGATATATTGGCGTCTGCTAGGATCGGTGGATCTGATCAATGCTCCTAAGCATCTGGCAGAACCCTAGGCTCTGTGCGGCAAGCAATCCGCATGACTCTATGTACTCTAGAGTGAGGACCACTGCATTCATGACTGAGGGAATCTTGCCTCTATGGGAATTCCTTTTCTGTACTTCCCTCACACGAATGCTCACTTTTTCACCCTCTCCACATCTATAAATAACTAATCACCATCTCAACACATCATCATATCTCAATCCTTCATACACACACGCTCTTTGCGTACTGTTTCATTCACTCATATACTCTTCCGCGAGTTCCTTCGAGTTCAAGCAGCCAAAGCTGCTGAGACCTTCTTCCGAGAAGTTTTGCCGACAACCACTCCCATTCCTCCTTCTCCACGTCGAGAAGAGCCTCCGTCACCCCTAACCTTGAGCCTAAGGTAAAACCCTCATTATCCAGAGGAAACAAAGCACAGTCAAGCTCCGAGCTCCTTGCTTCTCTTCTTCTCCCTACTTCATTTATTCATTATTTGCTTGAATGAGTGTTAAACTCCATGGATTCTACCAGTTTATGGCTAAATGCACCCTTTTACTTAAGCGTATAGCTTGATTGCTACTTATTATTCCTATGCAAATGATGCTCTGTACAAAATATACGATTATAGCTCTTTGAACGTATGAATCTCTTGCTCTTCACGGCTGTGATGCTCTATCCATGAATGCTCTTTACAAAACATGATAAATAATCTCTTAGATTGTTGTGGATCTCCAACCTGGATCTATCACCGACTACGTTAAAGCGGACGTCAAGACTAAAGCGAAGCGAGCCAGTTCCAAACACTTGAAAGCGACAGACCGACTACCAGCTCTAGTTCAAACTTAGAGTTCAAATTTAGTCAAGTGAAGATCAAGTCATTAATTGCAGATCTCCACGTGGCACAAAAGAATTGGAGCATAGAGTTGACCGCCAGACCGACAAGCTGCCGCAACAGTACTGGAGGAGGCCAGTTACTGTTACGCTTGGCTTTTAGCCATTTCGGGAAAGAAGACAAGCGAGCACCTGGAAAAGCTGCAGGTCAAAGTGACGTACTGTCGAGTATGGAGGGACAAAGCCACCAACCTTCAAACGGCTCCAGCCCATCCCTCACACTATAAATAGTGGAGTGTAGAGAAGAGAACACTAGAACACTTCCTTGAATTTTTTAGCGCACAAAGCAAACAAGCACTCACGAATTCCCATCATTCATCTTTCTGAGTTCTTGTAGAAAGTTTCTCCAAGTTTTAGTCACATCGAAACATGTTCTCTGCAACCTTCACTCTTATAGTCTAAGCCACTATAAATTTCCCAGCGTAGAAGAAGAACTCTAGTCATTCGCATTCACTGTAAAGAGTTCTTCACTTTGAGTGTTTTCATAACCAAACCAAAACTCTTATTCTTACCAGTCAAGAGTGTTAGTGTTTGTGTTAGTTGAAAGATTGTTGTAAGATCTAAGGTTTCACTTTCATCGATAGTGAACACCTCAATCATGTAGAGAGAGTCCAAGCTTGCACATTCATCGACTGTGCAGAGCTCGATTCTTGTCTTAGGTTTTTGTGGAGAACCCGTAATCTCCCTGTGTTGTTGTGTTGGATCCAAGCTTTTGAAAGCTCGATCCGTTGTCTTGGTTTTTGAGGAACCTGTAATCCTCAAAGTTTCTTGAGTGAAGAGGAACTGTTGCAGCGAGCAACAAAGTGGACGTAGGTGTTTTACCACCGAACCACTATAAACCCCGGTCTCGTACTCTCTACCCTTAAGCTTTTCAATATTTATTTGCTTTGATTATTCATATTTGCACACACATATAAACAAACTTAAAACGGAGCTTTAAATACTTAGGAAAAACTAGCTCACTAAATTCCACATACTGCAAGCGAGTCACTCTATGATCAAGCGTCTACTTAGGTTAGGATTAAAGCTTTTCTGCAGATCAAGCTTACAGTTTGGTCTAAAGATTTAAAACGAACCTAGTCTTGCATACTTTGAGATAAGTTGAAAAGAAGATGAAAAACTTCTGTTACATGTATTCACCCCCCCCCCCCCCCCCCCCTATATCAATCCGGGACCAACAATGTGGCAAAATAAGGGGGATTGGCGGACAAACCAGCGGCCGGATTTTGGCCTCCAGTTTGGCCACTGGCGAGCCATATCCATGGGCAGCTTGGATGCCAGTTTGGCCGCCAGCTGCCCAGCCATTTTGCCGGTCCGACGTCTTCTCTCGGTTCGATCGGTTCTTCCTTCGTCTTGCGTGACTTCACCGTTTTGCATCGTTCTCCCTCGTTTCAACTCGGAATCTCAATACGCTTTGTTGGTCCCGGTTTGATAGGGAATACACACGTGGGGGGGGGGGGGGGGTGAATACGTGTGTAGAAGTTTTTCAACTTCTTTTTCCCTTCAACTCAGAGTGACAAGTAAAGCGCTCGCTTTAATACTTAAGACCTAGCCGAGAGCTAGATATACAGTGCTAGCTAACTTCTTGACCTTAGCAGACGCTTGATCAAGAGTGAGGCTTTACTCGAAATGCGGAATTTAGTGAGCTAATATTTCCTAAGTAATTGAAAACTCCATTTTAAGTTGTTTACGATGCTTGTGCAATATGAGTAATCAAAACAATAAATAAAGGAAAGTAGGGTTAGAGAGATACGACACAGAGATTTATAGTGGTTCGGTGATAAAACACCTACATCCACTTTGTTGCTCGAAACAACTGATTCTCTTCACTCAAGAACCTTGAAGATTACGGGTTCTTCAAAAACCTTGTCAAGATCGAGCTTCACTTGCTTGGATCTGACAACGACAGGAAGATTGCGGGTTCTCCTTAAAACCTAAACTGGACTAAGCTTCACTCGCTTCAGTCCGAAACTGGGAGATTACGGGTTCTCCACACAAACCTAGTTTCGATCGAGCTTCACACAATCGAGGACTGTGCTAGCTTGGATCTAGACTCTATGATCGAGACTTCTACTATCGAAGAAAGTGGAGTCTTAGATCGTGACAACCTTTCGACAAACACAAAACCTAACAGACAGACTAGGGTTAGGGTTTTTGGTTTTCGACAAACACACTAATGAAGAACTCTTTACAATAAATGTAAAGAAGGCTAGAGTTCTTCTCTAAGCTTGGATATGGAATGGGCTTAGATCTAGAGTGTGAAGGTTGCAGAGACGAGCTTTGATGATGCTAAAACTCGGAGAACACTTAAACAAAGACTCAGAAATTTGCTCGAAGGCTGGGAGTGTTTGTTTACAGTAGGCGCTGAAAGCTCAAGTAGTGTTCTACTTTTCTCCGTCTTCTACCTCCACTGTTTATAGGCGGAGGGATGGGCAAGAGCCGTTGTTGGTTGGTGGCTTTGTCCCTCCTCCTCTCGACAGTACTTGCACAGGCTTGCTGCTTTTCAGACGCCCCAGTTTGTCTCTTTGCCAAAAATGGCTAAGAGCCAATTTCAACAGTAACTGGAGCGGCCAGTACTGTTGCGGTGTCCTTGTCGGCCTGGCAGTCAACTCCGGTGCTCCATTCTCCTATCGACAAGTGGAGATACGCAATTAATGCGTCGATCTTCACTTGACTGGAGTTTGAACTCGTCGTTTAAATTGGAGCGGGAATTGAACTGTCGCTATCTGTTAGGTAGGGGCTCGCTTCGCTTCAGATTTGGAGCGTCCGCTTCTAGTGAGTCGCTTCAAGTCATACTGTAGTGTATACTTTAGAAAATAGATTTTCCAAATATCGACTAAGTAATAGTTGACCCGCTTTGACTTTCACTGTAGCGCTCGCTTCGTTTCGCTTTAGCAGACACGCTCTGGTTCTACTGTAGCTTTCGCTTCGCTTCAGCTCGCTATGCTTCGGCACGCTTCGCTTCGCTTCGGTAGACTTGCTTCGCTTCACAAACACACTCTAGCGAGTGGCCTTCGCTTGAAAATCCTGCAGTCTATAACCTAAGCATCTAAAGCAAATTAAAAACAAGCCTTCCTAACATTTTAGGCTTAGAAAAATTCTAACCTATTCTATATCAAGTAGGGTCGCTTGGGAATAAGACACTTAGGGGTTTTGGGATCAAATCAAAACATATACACTTATTTTAAAGCGTCCCATTTGAGTTCCCCCTTAACATGTTATCCTTAAAAATTCCTAACAATTTCCCCCTTTTTGATGATGCCAAGACCCAACTTATCTAACCGTGAAAAGAACTTCAAGCGACTGCTTCCTTTGCAGACTTGTTCATTTTTTTTTTTAAGTTCCTTTCCCTTTTTTTTTCGGTTAATATTGTGAGTTTGTAGCAAAAGGATAAATCATTCACAAAGCTTGTAAATGACATATGCTTGACAGAAAATAAAGATAGATTGATGAACAAGCAGTTCACAAAATATATAAGTAGAATTAGGACTCTTCAGTGGGCTTCTCCGAATCCTTCTTGGTAAAGTATGCAGATAAGACCTTTATCCCCATTGTCTTGACATTTTCTCTGCTTTCCCTATGAGTGCTCTCCATCTCCAGAGCTTCATCCACTTCACCATCCAACAATCTGTGGTTCGGCACGTATGATCTCGGCATAAGAGGCAGAGGAAATTGCTTCTTCTCAAGCACTTTGAAAATCTTCTTCATGGGCTCCGCGAGCTCTGCCTGTATGAAGATCTTCCGGCGCAATTCCTCGTTGTAGAGGCACAGGAAATTGTTCAAGGCGTCCAGCTTCGAACATTCATCCTGGAGAGGCACTACTTGCCAGAAATAGTAGGCCTTGATGAATTTTTCCTTGCACAGCATCCATTCGCTTCTCAAATATTCAGAAATGAAGTTCTCTATCTCGCAAATGTCTGGATGTTCTGCCCTCGCTTCGATCTCTTCTTCCGTCCTCCCCGTCAACTCCTTCATTTTCTTGTTAAAGCTATCACTCATCTCAGAGTTGAACTGAGGGAGTCTTAGATTGATGGTTTTTCGGATGATGTCGAATTCATACTCAGTGTAGCGTCCGGAGTCAATCATCTCTTTGATAGTGACTCGGCATGCATCGATATCTCTCTGTGTTGCGCATGCTTCGGACTCCTCCAGGGTGAATGGAATGAAGGCACTTCGGACCAGTGCTGACTGGATCAACCTAACGTCTTCCCAGTGCTCCGCAGCTCTCTCTTCGACCTTGCGAATTCTAGCTACACGAAGCTTCTCCTCCTTTTCTACTCTTCTTCTCCTCTCCTCTTCCTCCTTCTTCTTCAAAGATAAGCGCGAAGCTTTAGTAGTGAGAGATTGTTGGATCTTTTGGTGCTTGGCCGCGGGATCCAACTCTCTACTTTCAGGTGCAGCTCGCTTTAGTTGAGTCTTTGGTGCCGGAGGTGCTGGAGGGGGTGCCATTTTCTTCTTCTCAGTGGGTGCAGAGGGAATAGTCTTCTTGCTTGCTGGAGCGGCGGCTACAGTAGACGTAGCGAGAGCAAGGGTTGAAGCGGGCGCTTGGCTGGACGAGATTGAAGGGCCCGCTTGAGATGGCATCGATTGAAGCGGCTTCACCAATGGAATTTCAGTTATTCCCTTCTCTCTTAAGATGAAAGCCTGCTGCAGGGCCAAAGCAAGAGTTTCGTCTTCTGCAATCTGCTGTTGGACATGGGCGGCAGAGATGGTATGGGCAGCGAGTGACGCGGATAGAAGCTTCCCGGACTGGGGCTTTCGCTTCTCTTCAAAGACAACAACGTCCTTTCCTTTCTTGCGCGCCAGCTCCGCCCTTTCTGCCTCCAACTGCGCAGACTCCTCCGCTGCAACTACCTTCTCTGCTCCACTTCCCCCTTCGATCGCTCCACTTCCTTCTCCAACTTTACTTTCCCCCTTTTTGGCATCATCAAGACTGCCAGAGGGAATGGGTACAAGTGTCTTGCCGGTGATAGTGTGACGGAGGGTGCTGAATTCGTTGTACACAGAGTGGAGCATCCCCTCCGCTCGCTTGGCAAAGGTGTGCTCTTGAGATAGCACGATTTTCACCGTTTTCTCCGAGATTTCTTCAAGCAGATACATGCACTGCTCTTCTCTCTCCTTCACAGATGCCATCAATTTCTCGAGTGGCTCGACAGCTTTGAAGTGAGCGTCCAGCTCCGCTTCAATATCTGCACGAATCCTCCTCCTTTCTTCCTGCAAAAGCAGATCGAAATGGGTTTGGTTAGCTTCAAACTCGGCGCGTTGAGCAGCGAGAGTTTCTTCTCTGGTATTGAGCTTGGTGTGAATCTGGGACACAACAACTATTTTCATTAAAAACTCTCCTGCCATTTTGCTTACATCATCGAGCTTGATGGCTAGCTCTGCTTGTTTTAGATCAACGTCCTGGCAACCTTCCTTCTGCTCTCCAATTCGCTCAACTCTTCCGCACGCTTGCAGTTGAGTGATTCGATTTCTTTCACCTGAGCAACAATTTGAAGCGATGCTCGAGTCATGTTGCATCCCTGTTTGATTAGCTCTCCATCCTTCTCCTCTAAAACTTTCCTCATTTTCTCAGCATGGCCAGAGACTTTCTCAAGTTGTTCTTTGTGATTCCTGGCCATAGTGTTCTTCTCCTCTTCCACGGCGACCAGTTTGGCGTTAAATTCTCTTAGCCTGCTCCTTTCAGCCTCAAGCGACTGCTTGGCCTCCGTCACCTGCTTCACTTCCGCCTCGAGCTTTCCCTCCAGCTCGGCTTTCTTCGCGTTGAAGTCTTTGTGCGGACTCTCGACCTCTTCTTTCTTCTTCTCAACCTCCTCGCTTATCCTCCTTATTTCCTCCTCGAGGTGAGCAATCTCCTCCTCCTTCACCATTATCTCAGCCCCATGCTGCTCTATCAATTTCTGCTCGTGAGCAGATGGCGTTCGCTCACTGCATTGGGGTACGCACGCTTCACTTTGGCATCGAGCAGCTCTAGGTATTTTTCCTTGTTGATGAAGGCATTGAATCCATCAACACCTATGAATTGCAGCATCTCCGCTTCCTTTACGGCAAGAGTGTCTTCCGAGAAGGCATTGCGAAGAGCAAAGATCTTGTAGTACTCTGTACCACGGTAGGTTATATAGGTTAGAAAATTGGTGGCTTGGGTGAAAAAGGCTTCTGTCATTTGGATATTTGGGTAGAGGTTCTGTATTTCTTCTGCGGCTAGATTCCTATCCGCTATGTAGCGTCGTAGGGCTCTCTCCTCATAATTTGGGGGTGGAGGTTTTGTAGGTGCTGGGATGGTTATTTCGGTGTCGGCAGTGTGAGTGGTGTCGGCTATTTCGGTGGGAGAGTTGGGTGTTGAAGCTTGGATGGTCTGAGTGGGAGCTTATTGTTGGGTTTGTTGGGTAGGTTCATATAGTGTGAAGGCGGCTTCAAGGTCGGTATGAAGGAATGGGATGTTTAGGATGGGGAAAGAGGAAGCAGATTCTTCCTCGTATAGAGAGTGATGGGAAGTTTGGGGTTGAGTGGTGGATGTTTTGGGTTGAGGTTGGGCTGTTGTTGAAGCTTGCGGTTGAGGGGTTTGCTCGCTTTGGGTAAGAGGCAGGGGAATTTGTATTTGGGCTTGAGTGGTTTGGGGTTGGTTTACTTGTTGGTCCACTTCCACTTCTTTGGCAAGCGGCTGCTCCTCCTCCTCGCCTGCTTCAATGAGTGAAGCAACTCGCTTCACTTTCTTCGCTCGCTTGGGAGCCGCTCGCTTCGCAGGTGAAGCGGCTCGCTAGGACTTTTTCCCACTTCGCCTTTCGGCGACAGGAACTGCAGGGAGCACATCCACCTCCAAGATTCCTCTGTCCACGATGATTTTGTTGGTTTTGAACATGTCATAGAAGACACTGTTCTTCTTGTATTCTGCAGTATCCGTCCATGTCCTGTTAGGGAACATCTGTTCAAATGCAAACGAGAGCTTTGTGAAGAAGCGAAGCTTCCCTTTCCGAACGATCTTTTCGGTGCTTCCTTTCTTGTATTCGAAGTCTTTGGCAGTCTCGTGGAGCTGGTTGATGAACCAACTGTGCCAGTTGAACTTTGTGCCAGTCAAGCTATCAACAATGGTTGTGACAGCAAAAATCTTTGTATCGGAAACCTGACCTAAGGTTCCGATACTGCACACCACTGACTTGGTGTACAGTTCACAGATGAGGCTGAAGGGCTTCTCCAAGTCAGTCCTCATGTTGCTGCCCTTCACCTTGAATTTTGCGTTCTTGTCGGCGACAAAGTGAACAAACTCGACGTCGACAGACAGCTCCAGATCCGAAAGAGCATTTACCCCTTCTTTCGGTAAATTGAAAACCTCGGCAACATCGGCAAGATCTACTTCCACCAATTGTCTATCGTCGGGATCTGTAATCGTTGATGAGGTCTGGCCTTCTTTTAGATTGAGCAGAAACTGGGCTACTTGGGGAGCCAAGATCCTCTCTGGTTTTGCGGTGACAAAATTCCACAAGCCGGCCGTGGTCACGGCCTTGCGGAAAAAGCCGTTGGGCTCCACTATTTTCGCGTCGAGATGGGGCTCGACGTTGATGTTATCTCCAGGAGTTGCAAGAAATTGCTCCATCGTCTGGGTTGCGATTTTCTTCACCATGGTTGTGATTTGAGAGAGATTTGAGTGAAGAAAATCGGGGGGGTTGAGACTCGTGAATTTGCAGGAGTTGCAGAGCTTTCACAAGAATGGCAATTTTAGGGAGGTGATAAAGCTTCTGCAGGTCTGCATTGACTCCCTTATATAGATTTAGGGTTTTGCTGACGTGGCGAGGGTGAGTCGGTAATTTCCCAGAAAGTTCTGAGTAGGGGCGGCGGCTATAGGCGACGTGACTGGTGTGTCTGGCGTCATCACAGTAAAAGTGAGCTGTCAAGTTGAGTTGGCACTCCACGTGGCCTTCCACAATTCACTTGTTCAAACGGCGTAGATCCAGCGACTGAGATTTGTAAATTGTTGAGATTCAACGGTTGGATCGTGCGCGGTTTTGGCGGTTCAAATTTGAAGTGAGTCTCACGCGCCCGAACTTTCTGCCCTGTACCTTATCTGCATTTAATGCAAAGTAAAAGGTAAAATTGCACTCGAGTGTGTACAGCTCATACGCTCACTTCGTACCCGCTAGCTTCGAGTGTGGCCGCTTGGCTTTTACTCGCTTGCGAAGTACTCGTTTGGCGTGACTGTTCCACACCCGCTTGCGATGGCTCGCTTGAGTGACGAAGCACTCGCTTGACCATCTGAAGCGACTAGTTTAAGAAATTAAAATTTCTTTGACTAAATTTAAAATGTTTCTGACTTACATACTTCGAGGATAAACAAGAATGTTTTCCTCTTTGTATTTGTGTCAGATTCATTTCATATTTTCCACATAGCAAGTAAAGGTTTCTAGCACGCTTCACTTTGCTTAGTGTACTTAAAATTAAAACACTTACCAGTCAATCTCACATTGTAGGAGATTGATACCACGTATGTAGATCTTCTTCAAGCTTGATCTTCTTGGCATTCATCTCTTCCATCTTCCTCTACGAACTAGAGAGTCCTCCATCGAAGTGAATGGGGGGGGGGGGGGGGGGAGAATGAATAAAGTACACTAGCTTTCTTCAACCCAAAGGGAGACTCACTATTGTGTACTTATTCACGATGAATGGGAGATGAGTACAAGTCCGTACCTCAGGTCGGAATAGGACAGGATGACAATGAGAAGCTCTGACAAGCCATTCTCGATTTTATGCAGAAGCATGTCACCAGCCCTGCAACCTTCTGAAGTAAAAGGTAACCCTTCAAGCTCTCCACTTAAGATCTACTGAATGAATATGCATTCGGCTCGCTTGACCCGAAAGAGGGAAAATTGAAGCGATGCAATATTCAAGGTGGGAGAAGAATGAATAAACACCCGGCAGCTCAACTCAGTTAAGAGTGAGTAAAGAATGAGTGATTATCCACGACGAAGGAGATGAGAAGACATGCTCCTCTTCGTTGGAAGGACGGGAAGAGGACGCAAGGTCTAGGTGCCAGCCCTACCTAAGCTTTCACCGTTTTTACGTGGGAAGGCCCGATACAAGACCCCACAACCTTTAGTAGAAAAGGTACTTGCGAGTGTTTTATACCCACTCGCTAGGAATCCTAGGCTAGGTAGAAGCTTTCCTTGCTCGCTTTGGAAGTAGACTGCTCCGAGAGCAATCAATAGTTCCCCCTTAACCATAGCCCTAACAATCATGTTAGTTGGTAGGGAACGTCTTCCAACACTCCACCTTTCTCCACCTTATTTCTCCTTCTTCAAGCGAATGAGGTTTGAAGCTACTCGCTTGAATTGGTGAAGATCCAAAGCGAGGCACGCTTGACGGTAAGCATCCGCTCCCTTTGTGCATCCTGGATCTAGCACCCTTCACCAGGGTCTAGTAACCCTAATTCCATGCATAGCTGGTTGAAGCGAGACTCAGCTAGAGGCTTGGTGAGGATATCTGCTCGCTGGAGATCGGTATGGATTTTCTCGAGCTTGATATCCTTCTTCTCGACATGATCACGAATGAAGTGATGTCGGATTTCCACGTGCTTGCATCGGGTGTGAAGCACTGAATTCTGCGAGATACAAATAGCACTGTTATTGTCGCAGAAGATTGGAATCTCATTCGCTTCAACTCGATAATCCTTCAATTGTTGTCGAAGCCATAGAATTTGAGAAAAGCAGCTTCTGGCGGCCATGTACTCAGCTTCAGTCATTGAAGTGGCTACACTTGCCTGCTTCTTTGAGAACCATGAGATAAGCTTGCTTCCCAAAAACTGACACATGCCCGAAGTTGATTTCCTATCAATTCGGCATCCTCCATAGTCAGCATCGGAATATCCAGTAAGCTCTAGATTATCTTCTGCAGGATACCATAGCCCCATATTGACGGTGCCTTTGAGATAGCGAAGGATTTCGATTGGCAGCTTCAAAGTGGCTATGCTTAGGATTTCTTTGGAAGCGAGCGCACACTCCAACTGCAAACGCTATATCTGGCCTGCTTGCAGTGAGATAGAGAAGGGATCCAATCAAAGCACGGTAGTCTGTAGCATCCACAGACTTCCCTTCTAGGTCTGGCTCCATCTTCCAGTTGGTGTTCATTGGAATCTTCAAAGCTTTAGCATGTTGAACACCAAACTTGGCAAGCATATCTCGAGTATACTTCGCTTGATTGATGAAAATCCCATCATCTTGCTGCTTCACTTGAAGGCCTAGGAAGCAACTCATCAAGCCTATCATTGACATTTCATATTTGGTATTCATCAATTCTCCAAACTTCTCGCTAAGCGACTGGTTTGGAGACCCAAATATAATGTCATCCACGTAGATCTGGACCCATATCATATCTTCTCCATGATTGATAGTGAAGAGAGTCCGATCTATCTTTCCTTTGTGGAATCCATTATCCACTAGGAACTGAGATAGCGTATCATACCACGCTCTAGGCGCCTACTTCAGTCCATACAGGGCCTTCTTCAATCGATACACCTTATCTCCTTGCTCAAATCCCGGCGGCTGCTCCACATACACTTCTTCTTTGAGCTCTCCGTTGAGAAACGCGCTCTTGACGTCCATTTGATAGACTTTAAATTTCTCAGTCGCAGCATAGGCAAGAAATAGTCTAATAGCTTCAAGCTTGGCCACTGGAGCGAAGGTCTCATCGAAATCGATCCCTTCCTCTTGGCAGTAGCCCTTGGCGACGAGTCGAGCTTTGTTTCTCACGACGTTGTGGTCCTCGTCCGTCTTGTTCTTGAACACCCACTTGGTGCCAATCACATGCTGAAATTTAGGACGATCCACTAGATACCATACGTCATTTCTGGTGAATTGATTGAGCTCCTCCTGCATGGCAATCACCTAGTTTGAATCTGCTAGGGCTTCCTCCACGCTTGCTGCCTCGATGTTGGAAAGAAAGCAAATGAACATAGCACTTTCTCCAATCACTTGGCTTCTAGTCACCACGCCTTTGGATAGATCTCCAATAATTTGGCTTGGTGAATGATCTTTGAGCCATGCATGCTTGGATCCTCCAGCTTCTGCTTCTTCTTCAAGTGGCTCGCTTCCTTCTCCATCTAAAGCGACCCAAGCGGGTGCTTGGCCTGCAGTCTCTTCTTGAGTCTTGGGGGCAGCTTCAACCTTCTCTTGAGCAATTTGATTGACAACCCGATATTTTATATACATTTCAAGATGTTTTTGGTAGGTTTTGGCTTTGATATGTGTGCTTAAATGAATAGGAAATGATAGGTTTTCATACTTATGCGTTTTCTATATGCTTTGCGTTTTCTCTCGAGTTCTGTGCCTATTTCAGGTGCTGTGGCAATTTTCTGGAAATGTTTGAGTTATCCTATGTCGAAGAGGATAGAAAGAGGAAGCCGTAGCACTTTGCAGATTATTTTTCCGTTGCCGGACGAGAGAGAACGAGCCAAAACCGTGGGAGTACGCAAAATGCCAAATGTGGGCGGAAATGCACAAGACACACCCTTGGTCAATTTTCCGGAAATTACAGATTTTACCCCACCTTCTCAACTCAAGTTTCTATTAATTGCAATCTGACCCCAACTTATGGGAAGACTATAAATACTCCTTTATTTGCCTCATTTGGCATCTTTTATCACTTGTAATTCACTTTGTGCTACTCCTTTAGAACCCTAGCTATTTTCCCTCTTTCCTCTTTGGTATTTTCAAATATTGTTAGATGATCAAGCTTGGATATTGAAGATTTGTGGAGCATTTCAATTCCTCTTCCTTTCCTTGTTATTTCTATTATGATTTCTTTTATTTTTGTTGGTTTGCTTGCTAGATCTATTGCTAGCTAAGCACCTTTATGGTTCCAAGTAATGGATGATGTGATTTAGATGTTGGGTGCTAGAGTTTAGGATGTTGATTTACCTTCCCCTTGAATTGCCTATGGATTGGGACTTTATTTGAATGCATGACTAATTGATCACTAGGAGTGCATCTAAGGTGTTGATGGAATGCCTAGGAAGCTTCTATCATAGCACTTGGCATAAATTCATACACATATCACTTGATTGCATCTCATATAATTCCTAGAAAGAATTAGATGGGTTGGATGAGAGTTGGTAGGTTATCTTAGACTAAAATGAGCTATTTGGAGTTGGTAGAGCATTTAAAGGCTTAGAAAGCATTTATTGTTCTATTGATCTACTTGTTGATCACCCTAGTAAGGTGGGTTAACATAATTGATATAAGAGACCATTCAATGTGGATTAAAGTGGTTTGAAGCATCTAAACTCGAAAATCCCTCATCATAATCACATCGGAAGTTACTTGGATCCATACCTTTATTACTTGAATTGTCATTAGTTTACTTGCTATTTCCATTTACTTATTGCATGTTTAAGCTTGTCATTTACTTACTTCCTTGCCTAGTTATAGAAAAAACCAAACCAAGTCTATGTGCTCAAATAGGATAATAGAGACAAGATGAACTACTTGATTATCTCTCAACACATTCACTCCTCATGTTCAATACTCGGACTTCTGTAGTTCAATATTATTGCTAGGTTAGAAATAGCCAAGTCAATTTTTGGCGCCGTTGCCGGCAAGTGAATAGATTGATGATCAATAGATTGTTTAGTTTCTTGTTGCTAATTTGAGCTTGTTTTATTTTTATAGTTAGGATGGTATTGTGCTTGTTGATTCAAGCATTTTATTGGACTATTTTTTATTTCTTTATTGGTGTGCTTGATAGGTACACACTTCATAGATCCAAGGTTAAACATGTGAAATCTTTCGTTTTGGATTATGAGAAGAGAGAAAGAACTTCCAAAGAGCAAGATGTTGAAATCAATCGAGAAGTGGAAGTTCTTAGGAAGCAATTGGAGGTTATGGAAGCAAGATTGGACGAGCAAAGGAGAAGAACCCAAGAGGTTCAATTAACTCCTATAATTGAGATATTCCAACCTCCAAAGGCTAGTTATCAGGAAGAGAATGGGGCACAGTTGATGCACCTAGCTTTGAGCTTAAACCGGGTTTGATTCGTTTGGTTCAAGCAAATCAATTTGGAGGAGAAGTCACCGAGGACAAAAATGATCATTTATACTCATTCCTTGAAATTTGTGACACCATCAAGCTACAAGGAGTGCCAAATGACACAATCCGGATGAGACTCTTCGGATTTTCACTTCGTGACCGGGCTAAAATGTGGTTCAAAGGTCTCAATGGGAAGTCAATCAAATCATGGGAAGACCTATGCAAAGCTTTTCTCTCGAGATATTTTCCACCTTCTAAGGTACAACATCTAATCTCGGATATTTATCGGTTTTCACAACATGAAGATGAGATGATAGTTGATGCTTGGGAGAGATTCCGTGAGCTTTTAAGGAAATGCCCTCCACATGGCCTAGATGAGAGTCAACAAATCTTCATCTTCTATGGTGGTTTAAATTCACAAACAAGAACTATTGTAGATGCTACCTCCGGAGGTTGTTTGCTTAATCATAATGTGAAAGAAGCTATGAGGATTCTTGAAGAGATGGTCTCTAACTCTTTTCAATGGCCTATGGAAATGGTGCATTCCAAGAAAGTTGCCTCCATGTTGGACGATGAATATGATGAACTCGTTCTCCAATATGCCAACCTCAAGAAGGAGCATGAAAAGAATATAAATGCATTGATGGAAGTACGAGATTTTAAAAAGTTAAAGAATGGAGAGATTGATAGCCAAGAAGAGATGCTTCACATCAACCACCAACCTCTCTCGGGTTCTAAACAACTTGTAGAAGAGCCCAAAAAGATTTCGAGTCCTATGGAGCAATTGATGATGCAAATGGTCGAAAGCCAAACCCAAATGACCACTCAACAAGGCACCTTTATAGCTCATACGAGTGAACAAGTGTCTGCATTAGAGGATAGGGTGTTGGTCATGGGAAAGCACGTCGAAATGCTCGAAGAACAAGTGAGTCGAATGGCCAATCAAGTGGATTCCCAACACAAGCAAGACCTATTCTTGAACAACATGGAAGAGCATCCACTCCAACCTTGGAATTATGAAGTTCCATTGGTTTCTCCACCTCCCATGCCTAATCATGAGCTTCAAGAGAAGATAGAGCCCTACTTGCCGTATGCAATGAAGGATGAAGGTACCTCTCTTACTCATCTTTCCCAAACTTCTATAGAGAATGATGAGTTTGGGGGTGAGAAGAGGGAAGACCTTGTGGAGAGTACTCCCCATGAGGAAGTTGTAAAGATAAGCATTGATAGGTTGGAAGTGTTGAAGAAGTTGGATGTCAATTCTTCTTTGGTTGAGTTGTTGAGAACTATGCCAAATCATGAGAAGTTCTTGGAGGATGTGGACAAGAGAAAGATGAGGATGGATGATGACATGACCATTGAGCTATCGAAGGGATGTAGTGCTAAACTACAAGGAGAGTTCCCCAAAAAGGAAAATAATCTTGGAGATTTCACAATTCCTTGTGAGATTGGTGGCCAAATGCTTAATAATGTCTTGTGTGACATGGGCTCAAGAGTGAACGTGATGCCCCTTCCTATCTTTGAAAGTTTGAAGATTGGAACTCTTATGCCCACCATGACTATACTTAAATTGGCGGATCGCTCTATCATAATTCCATGGGGAAAGGTCGACAATGTGCTTATCAAGGTTGGAAAGTTCATCTTTCCGGTGGACTTCTTCGTTCTTGACATTGAAGAGGAGCATAACATTCCGTTGATACTTGGTATGCCTTTCTTGTCCACAAGCCGAGCTATATTGGATGTTTGTGATGGAAGTCTCACTTTCCGAGTTGATGAAGAAGAAATGACATTCTATGAACCGGAAGTTGAGAATGGATTGAAAATTCCAACCAAGGATGAGGACTTTGAGCTTGAAGACTTACCTCATTCAATGTTTGTTGATGCATTCCCATATCGAGGAGGAGGTTTCAAAAACCTAGGAAGTGTGAAGTTCCAAGAAAAGGTTGCCGATCATTTACATGAGAGGTTTACAAGTTTTGGAGGTCAAGAGAGGGCCTCGTTTGATGTCCCATGAGCTACATTGAGGTATCGTCGAGCTAGCGACGTTAAAGAAAGCGCTCGTTGGGAGGCACCCCAACGCGTATCCTTTATTTACTCATTTTTCTTAAAGTTTAGGATTGAGTCATTTTGCTTGAATAAGGGGTGAAAGTGAGTTTACATGCTTTATAAAGGGGATTTTTAAGTGTTGGATGCATTTCCATGCCTTAGAAAAATTTTGAAAATTTTTAAGTTTTTATGCTTCAACACTTAGAAAATTTTTGAACATTTTTCCAGCTTTGTGCAGTCTCACGGAAAAGGCAAAACGGAGTATCAAAACTCGTTGGAATTCGATTCCGTTGATTGGAATGGATTCGGAAGACCCGGGAGTAGGGGGGAGAGTCATCGCTGGCCAAAAATTCTGCCGGAATCCGGCGGCCGGCCGGCTGAACAGTGAGAATTGCGGGTGGAATGGCGGCTGAAGCTCCACCTGCCATTTTGGAATGGCAGCCTACTATTTGACCGCCAAAATTCGTTGACTTTTAGGCCAATTTTTGGCGGTCAACGGCCCTCACTCGGCGTTGACCGCCAAGTCCCCTTCCCCCCTATTTTTCAATTTGTTTTTCTATTTTCTTTTTGATGCTATCTCTACCTCTCTTATACCTCATTACTCTTACTTATTCATTTCTTTTTCTTGAGATTGATGAACATATTCGTGGAAATGAAAAGTTGAGAGGAGCTAAGCATGATGAAGGAAGGATTCAACTCAATCGAGCATGTATCGGAATGAGCAACATTGAACGTGATATACATCGCAAGCTTGGACCTTTGTGAGTGTAGTTTAAATTCCTTATTATTCTTCCCTCCAAACTCATTTTAGATTTTGTTTCTAAAATAAGTTTGGGGGAGGGGGGTAGGATAAGGTCTTTAAACTACTATTCTCTTTTCGGTGTTTTCATTAAAGTTGCGATTTTTAAGCATGTATTTGTTTGATGAAGTTGATTGTGCTTAATTGGATGCTTGAAGGGGATGAATTTGTTTGAGTGTGTTTGGTATATGATGAGAGTGTATAAGTTGAAATGTGATTCAAGTGGTTCATATGTGTGTAAATGTATGCTTACTTGCAAATTTTGGAAAATTTTTAAAACTTCTTTCGAATGAATCACTTGAAGTCTTGGTTTTCATATCGTGTTTTTCACTCCTTTGCTTTCAAGAGAGATGTCGATGATGATTTAAGCGGAAAATTGCATCATATTTTTTGGAATTTCTCATGTGTGTATTGAGCATGAAATGGTTGCATAACATGATTAACTAGGAATGATCGACCATAGGCACATGAACTCTAAACAAAAACTTGTAAGGTTTGAGCCAAAACGTTGAATTAATAACGTTCTTTTTCTTTCTTGAGAGTTTGCCATGTATTGCATTGTTATCTTCTAGAACTTGCCTTCAATCTCGATCGAGGTTGCTATATGTGCTACTAGAACATAGAAATGATTTTAGGCCCTCACTTGTTAGCCTCATTATTCCCTAAACACTAACCAAATGAAACGTTAACTTTGTGGTCCCCCTTGAGCCTTTGAAGCCCTTGTTGCTAAACCGGATGAAAGGGGGTGAAGGTTGGTTAACGGAATCCATTGAGAGGTTGTGAAGTAAGTGAGGAAGCGAGGTTGTGAAGGTTGATTGAAGAGATCGGTTTGAGATGAGAATACTCCTCCGAGCTCTAATGTAAAAAAGAAAAAAAAAATGAAAGAAATGAGAATGGAATTCTCACAAAAGTGAAAAAAAAAAAAAAAAAAAAAAAAAAAAAAAAGGGGGAAAAGAGAAAAAATGAATGAAAAAGAAAAGAAAAGGGTTTGAATAAAGATAGTGTGAATGAGAGCATAAAGAAGTTATTCATGAGTATTTGAGAAGCTTTGATCAAAGCTTGTGTACTAAAGAGTGTATAGAGGTGAAATGGTGAAGGTAGAAGGTGGAGCAATTCACACTTAGAGTGGAAAAGAGAAGGTGAAAGTACTTAAGAGATTTCTTAGTCACTTAGCCTAAAAATCCCTACCTAAACCAATGTCCCACATTACAAGCCTAAATAAAAGACCTAATTGATCTTAGTTCAAGTGCACAATCAAGCGATGGAGATCTTGAGATTTAGGGCAAGCTTATGGTAAGAGCGATGCATGCATGAGTTCGATGAGTGTAAACTTCCTTCCATACACTCGAGAGAAAGAGCGATACACTTACACCTAGAGAGGTTTGGAGTTTCATTATGTTTGAGTGATTGATTTCTTAGTTAAAAGTGTTGTGTGATTATGGATTGTTCGATGCACCTTGGGAGTTCCATGCTTGAAAATGCTTTGTTGAGTGAGTATTTTGAGACATCGATGATCTTGAATTGCATACCCATTCGGTTTGAGTGTTTTGATTGTTTTGTTCCATTTTCGGGACGAATAATGGCTTAAGTTTGGGGGAGTTGACAAACTAATATTTTATATGCATTTCAAGATGTTTTTGGTAGGTTTTGGCTTTGATATGTGTGCTTAAATGAATAGGAAATGATAGGTTTTCATACTTATGCGTTTTCTATATTCTTTGCATTTTCTCTCGAGTTCCGTGCCTATTTCAGGTGTTGTGGCAATTTTCTGGGAACGTTTGAGTTATCCTATGTCGAAGAGGATCGAAAGCGGAAGCCGTAGCACTTTGCAGATTATTTTTCCGTTGCCGGACGAGAGAGAACGAGCCAAAACCGTGGGAGTGCGCAAACTACCAAATGTGGGCGGAAATGCACAAGACACACCCTTGGTCAACTTTCCGGAAATTACAGATTTTACCCCATGATTGGTGTTTAGTTGTTAGGTTTTTCGTTGTGTTTTCGTGTTCGTTTTCATTGTGTTTTGTGTCTTTTAGTGTGTCTTTTGGCTATGATTCGCTTGTTTGGAGCTTTGGTTATTGTAGGGGCAAAAGGTGAGAAATTGGAAGAAAACGGGACGAAAAGTGCACGATGTGAAGGAAGAATCGTGAGGGACCAGTTCCGAGTTTGGCCGATCGGCCAAGTCCAGCTTCGCATCTGGACGATCGGCCAGAATGCATATGTTCGAAAGTTCACCAGTTCCTGATCTGGCCGATCGGCCAAAAGTCTACTCCAGCTGTGTTTCCTTATTTATCTAGGTTTTTACCTAGTATATATATTACATCCTTGTGCACGAATTGGGATCATCTTTTATCATCTTTTATCATCTTTATAATCTTTTAGCATATTTTAGCTTTAGTTTTCAGCACTTAAACACTTTAGATTAGTTTTACTTTGTTCGGATCCGGATTCTTTGTTCGTGCAATTCAATTCAAGACTTTCCTTTTACTTTGCGTTCTTCGTTCTTCATTTAATTCTCGTAAGTCATTTATTGCTTTCGTTTACTTGCTTTTAATTGCTTGCTTTCGTTTTAGATTCGTTTTCTTAATTGCTTCTTTTAATTTCCTTAGTTTAATTTCGTTCTTTCGATTTCTAGTTTAAAGTTTAGATTCGTTTTTCAAGTTTCAATTCTCTTGTTTTCAAAGCTTTCAAAGTTAGATTTATTTTCCTTTAAATTTCCAGATTTCATTCATCATGCCTAGAGAAGCTTATGCTTTCTTCGTTGCTTTCTTTATTACTTTCTTTTCGATTCTTGCCTAGGTAGATTAATCGTTTTATTTAGTTTAATATTTAGATTTATTTGTTGAGTTCTAGATTAATTATTTACTTGCTTTTATTTATTGCTTTGATTTATTTTCTTGCCTAGGGTTTAAAACAAAAACCCCAAAAATCTTATTTACTTGCTTTCCTAGATTTAGGCTAGATTAGGTTTTACTACATAATTCATTGCCCTGCAAAGTTTTCCTTCGAGATTCGACATTGGGTTTTACTTTCTAGTGCTACGATAGGATTTCGTTCTATTGCGAACACTTTTTGGTGAAACAAATTTTGGCGCCGTTGCCGGGAAAAACTTTAGGCGATTTATTGTGTAGTATTTTTTGTTTTATTTTTATTTTTATTTGTGTTATTTCGATTTCTTGTTTCTCTCACTCGGTGCGTTAAACCCGTTTGTTGAGTGTTGTGTATGCATGGTCGCCGAAGTCTTCAAAGGAATTTAGCGCCCTACTTCGACAACATCCATCAAAGGAAAGCGATTTTAGCCGCGAAGGAGAAGGAGGAGATTGATTCACAAGACTTCTCTTTGGTCTTGTTATTTGCAGAGCCTGAAGCCATGGCAGCTAGAGTCGTTATGGACGATTTTTCTCGGCCCACATTCACAGCCACCACTTCGGCGATTGTCCTGACGGAAGCGGTCAGGAATCATGAGCTTAAACCTCACCACATGGCGTTGCTCCCATCCTACCACGGGCTGCCCAACGAGGATGCATTGACGTTCATTCGAGAGTATTGCACGGTGGTGCAATCATTCCCACTCTCGGGACTCACGGAGGACAACTTGAAGATGAAGTGCTTCCCGTACACCCTCAAGGATCGAGCAAAGTCATGGTATTTGTCACTCCCGGCCAACTCTCTCACCACATGGAATGCGGTGTGTGAGAAGTTCATGCTCAAGTACTACCCGAACCGCAAGACTCAAGAGGTGCGGTCGAAGATTATGAATTTCTCCCAAGACAACGATGAGCCGTTTCACGAAGCCTGGGAGAGGTTCCAAGAGCTACTTCAGCAGTGCCCTCATCATCAAATGGCATCGGAGTTGCTTTGGCAATATTTTTACGACGCCCTCAACCAGACTTGTCAGTTCATGGTGGATAGTTCGGCCGGAGGCAACATAGCGGTCAAGACAGCTGGCGAGTTGAAGGATATTTTCGAGACACTCGCTGCGAGTTTCAACAAAAATCAGCTAGACCGAGGAAAGTGGAGGCGAGTGCAGTTTCGATGAGCCCCGATTTGAAGAAACAAATGGCCGACATGTTAAGGGATCTCGAAAACTTGAAAATGCAGCGAAGTGCACCGGCCCCGAAGGAGGAAGAGAGGAAGCCGGACCGATGCGAGATTTGTGGAGAGCTTGGACACATCAAGGAGGTGTGTGACAACATGGGGGAGTTTCGATACGATGGAGGAGCCGAGGTGTACGCCGCTCAAGGATACCCGCCTCAAGTGCTTCCACCTCAAGGATATCAAGGGGGATACAATGGACGCTACCAAAATCCGAGACCGACACAAGGGCAAGGTAACCCTCCTACCTATCCAAATAGGCATCCTCCACCATATAATAACTCCTATCCTCCTCCACCAAACCCCTACTACTCTCAACCTCCACCATATTATCCACCTCCTCAATACCCTCCAAATCCCTACTATCCACCACCTCCATACTACCCCCCTCAACCTACTCCTACACCACCACCATCATACCCAAATTCTCGTCCTCAAGGACCTCCACAAAAGCCTCCCGTCGATGAGAGCCTCTCTACATTCCTACATGAGGCAAAATTGGCTCGTGAGGCTCAAGATGGTAACATAAAGAGGCTCGAGATGGCCATTGGCCAAATTTCTGGTTCCATGCACCTAACGCAACAACCGGGGCGAATTCTGAGTCAAGGGATTCAAGCACAACAAGCCAACGAGGTGCAAGCCCCATATCCTCCATATGTTCTTCCCGTTCCACCTCACCAAGCTCATGCAATCACGGTGTTACAACGCAATGGAGTTCCGATACCTCCTCAAGGGCCCATGGGAGATAGACAGGGCCCGAGCCCTCGATGGAACGGCCCGGGAACCCCGACAACAACATTCGGCCAACCTCGTCCAGGAGGTGATCTGGCCGGTCGGCCAGATTCTGGCCGCTCGGCCAAACCCTTCAACGCTCGCGACATCTCAGTGTCCAATCTGGACGATCGGCCAAGTCACCTCGACTCTGGCCGATCGGCCAAATCCGGCGGAGTCCGAGAAGGAAGTGGCCCAACCTCTTCACAAGACGCGCAACCCTTATGTTCCACCTATTCAGAGTATCGTGAAGAAGGAGAAGAAGGATTTTAAGCCTATCAACTCGTTTCCAAAAGGAGGAGATCCAGGGAGGTTTCGACTTGAGTATTATCTTGGATAGCGGAGAGACCGTTTCGGGATTGATGGATTTAGGAGCTGTGGTGAACTTAATGTCGTACTCTATTTTCGAGAAGATGAACTCAAGAGTCCTTCAAGCTACCGAAATACGCATTGAGCTAGCAGACGGCACCATGAGCAGTCCATTGGGAGTTGTGGAAGATGTCACTGTCCTCGTTGGTGGAATTCAAGTCATTACCGACTTCGTCGTGCTTCATGAAGGCAAGGGAGCAAAGAGCGCAACCGGACACCTACTCTTGTTGGGACGACCATTTATGGCCACTACTCGAGCTCGGATTGATGTAGGTACCGGCACATTGAGCATGGCCGGTGAAGGAGGCTCGGTAATCTTTTCGGTTTTTGGAAATTCACCTTCTATTTCAACTTCTTCTCTTCATTCATGCTCTTTTGTTAAGCTTGCTAACCCTCTTGTTGAGGTAAATGTTTGTGAGGTTTCTGATAGGGTAGCAGCTCTTGAAGAACTCATTGACGAAGAAGAGTCCATTGAAGATGACGAATTCTTTAGTTGTGTGGATGAAGAAGAGGACATTATCGAGGAATTTCTACACAATTTGGAGGAGGTTGATGAGGTGAAAGAGGAAAGATCGACACTTGTGCCGAATGAAGAAGAGGACATAATCGAAGAATTTCTACGGAATTTGGAGGAGGTTGATGAAGTGGAAGAGGAAAGCTCGACATATGCATCGAATGAGGAAGTGATCATTAACTCTTTTCTTTCTAACATCACCATTTGTGAAACATCTTTTCTAGCAGAGTTTAACTCGAAGATATTTGAGAAGGAGTTCGGACTAAGTGGGGGGGGAGTCGAGATTTGATGATTACCACGTCCTTGATCGTCGAGATTGTCCGAGAAGGGAGTGTGTGTGTGTCGTAAGGAGCATCAAAACGCCGCTTGGTGCTACGGGCTTGGGTTGATCGTATCCTTCGTCAAGCTAATGACGATAAACGAGCGCTTGGTGGGAGGCAACCCACGTAAAAAAATTTTAAAAAAAAAATTAGATTTTTATTTTTCGTAGTATTTCTTGTTAATATTTGATTTTTCGTGTTAGTTAGTGTGTTTTTGCAGGAATAGGCGTCGGACACTCAGTTTTTGATCTGGCCGATCGGCCAAATTCCCTTAGGGATTTTGGACGATCGGCCAAACCTGAGCGAACGAATCCTGGCTAGTAGCTATTCTGACCGATCGGCCAGATTCCTTACGAATTCTGGACGATCGGCCAAAACCCGTGGGCCAGGCAGTTTTCGACCTCTCGGTTGGATCCATTTCTACTCCGTAGCTTCGTGATCCTAATGATCCCCGTTGGCAAGACCCACGTTTCCGAGGTCCATTCGATCCATAGCTATGTCTTGTGTCTTTTTATTTTTTTTTTGCGTCTTTTATTTCTTTTTCATTATTTTGTTCGATTTTACGCTTTGGTATTTTGTTTCGTGTTTGTTTTGTAGGTGATACTTGGAGTCTCTCGAGATTTTGAGTATTTGGTCGTCTTATTGCGATAAGTTCTCTCTATCCCTTTCCTTTTTATTCTCTCGCAATGGGGACATTGCTTGATTTTAAGTGGGGGGGGGGGGGGGGGGGGGGGTCTTTGAACTTTTGGCATGCTATTTTTGTTTTTATGTCTTGTTGATCGAGTCTTTTTTGGTTTGATTGAGTCTATTGTTTGTTTGGTCTAATCGAGTCTTCATGTTCCCTCACTTAGGAATTTGTTTGATTTTGAGCCTTTAAGCATGTAACTTAGGATCAATGTGAATGATTCAACGATGGAATCTTTAGTTGTTGGAATTGATTTGAGCATAAATTAGGTTGGTTTAATCTTGAGTTGTTGTTGATTATGATTCGATGAGTTGTGGGGCACGAATTGATATGAGTATTGAGGAAAATGATTTATGTATTGAGGAAAATGATTTATGATTTTTGGTTGAGTGATAAGTCTAGATTGTTGCAATTTTGGATTGCTAGTTTACTTTCCCCTTAGAAAAAAAAAAAAAAGAGAAAAAAAAAAGTTGTGTTTATGTGAATAAAAGATTTGATAGGATTCTGCTCCTCTTACTTGTAACGTATGAAAATACTAGAGTAATGAGCATGGGAAACCACATGAAAAGGCTTCGAGGGACCCTCAAATGATCACATTTCATGACCTATGTCTTAGATGATACTCGTGTATATTAGAATAAAGTGTTCGTAGGCATTCTACCCCTCTTGACAATGGGTACGGGAAACCGCACTAGGAGGCTCGATGTGACCCATCGATGATTAAACCTAGTGAATTATGTGCCAAAAACGTTCACGTGTTAGAGAAAAAAAAAAAAAAAAAAAAAAAAAAAAAAAAAAAGAGTTGTTTATGTGTTGAATAAAAGGGGAAGTAGGCTAGACGGCTAAAGTTGTGGTGATCTAGATATTTGTGAGATGTGTGTATCATTGTTTTTCCTCTTGCTTGGGTTGATTTATAAGCCACATAGTTCGTTGGTGATGATTGATCGTAACTTGGGATTAAAGTGACCTCGTTTGAGTTTGTCGATTCCGGTGATTAAATGTTCTATGATTTGAATTGTTTGGATTGAATCTAAGTTGTATGTTTATATTGCTTGAGGACAAGCAAAGGTCTAAGTGTGGGGGATTTTGATTGGTGTTTAGTTGTTAGGTTTTTCGTTGTGTTTTCGTGTTCGTTTTCATTGTGTTTCGTGTCTTTTAGTGTGTCTTTTGGCTATGATTCGCTTGTTTGGAGCTTTGGTTATTGTAGGGGCAAAAGGTGAGAAATTGGAAGAAAACGGGACGAAAAGTGCACGATGTGAAGGAAGAATCGTGAGGGACCAGTTCCGAGTTTGGCCGATCGGCCAAGTCCAGCTTCGCATCTGGACGATCGGCCAGAATGCATATGTTCAAAAGTTCACCAGTACCTGATCTGGCCGATCGGCCAGATTCCTTAGGAATTCTGGCCGATCGGCCAAAAGTCTGCGCCAGCTGTGTTTCCTTATTTATCTAGGTTTTTACCTAGTATATATATTACATCCTTGTGCACAAATTGGGATCATCTTTTATCATCTTTATCATCTTTTAGCATATTTTAGCTTTAGTTTTCAGCACTTAAACACTTTGGATTAGTTTTACTTTGTTCAGATCCTGATTCTTTGTTCGTGCAATTCAATTCAAGACTTTTCTTTTACTTTGCGTTCTTCGTTCTTCGTTTAATTCTCGTAAGTTATTTATTGCTTTCGTTTACTTGCTTTTAATTGCTTGCTTTCGTTTTAGATTCGTTTTCTTAATTGCTTCTTTTAATTTCCTTAGTTTAATTTCGTTCTTTCGATTTCTAGTTTAAAGTTTAGATTCGTTTTTCAAGTTTCAATTCTCTTGTTTTCAAAGCTTTCAAAGTTAGATTTATTTTCCTTTAAATTTCCAGATTTCATTCATCATGTCTAGAGTAGCTTATGCTTTCTTCGTTGCTTTCTTTATTGTTTTCTTTTCGATTCTTGCCTAGGTAGATTAATCTTTTTATTTAGTTTAATACTTAGATTTATTTGTTGAGTTCTAGATTAATTATTTACTTGCTTTTATTTATTGCTTTGATTTATTTTCTTGCCTAGGATTTAAAACAAAAACCCCAAAAATCTTATTTACTTGCTTTCCTAGATTTAGGCTAGATTAGGTTTTACTACATAATTCATTGCCCTGCAAAGTTTTCCTTCGAGATTCGACATTGGGTTTTACTTGCTAGTGCTACGATAGGATTTCGTTCTATTGCGAACACTTTTTGGTGAAACACCCCACCTTCTCAACTCAAGTTTCTATTAATTGCAATCTGACCCCAACTTATGGGAAGACTATAAATACTCCTTTATTTGCCTCATTTGGCATCTTTTATCACTTGTAATTCACTTTGTGCTACTCCTTTAGAACCCTAGTTATTTTCCCTCTTTCCTCTTTGGTATTTTCAAATATTGTTAGATGATCAAGCTTGGATATTGAAGATTTGTGGAGCATTTCAATTCCTCTTCCTTTCCTTGTTATTTCTATTATGATTTCTCTTATTTTTGTTGGTTTGCTTGCTAGATCTATTGCTAGCTAAGCACCTTTATGGTTCCAAGTAATGGATGATGTGATTTAGATGTTGGGTGCTAGAGTTTAGGATGTTGATTTACCTTCCCCTTGAATTGCCTATGGATTGGGACTTTATTTGAATGCGTGACTACTTGATAGGGGTGTCAATAGGCGGGCAATACCCGGACCAGACCGGGACCCGCTCATTACCCGTTAATTCAAAAGTATGCAGGTCTAGACCCGGACCCGACCCGACCCGATAATACCCGATTGTATTCGGTCCGGGTCTAGACCCACCCGTTTGTTACGAGTAGAGATCCGACCCGGCCCGTAGATTTTTTTTATTTTTTTTCATGCTTACTCTAAAATTATCTATTTAATTACTTTCTCTCTCTAAAATTTATCCTCAATCACATTATCTCTCTAAGTTGTTTATCTTTTAAATTTTCTTCCTCGTCATGTTTTCTCTCTAAAATTTTCTCTCTCTAGAAATTTATATTTTCAAAATTTTATCTCTCGGAAATTTTCTTTCTCGTCATGTTCTCTCTCTAAAATTTTTTTTTCGTCATTCCCTCTCTAAAATTTTCTTTTTCTAAAAATTTATATTTTCATAATTTTATCTCTCTTAAATTTTCTTTCTCGTCACGTTCTCTCTCTTAAAAATTTATTTTCGTCAGTTTCTCTCATTAAAAATATATATTTTCATAAATTTATCTCTCTTAAAAAATTTCTCTCGATATAAATTTTATCGTCACTCTCTCTCTCTAAAAAATTTATTTTTATCATTCTCTCTCTAGAAATTTATATTTCCATAAAATTATCTCTCTAAAAATTTTATCTCTCAACACTTTCTCTCTCTAAAATTTCATTTTCGTCATTTTCTCTCTCTAGAATTTTCTCTCTCTAAAATTTTAATTTTTATAATTTTCTATCTTTATAAAATTTCACTTTAAATTACCCACGGGTAATTATCCGACCCAAGTAATTAAGGACCGGGTAATCAAAGGATCCATGGGTTTCAAATTGCCCACGGATAATTACCCGACCCGGACCCATTCCAATTGTAGTCTCTGGATCCTAAATGTAACGGGTAATACCCGGACCCGGAACCGTAGCTTTTTGAACGGGTCCGGGCCGGATATTACCCGCCCGTTGACACCCCTACTACTTGATCACTAGGAGTGCATCTAAGGTGTTTGATGGAATGCCTAGGAAGCTTCCATTCATAGCACTTGGCATCAATTCATACCCATATCACTTGATTGCATTTCATATAATTCCTAGAAAGAATTAGATGGGTTGGATGAGAGTTGGTAGGTTATCTTAGACTAAAATGAGCTATTTGGAGTTGGTAGAGCATTTAAAGGCTTAGAAAGCATTTATTGTTCTATTGTTCTACTTGTTGATCACCCTAGTAAGGTAGGTTAACATAATTGATATAAGAGACCATTCAAGGTGGATTAAAGTGGTTTGAAGCATCTAAACTCGAAAATCCCTCATCATAATCACATCGGAAGTTATTTGGATCCATACCTTTATTACTTGAATTGTCATTAGTTTACTTGCTATTTCCATTTACTTATTGCATGTTTAAGCTTGTCATTTACTTACTTCCTTGCCTAGTTATAGAAAAAACCAAACCAAGTCTATGTGCTCAAATAGGATAATAGAGACAAGACGAACTACTTGATTATCTCTCGACACATTCACTCCTCGTGTTCGATACTCGGACTTCTCTAGTTCGACATTATTGCTAGGTTAGAAATAGCCTAGTCATTGATCGCTTGAATCTTTGACTTCTTCATCATCTTCAAGCATATCCCATGTCAATGAATTGATGGGTTCCTCGCTTGAAGTCATGTCATTTGCTTGAACCTGTTCCTGTGGAAGACTTAAAGAAGATTCATCAAATACAACATGGGGTGATTCCTCCACAATTAGGGTTTTACAATTGAATACCCTGTAAGCTTTGCTAGATGTAGAATACCTTAAGAATATTCCTTCATCCGCTTTGCTTTCAAAGGCTTTCAATTGTGACTTCCCATTGTTGTAAATGAAGACCCGACAACCAAATATACGAAAATAGGAAATGGTAGGAATTCTCCCTGTCCATATTTCATATGGTGTCTTATCGAAGCGTTTGTTGAGAAGCGTCCGATTCTGAGTGTAGCATGCGGTGTTGGCAGCTTCAGCCCAATACTTCATTCGAAGTTTCGAATCTGCAATCATAGTACGAACGGCTTCTTTGATGATTCGATTTCTTCTTTCAGCAACTCCATTCTGCTGGGGCGTGCGTGCTGAGGATGTTTGATGTGCTATCTCATGCTCCGTGTAGTATGCTTCAATTGTAGAGTTTAGGAACTATGTGTCTTTGTCGGAGCGAATGGTAGCGATCGCTTGATTCTTCTCCACAGCTAGGCGCTTGAGCAATTGTGGTAGTTTGGACAGCGTCTCCTTTTTGCTAAAGAGAAACACAACCCAAGTGTAGCGAGAGAAATCATCCACTACAACGAGAGTGTATTTTCTTCCGTTGACGCTTACTGGAGTGACTGGTCCAAACAGATCCATGTGAAGTAGCTCTAGCACTCGCTTGGAAGATGCTTCTTCTAAGCTGGCGAAGTGCTTCTTCGTCTGCTTCCCTCGTTGGCATGGTGAGCAGGTATGGTCTTTGACAAAGACCTCATTAGGTATGCCCTGCACCAAGCCTTTCCGAGCTAAGCGATTGATCGTCTTGAAATTGAGATGGTTTAGACGTCGGTGCCATAGACATCCAGTTTATGTTGTACTTCTAGCGACCAAACACGTTTCCTCTTTGCAGCTATCCCATTGCGCAATGTAGACATTCCTTCGTCGAATTCCAGTGAACGCAATCTGGGATGTGAGCTTGTTCTTCACCACGCACTTGTTGGAGATGAACTCCACCTTGTATCCTTTATCACAAAACTTTGAAATGGATAGCAAGTTGTGCTTCAGTCCTTTCACATAGGAAACTTCTTCGATTCTGAGCTTTCCTATCTTCAGTGCGCCGTATCCCTTGGTGGTTCCTCGAGAGTTGTCACCAATGGTCACATGTGGACCCTTCTTCTCTGTATAATCTTGAAGTAGAGCTTTCATGCCAGTCATGTGTCTCGAACATCCACTGTCCAAGTACTATATTGGTTGACCTTCTCTGGGCATGGGATCCACGGCACTCACTTGCAGTTAAGCCAATTTTGGTACCCAAATCAGTTTGGGTCCTTGCAGGTTAGTCACCTTAGGTACCCACACTTGATTTACTCTCTTTTGAGAGTTAGCTTGTGCTTTGGGTTTCTCGACCTTTTTAAATTGTGAACTCTGCTTGAATGCAGCTTCACATGTGCAGCAGTGTGTGCATGATGGGTAGCGACTCGCTTGAGACCAACCCATGCTCTTGCCTTTTTGCTTATATCCTGAAGCGACTCGCTTTGGATTAGCCATAGGGTTGGAGAGCGACTTAGGGTTTACAGTCTTAGCAAGCGTCTCGCCTGGTTTCTTTAGAGCGGTCAACTTAGGGTTTTGACCCTGACTCGCTTGAGAAACCTTCGGGGTTTGAAGCGTCCTATTGGGTGCTTCAAACACTTCCCCCTCAACGTAAGTGCGGTTGGACCATCTCCAATCCGACTCACATGACACATAGACATTACTTCTCTTTTTGAAAGGAAGATCCTTTGTCTCTAGTGTCTTGGTTTGAGACTTAGAAGCTTCAACAGTCTTCCCTTTACCTTTTGATTGGTAAGTTTTAGCATTGTGAGTGCTAGGGGCTGTTGAACTAGGCTTACCCTTAGATTCTTCCCTTAAAGATTTAGACATATTCATGGGTTTCTTCTTAGGGTTCTCAAACGCTTTGCCCTTGTCTTTGTTAGTGGTCGCTTTGGAGGCAGTAGGCACATCCAAAGAGACTGATGATGTAGTGATTGAAGCACCAACAAAGACTGTAGGCTTGGAAGGTCCACCCTTATATCCAAGACCTCCCTTTCTACCAAAACGTAGAAGTGAGCTCTCTAGTGCCTGCCTTGCAAATGAGGCTTTGTTTAAGTTGGCTACTAGTTTGGATTGGGCTTCATACCTTCCTTCCAAGCTTTTATGCCTAGCGAGAGGTCCTCGAACTTACTAGTCATAGCCCTTAAATTATTCTTGACTTCATCAAGTTCAGTGGCTAGCTTTCGGTTCTCTCTCTCACTATCAGACATAGCTTGTTTCAACACTTCGTGGTTGCTTAACAATTTGTGATGCTTGTTAAGCAGCTCACTCCATGTCGAGGAATGAACTTCCTCTTCGTGCTTGTGTGCCAGTGTAATTGAATCGATAGGTGGATAGAAAAATACCTCTCCCGTGTCTTCATCGGTGAGCGCCATGAATCCAAGATCTTCTCCATCGCTTGAATTGGGATCTGTGAAAGTGTCTGAGTCGCTTGGCACGTCCTCGCTTGGAGCGTCTAGCAGCTCACTCGCTACAAGCGCTCGCCGGGGAGCTTCTCTTTTGGACTTCAATTCTTCACACTCCTTGGCACTCAGCTTTGGGCAGTCAGACTTGTAGTGACCCGTTTTGTGGTAGTGATAGCACTCCACATCCATCATATCCCTTGAGATCGGCTTTGTTGTTTCTTCTCTCTTTCCTTTTCCATCTCGAGCATCAGTGCTCTTTCCCTTGTATTGCTTGTAAAACCTCTTGTATTTCCCCACACGTGAATTCATTTTGTTGAAATTCTTTGATAGGAACGCGTAGTGTTCTTCCAGCTCTTCACTTGACATTTTGGCAATCGTCTGGTCGCTTGGCGTTTCAGCAGCTTTGAAAGCGACTCCTTTTGATGACGTAGGACCTTCGTCTTCATCATCCAGGCTCATTCGGTTGAGATCGAATTCGTGAGCCTTAAGCTCGAAAAATAGGATTTCTGGTGTGAGCTTCGATAAGTCCTTTGTTGCAAAGTATAACTCCTTCATGGTCTGCCATTTCCGTGTAAGAGCTCGGACGATCTTGAGATTTACTTCTTTGTCAGTGAATTCCTTGCCAAGAGAGATGAGAGTGGCAATGATGTTGGTGACGCGTAGTTCGAAGGCGTCAATTTATTCTCCAGATTTCATTGTGAGGCTCTCAAATTCTCTCATCAGCATGGCAAGCTTGTTCTCCTTTATCTTGTCAGTGCCTTGGGAAATTAGGGCTAGGGTTTCCCACATTTCCTTCGAAGCAGTGCACTTCCTGATCCTAGAAAGATAGGCATCTGACACCGTGCTCTGCATAGTATGGCGAGCTATGCGATCTAGATTAGCGATCTTGAAGTCGTTGGATGAGTAGTCTTCTTTCGCCTTATCCACGTACTCTTGTCTGACATGAGCTTCTCGGCCTTCTGCAGCTGGAACGTTCACTGAGATGGCCTTCTTGATCTCGATCGGTCCTTCTTCTATGACCTCCCACATTCTGTCGTGGATGGAGCATAGAAAGCTCTCGACACGAAAGCTCCATGTTTCGTATCCTTCAATCGAAAACTGAGGAAGATTGGATGCACTGTATGTAGACATGATGAAACGTCAGTAGTAATGCAATATGCGTGAGTGAGGGTTTTGATGCACTAAGGAAAATGGATCCGGTTCAGTGAGACAATGTGAAGCGAGAGGGGAATTGCTTCAGGTATGCAAAGCAGTGGCTCGAAAGAACCTCTACAATGATACCACTTGTTGGTCCCGGTTTGATAGGGAATACACACGTAGAGGGGGGGGGGGGGGTGTTAATACGTGTGTAGAAGTTTTTCAACTTCTTTTTCCCTTCAACTCAGAGTGACAAGTAAAGCGCTCGCTTCAATACTAAAGACCTAGCCGAGAGCTAGATCTACAGTGCTAGCTAACTTCTTGACCTTAGCAGACGCTTGATCAAGAGTGAGGCTTTACTCGAAATGCAGAATTTAGTGAGCTAATATTTCCTAAGTAATTGAAAACTCCGTTTTAAGTTGTTTACGATGCTTGTGCAATATGAGTAATCAAAACAATAAATAATGGAAAATAGGGTTAGAGAGATACGACACAGAGATTTATAGTGGTTCGGTGATAAAACACTTATGTCCACTTTGTTGCTCGAAGCAACTGATTCTCTTTACTCAAGAACCTTGAAGATTACGGGTTCTTCAAAAACCTTGTCAAGATCGAGCTTCACTTGCTTGGATCTGACAAAGATAGGGAGATTGCGGGTTCTCCTTGAAACCTAAACTGGACTAAGCTTCACTCGCTTCAGTCCGAAACTGGGAGATTACGGGTTCTCCACACAAACCTAGTTTCGATCGAGCTTCACACAATCGAGGACTGTGCTAGCTTCGATATAGACTCTATGATCGAGACTTCTACTATCGAAGAAAGTAGAGTCTTGGATCGTGACAACCTTTCGACAAGCACATAACCTAACAGACAGACTAGGGTTAGGGTTTTTGGTTTTCGACAAACACACTAATGAAGAACTCTTTACAATGAATGCAAAGAAGGCTAGAGTTCTTCTCTAAGCTTGGATATGGAATGGGCTTAGATCTAGAGTGTGAAGGTTGCAGAGATGAGCTTTGATGATGCTAAAGCTCGGAGAACACTTAAACAAAGACTTGGAAATTTGCTCGAAGGCTGGGAGTGTTTGTTTACAGTAGGCGCTGAAAGCTCAAGTAGTGTTCTACTCTTCTCCGTCTTCTACCTCCACTATTTATAGGCGGAGGGATGGGCAAGAGCCGTTGTTGGTTGGTGGCTTTGTACCTCCTCCTCTCGACAGTACTTGCACAGGCTTGCTGCTTTTCAGACGCGCCAGTTTGTCTCTTTGCCGAAAATGGCTAATAGCCAATTTCAACAGTAACTGGAGCAGCCAGTACTGTTGCGGCATCCTTGTCGGCCTGGCGGTCAACTCCGGTGCTCCATTCTCCTATCGACACGTGGAGATACGCAATTAATGCGTTGATCTTCACTTGACTGGAGTTTGAACTCGTCGTTTAAAGTGGAGCGGGAATTGAACTGTCGCTATCTGTTAGGTAGGGGCTCGCTTTGCTTCAGATTTGGAGCGTCCGCTTCAAGTGAGTCGCTTCAAGTCGTACTGTAGCTTATACTTTAGAAAATAGATTTTCCAAGTATCGACTAAGTAATAGTTGACCCGCTTTGACTTTCACTGTAGCGCTCGCTTCGCTTCGCTTCAGCAGACACGCTCTGGTTCTACTGTAGCATTCGCTTCGCTTCGGCTCGCTACGCTTCGGCACGCTTCACTTCGCTTCGGCACGCTTCGCTTCGCTTCGAAAACACACTCTAGCGAGTGGCCTTCGCTTGAAAATCCTGCAGTCTATAACCTAAGCATCTAAAGCAAATTAAAAACAAGCCTTCCTAACATTTTAGGCTTACAAAAATTCTAACCTATTCTACATCTAGTAGGTCGCTTGGGAATAGGATACTTAGGGGTTTTGGGATCAAATCAAAACATATACACTTATTTTAAAGCGTCCCATTTGAGTTCCCCCTTAACATGTCATCCTTAACAATTCCCAACACGCTTTTTGCTATGGCTTCCTCTTTAACTCCTCTTCAATATAGGCTCATTTTTTCATTCCAAAAAGTCTGCCAAAGTACCTGAAATTGGCATGGAAATCGAGAGAAAACGAAGAACTATAGGAAATGCAAAAGATGTAAACCCTACTTAAGCACATAAATCACACATATTAACCTCAAAACACACTCTAAACCCATAAAAAATACGTGTTTGTCAACGGTATGCATTAAACTTCGTCAAATGTCACTCTTTTGACGAGGCAATGCTCCTTTCTTCGGCGAGACAAATGGCATTTTGACTTCGTCAAATGTCACACTATTGACGAGGCAGTGTACCTTTCTTCCACACTAGTCCTAGCTCAACTATGGATGTGATAGGAGATATGACCTAACTACTAGGCCCAAGCATCAGGCCCAATATAAATGGGCCCCGACATTAAGCTCGGCCTACGCAAGTTCGGCCCAAGTAAGGAAGGCTTCTTGACCGACTACAACTCAAACTCCAATAAGAGACGTAGAAGACTTAGATGGTTTTCATGAAGATCGAGATAAACTCAAAGAGTGCTTAAAGGTGAAGACTTCGTATCAAGGTCTGTAGACACGTGAATTTTAAAAGAAATATATATATATATATATATATATATATATATATATATATATATATATATATATATATATATATATTTCATTAATTTTATAGAGGCAAAAAAGAAAATGCCCATTTGACTTTGTAAAAACAATTTTAGGTATGGATCATAGTTTACAATAAAAATACCCATATTTTGGTATGATAGATAATAATACCCTTTGTTTTAGCACATGACCACTCCCTCCTCCCCTTTCTTCTCCCTACATGTGTTTCCCTCATTCCCTCCTTCCATTTTTTTTTTTTTTCCCTTTTTCTGTTTTATCTATTTATTTATTTATTAATTATTTATTAAATTACTTATTTATTATTTTTTTTCGTTTTTCCAAAAAAAAAATCAGTTTTTTTATTTTTCAATTTTCTATCGTTTTTTTGTATATTTCAATAAGTATAAGCACACAGTAAATTTAAGTTCTTTTAGTAATGTGTACTGATAAGTGGTAAACGAATAATATCAAATTGTACCGTATACTGATAAGTCGTGAAGGACTAATATCAAATTTTAACATCAATTTCAAATTTCATTGTTCTCGTTAAAATAATCGAATGTATAATAACCCAGTATAAGATGCGGAGCTTTACACAAAACCCAAAACCCAAAACCCAAAACCCCCAAACCCAAAAACCCAACCCCCAACCTGGAGAGACCCCAAGCTACGAGGTTAAAAAAAAATCATAGAAAACAAACAGAAAATTCAGCAAAATCAAAATTGTAACTGTAGTACACAATACATTTATATCATCTAGTACTATTTACCGGTAAGTGGTAAGCGAAAAATATCAAATTGTACTATAGTACGCAGTACATTTATGTTATTTGGTACTATGTACTAAATATTAGGTAAAGTTTCTGGGAAATAAATCCTTCAAAAGTGACAGAAATAGTAGTCTGTATTGAAACAAAGAGTGAACGAAAAACAATACGAAAATGGATCATGTGCAGCAACTTAAACAGTAAACTAATAACAAATTACGCTCTGATTTCCCCATCAAAATACAGTACGTCAGCTCAAACAACTAATCAATCCATAGGGGGGGGGGGGGGGGGGGGGGGGGGAACATAAACACCTCATCGATCATGGACATCGAGATATTACAAAGTGCCCTTGCTCGGATAAAGAATTGCATTACCTTGACATAAGTTTGGTTGATCTCTTTATCATTTAGACCACCCATCATTCGGACAAATTTAACATAAGATGGAACAAAGAAAAGATCTGAATCCTCTTTCTTTCTCGTCTGATATGTTGATTGTAATAGCAACTTATGTATTTAACCTACGGGTGGGTCGGGATACCGTTACGTCGAAATAACGAACATACCGCGCCGGAAAAAAAAATCGAAAATACCGAAAGAGACGGTATACCGATTTTTTCGGTACGGTATCATACCGTACCGATAAGCTTCGGTATGACAATGGTATCCAAAATTACAATACCGCGGTATACCGATAAATACCGTACCACGGTATATACCGAATTTACATGCACGTCACAATAAATTATCACAACATTTATAATGATTAATGAATACACTAGCACGTATTATATGTTAATATTTACGCATTAAAACTTTAGAAGTATGATTGTATGTAAGTGTATATATGAACATGATAACTTATGTTACTAGTTTAATTAAGTTAAGACATACTAGCTAAAAATAAAAATTGAATGTAAATAACATATATGTTATAACAATTATATTATCTAAGTAAAATACTACATACAGTATTCTTTCAATATTAGTTTGATTTAAATTTAAGGCATACTAGTGTAATTTCTGAATATATTAGTTTTTAAAGTAAATATATCAAAAAATATTAGTGAAATGTATAAATGTTGGTTCATGAAATATGTATGTATTTTAAATGGTTATGGATTAATTAGACTTTTTATTAATGAATTGTAATTTCTTATGGATTTTATTAGTTTATGAATTTTTAATTTATGGATATTCGTATGATTTTGGTATACGATATATCGTACCATACCGAAGTATGGTATGGTATACCGAAACGACGGTACGATAACGGTATGGATTTTTTCCATACCGAATTTCCGGTATACCGAACATTGGTATGCCGAAAGGTACGGTACGACAACGGTATAAAAAATCTCATACCGCAACTAACGGTACGGTATACGGTATGACGAAAATTTTACGGTATGTCGTACCGAACCACCCCTATTTTAACCTATACAGAAGGCAATGTAATTAGATAAATCAAAGTAATGCATGCGGTGTTGCACGGAAAATCTTCTCGCTATCATTTCTTATTAGGCAATACATAAAACACCATTTCCTTCGACGTGTTGCCATTTTTGTAGTAAATAGAGCCGTTTCATCCATAGGCTCAGCAAATTTTGTAAGAAACACATACATAATTAAATGTCCAGAGCATTAAGGACATAGTAGTAGTGTTTAATAATGGTAAGATTGGAATTAATTTATCCATGATCCATTTACAATCATCTTATTATCCCGTATAATCCTCCTATAAATGGATTGATCCTTGAATTTCACACACAGGATTTCACATTAGAATGATCCATCTCAAACACTAGATTTGCGTTCTACATCATCAAATGACCTCAATGCCATAATACGAGTTCGATTCAGCTCTCCCTATCAAAATAATATGAACTACAAACAACATTCAGCAATGCCAATCATGAAAAACCTAGCTCACTCATTCCAACTCCACATCAAACAACCACATCGAATCGAATATAGCTACTTCATTGCCAGCATCTACCAAAAAATCGAATCGAATTCAAATCGTGCAAAGTTACCTTAGTTCCCCACTGGCCTTTGACGAGTAGATTGCAAGCGTCAGCTGAAATCTTCCCATCGCGTCCAGAAACGAGCAGATTCAAGCCGTCGATCAAATCGACTGAGGATTGACTCTGCTCTGCAGCAATGTGTATAAAACCATCACCAATGTGTACCATCGATCGTCGATCCACCCTTGGGATTTGGCTGAAACTTTCAGCGAACCTTCCTAGATGCAAGACGAGGTCCCCTGTGAAATTTGGTTGCAATCGGCCGGCCGGATTCGCCAGAAATCGCAGAGCGGCGCCGAAACCCTAATTTGGGTCCGCCGGCGGATGGCTTCATAACCACCACCAACGTGTGCGCCTTGTGTTGGGGTCGTTGTATATCTAAAGCAAAACCGGTTGTTTTAGTGGTTACCACACCGGTCCACTATTAACAATCCCTATCTGGAAGAATATGTATAAGCAAGAATAAAGCCCATTATCTCATGTTTTAGACCACGTGTCGATCTGAGTTCGGAGGGGAATACGAAGGTCGTTAACAATGATGAGATATAAATAGATCACAGTCGAGATAGCTTGGGCTGAGCTATCGGTCTAGACTGCAGCTTAATGGTAATGATGAGTCCCAATCACTAATTATGCTGGTACGGTGGAACGTATTGAGGATCAAGGGAGATAATGCTCTTCTGATACTGACCTTATATCAAAGGTGATAGAGGTGAAAAGCTACAGATCTCAGGCTTTAGTAGCTCGATCTTAACCTTGGTAAACTATTAGATGTATATGTATTCTTCGATATTACTTTGATTTACGAATATATGAACTTCTCGTTAGTTCATCTAAATCATGTTGTACTTCGGGTAACACGAAGATGCATAGTATGTCTAATGAGTGTTATCAATAAGCCGTGTCCTACGTGAGTGTAGGTTGACATTATCCCCTCAGGGAGTTCACAATTTATTATACCAAGTCATGCATGCTGATTAAGTTCAGGTATAATAATAAGGTGTGAACGAGTACTACCTGAGGAATAAGAGATTAATTAATTAGGAGCAGTCATGGTAGCTCTAATTAATTAATGGATATGGAAGGTCTTAAACACGGGTGTCGAACTAAACAAAATATCAGCCCCAATCTACATAATTGGGACAGAGCGGTGAATCAGTTATGACACTTTAGTGGAGTGCGTCATAGCTCTAATGAGATACATGTTCAGGGGTGGACATGGAAATATCGAATTAGATAAGGCCCAACTCTGTCTGGTATCCGATCCCTAGGATGGCCCAAACAGACCTCGGGAATCGATCTAAATTGTATTATTGAGTTTGGACTCAATAATTATACTCAGGCCCAGTATATGATATATATTGGATTTATATCCGGTGAATGGATATTAAATATAATTAATTTAAATTTATATCCTGTGAGATAAGATTAAATCTAATTAGTTATTATTTAATCATTCAAGGATAAGGTTAAATCTAATATGATAAGATTTATTTATTTAAATCTTATGGGGATAATATCATATAAATAAATATATTTTAATATTTATTTATTTATTTATTTATTTATTCTACTACTTGTATTAGAATTAATTCTATTTATTAGAATTTGTTCCGGTAATATACTTGCATAACAGAACAAATTAATTCCTTATTAATCTTGTATTAATTAAGGAATAAGATTTGTAGTTTTGGAAAAAGAATAAATATGGGATTGGCACAGATATGGTTAGAGATAAATAAGGAATCATTTCTTCTTATGTATGAACCATATAAATACACTCTAAGTCTCTCCTCTAAAACCCTAGTTCACTAGAGTCGTCATTGTGAGTTTCACACGAAACCCTAGACGAGAGAGAGAGAGAGAGAGTGGCCGCCAGCTTTCTAAGAGAGGAGATCGAGGTTCCAGTGATCTCGAGACGCCCACCAAGTCTCAGATCTAGAGGTGTGGGATCACATTCTAGAAGATTAGAACCGTAGATCGATCAGATTCGTCTCAAATCCTCCGTCTGCAATAATCATAAGGTATGTACTCGAGCCTTTGTATGAACATATATGCACGATCGAATCACCGCATCCAATCTAAGATCTGGGATTCGGGCGGCTTTCAAGCCGCCGTTCCAACAATTGGTATCAGAGCCCAAGGTTTTGGATTGGCTCTGTGTTGATTCGAATTTTATGTTCATGCATTCGAGTCTATTATCATATGTGTGCATGCTGCTGTCCGGGAAATTATGTGCGTTATTTTATTGTTTTTCGTGTTTTGGTTGTTCTTTTTTTAAAAATCGGCGAGATAATAAGGTGCCGATTAGATTAGGATTTGTTTTTGTATTTTTTCGATTTTGTATTGTTGCTGGAAAATCGAAGAATTGCTGGGGAACGAGGTCCGAGGACGAACACGAGACGAGACGATGACGGCCGCAGGCGGCGGCGCGTTGGGACGCACGGCGACAACGGCGGCGTAGTCTGCCGCGTTTCGCGCGGCTGCCCCTTCGTCGTTCACGGCGGCTGAACCCCTAGGGTTCATCCTAGGGTTCAGGCGACGCCGGAACGAAGGCTGGCGGCGGCAGAAACGGCGGCGGACGGCGGGACGGGCTGGTGCAGCGCGGCGGCGAGAAACCCTAGGGTTCTCGAGCCTGTCGGCGCTGCTGTAGGCCTGAACCGCGGCTGCCCGGCGGTCCAGCGCCCGGCTCGACGTCGGAGACGGAACCCAGTCAGCGCCGGACGACCAACCAACGGCGTGGCGACGGCGGTGGACGCGAGTAGGAGCAGCGGCGGCCGAAACCCTAACGGGTTTTAGCCCGCACGCTGCTAGGCTCGAACCACCGCGGACCGGATGTGGCTTGACGGCGACGGGGGCGCGGACCGAGGTAGGAGGAGGGCTGGTGGTCACCGGACCACCGGCGGCGGCGTCTGTGGGGTTTTCGACGGCAGCAGCGGCGGCTAGGGTTTTACCCAGCGCGCGCTCAGCTGCCGGACATCCCTACGGCGGCTGAGGCTCGAACCCAGCACCTCTGGCGGTGCTGGGGACAGCGGCGAGCCAGTGGGAGCGTCCGGTGGCGTTCCAGCCACCGGCGGAGGCTCGCGGCGGCGGCGCTGCTTCTTGCAGCGAAAGACGGCGACGACGACGGCGTTTCAGGCGATGGCGACGAGCAGTGGCTCGGGCTGGGCTGCAACGGATGCACCCAGCACGGACCCAGCCACGTGAGCCTCGTCGTGAGCCGAGACGGCAGCCCCGGCGAGAGTCGCGGCGGTGCGTGCGTTGCACGCGTGGCTCGGCGGCGGCGCGTGGCCGGTGATTTTGAACGGCGAGCTGTTCGTCTTTTGACGTTCAGTTCATGACGTTGACGACGGCTAGGGTTTTCCGAAACCCTGGCATGATCGTCGACGACTAGGGTTTCGTGCCCTAGTTCGTTCGAAATAAAATCGCTTTCCGTTTTTGGTAATTAGGGTTTTTCGCACCCTAGTTATTTCGAGCAGTTGCTATTTTTGGAAGGTGGACTTGAAGACCGGGGTTGACTTCCAATTGAAGATTGAAGACCGGAGCTTGTTCCGGGATTTTTTTTAATTAAATGTAATAGATAGGGCTTTCTATACCCGGTTGGCAGCCTATTTATTTATTTTAATTATATGCATGCTATCGATGGTTTAAATTACGCAATGGGATGATTAGCATGTTTTGCATGTTATTGTTGCTTTCATTATTTGCGTAATAGAAATAACATGCATAGGGGTCATAGCATGCCGGTTTAATGATTTCAATGCGAGCATGTTTTATTACTTGCGCTTAGAAATCATGTGATAGGACTTAATTGTCTATGTGCTACGTTTGTCACAAAAACCCTTAAAAAGACTAAGCGGTAAAGTTAATCGATTATTTGTTAATTGATTTAGAGGACCTCCATATTTGGTTTAAAAATAAAATAATTAGCATTCGCGTTGACCTTGAGTCTTCCTCCCTATAGGAGATGCTAGTTATGGATTTCATTGGTTTAGACTTCATAAAAGGATAATTTGATTTAAAATGAAATAATTAGTATTCGCGCTGACCACGGGTCTTCCTCCCTATAGGAGATACTAATTATGGAGTTCATTGGTTAAATTCAAAATTGATAATATGGGAAAAATGATTTTATAAAGGTAATTCCTTCTTTAGGGTTACTCTTAATAGAATTAATTTTTCGAAATATTAAAATATGGTTGTAGCTTAGCTGCTTATTGATGAATCCTCCTATAGAGGTCACTTCTCGAATTAGCAGGGTCCTGAGGCACGGGTTATTATTTCTTTGTTTCACAAAGGTCCATGTGATGGGATATGAAATAAAATGACTGAGGTCATGGTCGGTAATTTTATGGGTAGCATCCACCTATAGTGGACTATTTGTAAATAGTATCGGGCTACTCGTTTGTTGGTTCAATGTTATTTTAAGGTTTAAACATTGATAACATAAATTATTTTTGCTTACGAGTTGTTTATTTACTTGTTATTATTTCAGATATGTCTATTGTTTCTATTCGTACGAAGATTTGTCGTTTAGCTTATTCCGATAATGTTCCGGAGTCCTTTCGGTTCCGACTACTTAGCTTCCTAGCCCGGAAAGAGATGGATTTTATGGACTTTGATGATTTCCCTAACATGAGGGCATATCTCAAGAGGTTCAAAAATCTCTTTACTCAGTATGAGATGTATGGTGGATACATGACGGAAAGGGGAAAATGCGAGATTATTCTTGCATCTCTACCGGGATGGTACCAAGCATTCAGAAATGAGGTTGTCAAGAACCAAGTAGACCATGAGCATGTTTTTACTCTTGTAGATGAGTTGCTCGAGGTTGAAACGGTTAGGGATAACATGATCTGGCATGCTCGCCAGTGGCAGAAAGAGCTAGATTTTGATCGACTCGTTCGGAATGTCAAAAAGGCTGCAAGGGCTAAAAGTAAGAATAGACTTCCAATCGTGAAGGTCTATGAGAGGAGGAACAAGAAGTTAAAGATAGATGGAGGTATGTCAGACTCTTGTAACATGAAAAACCAAATTATACTAGTTCAGTCCTCGCGGACGGATTTAACTAGTGGATATTAATTATGGCTTGTTGCAATCTTTGTAGGTTCAGCTACGAGGAAAGAGTAGGACGACTTCAAGTTCTTGAGCTCGACAAGCATCATTCAGACGATGCAGTTGTCCAGAAGACTTGAAGATTTCTTATCTTAGGTTTTATCTTGGTTTTTGGATATTAGATTTGGTTTATTACTTGTTCACTACATTAGTTGCCTTATTTTGGCGGATACTTATGTTTTTGGATATTGATGGATGATTACTTTCTTACATTGTATTAAGGATTTATTTCTTTAATACTGGTTGTTTTGATATATCATTCGTAGTGGGAGTAATAATTTTGAATCTTGAGAGATATTCCAAAATGTGTTATGATAAATGTTGCACTTTTTGTTCGAAATTGTCTTTTAATAAAGTACTACTTCACTATGTCTAAATCTATTTCTTCTCCTTATTTGAAATGAAATGATTAGCATTCATGTTGATCATAGATTTCATTGTGATTTAAAATGAATTAATTAGCATACACACTGAATTTGGGTCTTTCTCCCTACGGAGATGCTAATTATAGACTTCATTGGTTAAATCTGTTCGAAAAATAAGGACAATTTGCACACGCAGTGTCGCAAGTTTAATGTTAGATTTAGTGATTAGTTGGATAAGTAGTCATTTTTCAAGAAAAGACAAGCATTTATTCTTGATTAACGTCCAAGAATAAAAGGAATTTATGGATTGGAACATTATAAGGCCGGAAGTACAAGACGGATAACCAAAAAGGATCTGCACAAGATTATTTAAGTATCCTTGTCACAGTGGGAGTATTTTCGGGTGTGTCTCGAAAATTGTGAATTGTTCATCAAGAAATCTAATTTCTTGGATAACGAACAAACCAAGTTGACTGTTAAGGATTAGTTAGATGAGAAATTGTTGCATATCATTGATTAGCTTATGAGTTTAACACTCGGAAGACTTGCAAGTTGTATGCTCATATTCGTTGAGGATATATATGCGAGAACGTGGATGTAGTTTGAGAAAAATAAGTTTTCTCAAATGTTCTATGTTTCGGGGCAAACACATTGAAATGTGTAGTTCAATGATTAAAGCATTCATTTGTCAGACACACATATGAACTCGTCTATGAGATGTGTTGACAAATGGTACATCTTTCATCTACAAAAGACGTTGAATTGGTTATCTTGTACATTGTGTGATAATATTACTAGCACTTGGCGACAGTGTGAAAGTATTATCTGACACAATAGGTGGTGATTATCCGAACAGTTTAGAATGAAGGTTAGGAGTAATGTTAGATATATCTACGGATAGTATAACATTATTCAAGTACTCTTCATAGACTACTGTTATGGCAAAGTTTGCAATACACTTGGATATTGCATAAAGAACCAGATATATGTTAATGCTTAGTGCATGGTAACGGATATAGTCTATCATTCTTGAATGTTTGAGGACAGGGATAATCGAATGGTAGCTAGAAACGACATCATCGACCTTATACTATGAATTCAGGTAGAAAGCAGAATTATCTTGAAGATTCTCACGCAATAAAATGCTGAGAGGATACTAGATCATTCAGGGCTTGGCTCCGTGAATTGGCAGTAATCTCGTATTTGTTAGAATTCTTACACCCCTGGAAGAATTCCAAGTGCAGTAACAAATTTCTGAGATTTCGAAATGCCGGTATCAACATAGTGAGTACCGTATAATAAAGCGATATTGTGGAAAAATAGAAACACTAGAGGAATGTACGATGACGGTTCCTTCACTAAGTGTAACATGTCAGGTATGCCGTAGCACGTGGCTGACACTGTCTTAGTGAGCCTCCCACGGCAAGGTAAAATCTTTGAGTATAAGTGGGAGAAAATGTATAATGATAGTTAACGATTGTGATTGTTAACATTGTACATGGATGAAGTCATATGGTTTCCTGTAGACACGTTGGTATACTAAAAGGTTTTACTTTAGTATAAGTGGGAGATTGTTGGGGTCGTTGTATATCTAAAGCAAAACCGGTTGTTTTAGTGGTTACGACACCGGTCCACTGTTAACAATCCCTATCTGGAAGAATATGTATAAGCAAGAATAAAGCCCATTATCTCATGTTTTAGACCACGTGTCGATCTGAGTTCGGAGGGGATCACGAAGGTCGTTAACAATGATGAGATATAAACAGATCACAGTCGAGATAGCTTGGGCAGAGCTATCGGTCTAGACTGCAGCTTAATGGTAGTGATGAGTCCCAATCACTAATTATGCTGGTACGGTGGAACGTATTGAGGATCAAGGGAGATAATGCTCTTCTGATACTGACCCTATATCAAAGGTGATATAGGTGAAAAGCTACAAATCTCAGGCTTTAGTAGCTCGATCTTAACCTTGGTAAACTATTAGATGTATATGTATTCTTCGATGTTACTTTGATTTACGAAGATATGAACTTCTCGTTAGTTCATCTAAATCATGTTGTACTTCGGGTGTACTTCGGGTAACACGAAGATGCATAGTATGTCTAATGAGTGTTATCAATAAGCCGTGTCCTACGTGAGTGTAGGTTGACATTATCCCCTCAGGGAGTTCACAAGGTTTATTATACCAAGTCATGCATGCTGATTAAGTTCAGGTATAATAATAAGGTGTGAACGGGTACTACCTGAGGAATAAGAGATTAATTAATTAGGAGCAGTCCTGGTAGCTCTAATTAATTAATGGATATGGAAGGTCTTAAACACGGGGGTCGAACTAAACAAAATACCAGCCCCAATCTACATAATTGGGACAGAGCGGTGAATCAATTATGACACTTTAGTGGAGTGCGTCATAGCTCTAATGAGATACATGTTCAGGGGTGGACATGGAAATATCGAATTAGATAAGGCCCAACTCTGTCTGGTATCCGATCCCTAGGATGGCCCAAACAGACTCGGGAATCGATCTAAATTGTATTATTGAGTTTGGACTCAATAATTATACTCAGGCCCAGTATATGATATATATTGGATTTATATCCGGTGAATGAATATTAAATATAATTAATTTAGATTTATATCATGTGAGATAAGATTAAATCTAATTAGTTATTATTTAATCATTCAAGGAAAAGGTTAAATCTAATAGGATAAGATTTATTTATTTAAATCTTATGGGGATAATATCATATAAATAAATATATTTTAATATATATTTATTTATTTATTCTTCTACTTGTATTAGAATTAATTCTATTTATTAGAATTTGTTCCGGTAATATACTTGCATAACAGAACAAATTAATTCCTTATTAATCTTGTATTAATTAAGGAATAAGATTTGTAGTTTTGGGATAAGAATAAATATGGGATTGGCACAGATATGGTTAGAGATAAATAAGGAATCATATCTTCTTATTTATGAACCATATAAATACTCTCTAAGTCTCTCATCTAAAACCCTAGTTCACTAGAGTCGTCATTGTGAGTTTCACACGAAACCCTAGACGAGAGAGAGAGAGAGAGAGAGAGAGAGAGAGAGAGTGGCCGCCAGCTTTCTAAGAGAGGAGATCGAGGTTCCAGTGATCTCGAGACGCCCACCAAGTCTCAGATCTAGAGGTGTGGGATCACATTCTAGAAGATTAGAACCGTAGATCGATCAGATTCGTCTCAAATCCTCCGTCTGCAATAATCATAAGGTATCTACTCGAGCCTTTGTATGAACATATATGCACGATCGAATCACCGCATCCAATCTAAGATCTGGGATTCGGGCGGCTTTCAAGCAGCCTTTCCAACACCTTGATGAGAGGGTTACAAATCTGTAGTTTTGATGGTAAGATTGGCCTCCGTCGCCGGTGAGAGAGTGGAAGAGAGAGTCGCCGGTGAGAGAGAGGAATACAGTATGTGAGGGAGGCATAGAAGAGAAGAAGAACCGCAATAATTAATATCAAAGATAGGGTTATTTTTGTCCACCCAAACCAAAAATTGTGTGTTTTTATTGTAAACTATATTCCATACCCAATATTGTTTTGACAAAGTCAAAAGGGGTAAAAACATATATTATCTCAATTTTATATGTATTTGATTTGGATTATTATAAAATCAAAATTTATAATGTATTTTATTAATGAAGATATTGGATATAAATATCAATTTCTTTGAATATTTTATTGATATATATCAATTATTGATAACCAATAAATTGTGACATCTCATCATGGAAGCCCAATATAGAGCTCAAAAGCTCATAAAGCCTGCTACTTCTACTTCTATTAATGAGGGTGTTTAGAGCATTCATAGATCACCACAAGAATTAGTTAGAGAGCTCTAAAGAGAAGGGTACAAAGTGGTCGTCATCTAGAGAAGAATACAAATTCTCTACAATATTTTGAAGAGTTCTAGAGAAGGGTACAAAATTCTCTACAAATTATTTAATATATTCAAAGCGTTTTTAGTGGATTCAACGTGTTTTTCACCAAAGTCTGCTCAAATCTACGTTAGATTCGGACGTCAATCCACACATCAAAATCGAGGAGATCAAGAAGAGCGAAATTCTTCGAACATCTCATCAAGCCGCCCAAATCCTGCATCAAATTGGAGAAAAAATCAGAGGAATCGTAGAGATCGCGACCCACAAGCAACTCAAGTTCTTTAAATATTTATTTGTACACATCTTGTATATTTATTTTATCAAATAAATAAAATTTGTGTTTACAAGGTCAAACACAATATAATCATCTATAAATAGGGGCTAGAATAGACTGAGAAAGGAGTACAACCATTATTTTGTAATCGAAATTCATATTCTTCAATAAAGATCCATACTTTTGCTCTGTGAACATATATCCATTCTAATAGATTGAACCACGTTACTTTCTTGTATTCTTTACATCATCGTTACAACATTATTTAACTTACGAAAATAAGATAGATCAAAACTAAAAAGAGAAAGGAGGTTTGAGATAGGAGGGAGAAGGGAAAAGGTAAACGTAAGGATATCTTAGACCCCAAACTAAAAATATGCGTAGAATTTATATGTTTTTAGGTTCCAAAAATATATGTAATTTCACTATCTGAAATAGGTATTATATGTGTCAATACCCAAAAATAGCCCAAATCAATATGTAAAGGAAAAAAATAGTCCTCCATAAGTAAATGGTATAAATATAGCCCACTTTTTCAAATTGGGACAATTATACCCTTAATGATATAATTAAGGATAAATTAATTAAATTAATTGAAAAAAAATAGATTAAAGCGACCCACCCCCCACCCCCAATTTCACTCTTCTGCGCTGCCCCGCACTCTCTTTCTCTCTTCGCTTCTCCTTCTCCGACTCCGTTGTTGGCACCGCTCCGATTTCTTCTTCTGTTGTTCTGTTATTGGTCGTGCGAGTGTGTAACTTTGGTCGTGATCGTGAATAAAGTGGTCGTGAGTAGTCGTGGTCGTGTGTGATTTGATCGTAGTCGTGTGTGATTTGGTCGTGCTTGTCATGTGAGTGTGTAAATTTGGTTACTGTTGTTCTGTTATTGGTCGTGTGAGTGTGTAACGTTGGTCGTGATCGTGAATAAAGTGGTCGTGAGTAGTTGTGGTCGTGTGTGATTTGGTCGTGCTTGGCGTGTGAGTGTGTATATTTGGTCGTGATCGTGAATAAAGTGGTCGTGAGTGATCGTGGTCGTGCGTGATATGGTCGTGCTCGTGTGTGATTTGGTCGTGAATGATCGTGGTCGTGTGTTATATGGTCGTGCTCGTGGGTGATTTGGTCGTGTGAACGTTGAACCATAACAAGACATATTAAGGGTATAATTGTCCCAAATTCAAAAAAAGGGCTACATTTATACCATTTACTTATGGAGAGCTATTTTTTTCCTTCACTTATTATTTTGGTCTTCCCCTCATATTATATTCTCAATAAATAAATGGAATAAAGTTAAAAAATAAAGAAACGAAAAAAAAAGAAAAGAAAAAAAGAAAAGAAATGAAAAGAAAAGAAAGAAGGGGCCAAACCCAAAGTAAAACGGTCATTCGACATTTTGACTCCTCAAAACCGCTGTCCGCTTCCCACCCTTTTACCCGAAGCGTCATCCCTCTCCATCACTCTCACTTTCCCCTCTTTTCTCTGTTCTTGGAGGAAAGAAAGAAAACCCCAAACAAAAATAAATGAACTTCGCAAAAGCAAAACCCATTAAAAAATACGAAACCCCACCTCTGAAAATGGGAGAGTAGAGGTATAGAGTTTCTGAACAAGTATTCTTTTATTGTTTCCTCCTCTATCTTTTTCGCAAAGTTTTACTTCATGAACTCTTCAGATCTCTCTTATATACGCATGCACAAGCAAATGTTGAATGAGCACTTGTTTGCTGGTGACTGTGTGTGATTCCTGAAAGAAGTTGTTTCCTCGTTTTGGTGGCTGGGGTGACAATGGCTGTGGAGGCTAGTGCTGCTGGGAATATCGAGGTTTATCCATGGCTGAAATCGATGGCTGTGGCCCCAGAGTACCACCCGACTTTGGCTGAGTTTCAAGATCCAATTGCGTATATTTTTAGGATTGAGAAGGAGGCCTCAAAGTATGGAATTTGCAAGATAGTGCCCCCTGTGGCTGCTGCTTCCAGGAAAACTGTTGTTTCTAATTTGAATAAATCCCTTTTAGCTCGGTCCGAATCTGGCCCCACTTTCACCACACGGCAGCAGCAGATCGGGTTCTGCCCAAGGAAGCACCGCCCGGTGCAGAAACCCGTGTGGCAGAGTGGGGAAAGATACACTCTTGCTGAATTTGAAACCAAAGCCCGTACTTTTGAGAAGAATTATCTCAAGAAGTATGCTAAAAAGGCTTTGAGTGCTTTGGAAATGGAGACCCTCTATTGGAACGCTATGGTTGATAAGCCCCTCTCGGTGGAATACGCGAATGACATGCCTGGGTCGGCTTTTATCACTTGCAAGAGTGGTGGGAGGAAGAATGAGGCTACAGTGACAGTTGGGGAGACAGAGTGGAATATGAGGAGACTGTCGAGGGAGAATTTGTCACTGCTGAGATTCATGAAGGAGGAGATACCGGGTGTGACTTCGCCAATGGTCTATGTTGCTATGATGTTCAGTTGGTTTGCCTGGCATGTTGAGGATCATGACTTACATAGCATGAACTATTTACATATTGGCTCGGGAAAGACTTGGTATGGTGTGCCCAAGGAGGCAGCTGTTGCATTTGAGGAGGTAATTAGGGAGCATGGATATGGTGGAGAGATCAATCCTCTAGGTAAGATGGTTTCATGGGTATATGCAGAATATCTATAGCCTCACTGATTTGATATGTATGCTTTTAGTAGCATTGAGGTACAAGAAGTGCAACTACCATAATAGGCTCTAATATGGCAAAATGGTTGAGATAATAAGTACAAATAGTAGGTGCTGATTCTCATGTTTTCTTCTTCTCTTTCGTCAAAAACATCCCTAAGCATATTGCATATCTAAGAATACTATGTCCAGGCATCTGTCCCTTAAAATAGATTTTCACAAGTTGCTGCAGGATGTTCCATGTTAGACTTTACTCTTACGATGATGTTCATTTGGTAGGTTCTTGTATAAGATTATGTCACCACAAGGTTTAATCAGCTTGGTTTGGGAGAAAGTTAAGAAACTGTGTTTTCGATTCCTTGTCTTTTTTCGAGTTAGTTTATGTGATGTGATAACTGGACCTCCCAGTGAATTTTATTCATAACTCTAAACATGCTTGTTGATAGCTATCTAACGTCAGTTGCTCATGCATATGGCGGCATAGTATTTATGACAACAGATGCCTAGTATAGACTATATTACTCAGACGAGGTCCATATTTTATAGTCTACTCAGGCTTAGAGGGCTCTAATTCTATAGCTTTTATCACTGTCTGTTCGTTATTATGATTGGTTGGTTTAACAATGAGACCGCATTGCAAAACAACACAGCATTATGGTGTCTGATTCTGTAATTGAGGACAACCCATTTTGTTGGTAAAAATGGACAAATACATACCCATTTAAATCTTGCTGGAATGAGAACTTGATGCTGGAATATGCTTATTTGATGCTGTTTTTTGCAAGCATAAATTTCAAAATACTTAGTAGCCCAAACTTTCCTCCCTAATTATTTGAATTATATCAGGAACATTGTGCTTGTTCTCTTTTATTGTTATTTAGTCAGAACATCTGAACACATTGTTCACACTACAGAAATTTCAGGGGAGATGTACTGAGCTGGTGGGAATAGTTTTCTAGGTATTCCTTTAGTTGTTACACAGATAAGCATGTTATTGAACAATGCTAAACTTTTGGGTTTTATCTTTATACTTGTAAAATTGCTCTTACTTTCAGTGATCTGTTGAATCTGACATCGGTCTGAAGGAAAGTAATTTGGAAATCCTAGCTTCTATGATTAAACAAGGGAATAAATAGCAGCGGATTAAAGATACATATTGACTAGTGTTGCGAATCTTTTAATGCTGTTTGCCCTTTATGCTTCTTCGAAGGTCTATCGAACTGGGATCATGGTTAAATAAAATATAAAATAATCAAATTCAGATTGTTATGTGTTTGAAGCGCTGTTTTGAATCTCCCTGTGCATATTCACCAGACCAGTGCATTTTCTTTCAGTTACTTTTGCTACTCTTGGTGAGAAGACTACAGTCATGTCCCCGGAAGTGCTTCTTAATGCTGGTGTTCCCTGCTGCAGGTAACTATACTGTACTGCTGTATTCCTGTCTATCATTTATTGTTAATGAGCAGTGAATTAGCAATGCCATATCTCATCTACAATCTTTGTATGTAATTTACTGTTGAGGGAGTATGACCCATGTTCATATTTGAGCACGGTTCAATTACCTACAGTTAACCCCTGGTAGTACGTTAAACCCTCGATGTTTTTTCCGTAGGTTAGATTATCTGTTTTGTATAGACTGGATGGGACAGGTGTGGCCACTAAAGTTCATAAATATTTTTGAGTTTTGAGGACTTAAGCTATGAATCAGTAATTTATTTAAATATGTCATCCAGGTTTCCTGTTTACTTTGATAAGAGTCAAGGGCATGAAACAAGAAAATACATCCAGGAACTTATCGAGCTGTCGTAAAATTTTGAAAGGGAACAACTAGACAATTGATCTAGTGAAGCTCACTTATTCACTGATTTTCTGCTCACCTAACTGACTTTCATTATATTTATGTACAACCTAGTACCTCCGGGTTAGGTGCAGTCCATCACTTGACTAGACCAAAAGTTACCCAGAGAGCACTTAAATAAAATAGTCTCTTCAAACAAAGTAGAATAATAGAATAACTCGATAGCTTGGTTATTTTTTATCAACCTGTAAGCATTGTATTCTTAATTCTTCTGTCTTTGCTTGCATTTGGACTTATACTTGCCTTTTGGACTTAGGCTGGTACAAAATGCTGGAGAGTTTGTTGTCACTTTCCCAAGGGCTTATCACTCAGGATTCAGTCATGGTGAGGCAGTTATAGCAGTTTGTCGTGTTCCGGTATCTAGGCATCGAGTTTCTGTACATAAACAATTTATCTGATCTCGAAATACGTGATGATAAGAACATGCTTAATCTGTCTATTTATCTTTTGTAATTTTAGGATTCAATTGTGGAGAAGCTGCTAATATTGCTACTCCTGAATGGGTGAGGGTTGCAAAAGAAGCTGCAATTCGCAGGGCAGCTATCAATTGTCCTCCAATGGTTTCTCATTATCAGCTACTCTACGATCTAGCGCTTTCATTATGCTCGAGGTTTTTTCTCTTTCAAGGGTGGATGCCTTGTTGTTTCAGTTCAGCAATATCATCCTTAAGTTTTATTGCTTTTACAAGCTTTGTAATTGAATTCTATTTTGAGAAAATTGTTGTTTGTGTGTTTATGTTTTCTCGGAGTTTGTTAAGAATAATATAGACTTCTTGTATCAACATGCTAGGTACTGATGCCTATGTTGTTCCGTGGCAATTAGCTACTCAAGCACTTCTGGTGATTCCAGGAGGTCTTCCACCTCTTCTTATCATGTCTTTTTGTAAATATTGAAGAATCTTTGGTAGTCATAATTTGTTTCCTATGTTCAACTGGGCTTAAGTTTCACAGAATTTTGTGTCTAGGTCTTTTATGTTCCCATTTCCCAGTCGGCTCATCTTCTTATACATTACAATCTTATCATCCCAAGTGAATTTGATTCTTCAACGATTGTCTATTGATGAAGTAGATGATAGATATTGTTTTTGGGATCCTGTAAGGATTTCCTTCATTCAGCTTCTAAGTTTGATATTTGCTACAAGGTAGTTCTCATATGTGGCATGAATCTCATAAAGATAGAGTAATCTTCTGGAACTTGAAAAGTGGATGTTTTATGACCTGCATCCTTCACCCATCTGGAATAAACTTGTAATTGTCAAATTGGTAAATCTAGTCAAATACCTTAATGCTAAATGATATGCAAAATCAAGTAATTTTTTTTCTGGCTCCTTTTAAGAAGATAAATATTCATAATAAGTACACTGAAATGCAATCAAAAGAAGCTAAGCACATAGGGATTTAACAAATGAAACAACCTATCGGGCAGGATTAAGTCATTTATCATTATAGCTCACATAATGTTTTTTCCTATTTCAGTATAAGAGGTTTGTTAATTTCTACTAGCTATTTGAAACAAGTTAAATGTATTGAGGTACAGCGTTTTATGTATTTTCTGTGGCTTGTTTTGAGATCCTTGAATCTTGAGGAAGATGGTTTGAAATCGTTTTTTGTTCATCAAATTAACCAGTATTGATTATAAGTAACCCTGCTGCTCTACTTTTGTGTGAGCTTGCCTGACTCCTGTTCCATCTCAGAAGAGTCTCCCTCACAAGATCCACATATTCATTCTGTATCTGAAGTTCCATAAAGTTGTACATTTAATAAGTGTGAATTTAATTCTTTCTTCATTTTGGGCATATATTACAGAGTGCCGAAGAGCATTGCAATGGAACCTCGGAGTTCCCGGTTAAAGGACAGGAAGAGAGGTGAAGGGGAAATGTTAATCAAAGAACAATTTTTTCAGGATATGATGCAGAATAATGATATGTTCAATGTTCTTGGGAAAGGATCATCTATTGTGCTTCTTCCCCAAAATGCCCTGAGTCACTCATTTTGTTCCAATAAGATGGTTGGGTTTCAGTCAACAACTAAATCGAAGTTGTTCCCGAGTTTATCCAGTCCTGATCTTGAGTTGAGGAGTACATGCTCTAATGCTAATGATGAATTTGCAGTGGACACGAATCAGGGCACAAAACAAGCAAGGGGATCTACAGTGAATAAAAGGACATTTTCTTCTTTGTTTGGTATTGGCATTTCATCTCCGACTCCTCATGCAGAGCTAACACACTCTGAATCAAAGAAAGCTTCTCAAAGTCAGCAGGGACTTTTTTCATGTGTCACTTGTGGGATTTTATGTTTTGCATGTGTTGCCATTGTTCAACCCAGAGAAGCAACTGCAGAGTATCTAATGTCAGCTGATTGTAGCACACTCAATAGTTTGGGAGAAAGAAATAATGACCACAATAACATTAGAGATGCAAAGGTTTCTGACACAAATCCTTCTTTAGGTATGTTGAATATGAAAACTCTACTAGAACCTTCTACATTGTTATGTACTCCCTCCGACATCCATCTTGGCACATTTTATTATTATAATACACATGTGAATATAAAATGTGCCAAGATAGACAAGATGGAGGGAGTACTATTTACTTGCAGATATCAGCTTAATTTTTGTTTCCTTATCTCATGCTTAGTAATAATGTTTAGTGATTTTCTGTATTTGCAGACAGGGATTTTTTTGCATCTTTACACATATATTAGAGCATGTTTCTTCATCCAAGGATAGATATATGTGCTTCCCTCATCAGGACTAGTCTTATACTACCTCCATCTCACAAAAGTAGTCCCATTTCTTTATTGACATGACAGGCACGCATCTCCACCGAAACCTAGTATGAGTTTTACGATATAATTTTGAAATATTATTTCTTTTACGGGATAGTCCGACACTCGTAGTATCCCGTAAAAGAAATAATATTTTAATATTATATCGTTAAACCCGTACTAGGTTTCGGTGGAAATGCGTGCCGAAAAAGTTACTATTCAAAGGGGACTACTTTTGTGAGATGGAGGTAGTATAAGAAACTTGAATGGTTACTGCGTTCCGATATACTATTTAATACTCCCTTTGTCCCCTAAGAGTATGCATAAGTTTTCTTTTTCTAACGTCCCACAAGAGTATTGTGCTTTCCATTTTAAAGCACTATACCCTGCCGCAATCACTTTATCTCCCCTCTACTTTATCTCAACTTATTTACCATAATGCCACCCTACCAAACATTTTATGTAAACTTGGGCCACAAATTTTGATGCTTACTCTTAAGGGATGAAGGGAGTATTATATAGCAGGTCAACACCCCAAATATTATGATATGACCTACCATGCTTTAGATAGATTTGAATGCTGGTTCTGTTATGCTCAATAGTTCATTTGGAGAACAGTCACGAGAATGGTAAGGCAGGAAGATTGGGTAATTGGTTATCTTTTAGGATTCTAGTGTTACTTTGACTATTAACTAAAACAACGATGCAACTAATTGTTGTGTGTAATGTATGTTTTAATTTGCAGCATTAATGCATTTGAAGACCCAGAAGGGACTTTCTGCTGATCAACTTCAAAATGTGGATAGGGGGAACGCGGGTTTTGATTCTAGTAGTAATGCTCATAAAGAGCCTTCGTCACTTGGCCTATTAGCTTTAACATATGGCGATGACTCTGACGAGGAAGATGGTGAGGCCAAACTGCCTGATGAAGGCTTTGTAACTAGTAAATCCGTTGACTCTATAAATGGAGATGCCAGTGAGAACTCTGAAGCAAAGATCAATTGCAGGAAGGAACTTTCATTGCAGACTTCAGAATCTAGTGCAGGGTTTGGTCTGGCCGTTGCAATAAGAAAGGATGGGGAAGCCCAAACTTTTGATTTTTCTGATGAATTCGATGCAAACAGTTCTACAGTGATCGAGTCAAATTCTTTAACCCATAGGATTAGTAGAAATCAGATAGAACCACAACTTGACATCCAAAATTCTTTATCTTGTAAAGCTGTAGGAACATCTGGAATTGCTTTAGCACCATGCGAGCCCACAACTATGCCTTTCACTCCCAAACTTGATGAAGATTCTTCTCGTTTGCATGTCTTCTGTCTACAGCATGCTATGCAAGTGGAAAAGTGGCTCAGCCATATTGGTGGAGTTGATGTGTATCTTGTCTGTCATCCAGGTGAGGTTTTGTACATCACATATGACCAGATGACTAAATCTTTTCCTGTGCTCTGCTCGTGCAAATTATACTAATTTTGTTATTTATTTTTGTTATTTTTTTCCTGATAGTCATGGTGGTGATGGCCCTCCACTTACTCTAGATCTTATGTTTTCATAGTTCTGGCGATTAGAGAGTACTAGGTTCCTTGCGTCGGTGTACTTTGGTTTCGTCAATGAAATATTTCAACTAATTTGGCGACTATAAGAGCTTCTGTTTGCTTGATGACAAAATATATAGATAGTTTGGCATCCTTAGAGATTTTCACAGCTTATTTACATCAGTCTACGAGAATCCCTTCATTGGTCAAATGTTAATACCTGTTTCTGGTCAATATTGGCAGACTATCCAAAGTTGGAATCCCAAGCTAAGAAAGTTGCGGAAGAACTGGAAAGCGATTATACCTGGACCAATATTTCATTTCGGGAGGCAACTGATGAGGATGAAGAAATTATACAACGAGCTCTAGAAAGTGAAAACGCGATACATGGCAATGGAGACTGGGCTGTGAAACTTGGCATCAACCTATTCTATAGTGCCAATCTTAGCCGTTCTCCTCTTTACAGTAAGCAAATGCATTACAATACTGTTATATACAATGCCTTTGGACGCAGTTCTACTGATAGCCCAATGTCTGAGGGTGAGCTGGAAGGTAAGGGTTTAGGCAGGCAAAAGAAGATAATTGTTGCTGGAAAATGGTGTGGGAAAGTCTGGATGTCAAATCAGGCTCATCCAATGCTAGTCAGTAAGGTTTCACAAGAACAGAAGAAGGAATCGGTCATTAGCTCCTGGATGAAACCTGATGTGAAATATGTCAGACGATCAGAACGCAGTCTAGCTGCTGGAATTTTGTCTGCACTTCACAAAAGTAGTAGAAACAAGACGAGTAATGCTGATAGCTGCTCATTTGTGAAAGAAAAATCTTCGGAGGCTGAAAAATTGGATATGGATATGGTTCTAAATCTCTCGCTCAGTGATTGCCACAAGCAAATTAAGAGAAAACAGCGATCCAGAATGTTGAAAGAAGAGGATCCCAAGGTGGAAAATCTAGACGAATCACCTGAAGAATCTCAACTCAGTGACTCATGCAAGCAAATCAAGAGTAGGAGTGGAGGAACAAAGCGATTGAAGAAAGAGAATCTAGAAGCCAAAAATGACTCTTTAGAAGAATATCCTCTGAGTAAATCATGGAAGCAGATAAAGAGCAAACAGAGAGCAAGGCAAAGGGAGAAGGAGACTCTTGATGCTGTGAAAAATCAAAAGAAAAGCAAGAAACAAGAGTTGGACCCGCACAATGAAGATGAGATGGAAGGGGGGCCTAGCACACGACTCAGGAAAAGAACTAAAAAGCTTTCCAATGATTCAGGGGCTAGATTAACTAAACCGAAACCAGTGGTAAAGAAGCAACAAAGAGATATGACAACAATGAAAAGTCCAGTACGCAAGGTCCAGGCCAGCACTTCTAACAAAGGAAAAACGAGAGATGAGGAAGGAGAATATGCATGCGATATCGAGGGATGCACAATGAGTTTTTGCTCGAAACATGAGCTTTCTTTGCATAAAAAGAATATATGCCCTGTGAAGGGATGCGTGAAGAAATTCTTCTCTCACAAATATCTTGTGCAGCATAGACGTGTTCACATGGATGATCGCCCTCTGAAATGTCCATGGAAGGGGTGCAAGATGGCATTCAAGTGGGCATGGGCAAGAACTGAACACATCCGAGTTCACACAGGGGCTCGTCCTTATGTATGCACCGAGGTTGGTTGTGGCCAGACCTTTCGCTTTGTCTCAGATTTTAGTCGTCACAAGCGCAAGACGGGCCATGCTCCTAAAAAAGCTAGAGGATAGATTTTACTGTAGAAAAGATTCACGTTTAGCATGGCGCATCAGCTTGTTTTATTAACTGAGAACATGGTAGGTCTAGACTTGTAACTCTTATTTTCTCATTTTTATTTAATTGGGGGTTCGGATGTTTTTTGTCAGGGTTCCTCATAGGGGTGGTTTATCAGTTCACCTTGGCCATTCCCTGAATGCAAAAAAAAAAAAAAGGAAAAAAAAAAAAAAAAAATCTTAAAATGTTTTAGGTACTTTCATTCCCAGCAAAAGCAGAAATTCTAACAATGTTTAGTATGTGCAGTTTTGCCCAAACTGTTTCCCATGTAACAATTGATTATGTTTACCCAAAACTTGTTTTTGTCGTGTTAAAAAGATCTGTTGCTTGTTTTGTGATCATTATAAATGATTAAATGCACGAATACTGTGATTTCATAACAGGAAATCACTAGAAAATTACTCCATTTGTCCCGCTTCAATTGACTTGTTTCATTTTGGCACATGATTTTAAGCGCAGTGTAAAAATGAAAAGTAAGCGATCCACATTGAAAAGTAAGGGTTAATTCTATTGATTTTGGGAAACAAGCCAATTGAAATAGGACGTCACGATTAGGAAAGAAAGTCAAGTGAACTGGGAAGGAGGGAGTACTTTCTAGGAAAATCTTTTTGCTTCTTTTAAGGAAACTGATCGGAAAATTTCTTAGATATTATTTCCTCTATTCCACTCATACGAGGATAACTTTTTTCGACATGAAAATTAAGACGTGGGTAACAGTGGTAAATAAAATAGTTTGAATGAGTTTTAGTGGGTTGAAATTTTGCCTTTTAAGGTAATATTTATATAGCAATGAGATAGAAGAAAAAATAACTTATCCCTAGATGAATGAGACTGAGAAAGTGGAACACCCGCCGTTATCAACACTACGGAGGCGAGTTTAGAAAAAAGGACTCCGTAATTGGATTTGAAATCAGTTTGGGTAGTAAATATAGCACGGGTACCGGACACAAGTTTCAGGCCTATATAAGTTAATAATCGGTAAGAAAATGCAACAAAATAATTTTTTAAGAAAATGCAGGATATTAGAAAACAGGAAAAAAAAAATATTATAATAAATGTAAAAGCATGATTATCGAAAACATGAAAAATGCATTAAAAAATGCAACAAAAATAATAAGAAACCTACATCATTAAACAAGAAAAATGCAACGGAAAATGAAAAAATGCACGACTATGAAAACAAATTAAAGAATCAAATAGGAAGTTCCAATGCCACATGATTTTCAAATCTTCCATATAACCCACTACCATCAATGTTCGCGCCGTCTCTTATTCCATAGATTTTGAAAAAATTCTTTAACTCTAGAAAAGTTCGATTATGGGAATCCCGTAAAGATTTCGGGTTTTATGTAAGTGATGGAATACAACCCAATTACTAGGTTCAAGTATTGAACCCATTTAAATAGGGCCCAACAACGAAGCTCGGCCTATGCAGTTCGGCCTACGAAGACTTCGGCTCATGAAAAACTCCTACAACAACTATAATTCGAGTCCTAAGAGACGTAGGAGACTCATACGCTTATCACATATAGGAGATAGGCTTGAAAGAGTCCTTATTAGAGTAAAACTCTACACACTTGTATATATATAGAGGCTGATGCAACCCGTAGACAGTGGCGGATCCTGGACTTTCAATTCGGGGGTGCGAAAAAATCAATTATGAACAAAAGAAAAGAAAGTCATCTAAATTAAAAATCCATAATGTCAAATACATTTCAAAATGCACTAAAAAAATACATAGTTACTAATGTAACTTTCGACGAGGCTTTATATCTTGAAAGCGATTGATAATCTCGTCTTCGGAAACTTGAAGAAATACGTCCTTTTCAATGTAAGTGACCAAACAATCATTCAAAAATTGATCTCCCAAACTATTTCTCAACTTATTTTTGATATAAATCATTCAAAAGTTGGGTTGGGCCTAAATTTTGTAAGTTGGGCTAAACAATATAAATATATATTTAAAAAAAATAAAAAAATTTAGGAGGTGCAAAATTTTTTTTTTTTTTTTTGGGGGTGCAACTGCACCCCCATGCACCACATGGGATCCGCCACTGCCCGTAGATCGTGGATTTCAATTCATGGGCCAACAATTATAGATGATATGGGCTGAAGATTGAACATATTGTTTAGTAGTTTATTTATTTATTTATTAATTTTTATTAATTTCGTTTTTATTTACTTCTCTAGCTAGTTGATAGAGTTATTTTAAGCATTATTTTGATGATTTTATTCCTTTTTAGACTAGGGTATGGTTTGATATCTTTTAGGATAAGTTTTAAAGTAGTTTCCTTATGGAATTAGGACTTTTTGAAGCCTATAAATAAGGCTCATTCATAGGTGACGAAAATAGAACATTATTCATTAATAATATTTCAGTGTATTTCTCTTATGAGATTTATCTTTGAATTTCTTTTGGTGTGACCTAGAATTTCTTTATCTGGCGAATCAATCGAGTTCATCATCCTCGTTTGTGTGTCATTCATTGTTCCTGAGTTGTTGAGTCAATCGTCTCCTTAGGGTTTAGGGAGTTTATCGTCTTTATCATTTGGAGGATTAGATTCAAAGGTTTGGGAATATCCATCCTTTATCATTTTCAGTCAAGTTCGTGTCATTGAGTCTTCCGCGTGCGTTTCGGTTGTCAAGGATCGTATCATTTGGCACCAGGCCAGAGTTCGTCGTCCAGGTTCTTTGTATATTTGTTTTTCGTTTTCGTCTATTCCAGATTCGTTTCCTTCTACCGTTTTTGTTTGTTGATTTATGTTTTTCGTGTCAGCGTCAAAAAAAGAAAAAAAAAATTAGATTCATTTTGTGTCTTCTTAGATACGTTTGTAGGTTATTTGTTCCTTATCATTCTTACTTTCGTGTCTTAGTTTTTTAGATTCGTTTTGTTAGTATCCTTTATTCGTAAAAAAAAAGGTTAGATTCGTTTGTTTTCTTCATAGATTCGTTTATTATCAAGGTTTATTTACAACAAAAAAAAAAATAAAATAAAAAAAACCATTAATAATAAAAAATTCCGAAAGCTGCCTACGTATAATTTAGTTTTTTGGGTTCCTAGTGGTTTGTAGATTCGTTTGGTACAAGTTCTGTATGCAGGGTTTTTTTTTTTGTTTTTTTTTTTTCCAAAATTTGCTTACGTAGATTTTTGATTTTCGGGTTCCTTGAGTCACTTTTCCGAAAATTTGCAACGTGCAAATTACGTTTTCGAGTTTCTTGAGTCGTCTAGAGCCCTTAGGATAAATTTTTGTGCAACGTTTTTTGGAAAGTCCTGTCTCTTATTTTGAGCTTTGATTCGTTCATATTAAGTTCACTTTCTAAATAAAGAGATTTGAGTGGTAAAAGGCAAGAGAAGTATGTCGGGTGAGGAGCTTGATCCACAAACAAAATTCAAGATAGAGGCGATGGTGAAATAATGGGGCGAGGAGATGAGGTCTGAGTCGGCATTTATTCGATCAAAGAGTAGAGGTCGTTACAAAGGCAAAGTCCGACAATACAACCAACGTAACCACTTTGATTCTGATTATGATGGCTACTTTGAGGATGAAGAGATGAAGATTCCCTCATTTCAAGGGAAATGTGATCCTCAATTGTATCTTGAATGGGAGAGAAAGGTAGAACTCGTGTTTGACTGCCATAATTATTCTGAGTTCATGAAGGTGAAGTAGGCAGCCAATGAGTTTTCGCACTATGCTCTAGTTTGGGGGGATCAATTTGTGAAGAGTAGAAGACGGTGTGGAGCGCAGCCTATCAAGACATGGAAAGAGGTGATGAGGAAGCGTTATGCGCCTTCGCATTACTATCCTGCGAATCAGGAAGATTGGAGGCAACTTCAAGCTAATATTTCATATTCTAGAGAGAAGCTTTGGAGAAAGAAGATCAGCAGCCGAAGGAGTACATACGTCCATTTGTGAAACCTAGGCCAAATTTTAAGAGTTCCTTTAGTCCAGTTCTGGATAATCGTGGAGTTGTGACCAAAGATGAGAAAGAAGATCCAAAAAAGATGGTCATGCAAGAAATAAATAAGGAGATGGAAGATATTGAGGCACCACCCGGGCCGCTTACTTTTTTCAATGAGATTAATCTAAGTGTGCAGAATAAAGAGAATGATCGAGAGCAGCAAGAGAACATCACTAATGTCGAGGATGAAGCGTCGCTTGTTTTTCTTACTCCAACACAAGTGGATAAGGATGATCAAGTGCAACTGTCAAAGGGGGCGGAGATGGTGAAGTCCAAGGAGGAGAAAGTAGAGATACAAGAGAAATGGTTGATGCATGAGTCATTACTTGATCAGATTTGATAGATCCGGGTCGAAGATTAACAACAATTGCACAATTATTCATCATATTTATAGATTAGCAAAGAGTATTCATGTACAAATGATCTCAAATGAAGATACAAAAGAGATCCATGCGATGTAATGGTCTTAGCAGCTCAACTTCCATAGGACGCCTCTTTTCCATGTAAAAGGGGATTGAGATAGGGGTCAAGCGCAAGGCGTTTGAGCTATCGATCCGGCCAAATCCATGAAGAACAGAGCTCATCTAGGAAGGAGGAAAAGGAAGAAGAGGGCGAAGTAGAGAACGCAATGCGCCTTCATACTCGTCCTCGTTTGGTAAGAAGAATTATACCTTTAGATTAAGTTGTTGAGAGTGTTTTTCGCCCACAAAGTGAAGATGGGAGAAATGATGGAAGAGGCTCCTTGAAGAAGGACCTCGGCTGCTCTGGTTCGAAAGAGCAAGAGAAAACTCTATGTAGAGCGTGAATGGAATAGTATGGAAAGTGTTGAAAAAGTTGTTGGAATGGTGAAATCACCCTCTATTTATAGGTGTAGGAAAGGACCAAAAGGTGAATGTACATATATGGGAAGGACATGAGAGGAATTTCTAGGGAACAAGATTCCCTTCGTCATTAATTTAGTGGTCCTCACCCTAGAGTACGTAGAGTCATGCGAATTGTGTGTGCTTAGCAGATCCTTGGGTGTGGGCAGATGCTAGTAGGTTAGGATAGCTTCTGCGCGGTGAAGGATCTGCACAGAACCTTGCAGCTTCTGCGCTGAGCACGACTTCTGAGGCTTCTGGAACACAGGTCACTACAAAAAACTTGGGTTTTGCCCACACATGCATGTGCGACTAATAGTAGGCTTATGTGTGTGTATTAATTATCACCCACACATAATGCAAGTATCACCACGTGTCACTATTTTTATGTAGAAAAAGAATTTTGCCTACACATACATGAATGTGTGCAGAAATCGTTGATTATTTACTACACATGCATGTGTTATTAAATATATCTCCTATGTGTGGATAAATATATTTATGATATTTTATAATTACACGGTGGAAATGAGGTGGATGCTGACGTGGAAATGACACGTGGCAATAGAAATGACACGTGGCATTTCATATGTGTGGTTAAATCGTGATCTTAATGTGTAGTTGAATATTTTTTCCGATAATTATATATTATTTTTGTTATTAATTTCTTATAAAAAAATATATTTAATTGTATGTCAATATATATATGTTATGTGTAGGGAATAATTTTTTAGGATTTTTTCTTACCCAATTTAATTATTTAAAATATAAATAATTTAATTAGTTTGGAGGATCATAAAATAATAAATAATACTTGCAAATTACAAAATTTAACAAGACCATAATTAAAACTAAAATTTTATTTAAAATTCAATATATAAAAAATCAATGTTTACAAATTTCATATGTCAACTACATAAAAAATAAATTCTAAAGAACTACTCGCAAAGTACGATTTAAGCTGACCATTCTAATTTCTTTCGAGCTCCATTCCTATGTTTTTCAACGAGTTTCATTTGTTCCTGCCATGACTGTAAAAAGAAACACTCGACTAATTACTTACTCCAAAGGTGAAAAATAATGAAAAAGAATAATTATAATTGAAACTATATCATACCTCATAAACTAGGACAAATCCTTGATTATTTTATTTCCCACATAAGCAACATGGCAATATCGTTGGAGCCAATTGCAGCAGCAACCTCCAGTAGAGGACTTGGATTCAAGCAGTGAACTATTCGTACTTCATTCAATATAGAAAAAAATTGAACATGCTTAATTCCTTCTAAAACAACAATTTGATATTTGAAATAGCTAAAAGGTGCACAACAGGGAAAGTGAAATGTTACCCTCCGCCGCTGCTGGCCTTCATTGGAGGGGTTAAGGCTCGACGCCGTTCGAGATAAGCGTGCCGGCGGCGGCTGGAGAGGGTGGGGATCGGAGCGGAGCCGCCACATGCTGCAAGTATCCAAGTGTTTGACAATACTCTTCACCCTGGTAGAAAAAATAAAATAAAAAATCAATACACAAATCTCAGGGTAAACAATTTAATTGCTCGAGTGAATCATCTTTCTTTTCCTTTTTCTTTTTTGAATTTATACTTGACAACAAATGAAACAAAATAGTTGGAAACAAATTCGTACAAGCAATGAGAAAAAAGAAATCTAGGAAGAAAAAAAGTAAGTGCATGAAAAACTCTATTTGAGCAGTTTGATTGGAGCAGTTTCATAGCAGTTGAGGTTTAGAAAATAGTGGGAATTTGAATTTTTATTTCTAGCGGGTGTGGGGGGATTTTTTTTTTTTTTAGTATAGAGTGGGATTTTTAATTGTTTTCCATGTTAATTTTAATTTTTTTGTATTTTAACTTCAAAAATAAGTTTTTGGTTTTCAAAAAAATCTTTTTATTTTTCTTGCAAAATACTACGTGTCATCAACGTATTTATTAACTTTGTATTTCTAATTTGAAAATATTATATATATATATATATATATATATATATATATATAATTAATAGTATATATTTTTCTAGCATGAATATTATTTTGTAGTACGAGTCAATAGCAAAATAGTATGTGGCGACTGATTTTTTTATTTTTATTTTTACTATCAAATTTTCATGTAGAACAAACAAAGTTCAAAAATAATTTTTTTTAAGTGCTTAATTTTATAAATATAAATACTAAAAATTAATTTAAAATATAAATTGACGAAATAAAATTAAAGTTAAAATATAAATTGACGAAATACATTTTACTACATTTATTAATTCTCAGAATTTAGTTGATTATAAAATTCATTAGTCACACTATTGCACTATGAGTATAAATAAAATGTGGTTGTACACATGTTAAACCTATGTTCATAATGTGTGTCTAATATAATTTTATCAATTTTCCATGTGGCATAACATATTTAATAAGATATTTGGTTCTATAAAGAAAATGGGTAAGAAAATAAAATTAAAATACAAATACAAATATAGCAAAAAAACATTCGTGACACATATTAAATGTCATCTGCGAACGATAATGTTCAAATTGATTTACTTACACATTTCATAGTTATGTGTGGGTACACTACCACACATAATTATGTGTACGCAAGTATGTGTAGTTAAATGACATTAGTGACACATAATAAATGTCATATTCTAACGATAATTATCAAATTGATTTACCTACACATTTCATAGTTATGTGTGGGTAAACTACCACACATAATTATGTGTGGGTAAATATCTGTAGCTAAAACTACAGTTTCCTGTAGTGGGTCCAGTCAACGCTAAAGATTACCACGTGGCAAGGCTGATATTAATCCCTATCAGCTAACCCCCCCCAAGTCCAGAAGCGCATGTTATTAGATTCTGCTAGATGCTTGGGCAGGAAACACTTTCCTGGTTAACGTCTTAAATGTCTTGTCGCATGGAAAAATGGCGCAACAGTTGGTTTCTCGAGGACAGAAAAGTGGACATATTCTTTTATCTAATCATTACTTCTCTTTCTCTCTCTCTCTCTCTCTCTCTCTCTCTCTCTCTCTCTCTCTCTCTCTCTGTTTGTTTTTTTTTTGTTTTTGTTTTTTTTTTTTTTTTTTTTTTTGCGAGCGTGTAGAACCACGCGCCAACCTTTTTGCAGGTTCATTTATGGTGGCAGGCCGTCGTGGAGTAGTGGATAAGACACACCCCGTTCTCTTTCTTCTTGACCTTTCTCCTTCCACCCCCTTTTTCTAGGAGAGGTTTATAACTTCTCTATTTTCCTCATTCTTTCTTTTATTCCTCACATTGCTCTCAAGAAAAAGGAGCAGCGTTTGCATCTCTCTGGTTTTTCTTGTGTTCCAGAAAGTTATACCGCCTCTCCTCCTTTTAGGGACAAACAGGTATCCTCCTTATTGATCTGCCATCTTTTCCTATTTATCTGTGAACGGTATCTCGAGAGGTTTAGAGTTGAGAGCTTTCCGCTTTCCTACCGGTTTTCTTTTACATTTCCCAAGAAGAACACCAACGGTTTTGGTATTTCCATCTATGGGCCCAGTTTTTAAGGAGATGAAATAGGAGTTTCAACATAGAACGAACGGTTTATCCTTAAAGTTTTGGTGTTAGATTCGCTCAGATTTGTTCAACAGTGTTTCATGTTGCTACTCTTCGTGGTTCTCACCCTAGAGTACGTAGAGTCATGCGAATTGTGTGTGCTTAGCAGATCCTTGGGTGTGGGCAGATGCTAGTAGGTTAGTGTTGGGAATTGTTAAGGATAAATGTTAAGGGGGAACTCAAATGGGACGCTTTAAAATAAGTGTATATGTTTTGATTTGATCCCAAAACCCCTAAGTATCCTGATAGGGACTAAGTATCAGCCTCGTTATCCAAATAAATCGATCTACTAGAAAGACACTCTTCTTATAAACCACGAATACCGTCTCAGACTTTCATTTAAGTATTAAATTATGGTTGCGTCCTTTGCTTCAAAGTATTGGATATTTTCTGCTGAATAAGGAAATTTTGTCAGGATGAAAGGACTAGTAAGGTCTATTTAGAACTAGACTCGGTATTGCCATTAAGGAAGACAGTTATTAATCTTGATAAGGCCTCAAACAGAAACTGCTCCATATGGTAGCATATTACCAGAAGCTCTATGTGTTCTCAAAGGCTTCAGACGCTCAATGCATGTATAAGGTACGTCCTACGCAGAAGCTAGAAGTCTTATCTCCTCCCAGAAGCCACATGGGATTTATCGGCATCCGTCAGGACCAAAGGATCTGATTAATGCCCCAAGCATCTGGCAGAACCCTAGGTTCTGTGTAGCACGCTATCCGCATGACTCTACGTACTCTAGAGTGAGGACCACTGCATTCATGACGGGGGGAATCCTGTCCCCATGGGAATTCCTTTTTTGTCCTTCCTTCACACGAATGCTTGCTCTTTCACCCTCCTTGCACCTATAAATACCCGATCATCATCATAATAATCATACTCAACTCTCCATACAAACACGCTCTCTTGCGTACTGTTTCATTCACTTACACCCTGCTTCACGAGCTCCTTTGAGCTCGAGCAGTCCAGGTTTCTGAAGCCTCCTGCCGGGAGTCGTCACCTGCGGTAACTTTCATTCTTCTTCCTCAGCATCGAGAAGAGCCTTCTTCACTCACCGCCGTGAGCCTAAGGTAAAACCCTCATTCTCTAAAGGGAATGAGGCTGAACAGAGCTCCGTGCTCTTCGCTTCTTTTTCTTCTCGTTACTTCATTTCTTCATCATCTACTTGAATGAGCGATAAACTCCACGAATTCACTAGTTTATGGCTAAAAATGCTTTAATACGCCTTTTATTTAAGCATATAGCTTGATCGTTACTCGCCATTTCTATGCAAACTACGCTCTGTATAAAATATACGATTATAGCTCTTCGAACGTATGAATCTCTTGCTCTTCACTGCTGTGATGTTCTATCCATGAATGCTCTTTGCAAAACATGATAAATAATCTCTTAAATGGTTGTGGATCTTCAACCCGGATCTATCATATCCTATTCCCAAGCGACCCTATTTTGATGTAGATAGGTTATAATTTTTCTATGCCTAAAATGTTAGGAAGGCTTGTTTTTATGCTTTAGATGCTTAGGTTTTTAGACTGATAGTTTTTCAAGTGAAGGCCACTCGCTTGAGTGTGTTTTCCAAGCGAAGCGAGTCTACCAAGCCAAAGCGAAGCGTGCCGAAGAATACCGAAGCGAAGCGAACACTACAGTAGAATCAAAGCGAGTCTGCTGAAGCGAAGCGAAGCGAGCGCTACAGTGGAAGTCAAAGCAAGTCAACACTTACTAAAGCGGACACTCGGGAAATCTATTTCCATGTGAACTCTACAGTGTGACTTGAAAGCGACTCAATTCGAAGCGGACGCTCCAAATCTGAAGCGAAGCGAGCCCCTACCTAGCAGAAAGCGACAGCTCAATTCACGCTCCAAATTACACTACGAGTTCAAACTCCAGTCAAGTGAAGATCGACGCATTAATTGCGTATCTCGTCGACTATAGAATGGAGCAACGGAGTTGACCGCCAGGCCGAAAAGGATGCTGTAACAGTACTGGGAGGCTCCAGTTACTGTTTAAATTGGCTCTTAGCCATTTTCAGCAAAGAGACAAACTGGCGCGTCTGAAAAGTTGCTGGCCTGAGCAAGTACTATCGAGAGGAGGAGGGACAAAGCCACCAACCATCAAACGGCTCTTGCCCATCCCTCCGTCTATAAATAGTGAAGGTCGAAGACGGAGAAGTGTAGAACACTACTTGAGCATTCAGCGCCTACTGCAAACAAATACTCCCAGCCTTCGAGCAAACTTCTGAGTTTTTGTTTAAGTGTTCTCCGAGCTTCAGTTTCATCGAAGCTCGTCTCCCCAACCTTCACACTCCAAAGATCTAAGCCCATTCCATATCCAAAGCTTAGAGAATAACTCTAGCCATCTTTGCATTTACTGTAAAGAGTTCTTCACTTAGAGTGTTCATCGAAACCAAAACCCTAAACCCTAGTTCTGTGTGTTAGGTTTTGTGTTAGAAGAAAGGTTGTCGTGTTGTAAGATCCAAGACTCTACTTTCCTCAATAGTAGAAGTCTCGATCGTAGAGTGTAGATCTAAGCTAACACAGTCCTCGATTGTGTGAAGCTTGATCGAAGCTAGGTTTGTGTGGAGAACCCGAAATCTCCAAGTTGTTGTGTTGGATCCAACGAGTGAAGCTCGATCCAGTCTTGGTTTTTGAGGAACCCGCAATCCTCAAGATTCTTGAGTGAAGAGAATCCGTTGCCGCGTGCAACAAAGTGGACGTAGGTGTTTTACCAACGAACCACTATAAACCTCGGTGTTGTATCTCTTTAACCCTACTTTCCATTATTTATTGCTTTGATTATTCACATTGCACTTGCATCGTAAACAAACTAAAACATAGTTTTAAATACTTAGGAAAGAATAGCTCACTAAATTCCGCATTGCAAGTAATCCTCACTCTTGATCAAGCGTTTGCTTAGGTTAAGAATCAAGCTTCTACTGTAGATCTAGCTTGCGGCTAAGTCTTGAGTATTTGAAGCGAGTGCTTTACTTGTTACTCTGAGATAAGGGAAACAGAAGTTGAAAAACTTCTTCACACGTATTCACCCCCCCCCCCCCCCTCTACGTGTGTATCCCTTATCAAACCGGGACCAACAAGTGGTATCAGAGCAGAGGTTCTTTCGAGCCACTGCTTTGCATACCTGAAGAGAGTCCCCTCTCGCTTCACGTTGTCTCATTGAACCGGATCCATTTTTCCTAAGTGCATCAAAACCCACACTCACGCATGTTGCATTACTACTGACGGTTCATCATGTCTACGTACAGTGCATCGAATATGCCGCAATTTTCTATTGAAGGATATGAAACATGGAGTTTCCGTGTTGAAAGTTTTCTATGCTCCATCCAAGACAGAATGTGGGAAGTCATAGAAGACGGGCCAATCGAGATCAAGAAAGCCATCTCAGTGAACGTTCCAGCTGCAGAAGGCCGAGAAGCTCATGTCAGACAAGAGTATGTGGATATGGCGAAAGAAGATTACTCTTCCAATGATTTCAAGATCGCCAACCTAGATCGTATAGCACGCCATACAATGCAGAGCACTGTATCAGACGCTTATCTCCCCAGGATTAGGAAGTGCACTACCGCAAAGGAGATGTGGGAAACCCTAGCCCTAATCTCCCAAGGCACTGACAAGATAAAGGAGAACAAGCTTGCCGTGCTGATGAGAGAATTCGAGAGCCTCACAATGAAGTCTGGAGAATCAATTGACGCCTTCGAACTACGCGTCACCAACATCATTGCCACTCTCATCTCTTTTGGCAAGGAATTCACTGACAAAGAAGTCAATCTCAAAATTGTTCGAGCTCTTACACGTAAATGGCAGACCATGAAGGAGTTATATTTGGCAACAAATGACTTATCAAAGCTCACACCGGAGATCCTGTTCTCCGAGCTTAAGGCTCACGAATTCGATCTCAATCGAATGAGTCTGGATGATGAAGATGAAGGTCCTACGTCATCAAAGGAAGTCGCTTTCAAAGCTGCAGTAACCCCGCGACCAGACGATTGCCAAAATAAGAGAGAAACTGGAAGAGCATTGGGCATTCTTGTCAAAGAATTTCAACAAGATGAACTCGCGAGTGGGAAAATACAAGAGATTCTACAAGCAATACAAGGGAAAGAGCACTGATGCTCGAGATGGAAAAGGAAACTGAGAAGAAACATCAAAGCCGATCTCAAGGGATATGATGGATGTGGAGTGCTACCACTGCCACAAGATGGGCCATTACAAATCCGAGTGCCTAAAACTGAGTGCCAAGGAACGTGAAGAATTGAAAGCTAGAAGAGAAGCTCCTCGGCGAGCGCTAGTAGCAAGCGAGCCGCTAGACAATCCAAACAAGGAAGTGCCAAGCGACTCAGATGCCTTCATAGATCCAAAATCAAGCGAAGGAGAGGATCTGGGACTCATGGCGCTCACCGATGAAGATACATGAGAGGTATTTTACTATCCTCCTATCAATTCAGTCACACTGGCACACGAACACGAAGAGGAAGTGCATTCCTCGACATGGAGTGAGCTACTTGATAAATTCCACAAATTATCAACCACACACGAAACGTTGAAACAAGCTATGTCTGATAGCGAGAGAGAGAACCGAAAGCTAGCCACTGAACTTGATAAAGTCAAGATTAATTTGAGTGCTATGACTAGTAAGTTCGAGGACCTCTTTGCTAGGCATAAAAGCTTGGAAGAAAGGTATGAAACCCAATCCAAACTAGTAGCCAACTTGAACAAAGCCTCATTCGCAAGGCAGGTACTAAAAGACTCGCTTCTACCTTTTGGTAGAAAAGGAGGTCTTGGATATGAGGGTGGACCTTCCAAGCCTACAGTCTTTGTTGGTACTTCGATCACTACACCATCAGTCTCTTTGGATGTGCCCACTGCCTCCAAAGCAACCACTAACAGAGACAAGGGCAAAGCGTTTGAGAACCCTAAGAAGAAACCCATGAAGATGTCTATATCTTTAAGGGAGGAATCTAAGGGTAAGCCTAGTTCAACAGTCCCTAGCACTTACAATTCTAAAGCTTACCAATCAAAAGGTAAAGGGAAGAATGTTGAAGCTTCTAAGTCTCAAACCAAGACACTAGAGACAAAGGATCTTCCTTTCAAAAAGAGAAGTAATGTCTATGTGTCACGAGAGTCGGATTGGAGATGGTCCAACCGCACTTACGTTGAGCGGACTAGCCCGACCGTCAATAATTGGGCCCATTTACGCCTCCGGCCCACAAGAAGCATAAAGGCCCAGTTTAAAGATCTCACTCACGTCCAACGGAGTAAGCGGAACAAGCGACTCCCGCACAAGCGGAAGAAAACGGTCAAATTGAGGGTTTCCACGAATATCGGAACCAACCGGAAGAGGCGGACCTAGCGGATACGCCTGGAGAGATGAAGAGAGAAAACCCTAGATGGTCCAAGCCGTCCTATAAATAAATGAAACCCTACCCGTTGAAGACACGATCTGACACACATACACTCAAATCTCCCACTTGCTTTCTCCATCTCCTCTATACGCTCGAACTGCTTCCGTTTAGTTTTGCCGGCCGTCAACCAAACAGGCTAGCCCGACCAAGCAGACTAGCCTGAATAGACCGTCATTCCGTTGCTCTTATTTCCATCTTCATTACTCTCGTTTTTATCGTTCCGACTGCATTATTGTTATTCGTTATTATTTTCGTTTGCTTTATTTACGTTTCATACATACGTTTATAGCCCAACTGACTTGAGCGTCGGAGGCCCTTCGCCGGACACCCCCACCGGTGCTCTCGAAGGGTTCTTACGTTTGCTACTTGTGTTGACAGGTTGCTAGTGCCCAACCCGTTGAACCGGACGAACCTGTCGAGCCGGCCATAACCGTAATTGTAGAATTCACCCTCTACAACGTGCGACCACCCAGACCATATTATCTATAATATATACTACAGGATGTTTATTTGCATAACCATAACACGAATAAATATGCAAAACCTATGACTTTCTTTATTTCATAAAACAGGAAGAAGTAGTATATAACTAAGCATAAAAAAATATGTTTTTCAGTATATAACCCTAACAGTCGTATCTGGCTGAGCTTCTTCTCCAACTCTCTCTCATAGTGAACTGGAATGAATCTGCCCCTCATGACATCTTTGATCTCTTGCCAGGTGTCAATCGGAGGACATCTGTCCTTTCTGCGCCTGTTCTGTTGAAACTCCCACCAAGTCGCTGCATATCCAGTGAATTCAAGGGAAGCTAGTTGCAACTTCGATGAAGTTGTCTAACATGGGAACGAAAGGATATCTCTTCCTGATCTTCTCCACCGACCCCTCCCAATCCTCATGAAAATTTTCTAGAGCTTCGGTTTGGGCATTTTTGGGGGTGGTCGCTTCGGCTCTTTGTGGGGTAATGGTTTTGGATGGGTTGGAGGTGGTGGGAATATCTGGGTTGACTGTTTCGGTGGATTGTGAGAGGGGTGGGCTAAAAAATTCGAATGGGGTAATCTGTTCGAGTTGAAGAAAGGGATATTTGGAAGTTGGGTTGTGGTTTCAGAATCCTCATCAGCATAGATGACTCTTCTGCTAACACGGGAAGTGGGTGCTTGGTGGGGTTGATGTACTTCATCTCCTCCCGAAGAAATGGCTCGCTCTTCTCCGCTTGTGTTGAGTTCAGTAATGGGAAGGGATGATGAAGCAGAGGCCTCCCTCTCGCTTGGCTTTGCAAACGACTTGACTCGCTTGGTTTTCTTGGAGGGTTGGGCAGGTGCTTGTTTTTTCTTTGCTGGAGGGGGAGAAGTAGCTCTCTATTTCTCCTTTCCTCCCTTCTTCTTTTTGGTGATGGCCACTCCGGAGCGCACGTCCACCTCGATCAATCCTCCATCGATTCTCAATTTGTCCTTCTTTATCAGATCGGAGAAGACGTTGTTCTTCTTGTACGCTTGGGTGTATGTCCAAGCTCTTCCGGGGAATAATTTCTCCAGTGCAAAGGAAAGCTTCCTTAGGAGGCGGGGCTTGCCTTTCTTCACAATTTTATGGGGGTTTGCTGCATCCCTCTCCAAATCCTTTGCAACTTCTTGGATTAACTGGATAAACCAGTTGCTCCAGTTGAATTTGAAGCCAGAAAGGCTATCAACGATTGCCGAGATGGCAAAGACCTTCCATTCTGTAATCTGCCCTAGCCCACCAATGTGGCAAGCTACGGTCTTGGTGTAAAGCTCAACAATGTAGTTTAAAGGAACCCTGTAAGTCCTCTTGAATGTTGCTTCCTCGTTGGCTCCACAGAGCATTTTTTTTTTTGCTGCTTAGCATCGGTACTCGGCCTCTACCTCTAGTCCGACATTTGACAAGCTTTCCTCACCATCTGTTGGAAGGTCAAATACCTTAGCGAACTCTATCAAGCTTACGTACATGGGAAGATTCGTGCTTGGATCTGTAACTCTTGTCGTGAATTCTCCCTCGCTGAGATTGAGAAGGAACTCCGCCACTGCTCTCGTACATGGAAAGAGGTTTGCAGATTTGCAGATATTTGCAGTTGTAGAGAAAGCTTTCACGAATTAGGAAATGTTTGGGGGGTGATGGATTCTGCAGTGCACACCGTTGCCGTATATATAGGTTTAGGGTTTGACGCTGATGTGGCAGGGCTGAGTGCGTGAAAAACGACGTGGCTACGAGCGAGTGGAGTCGTGGCTGACGTGTCACAGTAATAAATAGTGTCACCATGGTTAAAAGATGAACCATAGTGGTGAATAGCGTAGCACGTGTCTCGCTACGGCTGGTCCAAGCTTTCGCCCATGATCTAACGGCTATGACGTAGGTACTGTTCTGCTTCAACGCTTGAGATTCCCCTGCTTTTGGAGCTTCAATTTGGCGGTGCAGTACATGCGCCTGGTTAATAGTGCCCTAGTACTGTGCGCATTAAATGCAAAGTAAAAGTGAGATAAGCATTCGAGTGTACCTAGCTCGTACGTCTCGCTTGACTGGAACTCGCTTGCAATGGTAGCCGCTTGGCTATCCTACTCGCTTGCAATTCTAGTCGCTTGGCGTGACGGGAGCACACTCGCTTGCGATGGTGAGTTCGAGTGACAAAACACTCGCTTGACCATCTTCGAAGCTTATTAATAATGAAATTAAATTTTCGACTTAATTCAAAATGTCTATGACTTACATAATTTGAGAATAAACAATAGTGTTTTACCTCTTAGTAATTGTGTCAGATTACATTTATATTTTCCACTTTAGCAAGCGAGGGATTCTAGCACGCTTCGCTTTGCTTAGTGTACTACAAATTGAAACACATACCTACCAGTCTAGCTTCGTAGTAGACTGATACCTCATTGTAGACTTTAAGCTTGAAATCTTCATGACATTCATCTCTTCCATCTTCCTCCTCGCTTGGAGAGTCCTCCATCGATAGAATGGGGGGAGAAAGATTGAATAAACATCTTGAACCACTCGACCCTTATGGGGAGTATACGACAATGCTTATCCACGATGAATGGGATGAGAGAAACGAACAAGCACTGGGCAGCTCGACCCAAAGGTGAGTAAAAAGTGTTTATCCACGATAAATGGGAGATGAGAGACGTGCTCCTTTTCAACGGATCGTGGGAAAAGGATGCAAGGGTCATAGTGAGGGTCCTGCCAAACCACTCACGGTTTTACATAGGAAGATGACGGTTATCCTACAACCTTTTCTAGTAAAGGTACTTGCAAGCGCTTCAACCCACTTGCGGGAATCCTAAGCTAGGTAGCAGCTTTCCTTGCTCGCTTTGGAAGTAGATTATTCCTAGAACAACCAATAGTTCCCCCTTAACCATAGACTTAACAATTTTGTTAGTTGGTAGGGAACATCTTCCAATACTCCACCTAACTCCACCTTATAACTTCTCAAGCGAGTACATAATGAAGTGACTCATTTGGTCTTGGTGAAGACTTAAAGCGAGGGTTTCCCCCTTGCTTTGTGCTTCCTCATATAGCTTTCTTCACCTGGATCTAATAATCCTAACTCCATGCATAGCTGGTTGAAACGGGTTTCAGCTAGAGGCTTGGTGAGGATGTCAGCTCGCTGGAGATCGGTATGAATCTTCTTGAGCTTGACGTCCTTGTTCTCAATATGATCACGAATGAAGTGATGTCTTATTTCCACATGCTTGCACCTTGTGTAAAGCACTGGATTTTGTGAAATGCATATAGCACTGTTATTATCACAAAATATTGGGATCTCCTTTGCTTCAACTTTGTAGTCTTTCAACTGTTGACGAAGCCATAAAATTGGAGAACAACAGCTTCCGACGGCCATGTACTCAAATTCAGTCATTGAAGTCGCTACGCTTGTCTGCTTCTTTGAGAACCACGAGACAAGCTTGCTTCCCAAAAATTGGCATGTGCCCGAAGTTGATTTCCTATCAATTCGGCATCCTCCATAATCAACAGCAGAATATCCAGTAAGTTCCAAATTATCCTCACTAGGATACCAAAGGCCCATATTGATTGTGCCTTTGAGGTAGTGAAGGATTCGCTTAGCAGCTTCATAGTGGCTAAGCTTGGGATTACTCTGGAAGCGAGTGCATACTCCAACAACGAAAGCGATGTCTGGCCTGCTCGCTGTGAGGTAGAGATAGGATCCAATCAAAGCTCTATAATCCGTAGCATCCACAGACTTCCATTCAAGATCTGGCTCCATCTTCCAGTTGGTGTTCATGGGAATCTTCACAGCTTTTGCATGTTGAACACCAAACTTGGCAAGCATATCTCGAGTATACTTCGCTTGGTTGATAAAATTTCCATCATTTTGCTGCTTCACTTGAAGTCCTGGAAAGCAACTCATCAACCCAATCATAGACATCTCATATTTGGTTTTCATAAGCTTTCCAAACTTCTCCCTAAACGACTGGTTTGGTGATCCAAATATGATGTCATCCACATAGATTTGAACCTATAACATATCTTCACCATCATTGATTGTGAAAAGAGTTCTATCTATCCTTCCCTTGCGGAATCCATTATCCACTAAAGGAATTGCAAGAGTGTATTGTACCAAGCTCTTGGGGCTTGCTTCAACCCGTAGAGAGCTTTCTTCAAGCGATACACCTTGCTTCCTTGCTCAAAGCCTGGTGGTTGCTCCACGTAGACTTCCTCTTTGAGCTCGCCATTAAGTAATGCACTCTTCACGTCCATTTTATAGACCTTGAACTTCTTGGCTGCTGCATAGGCTAGGAACAATCTGATCGCTTCGAGTCTGGCCACTGGAGCGAAGGTTTCATCGAAGTCAATTCCTTCCTCTTGGCAGTAGCCCTCAGCGACTAGCCTCGCTTTGTTCCTTACGACGTTATGGTCTTCATCAGTCTTGTTCTTGAACACCCATTTGGTACATATGACATGTTGAGATTTTGGTCGATCCACTAGATACCAAACGTCATTCCTTGTGAACTGGTTAAGCTCCTCTTGCATGTCCAGAATCCTATTTGAGTCGCCTAAAGCTTTCTCCACGCTTGATGGCTCAATGTTGGATAGAAAGAAGCTGAACATGGCGCTTTCACCCATAACTTGACTCCTGGTCACCACACCCTTGGATGGATCTCCAAGAATGAAACTAGGTGAGTGATTTTTGAGCCATGCTCACTTGGATTCTCCCGCTTCAGCATTCTTCTCAAGCTTGTCACTTTCCTCATCATCTGAAGTGACTTGGATTGGCTCTTTGCTAGCTTCATCTTCTTAACTCTTGGGGGCAGCTTTCACCTCTTTATCTTGAGCAATTTGATTACTTGACTCCTTGATCTCTTCATCATCTTCAAGCATGTCCCAAGATAGAGAGTTGATGGGACTCTTGCTTGAAGCTTCTCCATTCGCTTGGGATTCTTCAACCTGTTCCTGTGATAGATCTAAAGTAGATTCATCAAAAACAACATGGGGTGATTCCTCCACAATTAGGGTTTTATAGTTGAAGACTCGATAAGTTTGCTTGATGTGGAATATCCTAAGAATATTCCTTCATCAACTTTGCCCTCGAAAGCTTTCAACTAGGTTTTCCCATTATTGTGTATGAAGATCCGACAACCAAAAATATAGAAATAAGATATGTTAGGAATTCTCCCTGTCCATATTTCATATGGTGTCTTGTAGAAGCGTTTGTTGAGAAGTGTCCGATTCTGGTGTAGCAAGCTGTGTTGGCAGCTTCTGCCTAGTACTTCATTGGAAGCTTTGAGTCAGCTATCATCGTTCGTATAGCTTCTTTGATGATCCGGTTCCTCCTTTTAGCTACTCCGTTCTATTGGGGTGTACGTGCTGCGGAGGTTTGATATGCAATCCCATGCTCGGTGCAGTAAGCTTCAATTGTAGAGTTGAACTCTGTGCCGTTGTCCGAGCGAATGGCAGCTATCGATTGGTTCTTCTTCACAGCGAGTCGCTTGAGCAGTTGTGGAAGCTTGGACAGTGTCTTCTTTTTGCTAAATAAGAATACTACCCAAGTGTAGCGAGAGTAATCATCGACTACCGCTAGAGTATATTTTCTTCTGTTGACACTCATTGGGGTGACCGGTCCAAACAAATCCATATGCAGAAGATCCAGTACCCGCTTGGATGAGGCTTCCTCTAAGCTTTGGAAGTGCTTCTTTGTTTGCTTCCCTTGCTGGCATGGTGATCATGTATAATCTTTGACAAAGACATCATTCGGTATGCCTTTCCCAGTCCCTTGCAAGCTATGCGATTGATAGTCTTGAAATTGAGATGGCTCGAGCGACGATGCCAAAGCCATCCTATTTCAGTGGAACTCCTAGCAACCAAGCATGTGTCTTGCTTGCAGCTCTCCCATTGAGCTACATACATGTTCCTCTTTCGTTTGACAGTCAAAACAATTTGAGAAGTAAGCTTGTTCTTCGCGACACATTTATTGGAAATGAACTCCACACTATATCCCTTATCACAAAACTATGATATGGATAACAAGTTGTGCTTGAGTCCTTCTACGTACAAAACGTTGTCGATGCTCCGCTTCCCAATCCTTAGCACGTCGTAGCCTTTGGTAACTCCTCTTGAGTTGTCACCAAAAGTTACTTGTAGACCCTTCTTTTCTATGTAATCTTGTAGTAGAGACTTCATGCCCGTCATATGTCTTGAACATTGATAACCACATATTTAGCATGCTTTAGAGTGCATCACGATGCGTGTTTTTGTTGTATTATGTGCTTAAATGGATAGAAAATGATAGGTTTTACAACTTATGCATTTTCTATATTCTATCGTTTCTTCTCTCGGTTTCCGTGCAATTTTCAGGTGCTGTATAAATTTCCTGTGTATGTGAGAATCATTCTATGTTGAAGAGGATCGAAAGAGGAAGCTGTAGCACTTCACGGATTATTTTTTCCGAGGTCGGACGAGAGAGAAAGAGCCAAAACCGTACGAGTGCGCAGAAAGACGAAGGAGGCCGAAAAACACACGAAAACCCTTGAGCTTAAATTCCGGTAATTACAGTTTTTACCCCACCTTCTCTACACCATTTTCTACTTATTGCAATTTGGCCCCAACTTGTGTGGGGACTATAAATACTTGTTTATTTTCCTCTTTTGGCATCATGAACCACTTTGTTATTCACTTTTAACATCTACTTTATAACCCTAACATTTTCCCTCTTTCCCTCTTTAGTATTTCAAATTATGTTGAAGATTATGCTTGGAGTTTGAAGAGATTATTGAAGATTTCCTTTCCGTTTTCCTTCCTTGTTCTTTTCATTATGCTTTTTCTTTTTTTTTTGTTGGATTGCTTGCTAGATCTATTGCTAGCTAAGCAATTCTATGGTTCCAAGTGATGGATGATGTGATTTAGATGATGGGTGTTAGAGTCTAGGATGTTGATTTACCTTGCCCTTGAATTGCCTATGGATTGGGACATTATTTGAATGCATGACTAATTGATCACTAAGAGTGCATCTAAGGTGTTTGATGGAATGCCTAGGAAGCTTCCATTCATAGCACTTGGCATCAATTCATACCCATATCACTTGATTGCATCTCATATGATTCCTAGAAAGAATTAGATGGGTTGGATGATAGGTGGTAGGTTATCTTAGACTAAAATGAGCTATTTGGAGTTGGTAGAGCATTTAAAGGCTTAGAAAGCATTTATTGTTCTATTGATCTACTTGTTGGCCACCCTAGTAAGGTAGGTTAACATAAATGATATAAGAGACCATTCAAGGTGGATTAAAGTGGTTTGAAGCATCTAGATTCGTAAGCCTTCATCATAATCACATCGGAAGTTACTTGGATCCATGCCTTTATTACTTGAATTTTCATTTGTTTACTTGTTAGTTTCATTTACTTATTGCATGTTTAAGCTTGTCATTTACTTATTTCATTGCATAGTTTAAAGAAAAACACCAAACCCAGTTATTGTGCTCAAATAGGATAATAGAGACAAGGCGAACTACTTGATTATCTCTCGACACATTCACTCCTCGTGTTCGATACTTGGACTACTCTAGTTCGATATTTTTGCTAGGTTAGAAATAGCCTAGTCAATTTGTGGCGCCGTTGTTGGGGAGTGAATAGATTGATGATCAATAAATTATTTAGTCTATTGTTCTAGTTTTTATTTTCATAGTTAGGATGGTATCTTGCTTGTTAATTCAAGTATTTTGTTGGTCCCGTTATGATAAGAGGAATACACGTTGATGGGAGGGGGGGGGGGGGGGGGGTGAATACATGTATTAGAAGTTTTTCAACTTCTTTTCAACTTATCTTAGAGTGGCAAGATTCGGGTTGCTTGGGAACTTAAGACCTAGCCGTGAGCTTGATCTATAGTTTAAAGCTCAACTTTGGACCTAAGCGTGAGCTTGATCACAAAGTGACTCGCTTGCAAATGCAGAATTAGGTGAGCTAGAATTTCCTAAGTAATTGAAAGCTTCGAATTAGGGTTTGTTTAAATGCACGTGCAATATGATAAATAAAACAAGTAAAATATTGAAAGCTTAGGACAAAAATACGACACTGGAGATTTAGAGTGGTTCGGTGATAAAGCACCTACGTCCACTTTGTTGCACGCTGCAACAATTTCTTCTCACTAAGAAACCTTGAGGATTACGGGTTCCTCAAAAACCTAGACTGGATCGAGCTTCACTCGCTTGGATCCTAAACAACGAAGAGGAGATTACGGGTTCTCCACTAACCTAGCTAAGATCGAGCTTCACACAATCGAGGAAAGTGTAAGCTTGGATCTACACTCTATGATCGAGGTTTCTACTATCGATGAAAGTAGAACCTTAGATCTTACAACACAACCTTTCTAACACCTTTCTAACAAACTTGACAAAACAAGGGTTTAGGGTTTGGTTCTGAAAACTCTCTAAATGAAGAACTCTTTACAGAAATGCAAAGGGGTAGAGTTCTTCTCTAAGCTTGGATTTATGAAGTGGCTTAGAATCTAGGAGAATGAAGGTTGCAGAGACAAGCTTCAGTGTTGTTGAAGCTTGGAGAACACTTAAACAAGAACTTGAAAGATTGCTGGAAAGTTTGAGTGCTTGTTTGCTTTGTGCGCTGAAATCTCAGGTAGTGTTCTACTTCTTCTCGTCTCTGGCCTCCACTATTTATAGTGTGGGAAGATGGACTGGAGCCGTTGAAGGTTGGTGGCTTTGTCCCTCCACACTCGACAATACTTTGCTTTTACCTGAAACTGTTCAGACGCGCGCTTGTCTTCTTTCCGAAAATGGCTAAATGCCAAGTTCAACAGTAACTGTAGTGCCCAGTACTGTAGCAGCGGCTCTGCTGGTCTGGCGGTCAACTCCCGTGCTCCATTCTTCTTGTGCCACGTGGAGCTACACAATTAATGCTTCGATCTTCACTTGACTTGAGTTTGAACTTCGAGTTTGAACGGGGCGGGAATCTTGAACTGTCGCTTTCAAGCATGTCGGATGTGGCTCACTTAGCTTTAGTTCTTGAGCGTCCGCTTTAGCATAGTCGGGTTGACTCGCTTTGACTTTACTCGAGTGTGCTCGCTTCGCTTTACCCGGTAGACTCGCTTCGCTTGGAAACACACTCAAGCGAGTGGTCTTCTCGCTTCGCTTGAAAACCTGCAAATTAACCTAAAGCGACTAAAGCAAAAATAAGCCATCCTAACATTATAGGCTTGAAAAATTCTAACCTATCTAATCAAAATAGGGTCGCTTGGGAATAGGATTTACACAGAGGGTTTTGGGATCTAATCAAAACACATAACATATTCAAGCATCCCGTTAAGTTTCCCCTTAACACTTGAATCCTTCACAATTCTGAACAATTTCCCACTTTTTGATGATGCCAAAACCCAACACGTTAACCACTGTAAGAACTTTAAGCGACTGAATCCTTCACAGTCTTTTCCAATTTTTTTTTTTTTTTTTTTTTTAATGTTATTATGGTTTTTGCGTAGGCTTTGTAGCATAAGGATAAATCACATAAAGCGTATAAAGACTTAAAGTAAATGAGAGCGAGCTTAACAAAAAAGTTGTTGGTCCCGGTTTGTTAATAGGAAAAATACGTAGAGGGGGGGGGGGGGGGGGGGGGGTGAATACGTATTTTGAAGTTTTTCAACTTCAAATCCCTTAACTCAGAGTGACAAGTAAAGAGCTCACTTGAAACTTAAGACCTAGCTGAAGCTAGATCTACAGTATGTAGCTTGCCTGCTTGACCGAAGTGAGTACTTGATCAAGAGGGAGTCTTTACTCGTGTGCGGAATTTGGTGAGCTAAATCTTTCCTAAGTAATTGAAATTTCCAGATTAAGTTTGTTTAAGATGCAGTATGCAATGAATAATCAAACAAGAGATAGTTTAGGGTAAGAGAGATATGACACCAGGAATTATAGTGGTTCGGAGATAACGCTCCTACGTCCACTTTGTTGCACGACGGCAATTGTTCTTTTCACTCAAGAACTTGAAGGTTACGGGTCCTTCAAAAACCTGGTCGAGATCGGGCTTCACTTGCCTGGATCAAACGACTGACGTAGTGATTGCGGGTTCACTACACAAACCTAACAAAGACTGGAAGCTTCACTCGCTTCAGTCAGACACAGACAGGGAGATTACGGGCTCTCCTTACAGCCTAGGTTCGATCGAGCTTCACACGAACGATGTAAGTGCAAGCTTGGATCTAGACTCTATGATCGAGGCTTCTTCAATCGATGAAAGAAGGGCCTTGGATCTGGACAACCTAACGACAACACTCAAAACCTAACAGACAGAGTTTAGGGTTTTTGGTTGACGAACACACTATGAAGAGCTCTTTACAGTAGATGCAAAGTAGGCTAGAGCTCTTCTTCTAAGCTTGGATATTTGAAGTGGGCTTAGACTCTATGTGTGAAGGTTGTGAAGACGAGTTCCGATGAACTGGAAACTCGGAGAACACTTAAATCAAAGACTCGAAGATTTGCTCGAAGGCTTGGGAGTGTTTGTTTGCTGTATGCGCTCGAATGCTCAAGTAGTGTTCTACTTCTTCACGTCTTCATCCTTCACTATTTATAGGCGGAGAGATGGCCGAGATCCGTTGCTTGGTTGGTGGCCTTGTCTCTCCTCCACTCGACAGTACTTTGTGCAGCCAGTATGCTTTTGCAGATGCGCAGTTTGTCCGTTTGCCAAATCTGGCTAAACTCCAACTTCAACAGTAACTGGAGCGAGCCAGTACTGTAGCGGCGCCCTGTCGGCCTGGCAGTCAACTCTTCCACTCCTCTCCGCTTTCGACACGTGGAGATCTTGTAATTAATTCTACGATCTCCTGTTGACTGGAGTTCAAAATATGGGCGGGAGTCGCGCTGTCGCTTTCTGGTAGGTAGTGGCTTGCTTCGCTTTGAAGTTGTAGCGGCCGCTCTGAAGTGAGTCGCTTCGTGGTCATCTTCGTAGTGAGTCACTTGGGAATAATTTTCCCGAGAAACTACTTTGACTCGCGTTGACTCGCTTCGGCTTTTCTTTGTAGCGCACGCTTCGCTTCGCTTTAGCTTTGAACTGTAGCGCTCGCTTCGCTTCGCTTTGGCTTTGGACTGTAGCGCTCGCTTCGCTTCGCTTTGGCTTTGAGCTGTAGCGATCGCTTCGCTTCGCTAGTTTCGGCACGCTTCACTTTGGCTTGCTAGACTCGCTTCGCTTCGGAAAACACACTCAAGCGAGTGGCCTTCACTTGGAATTCCTGCAGTCTAAAGCTAAGCAAAATAAAGCCATCTTAACAGTTTAGGCTTAGAAAAATTCTAACCTATCATCTACATCAAATGGGTCGCTTGGGAACAGAACGCTTTGGGGTTTTGGGATCAAATCAAAACACTACATTTTTAAAGTGTCCCATGTAGTTCCCCCTTAACATTTTCGTTCTTAACAATTCCCAACAATTTCCCCCTTTTTGATGATGCCAAAACCCATACGACTTAGATAAAAAAAAATGAATCTAGTCTATCTAACCGTGAAGGGAACTTCAAGCGACTGCTTCCTTTGCAGTTTCGTTTGTAATTTTCTTTTAAGTTCCTTTCCCCTTTTTTTTTTCGGTTAAATTATTGAGTTTGTAGCAAAACTGTAAAGTCATTCACAAAGCGAGTAAATGACACAGAGGAGACAGAAATTGAAATGAGATAGATGAACAAGCAGTTCACAAAAAGAGATATGTTAAGAAGCTTGAAACTCAAAGGTTTCCTGCAGCTTCATCCTCCTTCTCCTTCTCCTTTCCTTCTTCCTCCTCCTTCTTTTCTTCTTCAATAGCAGCAGTATCCACATAAGCTGATAGAACTCTCGATTCCATAGAGTCTACCGTGTGAATACTAGGTCTTCTCCATGCACTCTCCAGCCTGAAAGCTTCAGTCACCTCCTCATCTATTATCCCTCTGTCTGGAATGTCCGTGCCTCGATGATACGGCATGGGGAATTCCTTTAGAGCAGGAACCTTGACAACAATTGGCATGGGTTGAGTTTGTTCAGCCAAGGTGAAGATTTTTCATCGCAGTTTGTCATCATAGGCGGCGAGAAAATTGTTGAGGGCACTTATCCTAGAGCATTGATCCTGCAGCGGCACTACTTCCCAGTAATAATAGGCCTTGATGAATAAGTCCTTGTAGTATAACCACAGATCAAGCAGATCTCTCGGAATAAAAGCCTCAATTTCCCTTGCATCAGGGTGCTCGTCCCTTCGCTTGGCCAACTCCTCTTCTGACCTCTTTGACAGTTCAGCCATGGTCGCTTTGAACTTCTTTCCTGTTTCGCCACTCCACAATGGACGCTTTTCATTTAGACGCTTCCGAATGTAGTTTTGTTCGTCCATGCGGGGGTAGCGACCAGACTCAACCATCTCTTTTGTCGTCACGTCGCATGCATCAGATATGGCTTGTGCTTCGCATGCTTCGGACTCATCTGGCATAAACGGAATAAATGCACTGCGCACTAGTGATGACTGGATAAGTATCACTTCACTGAATTGCTCCTCAATCCGTGCGTCAATCACTTGGAGTCGCCTGTCATTTGACCTCCTCTTCCTCTCGCCTTCGCTCCTCCCTTCTTCTCTTTCCTTTCTCTTCCTCTCCTCCCTTCCAGCTTTTGAAGCAACTGCTTGCTTGACCTTTTGGCGCTTGGCCGCGGGGTCATCACCTTTTATCTCCTGTGCAGTTCGCTTCAATGGAAGTTTTGGTGGTGGGGGTTCGTAGCAGCACTTGAGGGGACGACTGCTGATGAAGTGAGTGCAGCAGTAGCCGAAGTGAGTGCGGCTGACGAAGCTGGCGTGATGGCTGAAGCGGGCGCTTTGGGCAAAGCGGCCGCTTGGGAACTAGATGAAGCACTTGCAGCAATAGAATTTTTGGTTAGATTAAACAGCTGCTCCATCTCCCACGCCAAGGCAGCATCCTTCTCCACCTGCATCCGCCTTTCCTCCTTCGTAATCACGGTCACCGGAGGATGCCGTGCAATTGAAGCACTCAGCACTTTCTCTTGAAGCGGCCTACTGGGCTCTTCGAGTTGTTTCAATAACTCCTCCTTCGTGAGCTTTTTCTTGCCCAGAGCCCTCGCTTCATCTACATCCTCCTTTTCACCGGCACCACTGCCTCCCTCCAGCATCAACTCCACACCAACTCTACTTCCCCCTGAATCTCCAGCTCCTCCTAGCTTCACTTGTCCTTCCCCCCTTTTGGCATCATCACTGCCAGGGGTTAGGATCATAGATTTTCCTGAAATGGTTTGGTGAAGTGAGTTGACAGAGTTGAGAATGGCCTCCAACATCTTTTCGGCTTTTCCCACAGTTGGAGCCACCAGATCAGCAGTCTTGATTGAAATTTCTTCGAGTAGATACTCGCACTGCTTTTCTCTCTCCACAACTGATGCCATCATTCTCTCTAAGGGTTCCACTTCTCTGAAGCGAGCCTCCAGCTCCGCTTCAATTTCCCTCCTTATATCTGCCTTCTCCTCTTGCAGGTTGAAGTACCAAAATTCCTGAGCCGCTTGAAATTCAGCTTGCATTGTCTCAAGGCTCCTCTCTCTCTGGTTTAGAGAGAGATGGAATTCAGCACTTGCAGCCATCTTTTCTGTGTAAGCTTCGCCCAACTCCTTGACCTTTTCCAGAAGTAGAGTTAATTCTGCATTCCTTAGGTCAATAGCTTGCGCACTCTTCCTCCTACTCTCCAGCTCCTTTTTATCTGTCTCACTCTCTTGCTTGAGCAGTTTCATCTCATTCTTGAGAGAGTCCAGGGCCTTTTTCGTGCTCAGCAGTTCACTTCCCGTCCTTATTAGCTCCTCCTCTCTCTTCTCATATCCCTCCTTCAACTCCTTCAACTCCTCCTTCAAATCTTTCTTCTCTTTCTCCAGTTTGATCAAACTGGCATTTACATTCCTCAAGCGGCTCCTTTCCGCGTCAAGCGAGCCCTTGAGGCCAGTGATAGTAATAGTTTGATCTCCCACCAGCTTCACCTGCGCCTCCAGCGCCTTCTCTTTTTCCTCCAACATCCTCTCCTTCTCCTCCACCTTTCCCTCCAAATCCTTCTTCTTCTTGTCAAAGTCTTCTCTAAGACTGATGACCTCCCCCGCCTTCCTCTCCATTTCCTCACTCTTCTTCGTTATCTCGCTTTGAAGGCTAGCGATCTCCGCATCCTTCAACTCCACCTCCTCCTTATGCTCCCTGATGAGCTTCCTTTCATGGGAAGAGGGCACTCGCTTCGGAACTGTGGCGAGTGGATATGATTCTTTCACCTTAGCATCCAGCTTCTCCCAGAAGCTGGTCCCTTCAAGGAAGGCATGGAAGCCATTTTCGCCAATGAAGTTGAGTATCTTGGCCTCCATTTTCATCAGTTCCTCTTCTGTGAAGGCTTTGAGGAGCCTGAAGATTTTGTAGTACTCCGTTCCTTGATACGTGATGTACGTCAGAAAGTCGACTACATTGGTGTAAAACACGTCGCTCCATGCAACGTTCGCAGAGCGAAGATTGTAGCGAAGATTGATTGTCTCAGCGGCTTGCTCTCTGTCTAGGACATAGCGTTCGAGAGCCCGCTTGTGTACGGTGAGGGCAGGGGGAATGAATTGTGGAATGATGGGAAGTTCTCCGACAGTATGGGCGGTATCGGCTGTAGCTGCCGATGTCGAGGGGGATTGGGTAGGTGATGAGGTTTCTTGGGTTTCTGAAATTTGGATGGCTTCGGTGAGGGGTGGTTGTGTTTGCTGGGTTTGGAATGGCTGGAAAGTGGTGTAAGCTTCGACTGGGTCGACATGGAGTAAGGGCATTTCGGGCATATGAAAAGAAGAATCAGTTTCTTCTTCACGAGGAGAGAGGGGGGTTGTTTTTGTGAGGGGTTGTTGGGTCGATGAGGCTTGGGGTTCTGGTATTTGGGTGATGTGGGTTTGGATTTGGAGTGGGGGTGATTTGGCTTTGATTGGTGAAGGCTGGGGTTGAGTCACTTCAATGTTCTCAAGCGGCTTCTCCACCGCCTCGCTTTCTTGAACGATTGAAGCGACTCGCTTCATTTTCTTGCATCGCTTCGGCGCGGCTCGCTTCCCGGGTGAAGCGACCGGCCTTACTTGGCTCACTTCGGCTTGCCTTTCGGCAACCGGTCTCGCTACGGGCACTTCAACCTCGAGAAGTCCCAAGTCCATCAAAGTCTTTGTTTTCCTCCACTTATCATAATAGATGGATTGTTTGTTGTAGACGGCGACGTCGGATTCCGGCCATGCTTTGCCCGGAAACTTCTTTTCCAAAACATAGGAAAGCCTTGAGAAGAACTTCAGTTTCCCCTTGCGGAGAATCTGATCGGCGCTCCCCTTCACGAATGCAAAATCGGCAGCAGCTTCGTGAATTTGTTTGAGGAACCAGCCATGCCAGTTGAAGCTGGTTCCGGTGAGGCTGTCAACGATCACTGCAGTGGCGATCAGCTTCGTCTCGGAAAGTGTATCCAGGGTTCCGACGTAGCACGCGACACTCTTCGAGAAGAGCTCGCAAATATGGTTGAAGGGGGCCTTCAAACTCGAACGGATACTGGCCTCCTTGAAATTCGGATCTGCTTCGGCGGTTGCAAAACGACCGTACTGAACTCCGGCAGACAGACCCAAATCTAGCAGTGAGTCTCCTCCTTCTCTCGGCAAATCAAACTCACCGATGAGTTCACTCAAGTCCACCTCCACCGGCTTCCTGGTGCGTGGATCAGTGAAAGAAGACGTATTCTGCTCCTTCCTCAAGTTGAGCAGTAGTTCTCCAACGGCCTTCGCCAGAATCTTTGACGGAACTGCCGTCACGAATTTCCATAGACCGGCCGTGGTCACGGCCCTACGGAGAAAACCATTTCTCTCGATGATGGTTGGATCGAGATGAGGCTCGACATTGATATGTTTGTCGACCTCCGCGAGAAACTCCTCCATCGTCGCGGTGTTCTTCTTCTTTCCCATGGTGATTTTAAAAAAAAATTTGAGCAGAGTTTAAAAAGAAAGGGTTGAGACTCGTGAGTTGCAGAAATCGCAGATCTAAGCACGAGAATGGCAAATTTTGAAGGTTGTGAAAGGTTTTGCAGTTCTTCCTCGTCCCATATATATAGAGTTAGGTCTTGGCTGACGTGGCAGGGGTAGGACGGTAATATTGCCGAAAGTCCTGTAGGTAGGCGGCGGACGTGCGGTGATGGATCTGACGTGACCGACGTCACCACAGTAAAAGTGAACCGCCACTTGCTCGGCGTCTCCACGTGGCCTGCTGCGATTGGGTTGTCTTATACGGCGCTTATCCAACGGTTGCAGATTGGGGGCTGTTGAGATTCGATGGCTGGATCTTCTCCGCCGTTTCCCGCTTCAAATTTGAAGTGAGAACCACGCGCCCGTTATTTCCGCCGTTCCTGATTCTGCATTAAATACTTGGCAGATAGTGAAATAGGCACTCGAGTGCAGACAGCTCATACTCGCTTCGTGCCCGCTCGCTTCGAGTTGGGCCGCTAGACCTTGACTCGCTTGAGAGGCTCTCGCTTGAGTGACTGTTCCGCACTCGCTTGCGATGGCTAGCTTTGAGTGACGTAGCACTCGCTTGGCTATCTGAAGCGACTGGAATAAGAAATTGAATTTTCTTTGCTTTATTTAAAATGTTTCTGACTTACATACTTCGAGGATAGACAAGAGTGTTTTCCTCTTTGTATTTGTGTCAGATTCATTTCATATTTTCCACGTAGTGAGTGAAGGTTTCTAGCACGCTTCGGCTCACTTAGTGTACTTAAAATTGAGACACTTACCAGTCAATCTCACTTCGTAGGAGATTGATACCACAAATTGAAGACTTCATGTTGAATTAGATACCACTTGTTGGAGACTACATGTTGAATTAGATCTTCATGGCATTCATCTTCATGGCATTCATCTTCCTCTACGAATTAGAGAGTCCTCCATCGAAGTGAATGAGGGAGAAAATGAATATAGTACACAAGCTTACTACAACCCGAAGGGAGCATCACGTAAGTGTACTTATTCACGACGAATGGGGGATGAGTACAAGTCCTTATCTCAGAAATGGACAGGATGACAATGAGAATGCTCTGACAAGACAATCTCGTATTTTACGCAGAAGCATGTCACCAGCCCTGCAACCTTTTGTATAAAAAGGTAAACCTTCAAGCTTTCCTACAATCTAGAGAATGAATCTGCAGTCGACTCGCTTTGACCCAAGCTAGGGCAAATTGAAGCGATGCAGAATTTGAGATAGCAGCATTCTTGCTCGCTTTGGAAGTAGCTTGCTCCGAGAGTAAGCATTAGTTCCCCCTTAACCATATACTTAACAATTCCAATAAGTTGGTAGGGAACTTCTTCCAATACTCCACCTAACTCCACCTAACTTCATTTTCTTCAAGCGAGTGGAGTTTGAAGTGACTCGCTTGAGTTGGTGAAGATCCGAAGCGAGTGCCGCACAAGGGAACACGCGAACACTCCTTCGTGCATCCTGGAACTAGCATTCTTCACCAGGGTCTAATAACCCTAATTCCATGCATAGCTGGTTGAATCGAGACTCAGCTAGAGGCTTGGTGAGGATATCTGCTCGCTGGAGATCGGTATGGATTTTCTCGAGCTTGACATCCTTCTTCTCGACATGATCACGAATGAAATGATGTCGAGTTTCCACATGCTTGCATTTGGTGTGAAGCACTGGATTCTGCGAGATACATATGGCACTGTTGTTGTCGCATAAGATCGGAATTTCATTCGCTTCAACTTTGTAGTCCTTCAATTGTTGACGAAGCCAAAGGATTTGAGAACAACAACTTCCAGCGGCCATGTACTCAGCTTCGGTTGTTGAAGTGGCTACGCTTGTTTGCTTCTTTGAGAACCACGAGATCAGCTTGCTTCCCAAGAACTGACATGTGCCCGAAGTTGACTTCCTATCGACTCGGCACCCTCCATAGTCAGCATCGGAGTATCCAGTGAGCTCCAAATTGTCCTCCGCTGGATACCACAGCCCCATATTGACAGTGCCCTTTAAATATCGAAGAATCCTTTTGGCAGCTTCAAGATGGCTCAAAATTTGATCGCACTATTTTCTACCACACAAAAATAGGTATAGTATAAGAAAGTACAAGTATCGTATCCACAGGGATTGATATATCGAAATCACACAAAGTACCTCTACTCTAGAATTAAACTGATGTCTAGGCAATTAAGAAAATAAGAATGTGGTATTATAATCCTAGGCAAATAAATTTAACAAATAAAAAGAACACAAATAAGGAAACAAATAAATAAGCAATTAAACAAATAAGACAAATAAGTAAATAAGGAAACAAATAAATCAAATAAGGAAAAGTGTTGATTCTAGGGAAGCCTACCTAATCAAATATATACAAGCAATTAATGAGTACAAGTAACCAATTTAATCCAATCTAAATGTGATACATGCAAAAATAACCTACACCCTAATTAAAGCAATGCAAGTTGTCACCTAACAAGATCCTAATATTCTTTCGAATTGTAAGAATCAAAATCAAGTGCAAAATAGAACAAGTATCAAGGATATAATCAACTAGGTTCAACTAAGACACCAAATCAATTATATATGAACATATAATAATTCAATTATCAATTAAGACAAATCAAACTATCATATCATGTATTCATGAGATCTATTATGCAATATCCTAATCAAGGCATATGAACATAACTATGCATACACAATTAGTGATCAAGTAATCATGCATGAGAATAAGCACCATGAAAACATGCATCTAGATTGGAAGGCTAATTGTACACAAGAACACTTACATAAATTCAATTAGGCATTCAATCCCTAAAATCAACTAATAAAATTAGCTAGACATAATTAAAAGAAAGGTAGAAGGAAGAATAAACATAATTAAAAGCATAAAGTAAAAAGAAAGGGATAGAAAAACTCTTGAATCTTGATGAATCTTCAATCTTCAATTGTCTTCATACATAAAATAAATCTAGATCTAAAAGTATAAAAGTATGGAGAAAAGAATAAAAACTAATCTAAAGAATGTAGGAGAGTGGAGGAACTTGTTTACAATGATAGGTTTAGAGGTATTTATAGGGTAGAAGTTTACATCCAATACCTAATTGTACAAGGAAACCAAGAAGAAGTCAAAAATTGCCTTTTAGAAGAAATCCCGTATGGAAAACAGAAGCCACCTCTCGACACCTTTCTCGATCGAGAGGGTGGTCGAGAGGGTCGAGAGAGTTCTGCGCAACTTTCTTGTTTCGGTCGTATCTTCCTCATCCGAACTCCGAATTGACCTCCGTTTTCGCCTACGTGCTCCTATCGAACCCCTCTTCAATGCTATGCTTTCAATTTTCCAGAATAACTCTTCCAAAAAATCGTGAGAAGTCAGAACTTGGGATCAATACTTCATCTCTTCCTTGGTTTCATCGTCTCTTGTCTTGTCTTGGGTTTTCTCGACTCAAAAGCCCTAAAAACACTCAAAACAACCCAAAAGCGTAATCTAGCTCGAAATAACATAAACAATATAAATCATGAGCTAAACTATCAAAATACGACAAGAAAACGATAATATAACACTTAGATGATAGGGTAAAAATGCACCCTATCAAAATCCCCCAAACTTAAACATTGTTCGTCCCGAACAATAACAAAAACGAAATAAACAATAGACTCATGCATTGTGAACTATGTAGGCCTCAAAACTTTTTTCAAAAACAATCTCATGATCATGATCAAGACTATGCATACAACCTTAGCATCAATAACACAACCTATTCAATAAATCCAAATCATGCTATTCAATCAAAGAACACTCTCAAACATGTGAAATTATATGTGTATAAGTGAACACTCAACTCTCTCAAAGAAAAGATGTATAAGATAATGCACATCATAAGGGTTCACTCAATATCAATGCAATGCAACATGTTTACCATAGGCTTGCCCCTAATCTCAACATCTCCACCTAATGTAATACTCATAAACTAGGATCAAGAAGGACTTTATAAAAGCTTGTAATGTAGGGACATTGGTTAAGGTAGGGAATATATAGGCTAAGTGACTCAAAATGCTCTAAATCATCAACCTCTTTTCAACTCCAACCAAAGTATGAATTTTCAACTCCATCTTCTACCATCCAACACACCAAATACAACCTCAAAGATGCAAAAATATCAACTATACAAATCAAAGCTAACTATCCCCTTATGCTTATTCTCTTTTTTTCTTTTTTTCATAGAGCTCATCTAAAGATATTCTCTCTAATGATAATCAAAAGCTCTATTTTTCTTTTCTTTTCCTCTTTTTAACATTTTTTTTTTTCTTAAGCTTATAGGGATAGCTAACTACGAAAATCAAGCATCTAAAATTCTTTTCTTCTCCCTCTACACCACAACAAGATATTCTTTTCAACTCCTTCCATACTACCAACCACAACAAAGGATACCCATAATCATCCAAACCTCCTATCATCCGGTTTTACAAAGAACGGCTAATAAAGGCTCAAAAGGGGTAAACAAAGGATTATGAACAAGGTTAGTGTATAGGAATCATGTGGCTAAAGAAAGATGGCCTAAGATCATCTCCTAGTTCATAAATATACTAAGGTCTTGATGGAGAAATAGGGCAAGTTCTAGAAACAATGAAGCATACATGATCACTCAATCAAAGAATAGGCATAAATATGCACAAAAAGCTCAAATCTCACGGGTTCAAACTAACTAGTTCCCGACATCATAACACAATTCAAATTCATCAAAATAATTGCGTCGCTTCGCCAAGGTTCCATGCATAATAAAGATCATGAATTTTTCTTCAAAAATCAATAAAATTTTCTATCATCGGCCAAATTCACAACACTATCATCACATGCTTATTTGACTCAACTTAAACCTAAGACTCAACAAAAATAAAAACTACTAATAAAATATCCAAAAATTAAGCTACAATCCAAGAACTCACGTAAACGAGTTAACAAAGCCACACTTCCCCCTCCCCCAAACTTATTTCGAATCCTGATGAAGGAATAAGTTTAAGAAGAAGGAGTGGTTAAGTTAACGAGCGTACCTTTCACCGAAGCTAGCTTACTATCGATCTTCTCCTCTTAGTCGAAACCTCGTCAAGAAAACCTACAACTCACAAGCTTCGAAAATTCTTGGATAAAAAAGCTTAATAAAAGATAAGACTCAAAGAAAAACAAAAACAAAAATAAATAAAACAAAAACTGAAAATTAAAGATAGAGTTGGGTTACCTCCCAAACAAGTGCTACGTTTTACGTCTTTAGCCCGACGATACCTCTTATCAAGGTGGATCAAAATAAAAGTTCGTCTCTCCCCCATCATCGAGTTTCTTCATGGCTCCATCAATTGATCTCTTGAATTCGGCTAAGTTCAATGGTGGAATGGCTTCCAACTGATTTAAGAACTCGAGAATCTCCTCGCAAGCTCCATCCGGTGCCGGCGGTATAGGTGGTTTCAAGACTTGAACGGCAAAAACATCCTCTCGATGATCATCGGGTCTCTTCATTGCTTCATAGATGGAAATCTTCAATTCCTCTCCATTGACTCTAAATGTCAAATCTCCATCTTGAATATCGATCAAAGCTCTCCCCGTAGCTAAAAATGGCCGTCCTAAGATCAATGGTTGATTCTCATCCTCGGGCATATCCAACACTACAGAATCAGCCGGGAAAACATGATTCTAAACTTGTACGAGCACATCTTCAACTATCCCCCTTGGATAAGAAACTGATCGATCCGCCACAAGTAGGGAGATAGTTGTCGGCTTCATCTTTCCAATCTTGAGCCGGTTGAAAATAGAGAGGGGCATCAAATTGATGCTAGCACCAAGATCACAAAGGACATTTTGGAAGACGTGATCACCATCTTGCAAGCTAATGTGAACCTCCCGGGATCCTTTTGCTTTAATGGAAGCTTCTTTTATAGGACTGCGCTACACTCCTCCGTCAAATTGATCGTCTCAAACTTCCCCCACTTCTTTTTTCCCGATACCGCATCCTTGATGAACTTCATGTGATTGGGCATGTCTCGTAGTGCATCTAGAAGCGGGATGTTGATGTTGACCTTTTGAAGCATCTCCAAAAACCGTTGATACTTCTCGTCTTGCTTCGGCTTGTTCAAGCGTTGTGGGAAAGGGGCCTTCGGAGTGTACGTCGGAAATTGGGGCGGCTGCTTAGCCTCTCGATCACCCTCTCGATCGAGAGAGGTGTCGAGAGGTCCCTTCTGACCTCGCTTTTTGACCTCTCGATCAACCTCTCGATCGAGAGAGGTGTCGAGAGGGTCAATTTGAATCTCCTCGTCGTATACCTCTCGATCCTCCTCTCGATCGAGAGAGGTGTCGAGAGGTGGATTCTGACCTCCAGTATGGACCTCTCGATCGACCTCTCGATCGAGAGAGGTGTCGAGAGGCCCTCGCCTCGGCTCTTGGATCCTTGCTTCCTCGAGCACCACATTCTTGAAATTCCCGACTCCTTTCTTCTCAGCTTCCAAGGATGAATTTGTGTACCGAGTACCGCTCCGAAGCTCGATAGCATGAACTTGATGGTCGGGCTTATGGACTCCTCCTTGAGCATTGGCTACTTCATCAACTCGAGCATCCAACATATTCATGTGCTTGGTCAAATTTGTGACTGCATTCTCGATATTCGAAACACTAGACTCCAAGGCTCCAATTTTATTTGTCGTCGTTGATATGAGATTCTTTATCAACTCCTCCAATGAAGGTTCCTTCTTCGGCTCTTGGACGACTTCATTCTCCACATGAAAGCCAGGGGATATGTTTGGATGGCGTCGATTGTTGGGATCATAAGTCTTCTTGAAAGCATCTAACTCCGTTGCCGTCTTGGTGTATTTCTCCATCAAATCATCATAAGCTTCGGATCCAATGGCGGCAACCTTCCTTCTCCCAACTCTTCTATCGGTAGCCTCCTCGTAACTTGCGTTGACGTTGAGCTCGATGATCTCCCAAGCTGTCTCTACATCGTTATTTAAGAATCCTCCTTTAGACGCATAATCGAGCTCCTTCTTGCATTGCTTGTTCAATCCTTGATGGAAGCGGAAAATTTGTTCCCCCTTGTCAAGACCATGATTGGGGCATACACGAAGCATCTTTCTGAATCTCCCCCATGCTTCGTAAAGGTACTCATCTTCAAATTGTTGGAATTTGTTGATCTCGTTTAGAACCCTCTGAGCCCTTGAAGGTGGGAAGAACTTATTTAAGAATAGTTTGCACAGCTCGCTCCATGTCTTTATCTCGGCTCGATTCTCTATATCCTCAAGCCATTCTCTAGCATCATCCTTGAGAAACCACTCGAAGAGACTGAGCTTGATGTAGTCTGCAGGCACTCCATTTGGCTTGTATGTGGCACAGATATTGAGAAATTGCTTCAGGTGAGCATTAGGATCCTCCATCGGTGTGCCTCCATATTGATTTGCTTGCACCATGTTGATGAGGGAAGCCTTGATCTCGTAATCGGTAGCCTCAACAGTCCCCCATCCTCCATTCTGGAATCGATCAACAACCGGTTTGAACCGATAGTTGAGAGTCTTTTTCACTACCGAATCCGCCATAAGAATATAGTCCTCGACAAAGAAAGGAAACGGTTAGTTTAATACAAAAAAAAAAAAAAAAACAGAAAAATAAACGCCTAAATCACCTATTAATCCTATTTCAAAATATCTATGTGAAATCTAATCAATCCCCGGCAACGGCGCCAAAATTTGATCGCACTATTTTCTACCACACAAAAATAGGTATAGTATAAGAAAGTACAAGTATCGTATCCACAGGGATTGATATATCGAAATCACACAAAGTACCTCTACTCTAGAATTAAACTGATGTCTAGGCAATTAAGAAAATAAGAATGTGGTATTATAATCCTAGGCAAATAAATTTAACAAATAAAAAGAACACAAATAAGGAAACAAATAAATAAGCAATTAAACAAATAAGACAAATAAGTAAATAAGGAAACAAATAAATCAAATAAGGAAAAGTGTTGATTCTAGGGAAGCCTACCTAATCAAATATATACAAGCAATTAATGAGTACAAGTAACCAATTTAATCCAATCTAAATGTGATACATGCAAAAATAACCTACACCCTAATTAAAGCAATGCAAGTTGTCACCTAACAAGATCCTAATATTCTTTCGAATTGTAAGAATCAAAATCAAGTGCAAAATAGAACAAGTATCAAGGATATAATCAACTAGGTTCAACTAAGACACCAAATCAATTATATATGAACATATAATAATTCAATTATCAATTAAGACAAATCAAACTATCATATCATGTATTCATGAGATCTATTATGCAATATCCTAATCAAGGCATATGAACATAACTATGCATACACAATTAGTGATCAAGTAATCATGCATGAGAATAAGCACCATGAAAACATGCATCTAGATTGGAAGGCTAATTGTACACAAGAACACTTACATAAATTCAATTAGGCATTCAATCCCTAAAATCAACTAATAAAAATTAGCTAGACATAATTAAAAGAAAGGTAGAAGGAAGAATAAACATAATTAAAAGCATAAAGTAAAAAGAAAGGGATAGAAAAACTCTTGAATCTTGATGAATCTTCAATCTTCAATTGTCTTCATACATAAAATAAATCTAGATCTAAAAGTATAAAAGTATGGAGAAAAGAATAAAAACTAATCTAAAGAATGTAGGAGAGTGGAGGAACTTGTTTACAATGATAGGTTTAGAGGTATTTATAGGGTAGAAGTTTACATCCAATACCTAATTGTACAAGGAAACCAAGAAGAAGTCAAAAATTGCCTTTTAGAAGAAATCCCGTATGGAAAACAGAAGCCACCTCTCGACACCTCTCTCGATCGAGAGGGTGGTCGAGAGGGTCGAGAGAGTTCTGCGCAACTTTCTTGTTTCGGTCGTATCTTCCTCATCCGAACTCCGAATTGACCTCCGTTTTCGCCTACGTGCTCCTATCGAACCCCTCTTCAATGCTATTCTTTCACTTTTCCAGAATAACTCTTCCAAAAAATCGTGAGAAGTCAGAACTTGGGATCAATACTTCATCTCTTCCTTGGTTTCACGTCTCTTGTCTTGTCTTGGGTTTTCTCGACTCAAAAGCCCTAAAAACACTCAAAACAACCCAAAAGCGTAATCTAGCTCGAAATAACATAAACAATATAAATCATGAGCTAAACTATCAAAATACGACAAGAAAACGATAATATAACACTTAGATGATAGGGTAAAAATGCACCCTATCAATGGCTGTGCTTGGGGTTGCTTTGGAAGCGAGCGTAGACTCCGACTGCAAAAGCAATATCTGGCCTACTTGCAGTGAGATAGAGTAGTGACCCAATTAGGGCACGATAATCTGTAGGATCTACAGATTTTCCTCCTTCGTCTGGCTCCATCTTCCAGTTGGTATTCATAGGAATCTTCACAGCTTTAGCATGTTGAACACCAAACTTGGCAAGCATATCTCTAGTGTACTTGGCTTGATTGATGAAAATTCCATTATCCTGCTGCTTCACTTGAAGACCTAGAAAGCAGCTCATCAAGCCAATCATCGACATCTCATATTTGGTCTTCATCAGCTCTCCAAACTTCTCGCTAAGCGACTGGTTTGGTGACCCAAATATGATGTCGTCCACGTAGATCTGAACCCATAGCATATCGTCTCCATGATTGATAGTGAATAGAGTTCGATCTATTTTCCCTTTGTGGAAGCCATTCTCCACTAGGAATTGAGATAGTGTATCATACCAAGCTCTGGGAGCTTGCTTCAACCCATACAGGGCTTTCTTCAAGCGATACACTTTATCTCCCTGCTCGAAACCCGGTGGCTGCTCCACATACACTTCTTCCTTGAGTTCACCATTGAGGAATGCGCTCTTCACATCCATTTGATAGACCTTGAACTTCTTGGCTGCTGCATAGGCTAGAAACAATCTGATAGCTTCAAGCCGTGCCACTGGAGCGAAGGTCTCGTCAAAGTCGATTCCTTCCTCTTGGCAGTAGCCTTTGGCAACGAGTCGCGCCTTGTTGCTCACTACGTTGTGGTCCTCGTCGGTCTTGTTCTTGAACACCCACTTGGTGCCAATAACATGCTGAAACTTGGGACGATCCACGAGGTACCATACGTCATTTCTAGTGAACTGGTTCAGCTCCTCTTGCATGGCGATCACCCAGTTAGAGTCGGCTAGGGCTTCCTCCACGCTTGATGGCTCAATGTTTGAGAGAAAGCAACTGAACATGGCACTTTCTCCAAACACTTGACTTCTGGTCACTACACCCTTGGATGGATCTCCAATGATTTGGCTTGGTGAGTGATCTTTGAGCCACGCTCGCTTTGATCTGTCAGCTTCATCTTCATCTTCTTCCTTGTCGCTCGCTTCATCGACTGAAGCGACTGGATTGGGTGCTTGGCCTGCACTAGCTTCAGGAATCTTGGGGGCAGCTTCGACTCCTCCTTTGGGATTCTGCTCGCTTGAGTCCTTGATCTCATCATCTTCATCGAGCACGTCCCAAGTGAGTTGATTTGAGGGTTCCTTGCTTTGATCCTTTTCATTCGCTTGAGCCTGTTCCTGTGGAAGACTTAAAGAAGACTCATCAAATACGACATGGGGTGATTCCTCCACAATTAGGGTTTTACAGTTGAACACCCTGTAAGCTTTGCTAGATGTCGAGTATCCTAAGAATACTCCTTCATCAGCTTTGCTTTCAAAGGCTTTCAACTGCGACTTCCCATTGTTGTGAATGAAGACCCTACAACCAAAAATATGGAAATAAGATATGTTAGGAATTCTCCCTGTCCATATTTCATATGGAGTTTTGTCGTGCCGTTTGTTGAGAAGCGACCGATTCTGTGTGTAGCACGGCGTGTTGGCAGCTTCAGCCCAATACTTCATCGGAAGCTTCGAGTCTGCAATCATGGTGCGAACGGCTTCTTTGATGATTCGATTTCTTCTTTCAGCAACTCCATTCTGCTGAGGAGTGCGTGCTGAAGAAGTTTGATGTGCTATGCCATGCTCCGTGCAGTACGCTTCAATTGTAGAGTTCAAGAACTCTGTGCCTTTGTCGGAGCGGATGGTCATAATAGCTTGATTCTTTTCCACCGCCAATCGCTTGAGTAGTTGTGGCAGTTTGGTCAGTGTTTCCTTCTTGCTGAAAAGGAATACAACCCAAGTGTAGCGAGAGAAGTCGTCGACTACAACTAGAGTGTACTTCCTTCCATTTACGCTAACTGGAGTAACTAGACCAAACAGATCCATGTGAAGCAGTTCGAGCACTCGCTTTGATGAAGCTTCTTCGAGACTGGCGAAGTGCTTCTTCGTCTGCTTCCCTCGTTGGCATGGTGAGCATGGATGGTCTTTGATGAAGACTTCATTCGGTATGCCTTGCACCAAACCTTTTCGAGCTAAGCGATTGATAACTTTGAAATTGAGGTGGTTCAAGCGTCTGTGCCATAGCCATCCAATTTCTGTAGCACTTCTTGCAACTAGGCAAGTTTTCTCTTTGCAGCTGTCCCATTGTGCTATGTAGACGTTCCTTTGCCTAATTCCAGTGAGCACGATCTGAGACGTGAGTTTGCTCTTCACAATGCACTTGTTGGAGATGAACTCCACCCTGTACCCTTTATCACAAAACTGTGAAATGGACAACAGGTTATGCTTGAGTCCTTCCACATAGGAGACTTCTTCAATTGTGAGCTTTCCAACTTTCAGTGCGTCGTATCCCCTGGTGCTTCCTCGAGAGTTGTCACCAAAGGTTACGTGTGGACCCTTCTTCTCTATGTAGTTGTGAAGTAGAATTTTCATGCCGGTCATGTGTCTTGAACATCCACTGTCCAAGTACCATACTAGTTGACCCTCACTTGGCATGGGATCCACGGCGCTCACCTGCAATTAGACAGATTTTGGTACCCAAATCAATTTGGGTCCTTGCAGGTTAGTTCCCTTAGGTACCCACACTTGCTTCACTCTCTTTTGAGATGAAGCTTGTGTCTTGAGCTTCTCGACCTTAGAAAACTGTGACTTCTGCCTTAAAGCAGTTTCACACGTGCAACAGTGTGTGCAAGAGGGGTAGCGGCTCGCTTTAGACCTACCTATGCTCTTCCCATTTTGCTTATACCCTGAAGCGACTCGCTTCGGATTAGCTCTGGGTTTAGAGACTGACTTAGGGTTTCTAGTCTGTCGATGCGGCTCGCTTGGTTTCCTCGAAGCGGTCCAACTAGGGTTTTGACTCCGACTCGCTTGAGGAACCTTGGGAATTTGAAGCGACCCAGTGGAAGCTTCAAAATCTTCCCCCTCAATGTTAGTCCGGTTGGACCATCTCCAGTCCGGATAACGTGACACATAGACATTACTCCTCTTTTTAGGAGGTAGATCCTTTGTCTCTCGTGTCTTGGCTTGAGACTTAGAAGCTTCAACAGTTTTCCCTTTACCCTTGGATTGGTAAGACTTAGCATGTTGAGTGCTAGGGACTGTTGAACTTTGCTTGCCCTTAGGATCTGCCCTTAAAGATATAGACACCTTCATAGGCTTCCTTTTAGGGTTCTCAGCCAATTCGCCTTTATCTTTGTTAGTGGTCGCTTTGGATGCAGTGGGCAATTACAAAGTGACTGATGGTGTAGTGTGTGATGCACCAACAAAGACAGTCGGCTTGGGAGGTCCACCCTCATATCCAAGGGCAGCTTTCCTACCAAAAGGCAAAAGCGAGCCCTCTAGTGCCTGCCTGGCATATGATGCTTTATTCAAGTTGGCAACTAGAGTGGACTGGGTTTCATACCTTCCCTCCAAGCTTTGATGTCTAGCGAAGAGATCCTCGAACTTACTAGTCATAGCCCTTAAATTAAGTTTGACTTCGTCAAGCTCATGGGCTAGCTTTCGGTTCTCCTTCTCGCTTTGAGACAGAGCTTGTTTTACCACTTCGTGGTCGCTTGACAATTTCTGGTGCTTGTCAAACAACTCACTCCATGAAGAGGATTGTTCTTCCTCATTGACAGTGTGTGCTAGTGTAATTGAAGTTATTGAAGGATAGAAGAATACCTCTCCTGTTTCTTCGTCGGTGAGCGCCATAAATCCAAGATCCTCACCATCACTGGAATTTGGATCGGTGAATGCATCTGAGTCGCTTGGTGGATCTTCAGTTGTAGCGACCGGCACTTTACTCGCTACGAGCGCTCGTCTTGGAGCATCCCTCTTGGCCTTCAATTCTTCGCGCTCTTTAGCACTTAGCTTTGGGCAATCGGATTTGTAGTGGCCCATCTTGTGGCAGTGGTAACACTCCACTTCCATCATGTCGTGCGGGATCGTCTTGGTCGTCTCTTCTCTCTTTCCTTTTCCTTCTCGAGCATCAGTGCTCCTCCCTTTGTATTGTTTGTAGAATCTTTTGTATTTGCCCACTCGAGAGTTCATCTTGTTGAAGTTCTTGGATAAGAACGCAATGTGTTCTTCCAACTCTTCCCTCGTCATCTTGGCTAGCGACTGCTCGCTTGGCCCTTCAGCAGCTTTGAATGCTACTCCTTTTGACGTAGTGGGCGCTTCATCCTCTTCGTCGAGGTTCATACGATTCAGATCGAATTCATGAGCTTTGAGTTCGGAGAACAGAATCTCCGGTGTGAGCTTTGATAGATCCTTGGTTGCTAGATACAGCTCCTTCATAGTCTGCCACTTCCTTGTGAGAGCTCGGACTATCTTCAGATTCACCTCTTTGTCTGTGAGTTCCTTCCCAAGTGAGTTGAGAGTTGCAGTGATGTTGGTAACTCTCAGCTCGAATGCGTCGATGGATTCTCCTGGCTTCATTATCAGGCTTTCAAACTCCCGCATCTGAACGACGAGTTTGTTCTCCTTGATTTTGTCTGTTCCTTGAGAAATGAGGGCTAGGGTTTCCCACATTTCCTTTGCCGTTGCACATTTCCTTATTCGTGGTAGATAGGCGTCCGACACGGTGCTCTGCATCGTGTGGCGTGCAATCTTGTCGAGGTTGGCAACTTTGAAGTCATTTGGAGTATACTCATCTTTATCCTTCTCCACGTACTGTTGTCGAACGTGGGCTGGACGACCTTCAGCGGCTGGAACATCCACAGATATGGCTTTCTTGATCTCGATTGGTCCGTCCTCAATGACTTCCCACATCCGGTCGTGGATGGAACATAGGAAGCTCTCGACTCGGAAACTCCAGATCTCATAGCCTTCAATTGAAAACTGTGGAAGACTAGAAGCACTGTATGTAGACATGGCAAACAGTTAGTAGTATATGCAGTATGCGTGGGTGAGGTTTTGATGCACTTAGGAAAATAGGATCCGGTTCAGTGAGACAACGTGAAGCGAGTGGGGACTCGCTTCGGATATGCAAAGCAGAGGCTCGAAAGAACCGCTGCTCTGATACCACTTGTTGGTCCCGGTTTGTTAATAGGAAAAATACGTAGAGGGGAGGGGGGGGGGGGGGTGAATACGTATTTTGAAGTTTTTCAACTTCAAATCCCTTAACTCAGAGTGACAAGTAAAGAGCTCACTTGAAACTTAAGACCTAGCTGAAGCTAGATCTACAGTATGTAGCTTGCCTGCTTGACCGAAGTGAGTACTTGATCAAGAGGGAGTCTTTACTCGTGTGCGGAATTTGGTGAGCTAAATCTTTCCTAAGTAATTGAAATTTCCAGATTAAGTTTGTTTAAGATGCAGTATGCAATGAATAATCAAACAAGAGATAGTTTAGGGTAAGAGAGATACGACACCAGGAATTATAGTGGTTCGGAGATAACGCTCCTACGTCCACTTTGTTGCACGACGGCAACTGTTCTTTTCACTCAAGAACTTGAAGGTTACGGGTCCTTCAAAAACCTGGTCGAGATCGGGCTTCACTTGCCTGGATCAAACGACTGACGTAGTGATTGCGGGTTCACTACACAAACCTAACAAAGACTGGAAGCTTCACTCGCTTCAGTCAGACACAGACAGGGAGATTACGGGCTCTCCTTACAGCCTAGCTTCGATCGAGCTTCACACGAACGATGTATGTGCAAGCTTGGATCTAGACTTTATGATCGAGGCTTCTTCAATCGATGAAAGAAGGGCCTTGGATCTGGACAACCTAACGACAACACTCAAAACCTAACAGACAGAGTTTAGGGTTTTTGGTTGACGAACACACTATGAAGAGCTCTTTACAGTAGATGCAAAGTAGGCTAGAGCTCTTCTTCTAAGCTTGGATATTTGAAGTGGGCTTAGACTCTATGTGTGAAGGTTGTGAAGACGAGTTCCGATGAACTGGAAACTCGGAGAACACTTAAAACAAAGACTCAAAGATTTGCTCGAAGGCTTGGGAGTGTTTGTTTGCTGTATGCGCTCGAATGCTCAAGTAGTGTTCTACTTCTTCACGTCTTCATCCTTCACTATTTATAAGCGGAGAGATGGCCGAGATCCGTTGCTTGGTTGGTGGCCTTGTCTCTCCTCCACTCGACAGTACTTTGTGCAGCCAGTATGCTTTTGCAGATGCGCAGTTTGTCCGTTTGCCAAATCTGGCTAAACTCCAACTTCAACAGTAACTGGAGCGAGCCAGTACTGTAGCGGCGCCCTGTCGGCCTGGCAGTCAACTCTTCCGCTCCACTCCGCTTTCGACACGTGGAGATCTTGTAATTAATGCTACAATCTCCTGTTGACTGGAGTTCAAAATATGGGCGGGAGTCGCGCTGTCGCTTTCTGGTAGGTAGTGGCTTGCTTCGCTTTGAAGTTGTAGCGGCCGCTCTGAAGTGAGTCGCTTCGTGGTCATCTTCGTAGTGAGTCACATGGGAATAATTTTCCCGAGAAACTACTTTGACTCACATTGACTCGCTCGGCTTTTCTTTGTAGCGCACGCTTCGCTTCGCTTTAGCTTTGAACTGTAGCGCTCGCTTCGCTTCGCTTTGGCTTTGGACTGTAGCGCTCGCTTCGCTTCGCTTTGGCTTTGAGCTGTAGCGATCGCTTCGCTTCGCTAGTTTCGGCACGCTTCACTTTGGCTTGCTAGACTCGCTTCGCTTCGAAAAACACACTCAAGCGAGTGGCCTTCACTTGGAATTCCTGCAGTCTAAAGCTAAGCAAAATAAAGCCATCTTAACAGTTTAGGCTTAGAAAAATTCTAACCTATCATCTACATCAAATGGGTCGCTTGGGAACAGAACGCTTTGGGGTTTTGGGATCAAATCAAAACACTACATTTTAAAAGTGTCTCATGTAGTTCCCCCTTAACATTTTCGTTCTTAACAATTCCCAACAAAAGTAAATTGGATAGATAGTCAAGCAGTGCACACAAAGAGAGTTCAGGTTTCATCCATAATATACGCAGAGTAAACTTTGGGCTTCATCGTCTTTGTGGTTTCAGTGCTCTCTCTGTGCATGCAGTCCAACTCCAATGCTTCATCAATCTCGTCGTCAAGAAATTTGCGGTTGAGAATTTGTGAGCCTGGCACTCTAGGTTTGGGAAACACCATCCGCTCTGGAATCTTGACTATCTTCTTCTTTGGCTCCACACGCTCTGCTTCTATGAAGATCTTCCTCCGTAGCGACTCATAGCACAACACCATAAAGTTATTTAGTGCGTCAAGTTTGGAGATGGATTCTTGACCGGGGACTACTTTCCAAAAGTATTAGGCCTTGATGAACTTCTTGCGGCATTCCTTCCAACCTTCCTTCAGCTCTTCGGATATGAAATCCTTAATGAAGCATGCGTCGGGGTGATTGGCTCTCCTCACTTCAATTTCATCAAACGGCCTCTTGGTCAATTCCTTTAACACGCTTCTGAACCTCTCGCTCTGCTCAGAGTTGAAAATTGGAGCTTTGCTGTTGATGAATTTCCGGACGAAGTCCCGTTCTTCTTTGGTGTACCTGTTGGACTCCACAATTTCTTTGATAGTTGTTGGGAATTGTTAAGGATTCATGTCTTAAGGGGGAACTTAACGGGACGCTCTAATATAATGAAATATGTGTTTTGATTAGATCCCAAAACGCTCTACGTAAATCTTATTCCCAAGCGACCCTATTTTGATTAGATAGGTTAGAATTTTTCAAGCCAATTAATGTTAGGAAGGCTTAACTTTTTGCTTTAGTCGCTTTAGGTTAGACTGCAGGTTTTTCAAGCGAAGTGAGAAGACAACTCGCTTGAGTGTGTTTCCAAGCTAAGCGAGTCTACCAGGTGAAGCGAAGCGAGCGCACTCGAGTAAAGTCAAAGCGAGTCAACCCGACTATGCTAAAGTTGACGCTCAAGAACTAAAGCTAAGCGAGCCATTTCCGACATGCTTGAAAGCGACAATTCAAGATTCCCCCCGTTCAAACTCGAAGTTCAAACTCAAGTCAAGTGAAGATCGAAGCATTAATTGTGGAGGTCCACGTGGCACAAGAAGAATGGAGCACGGGAGTTGACCGCCAGACCAGCAGAGCCGCTACTACAGTACTGGGCACTACAGTTACTGTTGAACTTGGCTCTTAGCCATTTTTGGAAACAAGACAAGCGCATGTCTAAAAAGCTGCAGGTCAAAGCAAAGTATTGTCGAGTGTGGAGGGACAAAGCCACCAACCTTCAACGGCTCAAGTCCATCTTCCCACACTACAAATAGTGGAGGCCAGAGATGAGAAGAAGCAGAACACTACCTGAGATTTCAGCGCATACAACAAACAAGCACTCAAACTTTTCAGCCATCTTTCGAGTTCTTGTTTAAGTATTCTACAAGCTTCAGCACTACCGAAGCTTGTCTCTGCAACCTTCACTCTCTAGATTTTAAGCCACTTCATATATCCAAGCTAAGAGAAGAACTTTATCCTTTACTCACTGTAAAGAGTTCTTCACTTAGAGAGTTTTCAAACCAAAACCCTTAACCCTTGTTTCGTCAAGTCTGTTAGGTTTTTGTGTTGTTGTAAAAAGGTTGTGTTGTAAAGATCTAAGGTTCCACTTTCCTCGATAGTAGAAACCTCGATCATAGAGTGTAGATCCAAGCTTGCACTTTCCTCGATTGTGTGAAGCTCGATCTTAGCTAGGTTTTGTGGAGAACCCGTAATCTCCTCGTTGTTATTTCGGATCCAAGCGAGTGAATCTCGATCCAGTTCAGGTTTTTGAGGAACCCGTAATCCTCAAGGTTTCTTAGTGAGAAGAAACTATTGCAGCGTGCAACAAAGTGGACGTAGGTGTTTCATCACCGAACCACTTTAAATCCCTGGTATCGTATCTCTCGTACTTAAGCTTTCATATATTTCCTGCTTTGATTATCATATTGCACTTTCATTTAAACAAACCCTAAAACAGAGTTTTAAATACTTAGGAAAGACTAGCTCACCTAATTTCGCATTTGCAAGAGAGTCGCTCTGTGATCAAGATTACGCTTAGGTCCAGAGTTAAGCTTACACTATAGGTCAAGCTTACGGCAAGGTCTTAAGTTTTGAAGCGACCCGAATCTTGCTACTCTGAGTAAAGTTGAAAAACTTTTATTACACGTATTCCCCCCCCCCCCCCCCCACGTGTAATCCTCTTTACAAACCGGGACCAACAAGTGGTATCAGAGCAGGGGTTCTTTTGAGCCACTGCTTTGCATACCTGAAGCGAGTCTGTTTCACTAAAAAGTGTTAACAATAGAATGAAATCCTATCGTAGCACTAGCAAGTAAAACCAAAGTATCGAATCTCAAGGAAAACTTAACAGGGCAAGGGCAATCAATTATGTAGTAAATCCTAATCTAGCCTAAATCTAGGAAAGCAAGTAAATAAGATTTGTGGGTTTTTGTTTTAAATCCTAGGCAAATAAAATAAATCAAAGCAATAAATAAAAGCAAGTAAATAACTAATCTAGAACTCAAGAAATAAATCTAAGAATTAAACTAAAGTAAAACGATTAATCTACCTAGGCAAGAATAAAAAAGAAAGCAATAAAAGAAGCACCGAAGAAAACAATAACTATTCTAGACATGTTTAATGAAATCTGGAAATTAAAAGAGAAATAAATCTAACTATGAAAACTTTAAAAACGAGAGAATTGAAATCGTAGGAAAAACGAATCTAAACTAGATCTAGAAATCGAAAGAACAAAATAAAACTAAAGAGATTAAACGAAGCAATTAAGAAAACGATTCTAAAACGAAAGCAAGTGATTAAAACAAGTAAACGAATGCAATAATGAACTTACGAGAATTAAACGAAGAATGAAGAACTCGAATTAAACGAAAAGCCTTGAATTAAAGTCCAACGAACTAAGAATTCGGATCCGAACAATAAAAACTAATCTAGAGTATTTGAATGCTGAAAACTAAAGCTAAATAATGATAAAAGTTGTCTAGAATTCGTGCACAAGGGATAGTATATATAATAGGTATGAAAACCTAATTATATAAGGAAATAACAGCTGGCCGGAACGTTGGACGGTCGTCCAACGTAGCACTCACTCTGCTCTTCAATTCTTCCCTGGACGCTCGTCCAGGGTATACGCGCGCTCGTCCAGCGTACTCTGGACGGCCGTCCAAAGCCTTGGACGGTCGTCCAACATCGTGCTCGCTTCATGCTTGATTTTTCCTCAATTCCTCGCCCTTTTCGACCCATTTCCTTCCGTTTCTTCCACCTAATGATCCTACATGAACCAAACTCCAAACAACCAAATCATAGCAAAAGACAAACGGAAAAGACACAAAACATAACGAAAACGGACTCGAAAACACTACGAAAATCCTAACATTTACACACCAATCAAAATCCCCCACACTTAGTCCTTTGCTTGTCCTCAAGCAATATAAACATACAACTTAGATTCAATCCAAACAATTCAAATCATAGAACATTTAATCACCGGAATCGACAAACTCAAACGAGGTCACTTTAATCCAAAGTTACGATCAATCATTATCAACGAACTATGTGGCTTATAAATCAACCCAAGTAAGAGGAAAAGCAATGATACACACATCTCACAAAATTTCTAGAATCACCACAACTTAGACGTCTAGCCTACTTCCCCTTTTATTCAACACATAAACAACTCTCTTTTTTTTTTTTCTTTTTTTTTTAACACGTGAACGTTTTTGGCACATAATTCACTAGGTTTAATCATCGATGGGTCACATCGAGCCTCCTAGTGCGGTTTCCCGTACCCATTGTCAAGAGGGGTAGAATGCCTACGAACACTTAATACTAATATACACGAGTATCATCTAGGACATAGGTCATGAAATGTGATCATTCGAGGTTCTCTCGAAGCCTTTTCAAGTGGTTTCCCATGCTCATTACTCTAGTGTTTTCATACGTTACAAGTAAGAGGAGCAGAATCCTATCAACTCTTTTATTCACATAAAACACAACTTTTTTTTTTTTTTCTAACATAAGGGGGAAGTAATCTAGCAATCCATGTCGTAACAATCTAGATTTATCACTCAACCAAAAATCATACTCCCTCCGTCCAGTTTATCATGACACTTTTTTTTCATAAAGTAGACACAGAATGAATAGTAAAGTGTCATGATAAGATGGACAGAGGGAGTAAATCATTTTCCTCAAACTTAAATCAATTCGTGCCCCACAACTCATCGAATCATAATCAACAACAACTCAAGATTAAACCAACCTAATTTATGCTCATATCAATTCCAACAACTAAAGATTCCATCGTTGAATCATTCACATTGATCCTAAGTTACATGCTTATAGGGCTCAAAATCAAACAATTGTTGGGATTATATACTGAAAAGCATACTTTTTATGCTGAGTTGTATAGTACTTCTTCCTGTTTTATGAAATAAATAATGTCATATGTTTTTGCATATTTATTCGTGTTATGGTTATGCAAAATATCGTCCTGTAGTATATATTATAGATAATATGGTGTGGGCTCACACGGAAGATCATATTATCACTTTCTTATATACTTAAATAGTGTTCGCAACCTAAGTAATTGTGGACAAATTACTTGTTAAGGTTGTAGTATAAGGCTTGATGTTAGCTGATCTTGGCTAAGTAGCTTATACTAATGCATCCAGTTGCATTGAACAGGATCGCGGTGAGATAAATCCTTTTGTACTGATTTAATAAAAGGATCAAAGATCTCAGACGATTATTGTTTCTTAATTCTTGTCATATAATATTGAATTATATATTTATGATAATTATTACTTTGATTTATCAATGAGTGAGAGTTATTGCAACTCAAAGCATCTCGATATCTTGGGTAATGATATTATAAATATGATAATTAATATTAATGCTAGAAATCGTGTCTCGACTGAGTCCGAGTTGATGATGTCCCCTTGAGGCGCTCCAAAGATTATTATATTAAACCCTGCAGGTGGATTAAGTTCCAATATAATAATAAGGTCGAGCGGGTACTACTCTCGGAATGAGATATTAATTAATAGAGCTATCAGTAAGCTTAATTAATTAATGGACATGCGATATCTTTAACACGGGAAATAATATAATCCAAAAAGGAGCCCGGTGCGTAATAATTTGGGACACGGACGGCAGTGCAATATTATTTCTATAGTGGAGTGAAATAATATTTATATAATTAAGTAAAGTATTCGGGCCCAGAGAATACTTGGATTATTAATTATATTGGGAGGCCCAGTCCATATCCTCCTTAAGATCCCTAGTGTAGCCCAACAGAAGCAGGCCTGGCCCAGTAAGAGAAACCCTAACCCTAATCTGCCTCTATATATATAGATGGTGATTAGGGATTCCGCATACGGACAATTATCGGTTCACATACGAAAGGTGGCGGCTAGGGTTTTACGGGGAAGGAGAGAAGAAAGATTTCCGTCCATCCGGAATTCTTCTCTGTGCTCGGGAATACTCTAGAAGATCTCGAGGTTTACGAGAAGAGCTAGATCTCGTGTGCAGAGGTCTAGTGCGTGGAATACTTCACCAAATATCATTATACCGGCTGGATCTGCCCCGACAAGGTATGCAATCTAGATCTGTTTCCGCTTTAGGATCTAGGAAATTGCATGATATGTGTTTGTTTAATTGATTAACATCCGAGCGATCTTCACGGATCCAACAATTGGTATCAGAGCCAACTCGGCTCTGTTAATTGATTAATCAAAATATATGTTTCATATTATTGTATTGGATGCGAATTTTGTGTGTTTGCAGAGATCCAATTGTCATGGTTAATATGAATGTTTTTCGGTTCTAATTGTGTATTAAAATCGGTCTGTTTGTGGCCGCGTTTGTAAAACACGAGGGTTGATCGTGTTAGATTAGGTTTTATTTTTCATTTTTCCATGTAAATTCGATGTAAAATTCCTATCTATGTAACCGATCAATTCCGGAGGAGAGGTGTCGAAGAACACGTCGGAAATCGAGGCGGAGGCGGCGGCTCGACGGTGGCGGGCGCAACTCGCTAGGGTTCTGCCCTACGCGGCTGTTGCTGCTCGGCCTCGCCGGTGGGAGCCACTGCTCGACCCCCTCGACGACGGGAGCAGATCGGAGGAGGGAGCAGCGGCAGCACAGTGCAACGGCGGCGGCGGAGACGCTGCTGCCCGGCGGCAGCGCGAGTTAGGGTTCTCGCAACCCTAGTGACTCGCAGAGACTGCTGCTCGCGCACAGCTATTGGCCGGCGTTCTCCCTGAACGCCGGCGACTCCCTGGCGTTAGACGGCGGCGTGGAAGGCGGGGGAAAGGCGGCGGCAGCTGCTGCTTTCGCGGCAATCGCGCAGCGACTGTGCAGCGGCGGCGGTGGCGGTTTTGTTGCTGCTCCTTGTCTCTCCGGCGACCGATGGTGGTGGCGTCCAGTGGGAGACCTACAACGAGGTCCCCTCCAGCTCCATGCAGCGGCGGCTCGGCGGCAGCAGCGGTAGAGGCGACGGCAGCGGCGGTTTTGGTGGCTAGGGTTTGCGGTTAGGGTTCTCTCCAAACCCTAACGGGCCGAAACCCTACGGGGCCAATTAATGGGCCCGTTTTCTCGTGAAGATCAGCCCGTTACTTGAAGAATCAAGATTTTCAAGCTCGTTCGAAGATAAATGAAGACCATGATGATTGGATAATTTATTTTATTTCCATGGTTATTTTATTTCGATGTGATGGATGGCATGTTGTTTAATTATTCGCGATAATTGTTTATGTGCTATGCTTGAAAATGGTAAAAACCTTGATAAAAATTACTAAGTGTGAGAAAATTATCGTTATTTTTCGATTAAGTTCGAAAAACTATGATAATTCTAGCCTCCATAATTGGTTTAAAATAATGAAGTAATTAGCATTCGCGTTGACGATGAATCTTCCTCCCTATAGGAGATGCTGATTATGGATTTCATTGGTTTAGACCTCATATAAGATAATTTGATTTAAAATGATATAATTAGTGTTCGCGTTGACAATGAGTCTTCCTCCCTATAGGAGACACTGATTATAGTATTCATTGGTTAAATCAAGTTGATAATATTGGAAAAATGTTTTATTTAGGTAACTGCTCCTTCTGGTAGAGTTACTCTTAATAGAAATCATTTTTGGAAATATTAAATTATGGTATTCACTTAGATGCGACTTAATTAATTATTTCCCTATAGGAAAGGTAATTAATTATTTTGCATGGCTAGGAGGACCAACTATTAACTTATCAATCAGAAGGCTAAGGTTGATTGGATAATAAGTTAAAGATTTTAAGATCTACTTAAGGTATTATATGTACTGTCCACCTATAGTGGCTTATATGTAAGAACTTAAGATGTTGGGGGATGCTTTTTATATTGTTTCAAGGCTTATCAATGTAATCTGCTTCAAAATTTTTATATGACTGTTTATGTGATGTTTATTTATTTATTTATTTCAGCTTCACTATGTCTCTTAATCCGCTTGCTACGATTCTCAAAGAAAATAAACTCGAGGGTTCCAATTATATTGATTGGAAATGAAACTTAGATATTGTTCTTACTGCTGACGGACACAAACATGTCCTCATTCAGGCTTGCCCCCCTGAACCTACTGATGAATCCACGCCAGAACAGCGTGAGGCTTATACCAGCTGGAAAAGGGCTGATGAGATGGCAAAATGCTATATATTGGCTTCTATGTCAAGCATTTTGCAGCATCAACATCAACATGTCCGAACTGCAGCTGATATGATCTATAGCCTTACGGAAATGTTTGGGCACCATGGTCGCCAAGCGCGTCAGAAAGCTATGAGAGCTATTATGACTATGCGCATGGGGAATGGTGATTCTGTTAAGGAACATGTTCTAAAGATGATCGGTCATCTCAATGAACTTGAGGTCCTTGGTGCTGAGATCGATGGGGAAACCCAGGTCGATATTATTATTGAGTCTCTCCCCAGATCCTTTGATCAGTTTCGGATGAACTACAACATGAATCAAAAGTTGTACACGTTATCCGAATTACTCAATGAGCTTGTGCAAGCTGAGGAAGTTCTTCGGGTTGAACCTCAGGTACATGTGACCACTGTTTCTGAACCTTCTAAGCCGAAAGGCAGAATTAAGAAGAAAAAGAAACAGGTTGGCCAAGCTCAAAATCGAGCAAGTCAAAGAGTGGGAGGACCTCAGGGAGGGATAAAGAAGCCTAAAGGGAAGTGTTACCGTTGTGGAGAGAAGGGACATTACAAGGCGGTTTGTCCTCAGTTAAGAGGCAATCCTAAAGGTAAATCTTGTGCATTAGTAGTCGAAGCTTGTTTAGCGGCTCGTTCTACACATACTTGGGTTGTAGATACGGGAGCCACTGATCATGTATGTTTTGACTTGCAGGGGTTCTCACAAACCCGAAGACTTAATGCAAGGGAGATCACCGTCACCATGGGGAATGCTACGCACGTGGCGGTTTCTGCAGTGGGAGTTGTCAGTTTACCGTTTTTGGATAAAACATTGGTTTTGAGAGACGTTTTGTTAGTACCTGGTTTTAAAAGGAACCTTATTTCGGTTTCCAAATTGTATTTGGATGGATATTCGGTTACTTTCAGTTTGAATGACGTTACTATTTTTCGTAACAATGATGTCATTTGTTCGGGTATTATGTCTAACAATCTCTATACTATTAACTGTACTGTACCTGCTATTTACAGCACATCATCGAGTTCAAAGAAACGTAAAGTTTCTTCAGATGTGAATCAAACACTTCTCTGGCATCTGAGGCTTGGTCATATTAATCTCAAGCGAATTCAAAGGTTGGTGAAAGACGGTCCCTTGGATAAACTCCAAATAGGACCTATACCAACTTGCGAATCCTGCTTAGAGGGTAAGATGACGAAAAGGATTTTCAAATCCAAGGGCAACAGATCAGAGAATGTGTTGGACTTGATTCATACGGATGTGTGTGGTCCAATGTCTATTCAGGCTAAAGGTGGTTTTGAGTATTTATCACTTTTATTGATGATCACTCAAGATTTGGATACGTTTATCTGATGAAACGGAAGTCTGAATCCTTTGATAAATTCAAAGCATTTAAGGCAGAAGTTGAGAATCATCATAATCAATCCATCAAATCCATTCGATCTGATTGAGGTGGAGAGTACCTTAGCGCTGAATTCTTGGAATACATGTCACAAGCCGGGATTACGTCCCAGCTTACTGCGCTAGGAACACCACAGCAGAATGGTGTGGCAGAACGCAGGAACCGAATCCTACTGAACATGATTCGGTCGATGATGAGCTATTCTGAACTACCTACTTCGTTTTGGGGCTATGCCTTAGAAACAGCGGCTTATATTCTAAACTTAGTTCCCTCCAAATCAGTACCCAAAACACCCTTGGAGTTGTGGTCAGGCCGAAAGGCTAATCTTGAACACATTCGGATCTGGGGTTGTCCTGCACATGTGTTGCGCAAGGATGCTGATAAGTTGGAGTCGAGAACTGAATTACGGCTGTTCATAGGATACCCTAAGGGTACAAGAGGTGGATTGTTCTATAGTCCAAGGGACCAAAAGATCATTGTCAGCACCAATGCTCATTTCTTGGAAGAAGAATATATGAACAATCACAAACCCATGAGTGAGGTCATCCTAGAAGAGATGAGGGATACAAACCCGCCTGAACCACCCGTACTAGATGCAGCACCATCAACTGCACCACGTGTTGACACTAGTACACAACCTCAGAATATGCCTCGTCGCAGTGGGAGGGTCATCATTCAACCTGAAAGATGGTTGTGTCTGGGAGAGTCTTCGGACAACTTACCAGGTGAAGATGACTCAGACCCCTGGACATACAAAGAGGCAATCCAAGACAAAGATGCACAGCTTTGGCAAGTTGCAATGGATTCGCAAATCGAATCCATGCATGAGAACGATGTGTATGACGTTGTAGAACTTCCTGAAGGGGTTAAACCCATCGGGTGTAAGTGGGTCTACAAACGTAAGAGAGGACCTGACGGAAAGATTGAAACTTTCAAAGCTAGACTTGTGGCAAAAGGTTTCACTCAGAAAGAGGGTATCGATTATGATGAAACCTTCTCGCCTGTCGTCATGCTTAAGTCGATCCGGATTCTCTTGGCCATTGCGGCCCATATGGATCTGGAGATTTGGCAGATGGATGTCAAGACTGCTTTCCTTAATGGTAGTCTTGATAAACCCATCTACATGCGCCAACCAGAGGGTTATATTGTCGAAGGAAGTGAGCATCTTGCGTGCAGGCTTAAGCGATCCATTTATGGACTTAAGCAAGCTTCTAGGTCTTGGAACACACGGTTTGATGAAGTAATCCAGTCATATGGATTCACGCAGTGTGTATATGAGAGTTGTGTTTATAAGAAGTGTGAAGGAAACGACTTGGTGTTTCTAGTACTGTATGTGGATGACATTCTATTGATTGGCAACAACGTAGATATGTTATCGGACGTACGGATGTGGCTGTCCAGACAATTCAAGATGAAGGATTTGGGAGAAGCAGGACACATTCTTGGGATCAAGATCTTTAGAGATCGTAAGAAGAGAATGCTGTGTCTTTCCCAAGCAACCTATATAGATACGGTTGCAAAGTGCTTTAGCATGGAGAATTCCAAGAGAGGATCTCTCCCTCTCCAGAGTGGAATCCATCTATCGAAGGATATGTGTCCGAAGAAACAAGCTGAGATAGATGACATGAAAGGAGTTCCGTATGCTTTGGCAGTTGGAAGCCTCATGTATGCTATGCTTTGCACTAGACCGGATATCTGTTATGCTGTGGGCATGGTTGCCAGATATCAGTCTAACCCAGGAAGAGGACACTGGACTGCTGTAAAGAATATAATCAAGTACCTGAGAAGGACTAGGGATTATATGTTGGTCTTTCAGTCTGACAGTCTACATCCTCTGGGATACACTGATTCTGATTTCCAATCAGATAGGGATTCTCGAAAGTCTACCTCAGGATGTGTTTTTACACTGGGAGGTGGAGCCATATATTGGAGGAGCGTAAAGCAGAAATGCATTGCTGACTCCACAATGGAGGTTGAGTATGTGGCAGCCTCGGAAGCAGCCAAAGAGGTTGTATGGCTCCGGAACTTCTTGTTGGATTTGGATGTGATTCCGAATTTGCCTCAGACGTTCACAATTTATTGTGACAACTCTGGTGCAGTGGCAAATTCAAAGGAACCACGAACCCGTAAGGCCAGTAAACACATTGAAAGGAAGTACCACCTCATACGAGAGTATGTGAAAAGAGGAGAGGTCGTGGTGTCAAAGATTGCTTCGGAGGATAACCTGGCTGATCCTTTCACGAAGGCCTTGTCTATCAAGGTGTTCGAAAGGCATGTTGGAAGCATGGGAGTTCGTTGCATGACAGCACTGCTTTGAGTATAAGTGGGAGAGAAATTTAGTGTAGTAGTATACTTGAAAGCATGCTTTTGAGTATAAGTGGGAGATTGTTGGGATTATATACTGAAAAGCATACTTTTTATGCTGAGTTGTATAGTACTTCTTCCTGTTTTATGAAATAAATAATGTCATATGTTTTTGCATATTTATTCGTGTTATGGTTATGCAAAATATCGTCCTGTAGTATATATTATAGATAATATGGTGTGGGCTCACACGGAAGATCATATTATCACTTTCTTATATACTTAAATAGTGTTCGCAACCTAAGTAATTGTGGACAAATTACTTGTTAAGGTTGTAGTATAAGGCTTGATATTAGCTGATCTTGGCTAAGTAGCTTATACTAATGCATCCAGTTGCATTGAACAGGATCGCGGTGAGATAAATCCTTTTGTACTGATTTAATAAAAGGATCAAAGATCTCAGACGATTATTGTTTCTTAATTCTTGTCATATAATATTGAATTATATATTTATGATAATTATTACTTTGATTTATCAATGAGTGAGAGTTATTGCAACTCAAAGCATCTCGATATCTTGGGTAATGATATTATAAATATGATAATTAATATTAATGCTAGAAATCGTGTCTCGGCTGAGTCCGAGTTGATGATGTCCCCTTGAGGCGCTCCAAAGATTATTATATTAAACCCTGCAGGTGGATTAAGTTCCGATATAATAATAAGGTCGAGCGGGTACTACTCTCGGAATGAGATATTAATTAATAGAGCTATCAGTAAGCTTAATTAATTAATGGACATGCGATATCTTTAACACGGGAAATAATATAATCCAAAAAGGAGCCCGGTGCGTAATAATTTGGGACATGGACGGCAGTGCAATATTATTTCTATAGTGGAGTGAAATAATATTTATATAATTAAGTAAAGTATTCGGGCCCAGAGAATACTTGGATTATTAATTATATTGGGAGGCCCAGTCCATATCCTCCTTAAGATCCCTAGTGTAGCCCAACAGAAGCAGGCCTGGCCCAGTAAGAGAAACCCTAACCCTAATCTGCCTCTATATATATAGATGGTGATTAGGGATTCCGCATACGGACAATTATCGGTTCACATACGAAAGGTGGCGGCTAGGGTTTTACGGGGAAGGAGAGAAGAAAGATTTCCGTCGATCCGGAATTCTTCTCTGTGCTCGGGAATACTCTAGAAGATCTCGAGGTTTACGAGAAGAGCTAGATCTCGTGTGCAGAGGTCTAGTGCGTGGAATACTTCACCAAATATCATTATACCGGCTGGATCTGCCCCGACAAGGTATGCAATCTAGATCTGTTTCCGCTTTAGGATCTAGGAAATTGCATGATATGTGTTTGTTTAATTGATTAACATCCGAGCGATCTTCACGGATCCAACAAATTCCTAAGTGAGGGAACATGAAGACTCGATCAACTAGACTCAATCAAACCAAATAAGACTCGATCAAGACAAGCAAAATACGAAACAAAAACACATACATCATGCCAAAGTTTCAAAGACCCCCCCCCCCCCCCCACACACACACACAGACACACACACACACACACTTAAAATCAAGTAATGACTGTTGGGACGGCTGCTTGAAAGCCGCCCCGACCCAGATCTTGGTTCGGGTGTGTTGATTCGATCGTGCACATAAGTTCATCCAAGGGCTCGAGTACATACCTTATGATTATGAAGAACGTGCAATCTGAGTCGTGTCTGATCGATCTATGGTTCTGATCTTCTAGGATGTGATCCCACACCTTCAGATCTGAGACTTGGTGGACGTCTCAAGATCACTGGAACCTCGATCTCCCTCACTCAGAAACCAGCGGCCGACTCTCTCTCTCGGCCTAGGGATTCACGCAGAATCTCTCTCACAATTCTCGTATGTGACGGCTATATGTGAACTTCTAGGGTTTAGATGAGAGACATGGAGAGTATTTATATGGTTCATAAATAAGGAGATATGATTCCTTATTTATCTACAACCATATCTATGCCAATCCCATATTTATTCTCTTTCCATAACTTACAAATCCTATTCCTTATTAATACGGAATTAATAAGGAATTAATCTGTTCAGTTATGCAACTGTATATCCGGAATTAATTCTAACAGATAGAATTTATTCTAATTCCAGTAGAAGAATAAATAAATAAATATATACTAAATATATTTATATATATGATATTTATCCCCATAAGATTTAATTAAATAAATCTTATCCTTATTAGATTTAATCTTATCCTTGAATTATTAATCTAAATTAATTAGATTTAATATCCATCCAACGGATATAAATCCAATATGTATCATATACTGGGCCTGAGTACAATTATTGAGCCCATACTCAATAATACTATTTAGATCGATTCCCGAGGTCTGTTTGGGCCATCCTAGGGATCGGATACCAGACAGAGTTGGGCCTTATCTAATTCGATATTTCCATGTCCACCCCTGAACATGTATCTCATTAGAACTATGACGCACTCCACTAAAGTGTCATAGCTGAATCACCGCTCTGTCCCAATTATGTAGATTGGGTAGGTATTTTGTATAGTTCAACCCCCGTGTTTAAGACCTTCCATATCCGTTAATCAATTAGAGCTACCATGACTGTTCCTAATTGTTAACATCTATTCCTCAGGTAGTACCCGTTCACTCCTCATTATCATACCTGAACTTAATCAGCATGCATGACTTGGTATAATAAACATTGTGAACTCCCTGAGGGGATAACGTCATCCTGCACTCACACAGGACACGGCTTATTGATAACACTTATTAGACATACTATGCATCTCCGTGTTACCCAAAGTACGACATGATTAAGATGAACTAACGAAGTTCATATCTTCGTAAATCAAAGTAACATCGAAGAATACATATACATCTAATAGTTTACCAAGGTTAAGATCGAGCTAGAGCCTGAGATCTGTAGCTCTCCACCTATATCACCTTTGATACAGGGTCAGTATCAGAAGAGCATTATCTCTGTTGATCCTCAATACGTTCCACCGTACCAGCATAACAAGTGATTAGGACTCATCACTACCATTAAGCTGCAGTCTAGACCGATAGCTCAGCCCAAGCTATCTCGACTGTGAACTGTTTATATCTCATCATTATTAACGACCTTCGTGATCCTCTCCGAACTCAGATCGACACGTGGTCTAAAACATGAGATAATGGGCTTTATTCTTGCTTATTCATATTCTTCCAGATAGGGATTGTTAACAGTGGACCGGTGTCGTAACCACTAAAACAACCGGTTTTGCTTTAGGTATACAACAACCCCAACAATCTCCCACTTATACTAAAGTAAAACCTTTTAGTATACCAACACGTCTATAGGAAACCATATGACTTCAACCATGTACAATGTTAACAATCGCAATCGTTAACAACCATCATACACTTTTTCTCCCACTTATACTTAAAGATTTTACCTTTTAGTGTACCTTGCCGTGGGAGGCTCACTAAGACATGTCAGCCACGTGCTACAGTATACCTGACATGTGACACTTAGTGAAGGAACCGCCATCGTACATTCCTCTAGTGTTTCTATTTTCTCCACGAAATTGCCTTAATTTAAGGTACTCACTATGTTGTTACCGGCATTTCCAAATCTCAGAAATCTGTTACTGCACTTAGAATTCTTCCAGGGGGTGCAAGAATTCTAACAGATTGAGATTACTGCCAATTCACGAAGCCAAGCCCTGAATTATCTAGCTCCCTCTCATCATTTCACTGCGTGAGAATCTTCAAGACAATTATGCTTCTTACGTGAATCCATAGTTTAAGGTCAATGATGTCGTTTCTAGCTACCATTCGATTATCCGTGTCCACAAACATGATGGACTATATCCGTTACCATGCACACAACACTAACATATATTTGGCTTCTTATGCAATATCCAGGTGTATTGCAAACTTTGCCACAACAGTAGTCTATGAAGAGTACTTGACTAATGTTATACTATCCATTTGAGTAGGATATATCCAACATTACTCCTAACCTTCATTCTAAACTGTTCGGATAATCACTACCTATTGTGTCAGATAATACTTTCACATTGTCTCCAAGTGCTAGTAATATTATCTCACAATGTACAAGACAACCAATTCAACGTCTTTTGTAGATGAAAGATATACCATTTGTCAACACATTTCATGAACGAATCTATATGTGTTGTTTGACAAATGAATGCTTTAATCATTGTACTACACATTGTAATGTGTCTGCCCCGAAACATAGAACTTCTGAGAGAATTCTTCCCTTTTCTCAAATTACATCCATGTTTCCTCATGTATGTCCTCAACGAATATGAGCATACAACTTGCAAGTCTTTCGAGTGTTAAACTCATAGACTAATCAACGATAGGCAACTACTTTCATCTAACTAATCCTTATTAGTCAACTTGGTTTGTTCACTATCCAAGAAATTAGATTTCTCGATGAACAACTCACCATTTTCGAGACACACTCGAAAAAGCTCCCACTGTGACTAGGATCCTAAAATAATCTTGTGCAGATCCTTTTGGTTATCAGTCTTGTACTTCCGGCCTTATAATGTTCCAATCCATAATTTCTTTTTATTCTTGGACGTTAATCAAGAATAAATAATCGTCTTTCTATGAAAAATGACTACTTGTCCAACCAACTACTAAATCTAACATCAAAATTGCGACTCTTCGTGTGCAAATTATCCTTATTTCCGAACAGATTTAACCAATGAAATTTACAATTAGCATCTCCGTGGGAAGGGAAAACGCGATCTCAGCGCGAATGCTAATTAATTCATATTAAATCACAATGAAATCTATGATCAACATAAATGCTAATCACTTCATTTCAAATAAGGAAAGGAAATAGATTTAGACATAGTGACGTAATATTTTGTTAAAAGACAATTCTGAACAAGAAGTGCGACATTTATCTTAACACATTTTGGAATATCTTTCAAAATTCACAGTTATTACTCCCACTACAAATGATATATCAAAACAACCAGTATTAAAGAAATAAATCCTTAATACAATGTAAGAAAATAATCATCCATCAATATGCAAAAACATAAGTATCCTGCCAAAACAAGGCAACTAAATGTAGTGTAAAAGTAATAATCCAAAATCACTACAAGAAATTTAATCATAGATAACACGACATAGATAACGGTATTTTTTAAAAACCGTTATGTATGAGCGCATTTTTATAATAGATAACGGTTTTAAAGAAAAACTGTTATGTATGAGGGAATCACTTTTAACAAAGATAACAGTTTATACTAAAGTGTAATGTAAAGTACTATGATAGTTAACACTTTTTTAATGACTGTTATCTAAATGTAGTGTTATTCTAATTTTAATAACGCTTAAAAATATTGTTATGAATTTTTCGTTATTAAAGAATTAAATTAATTTATTAATTAAATATCTAAATTCAAAAATAAAATTTTTAAATTGGCAATCTCAACCATAGACAACCCCACGCACAAATTTTTCAAACCAAACCCTCCCTCTCGATATCTCCGACGGAAAGCCCTAATCCCAAAATTTGGGGCGCCCTTCGCCGGCCTCCGGCGACTCTGACGACGTCGCCCCTGGCCTCCACCGTCGCGGTGAGAAGGCGTCGACCGGCGCCGCTTGTGGCGTGCAACTTCTTGTTCAGCGCCGCCTCCATCGTCTGCGTCTGTTTCGCCGTAGGTCACCCGTCACCGACGCAACTCCTGCGACGGCGCTCGTCGTCTCAGGCCGGATTATTCCCGACAACAAAAACCCTAGTGCCCTTTCGGCTAGGGGACAGTTTTATCTCTAGCTCGCCTCTGCTTTCTCTCTCTCGGTTTCCTTTTCCCGGCGCTGGTAGTGACGCCGCCACCGTCGGTTGCTCATCCTCTCCTTTCACCCTCCATAATCTAACTCCCTTACTCTCTATCTCAATATTGCAGGTCCCGCGACTCCCGGTGCTGCAGTAGATCCACCGCCGTATGATGCTGTTGTTTTGGTGCGGCCTCTGTTGTCATGGGAGGGCTGCCGAGGCTTCGGCATTTCTCGAAGCCGCCTCCTTTTAGGGATCGAGATAAAATTGGTGAATTGGTACCTAATTACTCTTTCTCATAAATTGCTTTAAAGTAATAATAGAGTTTCTTCTGCTGTAAGGTAGTGGTCTGATTACGCTATTAAATTGCTTTGTATTTGTGTTTTGAAGGTGGATGGTATGGATGCCCTTGTTGTCAAACAAGCGTGCAAGTTTGCAAAAGAACATGCCCTCAAGAATGGACCAATTGTGAGTGCACCTATTAGATTTCCTGCCTATTCTTCACTTACTCATAGTTGTTTACTTTCTGCATCATTTCATGTCGTACAAGTTGAAACTTTAAACTATGAATTATATGCATAATTGCTGCTTTTGACGACTACTTATGGAAGAACTGGCTGACCAATTTATTGGTACTGTTGTTCCAAGAGTGTCCTGTTACTGCCCTTTCTTATAATAAACAAGTGATTCTGGATGTTTATGAAGTGATTTTAAAGGAAACATCAAGGAGGAAGACCTCTGCAGTTTGTTTTTGGTATTTGATATGGACATGTTTTACTGTTCTGGATTATGGCATTTGGTGTTCCATCACTAATGGGCAGATAATTCCTTAATATTCAGTTAAGGACTCCGCTTTGGTTCTCAACTCTTGCAATGTGTTAATACTCATATATCTGCTTAAATATTTTCAGATTCTTGAAATGGACACATACAGATATCATGGGCACTCAATGTCTGATCCTGGAAGCACATATCGTACTCGTGATGAAATTTCTGGTGTTAGACAGGTGGATAAATATGAAATTTTATCTTGATGCCTAAAACACAATGGCTCTTGTACTCGACTAATTCTCTTTCTCTCTCTGTGTCTTGAAGTTAGGGCTGGAATTCAAGAATGGTACTCTCTCTCTCTCTCTGTCTAGAAGTGAAGTGAATTGGTGAATTGGTACCTAATTACTCTTTCTCTCTGTACATCTCTCCCCCTTTTAAGCTGAAATTGTGTTTCGATTGGTGTTGAAATTATTCAGATAAGAAGATACATGTATCATGATGTTATAAAGATAAAAGACGCTGAGAAAATTATGGACTGTGCTCAACTCCAAGTAACTAATTACTAACTCTTTCTTCCTTCTTTCCATATTTTTCAAGATTACTACTACTATTACTATAATCAAACTCCTTTTTTCTTTTCTTTTCACTAAACATGCTTGTAGTTTAGACTTAAAACTTGTAAACCTGTCATTTATGAGAGGCATTCTTAGGTGACTGGGTTAGTTTCTGTTCCAAGTTTTGTTTTTTAGGTGTTCTTAGTGTTTTAAAGGGGTAAATCATGCTTGTTGTTTCTCTAGAGTATTAGGAGGAGTATTGAGGTTTCTTACTTGGTTCGATGGGGTTTAAAAACTGGATTCTTGTTTGAGATGTTGAAATAATATATTTGCAATATTTACTTAATTCACATAGTGTTTAATGCCTTCTTATCTTGCCTAGTTTTGTTTGAATTTGTTTTTCAATCAATTTAGAAAGTAATTTAATTTCTACCTTAAATGAAATGAGAAGGAAAGTATTACATTGAGTAAACCTTTGTGCTAAGTTATTTATCTATCTATAGCTTTTAAAATAATGTGTTAATGAACTGAGGTGCAGGGTATATTTTAAATCTATATATATGATAAAAAATTTAGTTGGAAAGAAATAGGATAAGTTTAGCACCTTAGAGCACCTTGCAGAAGTTGTGTGATTTGCAAAGGGCGAGGAACATAAAAAATGAATACCCTCATCTACAGTATTGAAATCTACATGTTTAAAGGATGTTTTTCTTGATTTTGTGCATGTTGTTAACAAAAGAGTTTGATAGATGTTTTAGTAGATTCTGTAGTAGATTAAGTTTTGATTTCATTGATAATTGATTTTTGGTAGTGTCATTGCACAACTTTCTATTGATTTGTTGGTATTTATATGAAATATATTGCAGGTGGTATCACATGGAAAGAAATCATGACAAAGAAAAAGATTGCTAGAAGGGCATATGTAGACTTGGAATAGATCAAAATATCAAAATCGAAGATTGCTCAGGGATTTTTTCTTGCAAACTACTTGTGAAAAAAGTATACTCTTATTTAGAAGTGACATTTTAGGTTCATTTTTTTACTATGTTTTGATGGTAGTATTGTAGAATATTTGGATGGTATTGTATACAATGTTTGTGAGTAATATATGGTATTGTTTTGTGTTTTCAAATGTATCATTTATATTTTTTTTTTATATAAAAAAAATTAAAATATGAGTACAAAATACATAACAGAATAAACCGTTATCTATTTAATAAAAAGCTATATCTAAATCAACAATATATTACATAAACTTGAAAATAGATAACAGTTTAAAATCGTTATGTAAGATAACTGTAGATAATGGTTTAATATCGTTATGTATGCAATTTGTTATCGTTGTCTATTGTTGGTATAGATAACGGTTGTAAACCGTTATCTATGAGCGTGGACTATAGATAACACCACTATACTTCACACTTGTTTTGGCTCATAGATAACGGCATTTCGCCGTTATCTATGAGCGTTTTTCTTGTAGTGAATCTAGTATCCAAAAACCAAGATAAAACGTATGATAGAAATCTCCAAGTCTGCTAGACAACTGCATCAACTGAATGTTGCTTGTCGAGCTCAAGAACTTGAAGTCGTCCTACTCGTTCCTTGTAGCTGAACCTACAAAGATTGCAACAAACCACAATTAATATCCACCAGTTAAATCCGTCTGTGAGGACTGAACTAGTATAATTTGGTTTTTCATGTTACAAGAGTCTGACATACCTCCATCTAACTTCAACTTCTTGTTCCTCCTCTGATAGACCTTTATTATCGGAGGTCTCTCCTTCCTGGCATCATTCACTTCCTGAGTAGGCTGATCAGAGTTCAGCTCATTTACATCATGAACGAGACTTACAAACTCAGAATCACCCACATCATGAATAGATTGATCAGAGTACAGCTCATTCATATCATGAACGAGTCCATCAAACTCAAAATCATCAATCCTCAGTGACTGGAGGTAGTCATCAATGATGGTCTCGTTGTCCTGAGCCTTGAAATGTCGATTAACATCGACATTCCTAATAGGACGATCCCAGAACTTCCTCTCCGCCTCATAAGCAGTCTGCAATATAGCAATCCTCTCCGCATCTACCACGAGCAACTCCCCTATGAGAGAAATTGGATCCTCGTGAACGACGTGGTTCGGGACGACTGCTTCTCTAAGAGCCAGGAACCAAGTCGGAAAACATGCAAGAAGAGCCTCGCAAACAGTCTTTCCTGACATAACGCCACCATAAAACACATACATCCGTACGAGCGAGGTTTTTAAACCTCATCAGAAATCTCTTTAGGTTAGGGAAATCAGCGAAATCCTCGAACCTCAAGAAATCTATCTCTTTCCATGCCAAGAAACCGAGTAGTCGAAATCGAAAGGAGTCCGGAACACCATCGGAATAAGCTAAACGACAAATCTTCGTGCGAATAGAATCAATAGACATATCTGAAATAAATAACAAGTAAACAACTTATAAGCAAAAATAATTTATGTTATCAATGTTATAAACCCAATAATAACATTGAACCAACAAACGAGTAGCCCGATACTATTTACAAATAGTCCACTATAGGTGGATGCTACCTATAAAATTATCGACCATGACCGCAGTCTATTTTATTTCTTATCCCATCACACGGACCATAGTGAAACAAAGAAATAATAACCCGTGCCACAGGACCCTGCTAATTCGAGAAGTGACCTCTATAGGAGGATTCATCAATAAGCAGCTAAGCTACAACCATATTTTAATATTCCGAAAAATTAATTCTATTAAGAGTAACCCACCCGTTAAGGAGGAATTACCTTTATAAAATCATTTTTCCATATTATCAATTTTGAATTTAACCAATGAACTATAACCAGTGTCTCCTATAGGGAGAAAGACTCATTGTCAACGCGAACACTAATTATTTCATTTTAAATCAAATTATCCTTTTGAAGTCTAAACCAATGAAATCCATAACCAGCATCTCCTATAGGAAGGAAGACTCATTGTCAACGCGAATGCTAATTATTTCATTTTTAAACCAAATATGGAGGTCCTTTAAATCAATTAACCAATAATCGATTAACTATACCGCTTAGTCTTTTTAAGGGTTTGTGTGACAATCGTAGCACATAGACAATTAAGTCCTATCACATGATTTCTAAGCGCAAGTAATAAAACATGCTCGCATTGAAATCATAAAACCGGCATGCTATGACCCCTATGCATGTTATTTCTATTACGCAAATAATGAAAAGCAACTATAACATGCAAAACATGCTGATCATCTTCATCGCGTAATTTAAATCCAACCATAGCATGCATAATAATTAAAACAAATAAATAGGCTGCCGACCGGGAATAGAAAGCCCTATCTATTACATTTAATTAAATAAAACCCCGGAACAAGCTCCGGTCATTAATCTGCAATTTGGAAGCCAATCCCGATCTTCAAGTCCACCTTCCAAAAATAGCAACTGCTCGAAATAACTAGGGTGCGGAAAACCCTAATTACCAAAACGGAAAGCGAATTAAATTCGAATGAACTAGGGTACAAAAATCCTAGCCGTCAACGATCATGCCAAGGTTTCAAAAAACCCTAGCCATCGTCAACGTAACGGGCCGAACGAACAGCCCGTCGTTCGAAAAATTCGGCCATGCGCCGCCACCGAGCCGCGCGTGTAACACACGCGCCGCCGCGGCACGTGCCGGGACCACTGTCTCGGCTCCACGACGAGCCTGACGTGGCTGGGTCCGGGCTGGGTGCGTCCGTTGCAGCCCAGCCCGAGCCACTGCTCTTCACCATCGCCCGAAACCCCATCGCCGTCGCCGTTTCCGCTGCACAAAGCAGCGCCGCAGCCGCGAGCCACCGCCGGTGGCTGGCAGGCCACCGGTCGCTCCCACTGGCTCGCTGGCGTCCCCAGTACCATCGGAGGTGCTGAGTTCGAGCCCCGAGCAGCCATGGGTAGCTCCGGCAGCAGCGCGCGCGCAGGGGACAAACCCAGCCGCCGCCGCTGCCGTTGATCGCGCCACAGCCGCCGCCGCTGGTGGTCAAGGGACCACCGGACCTGCTGTCCACCATCGTCCACGCCTCCCCGTCGTCGTCGAGCCACCATCGGGCCGCGGGCTTGAGCCCAGCAGCGCGCACGCCAAGAACTCGCTAGGGTTCAGGCCGCCGCTGCTGAAAACTCGCCGCCGCAGCCCCCGCATACTGCCACCGGTCGTCCGGCGCTGTCACGGCTCCGTTCCGACGTCGAGCCAGGCGCTGGACCGTCGGGCAAGCCACGGTTCAGGCCTAGCAGCTTGCGCGCGAACCAAAACCCTAGGGGTTTCACGTCGCCGCCGCTGCCTCCGCCTGTCCCGCCGTCCGCCGCCGATTCTGCAGCCGCCGCCTCTCGTCTCCGGCTCGCCTGAACCCTAGGATGAACCCTAGGGCTCGGCCGCCGTGAAAACATGACGAGGAGCAGCCGCGCGAATCGCGGCAGATTACGCCGCCCGCCGCCGTGCGCTGGCCGACGCGCCGCCGCCTGCGGCCGTCGTTCCCTCGTTTTCGTGTTCGTCTCCGGACCTCGTTCCCAAGCAATCTCTCGATCCTCCAGCAACAATAATGTGAAAAATCGAAAAATACAAAAACGAATCCTAATCTAATCGGCACCTTATTATCTCGCCGATTTAAAACAAAACGAACAATGATAAAATGATAAACGACAAAATTAACGCACGTAAATCCCGGACAGCAGCATGCACACATAATCATGATGACTCGAATGCATGAACATAAAATTCGATTCAACACAGAGCCGACCCAAAAACCTCGGGCTTTGATACCACTTTTTGGGACGGCTACTTGAAAGCCGCCCCGACCCAGATCTTGGTTCGGGTGTGTTGATTCGATCGTGCACATAAGTTCATGCAAGGGCTCGAGTACATACCTTATGATTATGAAGAACGTGCAATCTGAGTCGTGTCTGATCGATCTACGGTTCTGATCTTCTAGGATGTGATCCCACACCTTCAGATCTGAGACTTGGTGGACGTCTCAAGATCACTGGAACCTCGATCTCCCTCACTCAGAAACCAGCGGCCGACTCTCTCTCTCGCCCTAGGGATTCACGCAGAATCTCTCTCACAATTCTCGTATGTGACGGCTATATGTGAACTTCTAGGGTTTAGATGAGAGACATGAAGAGTATTTATATGGTTCATAAATAAGTAGATATGATTCCTTATTTATCTCCAACCATATCTATGCCAATCCCATATTTATTCTCTTTCCATAACTTACAAATCCTATTCCTTTATTAATACGGAATTAATAAGGAATTAATCTGTTCAGTTATGCAACTGTATATCCGGAATTAATTCTAACAGATATAATGTATTCTAATTCCAGTAGAAGAATAAATAAATAAATATATACTAAATATATTTATATATATGATATTTATCCCCATAAGATTTAATTAAATAAATCTTATCCTTATTAGATTTAATCTTATCCTTGAATGATTAAATCTAAATTAATTAGATTTAATATCCATCCAACGGATATAAATCCAATATGTATCATATACTGGGCCTGAGTACAATTATTGAGCCCATACTCAATAACACTATTTAGATCGATTCCCGAGGTCTGTTTGGGCCATCCTAGGGATCGGATACCAGACAGAGTTGGGCCTTATCTAATTCGATATTTCCATGTCCACCCTGAACATGTATCTCATTAGAACTATGACGCACTCCACTAAAGTGTCATAGCTGAATCACCGCTCTGTCCCAATTATGTAGATTGGGTAGGTATTTTGTATAGTTCGACCCCCGTGTTTAAGACCTTCCATATCCGTTAATCAATTAGAGCTACCATGACTGCTCCTAATTGTTAACATCTATTCCTCAGGTAGTACCCGTTCACTCCTCATTATTATACCTGAACTTAATCAGCATGCATGACTTGGTATAATAAACATTGTGAACTCCCTGAGGGGATAACGTCAGCCTGCACTCACACAGGACACAGCTTATTGATAACACTTATTAGACATACTATGCATCTCCGTGTTACCCAAAGTACGACATGATTAAGATGAACTAACGAAGTTCATATCTTCGTAAATCAAAGTAACATCGAAGAATACATATACATCTAATAGTTTACCAAGGTTAAGATCGAGCTAGAGCCTGAGATCTGTAGCTCTCCACCTATATCACCTTTGATACAGGGTCAGTATCAGAAGAGCATTATCTCTGTTGATCCTCAATACGTTCCACCGTACCAGCATAACAAGTGATTAGGACTCATCACTACCATTAAGCTGCAGTCTAGACCGATAGCTCAGCCCAAGCTATCTCGACTGTGAACTGTTTATATCTCATCATTATTAACGACCTTCGTGATCCTCTCCGAACTCAGATCGACACGTGGTCTAAAACATGAGATAATGGGCTTTATTCTTGCTTATTCATATTCTTCCAGATAGGGATTGTTAACAGTGGACCGGTGTCGTAACCACTAAAACAACCGGTTTTGCTTTAGGTATACAACAACCCCAACAATGACCTCATTGCGAGAAAATAAAAAGGAAAGGGATAGAAGGAACTTATCGCAAGATGTCGACCAACACACTTGAAATCCCGAGAAATTCCAAGTAGTACCTACAAAACAAACATAAAACAAAATACCAAAGCGTAAAATTGCACAAAATAAAGAAAAACATAACAAAAGACTCAAATAAAAATAAAAAGACACAAACATGGCTATGGGTTGAAGAAACCTTGGAACCGTGGATCTTGCCAACGGGGATCGTAAGGAGACCAAAACCGAGGGTAGTTTGGGTCCGGTGGAGCGGAGGTGGCGGCTGTGCGGTGATGGTGACAAATATACGCTGGACGCTCGTCCAACGTGCGTTGGACACTCGTCCAACGCAGCCTTCGCTGTGAAATTTGGAGAAACTCGGCATACGTTGGACGCTCGTCCAACGTGCTTTGGACGCCCGTCCAACGCGGCCCTCGTGAAATTTTGCTCGAATTCTCCCGTTTTCTCCATCTCGAGGCCTTCCGTGCCATTGCAATCTTTAGGAACTACTCCCTGCACGAATATCAAAAAGAAAAATGAACGAAAAACAACAAAAATAAAGAAAATAAATCCTACTCTAATGTTTTTTTTTTATTTTATTTTTTATTTTACGTGGGTTGCCTCCCACCAAGCGCTTGTTTAACGTCGTTAGCTTGATGAAGGATACGATCAACCCAAACCCGTAGCACCAAATGACGTTTTGATGCTCCTTGCGACACACTCACTCTCTCTTCTCGAACAATCTCGAAGATCCCGAATGTGGTCATCATCAACTCTCGACTCCCCCACACTTAGTTCGAACTTCTCCTCAAACATCTTCGAGTTAGACTCTGCAAGAAAAGATATTACACAATTGGTGAGGTTAGAAAGAAAAGAGTTAACGACAACTTCCTCTTTCGATGCATGGTTCAAGTGTTCCTCTTCTACTTCATCAACCTCCTCCAAATTCCCTAGATATTGCTCGATTATATCCTCATCCTCATCCACACAACTAAAGAACTCGTCGTCTTCGATGGACTCTTCTTCGTCAATGAATTCTTCAAGAGCCTACCCTGTCAGAAATCTCACAAACATTTACCTCAACAAGAGGGTTAGCAAGCTTAAAAAAATAGCATGAATGAAGAGAAGAAGTTGGAATAGAAGGTGAATTTCCAAAAACCGAAAACGTTACCGAACCTCCCTGGCCGGCCATGCTCAATGTGCCGGTACCTACATCAATCCGGGCTCGGGTAGTGGCCATAAACGGTCGTCCCAACAAGAGTAGATGTCCTGTTGCGCTCTTAGCACGTTTGCCTTCATGAAGCACGACAAAGTCGGTAACGACTCGAATTCCACCAACGAGGACAGTGACATCTTCCACAAATCCTAAAGGACCGCTCACGGTGCCGTCTGCTAGCTCAATGCGCATGTCGGTAGCTTGAAGGACTCTGGAGTTCATCTTCTCGAAAATAGAATACGGCATTAAATTCACCGCAGCTCCTAGATCCATCAATCCCGAGACGGTCTCTCCACTATCCAAAACAATGCTCAAGTCGAAACCTCCCGGATCTCCTCTCTTAGGAAATGAGTTGATAGGCTCGAGATCCTTTCTCTCCTTCCTCACAACAGTCCGAATAGGTGGAACATAAGGGTTGAGCGTCTTGTGAAGAGGTTTGGCCTCCTTCTCGGCTTCCTCGAACTCCGTGCGTGCATTATGCGCGTTGGACGCTCGTCCAATGTAGGCTGGATGCTCGTCCAAGGTGGGCTTCGCAGTTGGCTCCTCTTCAGCGTTGGACGGTCGTCCAACGTACGTTGGACGCCCGTCCAGCGCGGGCTTCGCTGGTGACAATGCTGGCGCTCGTCCAGGGGCTGGCGTGACTGTGGGCGGTCGTCCAACGTTGGACGGTCGTCCAGAAACGTTGGACGCCCATCCAGCGTGCTGTGCTGCATGGTTTTGGCTAGATCCCCAATGCGAATTCGGGCTCCACCTTTGGCTAGAATGGCTTTGAGGCGGCATCTTGCCACCATTGCATTGTAACACCGTGATTGCATGAGCTTGGTGAGGTGGAACAGGAGGAACATATGGAGGATAAGGGGCTTGCACCTCGTTGGCTTGTTGTGGTTGAATCCCTTGGCTCGGAATTTGCACCGGTTGTTGCATTAGGTGCATGGAACCAGAAATTTGGCCAATGGCCATCTCGAGCCTCTTTATGTTAGCATCTTGAGCCTCTCGAGCCAATTTAGCCTCATGTAGGAATGTAGAGAGGCTCTCATCGACGGGAGGCTTTTGTGGAGGTCCTTGAGGACGAGAATTTGGATATGATGGTGGCGGTGTAGGAGTAGGTTGAGGGGTGTAGTATGGAGGTGGTGGATAATAGGGATTTGGAGGGTATTGAGGAGATGGATAATATGGTGGAGGTTGAGAGTAGTAGGGGTTTGGTGGAGGAGGATAGGAGTTATTATATGGTGGAGGATGCCTATTTGGATAGGTAAGAGGGTTACCTTGCCCTTGTGTCGGCCTCGGATTTTGGTAGCGTCCATTGTATCCCCTAGATATCCTTGAGGTGAAGGCAATTGAGGTGGGTATCCTTGAGCGGCGTACACCTCGGCTCCTCCTTCGTATGGAAACTCCCCCATGTTGTGGCACACCTCCTTGATGTGTCCAAGTTCTCCACAAATCTCGCATTGATCGGGCTTCCTCTCTTCCTCCTTCAGGGCCGGTGCACTTTGCTTCGTCTTCCAGTTTTCGAGGTCCCTTAACATGTCGGCCATTTGCTTCTTCAAATCGGGGCTCATCGAAACTGCACTCGCTTCCATTTCCTCAGTCTAGCTGATTTTTGTTGAGAACTCGCAGCGAGTGTCTCAAATATATCCTTCAACTCGTCAGCTGTCTTGACCGCTATGTTGCCTCCGGCCGAACTATCCACCATGAACTGACACGTTTGGTTGAGGGCGTCGTAGAAATTTTGCCAAAGCAACTCCGATGCCATTTGATGATGGGGGCATTGTTGAAGTAGCTCTTGGAACCTCTCCCATGCTTCATGAAACGGCTCATCGTTGTCTTGGGAGAAATTCATAATCTTAGACCGCACCTCTTGAGTCTTGCGGTTCGGGTAGTACTTGAGCATGAACTTCTCGCACACCGCATTCCATGTGGTGAGAGAGTTGGCCGGGAGGGACAAATGCCATGACTTTGCTCGATCCTTGAGGGTGTACGGGAAGCACTTCATCTTCAAGTTATCCTCCGTGAGTCCCGAGAGTGGGAAAGTTTGCACCACCGTGCAGAACTCTCGAATGAACGTCAAAGCATCCTCGTTGGGCAGCCCTAGGTAGGATGGAAGCAACGCCATGTGATGAGGTTTAAGCTCATGATTCCTGACCGCTTCCGTCAGGACAATCGCCGAAGTGGTGGCTTTTGTTGGGAATTGTTATGGACCAACTTGTTAAGGGGGAACTATAAGGGATACTTGATAAACGAAGTCATTTATTTTGATTGGATCCCAAAACCCCAAGTGTCCAGCTCCCAAGCGACCCATTTTGATGTAGATAATAGGTTAGAATTTTTCTAAGCCTAAATCTGTTAGGATGGCTTTATTTTTGCTTAGCTTTAGACTGCAGGAATTCAAGTGAAGACCACTCGCTTGAGTGTGTTCTTCCAAAGCGAAGCGAGTCTGGCAAACCGAAGTGAAGCGTACCGAAACCAACGAAGCGAAGCGACCGCTACAGTGGAGTCAAAATGAAGCCACCAAAGCGAAGCAAAGCAAGCGCTACAAAGAAAAGCTGAAGCGAGTCAACGTGGGTCAACGCTTATTAAAGCGGTCACTACGAAACTTTGTTTTCAAAGCGACCCACTACAGCATGATCCTGAAGCGACTCACTTCGGAGCGGACGCTACAACTTCAAAGCAAAGCGAGCCACTACCTACCAGAAAGCGACAGCGCAACTCCCGCCCATATTTTGAACTCCAGTCAACAGGAGATCGTAGCATTAATTACGAAATCTCCACGTGTCGAAAGCGGAGTGGAGCGGAAGAGTTGACTGCCAGGCCGACAAAGGCGCCGCAGCAGTACTGGCTCGCCCCAGTTACTGTTAAGTTTGTAACTTAGCCATTTTCGGCAAAGAGACAAACTGGGCTCCTGCAAAAGCTACTGCCTGCGCAAGTACTTTCGAGAGGAGGAGGGACAAGGCCACCAACCAAGCAACGGATCTCAGCCATCCCTCCGCCTATAAATAGTGAAGGATGAAGACGAAGAAAGGAGAGAACACTACTTGAGCATTCGAGCGCATACAGCAAACAAACACTCCCAGCTTTCATAGCAATCTTCGAGTCTTTGTTTTCAAGTGTTCTCCGAGTTTCCAGTTCATCGGAACTCGTCTTCACAGCCTTCACACTTAGATTCTAAGCCCACTTCATACATCCGAAGCTTAGAAGAAGAACTCTAGCCAACCTTTGCATTCACTGTAAAGAGTTCTTCATAGTGTGTCGTCAACCAAAAACCCTATACTTCGTCTGTTAGGTTTTTGAGTGTGTCGTTAGGTTGTCCAGATCCAAGGCCCTTCTTTCATCGATTGAAGAAGCCTCGATCGTAGAGTTGAGATCCAAGCCTACACTTACATCGTTTGTGTAAAGCTCGATCGAAACTAGGCTGTAAGGAGAGCCCGGAATCTCCCTGTTGTTCGGACAGAAACGAGTGAAGTTTCGTGTCCAGTTTAGGTCTTAGTAGTGAACCCGTAATCACTGCATTGTTCGTCAGATCCAGGCGAGTGAAGCCCGATCTTGACCAGGTTTTTGAAGGACCCGTAACCTTCAAGTTCTTGAGTGAAGAGAACAGTTGCCGTCGTGCAACAAAGTGGACGTAGGAGCGTTATCTCCGAACCACTATAAATCTTCGTGTCGTATCTCTCTAACCCTAAACTCTTTACTGTATTTGTTTATCCATTGCACTTGCATCTAAACAACTTAATCTGGATATTTCAATTACTTAGGAAAAGATTTTAGCTCACCAAATTCCGCATATACGAGTAAAGACTCCCTCTTGATCAAGTGTTCACTTCGGTCAAGCAGGCAAGCTACATACTGTAGATCTAGCCTCAGCTAGGTCTTAAGTTTTTAAGCGAGCTCTTTACTTGTTACTCTGAGTTAAGGGATTTGAAGTTGAAAAACTTCAAAATACGTATTCACCCCCCCCTCTACGTATTTTTCCCATTAACAAACCGGGACCAACAAGTGGTATCAGAGCAGCGGTTCTTTCGAGCCTCTGCTTTGCATATCCGAAGTGAGTCCCCACTCACTTCACGTTGTCTCACTGAACCGGATCCTATTTCCTAAGTGCATCAAAATCTCACCCACGCATACTGCATTACTACTAACTGTTTACCATGAATGCTTCTAGTCTTCCACAGTTTTCCATTGAAGGCTACGAGATCTGGAGCTTCCGTGTGGAGAGCTTCTTATGCTCCGTCCACGACCGCATGTGGGAGGTCATAGAAGATGGACCTATCACAATCAAGAAGAGCATCACTGTGGATGTTCCAGCAGCGGAAGGACGAGCAGCTCATGTTCGACAACAACTAGTAGACAAGGACAAAGATGAGTACACTCCCAACGAATTCAAGATTGCCAATCTTGACAAGATCGCACGCCACACGATGCAGAGCACCGTGTCGGACGCCTACCTTCCAAGGATTAGGAAGTGCGCAACAGCAAAGGAGATGTGGGAAACCCTAGCTCTCATTTCTCAAGGCACTGACAAAATCAAAGAAAACAAACTTGCCGTACAAATGCGGGAGTTTGAAAGCCTGATAATGAAGCCAGGAGAGTCCATCGACACCTTCGAACTGAGAGTCACCAACATTACTGCAACTCTCAACTCGCTTGGGAAGGAACTCACGGATAAGGAAGTCAACCTGAAGATTGTCCGAGCTCTCACTAGGAAGTGGCAGACAATGAAGGAGCTGTATCTAGCAACCAAGGATCTATCAAAGCTCACACCGGAGATACTGTTTTCCGAACTCAAAGCTCACGAATTCGATCTGAAACGAATGAACCTCGACGAAGAGGATGAAGCGCCCACTACGTCAAAAGGAGTAGCTTTTAAAGCTGCTGAAGGGCCAAGCGAGCAGTCGCTAGCCAAGATGACGAGGGAAGAGTTGGAAGAACACATTGCGTTCTTATCCAAGAACTTCAACAAGATGAACTCTCGAGTGGGCAAATACAAAAGGTTCTACAAGCAGTACAAGGGGAGGAGCACTGATGCTCGAGAAGGAAAAGGGAAGAGAGAAGAGACGACAAAGTCGATCCCGAGAGACATGATGGAAGTGGAGTGCTACCACTGCCACAAGATGGGCCACTACAAATCCGATTGCCCAAAGCTGAGTGCGAAGGAGCGTGAAGAACTCAAAGCAAAGAGGGATGCTCCAAGGCGAGCGCTTGTAGCAAGTGAAGCTCCGGTCGCTTCAACTGAAGATCCACAAAGCGACTCAGACGCATTCACTGATCCCAACTCCAGTGATGGAGAGGATCTTGGATTTATGGCGCTCACCGATGAAGAAACAGGAGAGGTATTCATCTATCCCTCACCCAGTTCAATTACACTCGCACACACACACCAAGAGGAAGCAAATTCCTCTGCATGGAGTGGTTTGTTTGACAAACACCAGAAACTGTCAAGTGACCACGAAGTGCTGCAACAAGCTCTGTTTCAAAGCGAGAAGGAGAACCGAAAGCTAGCCACTGAGCTTGATCAAGTCAAACTTAATCTAAGGGCTATGACTAGTAAGTTCGAGGATCTCTTCGCGAGACATCAAAGCTTGGAGGGAAGGTATGAAGCCCAATCCACTCTAGTTGCCAACTTAAACAAAGCTTCATATGCTAGACAGGCACTAGAAAGTTCTCTTCTACCTTTTGGTAGAAAGGGAGGACTTGGATATGAGGGTGGACCTTCCAAGCCAACTGTCTTTGTTGGTGCTTCAAACACGACACCATCAGTCACTTTGGAAATGCCCACTGCATCCAAAGCGACCACTAACAAAGACAAAGGCAAAATGGCTGAAAACCCTAAGAAGAAGCCAATGAAGATGTCTATATCTTTAAGGGCAGAATCTAAGGGTAAGCAAAACTCAACAGTCCCTAGCACTCACCATGCTAAAGCTTACCAATCCAAAGGTAGTGGGAAAACTGTTGAAGCTTCTAAGTTTCAGACCAAGACACCAGAGACAAAGGATCTCCCTTTCAAGAAAAGGAGTAATGTCTATGTGTCACGTTATCCGGACTGGAGATGGTCCAACCGGACTAACATTGAGGGGGAAGAATTCGAAGGACAAAAGAGGCCGCTTCGAACTTCCAAGGTTACTCAAGCGAGTCAGGATCAAAACCCTAGTTGGACCGCTTTGAGGAAACCAAGCGAGCCGCTTCGTCAGACTAAAAACCCTAAGTCAGTCTCTAAACCCAAAGCTAATCCGAAGCGAGTCGCTTCAGGATTTAAGCAAAGTGGGAAGAGCATAGGTAGGACTGAAGCGAGCCGCTACCCCTCCTGCACACACTGCTGCACATGTGAAGCTGCTTTAAGGCAGAAGTCACAGTTTTCGAAGGTCGAGAAACCCAAAGCACAAGCTCCCTTTCAAAAGAAAGTGAAGCAAGTGTGGGTACCTAAGGGAACTAACCTGCAAGGACCCAAACTGATTTGGGTACCAAAATCTGTCTAATTGCAGGTGGGCGCCGTGGATCCCATGCCAAATGAGGGTCATCAAATCTGGTACTTGGACAGTGGATGTTCGAGACACATGACCGGCATGAAAGCTCTACTTCAAGACTACATTGAGAAGAAGGGTCCACACGTAACCTTTGGTGACAACTCTCGAGGAAGCACCAGGGGATACGGCGCACTGAAAGTTGGAAAGCTCACGATTGAAGAAGTCTCCTACGTGGAAGGACTGAAGCACAACTTGTTATCCATTTCACAGTTCTGTGACAAAGGATACAAGGTGGAATTCATTTCCAACAAGTGCATTGTAAAGAGCAACCTTACATCCCAGATTGTGCTTACTGGAATAAGACAAAGGAACGTCTATGTAGCACAATGGGATAGCTGCAAAGTGGAGACGTGCTTAGTAGCAAGGAGTGCTACAGAGATTGGATGGCTATGGCACAGACGCCTGAACCATCTCAACTTTAAAGCAATCAATCGCTTAGCTCGTAAGGGTTTGGTGCAAGGCATACCAAATGAAGTCTTCATCAAAGACCATCCATGCTCACCATGCCAACGAGGGAAGCAGACAAAGACGCACTTCGCCAGTCTTGAAGAAGCCTCTTCCAAGCGAGTGCTCGAGCTGCTTCACATGGATCTGTTTGGTCCAGTTACTCCAGTTAGTATAAATGGTAGGAAGTACACTCTAGTTGTAGTCGACGACTTTTCTCGCTACACTTGAGTCGTATTTCTCTACAGCAAGAAGGAGACTCTGACCAAGCTACCACAACTGCTCAAGCGATTGGCTGTGGAGAAGAATCAAGCTATCGTGACCATCCGCTCCGATAAAGGCACAGGTTTTTGAACTCTACCATTCAAGCTTACTGCACGGAGCATGGCATAGCACATCAGACCTCCTCAGCACGCACACCACAGCAGAATGGAGTTGCTGAAAGAAGAAATCGAATCATCAAGGAAGCTGTTCGAACCATGATTGCAGACTCAAAACTTCCAATGAAGTACTGGGCTGAAGCTGCCAATACTGCATGCTACACGCAGAATCGAACACTTCTCTGCAAACGGCACGACAAAACACCATATGAAATATGGACAGGGAGAATTCCTAACATATCTTATTTCCATATTTTTGGTTGTAGGGTCTTCATCCATGACAATGGGAAGTCACAGTTGAAAGCCTTTGAAAGCAAAGCTGATGAAGGAATATTCTTAGGATATTCTACATCAAGCAAAGCCTATAGGGTGTTCAACTGTAAAACCCTAATTGTGGAGGAATCACCCCATGTAGTATTTGATGAATCTTCTTTAAGTCATCCACAGGATCAGGATCAATCTAAAGACGGAAAGTCAAGTGAGGAACCCATCAACACTCTTACTTGGGACATACTTGAGGATGAAGAAGAAATCAAAGGCTCAAGCGAGCAGAAGGTCCAAGGAAAAGATGAAGCTGCACCCAAGACTCCTGAAGCGAGTTCAGGCGAAGCACCCAATCCAGTCGCTTCAGATGGTGAAGCGAGTGACAAGGAAGACGATGAAGATGAAGCTGGCGGATCCAAGCGCGCGTGGCTCAAAGATCACTCACCAAGTCAAATCATTGGAGATCCATCCAAGGGTGTAGTGACCAGAAGACAAGTGTTTGGAGAAAGTGCCATGTTCAGCTGCTTTCTCTCAAACATTGAGCCGACAAGCGTAGAAGAAGCCTTAGCCGATTCAAATTGGGTGATCGCCATGCAAGAAGAGCTGAACCAGTTCACCAGAAACGACGTATGGTACCTCGTGGATCGTCCCAAATTTCAACACGTTATTGGCACCAAATGGGTGTTCAAGAACAAGACGGACGAGGACCACAACGTAGTAAGGAACAAGGCGCGTCTCGTTGCCAAAGGCTACTGCCAAGAGGAAGGAATCGACTTTGACGAGACCTTCGCTCCAGTAGCACGACTTGAAGCTATCAGATTGTTTCTAGCCTATGCAGCAACCAAGAAGTTTAAGGTCTATCAAATGGATGTGAAGAGCGCGTTCCTGAACGGTGAATTGAAGGAAGAAGTGTATGTGGAGCAGCCACCGGGTTTCGAGCAAGGAGACAAAGTGTACCGCTTGAAGAAAGCTCTATATGGGTTGAAGCAAGCCCCCAGAGCTTGGTACGATACACTTTCTCAATTCCTAGTGGAAAATGGATTTCACAAAGGAAAGATAGATCGAACCCTATTCACCATCAACCATGGAGAAGATATGCTATGGGTTCAGATCTACGTAGATGACATCATATTTGGGTCACCAAATCAGTTGCTCAGCGAGAAGTTTGGAGAGCTGATGAAGACCAAGTATGAGATGTCAATGATTGGCTTGATGAGCTGCTTTTTGGGTCTTCAAGTGAAGCAGCAGGATGATGGTATCTTCATCAATCAAGCAAAGTATACTAGAGACATGCTTGCCAAGTTTGGTATTCAGCATGCTAAAGCTGTGAAGATTCCAATGAATACCAACTGGAAGATGGAGCCAGACGAGGAAGGAAAATCTGTGAATCCTACAGATTATCGTGCCCTAATTGGGTCACTCCTCTATCTCACTGCAAGCAGGCCAGATATTGCTTTTGCAGTCGGAGTCTGCGCTCGATTCCAAAGCAACCCCAAGCACAGCCATCTTGAAGCTGCCAAAAGAATTCTTCGATATTTGAAGGGCACTATCAATATGGGGCTGTGGTATCCAACGGAGGACAATCTGGAGCTCACTGGATACTCAGACGCTGACTATGGAGGGTGCCGAATTGATAGGAAATCAACTTCGGGCACGTGTCAGTTCTTGGGAAGCAAGCTGATCTCATGGTTCTCAAAGAAGCAGACGAGTGTAGCCACTTCAACGACTGAAGCCGAATATATGGCCGCAGGAAGCTGCTGCTCTCAAATTCTATGGCTTCGCCAGCAGTTGAAGGACTACAATGTTGAAGCGAATGAAATTCCAATCTTCTGCGACAACAACAGTGCTATATGCATCTCGCAGAATCCAGTGCTACACACCAGATGCAAGCACGTGGAAATCCGACATCACTTCATTCGTGATCATGTCGAGAAGAAGGATATCAAGCTCGAGAAAATTCATACCGATCTCCAGCGAGCAGATATCCTCACCAAGCCTCTAGCTGAGTCTCGTTTCAATCAGCTATGCATGGAATTAGGGTTGTTAGACCCTGGTGAAGAATGCTAGATCCAGGATGCTCGAAGGAGTGGTCGCTAATTTTTCGTAGCGTCACTCGCTTCGGATCTTCACCAACTCAAGCGAGTCACTTCAAGATCTCACTCGCTTGAAGAAGGAGAAATAAGGTGGAGCAAGGTGGAGTGTTGGAAGACGTTCCCTACCCGCTTACAGGAATTGTTAAGCCATTGGTTAAGGGGGAACTATTGTTTGCTCTCGGAGCAAGCTACTTCCAAAGCGAGCAAGGAAAGCTGCTACCTAGCCTAGGATTCCTAGCGAGTGGGTATAAACACTCGCAAGTGCCGTTTCTAGTAACGGTTGTGGGGTCTTGTATCGGGCCTTCCCACGTAAAAATGGTGAAAGCTTAGGCAGGGCTGGCACCTAGACCTTGTGTCCTCTTCCCATCTTTCCGCTGAAGAGGAGCAAGTCTTCTCATCTCCTTCATCGTGGATAAATATCCATTCATTACTCACTCTTCACTGAGTTGAGCTGCCGGATGTCTATCCATTCCCCTCTCATCTTGAACTTTGCATCGCTTCAATTTGCCCAATGTATGGTCAAAGCGAGTCGACTGCAAGTTCATTCTGTAGCATATAGGAGAATGCTTGAAGGTTTACCTTTTTCTACAAAAGGTTGCAGGGCTGGTGACATGCTTCTGCGTAAAATACGAGATTGTCTTGTCAGAGCATTCTCATTGTCATCCTGTCCATTTCTGCTCTGAGATAAGGACTTGTACTCATCCCCCATTCATCGTGAATATGTACACTTACGTGAAGCTCCCCTCTGGGTTGTAGTAAGCTTGTGTACTATATTCATTTCCTCCCTCATTCACTTCGATGGAGGACTCTCTAATTCGTAGAGGAAGATGAAAGCCATGAAGACGAATGCCAAGAAGATGGGATACACAACAAGTGATAAACATTCCAACAAGTGGAATCAACACACGCAGTCACCAACAAGTGGTATCAATCAATCAACGTGTGGTATCAATCTCCTACGAAGTGAGATTGACTGGTAAGCATTTCAATTTTTAAGTACACTAAATGAGCTGAAGCGTGCTTGAAACCTTCACTCACTACGTGGAAAACATGAAATGAATCTGACACAAATACGAAGAGGAAAACACTCTTGTTTATCCTCGAAGTATGTAAGTCAGAAACATTTTAAATTAAGTAAAGAAATTTAATTTCTTATTCCAGTCGCTTCAAATGGCCAAGCGAGTGCTTCGCCACTCAAAGCTAGCCATCGCAAGCGAGTGCGGAACAGTCACGTGAAGCGAGTACTCCGCAAGCGAATGAATGCCGAAGTGGCTACACTTGAAGCGAGCGGATACGAAGCGAAGCGTATGAGCTGTCTGCACTCGAGTGCCTATTTCACTTTCTGCCAAGCATTTAATGCAGTGGCGCGTAGAAGAAGAAATGACAGGCGCGTGGACGTCAAAGCCGAGGAAAGCGGGAAAAATCGCACTCAATCCAGCCGTCGAATCTGAACCGTCTCGAAATCTCAACCGCTGGATTGACTACTGTTGGAGAGACGAATCATCAACAGCCACGTGGCCACGTCAAGCGGAATTGGCGGTTCACTTTTCCAGTGATGACTCCAGACACGTCAGTTCCATCACCGGAGGTCGCCGCCTACGCACAAAACCCTAAGAGTGATTTTACCAGAATGCCCCTGCCACGTCAGCCAAGATCTTACTCTATATATTTGCAACGAGGCAGAACTGCAAAACTTTCACAGCCTTCAAAATTTTCCATTCTCGTGCTTAGATCTGCAACCTCTGCAACTCACGAGTCTCAACCCCTTTCTATTTCATCGTAAAAACTCTCTTCAAATTTCTTTCATATTTACCATGGGCAAGAAGAAGAGTACAGAAACGATGGAGAAGTTCATGTCAAATATTGGCGATCACATCAACGTCGAGCCCCATCTCGACCCGATCGTCATAGAGAAGGATGGTTTCTTCCGTAGAGCCGTGACCACGGCCGGTCTATGGAAGTTCGTAACTTTGGTTCCGATGAAGATTCTGGCTAAAGCCATCGGAGAGATTCTGCTGAATCTGAAGAAGGAACAGAATACATCTTCCTTCACCAATCCACGAACCAGGAAGCCGGTGGAAGTTGATATGAGTAAACTCATCAAGGTGTTCGATCTACCAAGAGAAGGAGGAGATTCTCTGCTAGATCTAGGCCTTTCTGCCGAAGTTCAGTATGATCGATTTAAAGTCGACGGAGCAGAGCCGAACTTCAAGGAGGCAAATTTTCGCAAAAATTTGAAGGAACCGTTCAATCTCATCTGCGAACTCTTTACGAGAAGCATTGCATGCTATGTCGGTTCCCTCGACACGCTGTCAGAGACGAAGATGATCGGCACCACCATGATCGTCGACAGCCTCACTGGAACGAAATTCAACTGGCATGGATGGCTTCTCAAGCAAATCCACGAAGCTGCAGAAGACTTTGCATTCGTACCAGGAACTCCAGATAAGATTCTACGCAAGGGAAAGTTGAAATTCTTTTCAAGACTGTCAGTCGCATTAGAGCTGAAGTATCCGGAGATAAGATGGCCGGATTCAGACATGGTCATATACAACAAGAAGACAGTCTTCTATGAACAGTGGAAGAAAGCAAAAATACTAATGGATCAGGGACTTCTAGTTGTAGAAGTGCCCGCAGCAAAGCAAGTTGTGAAAGCGCAAGCTGAAGCTTCCCGAACGAAGCGAGCCGCTTCACCTTTGAAGCAAGCGGCTGCAAAGCAAGGGAAGGAGAAGAAATTGAAGCAAAGCACTTCATCTGTCCAAGAAAGCGAGGAGGTAGAGAAGCCGCTTGAGGACACTGAAACCGAGCAAACTCATCCAGTCACAAAACCTACCCATTCTACTAAAGCTACTCCATTCCAATCCCCTTCGACATCGGTGGGAAAAGCCGATACCGCCCATACTCCCATTTTTCCCAAGTCCCAAACCTCCAAAACCCCCACACGGATGAATGCTCTCAAGAGATACAAGAGAGACAGAGAGCAAGCTGCTGAAACTCTCAGAACTCGATATCCTTCAGTGCCAGTGTCAAGTGACTTCTTCACCAAGATGGTCGATTTCTTGACATATGTCACCTATCGCGGCACAGAGTTCTACAAAGTCTTCAAACTTCTGGAGGCCTTCTCAAAGGAAGACCTCATACAGATGGAAGGAAAGCTTCTGGACTTCATCGGTGAGAGCGGTTTTCATGCATTTCTCACTGGAACCAGCTTCTGGGATACGCTGGACGCGAAAGTAAAGCGTGCCTATCCGAATGCTAAGGTCCCTAAGCACACCCCAACCACTCATGAGAAGAAACTGATGAGGGATCACGCAGAGGAAATGGAGGTTAAGAACGCAGAGATCTTAAGTATGCAAGACGAGATCACCAAACAGAAGATGGAGTTGGAGGAGAAGGAGAAGGCAATGGAGGCTCAAGTGAAACTCGTGAAAGATCTCAAGGGCTCGCGTGATGCAGAAAGGAGCCGCTTGAGAGAGGTGAACACCAAGCTTGTCACAGTTGGTAAAGAGAAGGAGACGTTGGAAAAGGAAGTAAAGGAGCTGAAAAAGAAAGTGGAGAACAAGGAGGGAGAATTGATGATGAAAGAAAGTGAACTCCTCAGTACCAAGAAGACTCTTGACTTACTTCGAACCCAACTGAAGGAAGTCAAAGGAAAGAGTACCATTGACAAGAGAGAGCTTACTGGAAAGACAATCGCGGAAGAGCAAGTCTTCGCGTCACGAACGGAAGAAATGTTTCATGCTGTACTAGATAAGATTGAGGTACTTCACAAGTCCCTTACTGGAAAGACAATCGTCCCTACCCCTGGCTTTGATGATGCCAAAAAGGGGGAAGGGATGGTACTGAAAATTGATGGGATGGTACAAGGGATGTTACAAGGGATGCCACAAGGTGGAGTAAGTGGAGCTGTTGAAACAGAAAGTTCGTTGGAGGAAAGTGGTCGTACTGGAGTAGAGGAGAGAGAGGCGAAGTCTGCGAAGAAAGGCAAAGAAAAGCTCTCTGAGCTGGAATTGATGAAAAAGCCTGAAGAACCCCGCAAGCCACTTGGAGATAAAGTGCTTGCCTCTTCCATTGCTCGACATCCTCCAGTTACTGTACTAACGAAGGAGGAAAGGCGGAAGCTAGCAGAGGCGAGTGAGGCTATGGCTTGGGTGGAGAAGAAGCGCCAATTTATTTTGGAAACTCTTGCAGGTACTTCAAGCTCTCAAGCGGCCACTTCAGCCGAAGCACCCACTTCAGCTGTCGCGCAAGCTTCAAGTGCTGCACCTACTTCAGCAATTGCAGAAGCCACTCCATCTACAGATGTTTCTTCCAATGCAACCACAAAGAAAACTGGTCCAGAAACTAAGCAAGATGATTCAGCGACCATGCGTCAAAAAGTTGAGAAGGTAGTTGTTTCAAGGGCAGAGAAAGAAAAGAGGATAAGGACAAAACAACTGCAAATCATTGACGAACAGATAGAAAAACAATTCAATGAGATGAAACTCATCCAATCCGTCTTGGTCAGAAGTATCTTTGCTCCAACCACGCCAGAAGAATCCGAGGCGTGCCTAGATCAGGCTATGATCGATGCAGTTCACAAGACTGCAAAGGAAATGATTGATTCTGGCCGCTACCCTCTCAGAGAAGAACGCAACTACATTCGGAAGCAACTCAATCAGAAGCTTCCTTCCTGGAACGGCGAGTCAGGAAAGAAGTTCAAAATGATCATAGAACAGATGTCCAGCCGGTCGGAAGAAGAGTTGGCTGTGCGCAGAGAAAAGCACCCTGATGCCTGTGAGATCGAGCAGTTCATTCCTGACGAACTACTCGAGCAATGGCTATACTACAAGGAGAAATTCATCAAAGCATACTACTATTGGGAGGTAGTGCCATTGCAGACTGAATGCTCGAGGGTCACTGCGCTCAACAACCTTCTTGGTGCCTATGATGAAAAGTTCAGGCAAGAGGTCTTCGCGCTTGCACAGTTCGCAAAGCCAGCACCGTTAATCATCAAGGTACCAGCCAAGGAGGTATTTCCTATGCCATTCCTACCTGGCACCAGTATCCCCAATCGCAGCATCATTGACGCTGAGGTGGATGAAGCCTTCCAACTGGAAGAGATGTGGAGAAGGCCAAGTATCCACAGCGTTGATTCGATGGAAGCGAAGGTTTTCAGTGCATACGTCATACCAGAGGAAATGATTGCAAAGGATTTGGAGGCAGATGTTGAAGAAAAGAAGAAGGTGGAAGAAGAGAAGGAGAAAGAAAGGAAGTGACGGAAGGAAGAAGGAGGAGACAGACAAGGAACTGCAGGAAACCTCAGAGTTTCAAGTTCCTTATATATCTTTTTGTGTATGAACTTCTTGTTCATCTATCTCATTTTATTTTCTGTCTCTTCTCGTGTCATTTACTTGCTTTGTGAATGACTTTACCTTTTTGCTACAAAACTCAAATAATTTAACCGAAAAAAAAAGGAAAGGAACTTAAAAAAAAAATTACAAACGAAACTGCAAAGGAAGCAGTCGCTTGGAGTTCCCTTCACGGTTAGATAGGCTGGAATTTTCCAAATCTTAGCCTTTGGGTTTTGGCATCATCAAAAAGGGGGAAATTGTTGGGAATTGTTATGGACCAACTTGTTAAGGGGGAACTATAAGGGATACTTGATAAACGAAGTCATTTATTTTGATTGGATCCCAAAACCCCAAGTGTCCAGCTCCCAAGCGACCCATTTTGATGTAGATAATAGGTTAGAATTTTTCTAAGCCTAAATCTGTTAGGATGGCTTTATTTTTGCTTAGCTTTAGACTGCAGGAATTCAAGTGAAGACCACTCGCTTGAGTGTGTTCTTCCAAAGCGAAGCGAGTCTGGCAAACCGAAGTGAAGCGTACCGAAACCAACGAAGCGAAGCGACCGCTACAGTGGAGTCAAAATGAAGCCACCAAAGCGAAGCAAAGCAAGCGCTACAAAGAAAAGCTGAAGCGAGTCAACGTGGGTCAACGCTTATTAAAGCGGTCACTACGAAACTTTGTTTTCAAAGCGACCCACTACAGCATGATCCTGAAGCGACTCACTTCGGAGCGGACGCTACAACTTCAAAGCAAAGCGAGCCACTACCTACCAGAAAGCGACAGCGCAACTCCCGCCCATATTTTGAACTCCAGTCAACAGGAGATCGTAGCATTAATTACGAAATCTCCACGTGTCGAAAGCGGAGTGGAGCGGAAGAGTTGACTGCCAGGCCGACAAAGGCGCCGCAGCAGTACTGGCTCGCCCCAGTTACTGTTAAGTTTGTAACTTAGCCATTTTCGGCAAAGAGACAAACTGGGCTCCTGCAAAAGCTACTGCCTGCGCAAGTACTGTCGAGAGGAGGAGGGACAAGGCCACCAACCAAGCAACGGATCTCAGCCATCCCTCCGCCTATAAATAGTGAAGGATGAAGACGAAGAAAGGAGAGAACACTACTTGAGCATTCGAGCGCATACAGCAAACAAACACTCCCAGCTTTCATAGCAATCTTCGAGTCTTTGTTTTCAAGTGTTCTCCGAGTTTCCAGTTCATCGGAACTCGTCTTCACAGCCTTCACACTTAGATTCTAAGCCCACTTCATACATCCGAAGCTTAGAAGAAGAACTCTAGCCAACCTTTGCATTCACTGTAAAGAGTTCTTCATAGTGTGTCGTCAACCAAAAACCCTATACTTCGTCTGTTAGGTTTTTGAGTGTGTCGTTAGGTTGTCCAGATCCAAGGCCCTTCTTTCATCGATTGAAGAAGCCTCGATCGTAGAGTTGAGATCCAAGCCTACACTTACATCGTTTGTGTAAAGCTCGATCGAAACTAGGCTGTAAGGAGAGCCCGGAATCTCCCTGTTGTTCGGACAGAAACGAGTGAAGTTTCGTGTCCAGTTTAGGTCTTAGTAGTGAACCCGTAATCACTGCATTGTTCGTCAGATCCAGGCGAGTGAAGCCCGATCTTGACCAGGTTTTTGAAGGACCCGTAACCTTCAAGTTCTTGAGTGAAGAGAACAGTTGCCGTCGTGCAACAAAGTGGACGTAGGAGCGTTATCTCCGAACCACTATAAATCTTCGTGTCGTATCTCTCTAACCCTAAACTCTTTACTGTATTTGTTTATCCATTGCACTTGCATCTAAACAACTTAATCTGGATATTTCAATTACTTAGGAAAAGATTTTAGCTCACCAAATTCCGCATATACGAGTAAAGACTCCCTCTTGATCAAGTGTTCACTTCGGTCAAGCAGGCAAGCTACATACTGTAGATCTAGCCTCAGCTAGGTCTTAAGTTTTTAAGCGAGCTCTTTACTTGTTACTCTGAGTTAAGGGATTTGAAGTTGAAAAACTTCAAAATACGTATTCACCCCCCCCTCTACGTATTTTTCCCATTAACAAACCGGGACCAACAGCTTTGAATGTGGGGTGAGCAAAATCGCCCATGACGACTCTAGCTGCCATGACTTCGGGCTCTACAAATAACAAGACTAAAGAGAAGTCTTGTGAATCGATCTCCTCCTTCTCCTTCGCGGCTAAAATCGCTTTCCTTTGATGGATGTTGTCGAAGTAGGGCGCTAAATTCCTTTGAAGACTTAGGCGACCATGCATACACAACACTCAACAAACGGGTTAAACGCACCGAGTGGGAGAAACAAGAAAATCGAAGAAAACACAAATAATAAAAATAAAACAAATAAAAATACTACACAATAAATCGCCTAAAGTTTTCCCCGGCAACGGCGCCAAAATTTGTTTCACTAAAAAGTGTTCGCAATAGAACGAAATCCTATCGTAGCACTAGCAAGTAAAACCAAAGTATCGAATCTCAAGGAAAACTTAACAGGACAATCAATTATGTAGTAAATCCTAATCTAGCCTAAATCTAGGAAAGCAAGTAAATAAGATTTTGGGTTTTTGTTTTAAATCCTAGGCAAATAAAATAAATCAAAGCAATAAATAAAAGCAAGTAAATAACTAATCTAGAACTCAAGAAATAAATCTAAGAATTAAACTAAAGTAAAACGATTAATCTACCTAGGCAAGAATCGAAAAGAAAGCAATAAAAGAAGCAACGAAGAAAACAATAACTATTCTAGACATGTTTAATGAAATCTGGAAATTAAAAGAGAAATAAATCTAACTATGAAAACTTTAAAAACGAGAGAATTGAAATCGTAGGAAAAACGAATCTTAGATCTAGAAATCGAAAGAACAAAATTAAACTAAAGAGATTAAACGAAGCAATTAAGAAAACAATTCTAAAACGAAAGCAATTAATTAAAACAAGTAAACTAAAGCAATAAAGAACTTACAAGAATTAAACGAAGAACGAAGAACTCGAATTAAACGAAAAGCCTTGAATTAAAGTGCAACGAACTAAGAATTCGGATCCGAACAATAAAAACTAATCTAGAGTATTTGAATGCTGAAAACTAAAGCTAAATAATGATAAAAGTTGTCTAGAATTCGTGCACAAGGGATAGTATATATAATAGGTATGAAAACCTAATTATACAAGGAAATAACAGCTGGCCGGAACGTTGGACGGTCGTCCAACGTACGTTGGACGCTCGTCCAATGTAGCACTCGCTCTTCTCTTCAATTCTTCCCTGGACGCTCGTCCAGGGTATACGCGCGCTCGTCCAGCGTACTCTGGACGGCCGTCCAGTGCCTTGGACGGTCGTCCAACGTCGTGCTCGCTCCATGCTTGATTTTTCCTCAATTCCTCGCCCTTTTCGACCCATTTCCTTCTGTATCTTCCACCTAATGATCCTACACGAACCAAACTCCCAACAACCAAATCATAGCAAAAGACAAACGGAAAAGACACAAAACATAACAAAAACAGACTCGAAAACACTAAGAAAATCCTAACATTTACACACCAATCAGAGTCTCCTCTCTTCACGTTGTCTCATTGAACTGATCCGCTTTTTCCTAAGTGCATCAAAACTCTCACTCACGCATACTGCATTGCTACTAATATTTCATCATGTCTTGTCACAGTGCTTCCAACCTGCCAAGCTTCTCGATCGAAGGATACGAAACATGGAGTTTTCGTGTCTCAAGTTTTCTTTGCTCTGTCCATGACAGAATGTGGGAAGTGGTGACAGAAGGACCGATCACAATAATGAAGATCAACACTGTCAACATCCCAGCTGCCGAATGAAAGAAGCCACCGTTCGCCATGACTACGTAGAGAAGTCAAAAGATGATTATACTACCAACGACATCAAAGTAGCGAATCTGGATGGTCTAGCACGTCACATCATACAGAGAACCGTCTCGGAAGCATACTTTCCTAGGATAAGGAAGTGTGCTACTGCTAAGGAGATGTGGGACACACTTGCCCTAATTTCTTAAGGAACGGAGAAAATCAAGGAGAGCAAACTCGCCGTACTGATGGGAGAATTTGAAAGCTTGACGATGAAGCCAAGCGAGTCCATCGACGCCTTTGAGCTCCGTGTCACTAATATCTTCTCAACACTGGCCTCACTGGGAAAGGAGCTAGCAAACAAGGAAGTCAATCTCAAGATCGTGAGAGGCCTCACCAGAAATTGGCAAACCATGAAGGAGCTTTATCTTGCAACGAAGGACTTGTCAAAATTCTCACCAGAGATTCTATTCTCCGAGCTCAAAGCAAAGGAGTTCGATCTCAATCGGATGAGCTTGGATGATGAAGATGAAGCCCCCACCACATCAAAAGGAGACGCATTCAAGGCTGCAGAAACGCCAAGCGACTCATCCATTGCCAAGATGACTAGAGAAGAGCTTGAGGAACACTATGTATTTCTCTCAAGAAATTTCAACAAGATGAATTCTAGAGTGGGAAAGTACAAAAGATTCTACAAGTAATACAAAGGGAAGAGCACTGATGCTCGAGAAAAAGGAAAGCGTGAGGAGTCTACCAAGCCGATCGCAAGGGACGTGATGGATGTGGAGTGCTATCACTGCCACAAAATGGGTCACTACAAATCTGACTACCCAAAGCTAAGCGCGGAAGAGAAAGAAGAAATGAAAGCAAGGAGGGACGCTCCACGTCGAGCGCTGGTGGCAAGCGAGTCACCTTCCACGCCAAGCGAGGATCCTGCAAGTGACTCAGATGTCTTCACGGATCCAAACTCCAGCGAGGGAGAGGATCTGGGCTTTATGGCGCTCACCGACGAGGACACAGGAGAGGTATTCTTCTACTCTCCACTCAATTCAATTACACTAGCACACGAACACAATGAGGAAGTGTATTCCTCTACATGGAGTGAGTTGCTTAACAAACATCATAAACTGTTAAGTGATCATGAAATGTTGCAACAAGCTATGTCCAAAAGCAAAAGCGAGAACCGAAAGCTAGCCACTGAACTTGACTCAGTCAAACTTGAATTAAGGGTTATGACAAGTAAGTTCGAGGACCTTTTTGCTAGACATAAGAGCTTAGAAGATAGGTATGAAACCCAGTCCGTTCTAGTGGCCAATTAAAAACAAAGCCTCATTTGCCAGGCAGGCACTAGAAAGCTTGCTTCTTCCCTTTGGAAGAAAAGCAGGGCTTGGATATGAGGGTGGACCTATCAAGCATGCCGTATTTGTTGGTGCTTCTAACCCAACACCATCAGTCTCTTTGGAAATGCCCACTGCATCCAAAGCGACCACTAGCAAAAACAAAGGTAAGGTTGAGATCCCTAAGAAGAGACCCATGAAGATGTCTATATCTTTGAGGGAAGCTTCTAAGGGAAAGCCCAAGTCAAAAGTCCCTAGCACTGAAAATGCTAAAACTTACCATTCAAAGGTTAAAGGGGAAACTGTTGAGGCTTCTAAGTCTCAATCCAAGGCACCAAGGACAAAGGATGTTCCCTTGATAAAGAGAACTAATGTCCATGTGTCAAGTGAGTCCGATTGGAGATGGTCCAATCGTACTTACGTTGAGGGGGAAGGATTTGAAGTTCCTAAAAGGAAGCTTCAAATCCCAAAGGTTTCCCAAGTGAGTCATGGTCAAAAGCTAAAGTTGACCTCGCAGAAGAAACCAAGCGAGAAGCTTGCCAAGACCGGAAATCCTAGGTCAGTCTCCAAGCCTACGGCTAATCCTAAGCGAGACGCTTACAGATATAAGCAAAAAGGTAAGAGCATGGGTTGGTCTCAAACGATCACCTCTCTAGCCTTCCCTCAATGCACACACTGCTGCACTTGTGAAGCTGCACTTAAGCAGAGTTCACGTATTAGAAAAGCTGAGGAACCCAAAACACAAGCCAATACTTAAAGGAGAGTAAAACAAATGTGGGTACCAAAGAAAGCTAACCTGCAAGGACCCAAACTGATTTGGGTACCAAAATTGGCTTAATTGCAGGTGAGCGCCGTGGATCCCATGCCCAATGAAGGTCAATCAATATGGTACTTGGACAGTGGGTGTTCGAAACATATGACGGGCATGAAGTCTCTACTCCAAGACTACACAGAGAAGAGGGGTCCACAAGTAACCTTCGGTGACAACTCTCGAGGAATCACCAAACGCTACGGCGTGCTGAATATTGGGAAGCTAAGCATTGAGAATGTTTCCTACGTTGAAGGACCCAAACACAACTTGTTGTCCATTTCACAATTTTGTGATAAAGGATACAATGTGGAGTTCATCTCCAACAAGTGTGTTGTGAGGAATAAGCTCACTTCCCAAATCGCTCTAACTAGAGAAAGGAAGAGGAACGTGTACGTTGCTCAATGGGAAAGCTGCAAAGAAGACACATGCTTGGTCGCTAGAAGTGCAACGGAGATAGGATGGCTTTGGCACCATCACTTGAGCCATCTCAACTTCAAGACGATCAACCGCATAGCTTGTAAGGGCTTGGTGAAGGTTATACCAAATGAAGTCTTCGTCAAAGACCACACATGCTCACCATGCCAACGAGGAAAGCAAACAAAGAAGCACTTCGCCAGCTTAGAAGAAGCATCATCCAAGCGAGTATTGGAGCTTCTACACATGGATTTGTTTGGGCCAGTCACTCCCATGAGCGTCAATGGAAGAAAATACACTCTAGTGGTAGTTGATGATTACTCTTGCTACACATGGGTTGTATTTCTATTCAGTAAGAAGGAGACGCTGTCCAAGCTTCCTCAACTGCTCAAGCGACTTGCTGTGGAAAAGAATCAAGCGATAGCAACCATTCGCTCCGACAAAGGCGCAGAGTTTCTCAACTCTACAATTGAAGCATACTGCACGGAGCATGGCATTGCGAATCAAACTTCTTCAGCTTGTACACTACAATAGAATGGAGTTGCTGAGAGAAGAAACTGAATCATCAAAGAAGCTGTTCGCACAATGATAGCAGATTCTAAGCTACCAATGAAGTACTGGGCTGAAGCGGCCAACACCGCATGCTACACCCAGAACCGGACGCTTCTCAACAAACGCTTCGACAAGACACCATATGAAATATGGACAGGGAGAATTCCTAATATTTCTTATTTCCAAATGGTTGTCGGGTCTTTATTCACAATAATGGGAAGACACAGTTGAAAGCTTTCGAAGGCAAAGCGGATGAAGGAATATTCTTAGGATATTCTACATCTAGTAAAGCTTACAGAGTATTCAACTGCAAAACCCTAATTGTGGAGGAATCACCCCATGTTGTTTTTGATGAATCTATTTCAAGTGTTTCTCAGGAACAGGTTAAAGATCAAGTGAATGAAAAGAAGACTTCAAGCGATGAGCCAGTTAGTTCACTAACTTGGGATACGCTTGAAGATGATGATGAAGTGAAAGATTCAAGTGATCAAGATGCTCAAGAAGAAGATTTGGATGCTGCTCCAAAATCCAAGAAAGAAGAAGCCAGCCAAGAGCCCATTCCGGTCGCTTCAAATGTTGAAGCAAGCGACCAGCTTGAAGAAGATGCCAAAGCTGGAGGATCCAAGCGAGCATGGCTCAAGATCATTCGCCAAGCCTCATTCTTGGAGATCCTTCCAAAGGCGTGGTGACAAGGAGTCAAGTAATTGGAGAAAGTGCTCAATCAATTCCAAAGCTGGAGGATCCAAGCGATCATGTTTAGTTTCTTTCTTTCCAATATCGAGCCGTCAAGTATGGAGGAAGCTCTAGCAGATTCAAATTGGGTTCTATCCATGCAAGAAGAGCTCAATCAATTCATCAGGAATGACGTGTGGTACCTTGTCGATCGTCCCAAATTCCAGCATGTTATTGGCACCAAGTGGGTGTTTAAGAACAAGACGGATGAAGATCAAAATGTCGTGAGGAACAAAGCAAGGCTCGTCGCCAAAGGCTACTGCCAAGAGGAAGGAATATATTTTGATGAAACTTTCGCTCCAGTGGCCAGGCTTGAAGCGATCAGACTTTTCTTAGCCTATGCAGCGGCCAAGAAGTTTAAAGTCTATCAAATGGATGTGAAGAGCACGTTCCTCAATGGAGAGCTGATCGCACTATTTTCTACCACACAAAAATAGGTATAGTATAAGAAAGTACGAGTATCGTATCCACAGGGATTGATATATCGAAATCACACAAAGTACCTCTACTCTAGAATTAAACTGATGTCTAGGTAATTAAGAAAATAAGAATGTGGTATTATAATCCTAGGCAAATAAATAAAATAAATAAAAGAGAACACAAATAAGAAAACAAATAAATAAACAATTAAACAAATAAGGCAAATAAGCAAATAAGGAAATAAATAAATCAAATAAGGAAACAAGGTTGATTCTAGGGAAGCCTACCTAATCAAATCTATGCAAACAATTAATGAATACAATTAACCAATTTAATCCAATCTAAATGTGATACATGCAAAAATAACCTACACCCTAATTAAAGCAATGCAAGTTGTCACCTAACAAGATCCTAATATTCTTTCGAATTGTAAGAATCAAATCAAGTGCAAAATAGAACAAGTATCAATAATATAATCAACTAGGTTCAACTAAGACACCAAATCAATTATATATAAACATATAATAATTCAATCATCAATTAAGAAAATCAAACTATCATATCATGCATTCATGAGATCTATTATGCAATTACCCTATTAAGGCATAAACACATAATTATGCATACACAATTAATGGCCAGTTAACGATGCATGAGAATAAGCACCATGAAACATGCATCTAGATTGGAAGGCTAATTGTAAACAAGAACACTTACATAAATTCAATTAGGCATTCAATCCCTAAAATCAACTAAAGAAAATTAGCTAGACATAATTAAAAGAAAGGTAGAAGGAAGAATAAACATAATGAAAAACATAAATAAAAGAAAAAGAGATAGAAAAACTCTTGAATCTTGAAGAATCTTCAATCTTCAATGGTCTTCATACATAAAATAAATCTAGATCTAAAGTATAAAAGTGGAGAAAAGAATAAAAACTAATCTAATGTATGTAGGAGAGTGGAGGAACTTGTTTACAATGATAGGTTTAGAGGTATTTATAGGGTAGAAGTTTACATCCAATACCTAATTGTACAAGGAAACCAAGAAGAAGTCAAAAATTGCCTTTTAGAAGAAATCCCGTCTGGAAAACAGGAGGCACCTCTCGACACCTCTCTCGATCGAGAGGTTGGTCGAGAGGGTCGAGAGGGTTCTGCGCAACTTTCTTGAATCGGTCGTATCTTCCTCATCCGAACTCCGAATTGACCTCCGTTTTCGCCTACGTGCTCCTATTGAACTCCTCTTCAATGTTATGCTTCCACATTTCCAGAATAAATCTTCCAAAAAATCGTGAGAAGTCAGAACTTGGGATCAATAATTCATCTCTTCCTTGGTTTCATCGTCTCTCATCTCATCTTGGGTTTTCTCGACTAAAAAGCCCTAAAAACACTCAAAACAACCCAAAAGCATAATCTAGCTCGAAATAACATAAACAATATAAATCATGAGCTAAACTATCAAAATACGACAAGAAAACGATAATATAACACTTAGATGATAGGGTAAAAATGCACCCTATCAAAATCCCCCAAACTTAAACATTGTTCGTCCCGAACAGTAACAAAAACAAAATAAACAATAGACTCAAGCATTGTGAACTATATAGGCCTCAAAGCTTTTTCAAAAACAAACTCATCATCATGATCAAAACTATGCATACAACCTTAGCATCAATAACACAATCTATTCAACAAATTTAAAGCATGCAAATCAATCAAGGAACACTCTCAAACATGTGAAATTATATGTGTATAAGTGAACACTCAACTCTCTCAAAGAAAAGATGTATAAGATAATGCACATTATGGGGTTCACTCAATATCAATGCAATGCAACATGTTTACCATAGGCTTGCCACTAATCTCAACATCTCCACCTAATGTAATATTCACAAACTAGAATCAAAAAGGTCTTTATAAAAGCTTGTAATGTAGGGACATTGGTTAAGGTAGGGAATGTATAGGCTAAGTGACTCAAAACTACTCCAAATCATCAACCTCTTTTCAACTCCAACCAAAGTATGGTTTTTCAACTCCATCTTCTACCATCCAACACCAACTACAAAACATCAATATCATAGATGCACATAATACAATTCAAGTTAACTACCCCCTTATGCTTTTATCCTCATTCTCTTTTTTTTTTTTCCTCTAGAGCTCAACTAATGAATGTTCTTTCTAATAATGAACAAGGGCTCTATATTTCTTTTCTTTTCTTTTCATTTTTTTCTAAGCTTATAGGGATAGCTAACTATACTTAAACAAGCATCTAAGTTTTCTTTTCTTTTTCTCCTTCTACACCACAACAAATATATTTTTTTTTTCAACTCCTTCCATACCACCAACCACAACAAAGGATACCCATAATCATCCAAACCTCCTATCATCCGGTTTTACAAAGAACGGCTAATAAAGGCTCAAAAGGGGTAAGCAAAGGATTATGAACAAGGTTAGTGTATAGGAATCATGTGGCTAAAGAAAAATGGCCTAAGATCATCTCCTAGTTCGTAAATATACTAAGGTCTTGATGGAGAAATAAGGCAAGTTCTAGAAACAATGAAGAATGCATGATCACTCAATCAAAGAATAGGCATAAATATGCACAAATAGCTCAATTCTCACGGGTTCAAACTAACTAGTTCCCGATATCATAGCATAATTCAAATTCACCAAACAAATTGCGTCGCTTCGCCAAGGTTCCATGCATAATAAAGATCATGAATTTTCTCCAAAATCAACAAAACTTTTCTATCATCGGCCAAATTCACAACACTATCATCACATGCTTATTTGACTCAACTAAAATAAAAACTACTAATGAACTATCCAAAATTAAGCTACAATCCAAGAACCCATGTAAACGAGTTAACAAAGCCACACTTCCCCCTCCCCCAAACTTATTTCGAATCATGATGAAGGAATAAGTTTAAGAAGAAGGAGTGGATAAGTTAACGAGCGTACCTTTCACCGAAGCTAGCTTACTATCGATCTTCTCTTCTAAGTCGAAACCTCGTCAAGAAAACCTACAACTCACAAGCTTCGAAAATTCTTGGATAAAAAGCTTAATAAAAGATAAGACTCAAAGAAAAACAAAAACAAAAATAAAACGAAAACTGAAAATTAAAGATAGAGTTGGGTTACCTCCCAACAAGTGCGACGATACCTCTTATCAAGGTGGATCAAAATGAAAGTTCTTCTCTCCCCCATCATCGAGTTTCTTCATGGCTCCATCAATTGATCTCTTGAATTCGGCTAACTTCAATGGTGGAATGGCTTCCAACTGATTTAAGAACTCGAGAATCTCCTCGCAAGCTCCATCCGGTGCCGGCGGTATAGGTGGTTTCAAGACTTGAACGGCAAAAATATCCTCTCGATGATCATCGGGTCTCTTCATTGCTTCATAGATGGAAATCTTCAATTCCTCTCCATTGACTCTAAATGTCAAATCTCCATCTTGAATATCGATCAAAGCTCTCCCCGTAGCTAAAAATGGCCGTCCTAAGATCAATGGTTGATTCTCATCCTCGGGCATATCCAACACTACAAAATCAGCCGGGAAAACAAGATTCTGAACTTGTACGAGCACATCTTCAACTATCCCCCTTGGATAAGAAACTGATCGATCCGCCATAAGTAGGGAGATAGTTGTCGGCTTCATCTTTCCAATCTTGAGCCGGTTGAAAATAGAGAGGGGCATCAAATTGATGCTAGCACCAAGATCACAAAGGACATTTTGGAAGACGTGATCACCAATCTTGCAAGCTAATGTGAACCTCCCGGGATCCTTTTGCTTTAATGGAAGCTTCTTTTGTAGGACCGCGCTACACTCCTCCGTCAAATTGATCGTCTCAAACTTCCCCCACTTCTTCTTTCCCGATACCGCATCCTTGATGAACTTCATGTGATTGGGCATGTCTCGTAGTGCATCTAGAAGCGGGATGTTGATGTTGACCTTTTGAAGCATCTCCAAAAACCGTTAATACTTCTCGTCTTGCTTCGGTTTGTTCAAGCGTTGTGGGAAAGGGGCCTTCGGAGTGTACGTCGGGAATTGGGGCGGCTGCTTAGCCTCTCGATCACCCTCTCGATCGAGAGAGGTGTCGAGAGGTCCCTTCTGACCTCGCTTTTTGACCTCTCGATCGACCTCTCGATCGAGAGAGGTGTCGAGAGGGTCAATTTGAATCTCCTCGTCATATACCTCTCGATCCTCCTCTCGATCGAGAGAGGTGTCGAGAGGTGGATTCTGACCTCCAGTATGGACCTCTCGATCGACCTCTCGATCGAGAGAGGTGTCGAGAGGCCCTCGCCTCGGCTCTTGGATCCTTGCTTCCTCGAGCACCACATTCTTGAAATTCCCGACTCCTTTCTTCTCAGCTTCCAAGGATGAATTTGTGTACCGAGTACCGCTCCGAAGCTCGATAGCATGAACTTGATGGTCGGGCTTATGGACTCCTCCTTGAGCATTGGCTACTTCATCAACTCGAGTATCCAACATATTCATGTGCTTGGTCAAATTTGTGACTGCATTCTCGATATTAGAAACACTTGACTCCAAGGCTCCAATTTTATTTGTCGTCGTTGATATGAGATTCTTAATCAACTCCTCCAATGAAGGTTCCTTCTTCGGCTCTTGGACGACTTCATTCTCCACATGAAAGCCAGGGGATATGTTTGGATGGCGTCGATTGTTGGGATCATAAGTCCTCTTGAAAGCATCTAACTCCGTTGCCGTCTTGGTGTATTTCTCCATCAAATCATCATAAGCTTCGGATCCAATGGCGGCAACCTTCCTTCTCCCAACTCTTCTATCGGTAGCCTCCTCGTAACTTGCGTTGACGTTGAGCTCGATGATCTCCCAAGCTGTCTCTACATCGTTATTTAAGAATCCTCCTTTAGACGCATAATCGAGCTCCTTCTTGCATTGCTTGTTCAATCCTTGATGGAAGCGGAAAATTTGTTCCCCCTTGTCAAGATCATGATTGGGGCATACACAAAGCATCTTTCTGAATCTCCCCCATGCTTCGTAAAGGTACTCATCTTCAAATTGTTGGAATTTGTTGATCTTGTTGATCTCGTTTAGAAGCCTCTGAGCCCTTGAAGGTGGGAAGAACTTATTTAAGAATAGTTTGCACAGCCCGCTCCATGTCTTTATCTCGGCTCGATTCTCTATATCCTCAAGCCACTCTCTAGCATCATCCTTGAGAGACCACTCGAAGAGACTGAGCTTGATGTAGTCTGCAGGCACTCCATTTGCCTTGTAGGTTGCACAAATGTTGAGAAATTGCTTCAGGTGAGCATTAGGATCCTCCATCGGTGTGCCTCCATATTGATTTGCTTGCACCATGTTGATGAGGGAAGCCTTGATCTCGTAATCGGTAGCCTCAACAGTCCCCCATCCTCCATTCTGGAATTGATCAACAGCCGGCTTGAACCGATCGTTGAGAGTCTTTTTCACTACCGAGTCCGCCATAAGAATTTAGTCCTCGACAAAGAAAGGAAACGGTTAGTTTAATACACAAAAACAGAAAAATAAACGCCTAAATCACCTATTAATCCTATTTCAAAATATCTATGTGAAATCTAATCAATCCCCGGCAACGGCACCAAAATTTGATCGCACTATTTTCTACCACACAAAAATAGGTATAGTATAAGAAAATACGAGTATCGTATCCACAGGGATTGATATATCGAAATCACACAAAGTACCTCTACTCTAGAATTAAACTGATGTCTAGGTAATTAAGAAAATAAGAATGTGGTATTATAATCCTAGGCAAATAAATAAAATAAATAAAAGAGAACACAAATAAGAAAACAAATAAATAAACAATTAAACAAATAAGGCAAATAAGCAAATAAGGAAATAAATAAATCAAATAAGGAAACAAGGTTGATTCTAGGGAAGCCTACCTAATCAAATCTATGCAAACAATTAATGAATACAATTAACCAATTTAATCCAATCTAAATGTGATACATGCAAAAATAACCTACACCCTAATTAAAGCAATGCAAGTTGTCACCTAACAAGATCCTAATATTCTTTCGAATTGTAAGAATCAAATCAAGTGCAAAATAGAACAAGTATCAATAATATAATCAACTAGGTTCAACTAAGACACCAAATCAATTATATATAAACATATAATAATTCAATCATCAATTAAGAAAATCAAACTATCATATCATGCATTCATGAGATCTATTATGCAATTACCCTATTAAGGCATAAACACATAATTATGCATACACAATTAATGGCCAGTTAACGATGCATGAGAATAACCACCATGAAACATGCATCTAGATTGGAAGGCTAATTGTAAACAAGAACACTTACATAAATTCAATTAGGCATTCAATCCCTAAAATCAACTAAAGAAAATTAGCTAGACATAATTAAAAGAAAGGTAGAAGGAAGAATAAACATAATGAAAAACATAAATAAAAGAAAAAGAGATAGAAAAACTCTTGAATCTTGATGAATCTTCAATCTTCAATGGTCTTCATACATAAAATAAATCTAGATCTAAAGTATAAAAGTGGAGAAAAGAATAAAAACTAATCTAATGTATGTAGGAGAGTGGAGGAACTTGTTTACAATGATAGGTTTAGAGGTATTTATAGGGTAGAAGTTTACATCCAATACCTACTTGTACAAGGAAACCAAGAAGAAGTCAAAAATTGCCTTTTAGAAGAAATCCCGTCTGGAAAACAGGAGGCACCTCTCGACACCTCTCTCGATCGAGAGGTTGGTCGAGAGGGTCGAGAGGGTTCTGCGCAACTTTCTTGAATCGGTCGTATCTTCCTCATCCGAACTCCGAATTGACCTCCATTTTCGCCTACGTGCTCCTATTGAACTCCTCTTCAATGCTATGCTTCCACTTTTCCAGAATAAATCTTCCAAAAAATCGTGAGAAGTCAGAACTTGGGATCAATACTTCATCTCTTCCTTGGTTTCATCGTCTCTCATCTCATCTTGGGTTTTCTCGACTAAAAAGCCCTAAAAACACTCAAAACAACCCAAAAGCATAATCTAGCTCGAAATAACATAAACAATATAAATCATGAGCTATACTATCAAAATACGACAAGAAAACGATAATATAACACTTAGATGATAGGGTAAAAATGCACCCTATCAAGAGCTCAAAGAAGAAGTCTATATGGAGCAACCACCTGGATTTGAGCAGGGAAATAAAGTGTATCGCTTGAAGAAAGCTCTCTATGGATTCAAGCAGGCCCCGAGAGCTTGGTATTCCCAATTTCTTGTGGATAATGGATTCCGCAAGGTAAAGATAGATCAAACTCTTTTCACCATCAATGATGGAGAGGATATGCTATGGGTTCAGATCTACGTCGACGACATCATATTTGCTTCGCCAAACCAGTCCCTTAGCGAGAAGTTTGGAGAGCTTATGAAGTCCAAATACGAGATGTCGATGATAGGCTTGATGAGTTGCTTCCTAGGTCTTCAAGTGAAGCAGCAAGATGATGGGATTTTCATCAATCAAGCAATGTATACTCAAGATATGCTTGCCAAGTTTGGTGTTCAACATGCCAAAGCTGTGAAGATTCCGATGAACACCAACTGGAAGTTGGGGCCAGACCTCGAAGGGAAGTCTGTGGATGCTACAGACTATTGAGCATTGATTGGATCTCTTCTCTATCTCACTGCAAGCAGGCCGAACATCGCGTTTGCAGTTGGAGTATGTGCTCGCTTCCAAAGCAATCCCAAGCTTAGCCATTATGAAGCTGCCAAGCAAATTCTTCGCTATCTCAAAGGGACTATCAATATGGGCTTATGGTATCCTATAGAAGATAATCTAGAGCTTACAGGATATTCCGATGCTGACTATGGAGGGTGCCGAATTGATAGGAAATCAACGCGGGTACATGTCAATTCTTGGGAAGCAAGCTTGTCTTGTGGTTCTCGAAGAAGCAGACAAGCGTAGCAACTTCAATGACTGAAGCCGAGTATATGGCTGCCGGAAGCTATTGTTCTCAGATTCTATGGCTTCGTCAGCAGTTGAAGGATTATAGAGTTGAAGCGAAGGAGATTCCAATATTCTGTGATAATAATAGTGCTATATGCATCTCACAGAATCCAGTGCTTCACACCAGGTGTAAGCATGTGGAGATTTGACATCACTTTATTCATGATCATGTCGAGAAGAAGGACGTCAAGCTCAAGAAAATCCATACCGATCTCCAGCGAGCAGACATCCACACCAAGCCTCTAGTTGAATCCCGCTTCAATCAGCTATGCATGGAACTAGGGTTACTAGACCCCAGTGAAGAGTGCTAGTTCCGGAATGCACAAGGGGAGTGGAAGCTTGTCGTCAAGCAACCCTCGCCTTGGATCTTCACCAAGTCAAGCGAGTCACTTCAATCTCACTCGCTTGAAGGAGTTATAAGGTGGGGAAAGGTGGAGTGTTGGAAGATGTTCCCTACCAACTAACATGATTGTTAAGTCTATGGTTAAGGGGGAACTATTTATCATTCTAGGAGTGATCTACTTCCAAAGCGAGCAAGGAAAGCTGCTACCTAGCTTAGGATTCCCGCAAGTGGGTATAAACGCTTGCAAGTACCTTTTCTAGTAAAGGTTGAAGGGTCTTGAATCAGGCCTTCCTTCGTATAACCATGGGAGCTTAGGCAGAGCTATCACTTTGACCTTGTATCCTCTTCCCACGTTCCGTTGAAGCGGAGCATGTCTCTCATCTCCCATTCATCATGGATAAAACACTAACTACATACTCACTCTTAATTGAGTTGAGCTGCCGAGTGCTTTGTTCATTCTCCCCCACCATTCTTTCAATGGAGGACTCTCTAATCGTAGCGGAATATGGAAGAGATGAATGCCATGAAAATCATACTCAAAATCTACAATGAGGTATCAGTCTCCTACGAAGTGAGACTGATTGTTAAGTGTTTCAATTTAAGTACACTAAGCAAAGTGAAGCGTGGTAGAAACTTTCACTTGCTATGTGGAAAACATAAATGAATCTGACACAAATACATAGAGGAAAACATTGTTGTTTATCCTCGATGTATGTTAGTCAGAAACATTTTAAATCAAGCAAAGAAATTTCAAGTTATAAATTTATTCGCTTTAAAATGGTCAAGTGACTGCCATGTCATTCGAATTCGCCATCGCAAGCGAGTGTGCACCAGTCACGACAAGCGAGTACTTCGCAAGTGAGTAAAAAGCCAAGCGGCTACTATCGCTAAATGAGCAAGTACAAGTGAGCTGTATGAGCTGGGTATACTTGAGTGCCTATTTCACCTTTTTACTTTGCATTAAATGCAGAACAGTACTATGTTCAATTAACCGGGCGCGTGGAGTACACGTCAAAATTGAAGCGCCAAAACCTCAAGCGATCCAGCCGTTGAATCGCAACAGTCTTAAAATCAAGATCATTGGATCTCAGCCGTGCAAGTGAGCGAATAGCAGCATGCCACGCACTATCTTTAACCATGGTGACGCCGCATTTAACCGCGACACGTCAGCCACGTCGCCACTCGCTTACGCCCACATCGTTTTTACTGATTCTCTCTCCGCCACGTCAGCCCAAACCCTAAAGATATATAAGGCCGACTGTTATCTCTGCAGAATTTTTATCACCCCCAAAATTTCCATTCTTGTGCAAGATTTTTGCATCTTCTCTGCAAATCACCAATTTCTTCAAACCTTTATATTTTCACCAAACCTTTTCATACTATCATCATGGTGAAGAAGGAAGTGATCCAGACCATGGAGGAGTTCCTAAAGAAAGTAGATAACAACATCAACGTCGAGCCGCATCTCGACGAAGCAATCGTTGAACCCGCCGGATTCTTCCGAAGGGTGGTGACCACAGCTGGTTTGTGGAAGCTTGTCACCATCAGGCCGACTCAAATCCTTGCCAAGCCCGTGGCAGAGTTCTTATTGAACTTGAAGGAGAACTAGATTAGATCCAGCATCACCGACCCAAACACTGGGAAATTAACCTATGTCAATCTTATCAAAATCGCAGAAATTTTGAATCTGCCAAGAGAAGGAGTGGATTCTTTCTCAAAATTGGATCTGTCAGTGGATGTGGAGTACGCTAGATTTGCTGCTAATCGAAACGTCGAATGGAAGGACAGAGGGAAGAACATGAGGACAGATTTGGAGAAGCCCTATTATTTCATATGCGAGCTCTATACCAAGTCTGTGGTATGCAACATCGGAGGCCTAGGGCAAGTTTCCGACAACAAGCTGTTCGTTGTGACGACCATCGTCGACAGCATATCTGGAACCAAATTCAACTGGTTCATAAGGAACATTCAAGAGGCTGCAAAGGATTTTGAATTTGAGGAGGGCAGAGATGTCAGAGTCGTCAGGAAGGGGAAGCTTCGTCTTTTCGGGAAGATTTTGTATGAATTGGAACAACTATTCCCCGGCCAGAACTGGATAGGGACGCTCGATTACAAGAAATCAAGTGTATTCCACGACCTGGTCAAGCCAGGGAAGCCACTCATCGATCGTGGCATCTTGGAGAAGAGGGTACGCCCTGCAGTGCCCACTGCAGAAAATAAGGGGAAGGGAAAGAAGCTAGCCGCTTCACCCGGCAAGAAGCGAGCGGCCCCCAAGAAAGTGAAGCGAGTCGCTTCACTTGTTCAGCCAAGCGAGGGAGAAGATTCTCCCTCTGGTACTTCTATGGGAGTGTCTGCACTCCATTCCTCAACCAAAAATGAGGAAGCCCGTTCACCAGGAGGAGATGAGGTGAACCAACCGCAAGCATCCACCACCATTCCCAGCCAACCCCAAGCTACCCAAATACGTCAACCCCAAACAGAACAAATAACTCAACCCCAAGCTTCCGAACCCACATTTCAACCTCAACCTCCTCACCCCAAAAACGTCCAAGGAATTTTTGTGCACAGGCAAGCCATCTTCGAGGATGAGGAGTCTGTAAGCAAAGTGCCCGACCTTCCACTTCTCAACCCAGACCCAGAAGCAGCCTATCAAATCTACGAGCCTACCCAAGCCACCACTCAAGCCCCCATACAAACCACCAACCCAAACTCTCCCACCAATACCCTCAACATCAACATTCCCTCACAATCAGCCATTCAACCACCCCTCATAACACCAGTTGACAAGGCACTTAAGCAGTACCGAGATGACTGGGAGCAGGCCGCTCTAAAGGTCAAAAGGTGGTACCCTCGCGTGCCCATGGACGAAGCCATAGTCACAAAAGCTGCCGACTTCCTCACGTACATCACGTACCGTGGGACGGAATACTACAAAATATTCAACCTCCGACAAGCCTTCTCGGAGAAGTCCATCGTGGAGAAGGAGGCTGCACAGCTGCAGTTTGTTGGAGTTGATGGATTCAAAGCCTTGATCAACAAGGCAAAGTACTGGGAGGTGCTAGACGCTATAGTGAAGCGTGCCTACCCCGATGCGGAGCTGCCGAAAGGAAGCTCTCGAAGCATGAATAGAGGCTTGTCGAGAAGCATGAGGAGGAGCTCTCCCAGAAAAACCAGGAAATCCTCGATTTGAAAAGGAGCGATAAGGAGGAAGGATGAAGAAATTCATCAACAGAAGGAAGAAGTGGAGAGCCAGATGCGCAATTTGGCTGAAATGAAGGAAGATCTTTCGGGAAAGCTCGAAGAGGAGAAGAAGCGTGTGGAGGATGCCAAGCTTAAGCTTGAGGAGGAAAGGAAGAGGCTAATATCATTTAACTCCAAGCTAGTCGTTTTGGAGGAAGCATTGAAGAAGAAGAATGAGGAGCTGGCCTCGCTTGTGCAGAGGCACAAGGAGGAAATGGAGAGTGCGAAAGCTGCCTATGATAAGGCACTAGGAAAGAAAGCCGGTGAGATCCAATCCCTGCAAAAGGATCTCACTCGGGCCAAGCTGGCAAAAACTACTGCGGGGAATGATAAGGCCATTCTCCAGGGCAAGTATGAAGAAGATTTGAGTGAGCTAGAGCGCCGTAGAAGGGAAGCGATGATGCAGCCCGCGGTTTGAGATATCAAGCTTTTAGATAGAGATTTGAAGATTTTATGGGATAAAGCTTGATGATATTATTTTATAGATTTCATTTTATGTAATTTTCGTTTTTATTTAGATATCTAGTTGATAGGGGATATTTTAAGCAATCTTTTTGAGATTTTATTGCTTTTTAGATTAGGATTTGATTTGGTATATCTTAGGATAGATTTTTAACTAGTTTCCATGTGTAATTAGGACTTTTTGAAGCCTATAAATAAGGCCTAAATAGGGGTGACGAAAATAAGCTTCAAAATATTTGATTATCAATTAAAATGTGAGATTTTATCTCCTTTATGTATCCTATGAATTTCTTAGTTCATAGAGGTATTTTTTTATCGGCGAATCAATCGAGTTCATCACCCTCGTTTGTGTGTCATTCATCGTCCCCGTGTGGCTTGGCGACCATCTCTTTGGGTTATAGAGGTTTCGGATTATCTATAGTACTTAGGGGGGTTTAGTCCGTAGATGTATTGGGATTTTCCATCTTATCTTTATCCTTGTTTATTTATTTTAGATTCGTTCGATTCGATTTATGAATCAGACTAATGTTGTTGAGGCAACTGTCTCCTTGGGGTTTAGGGAGTTTCTCACCTTTTCAATTTGGAGGGTTAGTTTCAAAGGTGTTAGAGGTTCATTTAATCCATCGTTCATTTATTTTTTAATCTATGGCTTCCGATTCTGGGCAACGTATCTTAGTCGGCATCTTTCGGTCGACTAGGATCGTATCATTTGGTATCAGAGCCTAGGATTTTTTTATTATCATGTAATTTAGTTATCTTTAGTGAAAAGAAAAAAAATATAAAAGAAAAATAAAAATTAAAAAAAAAAATGTCGTATTTTTTATTTAAACAGGTTGCTCATGGAGGAGACTTGAAGACTTAATTACTCAACTCCTACGATTTGAGGACAAATCATCTTCAAGAGGAGGGGAATGATGCAGCCCGTGGTTCGAGATATCAAGCTTTTAGATCGAGATTTGAAGATTTTATGGGATAAAGCTTAAAGATATTATTTTATAGATTTTATTTTATGTAATTTTCGTTTTTATTTAGATATCTAGTTGATAGGGGTTATTTTAAGCAATATTTTGGAGATTTTATTGCTTTTTAGATTAGGATTTGATTTGGTATATCTTAGGATAGAATTTTAACTAGTTTCCTTGTGTTATTAGGACTTTTTGAAGCCTATAAATAAGGCATAAATAGGGGTGACGAAAATAAGCTTCAAAATATTTGATTATCAATTAAAATGTGAGATTTTATCTCCTTTATGTATCCTATGGATTTCTTAGTTCATAGAGGTATTTGTTTTTATCGGCGAATCAATCGAGTTCATCACCCTCGTTTGTGTGTCATTCATCGTCCCCGTGTGGCTTGGCGACCATCTATTTGGGTTATAGAGGTTTCGGCTTATATATAGTATTTAGGGGGGTTTAGTCCGTAGATGTATTGGGATTTTCCATCTTATCTTTATCCTTGTTTATTTATTTTAGATTCGTTCGATTCGATTTATGAATCAGACTAATGTGTTGAGGCAACTGTCTCCTTGGGGTTTAGGGAGTTTCTCACCTTTTCAATTTGGAGGGTTAGTTTCAAAGGTGTTAGAGGTTCATTTAATCCATCGTTCATTTATTTTTTAATCTATGGCTTCCGATTCTGGGCTACGTATCTTAGTCGGCATCTTTCGGTCGACTAGGATCGTATCAAGCGAAGCTATTAACTTTGAAGCAGCTTGACCTTGATCTCTCCATCACAGAAATGAATGATAGGGCATCTATCATCACTTCGCGCATGCAATCTTTTGCCGTTGCCCATACTACTCTCAACGCCCGTGAAGCCCAGCTTGCCACTCGTGAAGCAGAGCTCGATGCTTCATTTAACTTTTCTGAACTGTCTATGCAGGAGAAAACAAAACAAATCAGAGCAGAAATTGAAGCGGAGCTTGACGCTCGCTTCAAAGCGGTCGAGCCGCTTGAAAGTATGATGGCGAAAGTTGCTCGAAGGGAGTCTGCCCTTGCGGAGGGAGAGAGGCAATGTGCCTACTTGTTGGAAGAGGTATCGGAAAAGACGGCGGAGCTGGTACTTGCTAAGGATTGTTCGTTGAGCGTGCCGACAGAACGCTTAGGGCGATGATCAACGAATTTGCCAATTTGCGCAGTGCTTTAGACGAGAAGACCATTATTCCTGTTCCCTCTGGCTAGATTGATGATGCCAAAAGGGGGGAAAGGAAAGAAAAGAAGGAAGAGAAGAAAGGAGAGAAGGAGAAGGAGGAGACAGTTGAGGGTGTTGGTCCCGATTTGTAGCGTTACACACGTAGAGGGGGGGGGGGGGGGTGAATACGTGCGTAAGAATTTTTCAACTTCTTTTTCCACTTAACTCAGAGTAGCAAGTAATCGAGTCGCTTCGAAAACTTATGACCTAGCTGTAAGCTTAGATTTACAGTAGAAGCTTAACTCTTGACCTAAGCACATGCTTGATCACAGAGTGACTCACTTGCGAAATGTGGAATTAGGTGAGCTAGTCTTTCCTAAGTATTTAAAGCTTCGTTTTAGGTTTGTTTAAGTGCAAGTGCAATGATAAACAAGACAAGCAAAGTATGGAAAGCTTTTAAAGAAAAGAAATACGATACCAAGGATTTATATTGGTTCGGTGTTAAAGCACCTACGTCCACTTTGTTGCTCGATGCAACAGATTCTTCTCACTATGAATCTTGAGGATTACGGGTTCCCCAAAAACCTGAACTGGATCGAGCTTCACACGCTTAGATCCTAGACAACGACGACTGTGAGATTACAGGTTCTCCACAAAAGCCTAGCTAAGATCGAGCTTAACACTATCGAGGACAATGTAAGCATGGACCTACACTCTACGATCGAGGTTTGTACTATCGAGGAAAGTACCTTAGATCTTTGACAACAAACTTTCTACAACACAAAACCTAACTTGACAAAACAAGGGTTTAGGGTTTTGGTTTTGAAAACTCTCTAAATGAAGAACTCTTTATAGTGAAGTGCAAAGAGGGTTAGAGTTCTTCTCTAAGCTCAGATATATGAAGTAGGCTTAGAATCTAGAAGAGTGAAGGTTGCGGATACAAGCTTCGATGTAGCGGAAGCTTGGAGAACACTTAGACAAGAACTCGAAGAATTTGCTCGAAGGCTGTGAGTGCTTGTTTGTTGTTTGCGCTGAAATCTCAGGTAGTGTTCTACTCTTCTCCGTCATTAACCTTCACTATTTATAGGGGGAGAAATGGACAGGAGCCGTTGATGGTTGGTGGCTTTGTCCCTCCTCACTTGACAGTACTCACCTTTGACCTGCAGCTTTTCAGACGCGCGCTTTGTCTCTTTGCCGAAAATGGCTAAGAGCCAAGTTCAACAGTAACTGGAGCGCCCAGCACTGTAGCGGCGGCTCTGTCGGTCTGGCAGTCAACTCCGATGCTCCATTCTTCGTGTGCCACGTTGAGATCCGCAATTAATGTCTTGATCTTCACTGGACTTGAGTTTGAACTCGTAGTTTGAATGGGGCGGGAAATTTGATCTGTCGCTTTCAGTTAGGAAGTGGCTCGCTTCGCTTTAGAATATTGAGCATCCGCTTCAGTAAGAGTTGACTCGCTTTGACTTTTACTGTAGCGCTCGCTTCGCTTCGCTTGCTTCGCTCAGCTTCACTTCGCTACGGCTGACTCGCTTCGCTTCGGCAGACTCTCTTCACTTCAAAACACACTCAAGCGAGTGGCCTTCACTTGAAAAAGCTGCAGTCTAAAAACTAAGCGTCTAAAGCAAAAATTCAAGCCTTCCTAACAAAATAGGCTTAGAAAAATATTCTAACCTATCTAATCAAATAGGGTCGCTTGGGAATAGGATACATAGAGGGTTTTGGGATCTAATCTAAACATATAATATATTCATTTAAAGCGCCCCGTTAAGTTCCCCCTTAACATATGATCCTTAACAATTCCCAACAATTTCTCCCTTTTTGATGATGTCAAAACCCAATGTTGGTCCCGGTTTGATAGGGAATACACACGTAGAGGGGGGAGGGGGGGGGGGGGGATGAATACGTGTGTAGAAGTTTTTCAACTTGTTTTTCCCTTATCTCAGAGTAGCAAGTTAGAGTGCTCGCTTCAAATACTTAAGACCTAGCCAAGAGCTAGATCCACAGTGGAAGCTTCACTTTAGACCAAAGCGAATGTTTGATCTAGAAAGTGACTCACTTGCGTTATGCGAAATTAGGTGAGCTAATCTTTCCTAAGTATTTAAAATTTTGATTTAGGTTTGTTTACTATGCATGTGCAGTATGAATAATCAAAGCAAGTAAATAATTGAAAGCTTAAGTAAGAGATACGACACCGGGGATTATAGTGGTTCGGTGATAAAACACCTACATCCACTTTGTTGCTCGCAACAACTGATTCTCTTCACTTAAGAATCTTGAGGATTACGGGTTCCTCAAAAACCAAGACTGGATCGAGCTTCACTCGCTTAGATCCGACACAACAACTTGGAGATTACGGGTTCTCCACTCAAACCTAGCTAAGATCGAGCTTCACACAATCGAGGACTGTGCTAGCTTTGATCTTCACTCTACGATCGAGACTTCTACTATCGAGGAAAGTAGAGTCTTGGATCTTGACACAACAACCTTTCTTTGAACACAAAAACCTAACTAAACAGAACTAGGGTTAGGGTTTCTGGTTTTGAAAACACTCTTAACTTAAGAACTCTTTACAGTGAATGCAAAGTTGGGTAGAGTTCTTCTCTAAGTTTGGATATATGAGGTGAGCCTAGATCTATGGAGAGTGAAGGTTGCGGAGATGAGTTTCGATGAAACTAAAGCTCGGAGAACACTTAAACAAGGACTCGAAGATTTTGCTCGAAGGCTGTGAGTGCTTGTTTGCAGTAGGAGCTGATTGCTCAAGTAGTGTTCTACTCTTCTCCGTCTTCGACCTTCACTATTTATAGGCGGAGGAATGTTCAGGAGCCGTTGTTGGTTGGTGGCTTTGTCCCTCCTCCTCTCGACAATACTTGCCTTGATCGGCAGCTTTTCAGACGCGCCAATTTGTCTTTTTGCCGAAAATGGCTAAGAACCAATTTTAACAGTAACTGGAGCGCCCAATACTGTGGCGGCGTCCTTGTCGTCCTGGCGGTCAACTCGTTGCTCCATTCTTCTTTCGCCACATGGAGATCCGCAATTAATGCGTCGGTCTTCACTTAACTGAAGTTTGAACTCATCGTTTAAATTGGAGCGGGAAGTGAGCTGTCGCTTTCTGTTAGGTAGAGGCTCGCTTCGCTTCAGATTTGGAGCGTCCGCTTTGGATGAGTCGCTTCAAGTCATACTGTAGCGTTTGCTTGGAATTAGATTTCCCGAGCATCCGCTTTTAGTAAACGTTGACTCGCTTTGACTTTCACTATAGTGCTCGCTTCGCTTCACTTCAGCAGACTCGCTTTGATTCTACTGTAGCGTCTGCTTCGCTTCGCCTCGCTACACTTCGGCACGCTTCACTTCGCTTCGGTAGAATCGCTTCGCTTCAAAAACACACTCAAGCGAGTGGCCTTCGTTTGAAAATCCTGCAGTCTAAAACCTAAGCGACTAAAGCAAAATTGAAGCCATCCTAACATTATAGGCTTAGAAAAATTCTAACCTATCTACATCAAAATAGGGTCGCTTGGGAATAGGATACATAGGGGGTTTTGGGATTGAATCAAAATACATATTTATTTAAATTAAAGCGTCCCATTAAATTCCCCCTTAACATATGATCCCTAACAATTCCCCACAATTTCCCCCCTTTTTGATGATGCCAAAACCCACTATTTATAACCAAACTAAGAACTTCAAGCGACTGCTTCCTTTGTAGCTTTCTTCATTTTTTTTAAAGTTCATTATGGTTATTGTGAGTTTGTAGCAAAAAGGATAAATACACACAAAGCTTGTAAAGTGAGACAAGCTTGACAAAAAATAAAGGATAGATTCATAATCAAGCGAGACAGCAGATCAACAGTTTATGATTTCTCGGAAGGTTTAGTGAAATAAGCAAATAACACTTTGATCTCCATTGTCTTGATGTTCTCCTTGCTTTCCCTGTGCGAGTTATCCAGGTCCAATGCCTCGTCCACTTCTGCTTCAATAAGTCTTCGATTAGGCACATCAGACCTTGGCATGAGCGGCATGGGAAATTGCTTCTTCTCCGGCACAATGATGATCTTTTTCTTTGGCTCCACAAGCTCTGCCTGTACGAAGATTTTCCTGCGCAGTTCCTCAAAACACATGCACATGAAATTGTTTAGTCCATCCAACTTCGAGCATTCTTCTTGGAAAGGCACTACATGCCAAAAGTAGTAGGTCTTTATGAACTTTTCTTTGCACTCCAGCCATTCGCTCATCAAATCATCTGAGATGAACTTTTCAATCTCACAAGCGTCTGGATGAGTTGCTCGCCTCGCTTCAATCTCTTCCGCCGACCATCCCGACAACTCCTTCATCATTCTGTTGAACCTCTCGCTCATCTCTGAGTTGAACTGGGGAGTTCTTTTGTTGACGGTTTTGTGGATGATATCGAATTCTTCTGGTGCATAGCGGCCAAATTCGATCATCTCTTTGATCGTGATGCGGCACGGATCGATGTCTGCTTGAGTTGCGCACGCGTCGGACTCTTTCGGTGTGAAGAGAATGTAGGCGCTTCGAACGAGGGTTGACTGGGTTAGCCTAACTTCATCCTAGAGCATTGCAGCTCTTTCTTCAACCTTTCGAACTCTGGCAGCCCGAAGTTTCTCCTCCTTCTCGGACTTCCTTCTCCTCTCCTCTTCCTCATTCTTCTTCACTATCATGCGTGAAGTCTTAGCTATTAAAGATTGTTGGATCTTCTGGCACTTGGCCGCGGGATCCAACTCTTTTTCTGCAGGTGCGGCTCGCTTCAGCTGAGTTTTTAGGTGCTGGAGGTGGTGGAGGCGGTGCCATCTCTTTGGTAGCAGGTGCAGCTGGGGCAACAACCAGAGTGAGAGCGGGAGCGGACGCTTGAGCAGCAACAACTGATGATGGTCCCGCTTGAGATGGCATAGATTGAAGCGGCTTGACCAAGGGAGTGATAGTAACTCCCTTCTCGCTCAGATCAGTGGCTTGCTCGAATTGAAGCGACAGGGCCAGAGCAGCGTCCTCAGCAATCTGTTGCTCGACATGAGCTGCAGATCGAGCATGAGGTGCAAGGGATGAGGCTATAAGCTTATGCGCCTGAGGCTTGGGCTTCTCCTGGTATACAACAATTTCTTTCCCTTTTCTGCTCACTTGCTCAGCTCCCTCATCAACCTTCCCTTCCCCCTTCGGTGCAGACTCCTCCACTGCAACTACCTTCTTTCCTCCTTTCCTCTCTTCTTTAACTTTGCTTTCCCCCTTTTTGGCATCATCAAGACTGCCAGAGGGAATGGTGATTGGGGCTTTTCCGGTTAAGGCCTGGCGGAGGGAAGTGAATTCATTGAAGATGGTGTGAAGCATCCCCTCCGCTCGCTTGGCAAATGTATGTTCTTTGGTAAGCACCAGCTCTACTGTTTTCTCCGATATTTCTTCAAGGAGGTAAGAGCACTGCTCCTCACGCTCCTTGATCGATCTCTCCTTCCTGGCAACCTCAGCCATTACAGCTTTGAGAGGCTCTACAGCTTTGAAGCGAGCGTCCAGCTCCGCTTCAACTTCGGCTTGGATTCTCCTTCTTTCTTCCTGTAAAAAAAGATCAATGTGAGTCTGTGTTGCCTCAAGCTCGGCCCGTTGAGCAGCGAGTGTCCCTTCTCTGATATTAAGCTTTGTGTTGATCAGGGACACTGCGGCAATCTTCATTGCGAAGTTATCAGCATCCTTCTTCGCCTTTGCCAGGGTGGTGATCAACTCAGCATGCTTTAAGTCAAAGGCTTTCGCTTCCCTTTAACGGCTCGCCAATTCGCTCTGTACTTCATCAAGTTTGCTTTTCAGAATCTTGACCTCTGTCTCGAGACTATGAATTTTTAGAGTTGTACGGTTGAGCTCGCTTCCTAACTTGATGATCTCTCCATCTTTATTCTAAACTTCCTTCTGCAGTTTTTTAGCATAACCAGAGACTTTCTTGATATTCTCTCTGTATTTTCTGGTCATGGTTCTCTTCTCCTCTTTCTCTGTCTTTAGTTCACCCTCCAAAGCGACCAACTTGGAGTTGAACTCTTTCAGCCTACTTCTCTCGCTTTCAAGCGACTGCATCGCCTCCATATCCTTTACCAGCATCTCCGCTTCATGCCGCTCCACCAATTTCTGCTCTCGGGCAGACAGTTTGCGGACTGGGAACTGTGCGTCGGGATACGCTCGCTTTACTGCATTGTCGAGCAGCTCCCAGTACTTGGCTTCGTTGATAAAGGAGTTGAAGCTGTCTACTCCCACAAACTAAAGCATCTCCGCCTCCTTCACAGCAAGGGTGCTTTCCGAAAAGGCTTGACGGAGGGCGAATATCTTGTAATATACGGTCCCTCTATTGGTGATGTATGTGAGAAAGTCGGTGGCTTGGGTTCTGAACGCTTCACTCATCTGCAGACCTAGGTACCGCAGCTCCAACTCCTCTGCGGCCTGGTCCCAGTCTGCCTTGTAGCGACATTGGGTTCTTTCGGCTGAAGATGGGGGTGGTGGTTTAGTAGGCATTTGGGATATGGTGGCTTGGGTATCGCTGGTATTGACGGTATCGGTGGGGGAGTTGGGAGTTGAGGCTTGAATTGTCTGTGCTGCTTGAGTAGGGTTGAATACAGTAAAGGTTGCGTTAGGGTTGGGGTCGAGTAGTGGAATATCTGGGATGGGGATTGAGGAAGCAGATTCTTTCTCGTAGAGAGAGTGTTCGGAAGCTTGGGGTTGAGGTTGAGGTTGGGCAGTTGTGGAGGCTTCGGGTTGTGGTTCAGTGATGGTTTGGGGTTAAATGGGTGGGGGTTGGCTTTGTATATGGGTTGGAGAGGCTTGGGGTTGTTCAACTTCCACATCTTCAGCAAGCGGTTACTCCTCCTGCTCCTCGCTTGCTTCCACGATCGAAGCGACTTGCTTCACTTTCTGTCGCTTGGGAGCCGCTCGCTTCGCAGGTGAAGCGGCTCGCTTCAACTTCTTTCCTCTCCTTCGGCGATGGGGACTACAGGACGTACCTCCTTCTGCAGGATCCCGCGATCAACGATGACTTTAACAGTTTTGTACAAGTCGTAGAAGACGCTTGTCTTCTTATACTCTTTCGTCCCTGTCTAGTTCCTCTCCGGGAACATCTGCTCCAGTGCATAGGACAGTTTTGCGAAGAAGCGAAGCTTCCCCTTCCGTACAATATCGACGGTGCTTCCCTTCTTGTACTCGAAATCCTTGGCGGTTTCTTGAATTTGGCTGATGAACGAATCGTGCCAGTTGAATTTTGTCCCAGTCAGGCTCTCCACTATAGCACTGACGGCGAAAATCTTGCTATCGGAAACCTGTCCTAGGGTTCTGATGTTGCACACCACGGATTTGGTGTACAACTCGCAGATTAGGCTGAAGGGCTTCTCCAGATCCGTCCTCATGTTGCTTCCCTTCACCTTAAATTTTGCGTTTTTGTTGGCGGCGAATCTGGCGAACTCGACCTCCACAGAAAGTTCTAGCTTCGAGAGAGCGTCCACTCCATCTCTCGGCAGTTTGAATACTTCAGAGACGTCGGCAAGATCCACCTCCATCAATTCTCCATCATCTGGATTTGTAATTGACGTCACGGTCTGGCCTTCTTTTATATTTAGGAGGAACTGGGCAACTTGAGGAGCCAGAATCCTCGATGGTTTAGCCGTAACAAGGTTCCACAGTCCGGCCGTGGTCACGGCCCTACGGAAGAAGCCATTCTTTTCAACTATGACTTCGTCGAGATGGGGCTCGACGTTGATATTTTCATCTACTGTGGCCAAAAATTGCTTCATCGTTTGGGTTGCAATTTTCTTCACCATTTTAAAGATTTTTGAGAAAGATTTGAAGATGAAGAAATAGGGTTGAGACTCATGAAATTTGCAGGAAGTGCAGAGAATTTTTTCACAAGAATGGCAAATATGGGGAGTGATAAAATTTCTGTAGATCTGCATCGACGCCCATATATAGCTTTAGGGTTTGGCTGACGTGGCGAGAGGGGTGCGGTAATTTCCTCTAAAGTTCTGTGTAGGCGGCGGCTATCGACGACGTGACTGACGTGTCCGGTTAAGTTCGGCGTCACAACAGTTAAAAGTGAACCGCCTTAGTGAGTCAGCACTCCACGTGGCTTGCCGTGATTCGCTTGCTTGGACGGCGTTGATCTAGCGGTTGAGATTTGAAAACTGTTGAGATTCAACGGCTGGATTGCTCGCGAATTTGGCGCTTCAAATTTGAAGTGTACACCACGCGCCTGGATTCTTGGTCCTGTTCCTGTACTGCATTAAATGCAAAGTAAAAGGTAAAATTGCACTCAAGTGTGTACAGCTCATACGGCTCGCTTCGTACTTGCTTGCTTGAGAGTGGCCGCTTTGCTTTTACTCGCTTGCGAAGTACTCGCCTGGCGTGACTGTTCCACACTCGCTTGCGATGGCTCGCTTGAGTGACAATGCACTCGCTTGACCATCTTGGAGCGAATAATTCAAGAATTGAAAATTCTCTGCTTTTATTTAAAATTTTTCTGACTAACATACTTCGAGTGTTTTCCTCTATGTATTTGTGTCAGATTCATTTATATTTTCCACATAGCAACAAGTGAAGGTTTCTAGCATATTTCACGTTGCTTAGTGTACATTGAATTGAAACACTTATCTCAGGTCGGAATAGGACAGGATGACAATGAGAAGCTCTGACAAGCCATTCTCGATTTCTACGCAAAGACATGTCACCAGTCATGCAACCTTTAGAAGTAAAGGGAACCCTTCAAGCTCTCCACTTAAGATCTACAGAATGAATAAGCATTCGACTCGCTTGACCCAAAAGAGGGAAAATTAGAGCGATGCATTATTCAAAGGGGGGGGGGGGGGGGGGGGGAGGGGATAATGAATAAGCACCCGGCAGCTCAACTCAGTTAAGAGTGAGTAGAAAGTGAGTGATTATTCACGACGAAGGAGATGAGAAGACATGCTCCTCTTCGGCCGAAAGATGGGAAGAGGACGCAAGGTCTAGGTGCCAGCCCTGCCTAAGCTTTCACCGTTTTTACGTGGGAAGGCCCGATTTAAGACCCCACAACCTTTACTAGAAAAAGTACTTGCAAGTGTTTATACCCACTTGCTAGGAATCCTAGGCTAGGTAGCAGCGTTCCTTGCTCGTTTTGGAAGTAGACTACTCCGAGAGCAATCAATAGTTCCCCCTTAACCATAGCCATAACAATCTTGTTAGTTGGTAGGGAACATCTTCCAACACTCCACCTTTCTCCGCCTTATTTCTCCTTCTTCAAGCGAGTGAGATTTGAAGCGACTCGCTTGAATTGGTGAAGATCCAAGGCGAGGGACGCTTGACGGCAAGCTTCCACTCCCTTGTGCATCCTGGAACTAGCACTCTTCACCACGGTCTAGTAACCCTAATTCCATGCATAGCTGGTTGAAGCGAGACTCAGCTAGAGGCTTGGTGAGGATATCTGCTCGGTGGAGATCGGTATGAATTTTCTCGAGCTTGATATCCTTCTTCTCGACATGATCACGAATGAAGTGATGTCAAACTTCCACATGCTTACATCTGGTGTGAAGCCCAGGATTCTGCGAGATACAAATAGCACTGTTATTGTCGCAGAAGATTGGAACTTCATTTGCTTCAACTCTGTAGTCCTTCAACTGCTGACGAAGCCATAAAAACTGAGAACAACAGCTTCCGGCGGCCATATACTCGGCTTCAGTCGTTGAAGTAGCTACGCTTGTCTGCTTCTTCGAGAACCACGAGACAAACTTGCTTCCCAAGAACTGACACGTGCCTGAAGTTGATTTCCTATCAATTCGGCATCCTCCATAATCAGCATCGGAATATCCTGTGAGCTCCAAATTATCTTCAGCAGGATACCATAGCCCCATATTGACAGTGCCCTTGAGATAGCGAAGAATTCGCTTGGCAGCTTCAAAGTGGCTAAGCTTGGGATTGCTTTGGAAGCGAGCACATACTCCAACTGCAAAGGCAATATCTGGCCTTCTTGCAGTGAGATAGAGAATGGATCCGATCAAAGCTCGGTAGTCTGTAGCATCCACAGACTTCCCTTCTAGGTCTGGCTCCATCTTCCAGTTGGTGTTCATCGGAATCTTCACAGCTTTATCATGCTGAACACCAAACTTGGCAAGCATATCTCGAGTATACTTCGCTTGATTGATGAAAATCCCATCATCTTGCTGCTTCACTTGGAGACCTAGGAAGCAACTCATCAAGCCTATCATTGATATTTCATATTTGGTCTTCATCAGCTCTCCAAACTTCTTGCTAAGCGACTGGTTTGGTGAACCAAATATGATGTCGTCGACGTAGATCTGGACCCATAGCATGTCTTCTCCATCATTGATGGTGAAGAGAGTCTGATCTATCTTTCCTTTGCGGAATCCATTATCCACTAGGAATTGAGATAGCGTATCATACCACGCTCTAGGCGCTTGCTTCATTCCATACAAGGCCTTTTTCAATCGATACACCTTATCTCCTTGATCGAAACCTGGTGGCTGCTCCACATACACTTCTTCTTTGAGCTCTCCATTGAGAAACACGCTCTTGATGTCCATTTGATAGACCTTGAACTTCTTAGCCGCTGCATATAGGCAAGAAATAGTCTAATAGCTTCAAGCCTGGCCACTGGAGCGAAGGTCTCATCCAAATCGATCCCTTCCTCTTGGCAATAGCCTTTGGCGACAAGTCGAGCTTTGTTCCTCATGACGTTGTGGTCCTCATCCGTCTTGTTCTTGAACACCCACTTCGTGCCAATCACATGCTGGAATTTAGGACGATCCACAAGATACCATACGCCGTTTCTGATGAATTGATTAAGCTCTTCTTGCATGGCGATCACCCAATTTGAATCTACTAGAGCTTCCTCCATGCTTACCGGCTCGATATTGGACAGAAAGCAACTGAACATAGCGCTTTCTCCAATCACTTGTGTCACATCCCGCCCCGCTAAACTCGCTGAGCGAGGGTGCGACTCAAGAAAAAGGGAAACGAAATGAAATAAACGAACGACCTGGGGTGAAACGATGTGAAAACATAGCATTTGGAATACATTGAGCTTCTCCATCATTCGTCGAGAATGAATGGAAGAAAGAACTATTCATCAACAGAAGCCTTTTACATGATATAGGCGGAAGCGTTGTTCATAAAAAGAAAGCATTGTCTATGAAGGACCAATATGTTGCAACGATACACAGAACTGAACTGAGTCTATCTTCATAAGAATCACAGCGGAAGACGTGAGATGCATGTATGGAGACATGCACCACCAAGAGGCTTCAACACTCTAATACTCGACAAAGCTCCTTTGGCAACTTCACTTCACCTGTTCAACTTGCACGTGGGAAATACGTACAAGGCTGAGTACTTTGAAGTACTCAGTGGAATCATGCCAAAACATTTTATTGTCAGCCATTAAAGTGAGACATAGGGGTTTTAGCAAAAACCTATGCTCACGAAAACATTTTAAATCAAAAAGAAAAGACGCTTGCAAGCTAATTACTGGTAATCCATCATATCTGAGCTGGGGTGTATCCGGAGAGGTTGGCCACCCTCCCGGATACCTGACCGGCCAATCTTGTAGCTCACGGTCAACTGAGTGCACTAACTCACCGAGAATTTGACCTCGGTGAGCCCGAATCATTAAGATAAGCTGAGGCATAAGCCTCCTCAGATAGATCTCATACAAAACAAAAACATTATATGGCCTGACAATTCTTTAAAGAAAATAACTGTAGCATAAAGAAACATTTTAGTTTTCTGAAGGCCCACCTCGATAGCTTTCCTGAATATAACTGAATAACTCTGGGCGCCGCCTTAGTCTCGGCCTTATCCTTCGCCTAACCTCGTTCAAAGAACGTGAAATAAGAGACATGAAAGGGAATCGATAATCTTATCGATCTATGCGAAGGTTGTCTTTTATCGAGGTTATGATCTCTTTTACTGATAGATCTCCTTTACTGATAAATCTCTTTCACTATAAATCTCTTTTACTGATAAATCTCTTTTACTGATAAATCTCTTTTACTGATAAATCTCTTTTACTGATAGTGTTATCATGGTTATTCTTTTAGTCGAGAGTTCCTCGATTCTCATTTGAAATCGATCACTTCGATCGATTCTGGTGTCTTACTGTCTTTTCATCCTCGACAGATTTCGCAGGATATTCAATTAAGCCATTAATGAGGCTTAGTGATTTTATTACACGTTATAAGTGGTCTAAATATTACTGAGCTAAATCTTATTGAAGGATATAAGTGGTCTACACTTATAAGATAAATATTACTGGATTTGATTTATTAATAGATCTGAGGTTTATAATTTACTTGAGGCCCATTAGAATTGTTAAGGGTTTAAGCCCAATTATTTAAACTCGGAAAATTACTAAATCGAGCTCGGGAAATTATTACGTGCAGCTCTCGTCTTCTATTTTAAATATCGGCCCAATGAAATATTCTGGCCCAAGTGTCTAATAATTTCGGCCCATCACTTAAATAATTCTTGGCCCAACTGGAAAATAAATCTAGCCCAACACTAAGTAGTTCTCGGCCCAATCGCTAGTTAGTCCTCGGCCCAAGTGGAAAATAATTCCGGTTTATGAGTAAAATTCGATTCGTCTAATCCCGTCGAGTTCGGCCCGATATAATCTCTACGGCCCGTCAAGTAATTAATTCGGCCCAACGATTCTCCCGGCCCGGGTCCATATCGGCCCGAAAGCCCGGTACTGAAGCTGCATAACCAACCCTCTCTCTCTCTCTCTCTAGCGCGATCTCTCTCTCTCTCTCTTTCTCTTCTCCCGCTCTCGGCGGATTGCCGTCGCCGTTGCTGTTCTTTCCCGCCGGCATCGGCCGGCGTGCTCCGTCATCGATCGGCGTTCGACGCCTTCACCCTCTCTCTATCTATTTCCTGATTTCTCGGCTTCCCGGCCAAGGGGAGCCCTAATTCTGAAATTGGAGGGCTTGGTGATTCGCCGGCTTCCGGCGCCTCGGCGCCGGCCTTGCCTTGCTAACACGGTGCGCCGGCCGTGCTTCCTTCCTCGCCTGTGGTTCCCTTCGTCCGGAACGCTGCTGCTGGTCATCCCCTGCCATCGCGCCCGTCGTCGTTGCTGGCGGCTCTTCTCTCGCCTAGCCGCGGCTCGCCTGCCCTATTCACGTCACTGCCCTAGCCCTCGTGGCTAGGGCACGTTGCCGTCAGCCACCGTCGGCCTGCATTCCTCCTTCCCTCTCTGTCTGCGTTCTGCTCCTTCGGCGCCGGCGGTGACGCCGTCGCCGGTGCCTTCTCCTACTCCATCTTCTGACCTCTCTCTTTTCTCTCATTTGCAGGGGGATGCAGGCGATCCCGGTGCTGCAGTAGCCTCCATCGAGGTCGTCGTTGGCCGGGTAGTCTCTGGTAAGGCTCGGGAGAAGGCTGCCATGTTCCGGCGTTGCCTCAACTCCCACCCTCGGCCATCCTTGCTCTTCCGACAGGTTCGGTTCTTCACCCCTTTCCCCCTCGTTTCTCTTTCCATTCGATTATGAGCTATACTAGTTGATTTAGGGGCTTATGGGCTTGATTAGGAGGCATTTTGGGGCTGATTTTGCTTGAGTGTCTTATGCGTTTGGTGGAAGCATAATTTCCAGATTTTGGTAATCTTCAAGTTGGGTCTTTGTTGTGTTGAATGATTAGATTAGATTAGAGATTGTTATGCATGCAAGGCCTTAGGCTTGTTAGAGGAGATTCTATGGGGTTAAATGAGAGTCGAAATCTGATTTTTGAGCTTCTTATACACATGCATTGCTAGATTGATTAATCTATGTGTTCATGCTTTGGTTATTGAGGTCTTGGTTATATCTATCATGCTTGAATGGTGTCTAGGCTTTAGATCAAGCCTTGCATGCTGTTTTTCGGTTCTTCTAGGGAGTATGTAAACATGCTTAAGCTTGCTAGTGTTTAGAGAGAGTGATGAGGAGTCTTACTTGTAAATCTTAGAGGTTGAAATCTGAGTTCTTGAGCTAGATCGTGGATGTCCCCTTTCTCTTTGTTGCTTCCTCCCTCTTGTTCCTTCTCTATATCGATGCAACTTGAAGCCTACACTTGCATGTTTGATTTCTAGATTTTAGGGGTCTTGATACTCATGCTAGGGGAAAGAGTGGGGGGTCTTTCTCACCTTTAGAACTAAAATCGAGTCTCTAGCTTCCGATTAGAGGGTTGTCCTCTTCTAATCTTGTTTCGAATACCTTCTTCTTCCTTCGTTCTTCACTCTAGAGATAAGGAGGCGATCCTTAGTTAATGTATATGCATGTTGGGTTCTTGAAGGGAAAGTGAGAGGGGTTACCGTAGGAGATTCGGTGCTTGGAAGGGGCTGCCGGAGGCTGTTTTCCGGCTACCCTCTCGGCTGGAAATTTGCTGCTCCTCCTTACTCTCTAATTTCTCCCTATTTGCTTCCTTGTGTGTTTACTTGGATGAATGGTTGTGACTAGTTTGTGTTTGGTTTGTGTAGGATGAGAGTGTTTCTTCAAGAGTGCTTGTTGCATGGACGACACTTGTAGGAGGAGGTGAAAGAGGAGTTGACGTGTATGCTTGGGAGATTTCTACCACTCCACATGTAACAATGAGGATGAGGGTGCTTAATGGTGTTCTAATCTCTTCCTAATTGTAGTTAGAGGTGTTAGTTTTCTCTAATTGTGCTTGAGTGAGATTAGTGAAAGTTGAATCCCAGATTTGTGTTTTACTGTGTTCTGCCGCTTCTTCACTTCTTTTCTTTTCTTTTTCTTTTATTTTTATTATGTATTTATCCACATGTAAATACTATGGGCTTGAGATATTGGGGTCTTGGGCCCCTTTTATATTTTGCTGATGGGTATTAAATCTGAAATGGGCTCTCTCTCTTTCTTAGCTAATAAAATCGAACAATTCGAGTAATTACTCGTGAAGTGGGCTTCGATAATTAACTGGGCCTTGTACGATTAACTGGGCCTTGTAACTCCTAAGTGGGCCTTGTACTTTATCAAATGGGCCTCGAAATCAATTGGGCATCGGCCCAAAAATTAAATACTGAATTTTCTTTTACCGATTCGTTTTGTCGGCTTTTCTTATTTAGTTCGGTTCTCGTTTCGGGAAGTTCTGATGTTATTAAACGTAACACTACTAACAGTAGTACTTAAAATTTTATTTCACTCATAATAGTGATAATACTACTGATTGGTGTTTAGATGTTAGGATTTTCATTATGATGAAGAGAGAGAGCGAGCCGGACCTGAACGATTCCCGTTTTTGGGCCCCAAACGATCCCCGTTGGCAAGATCCACGGTTCCGAGGTCCATTCAACCCATAGCTTTGTTTTGTGTCTTTCTATTTTTGTTTTGAGTCTTTTATTTCTTTATTTCGTGCACTTTTACGCTTTGGTAGTTTGTTTTGGTGTTTGTTTTGTAGGTACTACTTGGAGTCTTTCGAGATTTTGAGTTATTGGTCGTCATCTTGCGATAAGTTCCTTCTTTCCTTCTCCTTTTTATTTTCTTGCAATGGGGACATTGCTTGATTTTAAGTGTGGGGGAGGGTCTTTGAAACTTTTGGCATGATTAGTTTGTTTTTGTTTGCTTGATCGAGTCTTGTATGTGATCGAGTTTTGTTATTCCCCAATTAGGAATTTGTTTGATTTTGAGCCCTATAAGCATGTGACTTAGGATCGATGTGAATGATTCGATGATGGAATCTTTAGTTGTTGGAATTGATTTAGCATAAATTAGGTTGGTTTAATCTTGAGTTGTGATATATTATGATTCGATGAGTTGTGGGGCACGAATTGATATGAGTATTGAGGAAAGTGATTTATGATTTTTAGTTGAGTGATAAATCATGATTGTTACGACTTGGATTGCTAGATTACTTTCCCCTTATGTTAGAAAAAAAAAAAAAAAGAGTTGTGTTTTATTTGAATAAAAGAGTTGATAGGATTCTGCTCCTCTTACTTGTAACGTATGAAAATACTAGAGTAATGAGCATGGGAAACCACATGAAAAGGCTTCGAGAGACCCTCGAATGATCACATTTCATGAACTTTGTCCTAGATGATACTCATGTATATTAGAATAAGTGTTCGTAGGCATTCTACCCCTCTTGACAATGGGTACGGGAAACCGCACTAGGAGGCTCGATGTGACCCATCGATGATTAAACCTAGTGAATTATGTGCCATAAACGTTCACATGTTAAAAAAAAAAAAGAGAAAATAAAGAGTTGTTTATTTGTTGAATAAAAAGGGGAAGTAGGCTAGACGTCTAAGTTGTGGTGATCTTGATATTTGTGAGATGTGTGTTATCATTGCTTTTCCTCTTACTTGGATTGATTTATAAGCCGCATAGTTTGTTGATGATGATTGTTCATAACTTGGGATTAAAGAGACCTTGTTTGAGTTTGTCGATTCCGGCGATTAAATGTTCTATGATTTGAATTGTTTGGATTGAGTCTAAGTTGGATGTTTATATTGCTTGAGGACAAGCAAAGGTCTAAGTGTGGGGGATTTTGATTGGTGTTTAGATGTTAGGATTTTCATTATGTTTTTGTGTCTTTTTTCGTTGTGTTTTTGTGTCTTTTCGTGTGTCTTTGGCTATGATTTGGTTGTTTGGAGTTTTTGGTACTTGTAGGATAAAAAGGGCGGAAACGAGAAGAAAAGCAATCATTGACCTCGAGTTCTAACCTCTCATGATTTTATTGAAGATTCATTTTGGATGTAATGAAAGCATTATATCGAAGAGGGGTTCGATAGGAGCATGTAGGCGAAAACGGGGGTCAATTTGGAGTTCGGACGAGGAAGTTACGGCCAAAACAAGAAAGAAGCGCGCAGTCCCAGCGAACCAGCATTGGAGCGCTCGCTCCAAGGTGTTGGAGCGCCCGCTCCAGTTCAGCAGTTGAAGGATTTTTGCGAAGCCAATATGGAGCGCCCGCTCCCATCCTTTGGAGCGCCTGCTCCACGTCTGGCGTGTTTTCTTACTTGTTTCCTTGTTGGAATCGAACTTCTACCTTATTATATATAGGCCATTAGGGCACGAATTTGGACAAGCTTTTACCTTAGTTTTTTCAGTTCTAAATACTCTAGCTTTAGTTTTTATTGCTTTCTTTAGTTCGAATCCGGATTCGTAGTTCGTTGCAGTTTAATTCTAGTTCTTCGTTCTTCGTTATTTTCGTAAGTTATTTTATTGCTTTCGTTTAATTGCTTTAATTACTTGCTTTAGTTCTAGATTCGATTTCTTTATTGCTTCGTTTAATTTCCTTAGTTTAATTTCGTTCGTTCGGTTTTCAAAGACTAGTTTGGATTCGTTTTTCTTTCGTTTTCAATTCTCTCGTTTTCAAAGTTCTTAGAGTTAGATTTATTTATTTAATTTCCAGATTTTCAGATTTAGTTTAATTCATGTCTAGATTCGTTTTCTTTTCTTTCGTTGCTTTCTTTATTGCTTTCCTTTCGATTCTTGCCTAGGTAGATTTATTGTTTTCTTTAGTTTAATTCTTAGATTAATTTCCAGCTTTCTAGATTAGATTTATTTGCTTTGATTTATTGCTTTGATTTATTTTCTTGCCTAGGATTTAAAATCAAAAAAAAATTCAAAATTCTTTTTACTTGCTTTCTTAGTTTTAGGCTAGATTAGGATTTTTGCTACACGATTATTTGCCCTGCAAAGTTTTCCTTGAGATTCGACATTGGGTTTTTACTTACTAAGTGCTAGGATAGATTTCGTTCTATTGCGAACACTTTTTAGTGAAACAACTACTTTCAACGTTCCTTTTCTTATTTAAAAAAAAATGCCGAAGTTTTTATTAATCACTACTAAAAACTGCGGTCATTACATCCTACACCCCTTACAAAAAATTTCGTCCCGAAATTTACTTACCTTCTAAAACAATTCGGGTATTTCTCTTTCATTTTGTCCTCCAACTCCCATGTGGCTTCCTCCCATCCGTGGTGCTTCCACTGCACCTTCACTAAACGACTTTGCTTATTCCCAAGCTGCTGAATTGTTCCGATCAACGATGGCTTCAGGTTTCGTCTCGTAGCTCAAATCGGGTTCTATAACTGCTTCCTCCTGTCGAATCACGTGTTTGGGGTCGAACACGTATTTACTTAGTTGAGATACATGAAATACGTTGTGATCGCTTCCTAGGTTTGGAGGTAACGCTGACCTGTACGTCACAGGTCCTACCTTCCCTAGATCAAGGTCTGATGGAACGAGGTTTCAATTAGCCTTTGATTCTGAATCTGGTCATTCCCTTGGTGGGGAAATTTTTAGGGAGACCTTGTCTTCTGCTTCGAGGTGTAACTCGAATCTACATTGTCATCGTAAGACTTCTGGCTACTATGAGCTTCCTTTATCATATCTCTGATTAGTTGCTTTACTCAACCATTTCTTCGATCATACATTGATCTTAATTCTTTCTCATCTCCCACCTCATCTCAATAGAGTGGTGGTCTACACTTTATTCTTTGTGTGGTGCATTGCACGATACTGAGTCTATGGTGTATGGTGGGTTTAAGTAATTGAGCTAGGGTAATATCGTTTTCCAGTTTCTGCTTCCACCGGGTATCGCCTCCATAAAAAGATCCTCGAGGTCTGACGGAACTGATATGTTAACCTTCACAATGCTAGTCTTATCTTCTCTAGACATTCGTATGGTCCAAATATACTGTTGTTAGTCTTTCTTTCGCACTAAATATAGCTATTGCATATAATGTGAAACTTCTGGGAAGGCTTGTCTCTTAGTTCGAATCGTAATTTAACTTGCCGGTTTAGCAGGTGACTCATGTTCGTCTTAAGATTCTTTTATTCTGTCTCTAATTGATCTTATGAACTATCCGTTTCAAGTAACTATATCTCTTGGCCGGTTCGTGTTAACCTTGTTACCTTTAGACCACATGCTCATCATGATCCTCATCGTTTATGGGATAAATATCTTCGTGATACACTGATCGAATCTGTATCGATACTAGACATGCTACGAGTTCACAAGTTGTTATTTGCATTAGAGCACTAGTGCTTCGGTGGCCCGTACGAACTCATCTTATTGTTAGGTGATACCATTAGTCTGCGAGCGTCTAGACCTTCTTTGTCGGCCTTAGGCATTTTCCAAATTTTAATATACCTTAGTTATATACTTAAGTCCATATACCCTTCTATCTACTCCTTTCATGAGTGTAATCATGTATCACTGATAATACTAGGGTCGGGATATTGATCGTTTCAAGATTTGTATTTCACTCGAGTCTATTTTCTCCTTGGTCTTTGTGCTAGCGTAGCTATTGTTGGGGTTTTTGTATAACTAAAGCAAAACCAGTTGTTTTAGTGGTTACGACACAGGTCCACTGTTAACAATCCCTATCTGGAAGAATATGTATAAGCAAGAATAAAGCCCATTATCACATGTTTTAGACCACGTGTCGATCTGAGTTCGGAGAGGATCACGAAGGTCGTTGATAATGATGAGATATAAACAGTTCACAGTCGAGATAGCTTGGGCTGAGCTATCGGTCTAGACTGCAGCTTAATGGTAGTGATGAGTCTTAATCACTAATTATGCTGGTACGGTGGAACGTATTGAAGGATCAAGGGAGATAATGCTCTTCTGATGCTGACCCTGTATCAAAGGTGATATATGTGAAGAGCAACACATCTCAGGCTCTAGCTCAATCTTAACCTTGGTAAACTATTAGATGTATATGTATTCTTCGATGTTACTTTGATTTACGATGATATGAACTTCTCGTTAGTTCATCTTAATCATGTCGTACTTTGGGTAACACGAAGATGCATAGTATATCTAATAAGTGTTATCAACAAGCCGTGTCCTGTGTGAGTGCAGGCTGACGTTATCCCCTCAGGGAGTTCACAATGTTTATTATACCAAGTCATGCATGCTGATTAAGTTCAGGTATAATAATGAGGAGTGAACGGGTACTACCTGAGGAATAGATGTTACCAATTAGGAGCAGTCATGGTAGCTCTAATTGATTAACGGATATGGAAGGTCTTAAACACGGGGGTCGAACTAAACAAAATACCAACCCAATCTACATAATTGGGACAGAGCGGTGATTCAGCTATGACACTTTAGTGGAGTGCGTCATAGTTCTAATGAGATACATGTTCAGGGGTGGACATGGAAATATCGAATTAGATAAGGCCCAACTCTGTCTGGTATCCGATCCCTAGGATGGCCCAAACAGACCTCAGGAATCGATCTAAATAGTATTATTGAGTATGGGCTCAATAATTGGACTTAGGCCCAGTATATGATATATATATTGGATTTATATTCGTTGGATGGATATTAAATCTAATTAATTTAGATTTAATCATTCAAGGATAAGATTAAATCTAATAGGATAAGATTTATTTAATTAAATCTTATGGGGATAAATATCATATAAATAAATATATTTAGTATATATTTATCTATTTATTCTTCTACTGGAATTAGGATAAATTCTATTTGTTATAATTAATTCCTTCTTCTACTGAACAGATTAATTCCTTATTAATTCCGTATTAATAAAGGAATAGGATTTGTAAGTTATGGAAAGAGAATAAATATGGGATAGGCAAAGTTATGGTTAGAGATAAATAAGGAATCATATCTCCTTATTTATGTACCATATAAATACTCAAGTCTCTCATCAAAACCCTAGTAGTTCTCCAGCCATCACACACGAGATTTGTGAGAGTGAGATTGGCCCGAATCCCTAGGCATGAGAGAGAGAGAGTCGACCGCTGGTTTCTGAGTGAGGGAGATCGAGGTTCCAGTGATCTTGAGACGTCCACCAAGTCTCAGATCTGAAGGTGTGGGATCACATCCTAGATGATCAGAACCGTAGATCGATCAGACACGACTCAGATTGCACGTTCTTCATAATCATAAGGTATGTACTCGAGCCCTTGCATGAACTTATGTGCACGATCGAATCAACACATCCGACCAAGATCTGGGTCGGGGCGGCTTTCAAGCAGCCGTCCCAACAAGTGGTATCAGAGCCCGAGGTTTTTGGATCGGCTCTGTGTTGAATCGAATTTTATGTTCATGCATTCGAGTCATCATGATTATGTGTGCATGCTGCTGTCCGGGATTTACGTGCGTTAATTTTATCGTTTATCGTTTTATCGTTGTTCGTTTTGTTATAAATCGGCGAGATAATAAGGTGCCGATTAGATTAGGATTCGTTTTGTATTTTTCGATTTGTTTTATTGCTGGAGAATCGAGGAATTGTTGAACGAGGTCCGAGACGAACACGAGACGAAGGCGCTCGACGGCCGCAGGCGGCGGCGCGTCGGCCAGCGCACGGCGGTGGGCGGCGTAATCTGCCGCGATTCGCGCGGCTGCTCCTCGTCATGTTTTCACGGCGGCCGAGCCCTAGGATTCATCCTAGGGTTCAGGCGAGCCGGAGACGAGAGGCGGCGGCGGCAGAATCGGCGGCGGACGGCGGGACGGGCGAAGGCAGCGGCGGCGACGTGAAACCCCTAGGGTTTTGCTTCGCGCGTGTGCTGCTGGGCCTGAACCGTGGCCTGCCCGGCGGTCTAGCGCCCGGCTCGACGTCGAAACACAGCCATGGCGACGCCAAACGGACGGTGGCGGCGCGGCAGGGGCTGCGGCGGCGAGTTGCAGCAGCGGCGGCCGAAAATCCTAACAGGTTCTTGGCTCGCGCGCTGCTTGGCTCAAGCCCGCGGCCCGACGGTGGTTCGACGACGACAGGGGCGCGGAGGAAGGCGGACAGCAGGTCCGGTGGTCCCCTGACCACCGGCGACGGCGGCTATGGCGCGAGCAACGGCAGCGGCGGCAGCTTGGTTTGTCCCCTGCGCGCGCGCGCTGCCGGACCTAGCCACGGCTGCCCCGGCTCGAACCCAGCACCTCCGGTGATGGTGGGGACGCCGGCGAGCTAGTGGGAGCGACCGGTGGCGTTCCAGCCACCGGCGGTGGCTCGCGGCGACGGCGCTGCTTCTTGCAGCGGATAACGGCGAAGGCGACGGCGGTTTTGGCAACGGTGACGAGCAGTGGCTCGGGCTGGCGCACCCAGCCCGGACCCAGCCACGTCAGGCTCGTCGTGGAGTCAAGACGGTGGTCCCGGTACGCGCCGCGGCGGCGCGTGGCCGGTTTTTCGGACGAAGGGCTGTTCGTTTTTCAACGTTCAGCCCGTGACGTTGACGACGGTTAGGGTTTTCCGAAACCTAGGCATGATCGTCGACGGCTAGGGTTTTCGTACCCTAGTTCATTTCGAAAATTCGCTCTCCGTTTTTGGTAATTAGGGTTTTCCGCACCCTTGTTATTTCGAGCAGTTGCTATTTTTGGAAGGTGGACTTGAAGACCGGGGATGGCTTCCAAATTGAAGATTAAAGACCGGAGCTTGTTCCGGGATTTTTTTTCATTAAATGTAATAGATAGGGCTTTCTATTCCCGGTCGGCAGCCTATTTATTTATTTAATTATTATGCATGCTATGGATGGATTTAAATTACGCGATGAGATGATTAGCATGTTTTGCATGTTATAGTTGCTTTACATTGTTTGCGTAATAGAAATAACATGCATAGGGGTCATAGCATGCTGGTTTTAATGATTTCAATGCGAGCATGTTTTATTACTTGCGCTTAGAAATGATGTGATAGGACTTAATTGTCTATGTGCTACGATTGTCACACAAACCCTTAAAAAGACTAAGCGGTATAGTTAATCGATTATTGGTTAATTGATTTAAAGGACCTCCATATTTGGTTTAAAAATGAAATAATTAGCATTCGCGTTGACAATGAGTCTTCCTCCCTATAGGAGATGCTAGTTATGGATTTCATTGGTTTAGACTTCATAAAAGGATAATTTGATTTAAAATGAAATAATTAGTATTCGCGTTGACAATGAGTCTTCCTCCCTATAGGAGATACTAATTATGGAATTCATTGGTTAATTCAAATATTGATAATATGGGAAAAATTATTTTATAAAGGTATTTCCTCCTTTCGGTAGGATTGCTCTTAATAGAATTATTTTCGGGATATTAAAATATGGTTGTAGCTTAGCTGCTTATTGATGAATCCTCCTATAGAGGTCACTTCTCGAATTAGCAGGGTCCCGAGGCACGGGTTATTACTTCTTTGTTTCACTATGGTCTGTGTGATGGGATAAGAAATAAAATAGACTGCGGTCATGGTCGATAAGTTTATAGGTAGCATCCACCTATAGTGGACTATTTGTAAATAGTATCGGGCTACTCGTTTGTTGGTTCAATGTTATTATTGGGTTTATAACATTGATAACATAAATTATTTTTGCTTACGAGTTTTTGTTTACTTGTTATTTATTTCAGATATGTCTATTGTTTCTATTCGCACGAAGATTTGTTGTTTTGCTTTTTCTGATGGTGTTCCGGATTCCTTTCGATTTCGACTACTCAGTTTCCTGGCACGGAAGGAGATTAGTTTCCTGAGGTTTGAGGATTTCCTCAACTTCAAGTAATTCATTATGAGGTTTAAGAACCTCGTATACATGTACGTGTCGTATGGAGGCGCTATGTCAGGAAAGTCTGTGTGCGAGGTTCTCCTTGCATGTTTTCCGGGTTGGTTCCTGGCTCTTAGGGATGCAGTCATCCCTAACCACATCATTCATGAGGATCCAATTGCCCTTATTGGGGAATTGCTCGTGGTTGACAGGGAGAGGATTGATATTCTGCGGACTGCCTGTGAGGCGGAAAGGAACTTTTGGGATCAGCCTGTTGATAAGGACGTCGATTTGATTGAGCATTTTAATGCTCAGGATAATGAGACGATCATAGACGAGTACCTCCATTCACTGAGGATTGATGATCTTGAGTATGACGGACTCGTTCACGATGTGAATGAGCTGAACTCTGATCAATCCATCCAGGAAGTGGGCGATTTTTAGCATGACGGACACGTTCACGATGTGAATGAGCTGAGCTTTGATCAGTCCACTCAGGAAGTGAATGATGCCAGGAAGGAGAGACCTCCGATTATAAAGGTCTATCAGAGGAGGAACAAGAAGTTGAAGATAGATGGAGGTATGTCAGACTCTTGTAACATGAAAAACCAAATTATACTAGTTCAGTCCTCACGAACGGATTTAACTGGTGGATATTAATTGTGGTTTGTTGCAATCTTTTTAGGTTCAGCTACGAAGAATGAGTAGGACGACTTCAAGTTCTTGAGCTCGACAAGCGTCATTCCGATGATGCAGTTGTCCAAAAGACTTGAAGAATTCTTATCTTAGTTTTATCTTGGTTTTTGGATATTAGATTTGGTTTATTACTTCTTCACTACATTATTTGCCTCGTTTTGGCGGATACTTATGTTTTATGTTGGTGGATGATAGTTTTCTTACATTGTATTAGAGATTTATTTCTTTAATACTGGTTGTTTTGATATATCATTCGTAGTGGGAGTAATAATTTTGAATCTTAAGAGATATTCCAAAATGTGTTATGATAAATGTTGCACTTCTTGTTCGAGATTGTCTTTCAATAAAGTACTACTTCACTATATCTAAATCTATGTTTTTTCTTTATTTGAAATGAAATGATTAAATATTCGTGTTGATCATGGATTTCATTGTGATTTAAAATGAAATTAATAAGCATTCGCGATGACTTCGGGTCTTCCTCCCTTCGGAGAAGCTAATTATGGTTTTCATTGGTTAAATCTGTTCGGAAATAAGGATAATTGCACACGAAGTGTAGCAAGTTTAATGTTAGATTTAGTAACAAGCTGGATTAGTAGTCATCCTTCAAGGAAAGACAAGTATTTATTCTTGAGTAACATCCAAGAATAATAGGAATTAATGGATTGGAACATCATAAGGCCGGAAGTACAAGACAGATAACCAAAAGGATCTGCACAAGATTATTTTAGGATCCTTGTCACAGTGGGAGCTTTTTCGAGTGTGTCTCGAAAATGGTGAATTGTTCATCGAGAAATCTAATTTCTTGGATAGTGAACAAACCAAGTTGACTAATAAGGATTAGTTAGATGAAAGCAGTTGCCTATCATTAATTAGTCTATGAGTTTAACACTCGAAAGACTTGCAAGTTGTATGCTCATATTCGTTGAGGACATACATGAGGAAAACATGGATGTAATTTGAGAAAAGGGAAGAATTCTCTCAAAAGTTCTATGTTTCGGGGCAGACACATTGCAATGTGTAGTATAATGATTAAAGCATTCATTTGTCAGACAACACATATAGATTCGTTCATGAAATGTGTTGACAAAGGGTATATCTTTCATCTACAAAAGACGTTGAATTGGTTGTCTTGTACATTGTGAGATAATATTACTAGCACTTGGAGACAATGTGAAAGTATTATCTGACACAATAGGTGGTGATTATTTGAACAGTTTAGAATGAAGGTTAGGAGTAATGTTAGATATATCTGCGGATAGTACAACATTATTCAAGTACTCTTCATAGACTACTGTTGTGGAAAAGTTTGCAATACACCTGGATATTGCATAAGAAGCCAAATATATGTTAGTGCTGTGTGCATGGTAACGGATATAGTCCATCATGTTTGAGGACACGGATAATCGAATGGTAGTTAGAAAAAATGACATCATCGGCCTTTTACTATGGATTCACGTAAGAAGCAGAATTGTCTTGAAGATTCTCACGCAGTGAAATGCTGAGAGGGAGCTAGAATTCTTACACCCCTGGAAGAATTCTAAGTGCAGTGGCAAATTTTCGAGATTTGGAAATGCCGGTAACAACATAGTGAGTACCTAAGATTAAGGCAATTTCACGGGAAAGATAGAAACACTAGAGGAATGAACGATGACGGTTCCGTCACTAAGTGCCACATGTCAGGTATAATGTAGCACGTGGCTGACATGTCTTAGTGAGCCTCCCACGGCAAGGTACACTAAAAGGTAAAATCTTTGAGTATAAGTGGGAGAAAAAGTGTATGATGGTTGGTAACGATTGCGATCGTGCGATTGTTAACATTGTACATGGATGAAGTCATATGGTTTCCTGTAGACGCGTTGGTATACTAAAAGGTTTTACTTTAGTATAAGTGGGAGATTGTTGGGGTTGTTGTATAACTAAAGCAAAACCAGTTGTTTTAGTGGTTACGACACAGGTCCACTGTTAACAATCCCTGTCTGGAAGAATATGTATAAGCAAGAATAAAGCCCATTATCACATGTTTTAGACCACGTGTCGATCTGAGTTCGGAGAGGATCACGAAGGTCGTTGATAATGATGAGATATAAACAGTTCACAGTCGAGATAGCTTGGGCTGAGCTATCGGTCTAGACTGCAGCTTAATGGTAGTGATGAGTCCTAATCACTAATTATGCTGGTACGGTGGAACGTATTGAAGGATCAAGGGAGATAATGCTCTTCTGATACTGACCCTGTATCAAAGGTGATATAGGTGAAGAGAAACACATCTCAGGCTCTAGCTCGATCTTAACCTTGGTAAACTATTAGATGTATATGTATTCTTCGATGTTACTTTGATTTACGATGATATGAACTTCTCGTTAGTTCATCTTAATCATGTCGTACTTTGGGTAACACGAAGATGCATAGTATATCTAATAAGTGTTATCAACAAGCCGTGTCCTGTGTGAGTGCAGGCTGACGTTATCCCCTCAGGGAGTTCACAATGTTTATTATACCAAGTCATGCATGCTGATTAAGTTCAAGTATAATAATGAGGAGTGAACGGGTACTACCTGAGGAATAGATGTTAACAATTAGGAGCAGTCATGGTAGCTCTAATTGACTAACGGATATGGAAGGTCTTAAACACGGGGGTCGAACTAAACAAAATACCAACCCAATCTACATAATTGGGACAGAGCGGTGATTCAGCTATGACACTTTAGTGGAGTGCGTCATAGTTCTAATGAGATTCATGTTCAGGGGTGGACATGGAAATATCGAATTAGATAAGGCCCAACTCTGTCTGGTATCCGATCCCTAGGATGGCCCAAACAGACCTCAGGAATCGATCTAAATAGTATTATTGAGTATGGGCTCAATAATTGGACTCAGGCCCAGTATATGATATATATTGGATTTATATCCGTTGGATGGATATTAAATCTAATTAATTTTGATTTAATCATTCAAGGATAAGATTAAATCTAATAGGATAAGATTTATTTAATTAAATCTTATGGGGATAAATATCATATAAATAAATATATTTAGTATATATTTATCTATTTATTCTTCTACTGGAATTAGGATAAATTCTATTTGTTAGAATTAATTCCTTCTTCTACTGAACAGATTAATTCCTTATTAATTCCGTATTAATAAAGGAATAGGATTTGTAAGTTATGGAAAGAGAATAAATATGGGATAGGCAAAGATATGGTTAGAGATAAATAAGGAATCATATCTCCTTATTTATGTACCATATAAATACTCAAGTCTCTCATCAAAACCCTAGTAGTTCTCCAGCCATCACACACGAGATTTGTGAGAGTGAGATTGGCGCGAATCCCTAGGCGTGAGAGAGAGAGAGTCGGCCGCTGGTTTCTGAGTGAGGGAGATCGAGGTTCCAGTGATCTTGAGACGTCCACCAAGTCTCAGATCTGAAGGCGTGGGATCACATCCTAGAAGATCAGAATCGTAGATCGATCAGACACGACTCAGATTGCACGTTCTTCATAATCATAAGGTATGTACTCGAGCCCTTGCATGAACTTATATGCACGATCGAATCAACACATCCGAACCAAGATCCGGGTCGGGGCGGCTTTCAAGCAGCCGTCCCAACAGCTATGACCTGCTCCACGTACTATAGTCGACTCATAAGTCGCGGTATTAACAACCGTTATCTTAGATATTTCTGCTTTAACTCGTTGGTTAAGACAATTATTTCTGGATTACTTGTAGTACTTTGCACCTTTACTCGCAGTCGTCTGTATAAGGTAGAGATACGTATCGTGCCTATGCTTGTCATACGGGTTATATCGACAATCTTGATACTCGTCGTAGAGGTATCATCATAGCTATATTCCCTATTGTAGGAATGTGGTATATATATATATATATATATATCAATCGTTTCTCTCTCGAGAATTCGTAGTATACATTCTTCGACCTAGGTAGTTCTTTCCTGCTGATTATTGGTTCTGAGTGTCGCTCGAGTAACATCAGACCAAGTGTTTTCATTTCCTTTTTGCAGTCGTTTATGGATCTGGTGTATCTGGATGTAATGCCTCATAAGTCCGGCTGGTGTCATACTTAACTGATCAATTATTCTTGGTCGTGAAGGTGATAACGATTCGCTTGTTATTAATCCACGTATAACTATAGTACTTTAAGGCATCATGCGTGGGTGTCTGTCTCTAGGGAGATCTCATGGATTCTTATTGTCTATCCTTCTTGATGTATCATCTTATCTTTCATAAGTTGTAAAGAGGTATTCTTGATTAATAGTAGGTTTCTTCCTTTCTAAGTGTTACTTAAAGCTTTCAAGGTTTCATTTTTTTTAGGGTTCTAGCTCATCTGTCTTCCTTCATACTGCTTACATGACTACTTGAGTCGATTTCATAACCCATATAGGGTCTCTACTCATTATCGTGAATACACTACACGACTGTGATTTTTCCTTTTGGCGGAACATTCTGGGTTGAGCATAATCTCATATTCAGACTTCATGATATACGTGACTCGAAATTTTATCTTTAGTCGTCTATTGTATGCACTAATGCACTTTGATGTTACCTTGGACCGAAAATTCTAACTTCTATTACTATCCTTCTCGAGGCTGACTTACGTATCTGTCAGGGATTTTAGAAGTTCTAGTCAGGTAGTCTCGCTGTCTCAATTAGTAAGCTTTGACGACAGTGTTAATAATTACCTCTCTGTGATGGAACAAAATGTTTCAGTCGTATAGTTTTCCATCTAATAAAACACTTCTTCATTCACTCGATTATCATTCCTTCTATATGTTTTAATATTCTCGTGTGTTTGTACCTCACATACCAATAATTATGTTCTTAAGACACTTAAGATATGGATTCTTATTAACTCAAGGGACTTATGAAAATAATACAATGGTTTTAATTATTTATTCGAACTTGCAATATACATTAGGTATCTGGGCACGTCGAATGCTCACACTACTTCTTGGTTAAGGATTCGATCTAGATGGTTTTCGTTCGACTCTCATGACGTGAGGGTTTTAGTAAAAAATTCTCTTCTATCAACATCTTCTCTTATAATGCGATCTAGTTTCCCTAAAATAAATATAGGTTCGTCTCAATTTATTGTCCCTTATAGCTCGTTGGTTAATGATTAAAGTCACATCCCAAACTATTTTACATCTGAGTTAATCGACTTCTTAGACAACCATGTCGTTTCTTTAAAAGAATTTTGTCTCTCATATATTCTATCGGGTCATTTCTATATTGTTTAGTATATTCTTTCACTAGTCCTCGCACATCTTGATTCCAACGTGCATCATTACTATCGGCGTACATTTCACTCCTTTCTGTTATTGAGTCGTGGTTCCTTAGGTGTCCCATAACCATGTTTAGACCCTTTAGACTTACGCCTCATTCAATGCTTATTCTTACTCGCATTTCCTTTGCTCTATTGTCTATCTTGCACACTTCTCGTGGAGAGAACTATACCAACTTTGCAATAATAACAAAGCTTATGACTTACTCGAAGGTGGAACTTATGGTTGTGTATATCTATTATACGAGCATCACTCATACTGTTGTGGTGCTTCAATGTAATAGCCGCAGTTTTATTTAGTGAGTAAATAAAATTTCGGCATTATTTTAAAATTTAGAGCGTTATTATTATCACTATTATGAGTGAAATAAAATTTTAAGTACTACTGTTAGTAGTGTTACGTTTAGTAACATCAGAACTTCCCAAGACGAGAACCGAACTAAATAAGAAAGGCCGATTAAACGAATCAGTAAAAGAAAAATTCAGTATTAAATTTTGGGCCGAGGCCCATTTGATAAGTACAAGGCCCACTTAGCAGATACAAGGCCCAGTTAATTGTACAAGGCCCAGTTAATTGTTCAAGGTTCAGTTAATTACTGAAGCCCACTTCACGAATATTAGATCGATTTTATTTGGCCCAAGAGAGGGAGCCCATTTCAGAAATTATATTCAAAATAATTACAAAAGCCCAAGGCCCAAGTATTGAGCCCATAGTGTATACATATATAAATAAATAAAAAGGAAAAAGAAAAGAAAAAGAATGAGAAGGGCGTACAGCACAATCTTCCTCCCCTAAATTTCGATCAAGGAATAATAGAAATGGTCTAATTACAATTATGGATATAATTACAATTAGAGAGAGACTACTTAAGCAATTAACCACCCACATCCTACAAGTGGAGTTGTTGAAATCTCCCAAGCATGCACGTGTCACCCATGCAATACTCTCTCTTGATGAAAACACTCCAAGCCTCCCAAAAACACTCCATTTCCCTGCACAACACACACACATCAATTAACCATCATAGAAAGCAAGATAGAGAGCCAGTAGGAAGCAAGATGAACACTCGGAGGAGCACCGATCGCCGACCGAGAGGCTGCCGGAAGTACAGCCCGTCGACACTCGTTCAAGCATCAAAATTCTCTCCATTTTCCTCTAGGTAATACCTCTAATTCCCTTCCTTCAAGGGCCTAGCTTGCATGCACTAACTAGAACTCAATCCCACTATCTTTAGGAGTGAAGAACGAAGGAAAGGGGAGGTTTTCGAAACAAGATTACAAGAGGACAGCCCTCACTCAGAAGCTAGAGACTCGATTTCAGTTTTCTAATGGTGAGAAAGAACCCCACTCTTTTCCCCTAGCATGAGTACCAAGGCCCCTAACACTTAGAAATCAATCATGCAAGTGTAGGCTTCAAGTTGCATCGATATAGAGAAGGAACAAGAGGAAGGAAGCAACAAAGAGCAAGGGGACAGCCATCATTTTGGGCTCAAGAAATCAGTTTCTCAATCACTAAGATTGCAAGTAAGACTCCCTCATCACTCTCTTTAAGAACTACAAACCTTAGGCATATAATCCCCATTAGAACCACCAAATTAGCACTCTATCAAACTACCAAGCATGAAACCATAGTTTAAAACCATAAAGATTGAAGCATGAGAAGTGTAACAATTACTTAGAAGCAATGCATGTTATTTTTGAAGGTTAAAAATCAGTTTTGGAGTATTTTTAAATCACATAGAACCTCCTCTAACAAGCCTAAGGCCTTGCATGCATAACAATCTCTAATCTAATCATTCAACACAACAAAGACCCAACTAGAAGATTACCAAAATCTGGAAATTTTGCTTCCAACTAATGCATAACACACTCAAGCAAAATCAGCCTTTGAATGCTTCCAATCAAGCCCCTAACCCTCTAAATCAATAAGCATAAGTTGCTATCGAATCGAAAACAAAACGGGAAGCTAGGGAGAGAAACCGAACCTGCCGGGAATGGAGACGGAGGCTTGAGGCGTGAGGAGACGACTCCGGAAGAATGGCAGCCTTCCCTCGGCGTTGGGAGCTGTGTCACGGACGATAACAGCCGCAGTGGAATCCGGCAGTCCCAACTGAGCCGCCACGGCAACAGAATCCGCCGTCAAGAGAGCCATCATGTAACGACCGCAGTTTTTCTTAGTGAGTAATAAAAACTTCGGTGTTATTTAGTAATAAAAATTTTAAGAATATTAATATAAGTATTATTATGGAAAATAAAATTTTAAATGTTACTAGTAGTGTCGCTTATAGTGGAAATAGTATACCGAAACGAGAGTCGATTATAATCGAAGAAAGCCGATAGGGAATAATCGGTGAATTAAATTTCCTCAAAGGGGCCGAGGCCCACTTAGTTTTTGCAAGGCCCAATTAACATATTTTGGCCCACATAGTCGCCAAGGCCCAATTAACATATTTTTTGGCCCACATAGTTGTCGAGGCCCATTTAATTAATAGTTGTTCGATTTATTTGGCCCAAGGACGAGAGCACACGTTCTAAAAGAAATTCGGAAGTGATCGAAGAACCCATTACTAATAATTTCGATCCATAATAAAGTATACATGAGAAATAATAGTATGAAATAAATACATACATTCCTTTATATAGACAAGAAAAACAATAGAAATAAATTGAAGGAAGAAAAAGGGAGGGAAATCTCGGTTGTAGCATACTACGTAAGTCTGAAAATTTAAATCACTAATCTCTCTAACACCAATTAAGAATAAGAGAGGAAGAAATACTAAATATCATTAGAGACACAATTAGTACATCATTAGAAGTTTAAGTGGACAAAAAAATGCATGGGGAAGGGGAGAGCTAGAGCTAGCCATCCAACCCTTCACCTCCTTGAGTCACAAATTTGAAATGAGCCTTTCCCCAATCCAAGCCATATATGCAATGATTACAAGCCATCTCCACAAGTAAGCCCTTCATCCTTATACAAAAAGAAACAAAGGGATGAGTAGCACAAATCATACACTCACACAACACAAGAACAAGTAGAGAGAGAGAGAGAGACTGCCGAGAGCAAGGAAGAGAGAGGCTGCCGGATTCCAGCAAGCCCCCTGCCGGAATCCAGCCACCGGTGACCCCCACACATCAAGGTAAACCTCCCTCAAACCTTCCTAAGGCCTAGAATGAACATGCATTGACTTGAGAATCAATTTTCCCTTTCTAGGATAGAAGAGAGAAGAAGGGAGAAGACAAGCAAGCACAAATTGAAGGAGGACAGCCTTCATTGGGAGATAGAGGTCCAATTTCAGTTTCTAAAGGTGAGGAAAACCCCACTTCTTTCCCCTAGCATGAACAATCAAGGCTTTAACACTTAGAAACCCAACATGCAAGTGTAGGTCTCAAGTTGTATCAAGAGGAAGGGGAACCGAGGAGAAGGAGGTGACAAGGAGAAGGAGACAGCCACCAATCCAACCAAGAAAATCAGTTTCAACCTTCCACAATCACAAGTAAGACTCCCCATATCATTTCCTTTTAGAGATTCAAGCTTTTAAGCATGCAATCCCATTAAGATCACCAAAGAACCAACAATAGGCATAATTTAGAAATCCATCAACCCTTGAGCATGAAACATAGATCAAAACCTCAAGATTGAAACATAGAAAGCTTATCAATCACTTGGAGATGATGCATGTTAATCTATAGGCCAAGAACTGGAAATTCGGGCATGATAGAACACATAGGACCTCCCATAGAAGGCCTAAAGCATTGCATGTATGATAACCTTTAATTCAACCCCTCAAACCAACAAGACACCAGTTTCAAGCAATCATAAATCTGGAAAGATTGTTCTAACCAAGACACCATAAACTCAAGATAAAACAGCCCCTAAATTGCTCTAACACAACCCTAAATCCTAAAACTTGAATGACAATAAAATTGGAAATAGATCAAGAGGGTAAAGGGGTGAGTAGTGGACCTGCCAACGGTGAGAAGAGGTGCCGGAGACGGGTTTTTCGAACCCAACGGCGGCCACGAAGGGCCTGGGCAGCCTCCGCAGAGCCGCCTCCACACCGGAGCTCACCTCGGAGGGAACCTGCAAGGGGAAAAAGGAGAAGGTCAGACGCAGGGGAGAGATAAGGGAGGTACCGGCGACAACCTTGCGGCCGGCGCCGGAAATTGAGACAGAGAGAGAGATGCAGAGCACGACGAAGACAGTCGCGATGATGAACCCTAGCCATGAGGGCTAGGGCAAAGGATGGACAGAGCAAGATAGGGCAGGGAGGAGCCGCCGCAGAGGGAGGAAACGCTGCCGGCGGACTCGACGGAGAGGCGGAGAGCCGACGGGAGGAATTTCCCCAATTCCTGAGTTAGGGATTCAAATTCCCAATTGATTCCAACATTGAGAGTTAAGCGTAGATGAGGAGGACGGTGACCGGAATTATCGAAGGGGGAGAAGGGAAATTGGCGGCGATGATGCCGTCGAGCAGGGAGAGGCCGACGGCAGAGAGAGAGGAAGAGGGAGAAGTAGTCTAGAGAGGGAGAAAGAGAGAGATCGCGAGGGAGAGAAGGAGAAATGAGTGAGGGAATGTTCTGCAGTTCATAAACCATAAGCGGGCCGGGCCGAATAGACGGGCCAAACGTATTTAATATTAAAAGACGAACAAGACTTTAAAATTTAAACGGGCCGATTCATAAGCCAATTAAACCGAAGATTAGATATGTGCACAAGGGCCGCACACGATAAATTATCGAGAATAAATAATAGGCTTCGACTTTAATAATTCTATTATACTCATTAATTATAAACCAGACTAATAAAACATCAACTCAGATTAATCCTATAAGTGTAGACCACTTACATTCCTCCATAGAAACACGAGAATTAGTTAAAGGATAGCTTTTGCTTAAATCGATAAGATTATCGATTTTCAGTTCAAGTTACTTACTTTACGTTCTTTGAACGAGGTTAGGCGGAGGAACAAGCAGAGCCTAAGCAACTCCGGGAATTTCATCAGTAGTGTCAGAATAACAAGCAAGGTGGGCTTTCAAACTAAAATATTTTCCTTACATTATAGTTATTTCTTTAAAAGCATTGTCATGCCATAAATGCCTTGTTTTGTATGATGTCTATCTGAAGGGCTTCGGCCATAGTTATCAGAAAGAATTCGGGTCTATCGGGGTCGCACCTCGATGGACTTAGTGCACTTAGTTATGTAGACCGTGAGCTACCTATTGGCCGGTCGAGGTATCCGGGGGAGTGGCCACTCCTTCCGGGTACACCAGAATCATTCCAGATATGACGGATTACACCAGAAAATAGCTTGCAAGCATTCTTTTAATTTAACTGTTTTCTGTGAGTATAGGTTTTTCCTAAAACCCCTATGCCTCACTTTAATGGCTGGCAATAAAATGTTTTGGCATGTGTCCACTGAGTACTCTGTACTCAGCCCTGTACATATTTCCCGTGTGCAGGTTGATCGTGATGGATGTGGAGCAGTCCGAGGAGCTTTTTGTCGGGTATCAGTGTGTGGAAGCCTCTTGGTGGTGCGTGTCGCCATACATGCATCTCACGCTTTTTCCGCAACGTTCGCTACGTAGTTCACACAGTTTACTTCGTGTATCGTTGCAACGAGATGTTGTTTTGTATAACGTTGCAACGAGTCGAGCTCTTCGTAGCCGACGAACTCTTTATTGAATAAGCTTCCGCTCTATCATGTAATGTTCCTTGTGTAAACAGACACGTTTCCGCGTATTTTCTTTTATCAGTAATTCCTCTGTATCGAACACATTCTTTTGTCAACATTCTTGACGAATGTGGAGTATTTTGAATCGAACTTGGAGTTGTTTTCCTTGCTAGATTTTACTTTCCATTTATGTTCATGTACCCAATTTCTTCTTCATCCCATTTCTTTGCGTCACAACCTAGCTTGCCCGAGTTGTGGCGGGGCGGGTTGTGACAGAGTGGAATCAGAGCATTAGGTTCGCTCTGAAACCCAAGAGTCTTCCTTTTCATCGTAAAGTCTAGACTTGTTTCGCTAGACTTCTTAAAGCTCTCGACAAAAGCTCGACTCTCCACGACATCACGGGCGGCCAAAGGATAGGTTGCTTATCACTAATATGAGAACCTAGACGAGGTAACTCTTAGGGGTCAAATAAGGGGAGATCAAGAACGTTTAGAGAACGTAGCTCGCTTAAACTAGGATCTTTTCTTTCATTGAAACAGGTTGGATCAAAGAAGGCGAGATGCAAAACGAAGCAGAAGAAAGCTTGAGAGGGAACGATTAGAATTTATAAGCAAGATTAACGTCTCAAATACGAGACAAGTAAGGTGTCGTCGACCTTTTAATGGACGCAAGGCGAGTTTTCCGACCGCCTTTAACCTAACTCAACGGGAAATCAGTGGGAGTAGCCTAACGTTAAACTTAGAACCATGAACTTAATTAATATAGAACCCCTCTTACACTTGCATGAAACACAGATATGATCCAGTAGAATTTAGAACCATAGCTCATACTCATAGAACGTTACCTTCATCAACTTATTTAAGATTTCTGTTGTATCCTAACCTTTTGAATAGAACCTGATTAGAATTCGCTATCTCGTGTAGATGGCAGGAGCTAGACCCACCCTCGACGTGCCCTCAGCGCACCTCCCGTACCCGCTCCCTTGTCCGGCGGGGGAGGCTCTTCTACAGCTGACCGGGGGAAGGCCCCAATGGTAGACGTTAGCCCTGAGAGGGAAACACCCCGCCCTTCGCCTTCCCGTCCACGAGGCCCAGGGACTTCCACGGAGGAGTTGCTCCGTATAGTGGCAGAGTTACGGCAGTCGACGACTTCCGCTTCTCACCGAGACCGGGCCACAGGTGCAGGGCCCAGTAGCAGTCGCAGCGTTGGACTTACACCCTCCGACTTAGAAATGTGGATGGAGGAACTGAGACAGAGCACCGACAGGCACTGTCGAGTGATGCTTGTCCTTAGCGGCCGCTTGGACGACCTTGCAGAGATGGTCGAAGGGTTGATGCACGAGGTTGCGCCCCAGCTACTGCCGACGCCTGTGCCAGAGTCGGAGTTTGAGGAGGAGGACCCCGAGGAGGACCCTGAGGAGGAGCCCGAGGAGGAGGGGCTGTTCGTAGACATGGAGGTTGACCCTGACTCTGATGAAGACCTAGGAGGAGGACCGGACCCCGACTCCGACGCTGAGTCATGTCTGAGTACCGAGAGTTCCTTAGTAGATTAGAGTAATTAGTTAGCGTCAACAACGGATTCTATAAACCGTCCTGACCTTATTTTGCGAATAGAACTCTTGATTTTAAATGTTATGTTTTGATGTTATAACACGGAGCCACAAAGTGTTAGGTGGACCGTAGGACAAATTGACATGATCGTTTCCGTTTTCATCATGATGCTTAAGACCTCCATGAGGCAATTTTCCCTAATTGCGCCTGTTATGATATCTATTTGCGAAACCATTTCTTGAAACTATGTTATAATGAATCAATACAACATGATAAAAGAGGACCAAGCATGATTTGTGCTATCACCTATACAAGAAACTCTCGTAAAACTTACCATTTGAACTCTTATATCCTCTTAAATCAGAATGCCGCCAAGAACTAGAGGAAGGCCCCGAGGTGGAGCCAGGAATGGACGTGATCAACCTCCACCGCCACCTTCACCACCTCCACCTCCACCCTCACCATCACCACCCCCGCCGCCTCCGCCACCCCCAGTACCACCACGAAGGGTCGAAGAACTTTTTCTTCGCCAAAACCCACCTGTCTTCAATGGATTAGGAGATCCATCAGAAGCTGAGACTTGGATACGCGCCCTGGAACGTATCTTTAATTTCTTCGGGTGCACCGATCAAGAACGATTAGCGTGTGTGACATTTCAATTCACTGGATCTGCCGACTTTTGGTGGGAAGCTCAGCAGAAAATCATGACACCTGAGCAGCGAGCAGACCTTACTTGGGAAGAGTTCAAGACTAGGCTCTACAATAAGTATGTTCCGAAAAGTTATCGGAAGAAGAAAGAGACCGAATTCTATAACCTTAAGCAAGGTAGGATGACGGTAACCGAATATGACCGAACTTTCTGCGACATGTCCCGCTATGCACCTGACCAAGTCGACACTGACGAAAAGATGGCGGAGAAATTTAGAGCCGGTTTGAGGCCCGAAATTCGGATGACCCTTGCAAGCCTAGGAGCACTCACATACCATGAGGCATTAAATCGCGCCTTAGATGTTGAGGCAGCCATGCCAACTGAGAGACCAGCCCCAGCAAATCCCCCGACCCACTCAAACTATCAACCTCCGGCTGACAAAGGAAAACGTAAGTGGGAGGGAAACCCGAGCGGTCAGCGCGACAAAAGACCATGGCAGGGACCCCAACGCCCGCCGAACCCCGGACCTACTCCTACTCAGATACAGACGAGAAGTCAATACATTAAATATCCCCTCTGCTCAAATTGTAACCGACGACACGAGGGTGTCTGCAAAGTGGGGAATGATGCATGCTTGTTTGCAATCAAAAAGGACACTTCGCAAGGAACTGCCCAAATAGGAAACCACGAACGGGCCCGGGACCCCAACACATTGGTCAGAACCAACAACTGCGTGCCATTCAGGCACAGCCAAGGCCTCCTCAACCACCCCAGCCACACCAGCCATTTCCTTTGCCCTCTCAGCAACAACAATTTCAGCAGCATCTTCGGGAACAGCAAAATGCTAGAGCTTACGCGCTTAAGCAGAAACAACCAGAGAAAAACCCAGGAAACCTAGCAGGTATGGGTCAACTATTTGGAATACCTATGATAATTTTGTTCGATACCGGTGCTTCGCATTCCTTTATATCCCAAGCATGTGTAGAAGAACTGAACTTAGAAGCAAAACCATTGAAGGTTGAACTAGGTCTCACATCACCAGTAGGAGGAACTAAGACTCTCACGCACTGCTGTTCTAACTTAGAACTTGAATTAGGATCACTCAAACTCTCAGCAAATAACGTAAGCGTCATGACTTTGAAAGACGTAGATGTGATCCTAATCATGCTACTATTCTATGCAACGAAAGACGAATCTCTTTTCACCCACCCGGGAAGGAACCCACGGACTTCTACGGAATCTCCATGAGCCAGCGAAAGGCAATCATCTCGTCACTTCAGGCCGCCACGTTAGTCAAAAAGGGGTACCCAGCATATCTCGTTCACCTATGCAGGGGGGCCAAGGAAGGAACGAAGATCGAAAACGTAGAAATTGTACGAGAATTTCCTGACGTATTTCCCGAGACCCTACCAGGGCCCCCACCAGACCGAGAGATAGAATTTACCATCGACCTAGAACCTGGAGCAGCTCCGGTGTCCAAAGCACCGTATCGTATGGCCCCAAAGGAATTAGAGGAACTTAAGATCCAGCTTCAGGAACTTCTAGAACTAGGTTTCATCAGACCCAGTGTATCACCGTGGGGAGCGCCTGTCCTCTTTGTGAGAAAGAAAGATGGATCCATGAGAATGTGCGTCGATTATCGAGAACTGAATAAGCTAACTCTTAAGAATAAGTATCCTTTACCCAGAATTGATGACTTATTTGATCAACTTAGAGGAGCCAAAGTCTTTTCGAAGATAGACTTGAAATCAGGGTACCATCAGTTGAAGATTCGACCCAGCGACATACCCAAAACTGCCTTCCGGACCCGATACGGCCACTACGAGTTCGTAGTCGTACCTTTCGGACTAACCAACGCACCAGCCGTGTTTATGGACCTCATGAACCGCGTGTTTCACCCTTATCTCGACAGGTTTGTCCTAGTCTTCATAGACGACGTACTAATCTATTCAAGGAGTGAGACGGAACACGAAGAACACCTGAGAACGGTCCTAGAAACCCTTAGAAGGGAAAGGCTTTATGCAAAATTCAGCAAGTGCGAGTTTTGGCTTAAAGAAGTGATTTTCTTAGGACACATAGTATCATCAGACGGAATCAAGGTAGACCCTACAAAGGTAGAGGCAGTGCAGAATTGGAAGTCCCCAACCACACCGAACGAAATCCGAAGCTTCTTAGGGTTAGCTGGCTACTATCGAAGGTTTATCGAGGGATTTTCCAAGATAGCGAGACCAATGACACAATTACTTCGAAAGGGGATTAAGTTCGTTTGGACCCCAGAGTGTGAAACGAGCTCTCAGATACTTAAAGAGAAGTTAACCACAGCCCCGATCTTAGCAGTTCCAGATCCCGACAGAATCTACACGGTTTACACTGATGCTTCGAAAAACGGGCTCGGATGTGTGTTAATGCAGGACGGACGAGTGATAGCGTATGCCTCACGACAACTCCGCCCAAACGAACTGAATTACCCGACTCATGATCTAGAATTAGCTGCAGTAGTACATGCTTTGAAAATCTGGAGGCATCACCTCTATGGAGCGAAGTGCGAAATTTTCACCGACCACAAGAGCCTTAAATTCTTCTTTGAACAGAAAGACCTCAATATGAGGCAACGACGATGGCTCGAATTGGTCAAGGACTACGACTGTAGCATCAACTACCACCCAGGCAAAGCTAATGTTGTAGCTGACGCCCTGAGTCGAAAGGCCCGACCACAACTAGCTAACCTCCTTACGTCTAAGGAGGCGCTTATCCAAGAGTTTAATAAGCTCAGGATAGAGATAATACCTCCACCGGGAACCATAGCAGGAGTCATTGCTACCATCACCATAGACCTGGACTTAAGACACAAAATCATCCAAGAACAGAGGAATGATGAAACATTAGAAAAGATCCGTTTGAAAGTGAGAAAGGGTGAGACTAAAGACTGCCGGGAGGAAGCCGACAATGCGATCACCTTTAAGGGAAGGTTGTGCGTACCACGTAATGACCAACTCCGAAAGGAGATCCTGAGTGAAGCTCATGACACCCCGTATACCGCACATCCAGGAGGCACCAAAATGTACCAAGACCTAAAGGAGAGATTTTGGTGGGAAGGCATGAAGAGAGATATAGCCTCATACGTTGAGCATTGCTTGACGTGTCAGCAAGTAAAAGCCTTACATCAGCGGCCACACGGGAAGTTACAACCCCTAGAAATTCCACAGTGGAAGTGGGAACATATCAACATGGATTTCGTTACCGGTTTTTCTCGAACCAGGAGGGTGAATACGGCTATCTGGGTGATCGTAGATCGACTAACCAAATGTGCTCATTTCATTCCTATCCCTACCACCTATGGGGCAGAAAAACTAGCACTACTGTATGTTCAAGAAATTGTACGTCTCCATGGAGTACCTCTATCTATCACATCGGACAGAGACTCGAAATTCACCTCGAAATTTTGGATGAGTATGCAGAAAGAACTGGGCACACAACTAAATTTCAGTACGGCATATCACCCTCAGACCGATGGTCAATCCGAAAGGACCATACAGATTCTTGAAGACATGCTGAGAGCAGTGGTACTTGATAAGGGCGGAGAGTGGGAGAGCATTTTACCATTAGTTGAGTTCGCTTATAACAATAGCTATCAATCGACTATAGGTATGGCCCCATACGAAGCGTTGTATGGGAGGAAATGCCGGTCCCCACTCTATTGGGAGGAAGTTGGGGAAAGAAAGAACTTAGGGCCCGAGGCGATCGATGAGATGATTAGGATGGTGCGACAAATCAGAGATAGGATGCGAGAAGCCCAGAGTAGACAAAAGTCTTATGCCGACAACCACAGAACCGAACTTCACTTTGGGATAGGTGACAAGGTCTTCCTGAAGGTTTCTCCCACTAAAGGATTGACCAGATTCGGGATCAAAGGCAAACTCAGACCCCGATTCATAGGGCCCTACGAAATTCTAGAAAAGATTGGAACTGCAGCATACAAGTTGGCGTTACCACCAAAGCTAGGAGGTGTACACAATGTATTCCATGTATCACAGCTGAGGAAGTACGTGTTTGACCCCAAACACGTGATTAGGCAAGATGAAACAACTATAGAACCCGCTCTGAGCTACGAAACCAAACCAGAAACCATCCTAGATCGGAGAATTCAACAGCTTAGGAATAAGCAGATTCCTTTAGTGAAAGTACAGTGGAGACACCACGGGCAAGAAGAAGCCACGTGGGAATTGGAGGACAAGATGAAAGAGAGATACCCCGACCTGTTCCCATAGAAGGTAACTAAATTTCAGGGACGGAATTTTCATAAGGGGTGTAGGATGTAACGACCGCAGTTTTTCTTAGTGAGTAATAAAAACTTCGGTGTTATTTAGTAATAAAAATTTTAAGAATATTAATATAAGTATTATTATGGAAAATAAAATTTTAAATGTTACTAGTAGTGTCGCTTATAGTGGAAATAGTATACCGAAACGAGAGTCGATTATAATCGAAGAAAGCCGATAGGGAATAATCGGTTAATTAAATTTCCTCAAAGGGGCCGAGGCCCACTTAGTTTTTGCAAGGCCCAATTAACATATTTTGGCCCACATAGTCGCCAAGGCCCAATTAACATATTTTTTGGCCCACATAGTTGTCGAGGCCCATTTAATTAATAGTTGTTCGATTTATTTGGCCCAAGGACGAGAGCACACGTTCTAAAAGAAATTCGGAAGTGATCGAAGAACCCATTACTAATAATTTCGATCCATAATAAAGTATACATGAGAAATAATAGTATGAAATAAATACATACATTCCTTTATAATAGACAAGAAAAACAATAGAAATAAATTGAAGGAAGAAAAAGGGAGGGAAATCTCGGTTGTAGCATACTACGTAAGTCTGAAAATTTAAATCACTAATCTCTCTAACACCAATTAAGAATAAGAGAGGAAGAAATACTAAATATCATTAGAGACACAATTAGTACATCATTAGAAGTTTAAGTGGACAAAAAAATGCATGGGGAAGGGGAGAGCTAGAGCTAGCCGTCCAACCCTTCACCTCCTTGAGTCACAAATTTGAAATGAGCCTTTCCCCAATCCAAGCCATATATGCAATGATTACAAGCCATCTCCACAAGTAAGCCCTTCATCCTTATACAAAAAGAAACAAAGGGATGAGTAGCACAAATCATACACTCACACAACACAAGAACAAGTAGAGAGAGAGAGAGAGACTGCCGAGAGCAAGGAAGAGAGAGGCTGCCGGATTCCAGCAAGCCCCCTGCCTGAATCCAGCCACCGGTGACCCCCACACATCAAGGTAAACCTCCCTCAAACCTTCCTAAGGCCTAGAATGAACATGCATTGACTTGAGAATCAATTTTCCCTTTCTAGGATAGAAGAGAGAAGAAGGGAGAAGACAAGCAAGCACAAATTGAAGGAGGACAGCCTTCATTGGGAGATAGAGGTCCAATTTCAGTTTCTAAAGGTGAGGAAAACCCCACTTCTTTCCCCTAGCATGAACAATCAAGGCTTTAACACTTAGAAACCCAACATGCAAGTGTAGGTCTCAAGTTGTATCAAGAGGAAGGGGAACCGAGGAGAAGGAGGTGACAAGGAGAAGGAGACAGCCACCAATCCACCCAAGAAAATCAGTTTCAACCTTCCACAATCACAAGTAAGACTCCCCATATCATTTCCTTTTAGAGATTCAAGCTTTTAAGCATGCAATCCCATTAAGATCACCAAAGAACCAACAATAGGCATAATTTAGAAATCCATCAACCCTTGAGCATGAAACATAGATCAAAACCTCAAGATTGAAACATAGAAAGCTTATCAATCACTTGGAGATGATGCATGTTAATCTATAGGCCAAGAACTGGAAATTCGGGCATGATAGAACACATAGGACCTCCCATAGAAGGCCTAAAGCATTGAATGTATGATAGCCTTTAATTCAACCCCTCAAACCAACAAGACACCAGTTTCAAGCAATCATAAATCTGGAAAGATTGTTCTAACCAAGACACCATAAACTCAAGATAAAACAGCCCTAAATTGCTCTAACACAACCCTAAATCCTAAAACTTGAATGACAATAAAATTGGAAATAGATCAAGAGGGTAAAGGGGTGAGTAGTGGACCTGCCAACGGTGAGAAGAGGTGCCGGAGACGGGTTTTTCGAACCCAACGGCGGCCACGAAGGGCCTGGGCAGCCTCGGCAGAGCCGCCTCCACACCGGAGCTCACCTCGGAGGGAACCTGCAAGGGGAAAAAGGAGAAGGTCAGACGCAGGGGAGAGATAAGGGAGGTACCGGCGACAACCTTGCCGTCGGCGCCGGAAATTGAGACAGAGAGAGAGATGCAGAGCACGACGAAGACAGTCGCGATGATGAACACTAGCCATGAGGGCTAGGGCAAAGGATGGACAGAGCAAGATAGGGCAGGGAGGAGCCGCCGCAGAGGGAGGAAACGCTGCCGGCGGACTCGACGGAGAGGCGGAGAGCCGACGGGAGGAATTTCCCCAATTCCTGAGTTAGGGATTCAAATTCCCAATTGATTCCAACATTGAGAGTTAAGCGTAGATGAGGAGGACGGTGACCGGAATTATCGAAGGGGGAGAAGGGAAATTGGCGGCGATGATGCCGTCGAGCAGGGAGAGGCCGACGGCAGAGAGAGAGGAAGAGGGAGAAGTAGTCCAGAGAGGGAGAAAGAGAGAGATCGCGAGGGAGAGAAGGAGAAATGAGTGAGGGAATGTTCTGCAGTTCATAAACCATAAGCGGGCCGGGCCGAATAGACGGGCCAAACGTATTTAATATTAAAAGACGAACAAGACTTTAAAATTTAAACGGGCCGATTCATAAGCCAATTAAACCGAAGATTAGATATGTGCACAAGGGCCGCACACGATAAATTATCGAGAATAAATAATAGGCTTCGACTTTAATAATTCTATTATACTCATTAATTATAAACCAGACTAATAAAACATCAACTCAGATTAATCCTATAAGTGTAGACCACTTACATTCCTCCATAGAAACACGGGAATTAGTTAAAGGATAGCTTTTGCTTAAATCGATAAGATTATCGATTTTCAGTTCAAGTTACTTACTTTACGTTCTTTGAACGAGGTTAGGCGGAAGAACAAGCAGAGCCTAAGCAACTCCGGGAATTTCATCAGTAGTGTCAGAATAACAAGCAAGGTGGGCATTCAAACTAAAATATTTTCCTTACATTATAGTTATTTCTTTAAAAGCATTGTCATGCCATAAATGCCTTGTTTTGTATGATGTCTATCTGAAGGGCTTCGGCCATAGTTATCAGAAAGAATTCGGGTCTATCGGGGTCGCACCTCGATGGACTTAGTGCACTTAGTTATGTATACCGTGAGCTACCTATTGGCCGGTCGAGGTATCCGGGGGAGTGGCCACTCCTTCCGGGTACACCAGAATCATTCCAGATATGACGGATTACACCAGAAAATAGCTTGCAAGCATTCTTTTAATTTAACTGTTTTCTGTGAGTATAGGTTTTCCTAAAACCCCTATGCCTCACTTTAATGGCTGGCAATAAAATGTTTTGGCATGTGTCCACTGAGTACTCTGTACTCAGCCCTGTACATATTTCCCGTGTGCAGGTTGATCGTGATGGATGTGGAGCAGTCCGAGGAGCTTTTTGTCGGGTATCAGTGTGTGGAAGCCTCTTGGTGGTGCGTGTCGCCATACATGCATCTCACGCTTTTTCTGCAACGTTCGCTACGTAGTTCACACAGTTTACTTCGTGTATCGTTGCAACGAGATGTTGTTTTGTATAACGTTGCAACGAGTCGAGCTCTTCGTAGCCGACGAACTCTTTATTGAATAAGCTTCCGCTCTATCATGTAATGTTCCTTGTGTAAACAGACACGTTTCCGCGTATTTTCTTTTATCAGTAATTCCTCTGTATCGAACACAGTCTTTTGTCAACATTCTTGACGAATGTTGAGTATTTTGAATCGAACTTGGAGTTGTTTTCCTTGCTAGATTTTACTTTCCATTTATGTTCATGTACCCAATTTCTTCTTCATCCCATTTCTTTGCGTCACAACCTAGCTTGCCCGAGTTGTGGCGGGGCGGGTTGTGACACATCACCACCTGCAAGACAAGAGAGAAAAGAGAGGTCAGATAAGGAATGGGAGACAGGAAAGGGAGACGCCAACGGCGGCGCCACCGCCGGCGCCGACTGAGCAGGTCATAGAGAGAGTAAGGAAGAGGATGGCGGACTGACGGGAATACGCCCTAGCCACGAGGGCTAGGGTACTGATGCGCCCGGAGGAGCCGAGCCGTGGTCGGACGAGTGGAACGCCGCCGGCAGCGAATGCCACGGCGAAAGATAGCAGTAGTGGTGGCAACGCGATTCGCGTCAGACGCGTGAGGCAGAAGCAGCAGCTTCTGGCCGGAAAGCAGCAACGAGGGGAGGAAACGCCGCTTGATGGCGGAAGGAACCACGGAACCACGACCGATGTCGGAACTGGGAATTCCGGCGAGTGCAGTTTTCCCCAATTTTCGCGATTTAGGGCCTTACCTCCAATTTTGAATTAAACAGAGGAACTTCGGATGAGAAATTTCAGGGGGAAGGGGAAGAATCGACATCGGCCATTGACAGAGGAGGCCGTCGGCCGACGACGGCGAGAAGACGAACGGCAGCAGCAGAAGGGCTGCCGAGAGGAATTTCCGAGAAGAGAGGGAGAAAGGGGTTACGCGTTCAGTTCAGCGAGAAAAAGAGAGAGAGAGGGGTGTTTTGCCAAGTATGAAAACGGGCCGGACTTTTAGTTATCGGGCCGATATGTACTCAGGCCGGGAGAATCGTTGGGTCGAAGTAATTACTTTGATGGGCCGTAGAGATTATATCGGGCCGAAATTATTAGACACTTGGGCCAGAATATTTCATTGGGCCGATATTTGAATCAGAAGACGAGAGCCGCACGTAATAATTTCCCGAGCTCGATTTAGTAATTTTCCGAGTTTAAATAATTGGGCTTAAACCCTTGACAATTCTAATGGCCCTCAAGTAAATTATAAACCTCAGATCTAATAATAAATCAAATCCAGTACTATTTATCTTATAAGTGTAGACCACTTATAACCTTTAATAAGGATGAGCCCAGTAATATAGATCTTATAAGTGTAGACCACTTATACCGTGTAATAAAATCACTAAGCCTCATTAATGGCTTAATCGAATATCCTGCGAAATCTGTCGAGGATGAAAAAGACAGTAAGACATAAGAATCGATCGAAGTGATCGATTTCAAATGAGAATCGAGAAACTCTCGATTAAAAGATTAACCATGATAACGTTATCAGTAAAAGAGATTTATCAGTAAAAGAGATCTATCAGTAAAGGAGATATATCAGTAAAAGAGATTTATCAGTAAAAGAGATCTATCAGTAAAGGAGATATATCAGTAAAAGAGATCTATCAGTAAAAGAGATTTATAAGTAAAAGAGATCTATCAGTAAAAGAGATATATCAGTAAAAGAGATCTATCAGTAAAAGAGATCATAACCTCGATAAAAGACAGCCTTCGCATAGATCGATAAGATTATCGATTCCATTTCAAGTCTCTCATTTACGTTCTTTGAACGAGATTAGGCGAAGGAAAAAGCCGAGACTAAGGCGGCACTCAGAGTTATAAAGTATGACCAGGAAAGGAAAGCTATCGAGGTGGGCTTTCAGAAAACTAAAATGTTTCTTTATGCCACAGTTATTTTCTTTAAAGAATTGTCATGCCATATAATGTTTTTGTTTTGTATAAGATCTATCTGAGGAGGCTTATGCCTCAGTTTATCTTAACGATTCGAGCTCACCGAGGTCAAATTCTCGGTGAGTTAGTGCACTCAGTTGACCGTGAGCTACAAGATTGGCCGGTCAGGTATCCGGGAGGGTGGCCAACCTCTCCGGATACACCCTAGCTCAGATATGATGGATTACACCAGAAAATAGTCTGCGCAGACACTCTTTTTGTTATAAAATGTTTTGTGAACATAGGTTCTTTTCCTAAAACCCCTATGATTCACTTGAATGGCTGGCAATTAAAATGTTTTGGCACGTGCCCACTGAGTACTTCAAAGTACTCAGCCCTGTACATATTTCCCATGTGCAGGTTAAGCTGGATGAAGTGAAGTTGCCGGAAAGAGCTTTTGTCGAGCATGGATAGTGTTGAAGCCTCTTGGTGGTGTATGTCTCCATACATGCATCTCACGTTCTTCCGCTGTGATCTTTATGAAGTTAGACTAGATTCCATTTAGTGTATCGTTGCAACTCTTCTCCATTTTGTGTATCGTTGCAACGTATCAGCCCCATTATAGACATTGCTTTCTTTTCATGAACAACGCTTCCGCTTATCTCATGTAAAACGCTTCCGTAGATTAACAGTACTTTCCTCCATTCATTCTCGACGAATGATGGAGAGTTGAATGTATCCAAATGCTATGTTTTCGCATCGTTTCACCACCAGTCGTTCGTTATTCTATACCTTTTTCCTTTTCTTGAGTCGCGGCCTCGCTCGGCCCAAGTTGTGGCGGGCGGGCTGTGACAAAGTGGTATCAGAGCACTAGGTTCACTCTGAAATCCAAGAGTCTTCTTCTTCTAAGTAAAGTGTAGACTTGATTCGCTAGACTGGTACAGTCCTTCGACAAAAGCTCGGCACTTCACGACATCATGCTCGACCCAGGAAGAGAAGAGGTAACTTCCACATGCTAGTATGAGAACATAGTCAAGATAACATAGAGCTCACACACAGTAGAAAAGCCAAGGCCTTTCTAGAGAACATAGCTCGCTTGAACTAAGTGCTTTCCCTCAATCACATAGTAGGATAGTGCTTGAGCACAGGAATTATTCCAGCCTCGATTATGGCACGAGAAGGATGATGAGACGAGGAAGCGAGTGAAGCTTTACACGAAATGCCAACTCAAGGAAGCAGTGATAGCTCCCTGGAAAGCTATTCCATGAAAAAGGGATACGTCAGATCAAGGAAAATCAAGCCAAGAAGTACAAGAAGATCTGAACGAGTGTCATTTAAATCAATGACATGAGCCTCTAACTTTTCCGCCTCTGTGCGGAAAGAAAAGAAACGTATTCAATTGCGCTTCCTAAAGATAGTAAGAGATGATACCAGAATCTTAAACAGGAATAAAAAGTTTCATATGGTAGCACAATAAAAGATAAGTCCACTAGAATTTCCTGGATGTTTCCGCATCCATGGTTAAAGGAAGAAAACATTACTAAGAATTGAAGAAAGAAATCATAGAAAGGTTAAGGTCTTGTCCAACTTAGAGCTCTCGGGTATATAAACGTTAGAATCTCAGTTTCCCCGATGTTGTACTCATGAGAATAATCATGATAGAACGTGTTAGCCTCTACTTTCCTGAGTAGAAAATCATGCTCGAAGAGTGTAGAAAGTGAGATCAGTAGTCACGCCTAAGGATGAACTCGTAAGGTTGGATATTGATATCCAAGATCAGTTAGAAGTTAAAACGATATAATACGCATAATCTTCATGGGTGATGGGACTAGACTATACGATACGGGAGACTAAGGCGTGGTATTTAATGACAAAAACAACGAACCATTAGCCTAATTACGTTCCAAGTACGACTTGAGGACGTGTAGAGAAACTTCACGCCGAGGACTTAGACTGTCGAAGAAAGAGTCATATCTATTCGGATCGTGATCTAGCAACTATTTCCGTTAGGATATCAGAAGACAAGCAATATGATTGTCCTTAGAAACGACTCTACGTTACAAACGCTAACGAGTAAGTCGCAATTTCATATGTCAAAGTCCTTTACGCCAGTGCGAAGTACTAGAGTGTTCACGAAGGTACGTAGACTAAACAAGACCCTACGTTCTAATGCATTGTATCTTCGAAACCTCTTTTGAACCTCTCAAAACCAGAAAGACCTTTTTGTAATACACGTAGAGTCGAGGAATTCCAGATCCAAAGAATTGTTTATCGAGCCTTATTTGAGCTTCTGCATTCTTTTGAATCAAGAGCCACCAGTGTATAAGAATCAAATCTTCCTTCATGTGACCGGAAGGATGCTTATGTGGGACTGGCCACCTCACATAATCTCTTTCTCGGTAGCGTCACTATCAGACAAGAAATCGGATGGGTATCGACAAAAAGGGGTTCCCCTCCCATGACCCTTGTCAATTCATTTCTACCCTCTGGTTATTTCTTCAGAACTTGTCTGGTAATTCCTTGATGAGCTATTTTGGATGATTGACATTCCAACTTGGACCCTTACATGAATGTTTTCCAGAGCCATCCCACAATGTTCTTATCTCATCGTGATCATGTTTGTCATCCTAGAGTGATAAGACTGTGAGGATTAGTTCAACTTCAAGTTATAAAGTTTTGACTTAAGATAACACACTCTTTTGAGTTGCCGAATGTTTACGCATAAAAGGGGTGTATGATAGACAAACTGTTAAAGGCATTGCACGAGACTCGAGTTGACAATGCGGTGCTAACTAGTTTTACCTGTGACGGTAAAATAGAAACTTCACCACCTCCCAAGGAAGATTTTGTATTTTGTAACTCAGAGGAGGAAAGCTTAATAGTGAAATTAAGAGACATGCTGGGTGAAGCCAGAATTCAGGGGATAGAAACAAGTATCGCGATGCATGCAATAGTAAGTGGCATAAAGCTAGTCAGACTCCCCAACAAGTCCAGAAACAGAAATACAATGACAAAATGCAAAACACATAAGTTAAATACTCTAAGGAGTTCCCCAAGAGAAGTGCACCGATGGTCCATAAGTCCGACACTAAGAGCTAACAATATTAGATTCTAAAATAGAGCAGAAGTAGTAAACTCTTGAGTAGAAGAAGCTTGAATAGACGAGATCCTTGCGGATATGAAAACTTGAAATCCGCCGACAGATTGAAAATAATAAGAATATCAGAACATAAACGACCCAAGGTCGAGTACTATACTTGTCAAATACACGACGTGTTATCATTCCTAAGATCCAGATTAAACCAGCAACTAAAGGAAAGACAATATCCCATGATTGAGGTCGGTGACCTGACGTTATTTGGGATTTCTCCCAGCTCGAGGATCAGAAACCTCTTAGAATATTGACGTGGACCAGACTAGAATATAAATTCTCACTAGACATAAGTTATGTGAGACCTAAATTATTCACCCAGAGAGGAATAATTATAGTATGACATTAGTCGGCCAGATATAGTAATGAATTGTAGCAGACTACGAAATACGAGATATTGAAGGATGCTAAGGGAGGTAATGTTGGAAGAGATTTACCCATGGAAGTAATATGAAACGAGAAAGTCTTGAAGAAGTCATAAATAAAATTGGTGTAGAGCACGAGTTAGGAAGAGTTGTCAAGAAGAGTACAGAATGAGACCACCGTATGTCTCATACCTTTGAAGGAATCAAAGGATAAGTGCACTAAGATCGTGACCACCGAGACTAAACCACAAGTAAATCAGGATAAAATTTTTAACTATGTAACCATACATAGACATAAGACCTTGAAGCACCACACCAGTATGAGCGATGCTCATATAATAGATATACACAATCATAATTAATACCTTCGGGTGAGTAATCTAAGAATTGTTGTCATTGCAAAGTTGACGTAGTTCCCTTCACGAGAAGTGTACAAGATAGACAATTGAGCGAAGGAAACACGAGTAAGGATAAACCTTGAATGAGGCGTAAGCCTAAAGAATCTAGACATGGTTATGGGACAATGGAGGAAACACGAGCCGATAATAGAAGGGAGTGCACGATGGAATCAAATTGGATGAGGACTAGTGAAAGAGTATACTAATCAATATAGAAATAGCCCGATAGAATATATGAGGGGCAGATTCTTTTAAAGAAAAGACATGGTTGTCTAAGAAGTCGGTTAACTCAGATGTAAAAATAAGTTTGGGACGTGACTTTGATCATTAACCAACAAGTTATAAGAAACATTAGATTGAGACGAACCTATATTTATTTTAGGGAAACTAGACCGCATTATAAGAGAAGATGTTGATAGACGAGAAGTTTCTACTAAAATCCTCATGTTATGAGAGTCGAACGAAAGCCATCTAGAATTAATTCTTAACCAAAAAGTAGTGTGAGTATTCGACATGCCAAGATACCTAATACATAATGGAAGTTTGAGTAGATAATTAAAACCATAGTACTATCTTCATAAATCCTTTGAGATAATAAGAATCCATATCTTAAGTGTTCCAGGAACAAAATTATCAGTATGTAAAGAACAAACACACGAGGTCGTTAAAACATATAGAAGGAATGTTAATCGAGTAAGTGAGGAAGTGATTTATTAGGTGGGAAACTATATGACTGAAACCTTTGGTTTCATTTCAAAGAAGTAATTATTGCCCCGTCATCAAAGCTTACTAAATAAGACAGTGAGACCACCTAACTAGAACTTCTAAAATCTCTAATAGAGATGTAAGTTAGCCTCGAGAAGGATGGTAATAGAAATGTGAACTTTTAGTCCGCAGTAACATCAAAGTGCACTAGTGCATACAATAGATGACTAAAGATAAAAGTACGAGTCACGTATATCATGAAGCTTGAGTATGAGATTATGTTCAACCCAGAATGTCCCGCTAAAAGGAAAAATCACAGTCGTGTAGTGTATTCACGATAATGAGTAGAGACCCTATATGGGTTATGAAATTGACTCAAGTAATCATCTAAGCAATATAAAGGGAAACAGATGAGCTCAAGCCCTAAAATGAAACCTTGAAAGCCTTGAGTAACACTTAGAAAGAAAGGAACCTACTATTAATCGAAGATACCTCTTTACAACTTATGAAAGATAAGATGATGCATTAAGAAGGGTAGACAATAGAATCCATGAGATCTCCCCAGAAACAAACACCCACGCATGATGCCTTAAAGGTGTTATAGTTATATGTAGATGAATGACTAATGAGCCGCTATCACCTTCGTTGCCAAGATTAATTGACCAGTTAAGTATGACACCAGCCAGACTCGTGAGTCATTACATCTAGATACACTAGATTCATAAACGACTGCAAAAAGGAAATGAAAACACTTGGTCTCGCGTTAGTAGAGCAACACCCAGAACCAACAATCAGTAGAAAGAACTACGTAGGCCGAAGAATGTATACTACAAATTCTCAAGAGAGAAACGACTGATATATATGTACCATATTCCTGCAATAGGAAATAGTGATAGTGATACCTCTATGAGGGGTATCGAGATTATCGATATAACACGTATGGCAGGTATAGACATGATACGTGTCTCTACCTTACACAGACAAGTGTGAATAAAGATGCACAGTACTACAAGTGGTCCAGAGATGATTGACCTCAACCAACGAGTTAAAGCATGAATAACTATTTGGCGGTTGTTAAAACCTCGATTTATAAAGCCAACTACAGTACATAGAGCAGGTCATAGCTACGCTAGCGTAAGGACCAAAGAGAAAATAAACTCGAACGGAGTACACATTGTGAATCGATAAATATTCCGGCCCCAATATTATTGGTGACACATGGTTACACTCGCAAATGGAGTGGATAGAAGGGTATCCGGACTTAAGTAAATGACTAAGGTATATTAAATATGGGAAAATGCCTAAAGCCGACGAAGGAGGTCTAGACACTAGTAGATTAATACTTTCACCTAACAGTTGGATGAGCTTGTATGGTCCACTGAGACGTTAGTGCTCTAATGCAGAAAGCAACTTGTGAGATCGTAGGACGCCTAGTATCTATACAGATTAGATCAGTGTGTCGCAAGGACATTTAACTCATAAACGATAGAAATCATGACGAGCATGTGGTCTAAAGGTAACAAGGTTAACACGAACCGGCCAAGAAATATAGTTACTTGAAACAGCTAGTTCATAAGATCAATTAGAGACAGAATAAAAGAATCTTAAGACGAACATGAGTCACCTGCTAACGCCGGCAAGATGAATTACAATTCGAACTAGGAGACAAGTCTTCCTAGAAGTTCCACATTTTATGCAATAGCCAGATCTAGTACGAAAGGAAGACTAACAACAGACTATTTGGATCCTACAAGTATCCAGAGAAGACAAGACTAGCATCGTGAAGGTTAACATATCAGTTACGTCAAACTTCAAAGACCTGTTCAAGGAAGTGGTACATGATGAAGGCGGAAACTGGAAAAAAAGATATAACCCCTAACTCAATTACTTAGAACCACCATACACCATAGACCCAGTACCGTGCAATGCACCACACAAAGAATAAAGTGTAGACCGCCACTCTATTGAGATGAGGTGGGAGATGAGAAAGAATTAAGATCAGTATATGATCAAAGAAATGGTTGAGAAATGCAACCAATCAGAGATATGATAAAGGAATCTCATAGTAGCCAGAAGTCTTACGATGACGATGTAGATTCGAGTTATCCCTCGAAGTAGAGGACATGGTCCTTGAAAATTTCCCCACCAAGGGAATAACCAGATTCAGAATCAAAGGCTAATTGAAACCTCGTTCCATCAGACCTTACGAATATCTAGGGAAGGTAGGACCTGTGACGTACAGGTTAGCGTTACCTCCAAACCTAAGAAGTGATCACAACGTATTTCATGTATCTCAACTAAGTAAATACGTGTTCGACCCTAAACACGTGCTACCTCAAGAGGAAGCGATCATAAAGCAAGACCTGAGACCATAGTAGATCGAAAGATTCAATAGCTTAGGATTAAGCAAATCCCTCAAGTGAAAGTATTGTGGAAGCACCACGGGCAGGAGGAAGGCACGTGGGAGTCGGAAGACACAAGGAAAGAGAAATACCCCGATTTGGTTGTAGAAGGTAAGTAAATTTCGGGACGAAATTTTTCGTAAGGGGTGTAGTATGTAATAGCCGCAGTTTTATTTAGTGAGTAAATAAAATTTCGGCATTATTTTAAAATTTAGAGCGTTATTATTATCACTATTATGAGTGAAATAAAATTTTAAGTACTACTGTTAGTAGTGTTACGTTTAGTAACATCAGAACTTCCCAAGACGAGAACCGAACTAAATAAGAAAGGCCGATTAAACGAATCGGTAAAAGAAAAATTCAGTATTAAATTTTGGGCCGAGGCCCATTTGATAAGTACAAGGCCCACTTAGCAGATACAAGGCCCAGTTAATTGTACAAGGCCCAGTTAATTGTTCAAGGTTCAGTTAATTACGAAGCCCACTTCACGAATATTAGATCGATTTTATTTTGCCCAAGAGAGGGAGCCCATTTCAGAAATTATATTCACAATAATTACAAAAGCCCAAGGCCCAAGTATTGAGCCCATAGTCTATACATATATAAATAAATAAAAAGGAAAAAGAAAAGAAAAAGAATGAGAAGGGCGTACAGCACAATCTTCCTCCCCTAAATTTCGATCAAGGAATAATAGAAATGGTCTAATTACAATTAGGGATATAATTACAATTAGAGAGAGACTACTTAAGCAATTAACCACCCACATCCTACAAGTGGAGTTGTTGAAATCTCCCAAGCATGCACGTGTCACCCATGCAATACTCTCTCTTGATGAAAACACTCCAAGCCTCCCCAAAACACTCCATTTCCCTGCACAACACACACACATCAATTAACCATCATAGAGAGCAAGATAGAGAGCAAGTAGGAAGCAAGATGAACACTCGGAGGAGCACCGATCGCCGACCGAGAGGCTGCCGGAAGTACAGCCCGTCGACACTCGTTCAAGCATCAAAATTCTCTCCATTTTCCTCTAGGTAATACCTCTAATTCCCTTCCTTCAAGGGCCTAGCTTGCATGCACTAACTAGAACTCAATCCCACTATCTTTAGGAGTGAAGAACGAAGGAAAGGGGAGGTTTTCGAAACAAGATTAGAAGAGGACAGCCCTCACTCAGAAGCTAGAGACTCGATTTCAGTTTTCTAATGGTGAGAAAGAACCCCACTCTTTTCCCCTAGCATGAGTACCAAGGCCCCTAACACTTAGAAATCAATCATGCAAGTGTAGGCTTCAAGTTGCATCGATATAGAGAAGGAACAAGAGGAAGGAAGCAACAAAGAGCAAGGGGACAGCCATCATTTTGGGCTCAAGAAATCAGTTTCTCAATCACTAAGATTGCAAGTAAGACTCCCTCATCACTCTATTTAAGAACTACAAACCTTAGGCATATAATCCCCATTAGAACCACCAAATTAGCACTCTATCAAACTCCCAAGCATGAAACCATAGTTTAAAACCATAAAGATTGAAGCATGAGAAGTGTAACAATTACTTAGAAGCAATGCATGTTATTTTTGAAGGTTAAAAATCAGTTTTGGAGTATTTTTAAATCACATAGAACCTTCTCTAACAAGCCTAAGGCCTTGCATGCATAACAATCTCTAATCTAATCATTCAACACAACAAAGACCCAACTAGAAGATTACCAAAATCTGGAAATTTTGCTTCCAACTAATGCATAACACACTCAAGCAAAATCAGCCTTTGAATGCTTCCAATCAAGCCCCTAATCCTCTAAATCAATAAGCATAAGTTGCTATTGAATCGAAAACAAAACGGGAAGCTAGGGAGAGAAACCGAACATGCCGGGAATGGAGACGGAGGCTTGAGGCGTGAGGAGACGACAACGGAAGAATGGCAGCCTTCCCTCGGCGTTGGGAGCTGTGTCACGGACGATAACAGCCGCAGTGGAATCCGGCAGTCCCAACTGAGCCGCCACGGCAACAGAATCCGCCGTCAAGAGAGCCATCACCACCTGCAAGACAAGAGAGAAAAGAGAGGTCAGATAAGGAATGGGAGACAGGAAAGGGAGACGCCAACGGCGGCGCCACCGCCGGCGCCGACTGAGCAGTGACTAGGGCTAATTTCTAGCCTAGCAATAATACCGAACTAGCTAGTAGTCCGAGTCGAACCACAAGGAGTGAATATGGCAATAGCAAATCAAGTAGTCTATATCGTCTCCATTATACTATCTAAGCACATGATCATGATTCGGTTTTTTACTAAACTAGGCAAAGAGTAAAGCGGAATGTAAACTCAACAATGTAAAGTAGACAAGACAAGTAAAAGGCAAATGTAGAATATCAATAGTAAAAGGCATGGATCCAAGTGATTTCCAATATGATGATGATGATAGTCTTAGAATCTAGATGCTTCAAGCCAATTTAATCCACCTTGGATGGTTTCTTATATCAAATATGCTAACCTACCTTACTAGGGTGATTAACAAGTTGATTGATAGAGCAACAAATGCTTTCTAAGCCTTTAAATACTCCGTCAACTCCAAAAAGCACAAATTATGTCTAAGATAACCTACCAACTCTCTTCCAACTCATCTAATTCTTTCTAGGAACTATAAGAGATGAAATCAAGTGATATGGGTATGGATTGATGCCAAGTGCTATGAAAGGAAGCTTCCTAGGCATTCCCTCAAACACCTTAGATGCACTCCTAGTGATCAATTATTCATGCATACAAATTAAAATCCCAATCCATAGGCAATCCAAGAGGAAGGTAATCAACATCCTAGAATCTAATACCTATCATCTACATCAAATTATCCATCACTTGGAGCCATATGCAAACTTAGCTAGCCATAGATCTAGCAATCAAACCATGGAAAATAAGAGAATTCATAATAGAAATGACAAGGAAAGTAAAAGGAATAGAAATTCTTCAATAAACTTCAATCTCCAAGCTTGATCATCCACAAATATTTGAAAAATACCAAAGTAGAAAGAGGGAAAATAGCTAGGGTTCTAAGAGAAAGTGTCACAATGAATTACAAGTGAAATTAGATGACAAATAAGGAAAATATCTAGCTATATATAGTTTTCCCAAGCATTGGGGCTAAATTGCAAATACTAGAAACTTAAGTTGAGAAGGTGGGGTAAAATCTGTAATTTCTAGAAAGTTAATTGAGGAGTTGACTATTTCATTTCCGGTTGACCCGTGCAATTTCCGCCCATATTTCCAGTTTGCGTGCTCTCACGGTTTTGGCTCGTTCTCTCTCGTCCGACATCGGAAAATTAATCCGCAAAGTGCTACGGCTTCCTCTTTCGACCCTCTTCGACATAGGCTAAGTCAAACTTGCTCAGAAAATTGCCACAGCACCTGAAATCAGCACGGAAACCGAGAGAACATGCAAAGCATATAGAAAATGATTAAATTGTAAAAACCTATCATTCCCTATTCATTTAAGCACCAATCCGAACCAAAACACGCATCGAGACGCACTCTAAAGCATGCTAAATATGTGGTTATCAAGCAGGTCAGAGAGAGAGTAAGGAAGAGGATGGCGGACTGACGGGAATACGCCCTAGCCACGAGGGCTAGGGTACTGATGCGCCCGGAGGAGCCGAGCCGCGGCCGGACGAGTGGAACGCCGCCGGCAGCGAATGCCACGGCGAAAGACAGCAGCAGTGGTGGCAACGCGATTCGCGTCAGACGCGTGAGGCAGAAGCAGCAGCTTCTGGCCGGAAAGCAGCAACGAGGGGAGGAAACGCCACTTGACGGCGGAAGGAACCACGGAACCACGACCGATGTCGGAACTGGGAATTCCGGCGAGTGCAGTTTTCCCCAATTTTCGCGATTTAGGGCCTTACCTCCAATTTCGAATTAAACAGAGGAACTTCGGATGAGAAATTTTAGGGGGAAGGGGAAGAATCGACATCGGCTATTGACAGAGGAGGCCGTCGGCCGACGACGGCGAGAAGACGAACGGCAGCAGCAGAAGGGCTGCCGAGAGGAATTTCCGAGAAGAGAGGGAGAAAGGGGTTACGCGTTCAGTTCAGCAAGAAAAAGAGAGAGAGAGAGGGGTGTTTTGCCGAGTATGAAAACGGGCCGGACTTTTAGTTATCAGGCCGATATGTACTCGGGCCGGGAGAATCGTTGGGTCGAAGTAATTACTTTGATGGGCCGTAGAGATTATATCGGGCCGAAATTATTAGACACTTGGGCCAGAATATTTCATTGGGCCGATATTTGAATCAGAAGACGAGAGCCGCACGTAATAATTTCCCGAGCTCGATTTAGTAATTTTCCGAGTTTAAATAATTGGGCTTAAACCCTTGACAATTCTAATGGACCTCAAGTAAATTATAAACCTCAGATCTAATAATAAATCAAATCCAGTAATATTTATCTTATAAGTGTAGACCACTTATAACCTTTAATAAGGATGAGCCCAGTAATATAGATCTTATAAGTGTAGACCACTTATATCGTGTAATAAAATCACTAATCCTCATTAATGGCTTAATCGAATATCCTGCGAAATCTGTCGAGGATGAAAAAGACAGTAAGACACAAGAATCGATCGAAGTGATCGATTTCAAATGAGAATCGAGAAACTCTCGATTAAAAGAATAACCATGATAACGTTATCAGTAAAAGAGATTTATCAGTAAAAGAGATCTATCAGTAAAGGAGATATATCAGTAAAAGAGATTTATCAGTAAAAGAGATCTATCAGTAAAGGAGATATATCAGTAAAAGAGATCTATCCGTAAAAGAGATTTATAAGTAAAAGAGATCTATCAGTAAAAGAGATATATAAGTTAAAGAGATCTATCAGTAAAAGAGATCATAACCTCGATAAAAGACAGCCTTCGCATAGATCGATAAGATTATCGATTCCATTTCAAGTCTCTCATTTACGTTCTTTGAACGAGATCAGGCGAAGGAAAAAGCCGAGACTAAGGCGGCGCTCAGAGTTATAAAGTATGACCAGGAAAGGAAAGCTATCGAGGTGGGCTTTCAGAAAACTAAAATGTTTCTTTATGCCACAGTTATTTTCTTTAAAGAATTGTCATGCCATATAATGTTTTTGTTTTGTATGAGATCTATCTGAGGAGGCTTATGCCTCAGTTTATCTCACTACAACAAAAAACGCCTTTAACAACGGTTATTACCCGTTGTTAAACTAGATACACGACTGTGGTTGTATCCAGTGTTGTTATAAGTTCTCGCTCATAGACAACGGTTATTTACCGTTGTTGTTTACCCTTACAACAACGGTTTTCGCTCATAGACAACGGTTATTGACCGTTGTTGTATATCTGAACAACAACGGTTTTCGCTCATAGACAACGGTTATTGACCGTTGTTGTATATCTGAACAACAACGCTTTTTTCTGATAGACAACGGTTTATACCCCTTGTTGTATATATGAACAACAACAGTATTAGCAACATATGTTAAAACCGTTGTCTATTCGTAATATTCGAATTTATATTCATTTTTTTAATAATTTTTATATTTATTTTTCGACCTGTTTCGTTAGTAATAACGTAAAATAAATATTGTGTACAACAAATGCTATAAAACAAAACAAATCTTAAAACCAATATCATTTACAATACTATCATATTCTAATACATAAAGGTAAATATAAGTATTATGTTGTAACTAAAGTGAATAGTGTGCATATAAAAAAAATCATGCATGCTATTGCTAGTTACCAACAAAAATCTCCAACTTCATGAAATGATTCTCCAACCAAAATTTGCGAAATAACGACCTGTGTGACATACATAACGAAGAAGATTAAAATAATTTCTAACACTACATAACATTAATTTTTAAATAACTATTACATACCTTTTACTCTTCAATATATTCTTGTACAAATGTAGCCCACTCATGTCGAACCTCATCAATGTCATGAACCGAATACTTTTTATTTTTTAACTACAAACATAGAAAATTTAACACAAACTCATGAATAATATAAGCATTCTAAAAATTATAGAAAATATAATATATATATATATATATATATATATATATATATATATATATATATATATATATATAATACTTATACAACAAATAAACCATGTTAGATAAAAATTAAAGCTTATCCTTACCGATGGCCAATATGGGTTCTTACCAACCTTGCTTGGTGTGTCCCCAAGTGTGGAAAGAAAAGTTTCGAGTGCACTTTCAGCAATGTGGACGGATAGGCTAAGGAACAAATCCAAGGACAAATATGGCCTTTTTTTGGATGAAGTGGGCTGTTTTGCAGTCTCTGCCACCACCGCATCGTCTACAAAATATTTCATTATTGTCTATCAGCAAACAATAATTTACATTTAAAAAACCTGCAATCAATGAAAAATGGCACAAAAGCATGTTAAAGCATTTAAAAGCATGACAAAAACCGCAACTTATCAATTAAACCTGAAAATAAAATACAGACCCTTCATGAAAAAGTGTATCAGAAGAAAATAACGAAGTACCTCATCTATTTCATCACACTTGGCAAGTTCCTAATGACCATATATAGAGGCTGGTCTTCCACATTCACACATCATCATATACAGAGGCTTTTTTTGCAATTATTGGGGGTCTATTTATACAAGACTAGATAACTAGAGAAAATAACCATCAGTTACAAGATAGGGAAATTCTATTGTGAGTTAAGGTTGAAAAATTTACTGGATAATAGTTTGCTGCTACAGGTTGAGTAACTATGAAAGGGCAGTCCTCTCTCGAATTTCGAACCTGAAATTTTGGAAGGTAAAGACAACGATAAGTTATCATTCTCGAAGAACAAATAGATCGACTAATATAGCTCATACCTCTTTCCCTACACTATCATCTATGGGAATTGGACCAACCTATGATTGCGGACGAGGCACAAATAGAGGTTAAAAAAAACACAGAATATCATGTCATCATAAAGAAACAACTAGACTAATTAATAATAGCCGTTTGTTTTAAGATGTGAGGTCGTGAAGCGATAGTAGACTAGTAGTATAGAACAGAAACGAGGATAACTCACCGTGATTCGAATTCAACATGACCTTTGTCTTTGTAAACTCTAATAATCTGAAAAAATAAGATGACGAGTGCCGGCACTATTGGTGAACAAAATGAAAAGGTAACTAAAAAGATGAATAAATTCAAAAAGCATTCCAAATTTGATTGAGTAAAAGCAAAATATTTTATCAAATGTCGAACGGTAAAGATGAAATCACGTGCAATCAATCCTCAAGAAACACGAACTCCTTTGAAATGTGAAAATGATAGGATATATATACTATCTATGAATTAAATTGCTGATGAACTTCATCAACTAGAGTCTCTCTGACACTCTTCAAAGGAACCTATCAATGTATATGCAGGGGCCAGGGGGCAAGTTGGACACATTAAGCCAGATCATCCTACCTACCACCAAATCAAAGGCAAGCCAACCTTCCACTAAAACCATTAAACCCATTCACCAGATTACATAATCAAGAACTCTAAACCATGTAAAAAGAACTCCAAACTAACCATTAACATAGCGATAAGATTTCAACAAATTTCCTAATCCTAGGTGTATATTATCCCTCTCTACTCCTTATTCAGATCCTACAGCATGCCTTCAACCAACAGTCAATCAGTGATGAGGTTCTGTCTTCTACTTGACCACTAAATTTATACCCATTCGCTTCATCTATAATATTCCAAAACTACCATGCTTATCGAGAGGAAACGCCCAACCTGATGCCAATCCAAACCACAAGAAATTCAAAACCTATAGATACAATTGTACCACCAGAGACGAATGCATTCAATTGATCCTAGATTCATCATTCTAAAGCAAACAAGTGCAAAACATCAAACCTCTAAGAACATTGCACCATTAAAATCCAAAAATCAAATCAGCAGGAGCACTACCTTAGCAGGGGAAGGAGCAGAACCTTGCAGAGAAGAGAGAGCCAACTGTTCGTATACAGAAGACAGTGACAAATCCCTATACACCGACGAAGCTCTGATAGCTTTGGTTGCGAGCGAGGAGGCGGAGAAGAAGATGATGAACTGTCGGCGGCGCGGGATCGTAACTGAAGGCGAAGCCGCTGTCTCCTCTCTCGACTTGCTGCCTCCTCCTATAAGCCATTAGAAAGAGACGGATCTTCCGCTTGAATTACGATTTTCCTTCGCCGAAAATTTGGGGGTTTCGCCTAGAAAAAAGGAGATATGTGAATTGAAGTTTGAATCAACAACTCATTGATAGTTACAATGAGAGTCTGGAATCCGATTTGGTGCAATCCAGTTGGGAAATGACGAAGCAAAGAAAATCAGTTAAAAAATTCAATTCAAATTGTAGGGTTTTATATCTTGTTTGCTTCCGTCGCCGGAGATTCTATGAGAACCATCCTCCGGTGAGAGAGAGAGAGAGAGTTAGGGCAGGGTAGCACGAGAGGTGGGAGAAAGGCTGGAGGGGAGGGAGAGAGTATTTCTCGGCGCCAGTCGCCGGTCGCGTCTCCCGTCGCTGGTCGCATCTCCTGTCGCCGATCGCATCGACAGTCGCCGGTCGCCTCGCTGGTGAGAGAGAGAGTTGCGGCTGAAGGCGGCTGAGAGAGACGGCGGTGGGGAGGGAGAGGGAGAGAGGTGGGACGAAAGTTTTTTTGAATTTTTGAGATTGGGGGGTGAAAGTAATTTTCAGAGATAATAGTATAATTAATTATTTGTAAATTGTAATTTTTTTTAATATAAACAACGTACATTTAACAACGGTATAGAAGACCGTTGTCTAAAATCAATAAAACAATGTACATTTAACAACGGTATAAAAGACCGTTGTTTTAAAAAAATAAAACAACGTACATTTAACAACGGTATCGAAGACCGTTGTCTAAAATTAAAAAAACAACGTACATTTAACAACGGTATAGAAGACCGTTGTCTAAAATCAATAAAACAACGTACTTTTAACAACGGTACTTAAAAACCGTTGTCTATGAGCGCATGTTTTCGCACATAGACAACGCTATAAGAAACAACAACGGTTTTTTGCAAAATAACAACGGTTTTTTTGAAAACCGTTGTTGTATGTGTGTTGTTAAATCCAAAATTTGTTGTAGTGTCTTAACGATTCGGGCTCACCGAGGTCAAATTCTCGGTGAGTTAGTGCACTCAGTTGACCGTGAGCTACAAGATTGGCCGGTCAGGTATCCGGGAGGGTGGCCAACCTCTCCGGATACACCCCAGCTCAGATATGATGGATTACACCAGAAAATAGTCTGCGCAGACACTCTTTTTGTTATAAAATGTTTTGTGAACATAGGTTCTTTTCCTAAAACCCCTATGATTCACTTGAATGGCTGGCAATTATAATGTTTTGGCACATGCCCACTGAGAACTTCAAAGTACTCAGCCCTGTACATATTTCCCATGTGCAGGTTAAGCGGGATGAAGTGAAGTTGCCGGAAAGAGCTTTTGTCGAGCATGGAAAGTGTTGAAGCCTCTTGGTGGTGTATGTCTCCATACATGCATCTCATGTTCTTCCGCTGTGATCTTTATGAAGTTAGACTAGATTCCATTTAGTGTATCGTTGCAACTCTTCTCCATTTTGTGTATCGTTGCAACGTATCAGCCCCATTATAGACATTGCTTTCTTTTCATGAACAACGCTTCCGCTTATCTCATGTAAAACGCTTCCGTAGATTAACAGTACTTTCCTCCATTCATTCTCGATGAATGATGGAGAGTTGAATGTATTCCAAATGCTATGTTTTCGTATCGTTTCACCACCAGTCGTTCGTTATTCTATACCTTTTTCCTTTTCTTAAGTCGCGGCCTCGCTCGGCCCAAGTTGTGGCGGGCGGGCTGTGACATTCAAGGTCTTATGTCTATGTATGGTTACATAGTTAAAAAATTTATCCTGATTTACTTGTGGTTTAGTCTCGGTGGTCACGATCTTAGTGCACTTATCCTTTGATTCTTTCAAAGGTATGAGACATACGATGGTCTCGTTCTGTACTCTTCTTAACAACTTTTCCTAACTCGTGCTCTACACCAATTTTATTTATGACTTCTTCAAGGCTTTCTCGTTTCATATTACCTTCTACGGGAAAATCTCTTCCAACATTACCTCCCTTAGCATCCTTCAATATCTCGTATTTCGTAGTCTGCTACAATTCATTACTATGTCTGGCCGACTAATGTCATACTATAATTATTCCTCTCTGGGTGAATAATTTAGGTCTCACTATCTTCACATAACTTATGTCTAGTGAGGATTTATATTCTAGTCTGGTCCACGTCAATATTCTAAGAGGTTTCTGATCCTCGAGTTGGGAGAAATCCCAAATAACGTCAGGTCACCGACCTCAATCATGGGATATTGTCTTTTCTTTAGTTGCTGGTTTAATCTGGATCTTAGGAATGATAACACGTCGTGTATTTGACAAGTATAGTACTCGACCTTGGGTCGTTTATGTTCTGATATTCTTATTATTTTCAATCTGTTGGCGGATTCCAAATTTTCATATCCGCAAGGATCTCGTCTGTTCAAGCTTCTTCTACTCAAGTGTTTACTACTTCTGCTCTAATTTAGACTCTAATATTGTTAGCCCTTAGTGTCGGACTTATGGACCATCGGTGAACTTCTCTTGGGGAACTCCTTAGAGTATTTAACTTATGAGTTTTGCATTTTGTCATTGTATTTCTGTTTCTGGACTTGTTGGGGAGTCTGACTAGCTTTATGCCACTTACTATTGCGTGCATCGCGATACTTGTTTCTATCCTCTGAATTCTGGCTTCACCCAGCATATCTCTTAATTTTCACTATTAAGCTTTCCTCCTCTGAGTTACAAAATACAAAATCTTCCTTGGGAGGTGGTGAAGTTTCTATTTTACCGTCACAGGTAAAACTAGTTAGCACCGCATTGTCAACTCGAGTCTCGTGCAATGCCTTTAATGGTTTATCTGTCATCCACCCTTTTTATGCGTGGACACCCGACAATCCAAAAGGGTGTGTTATCTTAAGTCAAAACTCTATAACTTGAAGTTTAACTAATCCTCACAGTCTTATCACTCTAGGATGACAAACATTATCACGATGAGATAAGAACATTGTGGGCTGGCTCTGGATAACATTCGTGTAAGGATCCAAGTTGGAATGTCAATTATCCAAAATAGCTCATCAAGGAATTACCAGACAAGTTCTGAAGAAATAACCAGAGGGTAGAAATGAATTGACAAGGGTCATGGGAGGGGAACCCCTTTTTGTCGATACCCATCCGATTTCTTGTCTGATAGTGACGCTACCGAGAAAGAGATTATGTGAGGTGGCCAGTCCCACATAAGCATCCTTCCGGTCACATGAAGGAAAATTTGATTCTTATACACTGGTGGCTCTTGATTCAAAAGAATACAGAAGCTCAAATAAGGCTCGATAAACAATTCTTTGGATCTGGAATTCCTCGACTCTACGGGTATTACAAAAAGGTCTTTCTTGTTTCGAGAGGTTCAAAAGAGGTTTCAAAGATACAATGCATTAGAACGTAGGGTCTTCTTTAGTCTACATACCTTTGTGAACACTCTAGTACTTCGCACTGGCGTAAAGGACTTTGACATATGAAATTGCGACTTACTCGTTAGCGTTTGTAACATAGAGCGTTTCTAAGGACAATCATATTGCTTGTCTTCTGATATCCTAACGGAAATAGTTGTTAGATCACGATCCGAATATATATGACTCTTTCTTCGACAGTCTCTTGGTCCTCGGCGTGAAGTTTCTCTACACGTCCTCAAGTCGTACTTGGAACGTAATTAGGCTAATGGTTCATTGTTTTTGTCATTAAATACCACGCCTTAGTCTCATGTATTGTATAGTCTAGTCCCATCACCCATGAAAATTAAGCGTATTATATCGTTTTAGCTTCTACCTGATCTCGGATATCAATATCCAATCTTACGAGTTCATCCTTAGGCGCGACTACTGATCTCACTTTTCTACACTCTTCGAGCATGATTTTCTACTCAGGAAAGTAGAGGCTAACACGTTCTATCATGATTATTCTCATGAGTACAACATCGAGGAAACTGAGATTCTAACGTTTATATACCCGAGAGCTCTAAGTTGGACAAGACCTTAACCTTTCTATGATTTCTTTCTTTAACCATGGATGCGGAAACATCCAGGAAATTTTAGTGGACTTATCTTTTATTGTGTCACCATATGAAACTTTTATTCCTGTTTAAGATTCTGGTATCATCTCTTACTATCTTTAGGAAGCGCGATTGAATACGTTTTGTTTCTTTCCGCACGGAGGCGGAAAAGTTAGAGGCTCATGTCATTGATTTAAATGACATTCGTTCAGATCTTCTTGCACTTCTTGGCTTGATTTTCCTTGATCTGACGTATCCCTTTTTCATGGAATAACTTTCCAGGGAGTTATCACTGCTTCCTTGAGTTGGCATTTCGTGCAGAGCTTCTCTTGTTTCCTCGTCTCACCATCATTCTTGTGCCATAACTGAGGTTAGAAGAATTTCTTTGCTCATGCACTATCGTAGTATGTGATAGAGTGAAAGCACTTAATTCAAGCGAGCTATATTCTCTAGAAAGGCCCTGGCTTTTCTACTATATGTGAGCTCTATGTTATCTTGACTGTGTTCTCATACTGGCATGTGAGAGTTACCTCTTCTCTTCCTTGGTCGAGCATGATGTCGTGAAGTGCCGAGCTTTTGTCGAAGGACTTTACAAGTCTAGCGAATCAAGTCTAGACTTTACTTAGAAGAAGAAGACTCTTGGATTTCAGAGCGAACCAAGTGCTCTGATACCACTCTGTCACACCCCGCCCCGCTAAACTCGCTGAGCGAGGGTGCGACTCAAGAAAAAGGGAAACAAAATGAAATAAACGAAAGACCTGGGGTGAAACGAAGCGAAAACATAGCATTTGGAATACATTGAGGTTCTCCATCATTTGTCGAGAATGAATGGAAGAAAGAACTATTCATCAACAGAAGCGTTTTACATGATATAGGCGGAAGCGTTGTTCATAAAAAGAAAGCATTGTCTATGAAGGACCAATATGTTGCAACGATACACAGAACTGAACTGAGTCTATCTACATAAGAATCACAGCGGAAGAACGTGAGATGCATGTATGGAGACATGCACCACCAAGAGGCTTCAACACTCTAATACTCGACAAAGCTCCTTTGGCAACTTAACTTCACCTGTTCAACCTGCACGTGGGAAATACGTACAGGGCTGAGTACTTTGAAGTACTCAGTGGGCTCATGCCAAAACATTTTATTGTCAGCCATTAAAGTGAGACATAGGGGTTTTAGGAAAAACCTATGCTCACGAAAACATTTTAAATCAAAAAGAAAAGACGCTTGCAAGCTAATTACTGGTAATCCATCATATCTGAGCTGGGGTGTATCCGGAGAGGTTGGCCACCCTCCCGGATACCTGACCGGCCAATCTTGTAGCTCGCGGTCAACTGAGTGCACTAACTCACCGAGAATTTGACCTCGGTGAGCCCGAATCGTTAAGATAAGCTGAGGCATAAGCTTCCTCAGATAGATCTCATACAAAACAAAAACATTATATGGCATGACAATTCTTTAAAGAAAATAACTATAGCATAAAGAAACATTTTAGTTTTCTGAAGGCCCACCTCGATAGCTTTCCTGAATATAACTGAATAACTCTGGGCGCCGCCTTAGTCTCGGCCTTCTCCTTCGCCTAACCTCGTTCAAAGAACGTGAAATAAGAGACTTGAAAGGGAATCAATAATCTTATCGATCTATGCGAAGGTTGTCTTTTATCGAGGTTATGATCTCTTATACTGATACATCTCCTTTACTGATAAATCTCTTTCACTGATAAATCTCTTTTACTGATAAATCTCATTTACTGATAAATCTCTTTTACTGATAAGTCTCTTTTACTGATAATGTTATCATGGTTATTCTTTTAATCGAGAGTTCCTCGATTCTCATTTGAAATCGATCACTTCGATCGATTTTGGTGTCTTACTGTCTTTTCATCCTCGACAGGTTTCGCAGGATATTCGATTAAGCCATTAATGAGGCTTAGTGATTTTATTACACGTTATAAGTGGTCTAAATATTACTGAGCTAAATCTTATTGAAGGATATAAGTGGTCTACACTTATAAGATAAATATTACTGGATTTGATTTATTAATAGATCTGAGGTTTATAATTTACTTGAGGCCCATTAGAATTGTTAAGGATTTAAGCCCAATTATTTAAACTCGGAAAATTACTAAATCGAGCTCGGGAAATTATTACGTGCAGCTCTCGTCTTCTGATTTAAATATCGGCCCAATGAAATATTCTGGCCCAAGTGTCTAATAATTTCGGCCCATCACTTAAATAATTCTTGGCCCAACTGGAAAATAAATCTGGCCCAACACTAAGTAGTTCTCGGCCCAATCGCTAGTTAGTCCTCGGCCCAAGTGGAAAATAATTCCGATTTATGAGTAAAATTCGGTTCGTCTAATCCCGTCGAGTTCGGCCCGATATAATCTCTATGGCCCATCAAGTAATTAATTCGGCCCAACGATTCTCCCGGCCCGGGTCCATATCGGCCCGAAAGCCCGGTACTGAAGCTGCATAACCAGCCCTTTCTCTCTCTCTCTAGCGCGATCTCTCTCTCTCTCTCTCTCTCTCTCTCTCTCTCTCTCTCTCTCTCTCTCTCTCTCTCTCTCTCTCTCTTTTTCTCTTCTCCCGCTCTCGGCGGATTGCCGTCGCCGTTGCTGTTCTTTCCCGCCGGCGTCGGCCGGCGTGCTCCGTCGTCGATCGGCGTTCGACGCCTTCCCCCTCTCTCTATATCTATTTCCCGATTTCTCAGCTTCCCGGCCAAGGGGAGCCCTAATTCTGAAATTGGAGGGCTTGGTGATTCGCCGGCTTCAGGCGCCTCGGCGCCGGCCTTGCATTGCTAACACGGTGCACCGGCTGTGCTTCCTTCCTCGCCTGTGGTTCCCTTCGTCCGGAACGCTGCTGCTGGTCATCCCCTGCCATCGCGCCCGTCGTCGTTGCTGGCGGCGCTTCTCTCGCCTGGCCGCGGCTCGCCTGCCCTATTCACGTCACTGCCCTAGCCCTCGTGGCTAGGGCACGTTGCCGTCAGCCACCGTCGGCCTGCATTCCTCCTTCCCTCTCTGTATGCGTTCTGCTCCTTCGGCGTCGGCGGTGACGCAGTCTGATACGATCCTTGACGCCGTCTGATACGATCCTTGACGCCGTCATCCACATATAAACTCTTCAAGCACTCAAAACCAAGCAACTTAGCATCTAAAGTAGAGATCAAGACATACCTCCGTGAAAGTGCATCAGCCACTACATTCTCCTTACCTTGCTCGTATTTGATGACGTAAGGAAACGTCTCTATGAACTCCATCCACCTAGCATGCCTTTTGTTCAACTTGTGCTGCCCCTTCAAGTGCTTCAAGGACTCATGATCGGTGTGAATGACGAATTCCTTGGTCCACAAGTAGTGCTGCCACGTTTTCAAAGCCCGCACCAATGCATACAGCTCCTTATCGTACGTTGGATAGCTCAACGTTGCTCCGTTTAGCTTCTCGCTGAAGTACGCCACCGGCCGGCCTTCTTGCATCAAAACTGCACCAATTCCAACACCAGAAGCATCACGCGGAAGGACTAAAACTAAACTGACCGAAATTGAAGAACAAGATGGATATTCCAATATACCTAAGCTCGAATCCTATAAATGATATAAATCAGTTCTAAGAACAGCCTATACCCCAAATAGCGATCGTCTTAGTCACACGGGAACGATGATTGACACACAACGAGGGATGATTGACTCGTTGATTCGCCGGATAATGAATTCGTCTTGGAATAATCAAGAGGAATTCGAAAACTCTCAAGAGAGAATAAACTCACAATAATATTAATGATCAAAAGCTAACTAATTTTCGTCCCCAAAGACCCCCTTATATAGAGAGGCAAATAAAACCATCTAAACCTAATCTAACTAGGAAATAACTGACCCAAAGTCATTGGTATGGCCCAACCCATTAACCATCATGATAAAAACCCAAAAACAAGTCGTTTAAGGCCCAAAAACGTGGCCTGAACCCAAACATACGAAAATTAAAACTAAAATAAAGTCTTCAATCTTCATCCCATATCATCTATAATTCTGGGCCTCCGGGCTTCGAACCATGACTTACGGGCTCCATCATTCCCCTCCTCTTGAAGAGGATTTGTCCTCAAATCCTGGCCGCCTCCTACGTCAAAAGGAAAGAAATTATTCTTCTTCTTTGTCTCATCGAACAGCATGGACACCAAATCTTTCTCCCCCTCCAACTCAAATTGATGTTCACTTCTCTTGATTGATAATATGCCATGCCACGTATCTTTAGAAGAAACATCATTGTATGCCTGCACAAATGTATAAGTAAAAGGAAATAGACAATCAAGATCATTAGTGGACAAAACATTCCCCTTGTTCCACCTTGCCTCCATGGACTTCTCTTCATTCACAATCCACTCCAAAGCACTACTCTGATCAAGTAGAGACTCATGCATCAATCCATACTCGCCTTCCTCTACTTTCTCTTCCTTGGACTTCATCATCTCCACCTCCTTTGACAGTTGCATTTGATCATCCTCATCCACTTGCGTTGGAGTAAGAGAAATAAACGACACTTCATCCTCGACATGAATGATGTTCTCTTGCTGCTCTCCATCACACTCTTCATTTTGCACACTCTGATCAATATCATCAAATAAACTAAGTGGTCCAGTAGGTGCTTCGATTTCTTCTACCTCCTCATTCAGTTCTTCCACATCATCTCGAACCGGAGTGAACGTACTCTTAGCATCTGACCTTGGCTTCACAAATGGACGTATGTACTCCTTCGGCTCCTCTTCTTTCTCCCAAAAACTTCTCTTCAAATATGAAATAGTAGTAGCTTGGGACTGTCTCCAACCATTCTGACTCTCACGATAGTAATGGGTAGGTGCAAAATGCTTCCTCATTACTGCCTTCATCTCTTTCCAAGTCATGATTGGCTCCACTCCTTTCCTACTTCTACTCTTAGCTAACCGATCCCACCAAGTTAAAGCATAGTCCGATAACAACCTGGATGCCAAATTCACCTTCTTGAACTCAGAATAGTTATGATGACAAAAAGCTATCTCCATATTTCTCTCCCACTGAAGATACAACTCTGGATCATATTTCCCTTGAAAGTAGGTAATGTCCACTTCTTCGTCCTCACCAAGATGACCACATTGGTTGTATTTTCGGGCATTGTCTTTGTATCGACCTCCACTCTTCGAACAATTTAACACCGACTCAGACCTCATCTCCTCGCCCCATAGTTTCACCATCGCCTCTATCATGGATTTCGTTTGTGAATCAATCTCTTCATCCGACATACCTGCAAAAGGTTAGTAGAATAGGATCCTCACAACCTCACAAGCACTCGTGTATCCCTCAATACCGTTCACACTCAGCACTCGTGTATCGCTCAATAACAATGGCTTTTACCCTCTAATAATCTCACCTCTCTTGCCTTTTTCCACTCAATTCTCTCTTAAGAGGCTCAAATTCCCTTAATCTACCACAGAAATCACTATTAACAAATCAAGAGTACTGAAATTAGGAAGGAAGGATGATCGGACTAAGAAAACCCTAAACCGAGACACGAAAAAAAACACTAAAATTTTACCGAAAACTTCGGCGGACGATTTGACCCTTTAAACGACCTTTTTTTGCAAAAATAATGGACCGATTCCGACGTAGTGGGAACCACCGTATAGATCTTTTCGGGAGCTTTCCGAAAAGGTATTATGGAGCAAAATCGGAGTTCGTATGCAAAAGTTATGGCCGTTTTAGTGCTGGCCGACGAAAAACACGAGAAAAAGACGAAAACACACCGAAACGAATATATAACTGATATCCCAATGAAGAAACACGTAATAACCAACTAAGAAAACACAGTGACACACTAGGGCTTCGAATATATCCTTTTTTTTTTTTTTTTCCGAAACTTTTTTTTTTTTTTTTTGATCGAAACTTTTGCCCCTAATATGTTACGACAACGTGTAGAAGACTCACCTAAGACGTGTTATATAATATAAGGTATGGGATTTATATTCTGAGTATGTTTCCTATTCTTATAAGGAAAGAAATCTTCTACTCCTTAATGACCAAGAAAACAACTTTGACTGAGTATCAAAACGAATCTGAATCTTGACACGAAAGAAAAGCTACCAAGAACGACTCTATGAACAGATACGACTCTATGAGCAGAACGAAATATATATATATATATATATATATATATATATATATATATATATATATATATATATATATATATATTTTGACACAGAAACGAATAGACGAAGACTCAAACGAACGACTGACACGAACAGAATGCAAGAACACGAAGAAACGAATACTAAGATGAAAGAAAGATAAAACCTGGATGACGTAAACCTGGCTCTGGTGCCAATTGATACGATCCTTGACGACCGAATTGAAGACGCACGCGGAAGGACTAAAACTAAACTGAACAAAATTGAAGAACAAGATGGATATTCCAATATACCTAAGCTCGAATCCTATAAATGATATAAATCAGTTCTAAGAACAGCCTATACCCCAAATAGCGATCGTCTTAGTCACACGGGAACGATGATTGACACACAACGAGGGATGATTGACTCGCTGATTCGCCGGATAATGAATTCGTCTTGGAATAATCAAGAGGAATTCGAAAACTCTCAAGAGAGAATAAACTCACAATAATATTAATGATCAAAAGCTAACTAATTTTCGTCCCCAAAGACCCCCTTATATAGAGAGGCAAATAAAACCATCTAAACCTAATCTAACTAGGAAATAACTGACCCAAAGTCATTGGTATGGCCCAACCCATTAACCATCATGATAAAAACCCAAAAACAAGTCGTTTAAGGCCCAAAAACGTGGCCTGAACCCAAACACACGAAAATTAAAACTAAAATAAAGTCTTCAATCTTCATCCCATATCATCTATAATTCTGGGCCTCCGGGCTTCGAACCATGACTTACGAGCTCCATCACCGTCGCCGGTGCCTTCTCCTACCCCTTTTCATACTCCATCTTCTGACCTCTCTCTTTTCGCTCGTTTGCAGGGGGATGCAGGCGATCCCGGTGCTGCAGTAGCCTCCATCGAGGCCGTCGTTGGCCGGGTAGTCTCTGGTATGGCTCGGGAGAAGGCTGCCATGTTTCGGCGTTTCCTCAACTCCCACCCTCGGCCATCCTTGCTCTTCCGACAGGTTCGGTTCTTCACCCCTTTCCCCCTCGTTTCTCTTTCCATTTGATTATGAGCTATACTAGTTGATTTAGGGGCTTATGGGCTTGATTAGGAGGCATTTTGGGGCTGATTTTGCTTGAGTGTCTTATGCGTTTGTTGGAAGCATAATTTCCAGATTTTGGTAATCTTCAAGTTGGGTCGTTGTTGTGTTGAATGATTAGATTAGAGATTGTTATGCATGCAAGGCCTTAGGCTTGTTAGAGGAGATTCTATGGGGTTAAATGAGAGTCTAAATCTGATTTTTGAGCTTCTTATACACATGCATTGCTAGATTGATTAATCTATGTGTTCATGCTTTGGTTCTTGAGGTCTTGGTTATGTCTATCATGCTTGAATGGTGTCTAGGCTTTAGATCAAGCCTTGCATGCTGTTTTTCGGTTCTTCTAGGGAGTGTGTAAACATGCTTAAGCTTGCTAGTGTTTAGAGAGAGTGATGAGGAGTCTTACATGTAAATCTTAGAGGTTGAAATCTGAGTTCTTGAGCTAGATCGTGGCTGTCCCCTTTCTCTTTGTTGCTTCCTCCCTCTTGTTCCTTCTCTATATCGATGCAACTTGAAGCCTACACTTGCATGTTTGATTTCTAGTTGTTAGGGGTCTTGATACTCATGCTAGGGGAAAGAGCGGGGGTTCTTTCTCTCCTTTAGAACTGAAATCGAGTCTCTAGCTTCCGATTAGAGGGCTGTCCTCTTCTAATCTTGTTTCGAATACCTTCTTCTCCCTTCGTTCTTCACTCTAGAGATAAGGAGGTGATCCTTAGTTAATGTATATGCATGTTGGGTCCTTGAAGGGAAAGTGAGAGGGGTTACCGTAGGAGATTCGGTGCTTGGAAGGGGCTGCCGGAGGCTGTTTTCCGGCTACCCTCTCGGCTGGAAATTTGCTGCTCCTCCTTACTCTCTAATTTCTCCCTATTTGCTTCCTTGTGTGTTTACTTGGATGAATGGTTGTGACTAGTTTGTGTTTGGTTTGTGTAGGATGTGAGTGTTTCTTCAAGAGTGCTTGTTGCATGGATGACACTTGTAGGAGGAGGTGAAAGAGGAGTTGACGTGTATGCTTGGGAGATTTCTACCACTCCACATGTAACAATGAGGATGAGGGTACTTAATGGTGTTCTAATCTCTTCCTAATTGTAGTTAGAGGTGTTAGTTTTCTCTAATTGTGCTTGAGTGAGATTAGTGAAAGTTGAATCCCATATTTGTGTTTTACTGTGTTCTGCCGCTTCTTCACTTCTTTTCTTTTCTTTTTCTTTTATTTTTATTATGTATTTATCCACATGTAAATACTATGGGCTTGAGATATTGGGGTCTTGGGCCCCTTTTATATTTTGCTGATGGGTATTAAATCTGAAATGGGCTCTCTCTCTTTCTTAGCTAATAAAATCGAACAATTCGAGTAATTACTCGTGAAGTGGGCTTCGATAATTAACTGGGCCTTGAACAATCAACTGGGCCTTGTACGATTAACTGAGCCTTGTAACTCCTAAGTGGGCCTTGTACTTTATCAAATGGGCCTCGGCCCAAAAATTAAATACTGAATTTTCTTTTATAGATTCGTTTTGTCGGCTTTTCTTATTTAGTTCGGTTCTCGTTTCGGGAAGTTCTGATGTTACTAAACGTAACACTACTAACAGTAGTACTTAAATTTTTATTTCACTCATAATAGTGATAATACTACTTTCAACGTTCCTTTTCTTATTTAAAAAAAATGCCGAAGTTTTTATTAATCACTACTAAAAACTGCGGTCATTACAACTTGGCTTCTGGTCACCACGCCTTTGGATAGATCTCTAATGATTTGGCTAGGTGAATGATACTCCAGCTTCTGCTTCTTCTTCAAGCGGGTCTCTTGCTTCACTATCTGAAGCGACATGAACGGGTGCTTGGCCTGCAGTCACTTCATCGATTTTGGGGGCAGCTTCAACCTTCTCTTGAGCAGATTGATCACTTGAGTCTTTGAATTCTTCATCATCTTCAAGCATATCCCATGTCAATGGATTGATGGGCTCCTCGCTTGAGGTTTCGCTTAACTTTTAGCCTGTTCTTGTGGAATACTTAAATAAGATTCATCAAATACAACATGGGGTGATTCTTCCACAATTAGGGTTTTGCAGTTGAATACCCTGTAAGCTTTGCTAGATGTAGAATATCCTAAGAATATTCCTTCATCCGCTTTGCTTTCAAAAGCTTTCAACAGTGACTTCCCATTGTTGTGAATGAAGACCCGACAACCAAAAATATGGAAATAAGAAATGTTAGGAATTCTCCCTGTCCATATTTCATATGGTGTCTTGTCGAAGCGTTTGTTGAGAAGCGTCCGGTTCTGGGTGTAGCATGCGGTGTTGGCCGCTTCAGCCCAGTATTTCATCGGAAGCTTCGAATCTGCAATCATTGTGCGAACAACTTCTTTGATGATTCGATTTCTTCGTTCAGCAACTCCATTTTGTTGAGGTGTGTGAGCTGCAGATGTTTGGTGCGCTATCCCATGCTCCATGCAGTATGCTTCAATTGTAGAGTTGAGAAGCTTTGTGCCTTTATCGGAGCGAATGGTAGCGATCGCTTGATTCTTTTCCACAGCGAGGCGTTTGAGCAATTGAGGCAGTTTGGACAGCGTCTCCTTTTTGCTAAAGAGAAATACAACCCAAGTGTAGCGAGAGTAATCATCGACTACTACGAGAGTGTATTTTCTTCCATTGACACTCACGGGTGTGAATGGTCCAAACAAATCCATGTGCAGTAGCTCCAGCACTCGCTTGGAAGATGCTTCTTCTAAGCTGGCGAAGTGCGTATTCGTTTGCTTCCCTCGTTGGCATGGTGAGCAAGTATGGTCTTTGACGAAGACCTCATTTGGCATGACCTTCACCAAACCTTTACGAGCTAAGCGATTGATCATCTTGAAATTGAGGTGGCTCAAGCGTCGGTGCCATAGCCATCCAGTTTCTGTTGCACTTCTAACGACCAAACATGTTTCTTATTTGCAGCTCTCCCATTGCGCTATGTAGACATTTCTTCGTCGTAATCCATTGAGCGCAATCTGGGATGTGAGTTTGCTCTTCCCAACGCACTTGTTGGAGATGAACTCCACCTTGTATCCTTTATCACAGAACTGTGAAATGGATAGCAAGTTGTGCTTTAGACCTTCCACATAGGAAACTTCTTCAATTATGAGCTTCCCTATCTTCAATATGCCGTATCCCTTGGTGGTTCCTCGAGAGTTGTCACTGATCGCACAATTTTCTACCACACAAAATAGGTATAGTATAAGCAAGTACGAGTATTGTATCCACAGGGATTGATGTATCGAAACCACACACAGTACCTTTACTTTTGAATTAAACTGATGTTTAAGCTTTTAAGAATTTAAAGATGTGGTATTTATAATCTAGGCAAATAAATAAAAGGACACATGCAATTAAATAAACAAGGAAGTAAATAAATAAGAAAACAATTAATCAAATAAGGTAAAACTCAATTAAGGAATAGTGTTGATTCTAGGGAAGCCTACCTAATCAAATATATGCAAGCAATTAATGAATACAATTAACCAATTTAATCCAATCTAAATGTGATACATGAAAATAACCTAACACTTCGGCTAAGGCAGTATAGATCGTCACCTAATAAGATCCTAATCTCCTCTCGGTCTCATAGAAATCAAATCAAGTGCAAAATAGATCAAGTATCAATTATACAATCAACTAGGTTCAATTACGACACCTAAATCGACTATATGCAAACATATGATAATTCAATCTTCAGCTAAGACAATTAAACTACTATACCATGTATTCATGAGATCTATTATGCAATTATCCAGCTAAGGCATAAAAAATAATTATGCACACATAATTAGTGATCAAGTAATCATGCATGAGAATAAGCACCATGAAACATGCACCTAGATTAGAAGGCTAATTGTAAACAAAAACACTCACATAAATTCAATTAGGCATTCAATCCCTAAAATCAACTAAGAAAATTAGCTAGACATAATTAAAAGAAAGGTAGAAGGAAGAATAAACATAATTAAAAGCATAAATAAAAGAAAGGGATAGAAAAACACTTGAATCTTGATGAATCTTCAATCTTAAATTGTCTTCATACATAGCATAAATCTAGATCTAAAGTATAAAAGTAGAGAAAAGAATAAAAACTAATCTAAGGTATGGGAGAACTAATGTTGGCTCCTTACAATGATATGTTTAGAGGTATTTATAGGATAGAAGTTTACATCTAATACCTAATTGTATAAGGAAATCAAGAAGGAATTAAAAATTGCCTTTTAGGAGAAATCCCGTCTGGAAAACAGGGGTTTCCTCTCGACACCTCTCTCGATCGAGAGGTCGGTCGAGATGGTTGATAGGGTCCTGCGCAACTTTCTTGTTTCGGTCATATCTTCCTCATCCTCACTCCGAATTGACCTCCATTTTCGCCTATGTGCTCCTATCGAACCCCTCTTCAATGCTATGCTTCCACTTTTCCAGAATAACTCTTCCACAAAATCGTGAGAAGTCAGAACTTGGGATCAATACTTCATCTCTTCCTTGGTTTCATCGTCTCTCATCTTATCTTAGGCTTTCTCAACTAAAAAGCCCTAAAAACACTCAAAACAACCCAAAAGTGTAATCTAGCTCGAAATACTGTAAACAATACAAAACATAAGCTAAACTATCAAAATAAGACAAGAAAACGATAATATAACACTTAAATAATAGGGTAAAAATACACCCTATCAAAATACCCCAAACATAAACATTGTTCGTCCCGAACAATAAACTAAAACTAAACTAAAGAAGAGACAAATCAAGCAAACACAACATACAAGCATAATGATCTCTAAGGGCCTCATAGATCTTCAAAGAAGTATCAATCAATATCATGTAAGCAACCTCAAAGTTTCGACTCTACGAAAGTACAATAAAATCAAATCATGCTTCAAAAAGGGGAAACTCACTCAAGGCATGTGAAGATATAAGTATATAGGTGAACTCTCAACTCACAATGAAAGATTTAAAAGTGTATAGGCTCACTCATAATCAATACAATGCAAAGACTTACCATAAGTTTGCCCTTTATCTCAACATCTCCACCACTTGATTGTATGTAAGAACTAAGATCAATTAGGTCTTTTTTCAATGTTGTAATGTAGGAACATTGGTTTAGGGTAGGGAAAATATAGGCTAAGTGACTTAGACGTCTCCAAGTACCAACCTTTTATCAACTCCAAACTAGTATGGATTTAACTCCATCTTCTACTCATTAACTCAAACTCAAGTATCAACCTTATCTCCTCTTAACCTTCTTCTATTCAACTCCCAAAATACTAAAAACACTATCCATCCCTTTATGCTCTTATTTTTTCTTTTTTTTTTTTTCTTTTTTTTTCTCCTTTCGAACTAGGACTCATATATATATATATATATATATATATATATATATATATATATATATATATTTTCTTTGCAAAACTGATTTTCTAAGTCCTTTATTCCCTTTTTTTTTTTTTTTAAAAAATTTTTTTAGAGCTTATAGGGATCTAAAATTCCTTTCTTTCAAAGGAGCTTACTAAAAAGACAACTCTCCAAACATAATCTCTAACAAAACAACTCCCAAGATACCCATAATTCCTCCTTTACCTCCTTTCATCCGGTTAAAAGAACAAATGGCAATAAAGGCTCAAAAGTGGCTAGCAAAGGATATATATGTAAAGGATAGTGTTTAGGAAAGATGTGACTAACAAAAGATGGCCTAAAATCAATTCAAAACTCCTACACACATACGTAGTCTCGAAGGAGAACAAAGGCAAGTTCTAGAAGTACAAATTGTTGGTCCCGAAAAGAGTAATTGGTGTATGGGGGGGGGGGGGGGGGGGGGGGGAATACACCAATGCCAACCGTTTTTGACGTTTTTGAAAATCAGGTCGATCAGAAGGTCGATTGTCAAGGTCGATCCTATCAGAGGCAGATTGATCTATCAAGCTCGTTTGATAACAAGCTTGATTTATCAAACTGTATTAATGCGGAAGTTGGTGGAGGTTGATTACTCTTTGAAAAAATCTAATGGCGTTAAGCAAATGCAGGTTGTTTCATGAAATGCAGGTCGATGCTCGTCAGATAGATAAAATATTGAAAGAGCGATAAATAGAGAGAGAGAGAGACACCGCAATTTAGCGTGGTTCGGAGAAACCCTCCTACGTCCACGTCAGGTCGACTCGACCTGAGAATCCCTTTACCTTTGGATCCAACTTCTCTCTTATTTATACTGACTGAGTATCAGTTCTAAATACACTCTAACTTGAATATATCTAGACACGAGTTTTGGGTCGTGACCCTTACAACCTTTCGTACAGAAATGTACAAACAACCTTTCACGAATTACAGAGCTTGACTAACTCTATAATGGCGAAGAACACAGAACAATCTTTCTAACTTCGAACGAGTCGGAGAAGAAGTTGTTGAATCAACGACAAGCAGTAGCGAACGCTTCGTCGTTGTGGCTTTTATCGGAGTCGGAAATCTCTCTTTGTTAAGTGTTTGGGAAACTAATGGGATTTCGAACACTTGAAAGGATATGAATTTTGAGAGAGATTTTGGCAAAGTATTTGTGTTGATAGCTTGAGTTTCCCGTGCTTGAATCCGATAATGGCTTGAAGTATATATAGGCAGTTTTTGAAAACTAGCCGTTGGAGTCAGGATGATGTGGCACTAGCCGTTGGGGCGTGACTCACTTCTAGCCGTTGGGAAGATTCGTCCTTGCTGGCACACCACGTGGCAAGGATCAGGTCGTGTTGCTCCATGAAGGTGGATCAACGACCTTGATATTAAAATCCAGCTCTTGAAATCTTCTAAGTCAAAGCAGGCTGGAAGCTTGATAAGGAAGGACGATAGACAGCTAGATATACCAGCTCGATCCGAATGAGGCAGGTCGATAAACAACCTTTCTCTTACAGAGTGGATCAAACTTGTATTAAAACATTAGAGAGCATCGACCTGCACTAACAGGTAGCAGGTCGATCTATCGGCCTTGACCCTAAACAAGTAAATATGCCTAAGTGTGGTTTCGAAAAACATCATCAAAATCAAACTGCAAGGGGTTCCCAACACAAATACATGTATGATACACTCACGAAAGAAAATATGCATAAATATGCACCAAAGGCTCAAATCCTCGCGGGTTATAACAAAACGTTTCCCAAAATCAAAACATAATCCAATTTCCTCACACACATGCACAATATCCACTAAGGTTCCAAACATAATATCAACCAATTATTCAAAGAAAATCATGCTATCATTGGCAAAATTCAATTATACTCATATATCATGCATGACTCAATCGTCTAAACTCCTAAAGACTCTACTAATATCCAAATTTAAACTAATATCCAAGATATACACACAAAGAAGCACATACGAATGATAGGGTGTATTTTTACCTTATTATCAAAGTGGTATATTATCGTTTTCTTGTCTTATTTTGATAGTTTAGCTCATGTTTGGTATTGTTTATATTATTTCGAGATAGATTACGCTTTTGGGTTGTTTTGAGTGTTTTTAGGGCTTTTGAGTCGAGAAAACCCAAGGCAAGACAAGAGGCGATGCAATCAACGAAGATGATTAAGTATTGATCCCAAGTTCTGACTTCTCATGATATTATTCATGAGTTATTAAGGAATTATGAAAGTATAGCATTGAAGAGGGGTTCGATAGGAGGGTGTAGGCGAAAACGGAGGTCAATTCAGAGTTCGGATGAGGAAGTTACGATCAAAACAAGAATGGTGCGCAAACCGGCAAACCGACTCGGCCAGGCACTCGGCCGAGCCTCCAGCCGAGTGCATTCACGAATCTGAACAGTAGCTCCACTCGGCCACGCACTCGGCCGAGCACTTGGCCGAGCCAAAAAGACGGAAATCCTAAATTTGGGATATTTTATTTCCTTAACCTAATCCTTGCCCACTTAGGTAACAATTACGAACCCCTACCTTATAAATACCCCAAAACTCATCATTGTACCCAAGTTTTTTAGTTTCTCATAGTTTTCATAGTTTAGAGCTCTCTACTCTTCACCATACATTAGATTAGTTTTTATTCTTTTCTCTACTTTTATACTCTAGATCTAGATTTATTTTATGTATGAAGACCATTGAAGATTGAAGATTTATTCAAGATTCAAGAGTTTTTTTATCCCTTTCTCTTTTATTTATGCTTTTACTTATGTTTATTCTTCCTTCTACCTTTCTTTTAATTATGTCTAGTTAAATCCTTTAGTTGATTTTAGGGATTGAGTGCCTAATTGAATTTATGTGAGTGTTTTTTGTTTACAATTTAGCCTTCCAATCTAGGTGCATGTTTCATGGTGCTTATTCTCGTGCTTGATTACTTGATCACTAATTGTGTATGCATAGTTATGTATTTATGCCTTAGTAGGATAATTGCATAATAGATCTCATGCATACATGGTATGGTAGTTTGATTATCTTAGTTGAAATTGAATTATCATATGTTTGCATATAGTCGATTTAGGTGTCATAATTGAACCTAGTTGATTGTATGATTGATACTTGTTCTATTTTGCACTTTATTTGATTTCTATGAATCCGAGAGGAGATTAGGATCTTATTAGGTGATGACTTGCATTGCCTTAATTGAAGTGTTAGGTTATTTTTGTTGTATCACATCTATATTGGACTAAATTGGTTAATTGTATTCATTAATTACTTGCATATATTTGATTAGGTAGGCTTCCCTAGAATCATCCTTGTTCCGTATTTGATTTATTTGTTTCCTTATTTGCTTATTTGCCTTATTTGTTTAATTGCTTATTTATTTGTTTCCTTATTTGTGTTCTCTTTTATTTCTTTTATTTATTTGCCTAGGATTATAATACCACATTTTTATTTTCTTAATTGCCTAGACATTAGTTTAATTCTAGAGTAGAGGTACTTTGTGTGATTTCGATATATCAATCCCTGTGGATACGATACTCGTACTTGCTTTATACTATACCTATTTTTTTGGTAGAAAATAGTGCGATCATATTTTGGCGCTGTTGCCGGGGATTGATTAGATTTCATATAAATATTTCGAAATAGGATTAATAGGTGATTTAGGCGCTTTTATTTTTCTATTTTTATTTGATTGATCTAACGTTTTCTTGGTCTTATCTTTTGCTTTTAAGGTAATTAAGGATCGAGACGAAGTTGAGATTGATCAATCATCACCACCATCCACCATGGGAGATCCACAACCAAAGAGGATGATTGGTGTTTATTTGTTAGGTTTTTCGTTGCGTTTTCGTGTTCGTTTTCATTATGTTTTTGTGTCTTTTAGTGTGTCTTTTGGCTATGATTGTTTGTTTGGAGTTTTGGTTATCATAGGAGCAAAAGGTGAGAAATTGGAAGAAAACGGGACGAAAAGTGCACGAAGAGAAGGAAAGGCCGTGAGAGACCAGAACCTGATCTGGCCGATCGGCCAGATTTCCTTAGGAATCTGGACGATCGGCCAAATGCCTATGCAAGGGCTCAGCAATCCCTGATCTGGACGACCGTCCAGAATTCCTTCACAATCTGGACGATCGGCCAAACATATTCAAAGAGGTTATGCAGTTCCTGATCTGGCCGACCGGCCAGATTTCCTTCAGCATCTGGACGATCGGCCAGATGTCGGCGTCCAGCTGTGTTTCCTTATTTAATTAGGTTTTCTTCCTAGTATATATATTAGTGCCTTGGACGAATTTTGTAACATCTTCTAGCATATTTTAGCTTTAGTTTTCAGCACTTAAACACTTTTATTAGCTTTCTATTGTTCGGATCCGGATTCTTCATTTTTTCAATTTAATTCAAGACGTTTAATTTACTTCACGTTCTTCGTTCTTCGTCTCAATTTTCGTAAGTTCTTTTATTGCTTTCGTTTACTTGTTTTAATTGCTTGCTTTCGTTTTAGATTCGTTTTCTTAATTGCTTCGTTTAAATTCCTTAGTTTAATTTCGTTCTTTCGATTTCTAGTTTAAAGTTTAGATTCGTTTTTCTTCGATTTCAATCCTTTCGTTTTTCAAAGCTTTTGAAGTTAGATTAATTTGCCTTTAATTTCCAGATTTCAATTCATCATGTCTAGATTTATTTATGCTTCTTTCTTTGCTTTCGTTTCCTTTGTTGCTTCCTTTATTGTTTTCTTTTCGATTCTTGCCTAGGTAGATTTAATTGCTTTCTTTTAGTTTAATTCTTAGATTTATTTCTTGAGTTCTAGATTAGTTATTTACTTGCTTTTATTTATTGCTTTGATTTATTTTATTTGCCTAGGATTTAAAACAAAAACCCCAAAATATTCTTTACTTGCTTTCTTAGTTTTAGGTTTACTACATAATTGATTGCCCTGTTAAGTTTTCCTTGAGATTCGATACTTAGGTTTTACTTGCTAGTGCTACGATAGATTTCGTCTATTGCGAACACTTTTTAGTGAAACAGAGGACTCTCTACGATCGGTTCTATCGAACCTATCCTCAAGAATTTTCCTTGGAGCAGCAACCTATCTCTATGATGGAGGACTGTATATCTCAAGGCGAAGTCACTTATATGCAACAAGGCTATGACCAACAAGGGGGAAACGGAGGCTACAACAACAACAATCAAAGCTATCCTCAACAACTCCCATTGGAAAAGACTCCTATAGAAAAGATGATGGAGAGCTTTATATCCAAGTTGGAGTCGAAGTTCGAAGCCTTGGAGCATAACGTCACTACTCTCGGAAACGCGGACATAGGTATGAGCACTCATATCAAGACTATGGAGGCGCAAGTAGGACAATTGGCGAAGGCCCAGTCCGAGCAACTACAACGAGCTCAACCTCCAAACAAGGGCGAGATGAATTCAAAGGTGCACCAATGCAATGCTAATGAGGAACAAGTCGAGGAGTTTGAAGAGTTCGAGGCCCTAGAAGTTGAAGATTTGGGAGATGGGAGCAACTCGGAGTCGGAAACGGACAAGATGAAGGACGAAGGCCCGGAAGGAGAGGGGCTCGACCGCGCCACCGGTCGAGCCGAAGTCCATGATGTTCGCCCCGATACGCGCGACCGAGCCGCCGGTCGCGCCAACCCTCTTTTGATCGAAACTTGCGATTTCTTCTCCGACGGCTTTTCCCTTCGATATTTGTTCGATCCCACGCCCGATGAAGAGTCCATACAACCGAGAGGAGTAGTTGAAGATGTTCATGTTCGAGTTCGAGGGTTTGATTTTCCGGCCAACTTCGTGATCGTGGAGATGGAGGAGGACGTCAATCAACCACCGATTTTGGGACGTCCGTTCTTGGCTACAAGTGGAGATTGTTTCGACATGGAATGTGGTGATCTCATATTTCGAGTGCACAAGGAAGAGCTCAAGATTTCGGTTTTAGGAGCAAAAAGAAGGAAACTCGAAGATGGGGCAGAAAAGAACTTTCATTTTTATCCACCTTGATAAGAGGTATCGTGGGGCTAAAGACGTAAAACGTAACATTTGTTGGGAGGTAACCCAACTCTATCTTTAATTTTCAGTTTTTGTTTTATTTATTTATTTTGTTTTTGTTTTTCTTTGAGTCTTATCTTTTATTAAGCTCTTTATCCAAGAATTTGCGAAGCTTGTGAGTTGTAGGTTTTCTCGACGAGGTTTCGACTAAGAGGAGAAGATCGATAGTAAGCTAGCTTCGGTGAAAGGTACGCTCGTTAACTTATCCACTCCTTCTTCTTAAACTTATTCCTTCATCATGATTCAAAATAAGTTTGGGGGAGGGGGAAGTGTGGCTTCGTTAACTTGTTTACATGAGTTCTTGGATTGTAGCTTAATTTTTGGATATTTCATTAGTAGTTTTTGTTTTTGTTGTGTCTTAGGTATTTAAATTGAGTCAAGTAAGCATGTGATGATAGTGTTGTGAATTTGGCCGATGATAGAAATTTTTGTTGATATTTGGAGAAAAATACATGATCTTTATTATGCATGGAACCTTGGCGAAGCGACGCATTTTATTTGATGAATTTGAAGTATGCTATGATGTCGGGAACTAGTTAGTTTGAACCCGTGAGATTTGAGCTTTTTGTGCATGTTGATGCCTATTTCTTTAATTGAGTGATCATGCATGCTTCATTGTTTCTAGAACTTGCCCTATTTCTCCATCAAGACCTTAGTATATTTATGAATTAGGAGATGATCATAGGCCATTCTTTCGTAGCCACATGATCCCTTTACACTAACCTTGTTCATAAACCTTTGTTTACCCCTTTTGAGCCTTTGTTAGCCGTTCTTTGTAAAACCGGATGATAGGAGGTTTGGAGGGTTATGGGTATCTTTTGGTAGTTGGTGATATGGAAGGAGTTAATTAGAATATTTGTTGCGGTGAAGAAGGAGAAAAAGAGAAGAAATTTTAGATGCTTGTTTAAGTATAGTTAGTTATCCCTATAAGCTTAGAAAAAAAATGGAAAAAAAAATAAGAAAAGAAATATAGAGCCCTTGTTCATTATTAGAAAGAACATTCATTAGTTGAGCTCTAGAAAAATAAAAAAAAGAGAGAGAAAATGAGCATAAGGGGATAGTTAGCTTTGATATGTATAGTTGGTATTTGAGCATCTTTGATATCTTGTTGTTTTGTAGTTGGTGTGTTGGATGGTAGAAGCTGGAGTTGAAAACCCATACTTTGTTTGGTGTTGAAAAAGAAGTTGATGATTTGTAGTAATTTGAGTCACTTAGCCTATACATTTTGTTGGTCCCGGTTTATTATAGGAAAAATACGTAGAGGGGGGGGGGGGGGGGGGGTGAATACGTATTTTGAAGTTTTTCAACTTCTTTTCCTTAACTCAGAGTATGAAGTAAAGTGCTCGCTAGAAATACTAAGACCTAGATGAGAGCTAGATCTAAAGTAATCACGATTCTCTTGACCTAAGCTTAGAGCTTGATCAAGAGTGAGACTTTACTCTTAGTGCGGAATTCGGTGAGCTAAATCTTTCTAAGTAATTAAGATTCCAAGTTATGTTTGTTTAGATGCAAGTCCAATGTATAATCAAACAAGGAAAATAAAGAGTTTAGGGTTTAGAGAGATACGACACGAGATTTATAGTGGTTCGGAGATAAAACTCCTACGTCCACTTTGTTGCACAAGGCAACTGTTCTCTTCACTCAAGAACTTGAAGGTTACGGGTCCTTCAAAAACCTAGTTGAGATCGAGCTTCACTCGCTTGGATCTGACGACAGATGCAGTGATTACGGGTTCACTACAAAGACCTAACTGGACTGGAAGCTTCACTCGCTTCAGTCCGATGACAGGGAGATTGCGGGCTCTCCTTACAGCCTAGCTTCGATCGAGCTTTACACAAATGATGTAAGTGCAAGCTTGGATGTAGACTCTATGATTGAGGCTTCTACAATTGATGAGAGTAGGGCCTTGGATCGAAACAACCTAATGACGAACACAAAAACCTAACGAACTGAACTTCGGGTTAGAGTTTTTGGTTTACGACAAACACACTATGAAGAGCACTTTACAGTAAGTGTAAAGTAGGCTAGAGCTCTTCTTCTAAGCTGAGATATGGAATGGGCTTAGAATTCTAGGTGTGAAGGTTGCGAAGACGAGTACCGATGAGACTGGAACTCGGAGAACACTTGGAAACAAAGACTAGAAGATTGCTTAGAAAGCTGAGAGTGTTTGTTTGCAGTAGGCGCTCGAATGCTCAAGTAGTAATCTGCTTCTCTTCGTCTTCATCCTTCACTATTTATAGGCGGAGGTTTGGCCGAGATCCGTTGCTTGGTAGGTGGCCTTGTCCCTCCTCCTCTCGACAGTCCTTGCACAGGCTGGCTGTTTTTCAGACGCGCAGTTTTGGCTCTTTGCCGAAATTGGCTAAGTTCCAATCTTTACAGTAACTGGAGCGAGCCAGTACTGTTGCGGCGCCCTTGTCGGCCTGGTAGTCAACTCCTCTGCTCCTCTTCGCAATCGACACGTGGAGATCTCGTAATTAATGCGACGATCTTCAGTTGACTGGAGTTCAAAATCGGAGCGGAAATTGTGCTGTCGCTTTCTGGTAGGTAGTGGCACGCTTCGCTTAGAAGTTGTAGTGTCCGCTTTGAGTTGAGTCACTTCAGGGTCATTTTGTAGTGAGTCGCTTGGGAGGTGAAGTTCCCTAGTGACTGCTTTAGAAAATGTTGACCCGCGTTGACTCGCTTTGGCTTTTCACTGTAGCGCTCGCTTCGCTTCGCTTTGGTGGATTCGCTTCGATTCCACTGTACCGATCGCTTCGCTTCGCTATTCTTCGGCACGCTTCACTTCGGCTTGGTAGACTCGCTTCGCTTGAAAAACACACTCAAGTGAGTGGCCTTCACTTGAATTTTCTGCAGTCTAAAACCTAAGTGACAAAAGCAAACTAAAGCCATCCTAACAGTATAGGCTTAGAAAATTTTCTAACCTATTATCTACACCAAAATGGGTTGCTTGGGAATACGACACTTGGGGTTTTGGGATCAAATCAAAACATATATAACATTTCTAAAATGTCCCATATTGGTTCCCCCTTAACACGTTTGTCCTTAACAATTCCCAACAATTTCCCCCTTTTTGATGATGCCAAACCCCAAAGATTTTAAGGCTAAGAGAATTAACCTACCTAACCGTGGAAGGAACTTCAAGCGACTGCTTCCTTTGCATGTTCTTTGAAAATTTTCGTTTAAGTTCCTTTCCCTTTTTTTTCGGTTAAGTGTTTGAGTTTTGTAGCATAAGGATAAATCATTCACAAAGCTTGTAAATGACACAAGTGAGACGAAAATTTAAAAAGGATAGCTTTGAACAGCAGTTCACAAAATATCGAGACTTGAAATTCAAGGATTTCCTGCAGCCTCGTCCTTCTCTTCCTTCTCTTCTTCCTTCTTCTCCTCTTTCTTTTCTTCCTTCTTCTCATCTTCAACAACGTAAGCAGAGAGAACTTTCATCTCCAAAGTTCCGACGTTGTAAATGCTTGGTCTTCTCCAGACCTGCTCCAGCTTGAATGCTTCGTCCACTTCTTCATCAATGATGCGTCGATCAGGAACTCTTGTGCCGGGCAAGAAAGGCATAGGGAAGTCCTTCGACGCAGGCACTTTGATAATCAGAGGTTTCGGCTCAGCAAGTTCTGCCATTGTGAAGACCTTCCGCCTAAATTTCTCGTCGTAGACACACAGAAAATTGTTGAGCGCGTTGATCCTTGAGCACTCATCTTGCAGAGGCACTACTTCCTAGTAGTAGTAAGCTTTGATGAACTTCTCCTTATAGTACAGCCACTGCTCAAGTAGATCGTTGGGGATGAATTGCTCAATTTCTCGAGCATCAAGATGTTCATTTCTACGCGCAGCAAGCTCTTCTTCTGATCTGCTTGACATCTCTTTCATGATCGCATTAAACTTTGCACTCGTCTTAGTGCTCCACTTTGGAAGCTTCGCAATAAGACGCTTGCGGATATATTCTTACTCTTCCTTGCGCGGGTAGCGACCAGAGTCGATCATCTCTTTTATGGTGACGTAGCAGGTATTCATCCAAGCTTGATTATATTTTCTGACTCATCTGGCAGGAAGGGGATGAAGGCGCTTCGAGTGAGGGTGGACTGGATGAGTCTCACTTCATTGAAGTGTTCCTCAATCCGGCCGTCAATGATCTCAAGACGTTTGGCCTTGATCCTTCTCTCCTTCTCCTCTTCCTCCTTTCTCTCTTCTCCTCTCTTCCTTCTCCTCTCCATCTGACCAGACCGTGAAGCGACCGACTGTTTGATCTTTTGGCGCTTGGCCTCGGGATCATCTTCTCTAGCTTCGGGTGTGGTCCGCTTCAGTGACTGTTTTGGTGCTGGTGGTGGAGGCATTTCCTTCTTCTTCTCTGTGGCACTTGGAGGAGTGGCAGCTTGGGCACTTGGAGGAATAGCAGCTTGGCTGGATGAAGTGGCTCCAGCAGTAGATAATGAAGTGAGTGCCAGAGTTGAAGCGGCCAGAGCTGAAGCGGGCGCTTGGATTCCAGTAAGATTTTTCAGAGCTTGTAGATCAAATTGTAATTCCAAGTCTCGGGCTTGGGCCTCGTCTGCTGCTATCTGCTGCTCCCTTTGTTCCCTGGTTATCACAGGAACAGGAGGGTGAGAAGCAATGGAAGAGCCAAGCAGCTTTCCCTCAATCGGCCTGCGGGGCTCTTCTGTGAGTTTTTCTTTGCCCAATTTCCTCGCTCGCTCGGCCCGAGCTTCATCCTCCAACTCTATCTCCTTCTCAACTCCACTTCCTCCGACTCCTCCTTGTAACTCCAGCGTTTCAGCACTTTTCTTCTCAACACCTTCCCCCTTTTTGGCATCATCACTTCCGGGGACTGAAACAATCATTTTTCCAGTGACAGATTTGCGTAGCTCCTCAAACTTATCAAACACGGCGTGGAGCATCTTCTCGGTCCGTGTCGCGAAGACATGTTCTTCGGACAGCACTATCTCCGCCGTTTTGATCGAGATTTCTTCCAGCAGGTACTCGCACTGCTTCTCCCTCTCATTGACAGAGGCCATCAGCCTCTCAAGCGACTCAACGTTTCTGAAGCGAGCGGCCAGCTCTGCTTCGATTTCTGCACGGATCTCCTTGCGCTCCTCCTGCAGTTGGAGATTGAGGAAATCGTGAGACGCTTTGAGTTCTGCAGATGCAGTGGCGATAGCACTCTCTTGGCTATTAAGTGTCATACGAAGTTGAGCAGCTTCGACAATTTTGACCGCAAACTCACTGGCCTTTTCCTGAGCTCGATCAATTTGTTTAGCCAGTTCTGACTTCTTTAGATTGACCGAATCAATCTCTTTTGCTTGAGCAGCTATCTGAATTGCAGCTCGAGCCATATGACAGTTCATTTTAATTACTTCTCCAACCTTATCCTCCGCCACTCTCTTCAACTTTTCAATATGTCCAGAGATCTTCTCTATCTCTTCTTTGTGATTTGCCACAAGTGTGGTCTTCTCCTTCTCCACTGCTATCAGCTTGGCAGTCATGCTATTTAGCCTGTTCCTCTCAGCCTCAAGCGACTGCTTGAGTTCAGCGATGGTTTTCTCCTGGTCTCCGACCAGCTTTGCCTTTACCTCCAGCAACTTCTCCTTCTCATCCAACAGCTTCTCCTTCTCCTCAATTCTCCTTTATTTTTGTCAAAATCTTCTCTAAGATTCTTGACTTCCTCAACCTTCTTCTCCATCTCCACATTCCTCCTGGTGATCTCACTTTGTAGACTTGAGATCTCCGCATCCTTCACCTCTACCTCCTCTGCATGCTCTCTCATCAGCCGCTGCTCGTGAGGGGTCGGCACTCTATCAGGAACTGAAGCGTCTGGATAGGCTCGCTTCACCTTTGCATCCAGCTTGTCCCAGAAGCTGGTTCCATCAAGAAATGCGTGGAAGCCATGCTCTCCAATGAAATCGAGCAGCTTTCCCTCCATCTGAATAAGTTCTTCCTCTTTAAAATCTTTTAAGAGTTTGAAGACCTTGTAGTATTCGGTTCCGCGGTAGGTGATGTAGGTGAGAAAGTCGACGGTCTTGGTGAAGAACTCGTCGGACATAGGCACAGAGGAGTAGCGAGTAGTGATTGTCTCTGCAGCCTGCTCTCTATCCCTCACATATCTTTCGAGAGCCTCCACCTCTGCAGGATTCTTGGAGATTTGGAATTGGGGAATGATAGTGCCGGTTGTTTGGGCGGTATCGGCTGTAGCTGCCGATGAGGAAGGAGATTGGGATGATGATGAGGTTTGGGAGGTTTCAGAGATTTGGATAGGTTCAGTAGGTGGTTGCTGGGTCTGGGTTGGTTGGAAAAGGGTGAATGCAGCAGAGGGATCTGCACTGAGTAGTGGGACATGGGGTAGTTGGAAAGAAGAAGTTGATTCTTCTTCATGTGGAGAGAGGGGGGATTTCTGGGTTTTAGGTTGGGCAGAGGATGAGGCTTGGGGTTTTGGTGGTGGTTGAGTTTGGGTTTGGATTGGGGTTGTCTGTTCTTGAAGTGGGGAAGTTTGGATTTTGATGGGTGAAGGCTGGGGTTGAGTTTCTTCAGTCTCCTTAAGCGGCTGCTCCTCAGCCTCGCTTGACTTGACCAGCGTAGTGACTAGCTTCAGTTTTTTCTTTGCTCGCTTCGGCGCAGCTCGCTTCCCGGATGAAGCGGCTCGCTTGGAATGGGTAGCTTCAACTTGCCTTTCGGCAACTGGTACTGCAGCGGGCACTTCAACATCAATAAGTCCCGAATCGATTGGAGATTTGTCCGACGTCCACAAGTCATGGAACACCGTGTTCTTCTTGTAGTCGGTGGTGTTAGGTTCTGCCCATGTCTTGTTCCGATATCGTTCCTCCAGTGCGACGGAGAGTCTGGAGAAAAACTTAAGCTTCCCTTTCCGGAGAATCTAATCGGTGATTCCTTTGACAAACTTTAAGTCCTCAGCGGCTTCGTGGATCTGGTTGAGAAACCAACCATGCCAATTAAACTTGGTTCCTGTAAGACTGTCGACTTTGACGGTGGTGGCAAAAGCTTAGGTTCAGAGAGCTGGCCCAATGTCCCGACATAGCACGCGACGCACTTCGAAAAGAGCTCGCATATGTGATTGAAAGGATCCTTTAGATCTGATCGAATGCTGGCCTCCTTGTAGTTGGGCTCTGCCTTTTCGGTGGCAAATCGAGCATACTCGACTCCGGCCGATAACTCTAACCCCAACAAGGAGTTTCCACCTTCCCTCGGCAAGTCGAATATTCTGATGAGATTGCTCAAGTCCACCTCCACCGGTTCTCCCGTCTGTGGATCAGTAAATGACGATGTGTTTTGTCCTTTCCTCATATTCAGAAGGATTTCGGCCACCGCCTTGGCCAAAATCTTCGTCGGCACCGCCGTCACAAACTTCCATAAGCCGGCCGTGGTCACGGCCTTACGGAAGAAACCATCCTCTTCGATGACTGAAGGGTCGAGATGAGGCTCGACGTTGATGTGCTTGTCGACCTCAGTGAGAAATTCCTCCATCGTCTCAGCTTTCTGCTTCTTTCCCATGTTGAAAGATTTGAGGAATTTGATCGGAGATTTAAAGATGAAAACTGGGTTGAGACTCGTGAGTTGCAGTAGATTGCAGATCTAGCACGAGAATGGAAAATATGGAGAGTTGTGAAAGGTTTTGCAGTCTGCAACGACGTCCTTATATAGAGACGGGGTTCAGCTGACGTGGCAGGGGTAAGACAGTAATATCGCCGAAGATCCTGTTTCTATACGGCGGCTAACGGCGAAGTGATTGACATGTCCGGCGTCATCACAGTAAAAAGTGAACCGCCAAGTTGACTCGGCTCTCCACGTGGCCTGTTGTGATTCGTCTCTTTATACAGCTGAAGATCCAACGGCTATAAATCTGGGACTGTTTAGATTTGATGGTTGGATCTCGTCCGTCTTTTCCCGCTTCGAATTCAAAGTGCAGTGCACGCGCCCGTTATTTTCGGCTGTACGTGAACCTGCATTTAATGTAAAGTAAAAGGTAAAATTGCACTCGAGTGCAGACAGCTCATACTCGCTTCGTACCCGCTCGCTTCGAGTTGGGCCGCTTGGCTTTTACTCGCTTGGAGTGACTGTTCTGTACTCGCTTGCGATGGCTCGCTTGGAGTGACGTAGCACTCGCTTGGCCATCTGAAGCGACTAGAATAAGAAATGAAATTTCTTTTACATTATTTAAAATGTTTCTGACTTACATACTTCGAGGATAAACAAGAATGTTTTCCTCTTTGTATTTGTGTCAGATTCATTTCATATTTTCCACATAGTAAGTGAAGGTTTCTAGCACGCTTCAGCTCACTTAGTGTACTTAAAAATTGAAACACTTACCAGTCAATCTCACTTCGTAGGAGATTGATACCACTTATTGAAGTCACCATTTGTTGAATTCTTTTGATGAATCTGACTTCAAGCTTCGACTTCATGGCATTCATCTCTTCCATCTTCCTCTACGAATTAGAGACTCCTCCATCGAAGGAATGAGGGGGGGAATGAATAATGTACACAAGCTTACTACAACCCAGAGGGGAGCTTCACGTAAGTGTACTTATTCACAATGAATGGGAGATGAGTACAAGTCCTTATCTCAGAGCAGAATAGGACAGGATGACAATGAGAATGCTCTGACAAGACAATCTCGTATTTTACGCAAAGACATGTCACCAGTCATGCAACCTTTTCAAGTAAAAGGTAACTCTTCAAGCTTCGTCCTACACACTACAGAATGAATTTGCAATCGACTCGCTTGACCCAGAATAGGGTTAATTGAAGCGATGCAAAATTCAAAGTGGGGGAGGAATGGATAGACATTCGGCAGCTCAACTCAATGAAGAGTGAGTAAGAAATGAATATTTATCCACGATGAAGGAGATGAGAGGACTTGCTCCTCTTCGGCGGAAAGATGGGAAGAGGACGCAAGGTCTAGGTGCCAGCCCTGCCTAAGCTTTCACCATTTTTACGTGGGAAGGCCCGATACAAGACCCCACAACCGTTACTAGAAACGGCACTTGCGAGTGTTTATATGTCACGACCCGTCTTACCACAACTTCGCCAAGCAGGGTCGCGACGCAAGAAAGGAATAGAGAAGGAATTAACGTACAAGAACTTGAACATGAATTGAAACATTGTGAAGAACATCACCAAATTTTTTTCAAATTACTCAACATTCGTCGAGAACGTTGATAAAACGTTGTCCGATACAAAAGGAGTGCAACAAAAGAAGGAACGCGGAAACGTGTCTGTCTGCAAAGCAAGACAAAGTACTACATGGAATAAGCGGAAGTTAATCAAGATAAAGATCTTCGGCTACAAGGAGCTCGACTTGCTGCATAGATACACAAAACACCATTCCGTTGCAACGATAAACGAAATGAGCGGTGTGGACTTCATAACGAACATTTCTAAGGAACGTGAGATGCATGTGTGGAGACATGCACTACCAAGAGGCTTATATACTCTGATACTCGACAAAAAGCTCCTCAGACTGCTCCTCATCCATCACGATCTACCTGCACACGAGAAATATGTACAGGGCTGAGTACTTTGAAGTACTCAAGGGACACGTGGCAAAACATTTTATTGTCAGCCATTAAAGTGAGACATAGGGGTTTTAGGAAAATCCTATGCTCACGAAAAACATTTTTAAAACAAAAGTAAAAGCGCTTGCAAACTATTTTCTGGTGTAATCCATCATATCTGAGCTGGGGTGTATCCGGAGAGGTTGGCCACCCTCCCGGATACCTTACCGCGCCACTTGCGTAGCTAACGGTAATCTGAGTGCACTAACTCACCGAGGTCTTGACCTCGATGAGCCCGAATCGTTCTGATAACTGAGGCCTAGGCCTTTAAACTGAGGCATAAGCCTCCTCAGATAGATCTCATACAAAACAAAACATTTTATGGTCTGACAATACTTTTAAATGAAAGAATTAAATATAAGAAAACATTTTAGTTTTTCTGAAGGCCCACCTGGCTTGCGTTCCTGAAAATACTTATGTAGTTCTGGTGCTGCTCAAACTCTATTTGCTCCTTCGCCTGACCTCATTCAAAGAACGTGAAGTGAGTAACTTAAACTGAAATCGATAAACTTATCGATTTATGCGAAGGTGGTTTCTTAATCGGGTTTTAGTCTCTTGTTCTGATAGCGTTATCAAGTATATCTATTTATCGGAATCTTCCGATCCCGGTTGAATTCGATCACTTCGATCAATTCTTTTATCTTACAGCTTTCTTCATCCTTGACAGTAGTCGAAGGACGCTTGATAACTCGTAATCGAGTTTTCATGATTTTACTGAGGAATATAAATGGTTTATGAAGGAACCATATCTGATCGGTGAAGATCGGTTCGCCCGAGGATCTATTTCGGATATCTAACTATCGAATTAAACCTATCATGCTCCTATGAATTTAGTGCGGAATCATAGGGGGTTTATAGATCGATTACCTGAAGAAGTAGAAAACTCGCGAATAGATCTTCTGATCTATATCCCTGCTCGATTCTGACGTTGGATGGACAACGATCTTCGGAATCAGCCACGGAAACGGGATCCCCACCGAAAACTGCTGCTCGGCCGCGCGTCTCTCTCTCTCTAACCCTAGCCTCCTTTTTCTTGTTCAGAATATTAAGTGCACTCGATTATTCTGATCGTTAGGTCTGAACAAGACCTTGAGGGGTATTTATAGAGGAGACCAAGAGAGACTTGGGCTTAAGTTGCAGGCCAGGCCTGCAACTTATGGACTGGCCGCCCATGAGCACAGTTGGCGCCACATACTGGGCCCAACTGAGTGGTGGCCCACTTATTCCTTATACTGTGGCCTATTGAGCTTTTTGGGCCAGATCAGGGATCTATTAGCTGGTAAAACCGAGGCCTCCCAATGGCTAAATTCTCCATACTCAGCCCAGAGTATAATTTAGTCCATAAGTACTAAAACATTCCACTAGAGTAATAGTACTGAATTACCTGTTTTACCCCTGTTGAGTTCAGGGCTAGTATTAGACTTAACGACCCCCATATTTAAGATATCCCACATCCGTTGATTAACTTAGAGCTTCTGACTGCTCGTGTTATTCAACTTCTTTTATTCCTGAGTAGTACCATTCATTCCTTATTCATCATACCGGAATTTAATCCACCTGCAGGGTTTGGTATGATAATCCTTAATGAATTCCTCGGGGGATGTGATCAACCTGTTCTACCAGGATATGGTGCTCTGTTGCAGTTACACTAAGAGTCGTACTAGTTGTAGTTGCTTCCCAAGATACGGAGCATATTGAGTTGTAGATACTCTGAACTCTCACCCATGGTAAATCAAAGAAGCAGACCACAACTATACACCCTTAGGACTCAACTAGAGTTAAGGTTCATCTTAAGTCACCGAGGTCTTGATTCTTTCTACATCTGGTCAGAATAGAAGAATACACCTCACCGTGATCCTATTAGTACACGCACGTACTAGTATAGACAAGTAGCCAAGACAAGCTACTTATGCAGCCTATACTACAGCCTAAACCGACAGTTATATCCAGAACTGTCTCGACTGTGATACCCTTTTATATCTCGTGAGAAACCGGCAACTATGGTCTTCTGTGATCTACAAAACACCATAAAGCCTACAACTTTGAGATAATGGATAGATGTTTGATGCATAGATAACAATTCATACTTAATCAGATAGAAGATTGTTAGTGGCTATGGACAACACATGCATACAAGCTAAAAGGCCTGCTTTCTAGTATACAAATCCATCAATCTCCCACTTATACTAAAGCAAACTTTTAGTATATCATGTGACAAATAGGCGTGTCTACAATCTAGCATCTATTACACATCTTCTCCCACTTATACTCAAAGTTTACTAGTATGGGAGGCGCTCCTTGTGCATAGATCCGCTAGATCTACCGTTGAAGGGATTATCTCAACTTCCACTTCTCCTCTTTATACGATTTTTCGTATAATATGGTACTCTCTATGTTGTTACTTGCCTTGTGAGCTCTGTGTTCCTTGCAGTTTGCAACTGCTCCATCATTATCACAACACGGTGTGATACCTTTGGGCAAACTGGGAACCAGATCTAGCTCATCCAGGAAGTTCAGGAGCTTCACAACCTTTTTGTGGTGTTACAAGAAGCCACATACTTGGCTACATGGTAGAGTCTCCGTGACGCCCTCCCGTGTCACACCCTTCCAAGTGATAGCTCCACTTCCCAAGGTGAACACATAGTCCGAGGTAGATTTCCTCTCATCTCAATCACAGCCTGGAAGTCTGAGTCCGTACACCCTATCGGGATCATCTCATTGGACTGATAAACAAGCACATGATCTCTTGTCCTCTTGAGATACTTCAATATGTGCTTAACAGCCGTCCAATGTCCCTGACCAGGGTTAGACTGATATCTCGCTACCATGCCAACCGCATAGCAGATATCTGGTCTAGTACACAGCATTGCATACATGAGACTTCCAACCGCGGAAGCATACGGTACAGTCTTCATGCCCTCTATCTCATCTTGTGTCTTCGGACACATGTCCTTAGATAGAGGTATGCCATGTCTGAAGGGAAGAAAACCCTTCTTGGCATTCTGCATGCTGAAACGGGCGATCACAGTATCTATATATGAAGCTTGGCTTAAGCCTAACATCCTCTTACGGCGATCTCTGATCACCTTGATCCCTAGGATGTAACCTGCTTCTCCCAAGTCTTTCATCTGAAACTGTTCAGACAACCAATCCTTTACGCCTGATAACACGTTCACATTGTTGCCAATGAGAAGTATGTCATCTACGTACAGTACTAAGAATACCACACTTCCGTCCGAACTGAGCCTGTAAACACAACTTTCGTTTAAGCACTGGACAAATCCATAGGATTTAATCACTCCATCAAAACGAATGTTCCAGGACCTGGATGCTTGCTTAAGTCCGTATAAGGACTTCTTGAGCTTCCAAACGAGATGCTCCTAGCCATCTTTCACATAACATTCTGGTTGGTGCATATATATGTCCCTACCTTTTTCAAGGTACCCGTTCAAGAACGCAGTCTTGACGTCCATTTGCCAAACCTCTAGGTCTAAATGTGCCGCCATGGACAAGAGTATTCTGACGGACTTAAGCATGGCAACCGGCAAAAATGTCTCATCGTAATTGATTCCCTCTTTCTGAGTGAATCCCTTCGCCACCAATCTAGCTTTGAAGGCTAAAACCTTCCCGTCAGGTCCTCTCTTTCTCTTGTACACCCACTTGCAACCAATGGGCTTTACCCCATTCGGCAGCTCCGCAAGGTCGTACACGTCCATGTTAACTATGGATTCTATCTCCGAATCCATAGAAACTCTCCAGGAATCTGCATCCTCGTCCTCCATTGCTTCCTTGTAAGTCCAGGGGTCGATCTCATCATGTTCGATACCCGAGAGTAGTTCAGTGGATTCTCCCACGAACATGAAACGGTCCGGTTGACGAACAACCCTCCCACTGCGACGAAGCAACGGTGGAGATACAGTATCGGATAAGGGTGCAGTTTGTGGTATAACCTCTTGTACACTCGGCTGTTCTGGAATACTGGCTACTGCTGATGCTCGCAACTCATCGAGCATTATTTCACTCCTTGTCCGATGGTTACTAATAAAGTCCTCCTCTAGGAATCGGGCATTAATGCTCACAATGACCTTCTGATCCTGGGGACTATAGAAATAACCTCCTTTCGTTCCCTTTGGATATCCTACAAACAGCCTAACCTCAGTCTTAGACCTCAATTTGTCGGCCTCCTTAGTTAGCACGTGTGCTGGACATCCCCAAACCCGAATATGACCCAAGCTGGGCTTATGCCCTGTCCATAATTCGGAAGGAGTTTTAACTGTCGACTTTGTAGGTACTAGATTGAGGAGATAACCTGCTGTTTCCAAGGCATATCCCCAGAACGAAATTGGCAAGGATGCATAGCTCATCATCGATCTCACTGTGTCTAAAAGAGTACGATTTCGTCTCTCAGCTACACCGTTCTGTTGGGGAGTACCGGGCGTAGTTAACTGAGATGAAATCCCACTTTCTGACAAGAAGGTTCGAAACTCAGTTCCGAGGTACTCGCCATCTCTATCAGAGCGAAGTGACTTGATACTTCTACCCGTTCTCTTCTCCACTTCCGCTTTGAACTCTTTAAACTTGTCAAAGCATTCTGATTTCTTGTGGAGCAGGTAGATAAAACCGTATCTTGAGTAGTCGTCAATGAAAGTGACGAAATACTCGTAACCTCCTCGAGCTTGAACGGACATCGGTCCACACAAGTCAGAATGAACCAACTCTAAGAGCTCTTGAGCTCGATATCCTATGGACTTGAAAGGTCTGGTCACCATCTTTCCTTCCAAACATGATTCACACGTTGATAAAGGTTCTATTTGGAAATCCAAAACACCTTCTTTTATCAACCTTTGAATCCTCTTTTGGTTGATGTGACCCAATCGTAAGTGCCATAATAGAGTTTGGTTCGTTAGAGACGGATTCTTCCTCTTTTTAGTATTCAATGATGAGGAAGCATTATAAGAAGAAGAATCATTCATAGGACAAGTAATGGTATAGAGAGACCGGGACAATGTGCCAGAAACTATAACCTCATTGTTTTTCATGATAGAAACACCACTATCAAAACAACTGAATATCCGTGAACATAAAGTTTCGCCAAAAGGCAGGCACATATAAAATGTCTCTCAAAACCAAACTTGCATGTCCAAAATCAAACTGAATATCTCCAACCGTGACATCTGCAACTCTCGATGTATCGCTCAAGGAGATGGTAATCTCGTCATCATTCACCTCGTTTATCCGCAGAAAACACTGCAAGGTGTAATCTATATGATCAATTGCTCCCGTATCTACTACCCCAGCCTGGGTAGAACATGCAGTAGATCATGACGTACCAAAATTCTTCTTCTTTAGAGGGCAGTCAGCCTTCCAGTGTCCTTTCTTGTTGTATATGAAGCACTTGCCCTTCCCCTTTGGCTTTTCATGCCATCGGTAGGCTCAACACCTTTATCTTCTTCCAAGCTCTTGTTAACATGCTAGTGTTTGACACCTTCTTCCTCACTTTCATCTTTCGATGGCGTCTGAGGAGCAAACATAAGCACACAAGCTTCTTGACTCGCAAGTTCCATATCATCCACTAGAAGATTTCCAGGAGTTCTGGGATATCTGCAATATCTGCCAAGTGAGAACACAAGGCTTGCAACCCTGGCGTCAGAGAGTATTTGACTAATATTAGTCGAATCGTTACTCTCATGCCACAACTCGTGTAACTCTCTATCTTCAATCGATGATACTAGAGCTTTCAGATAAGGTGTAGTGAGTACTAACTTGTACTCTTCATCAACAAGGACAATATCGAGATTTATTCCTTCACTCCAAATAGTTGGAATCCGTGAGAGGACTCGAAGTGAGAACATTTATCAACGGGCCTAAAGTCATATCTGATAAAGCAATAAACACGTAGACACTCGTAAGAAAAGATCATGCATCAATTCGTAACGAAAATTATTGTAACCTTTTGATAAACCAATAATTTTGAAACCTTCAACAGCCCAAACAATGCGGATCGCAAGCCACGTTCGTGTGGACGTTTACGCTCCCACTGTTCGACCAGATACTCGGATCTTTAACTCTACTTATCTTGCCAACCTATCCTTATGGCAAATAGAGCTAACAGTTGAACCTTACTAGACCATATTAGATTAGAAAAGAGACTTCGTTGGGGAGTTGTATTCTAGCTAATATCTAAGCTTTTAACCACAATCTTTGCCTAACTTGGAAAAAGCACTATTTTCCTTAAGCTATCTTTGTTCAAAAACCAACTCCAGAGAAAACCGCAGTTACTATTCCGAGCAAGCCACGTTAGTGTGGACGTTTACTCAGAAAAGCTCCCACTTCTAATTTTGGTTAGAACATTTTTGTTAAGAAACCCTATGTCTGGCGAACTCGTCTAGTACGATGTGCAAGCCACGTTCGTGTGGACGTTTACACACTCGCACCAAACTTCACCTTAAGGTCAGTTGTGGAGGTCTTAACATTTTCTATACCAAAAACGTTTTTATCTGCTTAGTATTTTTCTTTCAAAAGGTTGTCGACATGCTAGATCATGTTGTCACATAATCCTAAGCATAATTTTCTAAACGCAGCAAATAAACCATGCTCGCAGAAAATTTAAAACATGCTTATATTGACAATCTAAAACATGCTCGACTAAGTGCAATTTAATCACCTCGACAGGCAAGTGGCTAGAGCTATTTCTAGCCTAGCAATAATACCGAACTAGCTAGTAGTCCGAGTCGAACCACAAGGAGTAAATATGGCGATAACAAATCAAGTAGTCTATATCGTCTCCATTATACTATCTAAGCACATGATCATGATTTGGTTTTTTACTTAACTAGGCAAAGAGTAAATTCAACAATGTAAAGCAAACAAAGCAAGTAAAATGCAAATGTAGAATATCAATCTTAAAAGGCATGGATCCAAGTGATTTCCAATATGATGATGATGTAGGTCTTAGAATCTAGGTGTTTCAAGCCAATTTAATCCACCTTGGATGGTTTCTTATATCATATATGCTAACCTACCTTACTAGGGTGATTAACAAGTTGATTAATAGAGCAACAAATGCTTTCTAAGCCTTTAACTACTCTACCAACTCCAAATAGCTCAAATCATGTCTACGATAACCTACCAACTCTCATCCAACTCATCCAATTCTTTCTAGGAACTATAAGAGATGAAATCAAGTGATATGGGTATGGATTGATGCCAAGTGCTATGAAAGGAAGCTTCCTAGGCATTCCCTCAAACACCTTAGATGCACTCCTAGTGATCAATTATTCATGCATACAAATTAAAGTCCCAATCCATAGGCAATCCAAGAGGAAGGTAGATCAACATCCTAGAATCTAATACCTATCATCTACATCATATTATCCATCACTTGGAGCCATATGCAAACTTAGCTAGCCATAGATCTAGCAATCAAACCATGAAAAATAAGATAAATCATAATAGAAATGACAAGGAAAGGAAAAGGAATGAAAAATCTTCAATAAATCTTCAATCTCCAAGCTTGATCATCCACAAATATTTGAAAATACCAAAGTAGAAAGAGGGAAAAAGCTAGGGTTCTAAGAGAAAGTGCTCAATTGAATTACAAGTGAAATTCGATGACAAATAAGGAAAATATCTAGCTATATATAGTTTTCCCAAGCATTGGGGCTAAATTGCAAATACTAGAAACTTAAGTTGAGAAGGTGGGGTAAAATCTGTAATTTCTGGAAAGTTAATTGAGGAGTTGACTATTTCATTTCCGGTTGACCCGTGCAATTTCCGCCCACATTTCCAGTTTGCGCGCTCTCACGGTTTTGGCTCGTTCTCTCTCGTCCGACATCGGAAAATTAATCCGCAAAGTGCTACGGCTTCCTCTTTCGACCCTCTTCGACATAGGCTAAGTAAAACTTTCCCAGAAAATTGCCACAGCACCTGAAATCAGCACGGAAACCGAGAGAAAAACGCAAAGCATATAGAAAAGGCATAAATGGTAAAAACCTATCATTTCTATTCATTTAAGCACAAATCTGAACCAAAACACGCATCGAGACGCACTCTAAAGCATGTTAAATATGTGGTTATCAGCAAGACATGCTATAATAATAAATAAATTGCATCCATAGCATGCTTAAGAAAAACGAGATAAAAACAAAAATAAAACTCGTTTTTCGTGGTGTGACGACCCGTCTAAACTATTACATGAAATAATAAAATCCGAAACAGGCTTTGGTCTTGAATAAGTCCTCCGAGTTGATCTCCCGTTTCTCCCCGAAAATAAATAAATTATTTAGATAATTTATTTTCTAATTTTCGTTGCCATTGGGCTTCTCTAACCGAGATTGGGCCCACACCACGTGACCCAATTCTCTCGAAAAGGCCCAAACCGCGCTCGTTTCACTCTTATGGGCCCACGAACCCGAAACCGACCTAACACGGCCCGAATTCGCGACTGGGCCCGAGCCCGAACGCAGGAGGCAGCCCATAAACGCGAACGGGCCGGGTTGGAAACCCTAGGCCCGTCCACGGGCAAGGGCACGGGCGCGCAAGGCTGCCCGCACCGCGACCGACGGCGTGAGGCCCTGCCGCCGACCGCCTCCGCCTCCCTGGCGCCGCTGCTGCTGCTGGGCGTCGTTCCCACCGGTGGCACGGCCGGCAACCGCCCCAGCGAGGCTCGCGGCGTAGAACCCTAACTAGGGTTCCGCCGCGGCACCCCTCACCTCGCTGCCGCCGTTCCAGCCGCCGGCGACGTCCGCCGCGGCTCCTGCTGCTGGTGTTGATGTCGCCGGTGTGCTCCGCCTCCCTGGACGCTACCTCCGCCGCCCTCGCCGTCGCCTTCAGCCGCATTAACCCGCGGCAGAAACCCTCGCGGGTTCTGCCGCCGCTGCTGCTCGCTCCGGCGCCGCCTGCTGCCACCATCAACGACGGCGACCACGTGGAGTCCATCACCGGACTTCGTGGTCGTCGTCTCCGGTGATCATGCAGCCTGGAGATGACTGCCGCGGCGTCGTGCCCTAACTAGGGTTCCGCCGCGGCTCTCCTTTGCGCTGCCGCGCTTCTCGCCGCCGTTCCCGACCTGCTCCGCCCCTCCCCGACGACGTGCAGGCTCCAGCAGCATGCTGGAGCCCCGTCGATCACCGGAGAAGAGGAAGACGCGCCGTTGGGCAGCTGCACGCGCGCGTGTGCTGGCGCGTGTCACTCACGCGCCGCTGCGTGCGGCGGTCGTCCATCGGTGTTCGTCTCCTCATTCTTCGTGTTCCTCGTCTCCATGCAGCAGATACAAACGAAAAACAAAAGAAATATCTATCTAATCCTATTCTAGATCGCACCTTATTATCTCGCGATCAAAATTACATAGATTGCCAAATCGGCCCCGAAAAACGACAAACACCACGAAAAGCGACATCCTAATCGATCTAACATGCATAATAATCGATAATTACTCAGATAGAGCCGAAAATCTGATCCTTGGCTCTAATACCAACTGAAGGAACCATATCTGATCGGTGAAGATCGGTTCGCCCGAGGATCTATTTCGGATATCTAACTATCGAATTAAACCTATCATGCTCCTATGAATTTAGTGCGGAATCATAGGGGGTTTATAGATCGATTACCTGAAGAAGTAGAGAACTCGCGAATAGATCTTCTGATCTGTATCCCTGCTCGATTCTGACGTTGGATGGACAACGATCTTCGAAATCAGCCACGGAAACGGGATCCCCACCGAAAACTGCTGCTCGGCTGCGCGTCTCTCTCTCTCTAACCCTAGCCTCCTTTTTCTTGTTCAGAATATTAAGTGCACTTGATTATTCTGATCGTTAGGTCTGAACAAGACCTTGAGGGGTATTTATAGAGGAGACCAAGAGAGACTTGGGCTTAAGTTGCAGGCCAGGCCTGCAACTTATGGACTGGCCGCCCATGAGCACAGTTGGCGCCACATACTGGGCCCAACTGAGTGGTGGCCCACTTATTCCTTATACTGTGGCCTATTGAGCTTTTTGGGCCAGATCAGGGATCTACTAGCTGGTAAAACCGAGGCCTCCCAATGGCTAAATTCTCCATACTCAGCCCAGAGTATAATTTAGTCCATAAGTACTAAAACATTCCACTAGAGTAATAGTACTGAATTACCTGTTTTACCCCTGTTGAGTTCAGGGCTAGTATTAGACTTAACGACCCCCATATTTAAGATATCCCACATCCGTTGATTAACTTAGAGCTTCTGACTGCTCGTGTTATTCAACTTCTTTTATTTCTGAGTAGTACCATTCATTCCTTATTCATCATACCGGAATTTAATCCACCTGCAGGGTTTGGTATGATAATCCTTAATGAATTCCTCAGGGGATGTGATCAACCTGTTCTACCAGGATATGGTGCTCTGTTGCAGTTACACTAAGAGTCGTACTAGTTGTAGTTGCTTCCCAAGATACAGAGCATATTGAGTTGTAGATACTCTGAACTCTCACCCATGGTAAATCAAAGAAGCAGACCACAACTATACACCCTTAGGACTCAACTAGAGTTAAGGTTCATCTTAAGTCACCGAGGTCTTGATTCTTTCTACATCTGGTCAGAATAGAAGAATACACCTCACCGTGATCCTATCAGTTCACACACGTACTAGTATAGACAAGTAGCCAAGACAAGCTACTTATGCAGCCTATACTACAGCCTAAACCGACAGTTATATCCAGAACTGTCTCGACTGTGATACCCTTTTATATCTCGTGAGGAACCGGCAACTATGGTCTTCTGTGATCTACAACACACCGTAAAGCCTACAACTTTGAGATAATGGATAGATGTTTGATGCATAGATAACAATTCATACTTAATCAGATAGAAGATTGTTAGTGGCTATGGACAACACATGCATACAAGCTAAAAGGCCTGCTTTCTAGTATACAAATCCATCAGTTTACACTTATAAGATTAATTTTTACTGACTTAAATCTGCTATTAATCGGGGTTATAATTATCTGGGCCCGTTAGAACTGTTAAGGCATAAGCCCATTTATTTATTTAATTCTCGGCCCAATTGGATTATAAGTCCGGCCCATTTAAATAAATTCTCGGCCCATTTGTTCGACTCGTTTCGTTATGTAATTCGGCCCGTCTTTTAACTCAGCCCGTTACGTGGCTCGTCCCGTTTATTATCTTCAGCCCATTATTTAGTTCGGCTCGGCCCGTTCACTTAAATCGGTCCGGCCCGTTTTGTGACTTGCTCATGAACTGCAACCATTTCCCCCCTTACTCCTCTTCCTCGCGATCTCTCTCTTCTCACTGGACTTTCTCCCTCTCTTTTCCTCTCCCTGCTTCCCGTCGGTTTCTCCTTCCTCGGCGGCGTCATCGCCGTTAATCCTTCCTCCTCTGGTTAACTCCGGTCGCCGTCGCTTGTGGAAGCTTATGCTTTCCAATCTCCAGTTCTTGGTTGGGGATCGAATCCCTAGTTCATGAATTGGGGAAAAACCGTGAGGAGGGGTTTCTGTCAATTTCTTCTCCGATTCGGCCTCGCCGTTATCAACACGGTTGGCCGGCCGTAGGTTCCTCTACCGATTCTCGGTGACTCGCTGCCCCTGCCTTACGCGTCGCCATTGTCGTCCGCTGCTGCAGTTTCCGGTGGCGGCTCCCTTCTTCGATTCGTGCCTCACTTTCGCCGTCGTTCGTTGTCCATTACTCTAGCCCTCGTGGCTAGGGCTTGTCATCACGATTGCCACCACCTTTCCCTCTGTTTCTCTCCGTTTCCCTCTCGGCGCCGGCGGCCATGCTGCTGTTGGTGTCTCCCCTGTTCCTCTTCATCATCTGACCTCCGTCTTTTCTCCCTGCAGGTGTACTCCAGAAATTTTCGAGGTCGAGGGTGCTCTGCCAAAGCCGTCGAAGGCTGCCGTGGCTTCGTCGTCGTCACCTCGCGGCTCCGGCAAGTTAAGTTCTTCATCCCTTCCCTCCCCCATTTTCATTTCATAATCGAATTATGGTTTATGCTTAGTGATTCCGAGAGTTAGGGCTCGATTGAGGGCATTTTAGGGGTTGTTTTGCCTTATGTGTTTTATGAATGGATTAGAGCAATTTCCAGATTGTGGGTTGTGGTAATTGGTGTTTTTTATGTTGAATTGCTGATGTGGGGGTGATTACACATGCAGTCCCTTGGGCTTAGTAGAGTGGCTCTATGTGATCCATAACATGCCTTTGAATTCGATTTTAGGTTCTAAAACAACATGCATAGCTTCTAGGTGAGTGATATGCTTCCTATGCTTCATTCTTGAGGTTTAAACCATGGTTCATGCTTTAGAGGGGATAGAACTTTAGATTGTGCATTTAATCGCTTGTTTGGTGGTTTTAGGGTGATTGCATGCTTACAATTTGGGGCTCTTAGAGAGAGTGATGAGATATGAATCTTACTTGTGATTGTGGGGTTTGAAAACTGAGTTATTGGCAAGATTGTTGGTTGTCCTCCCTCTCCTTGTTGCCTTCTTCCCCTTGTTCCTCCTTCCTACACTTGCATGTTGGTTCTCTATAGGTTAAAGCTTGATCCTTGTACTAGGGAAGGAGTATAGAGTTCTATCTCACCTGAAAATTGATCTCTAGCTTCCAAATAGAGGCTGCCTCCTTCTAGTTCTTGTTTGAGTGCCTTCTCTCTTCTCCTCCTTCAATTCTATAGATGAGGATTTGATCTTAGAGTTAGTGCATGTATATTCTAAGTCTTGGAGAGGGGTGAGGGAGGTTTTTACCGTGTGTGTGGTGTGTTTGAAGGCTGCCGGCTGGCTGGTTTTCCGGTGATCCTTAGCTGCAGAACTCGGCAGCTTTTCTCTCTCTCTCTACTTGCTCTCTACTCTTCTCTTGTGTGTTTAAGTGAGTGTTTACTTGTGAATGTGTTGATGACTAAGTTTGCCTTGGTTTTGTGCAAGGAATCGGAGGCTCAAGGGTGTGTTTGGCCTCTCTAATGATTGCTAAGAAGAGAAGGTGCAAGGGGATTGGTGGAGGGGATTTCCAATGTGGTTTGAGTGCATGGGGAGGTTTCTTGGGCGACAAAAGAGGGAGAGAGGGAGTCGGCTAGGCCTAGCTCCTCTATTTCCCATGCACCATGTAATTATTAGAATTTCTAATGGTGTATTAACCTTCCCTAATTGTGATTAGTATTTTATCTCCCCCTTTTAATTGTTGTTGAGAGAGATTAGCAGGGATTAAATCCCAGATTTGTGTGCTATGTAATCTGCCGCATTCTTCATCCCCTTCTATTTATCCATTTTTCTTATCCATTATTTGTATTGGAAAGTATTTATTTATTATCATGACTTGTATTATTATTATTATTATTATTATTATTATTATTATTATTATTATTATTATTATTATTATTATTATTATTATTATTATTATTATTATTATTAGACTTTAACGAACGTGGGCTCTCGTTCTTGGCCCAATAAAATCGGACAACTGTTAGGGAACTGGGCTTCGACATTCGAGTGGGCCTCGAAGCTGTTAATTGGGCCTTGTGTTAACTAAGTGGGCCTCGGCCCTTTTGAGGAAATTAATCTGCCGATAAATTTTTATCGGCTTTCTTAACTTTATTTGATTTCTCGTTTCAGTACCTTATTTCCACTAAGAGTGGTTCTACTGGTGGCATTTTAAAATTTATTCTACTAATAATAACTCCCATATTATTCTTAAAATTCATTTACTAAAATAATGCCGGAGTTTTTATTACTCACTAAGAAAAACTGCGGCCGTTACATCCTACACCCATTACGAAAAATTTCGTCCCGAAATTCACTTACTTTCTAAAAATAGGTCGGGGTATCTTTCCTTCATCTTGTCTTCCAATTCCCACGTGGCTTCCTCTCGCCCGTGGTGTCTCCACTGTACCTTCACTAAAGAGATTTGCTTATTTCTAAGCTGTTGGATTCTCCGGTCTAGGATGGTTTCAGGTTCCGTCTCGTAGCTCAATTCGGGCTCTATAGTTGTTTCCTCTTGCCGAATTACGTGTTTGGGGTCGAACACGTACTTCCTTAGCTGGGACACATGGAATACGTTGTGAATGTTCCCTAGACTTGGCGGTAACGCCAACCTGTACGCTGCGGGTCTGATCCTTTCCAGGATCTCGTAGGGTCCTATGAATCGGGGTCTTAGCTTGCCCTTGATTCCAAATCTGATTAATCCTTTAGTGGGGGAAACTTTCAAGAAAACTTTGTCGCCCATCCCGAAGTGTAGTTCAGTTCTATGATTGTCGGCATACGACTTTTTCCTGCTTTGGGCCTCTCGCATCCTATCTCTAATTTGTCGCACTATTTCAATCATCTCGTCGACTGCTTCAGGACCTAAGTTCTTTCTTTCTCCAACTTCGTCCCAATAAAGTGGAGACCTGCATTTCTTTCCATACAATGCTTCGTATGGGGCCATACCTATGGTCGTCTGGTAACTATTGTTGTAAGCAAACTCAACTAATGGCAAAACATCCTCCCATTCTCCACCTCTATCAAGTATTACGGCCCTCAGCATGTCCTCGAGGGTCTGTATGGTTCAATCGTGTGCCTAGTTCTTTCTGGATACTCCTCCAAAATTTCGAGGTGAACTTCGAGTCTCGATCTGATGTGATGGATAGCGGCATTCCATGAAGGCGTACGATTTCTCGGACATACAGTCTTGCTAGCTTTTCTGAATTATATTTGGTAGGGATTGGAATGAAATGAGCGCATTTGGTGAGCCGATCTACAATCACCCAGATAGCTGTATTTCCTCTTCTTGTTTGGGAAAGACCCGCAACGAAATCCATGGTGATATGCTCCCACTTCCACTGTGGAACCTCCAAGGGTTGTAACTTCCCGTATGGTTGCTGATGCAGGGCTTTTACTTGTTGACAAGTCAAGCAACGCTCGACGTACGAGGCTATGTCCCTTTTCATGCCTTCCCACCAGAATCTCTCTTCCAAATCTTGGTACATTTTGGTGCTTCCTGGATGTGCTGTGTACGGAGTGTCATGGGCTTCACTCAAGATCTCATTCCGGAGCTCTTCATTACGTGGTACACATAGTCTCCCTTGGAAGGTAATCACGGTGTCGGCCTCCTCTCGGTAGTCTTTCGCTTCACTCGTCCTCACTTTCAAATAGGTCTTTTCTAATGTTTCATCCTTCCTTTGTTCTTGGATAATTCTGTGTCTCAAATCGGGCTCTATGGTGATGGTAGCAATGACTCCTTCGATGGTTCCTGGTGGAGGTACTATCTCTAATCTGAGTTTATTGAATTCTTGAATGAGCATCTCCTCAGACGTGAGGAGACAAGCTAATTGTGGTCGAGTCTTTCGACTCAAGGCGTCAGCTACAACGTTAGCTTTGCCTGGGTGGTAGTTGATGCTACAGTCGTAGTCTTTGACCAACTCGAGCCATCGTCGTTGCCTCATGTTGAGGTCTTTCTGCTCAAAGAAGTATTTGAGGCTCTTGTGGTCGGTGAAGATTTCACACTTCACCCCATAGAGGTGATGTCTCCAGATTTTTAAAGCATGTACTACTGCAGCTAGTTCTAGATCATGAGTCGGATAATTCAGTTCGTTTGGTCGAAGCTGCCGTGAGGCATACGCTATCACTCGTCCGTCTTGCATCAACACACATCCGAGCCCATTTTTCGAGGCGTCGGTGTAGACCGTATAGCTTTTGTCGGGTTCCGGGACTGCTAAGATTGGGGCTGTGGTTAACTTCTCTTTGAGTATCCGAAAACTCGTCTCACACTCTGGGGTCCAGACGAACTTAGTCCCCTTTTGAAGTAGTTGCGTCATCGGTCTTGCTATCTTGGAAAACCCCTCGATGAACCTTCGGTAGTAACCAGCTAATCCTAAGAAGCTTCGTATTTCGTTGGGTGTTGTTGGAGACTTCCAGTTCTGCACAGCTTCTACCTTAGCAGGGTCCACCTTGATTCCTTCTGATGACACGATGTGCCCTAAAAAGATCACTTCTCTGAGCCAAAACTCGCACTTGCTGAACTTCGCGTAAAGCCTTTCCTTTCTGAGAGTTTCTAGGACCGTTCTCATGTGTTCTCCGTGTTCCTCCTCGCTTTTTGAGTAGATTAGTACGTCGTCTATGAAGACTTGAACGAACTTGTCGAGATAAGGGTGGAACACGTGGTTCATGAGGTCCATAAATACTGTTGGTGCATTGGTTAGTCGAAAAGGTACAACTACGAACTCGTAGTGGCCGTATCGGGTTCGAAAGGCAGTTTTGGGTATATCACTGGGTCGGATTTTCAACTGATGGTATCCTGATTTTAGGTCTATCTTCGAGAATACTTTAGATCCTCTGAGTTGATCAAATAAGTCGTCGATCCTAGGTAAGGGGTACTTGTTCTTAAGAGTTAACTTGTTTAATTCTCGGTAATCGATGCACATTCTCATTGATCCATCTTTCTTCCTTACGAAGAAAACAGGCGCTCCCCACGGTGATACACTAGGTCTGATAAAACCTAATTCTAGGAGTTCTTGGAGTTGCATCTTAAGTTCCTCCAACTCTTTTGGGGCCATACGGTACGGTGCTTTAGACACCGGAGCTGCCCCTGGTTCTAGTTCTATGGTAAACTCTATCTCCCGGTCTGGTGGAGGTCCTGGTAGGGTTTCGGGAAATACATCAGGAAATTCCCGCACGATGTCTACATTCTTGACCTTCGTCTCTTCCTTGGTTTCTCCGCATATATGTACGAGATATGCTGGGTATCCCTTTTTGACTAACGTGGCGGCCTGAAGTACCGAAATGATTGCCTTTCGCTGGTTCATGGAGATTCCGTAGAAGTCTGTTGGTTCCTTCCCGGGTGGGTTAAAAGATATTTGTCTCTAATTGCATAGAATGGTAGCATGATGCTGAGTTAGCCAGTCCATTCCTAGGATCACATCTACGTCTTTTAAGGTCATAACACTCAAGTTATTCGCTGAGAGCTTGAGTGATCCTAGTTCGAGTTCTATGTTAGAGCAATAGTGCGTGAGAGTCTTAGTTCCTCCTATCGGTGATGTGAGACCTAATTCAATCTTTAATGGTTTTGCTTCTAAGTTCAGTTCTTCTACACATGCTTGGGATATAAAAGAATGCGAAGCACCGGTATCGAACAAGATTATCACCGGTGTTCTGAGTAGTTGACCCATACCTGCTAAGTTTCCCGGGTTTTTCTCTGGCTGTTTCCGTTTAAGCGCGTAAGCTCTAGCATTCTGCTGTTCCTGGAGGTGTTGTTGAAATTGCTGACGCTGGGTGGGCAAGGGAAATGGCTGATGTGACTGAGGCGGCTGAGGGAGTCTTGGTTGTGCCTGGATAGCACGCAACTGTTGGTTCTGACCAGAGATTTGGGGTCCTGTGCCCGTCCGAGGCTTCCTGTTTGGGCAGTTCCTTGCAAAGTGGCCTTTCTGTTTGCAAACAAAGCAAGCGTCACTTCCTGCTTTGCAGACACCTTCGTGTTTTCGATTACACCTCGAGCAGAGGAGGTTCTGAGCGGTGCGATCCCCTATTTGTGTCTGATTCGAGATAGGTCCGGGATTTGGTGGACGTTGAGGTCCTTGCCATGGCCTCTTGTCACATTGGCCGCTCGGGTTTCCCTCCCACTTACGTTTTCCTTTGTCGACCGGAGACTGGTAGTTCGATTGGGCCGGAGGATTTGCTGGGGTTTGTTTCTCAGTCGGCATTGCTGCCTCAACATCTAGGGCACGGCTTAGTGCATCGTGATAGGTGAGTGTTCCTAAGCTCGCAAGGGTCATCCGAATTTCGGGCCTCAATCCGGTTCGAAACTTCTCTGTCATCTTTTCGTCAGTGTCGACTTGGTCGGGCGCGTAGCGGGACATGTCGCAGAAAGCTCTGTCGTATTCAGTCACCGTCATTCTACCTTGCTTAAGATTATAGAATTCAGTCTCTTTCCTCTTTCGGTAACTTTTCGGAACATACTTATCATATAGCCTAGTCTTGAATTCCTCCCAGGTAAGGCCTGCCCGCTGCTCGGGAGTCATGATCTTTTGTTGAGCTTCCCACCAGAAGTCGGCGGATCCGGTGATTTGAAATGTTACGCATGCTAGTCGCTCCCGGTCAGTGTATCCTAAGAAGTTGAAGATACGCTCCAGAGCGCGTATCCAAGTTTCAGCCTCTGCTGGATCTCCCATCCCATTGAAAACGGGTGGATTCTGTCGAAGGAAAAGTTCTTCGATTCTTCGTGGTGGTGGTGGAGGTGGTGAAGGCGGTGGCGGAGGTGGTGAAGGCGGTGGTGGAGGTGGTGGAGGCGGCGGTGGAGGTTGCTCACGTTCATTCCTAGCTCCACCTCGGGGTCTTCCTCTCCTAGTTCTCGGCATTCTGATTAAAGATGATATAAGAGTTCAAATGATAAATTTCGCGAGAGTTTCTCGCATAGGTGATAGCGCAATTCATGCTTGGTTCTCAACTTATCATGCTGTACTTTCTCGGTTTCCATGCCGTTTTGGTTTGTCATAATATGGTGTGAAGGAATGGTTTCGCAATTATATATCATAAATGGCGAAATTAGGGAAAATTGCCTCGTGGAGGTCTTAAACGTCATAGTGGAAGCGGAAATGAAACATGTCAATTTGTCCTACGGTCCACCTAACACTTTGTGGCCCCGTACTATCACATCAAAACATAATACTTGAAATCGTAAGTTCTATCACAAAATAAAGTCAGGACGGTCTACGGGGACCCGCTGCTGACACTAACTAGAGCTACTCTACCCCACTAAGGAACTCTCGGTGCTCAAGCACGACTCGGTGTCAGAGTCGGCGTCCGGTCCTCCTCCGAGATCCTCGTCGGAGTCAGGGTCAACCTCCATGTCTACGAACAGCCCTTTCTCCTTGGGCTCCTCCTCAAGGTCCTCCTCGGGATCCTCCTCCTCGAACTCTGGCTCGGGCGCTGGCTGCGGCTGGGGTTCCGCCTCGTGCAACAACTCTCCTACCATCTGTCCAAGGTCGTCTAAGCGTCCACTAAGGTCGTCTAGGCATTCACAAAGGGAGATCATCATTTGGCAGTGCCTGTTGGTACTCCGTCTCAACTCCTCCATCCACTTCTCTAAGTCAGAGGGTGCGAGTCCGGCGCTGCTGTCACTGGGCCCTGCTCCTATGGGCCAGTCTCGGTGAGCTACGGGGCGAGGGGCGGAAGTCCTCAGCTGCTGTAACTCCGCCACCATACGGAGTAGCTCCTCTGTGGAAGTCCCTGGGCCTGGTGGATGGGAAGGTAAAGAACGAGGTGCCTCCCTCTCGGGGCTCGCGTCTGCTACTGGGGCCTTGCCCCTGTCGGCTGTCGAAGGGCCTCCCTCGCCTGACAAGGGAATAGGTACGGGAGGTGCGCTGAGGGCACGTCGGAAACGGGCAACTGAAGTCTCGGCCTCAAAGTCCTCACGGTCTCGATGACCGAGAACGGAAACGGGAGGCGTAGGAGCCTCTGTCGCTGCTGGTGGTCCACTCGGCTGTGGCTGTACTGTGGGTGGAAGGCCGGCCTCGGTGGTAAGACGTAGCGGAAACTGGTACGGTCCGTCAGGCGGCCTACGGTACACTGTGAACTGGTGCTGGAGGGCTGACAGGAACCCTCGAAAGTCGGCTACCATGTCGAAGTAAGGGCGGTAGCACGCAGTGAAGTCCAGAGAAAGGGTCCACGCCCACATCTGCCAGTCGTGAGGTAGGTGCACGACTATCCTGGTCACGCCGTCGTATCCAGAAACCCCGGCGTACTGGTGAACCTCCTCCCATAGCCCTCCAAAGTGGGCCAAGTACTCACCTATATCGTGCTCTACTCGACGTCTGTAGTGTAGGTACGAGTCTAAAAGTATCGCAACCATGTCGGGGGCGGTCTAGCTCCTGCCATCTACACGAGATAGCGAATTCTAATCAGGTTCTGTTAAAAAGAAAATTTAGGACAAACAGAAATCTTAGATAAGTTGGTGAAGGAAGCATCTCTCTCTATTTTTTTTTTTTTTTTTTTTTTTTTTTTTTTTTTTTTTTTTTCTATGAGTATGATCTATGGTTCTGAGATTCTATTGAGTCATAACTGTTATTCATGCAAATGTGAGAGTGGTTCTATGTGGAGTAAGGTCTCGGTTCTAAGTCTGGTGTTAAGTTACTCTTACTAAATTCCTGTTGGGTTAAGTTAGAGGCGGTCGGAAAACTCGCCTTGCGTCCGTTATAAGGTCGACGGCACCTCACTTGTCTCCTCTTAAAGACGTCGTTCTCGTTTGTAGATTCTGATCGCCTCCTTGCAAATTCTCTTCCTTGAACTGAAAATACGTCGTGCCGCTTCTTCGATTCAACCTGTTACAATGTAAAGAAAGAATCCTAGCTCAAGCGTACTACGTTCTCTAAAAGTCTTTGATCTCAACATACCTTATGTGATCCCTACAAATTGCCTCGTCTAGGTTCTCATAGTAGTGATAAACAACCTATCTTTTGGCCATTCGTGATGTCTTGGAGAGTCGAGCTTTTGTCGAGAGCTTTAAGAAGTCTAGCGAAGCAAGTCTAGACTTTACAATGAAAAGGAAGACTCTTGGATTTCAGAGCGAACCAAATGCTCTGATACCAATCTGTCACGACCCGTCTTGCCACAACTTGGCCAAGCAGGTCGCGATGCAAGAAAGGAATAGAAAAGGAATTAACGTACAAGAACTTGAACATGAATTGAAACATTGTGAAGAACATCACCAAATTCGATTCAAATTACTCAACATTCGTCGAGAACGTTGATAAAACGTTGTCCGATACAAAAGGAGTGCAACAAAAGAAGGAACACGGAAACGTGTCTGTCTGCAAAGCAAGACAAAGTACTACATGGAATAAGCGGAAGCTAATCAAGATAAAGATCGTCGGCTATAAGGAGCTCGACTTGCTGCATAGATACACAAAACACCATTCCATTGCAACGATACACGAAATGAATGGTGTGGACTTCATAACGAACATTTCTGAGGAACGTGAGTTGCATGTGTGGAGACATGCACTACCAAGAGTCTTCTATACTCTGATACTCGACAAAAAGCTCCTCAGACTGCTCCTCATCCATCATGATCTACCTGCACACGGGAAATATGTACAGGGCTGAGTACTTTGAAGTACTCAGTGGACACGTGCCAAAACATTTTATTGTCAGCCATTAAAGTGAGACATAGGGGTTTTGGGAAAAACCTATGCTCACGAAAAACATTTTTAAAACAAAAGTAAAAGCGCTTGCAAGCTATTTTCTGGTGTAATCCATCATATCTGAGCTGGGGTGTATCCGGAGAGGTTGGCCACCCTCCCGGATACCTTACCACGCCACTTGCGTAGCTAACGGTAATCTGAGTGCACTAACTCACCGAGGTCTTGACGTCGATGAGCCCGAATCGTTCTGATAACTGAGGCCTAGGCCTTTAAACTGAGGCATAAGCCTCCTCAGATAGATCTCATACAAAACAAAACATTTTATGGTCTAACAATACTTTTAAATGAAAGAATTAAATATAAGAAAACATTTTAGTTTTTCTGAAAGCCCACCTGGCTTGCTTTCCTGAAAATACTTATGTAGTTCTGGTGCTGCTCAAACTATGTTTGCTCCTTCGCCTGACCTCGTTCAAAGAACGTGAAGTGAGTAACTTAAACTGAAATCGATAATCTTATCGATTTATGCGAAGGTGGTTTCTTAATCGGGTTTTAGTCTCTTGTTCTGATAGCGTTATCAAGTATATCTATTTATCAGAATCTTCCGATTCCGGTTGAATTCGATCACTTCGATCAATTCTTTTATCTTACAGCTTTCTTCATCCTTGACAGTAGTCGAAGGACGCTTGATAACTCGTAATCGAGTTTTCATGATTTTACTGAGGAATATAAGTGGTTTACACTTATAGGATTAATTTTTACTGACTTAAATCTGCTATTAATCGGGGTTATAATTATCTGGGCCCGTTAGAACTGTTAAGGCATAAGCCCATTTATTTATTTAATTCTCGGCCCAATTGGATTATAAGTCCGGCCCATTTAAATAAATTCTCGGCCCATTTGTTCGACTCATTTCGTTATGTAATTCGGCCCGTCTTTTAACTCAGCCCGTTACGTGGCTCGTCCCGTTTATTATCTTCAGCCCATTATTTAGTTCGGCTCGGCCCGTTCACTTAAATCGGTCCGGCCCGTTTCGTGACTTGCTCATGAACTGCAACCATTTCCCCCCTTACTCCTCTTCCTCGCGATCTCTCTCTTATCACTGGACTTTCTCCCTCTCTTTTCCTCTCCCTGCTTCCCGTCGGTTTCTCCTTCCTCGGCGGCGTCATCGCCGTTAATCCTTCCTCCTCCGGTTAACTCCGGTCGCCGTACTCGCTTGTGGAAGCTTATGCTTTCCAATCTCCAGTTCTTGGTTGGGGATCGAATCCCTAGTTCGTGAATTGGGGAAAAACCGTGAGGAGGGGTTTCTGTCGGTTTCTTCTCCGATTCGGCCTCGCCGTTATCAACACGGTTGGCCGGCTGTAGGTTCCTCTACCGATTCTCGGTGACTCGCTGCCCCTGCCTTACGCGTCGCCATTGCCGTCCTCTGCTGCAGTTTCCGGTGGCGGCTCCCTTCTTCAATTCGTGCCTCACTTTCGCCGTCGTTCGTTGTCCATTACTCTAGCCCTCGTGGCTAGGGCTTGTCATCGCGATTGCCACGACCTTTCCCTCTGTTTCTCTCCTTTTCCCTCTCGGCGCCGGCGGCCATGCTGCCGTTGGTGTCTCCCCTGTTCCTCTTCATCATCTGACCTCCCTCTTTTCTCCCTGCAGGTGTACTCCAGAAATTTCGAGGTCGAGGGTGCTCTGCCAAGACCGTCGAAGGCTGCCGTGGCTTCGTCGTAGTCTCCTCGCGGCTCCGGCAGGTTAAGTTCTTCATCCCTTCCCTCCCCCATTTTCATTTCATAATCGAATTATGGTTTATGTTTAGTGATTCCGAGAGTTAGGGCTCGATTGAGGGCATTTTAGGGGCTGTTTTGCCTTATGTGTTTTATGAATGGATTAGAGCAATTTCCAGATTGTGGGTTGTGGTAATTGGTGTTTTTGGTGATGTTGAATTGCTTATGTGGGGGTGATTACACATGCAGTCCCTTAGGCTTAGTAGACTGGCTCTATGTGATCCATAACATGCCTTTGAATTCGATTTTATGTTCTAAAACAACATGCATAGCTTCTAGGTGAGTGATATGCTTCCTATGCTTAATTCTTGAGGTTTAAACCATGGTTCATGCTTTAGAGGGGATAGTACTTTAGATTGTGCATTTAATCGCTTGTTTGGTGGTTTTAGGGTGATTGCATGCTTACAATTTGGGGCTCTTAGAGAGAGTGATGAGATATGAATCTTACTTGTGATTGTGGGGTTTGAAAACTGAGTTATTGGCAAGATTGTTGGCTGTCCTCCCTCTCCTTGTTGCCTTCTTCCCCTTGTTCCTCCTTCCTACACTTGCATGTTGGTTCTCTATAGGTTAAAGCTTGATCCTTGTACTAGGGAAGGAGTATAGAGTTCTATCTCACCTGAAAATTGATCTCTAGCTTCCAAATAGAGGCTGCCTCCTTCTAGTTCTTGCTGGATTTGATCTTAGAGTTAGTGCATGTATATTCTAAGTCTTGGAGAGGGGTGAGGGAGGTTTTTACCGTGTGTGTGGTGTGTTTGAAGGCTGCCGGCCGGCTGGTTTTTCGGTGATCCTTAGCTGCAGAACTCGGCAGCTTCTCTCTCTCTCTCTACTTGCTCTCTACTCTTCTCTTGTGTATTTAGGTGAGTGTTTACTTGTGAATGTGTTGATGACTAAGTTTGCCTTGGTTTTGTGTAAGGAATCGGAGGCTCAAGGGTGTGTTTGGCCTCTATAATGATTGCTAAGAAGAGAAGGTGCAAAGGGATTGGTGGAGGGGATTTCCAATGTGGTTTGAGTGCATGGGGAGGTTTCTTGGGCGACAAAAGAGGGAGAGAGGGAGTCGGCTAGGCCTAGCTCCTCTATTTCCCATGCACCATGTAATTATTTGAATTTCTAATGGTGTATTAACCTTCCCTAATTGTGATTAGTATTTTATCTCCCCCTTTTAATTGTTGTTGAGAGAGATTAGCAGGGATTAAATCCCAGATTTGTGTGCTATGTAATCTGCCGCATTCTTCATCCCCTTCTATTTATCCATTTTTCTTATCCATTATATGTATTGGAAAGTATTTATTTATTATCATGACTTGTATTATTATTATTATTATTAGACTTTAACGAACGTGGGCTCTCGTTCTTGGCCCAATAAAATCGGACAATTGTTAGGGAACTGGGCCTCGACATTCGAGTGGGCCTCGAACCTGTTAATTGGGCCTTGTGTTAACTAAGTGGGCCTCGGCCCTTTTGAGGAAATTAATCCGCCGATAAATTTTTATCGGCTTTCTTAACTTTATTCGATTCTCGTTTCAGTACCTTATTTCCACTAAGAGTGGTTCTACTGGTGGCATTTTAAAATTTATTCTACTATAATAATAACTCCCATATTATTCTTAAAATTCATTTACTAAAATAATGCCGGAGTTTTTATTACTCACTAAGAAAAACTGCGACCGTTGCATTATACCCACTCGCTAGGAATCCTAGGCTAGGTAGCAGCATTCCTTGCTCGCTTTGGAAGTAGCTTGCTCCGAGAGCAAACAATAGTTCCCCCTTAACCAATGGCTTAACAATTCCTGTAAGCGGGTAGGGAACGTCTTCCAACACTCCACCTTTCTCCACCTTATTTCTCCTTCTTCAAGCGAGTGGAATTTTGAAGTGACTCACTTGAGTTGGTGAAGATCCGAAGCGAGTGATGCTCAAAGAACAAGCGACCACTCCTTCGTGCATCCTGGATCTAGCATTCTTCACCAGGGTCTAGCAACCCTAATTCCATGCATAGCTGATTGCTAATTCCATGCATAGCTGATTGAAACGAGATTCAGCTAGAGGCTTGGTGAGGATATCTGCTCGCTGGAGATCGGTATGGATTTTCTCGAGCTTGATATCCTTCTTCTCGACATGATCACGAATGAAGTGATGTCGGATTTCCACGTGCTTGCATCTGGTGTGAAGCACTGGATTTTGCGAGATGCATATAGCACTGTTGTTGTCGCAGAATATTGGAATTTCATTAGCTTCAACTTTGTAGTCCTTCAACTGCTGACGAAGCCATAGAATTTGAGAACAGTAGCTTCCAGCGGCCATATATTCGGCTTCAGTCGTTGAAGTAGCTACACTCGTCTGCTTCTTTGAAAACCATGAGATCAGCTTGCTTCCCAAGAACTGACAAGTGCCCGAAGTTGATTTCCTATCAATTCGGCACCCTCCATAGTCAGCATCTGAGTATCCAGTGAGCTCCAAATTGTCCTCCGTTGGATACCACAACCCCATGTTGACAGTGCCCTTCAAATATCAAAGAATTCTTTTGGCAGCTTCACGATGGCTGTGCTTGGGATTGCTTTGGAAGCGAGCACATACTCCAACTGCAAAGGCAATATCCGGCCTACTTGCAGTGAGATATAGAAGGGATCCGATCAAAGCTCGGTAGTCTGTAGCATCCACAGACTTCCTATCTAGGTCTGGCTCCATCTTATAGTTGGTGTTCATTGGAATCTTCACAGCTTTGGCATGCTGAACACCGAACTTGGAAAGCATATCTTTTGTATACTTAGCTTGATTGATGAAGATTCCATCATCCTGCTGCTTCACTTGAAGACCTAGAAAGCAGCTCATCAAGCCAATCATCGACATCTCATATTTGGTCTTCATAAGCTCTCCAAACTTCTCGCTAAGCAACTGGTTTGGCGACCCAAATATGATGTCATCAACATAGATCTGGACCCACAACATGTCTTTTCCATGATTGATGGTGAAGAGGGTCCGATCTATCTTCCCTTTGTGGAATCCATTATCCACTAGGAATTAAGATAGGGTATCATACCAAGCTCTGGGAGCTTGCTTCAATCCATATAGGGCTTTCTTCAATCGATACACCTTATCTCCTTGCTCGAAACCCGGTGGCTGCTCCACATAGACTTCTTCCTTCAATTCACCATTGAGAAACGCGCTCTTGACATCCATCTGATAGACTTTGAATTTCTTGGCCGCTGCATAGGCAAGAAATAGTCTGATCGCTTCGAGCCGTGCCACAGGAGCGAAGGTCTCATCGAAATCGATTCCTTGCTCTTGGCAGTAGCCCTTAGCAACGAGTCGCGCCTTGTTCCTCACAACGTTGTGGTCCTCGTCCGTCTTGTTCTTGAACACCCACTTGGTGCCAATAACATGCTGGAATTTGGGACGATCCACGAGGTACCATACATCGTTCCTGGTGAACTGATTCAGCTTCTTCTTGCATGGCGATCACCCAATTGGAATCAGCTAGGGCTTCCTCTACGCATGATGGATCAATGTTTGAGAGAAAGCAACTGAACATGGCACTTTCTCCAAACACTTGACTTCTGGTCACTACACCCTTGAATGGATCTCCAATGATTTGACTTGGTGAGTGATCCTTGAGCCATGCACGCTTGGATCCACCAGCTTCGTCTTCATCTTCTTCCTGGTCGCTCGCTTCACCTTCTGAAGCGACTGGAATGAGTGCTTGGCCAGCACTCGCTTCAGGAATCTTGGGGGCAGCTTCAACTTTTCTTTGGACAATCTGCTCGCTTGAGTCATTGATTTCTTCATCATCCTCAAGCATGTCCCAAGTCAGTGAGTTGATGGGTTCCTCGCTTGTCTTTCCTTCCTTAGATTGAATCTGTTCCTGTGGAAGACTCAAAGAAGATTCATCAAATACGACATGGGGTGATTCCTCCACAATTAGGGTTTTACAATTGAACACCCTGTAAGCTTTGCTTGATGTAGAATATCCTAAGAATATTCCTTCATCAGCTTTGCTTTCAAAGGCTTTCAATTGTGACTTCCCATTGTCATGGATGAAGACCCTACAACCAAAAATATGGAAATAAGATATGTTAGGAGTTCTCCCTGTCCATATTTCATATGGGGTCTTGTCGTGCCGTTTATTGAAAAGCGTCCGATTCTGCGTGTAGCATGCTGTGTTGGCAGCTTCAGCCCAATATTTCATCGGATGCTTTGAGTCAGCAATCATAGTTCGAACGGCTTCTTTGATGATTCTGTTCCTTCTTTCAGCAACTCCGTTCTGCTGAGGTGTGCGTGCTGAGGATGTTTGATATGCAATACCATGCTCCGTGCAGTAAGCTTCAATAGTAGAGTTTAGAAACTCTGTGCCTTTGTCGGAGCGGATGGTGACAATCGCTTGGTTCTTCTCCACAGCTAGTCGTTTGAGCAGTTGTGGTAGCTTGGTTAGTGTCTCCTTCTTGCTGAAGAGAAATACAACCCAAGTGTAGCGAGAGAAGTCGTCGACTACAACTAGAGTGTACTTTCTTCCATTTACACTAACTGGAGTCACTGGACCAAAAAGATCCATATGAAGCAGCTCGAGCACTCGCTTGGATGAAGCTTCTTCAAGACTGGCGAAGTGCTTCTTCGTTTGCTTCCCTCGTTGGCATGGTGAGCATGGATGATCTTTAACAAAGACCTCGTTGGGAATGCTTTGCACCAAGCCTTTGCGAGCTAAGCGATTGATGGTCTTGAAGTTGAGATTATTCAAGCGTCTGTGCCAAAGCCATCCTATTTCTGTAGCACTTCTTGCAACTAAGCACGTCTCCTCTTTGCAGCTGTCCCATTGTGCAATGTAGACATTCCTTTGTCTAATTCCAGTCAGCACAATCTGGGACGTGAGCTTGCTCTTCACAATGCACTTGTTGGAAATAAATTCCACCTTGTATCCTTTATCACAGAATTGTGAGATGGATAGCAAGTTGTGCTTTAGTCCTTCCACATAGGAGACTTCTTCTATTGTGAGCTTTCCAACTTTCAGTGCGCCGTACCCTTTGGTGCTTCCTCGAGAGTTATCACCAAATGTAACGTGTGGACCCTTCTTCTCTATGTAGTCATGAAGTAGAGCTCTCATGCCGGTCATGTGTCTTGAACAGCCACTGTCCAAGTACCAGATTTGTTGACCTTCATTTGGCATGGGGTCCATGGCGCTCACCTGCATTTAGACAGATTTTGGTACCCAAATCAGTTTGGGTCCTTGCAGGTTAGTTCCCTTAGGTACCCACACTTGCTTCACTTTCTTTCGAAAGGTAGCTTGTGTCTTGGGTTTCTCGACCTTTGAAAACTGTGAGTTCTGCCTTGAAGCAGCTTCACACGTGCAGCAGTGTGTGCAAGAGGGGTAGCGGCTCGCTTGAGGCATACCTATGTTCTTACCCACTTGCTTGTATCCTAAAGCGACTCGCTTCGGATTAGCTATAGGCTTAAAGACTGACTTAGGATTTACAGTCTGCTGAAGCGGCTCACTTGGTTTTCTCGAAGCGGTCAAATTAGGGTTTTGACCCCGACTCGCTTGAGAAATCTTGGAAGTTTGAAGCGGCCTCCTTGGTGCTTCAAGTTCTTCCCCCTCAACGTTAGTCCGGTTGGACCATCTCCAGTCCGGATAACGTGACACATAGACATTACTCCTTTTCTTGAAAGGGAGATCCTTTGTCTCTGGTGTCTTGGTCTGAGACTTAGAAGCTACAACTGGTTTCCCTTTACCTTTGGATTGGTAAGATTTAGCATTGTGAGTGCTAGGGACAGTTGATCTTTGCTTGCCCATAGTTTCTGCCCTTGAAGATATAGACATCTTCATTGGCTTCTTCTTAGGGTTCTCAGCCATTTGGCCTTTATCCTTGTTGGTGGTCGCTTTGGAGGCAGTGGGCACATCCAAAGTGACTGATGGTGTCGTGATTGAAGCACCAACAAAGACAGTGGGCTTGGAAGGTCCACCCTTATATCCAAGTCCTCCCTTCCTACCAAAAGGTAGAAGCGAGCTCTCTAGTCACTACTAGAAAAAAGGTCATACACTACGGTTTAAAACCGTAGTGTATGAGCGTTCAAAACTGTAGTGGTAGGTGGTGTAGTAAAAGGTGCAGGGTATACACTACGGTTTTAAACCGTAGTGTATACTGACTATTCTCTACGGTTTAAAGGTATACACTACGGTTTTAAACCGTAGTGTATTCTGACTATTCTCTACGGTTTTAAACCGTAGTGTATGAGCGTCTCAAACTGTAGACATAGGTTCTGTAGAGAAAACTTTTTTCACATACACTACGGTTTTAAACCGTAGTGTATGAGGATTATTTTAAAAATTATTATTTTTTAATTATATATTTTTATTTAATTGCTCTTGTTTGTAGTCCTAAACTATAGTCCATAAATTTGTTATTTATAAAATAATTCAATAAAAAAAATATGTTGATATTAAAATTGTTCGAGAATACTAAATAATACATCATATTATTATTTTGTTTTAAACACCACAATATTTCATGTAAACAAGGATAAAAAACATTAAAAAAAAATGTGAGTAGTTCCATAGCTTCCTACATATGAAAACACAAAAGCTTCAAAATTCCACGAAGGCTCCAATCTTCCAATCCATTAACCTCTTCATTTTCCTGCTTTAAAAATAAAAACAAGTGTATATATGTGAGTGAAATTTGAACAACAATTATTAACCAGGACAAGCATTTTCAGAGACGAGCATTTCCGAAAGAAGAAGGCAATGGACATGCAGTTGGAGTGCCGATCAGTTTAACAATGTATGCGTTTGCGTATAATAACAGTTTGAAGGAGCTTTTACCTGATCCTGATTTGCAATATCAGCTGCTGCCGTCTTCTTCCAATCATTACTCCAAAATAAGAACTGGTAAGCATTTCATTCTTGAATTAGTCCCGAGAAAAACAAGATTTCAAGATATCAAGTTTTCTTGAATCTGAACATGTTGATTGTATTGCAGATAGAGGGAATTCAGTGATTGCTAAGATGATCTAACTGGGCAAAGCCATGGATGTGAATGCTCAAGGAATCCGAAAGCATGGTATGCACTCGGAGAAATTAAACGAGTATATGTACGATAGATTCTATGAATCATGAATCAGTTTTCTGATGTAGAGATATTCTTGATTTTTGCAGTGAGATTAGGACCAAAACTGAGCGAAACTGTGAAAGAGAAACTAAGTTTAGGTTCAAGGATTCTCCAAGTAGGTGGTACAAGAAAGTATTCAAGCAGAAAATCAACGTTACCGATGATGAGAAACTGTTGAAAGCTTCTCAGTGCTATTTATCAACAACAGCAGGTCCGATAGCAGGGCTCCTCTTCGTCTCGACCGAAAGAGTTGCCTCCTGCAGAGAGATCCATTAGAATCACGTCCCCGACAGGAAAACTGCTAAAAGCACACTACAAGGTAAGATTATCACTCCAATAAACATCAATAAATATACAATCTTATTTCAGAAAACAACTTGGAAACTAAACTGGGAATGGAACTCTGTATGCAGATCATGATCCCACTAAGAAAGATAAAGAGAGCCCACGAGAGTGAAAACGCGAAGAAACCAGAAGAGAAAATTTGTTTTTACTTGTCCATGAAATACTAATGCGAAAGGCTAAATATGACGCAAGTAAATATTACAATTGAAAATCACCAAGTATGATACTAAACCCAAACTAAGAGCAATATAGCAGAAAAAAGCTTGCTCTTCTTGAAAATAAAGAGGAATGCAATGTCCAGTTTAAGAGAAAAACAGAGGAATGTTCAGTTTAAGAGAGTATGTCTGCAGTCGTAAAAGTACCTCAATAGTAAATTTAGAAATTTACTTGAATGTTGATCATATATCTTTAAATATAGGATATGTGAACAGCTAAATATGAAGCAAATAAATATTGCAATTGAAAATCAACATGTATGATACTAAAACTAGATCAAGAACAATGCTTTGAAAAAGGCTTGCTATCAGATATCCTATAATCATTTTAAAAGTATATTTTTTAGGGTATTATTGAGGTATTTTCGAAACTGCAGACATGCTGTAATCCACTGTGTTTATGGACCTGAAATGGAAATATATGTTGCATCTGGTTCAGACAATGAGAAATAAGTAGTATCATTTAACAGTTCAAGTTTCATTATAAGATCAAGCAAAAGAGTGACAAGTAAACTAAAGAAGTCCAAGTATCTTGACTTTTTTCCATTACGCAAGTCTAAGAAATACATCAATCAATACATAAATGTGCAACTACTCACTGAAAGAGACTCAGGATCTCCTCCACTAGTTCCAGCAAAAAAAGGATCGATAAGATAGTCAACAACCTAAAAAAGAATTATCCCAAACTAAACAATGAAAACCAACAACCGAACTTCCCAACTTATGGTGGAGGCATTTGTTCTATTTAGATTTCCACATGTAGCACAAGGGCAGCGTATTGAGAACAATTTCAACATAAGTTTTACATCTAAAGTTCACAACATAAGTTTTTTATCTACTAATTAGTCGATAAATCAATGTATGCATAAAAGAAACAACAAAAAAATCAGAACGAACACCCCTTTCGATTTACCAAAACAATTAATCGAGTCTCATTTCACTAGCTGCAAGTTTATCTCATAACATACAAATGAAAATGGCTGAATAAACTACCAAAAGATTGCAATTCAAATGGCTGAATAATATCTTAAGTAATCAAAGCATATAATTACAAGGCAAGAGTTGCACACATTAGTTCTAGGCCACAATCAAATAAAACCTCTAATCCAATAGAATCGGATCAAAACTAGGCATAAAACCCTATGAGAATCGATCAGAAGTTGGGAAACGAGAAGCCAATACAATTCAATCAGGTAATCAGTACTACCTTCTATGAGCTGCCAAATATTGACTGTGGGCTGGAACTGCAGCGCTTGTATACTAACTGGAAACTGAAAAAGAAACCAAATGCAGTGGATTACAATGATCATATCACCAGATGCCATCTCATTACAACTTGAAAATAATCATACTCCTAGAAGCACTAAGCCCTTCATGGGCCTGAATACTAAGGTTTAACGTTGTGAATCAACTTGATGACAAGAAACAAGCACAATGTTAGCTAAAGTCACATTAGCATCAACTAACCATTTAAATAAATTGGAAAATGAGCAGAAATTCCCCATTGAGTCACGTGTTGATACATAATAACATCAAATGAAAGAGGAAGCATATAATACCTACAAATTGACAGGCTTTTAGAAAGTTGCAGTCCCATTGGCCTGTTGGAGATAGAGCTCTAGTAAGTGGTTAGGATGAGTTGCAATCAAACAAATTGAGACGTTATTTGATTAACCTTCACCATACAACAATAACTAAGTTTAGTTGTGTCTATAATAAAGAAGGGTTCTGAAACTAAGAGAAGGCAAGAGAGCAAATATAAGTCAGATAATAGCTTAAATTGTTGTCATGCTTTCTCATGATAGTGTAGTCATTGACTTTGGAGTTGCATAAGTTATAAGCAAATGCAGTAGAATATATCGTACATACCCAAAGTGAAAAACATGGGACACTAAAATATTATAGTGTAGGTACTGAGTCCTGCACAAATTAAGAATCAAAGGGATCATACAAGCTCTGAGTGCTAACTCTTCTAATTTGTCAACAACAAGTTTCAGAAAAAAGATAAACTAGAAAATAATAATAATAATAATAATAATAATAATAATAATAATAATAATAATAATAATAATAATAATAATAATAATAATAATAATAATAATAATAATAATAATAATAATAATAATAATAATAAAATGCTGAACAGACAACCCTTTCAATTTGCAAAAACAATTGAAACAATCGAGTCATATTTCACTAGTTCCAAGTTTATCTCATAACATACCAATTCAAATATATAGCTGAACAAACTACCAGTCACATATAATTGACGAAACTCAGAGCACCTAATAATCAAAATAAAAAGGCAATACAAAACTCAGAAATACATGACGAGCAGCAGCAGCAACAGCGAGAAATTTGATTTTTTGTTTAATTTTCAGAATGAAGATTAACTCGCATATCATAAACGTAATAAGAGTAACAAACCTTGAAAAGCCGACGGGTAGTGCATTGGTGTTGAAACTCCCGCTTTCATGACAGCGCCGGTGATAGCCGTGTCTAGCTTGTTTATTCCCAAATCAGCAAAACCCTTGATTATAAACTAAATCGCCATCAACGAACAACATAAAGTAAACAAAAAAATCAAGTCGACTTCATCACAGAAGTCGTGCATCGAAGAAGAGTGGAAATCGGTGGGGAGGGGACGGCGTCCGTGCGGTAGCTGTGCCGGTGGTGTTACAGCAGTGACCGGTCGAATCGAAACAATCGAAGACCATAATAAAATTTGGGAGAATTTAAAATCTAGGGTTTCGATTTAGGGGAAATCAGAGGTGGAGAGAGACGATCAACTGGTAACGGTGTGTCCGTAGAGGCCTCGCCAGAGTGAGGACAGCAGCGGCGCCGGCCTAAGAACAACAACAATTCCGATTACCGCCACATTTGTTACGCCGGCGACACAAGAAAGGGGAAGAAGACTTGTACGCAGAATAGGACGAGGATGATCTGAGCGCGGCTGGGTTAGGATAGAAAATATAACAAGGGAAACAAAACTATAAATTTATATATACATAAAATCATTCGTGAAATAATTACCAAATTGGTGCCCTAGACCTGTTGGCTTTGAAGCAATAAATTGTTAGTTTGGTGAGAGTTCGAATCTTGTTGAGCTCTTTTTTATTTTATTTATCCTATTTTTTAAAATGCGCTCATACACTACGGTTTTAAACCGTAGTGTATAAAACCGTAGTGTATGAGCGCCTCTCTCATACACTACGGTTTTAAACCGTAGAGTATAGTGCCTAAAACCGTAGTGTATGAAAGAGGCGCTCATACACTACGTTTTTTGCTGAACTGTAGCAAATACTAAGGAGTATACACTACGGTTTTGGATAAAAACCGTAGAGAAAAGGTATAAACTACGGTTTTAAAAAAAAAACCGTAGTGTATGTAGTGTAGTAAAAAGCCTTTTTTCTAGTAGTGAGTGCCTGCCTAGCATATGAGGCTTTGTTTAAGTTGGCCACTAGATTGGATTGGGTTTCATACCTTCCTTCCAAGCTTTGATGTCTAGCGAAGAGATCCTCGAACTTACTAGTCATAGCCCTTAAGTTAAGTTTGACTTGGTCAAGCTCAGTGGCTAGCTTTCGGTTCTCCTTCTCGCTTTGAGACAAAGCTTGTTTCAACATTTTGTGGTCACTTGACAATTTGAGGTGCTTGTCAAGTAACTCACTCCATGTCGAGGAATTTGCTTCCTCTTGGTGAGTGTGTGCGAGTGTAATTGAACTTGATGAGGGATAGATAAATACCTCTCCAGTCTCCTCATTGGTGAGCGCCATGAGTCCAAGATCCTCTCCATCACTGGAATTGGGATCTGTGAATGCATCTGAGTCGCTTGAGACTTCTTCAGTTTTAGCGACTGGCTGCTCGCTTGCTACAAGCGCTCGCCTTGGAGCATCCCTCTTTGCCTTTAGTTCCTCTCGCTCCTTTGCACTCAGCTTCGGGCAATCAGATTTGTAGCGGCCCATCTTGTGGCAGTGATAGCACTCCACATCCATCATGTCCTTTGAGATCGGCTTGGTCGTCTCTTCTCTCTTTCCTTTGCTTTCACGAGCATCAGTGCTCCTTCCCTTGTACTGCTTGTAGAATCTTTTGTATTTGCCCACACGCGAGTTCATCTTGTTGAAGTTCTTATCCAAGAACGCAACATGCTCTTCCCTTATCATCTTGGCTAGCGACTGGTCACTTGGCCCTTCAGCAGCTTTGAATGCCACTCCTTTTAATGTCGTGGGAGCTTCATCCTCGTCATCGAGGCTCATTCGATTCAGATCGAATTCATGGGCTTTGAGCTCGGAGAACAGAATCTCTGGCGTGAGCTTTGACAGATCCTTGGTAGCTAGATATACCTCCTTCATTGTCTGCCACTTCCTCGTGAGAGCTCGGACAATCTTGAGATTTACTTCCTTGTCTGTGAGTTCCTTTCCAAGTGAGTTGAGAGTAGCAATGATGTTGGTGACTCTCAGCTCGAAGGTGTCGATGGACTCTCCTGGCTTCATTATCAGACTTTCAAACTCCCGCATTTGTACGGCGAGCTTGTTCTCTTTGATCTTGTCCGTTCCTTGAGAAATGAGGGCTAGGGTTTCCCACATTTCTTTTGCCATCACACACTTCCGGATTCTTGGAAGGTAGGCATCCGACACAGTGCTCTGCATCGTGTGGCGTGCGATCTTGTCAAGGTTGGCGATCTTGAAGTCGTTAGCATTGTATTCGTCTTTGTCCTTCTCGACGTACTCTCGTCTAACATGAGCTTCGCGGCCTTCGGCGGCTGGAACGTTCACAGAGATGGCTTTCTTGATTTCAATTGGTCCATCCTCTATAACTTCCCACATCTGGTCATGGATGGAGCAGAGGAAACTCTCGACTCGAAAGATCCATGTCTCGTATCCTTCGATAGAGAACTGTGGAAGACTTGATGCACTATATGTAGACATAGCAAACTATCAGCAGTAAATGCAATATGCGTGGGTGAGGGTTTTATGCACTTAGGAAAAAGAATCCAGTTCAGTGAGACAACGTGAAGCGAGCGGGGACTCGCTTCGGATATGCAAAGCAGAGGCTCGAAAGAACCGCTGCTCTGATACCACTTGTTGGTCCCGGTTTGTTATAGGAAAAATACGTAGAGGGGGGGGGGGGGGTGAATACGTATTTTGAAGTTTTTCAACTTCTTTTCCTTAACTCAGAGTATGAAGTAAAGTGCTCGCTAGAAATACTAAGACCTAGCTGAGAGCTAGATCTAAAGTAATCACGATTCTCTTGACCTAAGCTTAGAGCTTGATCAAGAGTGAGACTTTACTCTTAGTGCGGAATTCGGTGAGCTAAATCTTTCCTAAGTAATTAAGATTCCAAGTTATGTTTGTTTAGATGCAAGTGCAATGTATAATCAAACAAGGAAAATAAAGAGTTTAGGGTTTAGAGAGATACGACACGAGATTTATAGTGGTTTGGAGATAAAACTCCTACGTCCACTTTGTTGCACAAGGCAACTGTTCTCTTCACTCAAGAACTTGAAGGTTACGGGTCCTTCAAAAACCTAGTCGAGATCGAGCTTCACTCGCTTGGATCTGACGATAGACGCAGTGATTACGGGTTCACTACAAATACCTAACTGGACTGGAAGCTTCACTCGCTTCAGTCCGAAGCCAGTGAGATTGCGGGCTCTCCTTACAGCCTAGCTTCGATCGAGCTTTACACAAATGATGTAAGTGCAAGCTTGGATCTAGACTCTATGATCGAGGCTTCTACAATCGATGTGAGTAGGGCCTTGGATCGAAACAACCTAACGACGAACAAAAAAACCTAACGAACTGAACTTCGGGTTAGAGTTTTTGGTTTACCACAAACACACTATGAAGAGCTCTTTACAGTAAGTGTAAAGTAGGCTAGAGCTCTTCTTCTAAGCTGAGATATGGAATGGGCTTAGAATTCTAGGTGTGAAGGTTGCGAAGACGAGTTCCGATGAGACTGGAACTCGGAGAACACTTGGAAACAAAGACTCGAAGATTGCTTAGAAAGCTAGGAGTGTTTGTTTGCAGTAGGCGCTCGAATGCTCAAGTAGTGTTCTGCTTCTCTTCGTCTTCATCCTTCACTATTTATAGGCGGGGGTTTGGCCGAGATCCGTTGCTTGGTAGGTGGCCTTGTCCCTCCTCCTCTCGACAGTCCTTGCACAGGCTGGCTGCTTTTCAGGCAGTTTTGGCTCTTTGCCGAAATTGGCTAAGTTCCAATCTTAACAGTAACTGGAGCGAGCCAGTCCTGTTGCAGCGCCCTTGTCGGCCTGGCAGTCAACTCCTCTGCTCCTCTCCGCAATCGACACGTGGAGATCTCGTAATTAATGCGACGATCTTCAGTTGACTGGAGTTCAAAATCGGAGCGGGAATTGTGTTGTCACTTTCTGGTAGGTAGTGGCACGCTTCGCTTTGAAGTTGTAGCATCCGCTTTGAGTTGAGTCACTTTAGGGTCATTCTGCAGTGAGTCGTTTGGGTGGTGAAGTTCCCTAGTGACTGCTTTAGAAAATGTTGACCCGCGTTGACTCGCTTTGGCTTTTCACTCTAGCGCTCACTTCGCTTCGCTTCGCTTCGCTTTGGTGGATTCGCTTCGATTCCACTGTACCGATCGCTTCGCTTCGCTATTCTTCGGCACGCTTCACTTCGGCTTGGTAGACTCGCTTCGCTTGAAAAACACACTCAAGTGAGTGGCCTTCACTTGAATTTTCTGCAGTCTAAAACCTAAGTTACAAAAGCAAACTAAAGCCATCCTAACAGTATAGGCTTAGAAAATGTTGGGAATTGTTATGGACCAATTTGTTAAGGGGGAACTCTGAGGGATACTTGATAAACGAAGCCATTTGTTTTTGATTGGATCCCAAAACCCCAAGTGTCCAGCTCCCAAGCAATCCATTTTGATGTAGTTAATAGGTTAGAATTTTTCTAAGCCTAAATCTGTTAGGATGGCTTTATTTTGCTTAGCTTTAGACTGCAGGAATTCAAGTGAAGGCCACTCGCTTGAGTGTGTTCTTCCAAAGCGAAGCGAGTCTAGCAAACCGAAGTGAAGCGTGCCGAAACCAGCGAAGCGAAGCAAGCGCTACAGTGGAGTCAAAGTGAAGCCACCAAAGCGAAGCAAAGCAAACGCTACAAAGAAAAGCAGAAGCGAGTCAACGCGGGTCAACACTTATTAAAGCGGTCACTACGAAACTTCGTACCAGGAAGCGACCCGCTACAGTATGATCCTGAAGCGACTCACTTCAGAGCGGACGCTACAACTTAAAGCAAAGCAAGCCACTACCTACCAGAAAGCGACAGCACAACTCCCGCCCATATTTTGACCTCCAGTCAACAGGAGATCGTAGCATTAATTACGAGATCTCCACGTGTCGAAAGCGGAGTGGAGCGGAAGAGTTGACTGCCAGGCCGACAAAGGCGCCGCAACAGTACTGGGTCGCTCCAGTTACTGTTACACTTGGAAGTTAGCCAATTTTGGCAAAATGCCAAAACTGCGCGTCTACAAAAGCTACTGCCTGCGCAAGTACTGTCGAGAGGAGGAGGGACAAGGCCACCAACCAAGCAACGGATCTCAGCCAACCCTCCGCCTATAAATAGTGAAGGATGAAGACGAAGAAGAGCAGAACACTACTTGAGCATTCGAGCCTACTGCAAATAAACACTCCCAAGCCTTCGAGCAAATTTTCGAGTCTTTGTTTTCAAGTGTTCTCCGAGTTTCCAGTTCATCGGAACTCGTCTTCACAACCTTCACACATAGATTCTAAGCCCACTTAAATATCCAAGCTTAGAAGAAGAACTCTAGCCAATCTTTGCATTCACTGTAAAGAGTTCTTCATAGTGTGTCGTCAACCAAAAACCCTATACTTCGTCTGTTAGGTTTTGATTGTTGTCGTTAGGTTGTCCAGATCCAAGGCCCTTCTTTCATCGATTGAAGAAGCCTCGATCGTAGAGTTGAGATCCAAGCTTACACGTACATCGTTTGTGTGAAGCTCGATCGAAGCTAGGCTGTAAGGAGAGCCCAGAATCTCCCTGTTGTTCGGACAGAAACGAGTGAAGTTTCGTGTCCAGTTTAGGTCTTAGTAGTGAACCCGTAATCACTGCGTTGTTCGTCAGATCCAGGCGAGTGAAGCCCGATCTTGACCAGGTTTTTGAAGGACCCGTAACCTTCAAGTTCTTGAGTGAAAAGAACGGTTGCCGTCGTGCAACAAAGTGGACGTAGGAGCGTTATCTCCGAACCACTATAAATCTTCGTGTCGTATCTCTCTAACCCTAAACTCTTTATCCATTGCACTTGCATCTAAACAACTTAATCTGGATATTTTAATTACTTAGGAAAAGATTTTAGCTCACCAAATTCCGCATACACGAGTAAGGACTCCCTCTTGATCAAGTCATCACTTCGGTCAAGCAGGCTAGCTACGTACTGTTGATCTAGCTTCAGCTAGGTCTTAAGTTTAAAGCGAGCTCCTTACTTGTTACTCTGAGTTAAGGGATTTGAAGTTGAAAAACTTCAAAATACGTATTCACCCCCCCCCCCCCCCTCTACGTATTTTTCCTATTAACAAACCGGGACCAACAAGTTTCTAACCTATTATCTACACCAAAATGGGTCGTTTGGGAATAGGACACTTGGGGTTTTGGGATCAAATCAAAACATATATAACATTTCTAAAATGTCCCATATTGGTTCCCCCTTAACACGTTTGTCCTTAACAATTCCCAACACATTCCCTACCTTAACCAATGTCCCTACATTACAAGCTTATATAAAGACCTTTTTTATCCTAGTTTGTAAGTATTACATTAGGTGGGGATGTTGAGATTAAGGGCAAGCCTATGGTAAACATGTTGCATTGCATTGATGTTGAGTGAGCCCTTTATGATGTGCATTATTTCATACATCTTTTCTTTGAGAGTTGAGTGTTCACTTTCATATACGCAATTTCACATGTTGGAGAGTGTTCTTTGATTGATTGGCATGCTTTGGGTTTGTTGAATGGATTGTGTTATTGATGCTAAGGTTGTGTGCATAGTTTTGATCATGATCATGAATGATTGTTTTCAAAAAATTTGAGGCCTATATAGTTCACAATGCTTGAGTCTATTGTTTATTTCGTTTTTCTTTATTGTTCGGGACGAACAATGTTTAAGTTTGGGGGATTTTTTAGGGTGTATTTTTACATTATTATCTAAGTGGTATATTATCGTTTTCTTGTCTTATTTTGATAGTTTAGCTCATGTTTGGTATTGTTTATATTATTTCGAGCTAGATTATGCTTTTGGGTTGTTTTGAGTGTTTTTAGGGCTTTTGAGTCGAGAAAACCCAAGGCAAGACAAGAGGCAATGCAATCAAGGAAGATGATGAAGTATTGATCCCAAGTTTTGACTTCTCACGATATTATTCATGAGTTATTCTGGAATTATGAAAGTGTAGCATTGAAGAGGGGTTCGATAGGAGCGTGTAGGCGAAAACGGAGGTCAATTTGGAGTTCGGATGAGGAAGATACGATCGAAACAAGAAAGGTGCGCAAACTGGCAAACCGACTCGGCCAGGCACTCGGCCGAGCCTCCGGCCGAGTGCATTCACGAATCCGAACAGTAGCTCCACTCGGCCAAGCACTTGGCCGAGCCAAAAAGACGGATATCCTAAATTTGGGATATTGTTATTTCCTTAACCTAATCCTTGCCCACTTAGGTAATAATTACGAACCCCTACCTTATAAATACCCCAAAACTCATCATTGTACCCAAGTTTTTTAGTTTCTCAAAGTTTTCATAGTTTAGATCTCTCTACTCTTCACCATACATTAGATTAGTTTTTATTCTTTTCTCTACTTTTATACTTTAGATCTAGATTTATTTTATGTATGAAGACCATTGAAGATTGAAGATTTATTCAAGAGTTTTTCTATCCCTTTCTCTTTTATTTATGCTTTTACTTATGTTTATTCTTCCTTCTACCTTTTTTTTTTTAAATTATGTCTAGTTAAATCTTTTAGTTGATTTTAGGGATTGAGTGCTGATAACCACATATTTAGCATGCTTTAGAGTGCGTCTCGATGCGTGTTTTGGTTCGGATTTGTGCTTAAATGAATAGGAAATGATAGGTTTTTACAATTTATCCATTTTCTATATGCTTTGCATTTTCTCTCGGTTGCCGTGCTGATTTCAGGTGTTGCGGCAATTTTCTGGGCAAGTTTGACTTATCCTATGTCGAAGAGGATCGAAAGAGGAAGCCGTAGCACTTTGCGGATTAATTTTCCGATGCCGGACGAGAGAGAACGAGCCAAAACCGTGAGAGCGCGCAAACTGTGAAATGTGGGCGGAAAATGCACGGGTCAAACGAAAATGGACTAGTCAACCCTTCATTTAACTTTCCAGAAATTACAGTTTTTACCCCACCTTCTCAACTTAAGTTTCTAGTATTTGCAATTTAGCCCCATTGCTTGGGAAAACTATAAATAGCTAGTTATTGTCCTTATTTGTCATCTTTTATGACTTGTAATTCACTCTTGCACTTCTACTTTAGAACCCTAGCTATTTCCCTCTTTCCTCTTTAGTATTTTCAAATTATGTTGAAGATTATGCTTAGAGTTTGAAGAGATTGTTGAAGATTTCTTCTCTACTTTTCATTCCTTGTCATTTACATTATGTTTTTGCTTATTGTTCATGGTTTGATGCTTAGATCCATGCTAGGCTAGATCCATTTGGGTTTCAAATGATGGATGGTGTGAATTAGGCTAGGATTTTATGGTTTTTGATGTGGATCTACCTTTCCTTTGAGTTGCCCTTGGATTTGATTGGATTTAATTGCATGAATGATTGACAACCATGAGTGCATACAAGGTGTTTGATGGAATGCCTAGGAAGCTTCCATTCATAGCACTTGGCATGAATCCTTGCTCATATTATCTAGTATTGATTTGCATTGCTCCTAGAAAGAATTATGTGAATTGATGTTAGATTAGTAGGCATTGTGCTTTTAGGAGTTGGTAATATGTTTAGAATGGTAAGCATGTTATTCAATCTACTAGTTATCAAGTCTTAGGAGGATGAGATAGCTTGCTTTATGTAATAATGCCACTCAAAGGAATTAAAATGGTTTGATACATCAAATGCCTAATCTTTAGCCTAATCACATCGGAAATCGTTTGAAACCTTATCTTCTTTACTTGTTCATTTACTTGTTCTTTACATTCCTTGCCTTTATTTTTGCTTGTTATTTCATTTACTTAACGCATGCCTAGTTATAAAACACCAAACTCATGACCATGTGCTTAGATAGTATGATAGAGACTACGTGAACTACTTGATTGTCTATCGATACATTCACTCCTTGTGGTTCGACCCGGACTACTAGCTAGTTCGGTTATTGTATTATTGATAGGCTAGAAATAGCCGAGTCAATTTTTGGCGCCGTTGCCGGGGAGTGAATAGATTGATGATCAATAGATTGTTTAGTCTCTTGTTGCTAATTTGAGCTTGTTTTTTTTTAGATAGGATGGTATTTTGCTTGTTGATTCAAGCATTTTATTGGACTATTTTTGATTTCTTTATTGGTGTGCTTGATAGGTTCACACTTCATAGATCCAAGGTTAAACATGTGGAATCTTTCGTTTTGGATTTTGAGAAGAGAGAAAGAACTTCCAAGGAGCAAGATGTGGAAATCAATCGGGAAGTGGAAGTTCTTAGGAAGCAATTGGAGGTTATGGAAGCAAGATTGGACGAGCAAAGGAGGAGAACTCAAGAGGTTCGATTACCTCCTATAATTGAGGTATTCCAACCTCCAAAAGAAATTTATCAAGGAAGAGAATGGGGCACGATAGATGCACCTAACTTTGAGCTCAAGCCGGGTTTGATTCGTTTGGTTCAAGCAAATCAATTTGGAGGAGAAGTCACCGAGGACCCAAATGATCATCTATACTCATTCCTTGAAATTTGTGATACCCTCAAGCTCGAAGGAGTGCCAAATGACACAATCCGGATGAGACTCTTCGGATTTTCACTTCGTGACCGGGCTAAAGAGTGGTTCAAAGGTCTCAATGGGAAGTCAATCAAATCTTGGGAAGACCTATGCAAAGCCTTTCTCTCAAGATACTTTCCACCTTCCAAGGTACAACGCCTAATCTCGGAGATTTATCAATTTGCCCAACATGAGGATGAGACGATATTCGATGCTTGGGAGAGATTCCGTGAGCTCTTGAGGAAATGCCCTCCACATGGCCTAGATGAGAGTCGACAAATCTTCTTCTTCTATGGTGGTTTGAGTTCACAAACGAGAACTATTGTAGATGCTACCTCCGGAGGTTGTTTGCTTAATCGTAATGTGAAAGAAGCTATGAGGATTCTTGAAGAGATGGTCTCTAACTCTTTTCAATGGCCTATGGAAAGGGTGCATTCAAGGAAAGATACCTCCATGATGGATGATAAATATGAAGAGCTTGCTTCCCAAATTACCAACCTCAAGAAGGAGCATGAAGAGATTAAAAAGGCGTTGATGGAAACACGAGCTTGGCAAAGACCAAAGAATGGAAGAATTTGTGGCCAAGAAGAGGTGATTCACATCAACCAACAACCTCTCTCGGTTTCTCAACAATTTGTAGAAGATGATCCACTCCAATCTTGGAGTTATGAGGCTCCATTGATGTCTCCACTTTCCATGCCTATTCATGAGCCTCAAGAGGAAATAAAGCCCTATTTGCCATATTCAATGAAGGATGAAGGTATCTCTCTTACTCGTTTTCCCCAAACTTTTATGAAGAATGATGATGTGAGTGAGTTGAATGATGGTATCATGAATGATGGATATGAGAATCATGCTAAGTTTGGGGTGAGAAGAGAGATGATCTTGTAGAGAGTATCCCTCACGAGGAAGTTGTAGAGATGAGATTTGATAGGTTGGAAATGTTGAAGAAGTTGGATATCAATGCTTCTTTGGTTGAGTTTGTGAGAACTATGCCAAATAATGAGAAGTTCTTGGAGGATGTGGACAAGAGAAAGATGAGGATGAATGAAGTGAAGTTTCCATTGAAGATTGGAGATCCATTCCATGACAAATATGTAGGAGTGGAACTTGAGGAGAAAGTTAATGAGCCATTTCGAGGAGGAGGCTTCACAAAATTTGATGGAGTAAAGTTCAAAGAAAAGATTGTCGATCCATTCCATGAAAATTGTAGAAGAGTTCAATGTCTAGGCAAGAAGGCCTCGTTTGATGTGCCATGAGTCGTCCATTGAGGTATCGTCGAGCTAGCGACGTTAAACAAGCGCTCGTTGGGAGGCACCCCAACACGTATCCTTTATTTTCTCGTTTTCTTTAAGTTTAGTTGTTTTAGTCGAATAAGAGTGAGAGTGGGTTAAAATGTTGTGGAAAGGAATTTCTAAGTGTTGGATGCTTTCTTATGCCTTAGAAAAATTTTGAGTTTTTTTCAAGTTGGCAATTTCATGCCTTAGAAAAATTTTGGGAATTTTCAAGTTCTTGTATTCCAACACTTAGAAAAATTTTGAGGGTCTAAGTTCTACTTTTGCGCAGTCCGACGGTAAAATCGAGAAAAAATAGCAAAACTTGTCGGAATTCGATTCCGTCGATTGCATTGGATTCGTAAGACCCGAGAGTAGGGGGTAGGACATTGTCCCGGGCCGAAAGGGCCCGGGAGGGCCCGACAAGAAACGGAGGTCAGCAAGAATGGCGGCCTAAATGGCAGCCTAGGCTTCACCCGCCATTTCACCCGCCAGCCACCTAGTCGTCACCCGCCATTTTTTGGCAAATTTCAGTGTAAAAATGGCGGTCAACGGCCCTCCTTCGGCGTTGACCGCCAAAGCTCCTCCTCCCCTATGCGCAATCTCGCCGTTTCACCTCGTTCTCCCTCATACGAACTCCGAATTGCATTCCGTTTTTTGGTATGGATTCCTCTTTCAACCCTCTACAACATAGAATTGTTTTGAGTAATTTTTTTTGGTTTTTTTTTTTTGGTGTAAATAAGTTGTCAAATTAGGGCTGGAACATGAGGAGGAAGGTATCTCAAATCATCCCCTTACATGGGCTTATTGTTCACCCCTTGAGCTATGCTTTGATATGTGATTACTAATTTGTGAATTGAGATTGAATGTTGCTAGGGGGTGACAAAGAGAAGCAATGCATGAAGAAAGGGAGGTCATTCAACTTAATCGAGCGCGTACCGGAATGGGTAGCATTGAATGTGATATCCATCCAAAGCTTGGACCTTTGTGAGTGTAGTTTAAATTCCTTATTATTCTTCCCTCCAAACTCATTTTAGATTTTGTTTCTAAAATAAGTTTGGGGGAGGGGGGTAAGATAAGGACTTTAAACTACGTTTCTTTCTTCGGGTTTTCATTAAGTTGTGTGCTTAGTGATTTATAAGCTTGTATTTGCTTGATAAAGTTGATTGTGCTTGATTTGGATGCTTGAAAGTGATGAATAAGTTGGAATGTGATTCAAGTGATTCATACGTGTGTAAATGTATGCTAACTTGACTTGAAAATTTTGCAAAATTTTTCAAGTTTCATTTTAGAAGCATCACTTGAGTTGTAGTGCTTTTCGTTCACATGGTTAGATATTGTGGTTATCGCTCCTTTGCTTTCAAGAGAGATGTCGATGATGATTTGAGCGGAAAATGCATCATATTTTTGGGATTTCTCATGTGTGTATTGAGTATGAAATGATTGCATAACATGATTAACTAGGAATGATTGATCTTAGGCACATGAACTCTAAACAAAAGCTTGTGAGATTTGAGCCAAAACGTTGCATCAATAACGTTCTTTTTCTTTCTTGTGAGTTTGCCATGTATTGCATTGTTATCTTCTAGAACTTGCCTTCAATCTTGATCGAGGTTGCTATATGTGCTACTAGAACTTAGAAATGATTTTAGGCCCTCACTTGTTAGCCTCATTATTCCCTAAACACTAACCAAATGAAACGTTAACTTTGTGGTCCCCCTTGAGCCTTTGAAGCCTTTATTCTTGAACCGGATGAAAGGGGGTGAAGGTTGGTTAAGGGAATCTTTTGCGAGGTTGTGAAGTAGTGAGGAAATGAGGTTCGAGTAGTTTGATTGAAGAAGTCGTTTTAAGATGAATATACTCCTATGAGCTCTAGTAAAAAGAAAAAAAAAAATGAAAGAGATGAGAATGGAATTCTCATAGAAAAAAAAAATGAAAAAAATGATGAGAAAAAAAAAAGAGAGAGAAAGAAGTTGAAAAGAAAAAAAAAAAAAAGAGTTTGAATAAAGTTAGTTGTGAATGAGAGCATAAGGGAGTTATTCATGAATATTTAGAAGCTTCAATCAAACTTGGGTATTAAAGAGTGTTAAGAGGTGAAATGGTGAAGGTAGAAGGTGGAGAAATTCACACTTAGAGTGGAAATGAGAGGGTGAAAGTACTTAGGAGATATCTTAGTCACTTAGCCTAAAAATCCCTACCTAAACCAATGTCCCCACATTACAAGCCTAAATAAAAGACCTAATTGATCTTAGTTCGAGTGCACAACCAAGCGATGGAGATCTTGAGGTTTAGGGCAAGCTTATGGTAAGAGCAATGCGTGCATGAGTTCGATGAGTGCAAATTTCATACCATACACTTGAGAGAAAGAGTGATACACTTACACTTTGGTAGGTTTGGAGTTTCATTGTGTTTGGGTGATTGATTTCTTGGTTGAGAGTGTTGTGTGGTTGTGGATTGTTTGATGCACCTTGGGAGTTCCATGTTTGAAAATATTTTATTGAGTGAGCTTTGAGGCATCGATGATCTTGATTTGCATACCCATATGTGCTTATGTTCTTTGATTGTTCGTTCCATTGTCGGGACGAGCAATGGCTTAAGTTTGGGGGAGTTTGATAACCACATATTTAGCATGCTTTAGAGTGCTTCTCGATGCGTGTTTTGGTTCGGATTTGTGCTTAAATGAATAGGAAATGATAGGTTTTTACAATTTATCCATTTTCTATGTGCTTTGTATTTTCTCTCGGTTGCCGTGCTGATTTCAGGTGTTGCGGCAATTTTCTGGGCAAGTTTGACTTATCCTATGTCGAAGAGGATCGAAAGAGGAAGCCGTAGCACTTTGCGGATTAATTTTCCGATGCCGGACGAGAGAGAACGAGTCAAAACCGTGAGAGCGCGCAAACTGTGAAATGTGGGCGGAAAATGCACGGGTCAAACGAAAATGGACTAGTCAACCCTTCATTTAACTTTCCAGAAATTACAGTTTTTACCCCACCTTCTCAACTTAAGTTTCTAGTATTTGCAATTTAGCCCCATTGCTTGGGAAAACTATAAATAGCTAGTTATTTTCCTTATTTGTCATCTTTTATGACTTGTAATTCACTCTTGCACTTCTACTTTAGAACCCTAGCTATTTCCCTCTTTCCTCTTTAGTATTTTCAAATTATGTTGAAGATTATGCTTAGAGTTTGAAGAGATTGTTGAAGATTTCTTCTCTACTTTTCATTCCTTGTCATTTACATTATGTTTTTGCTTATTGTTCATGGTTTGATGCTTAGATCCATGCTAGGCTAGATCCATTTGGGTTTCAAATGATGGATGGTGTGAATTAGGCTAGGATTTTATGGTTTTTGATGTGGATCTACCTTTCCTTTGAGTTGCCCTTGGATTTGATTGGATTTAATTGCATGAATGATTGACAACCATGAGTGCATACAAGGTGTTTGATGGAATGCCTAGGAAGCTTCCATTCATAGCACTTGGCATGAATCCTTGCTCATATTATCTAGTATTGATTTGCATTGCTCCTAGAAAGAATTATGTGAATTGATGTTAGATTAGTAGGCATTGTGCTTTTAGGAGTTGGTAATATGTTTAGAATGGTAAGCATGTTATTCAATCTACTAGTTATCAAGTCTTAGGAGGATGAGATAGCTTGCTTTATGTAATAATGCCACTCAAAGGAATTAAAATGGTTTGATACATCAAATGCCTAATCTTTAGCCTAATCACATCGGAAATCGTTTGAAACCTTATCTTCTTTACTTGTTCTTTACATTCCTTGCCTTTATTTTTGCTTGTTATTTCATTTACTTAATGCATGCCTAGTTATAAAACACCAAACTCATGACCATGTGCTTAGATAGTATGATAGAGACTACGTGAACTACTTGATTGTCTATCGATACATTCACTCCTTGTGGTTCGACCCGGACTACTAGCTAGTTCGGTTATTGTATTATTGATAGGCTAGAAATAGCCGAGTCAATTTTGGCGCCGTTGCCGGGGAGTGAATAGATTGATGATCAATAGATTGTTTAGTCTCTTGTTGCTAATTTGAGCTTGTTTTTTTTTAGATAGGATGGTATTTTGCTTGTTGATTCAAGCATTTTATTGGACTATTTTTGATTTCTTTATTGGTGTGCTTGATAGGTTCACACTTCATAGATCCAAGGTTAAACATGTGGAATCTTTCGTTTTGGATTTTGAAAAGAGAGAAAGAACTTCCAAGGAGCAAGATGTGGAAATCAATCGGGAAGTGGAAGTTCTTAGGAAGCAATTGGAGGTTATGGAAGCAAGATTGGACGAGCAAAGGAGGAGAACTCAAGAGGTTCGATTACCTCCTATAATTGAGATATTCCAACCTCCAAAAGAAATTTATCAAGGAAGAGAATGGGGCACGATAGATGCACCTAACTTTGAGCTCAAGCCGGGTTTGATTCGTTTGGTTCAAGCAAATCAATTTGGAGGAGAAGTCACCGAGGACCCAAATGATCATCTATACTCATTCCTTGAAATTTGTGATACCCTCAAGCTCGAAGGAGTGCCAAATGACACAATCCGGATGAGACTCTTCGGATTTTCACTTCGTGACCGGGCTAAAGAGTGGTTCAAAGGTCTCAATGGGAAGTCAATCAAATCTTGGGAAGACCTATGCAAAGCCTTTCTCTCAAGATACTTTCCACCTTCCAAGGTACAACGCCTAATCTCGGAGATTTATCAATTTGCCCAACAAGAGGATGAGACGATATTCGATGCTTGGGAGAGATTCCGTGAGCTCTTGAGGAAATGCCCTCCACATGGCCTAGATGAGAGTCGACAAATCTTCTTCTTCTATGGTGGTTTGAGTTCACAAACGAGAACTATTGTAGATGCTACCTCCGGAGGTTGTTTGCTTAATCGTAATGTGAAAGAAGCTATGAGGATTCTTGAAGAGATGGTCTCTAACTCTTTTCAATGGCCTATGGAAAGGGTGCATTCAAGGAAAGATACCTCCATGATGGATGATAAATATGAAGAGCTTGCTTCCCAAATTACCAACCTCAAGAAGGAGCATGAAGAGATTAAAAAGGCGTTGATGGAAACACGAGCTTGGCAAAGACCAAAGAATGGAAGAATTCGTGGCCAAGAAGAGGTGATTCACATCAACCAACAACCTCTCTCGGTTTCTCAACAATTTGTAGAAGATGATCCACTCCAATCTTGGAGTTATGAGGCTCCATTGATGTCTCCACTTTCCATGCCTATTCATGAGCCTCAAGAGGAAATAAAGCCCTATTTGCCATATTCAATGAAGGATGAAGGTATCTCTCTTACTCGTTTTCCCCAAACTTTTATGAAGAATGATGATGTGAGTGAGTTGAATGATGGTATCATGAATGATGGATATGAGAATCATGCTAAGTTTGGGGTGAGAAGAGAGATGATCTTGTAGAGAGTATCCCTCACGAGGAAGTTGTAGAGATGAGATTTGATAGGTTGGAAATGTTGAAGAAGTTGGATATCAATGCTTCTTTGGTTGAGTTTGTGAGAACTATGCCAAATAATGAGAAGTTCTTGGAGGATGTGGACAAGAGAAAGATGAGGATGAATGAAGTGAAGTTTCCATTGAAGATTGGAGATCCATTCCATGACAAATATGTAGGAGTGGAACTTGAGGAGAAAGTTAATGAGCCATTTCGAGGAGGAGGCTTCACAAAATTTGATGGAGTAAAGTTCAAAGAAAAGATTGTCGATCCATTCCATGAAAATTGTAGAAGAGTTCAATGTCTAGGCAAGAAGGCCTCGTTTGATGTGCCATGAGTCGTCCATTGAGGTATCGTCGAGCTAGCGACGTTAAACAAGCGCTCGTTGGGAGGCACCCCAACACGTATCCTTTATTTTCTCGTTTTCTTTAAGTTTAGTTGTTTTAGTCGAATAAGAGTGAGAGTGGGTTAAAATGTTGTGGAAAGGAATTTCTAAGTGTTGGATGCTTTCTTATGCCTTAGAAAAATTTTGAGTTTTTTTCAAGTTGGCAATTTCATGCCTTAGAAAAATTTTGGGAATTTTCAAGTTCTTGTATTCCAACACTTAGAAAAATTTTGAGGGTCTAAGTTCTACTTTTGCGCAGTCCGACGGTAAAATCGAGAAAAAATAGCAAAACTTGTCGGAATTCGATTCCGTCGATTGCATTGGATTCGTAAGACCCGAGAGTAGGGGGTAGGACATTGTCCCGGGCCGAAAGGGCCCGGGAGGGCCCGACAAGAAACGGAGGTCAGCAAGAATGGCGGCCTAAATGGCGGCCTAGGCTTCACCCGCCATTTCACCCGCCAGCCACCTAGTCGTCACCCGCCATTTTTTGGCAAATTTCAGTGTAAAAATGGCGGTCAACGGCCCTCCTTCGGCGTTGACCGCCAAAGCTCCTCCTCCCCTATGCGCAATCTCGCCGTTTCACCTCGTTCTCCCTCATACGAACTCCGAATTGCATTCCGTTTTTTGGTATGGATTCCTCTTTCAACCCTCTACAACATAGAATTGTTTTGAGTAATTTTTTTTGGTTTTTTTTTTTGGTGTAAATAAGTTGTCAAATTAGGGCTGGAACATGAGGAGGAAGGTATCTCAAATCATCCCCTTACATGGGCTTATTGTTCACCCCTTGAGCTATGCTTTGATATGTGATTACTAATTTGTGAATTGAGATTGAATGTTGCTAGGGGGTGACAAAGAGAAGCAATGCATGAAGAAAGGGAGGTCATTCAACTTAATCGAGCGCGTACCGGAATGGGTAGCATTGAATGTGATATCCATCCAAAGCTTGGACCTTTGTGAGTGTAGTTTAAATTCCTTATTATTCTTCCCTCCAAACTCATTTTAGATTTTGTTTCTAAAATAAGTTTGGGGGAGGGGGGTAAGATAAGGACTTTAAACTACGTTTCTTTCTTCGGGTTTTCATTAAGTTGTGTGCTTAGTGATTTATAAGCTTGTATTTGCTTGATAAAGTTGATTGTGCTTGATTTGGATGCTTGAAAGTGATGAATAAGTTGGAATGTGATTCAAGTGATTCATACGTGTGTAAATGTATGCTAACTTGACTTGAAAATTTTGCAAAATTTTTCAAGTTTCATTTTAGAAGCATCACTTGAGTTGTAGTGCTTTTCGTTCACATGGTTAGATATTGTGGTTATCGCTCCTTTGCTTTCAAGAGAGATGTCGATGATGATTTGAGCGGAAAATGCATCATATTTTTGGGATTTCTCATGTGTGTATTGAGTATGAAATGATTGCATAACATGATTAACTAGGAATGATTGATCTTAGGCACATGAACTCTAAACAAAAGCTTGTGAGATTTGAGCCAAAACGTTGCATCAATAACGTTCTTTTTCTTTCTTGTGAGTTTGCCATGTATTGCATTGTTATCTTCTAGAACTTGCCTTCAATCTCGATCGAGGTTGCTATATGTGCTACTAGAACTTAGAAATGATTTTAGGCCCTCACTTGTTAGCCTCATTATTCCCTAAACACTAACCAAATGAAACGTTAACTTTGTGGTCCCCCTTGAGCCTTTGAAGCCTTTATTCTTGAACCGGATGAAAGGGGGTGAAGGTTGGTTAAGGGAATCTTTTGCGAGGTTGTGAAGTAGTGAGGAAATGAGGTTCGAGTAGTTTGATTGAAGAAGTCGTTTTAAGATGAATATACTCCTATGAGCTCTAGTAAAAAGAAAAAAAAAATGAAAGAGATGAGAATGGAATTCTCATAGAAAAAAAAAATGAAAAAAATGATGAGAAAAAAAAAAAAGAGAGAGAGAAAGAAGTTGAAAAGAAAAAAAAAAAAAAAGAGTTTGAATAAAGTTAGTTGTGAATGAGAGCATAAGGGAGTTATTCATGAATATTTAGAAGCTTCAATCAAACTTGGGTATTAAAGAGTGTTAAGAGGTGAAATGGTGAAGGTAGAAGGTGGAGAAATTCACACTTAGAGTGGAAATGAGAGGGTGAAAGTACTTAGGAGATATCTTAGTCACTTAGCCTAAAAATCCCTACCTAAACCAATGTCCCCACATTACAAGCCTAAATAAAAGACCTAATTGATCTTAGTTCGAGTGCACAACCAAGCGATGGAGATCTTGAGGTTTAGGGCAAGCTTATGGTAAGAGCAATGCGTGCATGAGTTCGATGAGTGCAAATTTCATACCATACACTTGAGAGAAAGAGTGATACACTTACACTTTGGTAGGTTTGGAGTTTCATTGTGTTTGGGTGATTGATTTCTTGGTTGAGAGTGTTGTGTGGTTGTGGATTGTTTGATGCACCTTGGGAGTTCCATGTTTGAAAATATTTTATTGAGTGAGCTTTGAGGCATCGATGATCTTGATTTGCATACCCATATGTGCTTATGTTCTTTGATTGTTCGTTCCATTGTCGGGACGAGCAATGGCTTAAGTTTGGGGGAGTTTGATAACCACATATTTAGCATGCTTTAGAGTGCTTCTCGATGCGTGTTTTGGTTCGGATTTGTGCTTAAATGAATAGGAAATGATAGGTTTTTACAATTTATCCATTTTCTATGTGCTTTGTATTTTCTCTCGGTTGCCGTGCTGATTTCAGGTGTTGCGGCAATTTTCTGGGCAAGTTTGACTTATCCTATGTCGAAGAGGATCGAAAGAGGAAGCCGTAGCACTTTGCGGATTAATTTTCCGATGCCGGACGAGAGAGAACGAGTCAAAACCGTGAGAGCGCGCAAACTGTGAAATGTGGGCGGAAAATGCACGGGTCAAACGAAAATGGACTAGTCAACCCTTCATTTAACTTTCCAGAAATTACAGTTTTTACCCCACCTTCTCAACTTAAGTTTCTAGTATTTGCAATTTAGCCCCATTGCTTGGGAAAACTATAAATAGCTAGTTATTTTCCTTATTTGTCATCTTTTATGACTTGTAATTCACTCTTGCACTTCTACTTTAGAACCCTAGCTATTTCCCTCTTTCCTCTTTAGTATTTTCAAATTATGTTGAAGATTATGCTTAGAGTTTGAAGAGATTGTTGAAGATTTCTTCTCTACTTTTCATTCCTTGTCATTTACATTATGTTTTTGCTTATTGTTCATGGTTTGATGCTTAGATCCATGCTAGGCTAGATCCATTTGGGTTTCAAATGATGGATGGTGTGAATTAGGCTAGGATTTTATGGTTTTTGATGTGGATCTACCTTTCCTTTGAGTTGCCCTTGGATTTGATTGGATTTAATTGCATGAATGATTGACAACCATGAGTGCATACAAGGTGTTTGATGGAATGCCTAGGAAGCTTCCATTCATAGCACTTGGCATGAATCCTTGCTCATATTATCTAGTATTGATTTGCATTGCTCCTAGAAAGAATTATGTGAATTGATGTTAGATTAGTAGGCATTGTGCTTTTAGGAGTTGGTAATATGTTTAGAATGGTAAGCATGTTATTCAATCTACTAGTTATCAAGTCTTAGGAGGATGAGATAGCTTGCTTTATGTAATAATGCCACTCAAAGGAATTAAAATGGTTTGATACATCAAATGCCTAATCTTTAGCCTAATCACATCGGAAATCGTTTGAAACCTTATCTTCTTTACTTGTTCTTTACATTCCTTGCCTTTATTTTTGCTTGTTATTTCATTTACTTAATGCATGCCTAGTTATAAAACACCAAACTCATGACCATGTGCTTAGATAGTATGATAGAGACTACGTGAACTACTTGATTGTCTATCGATACATTCACTCCTTGTGGTTCGACCCGGACTACTAGCTAGTTCGGTTATTGTATTATTGATAGGCTAGAAATAGCCGAGTCAATTTTGGCGCCGTTGCCGGGGAGTGAATAGATTGATGATCAATAGATTGTTTAGTCTCTTGTTGCTAATTTGAGCTTGTTTTTTTTTAGATAGGATGGTATTTTGCTTGTTGATTCAAGCATTTTATTGGACTATTTTTGATTTCTTTATTGGTGTGCTTGATAGGTTCACACTTCATAGATCCAAGGTTAAACATGTGGAATCTTTCGTTTTGGATTTTGAAAAGAGAGAAAGAACTTCCAAGGAGCAAGATGTGGAAATCAATCGGGAAGTGGAAGTTCTTAGGAAGCAATTGGAGGTTATGGAAGCAAGATTGGACGAGCAAAGGAGGAGAACTCAAGAGGTTCGATTACCTCCTATAATTGAGATATTCCAACCTCCAAAAGAAATTTATCAAGGAAGAGAATGGGGCACGATAGATGCACCTAACTTTGAGCTCAAGCCGGGTTTGATTCGTTTGGTTCAAGCAAATCAATTTGGAGGAGAAGTCACCGAGGACCCAAATGATCATCTATACTCATTCCTTGAAATTTGTGATACCCTCAAGCTCGAAGGAGTGCCAAATGACACAATCCGGATGAGACTCTTCGGATTTTCACTTCGTGACCGGGCTAAAGAGTGGTTCAAAGGTCTCAATGGGAAGTCAATCAAATCTTGGGAAGACCTATGCAAAGCCTTTCTCTCAAGATACTTTCCACCTTCCAAGGTACAACGCCTAATCTCGGAGATTTATCAATTTGCCCAACAAGAGGATGAGACGATATTCGATGCTTGGGAGAGATTCCGTGAGCTCTTGAGGAAATGCCCTCCACATGGCCTAGATGAGAGTCGACAAATCTTCTTCTTCTATGGTGGTTTGAGTTCACAAACGAGAACTATTGTAGATGCTACCTCCGGAGGTTGTTTGCTTAATCGTAATGTGAAAGAAGCTATGAGGATTCTTGAAGAGATGGTCTCTAACTCTTTTCAATGGCCTATGGAAAGGGTGCATTCAAGGAAAGATACCTCCATGATGGATGATAAATATGAAGAGCTTGCTTCCCAAATTACTAACCTCAAGAAGGAGCATGAAGAGATTAAAAAGGCGTTGATGGAAACACGAGCTTGGCAAAGACCAAAGAATGGAAGAATTCGTGGCCAAGAAGAGGTGATTCACATCAACCAACAACCTCTCTCGGTTTCTCAACAATTTGTAGAAGATGATCCACTCCAATCTTGGAGTTATGAGGCTCCATTGATGTCTCCACTTTCCATGCCTATTCATGAGCCTCAAGAGGAAATAAAGCCCTATTTGCCATATTCAATGAAGGATGAAGGTATCTCTCTTACTCGTTTTCCCCAAACTTTTATGAAGAATGATGATGTGAGTGAGTTGAATGATGGTATCATGAATGATGGATATGAGAATCATGCTAAGTTTGGGGTGAGAAGAGAGATGATCTTGTAGAGAGTATCCCTCACGAGGAAGTTGTAGAGATGAGATTTGATAGGTTGGAAATGTTGAAGAAGTTGGATATCAATGCTTCTTTGGTTGAGTTTGTGAGAACTATGCCAAATAATGAGAAGTTCTTGGAGGATGTGGACAAGAGAAAGATGAGGATGAATGAAGTGAAGTTTCCATTGAAGATTGGAGATCCATTCCATGACAAATATGTAGGAGTGGAACTTGAGGAGAAAGTTAATGAGCCATTTCGAGGAGGAGGCTTCACAAAATTTGATGGAGTAAAGTTCAAAGAAAAGATTGTCGATCCATTCCATGAAAATTGTAGAAGAGTTCAATGTCTAGGCAAGAAGGCCTCGTTTGATGTGCCATGAGTCGTCCATTGAGGTATCGTCGAGCTAGCGACGTTAAACAAGCGCTCGTTGGGAGGCACCCCAACACGTATCCTTTATTTTCTCGTTTTCTTTAAGTTTAGTTGTTTTAGTCGAATAAGAGTGAGAGTGGGTTAAAATGTTGTGGAAAGGAATTTCTAAGTGTTGGATGCTTTCTTATGCCTTAGAAAAATTTTGAGTTTTTTTCAAGTTGGCAATTTCATGCCTTAGAAAAATTTTGGGAATTTTCAAGTTCTTGTATTCCAACACTTAGAAAAATTTTGAGGGTCTAAGTTCTACTTTTGCGCAGTCCGACGGTAAAATCGAGAAAAAATAGCAAAACTTGTCGGAATTCGATTCCGTCGATTGCATTGGATTCGTAAGACCCGAGAGTAGGGGGTAGGACATTGTCCCGGGCCGAAAGGGCCCGGGAGGGCCCGACAAGAAACGGAGGTCAGCAAGAATGGCGGCCTAAATGGCGGCCTAGGCTTCACCCGCCATTTCACCCGCCAGCCACCTAGTCGTCACCCGCCATTTTTTGGCAAATTTCAGTGTAAAAATGGCGGTCAACGGCCCTCCTTCGGCGTTGACCGCCAAAGCTCCTCCTCCCCTATGCGCAATCTCGCCGTTTCACCTCGTTCTCCCTCATACGAACTCCGAATTGCATTCCGTTTTTTGGTATGGATTCCTCTTTCAACCCTCTACAACATAGAATTGTTTTGAGTAATTTTTTTTGGTTTTTTTTTTTGGTGTAAATAAGTTGTCAAATTAGGGCTGGAACATGAGGAGGAAGGTATCTCAAATCATCCCCTTACATGGGCTTATTGTTCACCCCTTGAGCTATGCTTTGATATGTGATTACTAATTTGTGAATTGAGATTGAATGTTGCTAGGGGGTGACAAAGAGAAGCAATGCATGAAGAAAGGGAGGTCATTCAACTTAATCGAGCGCGTACCGGAATGGGTAGCATTGAATGTGATATCCATCCAAAGCTTGGACCTTTGTGAGTGTAGTTTAAATTCCTTATTATTCTTCCCTCCAAACTCATTTTAGATTTTGTTTCTAAAATAAGTTTGGGGGAGGGGGGTAAGATAAGGACTTTAAACTACGTTTCTTTCTTCGGGTTTTCATTAAGTTGTGTGCTTAGTGATTTATAAGCTTGTATTTGCTTGATAAAGTTGATTGTGCTTGATTTGGATGCTTGAAAGTGATGAATAAGTTGGAATGTGATTCAAGTGATTCATACGTGTGTAAATGTATGCTAACTTGACTTGAAAATTTTGCAAAATTTTTCAAGTTTCATTTTAGAAGCATCACTTGAGTTGTAGTGCTTTTCGTTCACATGGTTAGATATTGTGGTTATCGCTCCTTTGCTTTCAAGAGAGATGTCGATGATGATTTGAGCGGAAAATGCATCATATTTTTGGGATTTCTCATGTGTGTATTGAGTATGAAATGATTGCATAACATGATTAACTAGGAATGATTGATCTTAGGCACATGAACTCTAAACAAAAGCTTGTGAGATTTGAGCCAAAACGTTGCATCAATAACGTTCTTTTTCTTTCTTGTGAGTTTGCCATGTATTGCATTGTTATCTTCTAGAACTTGCCTTCAATCTCGATCGAGGTTGCTATATGTGCTACTAGAACTTAGAAATGATTTTAGGCCCTCACTTGTTAGCCTCATTATTCCCTAAACACTAACCAAATGAAACGTTAACTTTGTGGTCCCCCTTGAGCCTTTGAAGCCTTTATTCTTGAACCGGATGAAAGGGGGTGAAGGTTGGTTAAGGGAATCTTTTGCGAGGTTGTGAAGTAGTGAGGAAATGAGGTTCGAGTAGTTTGATTGAAGAAGTCGTTTTAAGATGAATATACTCCTATGAGCTCTAGTAAAAAGAAAAAAAAAATGAAAGAGATGAGAATGGAATTCTCATAGAAAAAAAAAATGAAAAAAATGATGAGAAAAAAAAAAAAGAGAGAGAAAGAAGTTGAAAAGAAAAAAAAAAAAAAAGAGTTTGAATAAAGTTAGTTGTGAATGAGAGCATAAGGGAGTTATTCATGAATATTTAGAAGCTTCAATCAAACTTGGGTATTAAAGAGTGTTAAGAGGTGAAATGGTGAAGGTAGAAGGTGGAGAAATTCACACTTAGAGTGGAAATGAGAGGGTGAAAGTACTTAGGAGATATCTTAGTCACTTAGCCTAAAAATCCCTACCTAAACCAATGTCCCCACATTACAAGCCTAAATAAAAGACCTAATTGATCTTAGTTCGAGTGCACAACCAAGCGATGGAGATCTTGAGGTTTAGGGCAAGCTTATGGTAAGAGCAATGCGTGCATGAGTTCGATGAGTGCAAATTTCATACCATACACTTGAGAGAAAGAGTGATACACTTACACTTTGGTAGGTTTGGAGTTTCATTGTGTTTGGGTGATTGATTTCTTGGTTGAGAGTGTTGTGTGGTTGTGGATTGTTTGATGCACCTTGGGAGTTCCATGTTTGAAAATATTTTATTGAGTGAGCTTTGAGGCATCGATGATCTTGATTTGCATACCCATATGTGCTTATGTTCTTTGATTGTTCGTTCCATTGTCGGGACGAGCAATGGCTTAAGTTTGGGGGAGTTTGATAACCACATATTTAGCATGCTTTAGAGTGCTTCTCGATGCGTGTTTTGGTTCGGATTTGTGCTTAAATGAATAGGAAATGATAGGTTTTTACAATTTATCCATTTTCTATGTGCTTTGTATTTTCTCTCGGTTGCCGTGCTGATTTCAGGTGTTGCGGCAATTTTCTGGGCAAGTTTGACTTATCCTATGTCGAAGAGGATCGAAAGAGGAAGCCGTAGCACTTTGCGGATTAATTTTCCGATGCCGGACGAGAGAGAACGAGTCAAAACCGTGAGAGCGCGCAAACTGTGAAATGTGGGCGGAAAATGCACGGGTCAAACGAAAATGGACTAGTCAACCCTTCATTTAACTTTCCAGAAATTACAGTTTTTACCCCACCTTCTCAACTTAAGTTTCTAGTATTTGCAATTTAGCCCCATTGCTTGGGAAAACTATAAATAGCTAGTTATTGTCCTTATTTGTCATCTTTTATGACTTGTAATTCACTCTTGCACTTCTACTTTAGAACCCTAGCTATTTCCCTCTTTCCTCTTTAGTATTTTCAAATTATGTTGAAGATTATGCTTAGAGTTTGAAGAGATTGTTGAAGATTTCTTCTCTACTTTTCATTCCTTGTCATTTACATTATGTTTTTGCTTATTGTTCATGGTTTGATGCTTAGATCCATGCTAGGCTAGATCCATTTGGGTTTCAAATGATGGATGGTGTGAATTAGGCTAGGATTTTATGGTTTTTGATGTGGATCTACCTTTCCTTTGAGTTGCCCTTGGATTTGATTGGATTTAATTGCATGAATGATTGACAACCATGAGTGCATACAAGGTGTTTGATGGAATGCATAGGAAGCTTCCATTCATAGCACTTGGCATGAATCCTTGCTCATATTATCTAGTATTGATTTGCATTGCTCCTAGAAAGAATTATGTGAATTGATGTTAGATTAGTAGGCATTGTGCTTTTAGGAGTTGGTAATATGTTTAGAATGGTAAGCATGTTATTCAATCTACTAGTTATCAAGTCTTAGGAGGATGAGATAGCTTGCTTTATGTAATAATGCCACTCAAAGGAATTAAAATGGTTTGATACATCAAATGCCTAATCTTTAGCCTAATCACATCGGAAATCGTTTGAAACCTTATCTTCTTTACTTGTTCCTTTACTTGTTCTTTACATTCCTTGCCTTTATTTTTGCTTGTTATTTCATTTACTTAATGCATGCCTAGTTATAAAACACCAAACTCATGACCATGTGCTTAGATAGTATGATAGAGACTACGTGAACTACTTGATTGTCTATCGATACATTCACTCCTTGTGGTTCGACCCGGACTACTAGCTAGTTCGGTTATTGTATTATTGATAGGCTAGAAATAGCCGAGTCAAGTGCCTAATTGAATTTATGTGAGTGTTTTTTGTTTACAATTTAGCCTTCCAATCTAGGTGCATGTTTCATGGTGCTTATTCTCATGCATGATTACTTGATCACTAATTGTGTATGCATAGTTATGTATTTATGCCTTAGTAGGATAATTGCATAATAGATCTCATGCATACATGGTATGGTAGTTTGATTATCTTAGTTGAGATTGAATTATCATATGTTTGCATATAGTCGATTTAGGTGTCATAATTGAACCTAGTTGATTGTATGATTGATACTTGTTCTATTTTGCACTTGATTTGATTTCTATGGATCCGAGAGGAGATTAGGATCTTGTTAGGTGACGACTTGCATTGCCTTAATTGGAGTGTTAGGTTATTTTTGTTGTATCACATCTAGATTGGATTAAATTGGTTAATTGTATTCATTAATTACTTGCATATATTTGATTAGGTAGGCTTCCCTAGAATCAACCTTGTTCCTTATTTGATTTATTTGTTTCCTTATTTGCTTATTTGCCTTATTTGTTTAATTGCTTATTTATTTGTTTCCTTATTTGTGTTCTCTTTTATTTATTTTATTTATTTACCTAGGATTATAATACCACATTCTTATTTTCTTAATTGCCTAGACATCAATTTAATTCTAGAGTAGAGGTACTAAGTGTGATTTTGATATATACATCTCTGTGGATACGATACTCGTACTTGCTTTATACTATACCTATTTTGTGTGGTAGAAAATAGTGCGATCAACGAACGAGTTAACGAAGCCACACTTCCCCCTCCCCCAAACATATTTTGAATCACGATGAAGGAATAAGTTTCAAGAAGAAGAAATGGATAAGTTAACGAGCGTACCTTTCACCGAAGCTAGCTTACTATCGATTTCTCCTCTTAGTCGAAACCCCGTCGAGAAAACTTACTACTCACAATCTTCGAAAGTTCTTAGATAAAAATCTTAATAAAAGATAAGACTCAAAGAAAAAGAAAACAAAAAACTGAAAAACGAAAACAAAAACTAAAAATAAAGATAGAGTTGGGTTACCTCCCAACAAGTGCTACGTTTTACGTCTTTAGCCTGACGTTACCTCTTTTCAAGGCGGATTCAAATAAAGACACTTCTCCCTTCCATCATCAAGTTTTCTCATGGCTCCATCGATTGATCTCTGGAATTCGTCTAACTTTAATGGTGGAATGGCTTCCAAATGATTTAAGCACTCGAGAATCTCCTCGCAAACTCCAAACATCTCCAAGTAATGGTGTAAGAAATTGGTGATGATCTTGCCGAGAACTTCATCCGGTGCCGGTGGTATAGGAGGTTCCAAGACTTGGACGGCAAAAACATCCTCTCAATTATCATTGGGCTTCTTCATTGCTTCATAAATGGAAATCTTCAATTCCTCTCCATTGACTCTAAATGTTAGATCTCCATTTTGAATGTCGATCAAATCTCTCCCCGTAGCTAAGAATGGCCGTCCTAAGATCAATGGTTGATTATCATCCTCGGGCATGTCCAACACTACAAAATCCGCCGGGAAAACAAGGTTGTGAACTTGATCGAGAACATCTTCGACTATCCCCCTTGGATTAGAAACAGAGCGATCCGCCATGAGTAGGGAGATGGTAATCGGCTTCATCTTTCCAATCTTGAGCCGGTTGAAAATAGAGAGGGCCATTTGTTGGGAATTGTTAAGGATCACATGTTAAGGGGGAACTCATATGGGACACTTTGAAGTGAATGTATATTTGTTTTGATATGATCCCAAAACCCCTAAGTATCCTATTCCCAAGCAACCCAATTTGATGTAGAATAGGTTAGAAATTTTTCTAAGCCTATACTGTTAGGATGGCTTTGTTTTTGCTTTAGTCGCTTAGGTTTTTAGACTGTAGAAATTTCAAGTGAAGGCCACTCGCTTGAGTGTGTTTTCCAATCGAAGCGAGTATGCTCAGCTGAAGCGAAGCGTGCCGAAGAATAGCGAAGCGAAGCGAGCGCAACAGTAGATTCGAAGTGAGTTTGCCAAAGCGAAGCGAAGCGAGCGCTACAGTGAAATATGAAGCGAATCAGCGCGGAGTCAATAAATACTAAAAGCGAACACTCGGGAAATTTATTTTCCAAAGTATGACCCTGAAGCGACTCACTTGAAGCGGACGCTACATTTCTAAAGCAAAGCGATCCCCTACCTAACAGAAAGCGACAACACAATTCCCGCTCCAATTTGAACGTCGAGTTCAAACTCGAGTCAACTGAAGATCGCCGCATGTTGGTCCCGGGAAAGAGTAATTGGTGTATGGGGGGGGGGGGGGGGAATACACCAATAACCAACCGTTTTTGACTTTTATAAAATCAGGTCGATTCAAAGGTCAATTGTCAAGGTCGATCCTTATCAGAGATAGGTTGATCTATCAAGCTCGTTTGGGAACAAGCTTGATTTATCAAACTGTGCTTATGCGGAAGTTGGTGGAGGTTGATTTACTCTTTGAAAAATCTAAGGTCGATACTGAAATGCAGGTTGATGCTTGATATGCAGGTTGATGCTCGTCAGTTTGATAATAAAATGAAATAGCGATAAGTAAAGAGAGAGAGAGAGAGAGACTCCGCAGTTTAGCGTGGTACGGTGAAACCCTCCTACGTCCACGTCAGGTCGACTCGACCTGAGAATCCCTTTACCTTTGGATTCAACCTCTCTTATTTATACTGACTGAGTATCAGTTCTAAATACACTCTAACTTGAATATATCTAGACACGAGTTTTGGGTCGTGACCCTTACAACCTTTCGTACAGAAAATGTACAAACAACCTTACTCGAAACTACAGAGCTTGACTCACTCTATAATGACGAAGAACACTAAACAATCTTTCTAACTTCGAACGGGTTGGAGAAGAAGATGTTTGAATCAACGACAAGCAGCAGTGAACGCTTCGTCGTTGTGGCTTTTATCGGAGTAGAAAATCTCCCTTCGTCAAGTGTTTGGGAAACTAATGGAATTTCGAACACTTGAATGGATAAGAACTTGAGAGAGATTTTGGCATAGATTTTGCGTTGATAGCTTGAGTTTCCCGTACTTGATTCCGATAATGGCTGAAGTATTTATAGGCAGTTTTGAAAAACTAGCCGTTGGAGTCAGGCTGACGTGGCACTAGCCGTTGGAGGCTGACTCACTTCTAGCCGTTGGGAAAGTTCATCCTTGCTGGCACACCACGTGGCAAGGATCAGGTCGTGTTGCTCCATGAAGGCGGGGCATCGACCTTGATGAGATAATCCAGCACTTGAAATCTTCTAAGACAAAGCGGGCTGGAAGCTTGATAAGAAAGGTCGATAAACAGCTAGATATGCCAGCTCCATCCATGTGAGGCAGGTCGATAAAGAACCTTTCTCTTACAGGGTGGATCGAACTTGCATTTAAACTATAGAGAGCATCGACCTGCACTAACAGGTAGCAGGTCGATCTATCGGCCTTAACCCTAAACAAGTAAAATATGCTTAAGTGTGGTTTCGAAAAACATCATCAAAATCAAACTGCAAGGGGTTCCCAACAATTTCCCCCTTTTTGATGATGTCGAAACCATACACTTTACAAATAATTCCTAAGATATAAAACAATGAAAGATCGATTAACCATTAAGGTTGATAAGGAATTATGAAAGGCAGATAAGACATAAATAAAATAAGGCAGTAAAGGCAGATTGCCTGGACAAAGAGATATTGTCGTCAGGTCGTAAAAGATGATTTTTGCTTCATTCAGCTCGATAGCGTACTTTACATTGGGAATTTACAAACCAAGCTACGAACTTAAATGAATAACAGAAAGATACAAAATCATCTATCCTCTACCTCTTCTGCTGGGCACGGGCTGCCACTCGTTCTTCCTGGATCTGCTCCCTGGACTTTGCCTTCATACTTGCGTAAATTCCATCCCTAATACAGCAGTAGGTGGGATCGGAATTTGCAACATTGACGTTCAGGCCGATGGCGGTCAGTGCGATGTACCGGTCGATTCGGGAATAATCAAGGTAGCCCGAATCGCCAATAAGCAAGGGCGTGAAATATTGCTTGACTGGAGCCCTTAAGATCGCACCGGCCTCTGCAGCCTTCTTTCGCAGTTCACCAACGAAGTCTTGGTGAGGAAATTTGAGCATGTAGGCTGCATATGCATCATCGACATCTTCAGGAAGGGAGGGGTCATTAATCCAGTAATGGAGGAGGATGAAGCAGCTGTTGAGCTCCCGCAGCAGGGCGTTCTAGCGCTCATCTAGCCACTCAACGGCCTGTTGCTGGACTCCAGCATCCAAAATAAGTTCGGAGGCCGACTCACTGACCCAGTCCGATTCGGCCTTCTTCCTCGCTTCAGCAGCCCGGCGCTCCGCAATAAAGTGCTTCTGCTCTATGGGATTCAAGGCCTGCTCCGGCGTCGCACCGGCCAGATGCATGGCAGATATTAGCTCGACCTCTTTTGCCAATCGAGCTTTGGCAGCGGCGGCCTCGGCAGCAGCGGCAGCGGCCATGGGATCGGCCTGGGAGGTGACGGCCGTTGAAACGGACTTGGAGGCGGCGGCCTCGGAAACTTGCGTCCTTGGCGGCGGAGGCGAAGGAGGAGGAGGAGCCACGGAAGATGAAGGAGTTTTGGATTTGGGGGTCCTCTTCTTCCTCGTGGCGGCGGCGGCTCTTGCTTCTTCCCCCTTTTCGACATCATCAGAATGGGTGTTTATAAGGGTAAGAAGAGAGGCATCCTCCTGCTGTAATTTGCCAACGGCCTCTCGCAGCTGCTGGTGCCCATTCAGCAGGCTGGTGAGAGTATCCAGAATGCCGTTGATCTGTGTGTTGGAGGCCGATGCCGAATTTGTAACTGAAGTAGTCAGGTCGGTCACACGGTGATCGACCTTGGCCACGTCCTCCTTCACATCCCCGACCAAGTCACGGGATGCCATGTTCAGTGCCTCGAGCTGGGTCGACAGAAGTTTGTCGGTATATTCCTTCAGATGGTCGACAGCGAACTTCGTCACCCGCTCCCTGGCAGCATCATTAGCCTGGGTCCTGGCTTCCTTCAATATATCGACCCGGGCCTCCGCGATGGCTTGCTTGATCTGCTCCGGCATGCTGATGGCGAGGGACTCGAGCTTTGCAGAGAGAGTGCTGAGCTCCGCCTCAACATCAACCTTTGAAAACTGGGGGGATGGAGCAGCATCAGCAGCGGTCAGAGCTTGATCACCATCTTCATTCCTTGGTGACGATTGCTCTGGAGTTTGAATTGCATCAAACTCATCTCCAACGTCGGCGGCGGAGTTGTAGAGGGCGCGAGAGTGAGTGTAGAGGGGGCGAAGGTCGATGCCCAGAATTTTGGCCTCGACCTTCATGCGCCGCAGCACAAGGGATCGGAAATTTGCGGCTGCATCCTCCACACTGAAGAAGCCAAACTCTTCCTCTAGCGCCAACTCCTCGATCTTCAGCTCCTCGAGGGTGGTGACCTGCAGCAAGGCCTCGAAAACATAGTAGTAACTCGACTTACAAACCAGATAAAACTGGAGGCGAGTAGCAAGGTCGAGGGACTTGGGGAGTTGAGCAATCCCCGGCATCAGTTCGATCACCTTCAGCCTGGCCTCGGACTTCATGGAGGCCACCTGGGAGTGAGCAGCAGACACGGGCTGCTCGGAGAATGGCTGGATCGGCAGCACGACGTCTTCCTCCATGGGCACATGCCGAAAGGGGGAAGGCTGGGAATCTTCCGCCGTGAGATCCTGGATCTCCACGGAGCCAGCACGTTGGACTTCGGGGGACCTCACAGGAGAGGAAACGACAACGTCCTGCGGGGAAGATGCAGGGCGATGCTGTGAGGTCGATGGCTCCATGGCGGAACGGACTGGAGAGGGAGTCCGTTCAGCTGAATGAGAGGGCGATGGGGAGGGCGATGGCTCCCTGCGAGGTGCAGATTCCTCGAACTCCACGGGAAGAATCAGGTGAAACGGCCTGACCGGATCAGTGGAGGCCGATTGCGTCCTCCGTGGAGGAGTCTTCTTCATAGGTGGAGTCTTCTTGGCAGGGCGAGAGGGAACCAGCTCGACATCGGCCTTTCTCTTCTTTTGAATGGGTCGAGCTGGAATCCTCCAACCGACCTTGGATTCGCCGGTCTTGGTGAGGTGCGCCCTTACATGGTCTGGCGACCCATAGAAAATCTGCGGCGCCACCCCAATCGCCATCTCCATTTGGTGGAGATCTTTTGGAATAAATAGGTGGGGGAAGGACGGCTCATTAGACCATTTCCTATTTTTGAAAAAGGAAATGACAATGCAGATCGCCTTCGTCCCAAGGCGAATCGGCCTTTTCTCATTGTGGAGATGCACGTCCACCACGGCCTCTCCCTCCATCTCGCAAACGATCTGCCTGGCCTCATCCCAGAGCAGGGAGACCAGCAATTTGGCCCAACTAATGGGTAGGTCGAGGATCACGGCCGCCATTATCTGAAACTTAAATGGGGTGACCTGGTCGTTATTCCCAATGTGCCCTAGGAAGCACTTCTGCACGAAGTCCATCAAGAGGCGGTATTTGGGGCGGAACTCGTTCCTCTTGAATGTCGATGGCAAGAACGGCCTTTGCTCAATCAAGACACGGTCTGAAACCTGCTGCAATTGGTCTCGAGAGATTTTCTTGAGCTGCATCATCCCTCCCTCCCCAATACCGAAGGCAGCCTTCACGGAGTCAAGAACGTTGATGGTGTGAATGGCATTCTGGGTTCCGAGGGAGACAGTGTGGGTGGAAACGGAATCGCCCTCATTCCAGTTGTAGAAGAAGGCACTCACAATCTTGGTGAGTTGCTTCGTGATATAGGTGAAATTTACCTTGTTTTCATAGCCAAAAAGAGTCGATTTTGTGCCTCGATTTTATAGTATTGTCTATGTTTTATATGGTTTTTAGTATATGGGACAATATTATGCTTGTAGGTGTTTTTCTGTGTTTTCAGGCATAAATTGATGATAAATCGAGGATAAAACCCCGAGACGAGAAAAGGCGTGAAGATCAAAGCTGAAAATTCAAGATTTGAGTTCGAGTGAAGGCCTCTCGATCGAGAGAAGTGTCGAGAGGTGTCTTCTGTTGTAGCTATCGATCGAGAGCAAAGATTGTACCCTCTCGATCGACCTCTCGATCGAGAGGTCTGTCGAGAGGTGTCCAGCCGGGAATTTTCTCCTTTAATAATTAGACTCCTTTTTGGTTTAGGCTTTCCTTATGTAAATTTCCCCTATATATACTCCTAGTCTAGCATTGTAAACCCTAACACCTTATTATTTTACATACTTTCTAGCACACTTTTACTTTAGAGTTTTGTATTCAACATTGGAGCTTTTCAAGTTTATTCAAGATTCAAGTTTCGAAGTTCTTCGTGTTCAAGATTCAATTCCAAGTTTTTCTTACTCTTACTTTTTAATTATGTTCTTTCAATCTTTTGTGTTCATGTCTACTTTAATTATGTCTAGCTAAATTCCTTAGTTGATTTTAGGGATTGAATGCCTAATTGAATTTATGTAAGTGTTTTTGTTTACAATTAGCCTTCCAATCTAGATGCATGTTTCATGGTGCTTATTCTCATGCATAGTTAATTGGCCATTAATTGTGTATGCATAGTTATGTGTTTATGCCTTAATTGGATATTGCATAATAGATCTCATGAAAGCATGATATAATAGTTTGATTTTCTTGATTGATAATTGAATTGTTATATGTTCATATATAATTGATTTGGTGTCTTAGTTGAACCTAGTTGATTATATTATTGGTACTTGTTCTATTTTGCACTTGATTCGATTCTTACAATTCGAAAGAATATTAGGATCTTGTTGGGTGACTACTTGCATTGCTTTAATTAGGGTGTAAGTTATTTTTGCATGTATCACATTTAGATTGGATTAAAGTGGTTAATTGTATTCATTAATTATTTGCATATGTTTGATTAGGTAGGCTTCCCTAGAATCAACACTTTTCCTTAATTGTTCACTTTCCTTATTTACTTAATTGCTTGTGCCTTAAGTTGTTTTATTTGACTACTTATTTCTTTACTTGCTTATTTCCTTATATGATTACTTGAGTTCTTGTTATTATTTGTCTAGTATAAATACCACATTCACTAAACCCTTAAAAGCCTAGACATCACATTAGTTCTTGAGTAAAGGTATTGTGTGCGTTTTCGGTTTATCAGTCCCTGTGGATACGATACTCGTGCTTCATTATATTACACCTATTTTGTGTGGTAGAAATAGTGTGATCACTTCGCCGTCCGGGTGGAGATAATTTGGTGGAACGGAAAGCAGGTCTCCACCAGAGCGAACATGGAATCTAGATCGCGAAAACCGAAGTTTTCACGCACCATATAGGGCTCGAATTTGATGCGAGCCTTCAAGTACTCTTTGATCTCTGCCCACTGCATTTCCTTGCGGCCGGATGTAGATTTTCCTGCCATTGAAGTCGATTTTTCTGCCATTGTAAGAAACAGATTAGTAAAATAAAGAGAAACTTGACAGAAAATGGAAGCAAGAACGGCGAAACGGTACAAACCACGGCTTGTGATTTGGTGCAGAGAGTGAGAATGAAGAGTGTGAAAAATTTAGAGAGTAAAATTAGGGAGTGGAAAAATTAGGGTTGCAGATATGATGAAGAAGGTAATATTTCAAAAGAAATCAACGTGACATATATAGAAATTTTGAACGGTTGAGATCGTTCGAATTTGAAAGGGTTAAAGTTTTCCCTCTCACCCACGTCCACACGATTAAAGCGCGTGGAATGTGAAACGGTTCACATCCGCGCGTGAGAAAGGGAAACGTGCGTATATATGTGCTTTTTCAGAAAGGTGGCAGGGAATTAAATGCAACATTGGTCAATGTGTCAATATTTGACACTTGACTAGATGTGTTGCAAAAATAGTAATCATTACTCCCTTTTTCCTTATTTTCTGCAACCTAACAGGCCTTAAATAATGTAACACATTGAGAAATAAATATCAATAATTAATAGAAAATTCAATGCGTATTAAAGAAGTCATAAGACAAAAGGGTGATACTGCCCTTTTGATTCCCCCTTCATTAATGCGGGTAGCATTCAGGTTGGTATTGGCCTAATGAAATGAGAACGGCCTGGAGTTGCGATATCGGCCTGGCGAGATAAACTGCCTGGACTTGTGATATTGGCCTGGCGAAATAAACAGCCTGGACTTGTGATATCGGCCTGGCGAAGTAAACGGCCTGGACTTGTGATATCGGCCTGAACTTGGCAGGTATCGATCTTTGTTCCCCCTCAAATGATGGATCACTTGAATAAGTGTTCCCCCTCAATTTGAGGAATCCAGATCGATCTGTTGATTTAGATGACGGCCTGTTGATTTGGGACGGTCTGTCATTTGACTAACGGCCTGTCGAATGGATGACGGCCTGTTTGAGAGAAACAGCCTGTTGATCTGCGAACGGCCTTATGACTGAGGCGGCCTGTTCAAATAGCAACGGCCTGTTGAATCATGAACGCCTGATGACATTTAGTAAACCTAACTTCCCACACAGCATTTTGAATCTTTCTTCGGCTAGGGGTTTGGTTAGGATATCAGCCAAATATCAGTGTGTATCTTCTCAATAACCACGTTCTTCTTTTCCACGTGATCACGAATAAAGTGATGTCGAATATCCACGTGTTTGCATCTTGAATGTAGAACGGGGTTTTGAGTAATGGCGATAGCACTCGAGCTGTCGCAGAATATGGGCACTTCACTGACTTCAACTTCATAATCTTTGAGTTGTTGTTTGATCCACAAGATTTGTGCACAACAACTCCCTGCGGCCATGTAATCGGCCTCTGTGGTGGAGGTGGCTACTGAAGTTTGTTTCTTTGAAAACCATGATATCAGCTTGTTTCCGAGAAAGTGGTAAGTACCCGAGGTTGATTTCCTATCGAGCTTGCACCCTGCATGATCAGAATCTGAATAACCTGTAAGCTGTAAATTATCATCACAAGGATACCAAAGACCTAAATTTGTGGTTCCTTTGATGTATCGAAGAATTTTCTTTGATGCTTCCAAGTGGGATTCCTTCGGATTAGCTTGAAATCTAGCACACGCTCCAACTGCAAAAGTGATATCAGGTCGACTCGCAGTTAGATAAAGTAATGAACCAATTATACCCCTGTACTGTGTTATGTTGGCAGGTTTTCCTTCGGGATCCGGGTCGATCTTCCCACCAGAGAGCATCGGTATTTTAACAGGCTTGCTGTCTTTGACACCAAACTTATCTACCAGCTCGTGCGTACTTTGTTTGGCTAATGAAGATTCCTTCATCGGACTGCTTGACCTGCAACCCTAGAAAGAAATTCATTTCCCCCATCATAGACATTTTATATTTTTCTGTCATGAGGTTACCAAATTTTTCGCATAAAATGGGAGATTTAGATCCAAAAATAATGTCATCAACATAAATTTGTACTAAAAGGATATGTTCATTCACTTGGATAGTGAATAGCGTTTTGTCGACTGAACCACGCTTGAATCCCGATTCGATGAGAAAGGATGATAGCGTCTCATACCAAGCTCGAGGAGCTTGCTTAAGGCCGTATACGGCCTTGTGAAGTTTGTAGACTTTGCTCGAATCACCCTCCTCGAATCCAGGAGGCTGTTCTACATAGACTTCCTCTTCGAGAACGCCATTGAGGAACGCACTTTTAACATCCATCTGGTAGACTTTGAATCGTTGATGAGCAGCATAAGCTAGAAACAGCCTTATAGCTTCTAATCTTGCGACGGGGCAAACGTCTCATCATAGTCGATTCATTCTTGTTGACAGTAACCCTTCGCTACCAATCGGGCTTTATTTCTGACAACTTCTCCAGATTCATCTCTCTTGTTTTTGTAAACCCATTTGACTCCAATGACGCCCTGATGATAAGGACGATCAACTAAAGACCATGCTTCATTTCTCTTGAATTCATTGAGTTCTTCTTGCATGGCTTGAATCCAGTCAGCATCACGAAGAGCTTCAATGGCATCTTTGGGTTCAATGCGAGAGAGATAGCAGCTTAGAAGTGCACTTTCACCAATCGTTCTTCTTGTCTGCACTCCTTGGTTTGGGTTCCCAACAATGAGCTCCTTTGGATGATCATCGATCCATCGTCTGCGTCGTGATCTTTCTTCATTTGAAATGATTGGATCGGGCTCATTAATGGGTTCGTCAAACTCCGGGTGAGTTGAAGGTTGATCAGTGGGAACATGCTATTGCTCGGGCTGTTGATCAGCCTGCTGATCGGGCTGGATGTTGAGCTGTTCCATTGTGCTATCGAGCTGCTCGATTTGGGATGTAAGGTCGTGAACAACATCAGTCTGAGGGACTGAGAATGGGGGATCAGCCTGGTTATTTCCGGCTGATGTATTACAGCTAGATGTAGGAACATCACTTGCATCGTTTCCCCCTTGCTGTGTGACCTTTGGATCAGATTGATCCTCTTCCTCTAGATCATTTGGAGTCCATACTAGCAGGTCGTCGATGGGGGAGTTGGACGGCCTGTTAGTAGCGGACTGATCAGGACCTGTACTTAACTCTCTGTACATACAAGTAGATTCATCAAACACAACATGAGGTGTTACCTCCACAACTAGGGTTTTCTTATTAAAGACTCTATAAGCTTTGCTAACCTTCGAGTATCCTAAAAATACTCCTGGATCAGCCTTGCTATCAAAAGTTTTTAATTGAGATTTCCCATTGTTATGAATGTAACACAAGCACCCAAAAGCTTTAAAATACTGTAACCTGGGGAGCTTGTTGTTCCACAGCTCGTATGGAGTCTTTCCATGTCGGGTAGTGATGATCGACCTGTTTTGGGTATAGCAGGCTGTGTTAACGGCCTCTGCCCAAAACTTCTTTGGAAGGTTGGTTTCATCCAACATGGTATGAGCTGCTTCCTTCAGCGACCTGTTACGGCGTTCCACTACGCCATTTTGTTGAGGTGTACGAGCTGCTGAGGTTTGATGATGAATTCCACTCTTTGTGCAATATTCTTCGATCATAGCATTGATAAATTCGGTGCCTCGATCGGATCGAATGGAGATAATGGATTTCTCCTTTTGATTGCACAGTTTGCTCAGCAACGCGGGTAACTTCTCCAAAGTCTCCTTCTTTTTGTACATGAAAATAACCCACGTAAATCTAGAATAATCATCTATAATAACGAGAGCGTATTTTCTACCGTTTATACTCAAGGGAGTGACTGGACCAAACAGATCGAGATGGAGAAGCTCAAGAATTCAATTTGAAGCTTGTGCCGTCACACTTTGAAAGGATGATCTTGTTTGCTTTCCAGCTTGACAGGCTTTACAAATGTGATCACGATCGAAGACTTGATCTGGCAGGTCGTTCACCAGTTTGTTACGTGCGAGCTTGTAGATGGCCTTGAAGTTCAAGTGACTCAACCTCTTGTGCCATAGCCAGCTTGTCTCGGAATCAACCTTTGTGATCAGGCAGGTCTCTACCCAATTAGTCCATTGAACTATGTAGAGTCTATCCTGCAAAATTCCGGTAAGAAGTATTTCTCCTTCCTCATTTTTCACGAGACATTTGTTAGCAGTGAATTCTACTCGTTTACCATTCGAGCAGAATTGCGACACAGAGAATAAGTTATGATTAAGGCCTTCAACATACGAGACGTTAGAAATAGTTGTTTTACCAACTTTTAGATCACCCTGGCCTCTTGTAAGTCCCTTTGAATTTCCTCCAAAGGTTACAAGTGGCCCATCTCGTTCTTGATAATTTGATAGTAGCGTTTTGTTACACGTCATGTGCTTTAAGCATCCACTATCAATGATCCATACAGCTCCACGAGCTGCTTGGCTCCTTCTTTGAGCCTTCCCAACCTGCAATTAGTTAAACTTAGCAACCCATTTGAGATTGGGTGCTAATTCGGTTGCGGGAACGGCCTTTGGGACCCAGATTTGTTTCGCCAGTCTGCTTCTATCCGAGGCTGAGGACGAGGCAGTGGCGGTCTTGGGCTTGGGAGCCTTGGATTTCTTTGAGCGAGGGCGACGAGGCTGATAATACTGCTCTTCATGAAGACCAGGTTGATACTGCCAGTCTTGAAAGTTCGACTGTTGAGGATAGTGGCAGTGACAACCTTGATGAGCATGAAAGTAGAACTGAGGGTGATACGGCCTTTGATAGTACTGGCCTTGGTATCGCACTGGATGAACAGCCTGCTTTTGATGGGAGGGGGCAGGTCGACGATGCTGGGCAGGTCGACTCTCTTTCTTTTGAGGAACAGGCTGTTCCTTCTTGTGTTGCTTTAAAAGGAGGGCTTGGGGCTGTCGAACTGGATTCTTCAGCTTGATCATCTTATCTGGAAGAGCTTGATGAGCTTTCCGAACACTCTTTGATTTTGACTGCGCCTTCACGAATTTGATCTCGCAGTCTTTGTTCTTGCTTTCCTTGGATTTTCCATTAAATCCAATACCAGAGTGATCGCGCAGATTGCGTTGCATGGATTGGACTTCTTCCAATTTCTTTCCGCTTTTCTTCAACTGACTCAAAGTGAGTTGAAGTTTTTCTTCCTTTTTCACGAGGAGTTCGTGTCGAATAACCAAGTCAGCCAATTTTGATATAAGGCTGTGTATTTCGGCATCTTTGATCTTGAGGGACTTGTCCTTCTAGAGCGCCCTGGTATCAAACTCCTTGACCCGAAAAGTCAATTCTTCAACTTTTGACTTTAGGGTTTCGATCTCCCTTTCTTTTTCCTCATCATAGGGAGAGAATCTTTCTTCTAATGCTAGCTTGTATTTTTCATTTTTGTTCATCAGCTCAGCATTGTCTTCAACGACCTCTTTGAGTGTTTCCACGAGGTCGGCATAGTCATTGAGCTGTTTCTTGATTTCTTCCCAAGACACAGCCTCGGATAGGTCTTCACCTTCTTCTGCACATTCATCGTCAGAAAAAGAAAGTGAAATGGGTTGAGGATCTACCTTTGAAGATCCCTCTTTTTGTTGGTGCTCACCACGAAACATTCTTCATCATCACTTTTGTCGAAAGCGATGTATCCCTCGTCATCACTTGACGAGCTGTCTGAGAGATGAGCCTCCTTTGATTCTTCAGCAAGCATGGCAGCTCATTGATCCTTGAGCTTCTTATCGCGCTTTGCACGGAGCTCGTCTCTCTCGGCCTTTGTCAGATCCGGGCTATCCGTCTTGTAGTGACCCGGCCTGCCACAACCAAAACATCCAACCTCGGGTGTGTTAGAAGAATTGAAGGTTGAGGGTTTACCTTCTCCCTTTTTGTCAGGGCGGTCGTGGTTGCGGTTCGAGAAGTTTCGCTTGTTGTCACGATAGAATTTCTTGTATTTGACAACCTTTCCTAGGAGCTTCTCATTTCTCCTAGCAGCTAGAGCATAGTCGAGAGTCATCTTCTCGAACTTTTTGACGATGGATTCGTCAATCAAACTTGGGGTAGCAGCAGAGGCTGAGTCGGCCTTGAAAGCTACCTCTTTGTCATTCTTTTCATCGGCCTTCTTGCTGGTGGAAGGCTGTGCTGATCCATGGATTCGGATCATCTCATATTCATTTCCGACAAGGATGTCGAAAAGATCTTCGGTGGTGAGGAAGTTGAAGTTCGAACGGGCTGGATGCATGGCTGCATATACGTGCCAATTTGCAGGTAGGGCACGCATCACTTTTAGATTCTTCTCGCGCTGCGTATATTTGTGAGGTTTGATTGCAGCGACTTCGAGAATGATTTCTGTGAAGCGAATTTTCATTGCTTCTATGGTTTCTCCTGAAACCATCTTGAAGTCATCGAACTTGCTGCACGCCATGGACAGCTTGTTCTCCTTCATTTCCTCTGAACCCAGGCTGATGGACCGGAGGGTGTCCCACATCTCTTTGGCAGTTTCAAGATTTCGAATCTTGGCAAGGTAGATGCCCTTTACGGTGCTTGAGATGAGTCCCTTTGCGTAGTCATCGAGACTGGCCTCCTTCCTTTCCTCGGTTGTGTAGTCGCGAGGATTTTTGAGGACTTTTTCGTATGTGGCCTCCCCGGGGGATGTTCCATCCACGATGATCTTCGCTGCATAAATGGGGGAGGGGCCATTTTCGATGATATCCCACATAAAGACGTGATGTGCCTTGTGAAGGAACCATATCTGATCGGTGAAGATCGGTTCGCCCAAGGATCTATTTCGGATATCTAACTATCGAATTAAACCTATCATGCTCCTATGAATTTAGTGCGGAATCATAGGGGGTTTATAGATCGATTACCTGAAGAAGTAGAGAACTCGCGAATAGATCTTCTGATCTGTATCCCTGCTCGATTCTGACGTTGGATGGACAACGATCTTCGGAATCAGCCACGGAAACGGGATCCCCACCGAAAACTGCTGCTCGGCCGCGCGTCTCTCTCTCTCTAACCCTAGCCTCCTTTTTCTTGTTCAGAATATTAAGTGCACTCGATTATTCTGATCGTTAGGTCTGAACAAGACCTTGAGGGGTATTTATAGAGGAGACCAATAGAGACTTGGGCTTAAGTTGCAGGCCAGGCCTGCAACTTATGGACTGGCCGCCCATGAGCACAGTTGGCGCCACATACTGGGCCCAACTGAGTGGTGGCCCACTTATTCCTTATACTGTGGCCTATTGAGCTTTTTGGGCCAGATCAGGGATCTACTAGCTGGTAAAACCGAGGCCTCCCAATGGCTAAATTCTCCATACTCAGCCCAGAGTATAATTTAGTCCATAAGTACTAAAACATTCCACTAGAGTAATAGTACTGAATTACCTGTTTTACCCCTGTTGAGTTCAGGGCTAGTATTAGACTTAACGACCCCCATATTTAAGATATCCCACATCCGTTGATTAACTTAGAGCTTCTGACTGCTCGTGTTATTCAACTTCTTTTATTCCTGAGTAGTACCATTCATTCCTTATTCATCATACCGGAATTTAATCCACCTGCAGGGTTTGGTATGATAATCCTTAATGAATTCCTCAGGGGATGTGATCAACCTGTTCTACCAGGATATGGCGCTCTGTTGCAGTTACACTAAGAGTCGTACTAGTTGTAGTTGCTTCCCAAGATACGGAGCATATTGAGTTGTAGATACTCTGAACTCTCACCCATGGTAAATCAAAGAAGCAGACCACAACTATACACCCTTAGGACTCAACTAGAGTTAAGGTTCATCTTAAGTCACCGAGGTCTTGATTCTTTCTACATCTGGTCAGAATAGAAGAATATACCTCACCGTGATCCTATCAGTACACGCACGTACTAGTATAGACAAGTAGCCAAGACAAGCTACTTATGCAGCCTATACTACAGCCTAAACCGACAGTTATATCCAGAACTGTCTCGACTGTGATACCCTTTTATATCTCGTGAGGAACCGGCAACTATGGTCTTCTGTGATCTACAACACACCATAAAGCCTACAACTTTGAGATAATGGATAGATGTTTGATGCATAGATAACAATTCATACTTAATCAGATAGAAGATTGTTAGTGGCTATGGACAACACATGCATACAAGCTAAAAGGCCTGCTTTCTAGTATACAAATCCATCAATCTCCCACTTATACTAAAGCAAACTTTTAGTATATCATGTGACAAATAGGCAGTGTCTACAATCTAGCATCTATTACACATCTTCTCCCACTTATACTCAAAGTTTACTAGTATGGGAGGCGCTCCTTGTGCATAGATCCGCTAGATCTACCGTTGAAGGGATTATCTCAACTTCCACTTCTCCTCTTTATACGATTTTTCGTATAATATGGTACTCTCTATGTTGTTACTTGCCTTGTGAGCTCTGTGTTCCTTGCAGTTTGCAACTGCTCCAACATTATCACAACACGGTGTGATACCTTTGGGCAAACTGGGAACCAGATCTAGCTCATCCAGGAAGTTCAGGAGCTTCACAACCATTTTGTGGCGTTACAAGAAGCCACATACTTGGCTACATGGTAGAGTCTCCGTGACGCCCTCCCGCGTCACACCCTTCCAAGTGATAGCTCCACTTCTCAAGGTGAACACATAGTCCGAGGTAGATTTCCTCTCATCTCAATCACAGCCTGGAAGTCTGAGTCCGTATACCCTATCGGGATCATCTCATTGGACTGATAAACAAGCACATGATCTCTTGTCCTCTTGAGATACTTCAATATGTGCTTAGCAGTCGTCCAATGTCCCTGACAAGGGTTAGACTGATATCTCGCTACCATGCCAACCGCATAGCAGATATCTGGTCTAGTACACAGCATTGCATACATGAGACTTCCAACCGCGGAAGCATACGGTACAGTCTTCATGCCCTCTATCTCATCTTGTGTCTTCGGACACATGTCCTTAGATAGAGGTATGCCATGTCTGAAGGGAAGAAAACCCTTCTTGGCATTCTGCATGCTGAAACGGGCGATCACAGTATCTATATATGAAGCTTGGCTTAAGCCTAACATCCTCTTACGGCGATCTCTGATCACCTTGATCCCTAGGATGTAACCTGCTTCTCCCAAGTCTTTCATCTGAAACTGTTCAGACAACCAATCCTTTACGCCTGATAACACGTTCACATTGTTGCCAATGAGAAGTATGTCATCTACGTACAGTACTAAGAATACCACGCTTCCGTCCGAACTGAGCCTGTAAACACAACTTTCGTTTAAGCACTGGACAAATCCATAGGATTTAATCACTCCATCAAAACGAATGTTCCAGGACCTGGATGCTTGCTTAAGTCCGTATAAGGACTTCTTGAGCTTCCAAACGAGATGCTCCTGGCCATCTTTCACATAACCTTCTGGTTGGCGCATATATATGTCCCTACCTTTTTCAAGGTACCCGTTCAAGAACGCAGTCTTGACGTCCATTTGCCAAACCTCTAGGTCTAAATGTGCCGCCATGGACAAGAGTATTCTGACGGACTTAAGCATGGCAACCGGCGAAAATGTCTCATCGTAATCGATTCCCTCTTTCTGAGTGAATCCCTTCGCCACCAATCTAGCTTTGAAGGCTAAAACCTTCCCGTCAGGTCCTCTCTTTCTCTTGTACACCCACTTGCAACCAATGGGCTTTACCCCATTCGGCAGCTCCGCAAGGTCGTACACGTCCATGTTAACTATGGATTCTATCTCCGAATCCATAGAAACTCTCCAGGAATCTGCATCCTCGTCCTCCATTGCTTCCTTGTAAGTCTAGGGGTCGATCTCATCATTTCGATACCCGAGAGTAGTTCAGTGGATTCTCCCACGAACATGAAACGGTCCGGTTGACGAACAACCCTCCCACTGCGACGAAGCAACGGTGGAGATACAGTATCGGATAAGGGTGCAGTTTGTGGTATAACCTCTTGTACACTCGGCTGTTCTGGAATACTGGCTACTGCTGATGCTCGCAACTCATCGAGCATTATTTCACTCCTTGTCCGATGGTTACTAATAAAGTCCTCCTCTAGGAATCGGGCATTAGTGCTCACAATGACCTTCTGATCCTGGGGACTATAGAAATAACCTCCTTTCGTTCCCTTTGGATATCCTACAAACAGCCTAACCTCAGTCTTAGACCTCAATTTGTCGGCCTCCTTAGTTAGCACGTGTGCTGGACATCCCCAAACCCGAATATGACCCAAGCTGGGCTTATGCCATGTCCATAATTCGGAAGGAGTTTTAACTGTCGACTTTGTAGGTACTAGATTGAGAAGATAACCTGCTGTTTCCAAGGCATATCCCCAGAACGAAATTGGCAAGGATGCATAGCACATCATCGATCTCACTGTGTCTAAAAGAGTACGATTCCGTCTCTCAGCTACACCGTTCTGTTGGGGAGTACCGGGCGTAGTTAACTGAGATGAAATCCCATTTTCTGACAAGAAAGTTCGAAACTCAGTTCCGAGGTACTCGCCACCTCTATCAGAGCGAAGTGACTTGATACTTCTACCCGTTCTCTTCTCCACTTCCGCTTTGAATTCCTTGAATTTATCAAAGCATTCGGACTTCCTGTGGAGCAGGTAGATATAACCGTATCTCGAGTAGTCATCAATAAACGTGACGAAATACTCGTAACCTCCTCGAGCTTGAACGGACATCGGTCCACACAAGTCAGAATGAACCAACTCCAAGAGCTCTTGGGCTCGATATCCTATGGACTTGAAAGGTCTGGTCACCATCTTTCCTTCCAAACACGATTCACACGTTGATAAAGGTTCTATTTGGAAATCCAAAACACCTTCTTTTATCAACCTTTGAATCCTCTTTTGGTTGATGTGACCCAATCGTAAGTGCCATAATAGAGTTTGGTTCGTTTGAGACGGATTCTTCCTCTTTTTAGCATTCAATGATGAGGAAGCATTATAAGAAGAAGAATCATTCATAGGACAAGTAATGGTATAGAGAGACCGGGACAATGTGCCAGAAACTATAACTTCATCGTTTTTTATGATAGAAACGCCTCTATCAAAAACAACTGAATATCCGTACACAAAAAGTTTCGAAACAGAAATCAAGTTTCGCCTAAAAGTAGGCACATACAAAACGTCTCTCAAAACCAAAACAGTACTATCAAACGATAAATGAATATCTCCAACTGCGACAGCTGCAACTCTCGATGCATCGCCCATGGAGATGGTAATCTCGTCATCACTCAGCTCCCTTGTCCGCAGAAACCCCTGCAAGGAGTAACATACATGGTCAGTTGCTCCCGTATCTACTACCCAAGTCTGGGTAGAACTTGCAGCTAAGCATGTTTCAGTTACAAATGTGAATGACGTACCAGAATTCTTCTTCTTTAGAGGGCAGTCAGCCTTCCAGTGTCCTGTCTTGTTACACTTGAAGCACTTGCCTTTCCCCTTAGGCTTTTCACAGCCCTTGGTAGGCTTACTACCTTTGCTCCCACTGGTGCTAGCCGCTTTCGTTCGCAACCACGGTTTCTTCTTGATCCCACCTTTCGGTGCATAAGAAGATGCCTTCACTGATGACAGCGCCGTGGCGCCCTCGCTCATCATGGCTTCGGCAGTCACCAAGTCATTAAGAAGTTCGTTCTGAGTGTACTCCTTCTTGTTCATGACTACATTCAGACAGAAATTCTCGAAGGACTTTGGAAGCGTATGGAGTATCATATCGACTTTGGCTTCACCATCGATACCTCCACCGAGCTCTTCCAGTTCATTCTGTGCGTGCATCAGACTCAGAACATGATCACGCACTGAAGTGCCTTCCGTCATCTTTGTGGTCATGAGTTTCCTCATGGCCTCAAAACGGGCAGCTCTGTCCTTCTCTCCAAAGAGTTCCTTGAGATTGAACATAATGTCCGATGCTTTCACAAAAATCTTGTGTTCTAACTGCATCTGACTTGACATAGATGTCATGATGAAACACTTTGCCATATCATTGGCTTTGTGCCATCTCTTATGTTCTTCCCTCTCAACATCAGTGGATTCCTCCGTCAAGGGAGCAGGTTCAGGAGTTGTGAGTACAAAATTGTACTCTTCCGCAACCAAGACATATTCAAGATTTCGTTTCCATTCCAAATAATTGGAAGCAACGAGAGGCTTTGAAGTGAGAACATTTATCAACGGGCCTAAAGTCATATCCGAAAAAGCAATAAACACGTAGACACAAGTAAGAAAAGATCATGCATCAATTCGTAACGAAAATTATTGTAACCTTTTGATAAACCAATAATTTCGAAACCTTCAACAGCCCAAACAATGCAGATCGCAAGCCACGTTCGTGTGGACGTTTACGCTCCCACTGTTCAACCAGATACTCGGATCTTTAACTCTACTTATCTTGCCAACCTATCCTTATGGCAAATAGAGCTAATAGTTGAACCTTACTAGACCATATTAGATTAGAAAAGGGACTCCGTTGGGGAGTTGTATTCTAACTAATATCTAAGCTTTTAACCACAATCTAGCCTAACTCGGAAAAAACACTATTTTCCTTAAGCTATCTTTGTTCAAAAACCAACTCCAGAGAAAACCGTAGTTACTATTCCGAGTAAGCCACGTTAGTGTGGACGTTTACTCAGAAAAGCTCCCACTTCTCATTTTGGTTAGAACATTTTTGTTAAGAAACCCTAAGTCTGGCGAACTCGTTCGATACGATGTGCAAGCCACGTTCGTGTGGACGTTTACACACTCGCACCAAACTTCACCTTAAGGTCAGTTGTGGAGGTCTTAACATTTTCTATACCAAAAACGTTTTTATCTGCTTAGTATTTTTCTTTCAAAAGGTTGTCGACATGCTAGATCACGTTGTCACATAATCCTAAGCATAATTTTCTAAACGCAGCAAATAAACCATGCTCGCAGAAAATTTAAAACATGCTTATATTGACAATCCTAAAACATGCTCGACTAAGCGCAATTTAATCACCTCGACAGGCAAGACATGCTATAATAATAAATAAATTGCATCCATAGCATGCTTAAGAAGAAAAAACGAGATAAAAACAAAAATAAAACTCGCTTTTCGTGGTGTGACGACCCGTCTAAACTATTACATTAAATAATAAAATCCGAAACAGGCTTCGGTCTTGAATAAGTCCTCCGAGTTGATCTCCCGTTTCTCCCGGAAAATAAATAAATTATTTAGATAATTTATTTTCTAATTTTCGTTGCCATTGGGCTTCTCTAACCGAGATTGGGCCCACACCACGTGACCCAATTCTCTCGAAAAGGCCCAAACCGCGCTCGTTTCACTCTTATGGGCCCACGAACCCGAAACCGACCTAACACGGCCCGAATTCGCGACTGGGCCCGAGCCCGAACGCTGGAGGCAGCCCGTAAACGCGAACGGGCCGGGTTGGAAACCCTAGGCCCGTCCACGGGCTAGGGCACGGGCGCGCAAGGCTGCCCGCACCGCGACCGACGGCGTGAGGCCCTGCCGCCGGCCGCCTCCGCCTCCCTGGCGCTGCTGCTGCTGCTGGGCGTCGTTCCCACCGGTGGCACGGCCGGCAACCGCCCCGGCGAGGCTCGCGGCGTAGAACCCTAACTAGGGTTCCGCCGCGGCACCCCTCATCTCGCTGCCGCCGTTCCAGCCGCCGGCGACGTCCGCCGCGGCTCCTGCTGCTGGTGTTGATGTCGCCGGTGTGCTCCGCCTCCCTGGACGCTACCTCCGCCGCCCTTGCCGTCGCCTTCAGCCGCGTTAACCCGCGGCAGAAACCCTCGAGGGTTCTGCCGCCGCTGCTGCTCGCTCCGGCGCCGCCTGCTGCCACCATCAACGACGGCGACCACGTGGAGTCCATCACCAGACTTCGTGGTCGTCGTCTCCAGTGATCATGCAGCCTGGAGATGACTGCCGCGGCGTCGAGCCCTAACTAGGGTTCCGCCGCGGCTCTCCTTCGCGCTGCCGCGCTTCTCGCCGCCGTTCCCGACCTGCTCCACCCCTCCCCGAAGACGTGCAGGCTCCAGCAGCCTGCTGGAGCCCCGTCGATCACCGGAGAAGAGGAAGACGCGCCGTTGGGCAGCTGCACGCGCGCGTGTGCTGGCGCGTGTCACTCACGCGCCGCCGCGTGCGGCGGTCGTCCATCGGTGTTCGTCTCCTCATTCTTCGTGTTCCTCGTCTCCATGCAGCAGATACAAACGAAAAACAAAAGAAATATCTATCTAATCCTATTCTAGATCGCACCTTATTATCTCGCGATCAAAATTACATAGATTGCCAAATCGGCCCCGAAAAATGACAAACACCACGAAAAGCGACATCCTAATCGATCTAACATGCATAATAATCGATAATTACTCAGATAGAGCCGAAAATCTGATCCTTGGCTCTGATACCAACTGAAGGAACCATATCTGATCGGTGAAGATCGGTTCGCCCGAGGATCTATTTCGGATATCTAACTATCGAATTAAACCTATCATTTGGATGTGTTCGAAATCACGAATAGAATTAGAAACCATAGGAATCATAGGGGGTTTATAGATTGATTACCTGAAGAAGTAGAGAACTCGCGAATAGATCTTCTGATCTGTATCCCTGCTCGATTCTGACGTTGGATGGACAACGATCTTCGGAATCTGCCACGGAAACGGGATCCCCACCGAAAACTGCTGCTCGGCCGCGCGTCTCTCTCTCTCTAACCCTAGCCTCTTTTTTCTTGTTCAGAATATTAAGTGCACTTGATTATTCTGATCGTTAGGTCTGAACAAGACCTTGAGGGGTATTTATAGAGGAGACCAAGAGAGACTTGGGCTTAAGTTGCAGGCCAGGCCTGCAACTTATGGACTGGCCGCCCATGAGCACAGTTGGCGCCACATACTGGGCCCAACTGAGTGGTGGCCCACTTATTCCTTATACTGTGGCCTATTGAGCTTTTTGGGCCAGATCAGGGATCTACTAGCTGGTAAAACCGAGGCCTCCCAATGGCTAAATTCTCCATACTCAGCCCAGAGTATAATTTAGTCCATAAGTACTAAAACATTCCACTAGAGTAATAGTACTGAATTACCTGTTTTACCCCTGTTGAGTTCAGGGCTAGTATTAGACTTAACGACCCCCATATTTAAGATATCCCACATCCGTTGATTAACTTAGAGCTTCTGACTGCTCGTGTTATTCAACTTCTTTTATTCCTGAGTAGTACCATTCATTCCTTATTCATCATACCGGAATTTAATCCACCTGCAGGGTTTGGTATGATAATCCTTAATGAATTCCTCAGGGGATGTGATCAACCTGTTCTACCAGGATATGGTGCTCTTTTGCAGTTACACTAAGAGTCGTACTAGTTGTAGTTGCTTCCCAAGATACGGAGCATATTGAGTTGTAGATACTCTGAACTCTCACCCATGGTAAATCAAAGAAGCAGACCACAACTATACACCCTTAGGACTCAACTAGAGTTAAGGTTCATCTTAAGTCACCGAGGTCTTGATTCTTTCTACATCTGGTCAGAATAGAAGAATACACCTCACCGTGATCCTATCAGTACACACACGTACTAGTATAGACAAGTAGCCAAGACAAGCTACTTATGCAGCCTATACTACAGCCTAAACCGACAGTTATATCCAGAACTGTCTCGACTGTGATACCCTTTTATATCTCCTGAGGAACCGGCAACTATGGTCTTCTGTGATCTACAACACACCATAAAGCCTACAACTTTGAGATAATGGATAGATGTTTGATGCATAGATAACAATTCATACTTAATCAGATAGAAGATTGTTAGTGGCTATGGACAACACATGCATACAAGCTAAAAGGCCTGCTTTCTAGTATACAAATCCATCACCTTGAGACACATCTTGATTCGGAAGCTCCAATCTTCATAGCCTTGGATGGAGAAATCTTCACAAACCCTGAGAAGAGAAGCCTCCATAGCAAATAATATGATATGATATGAATGAAAAGATTTTTCTAAAGGATCGGTTCAAAATGACCAAAAGTTTGATAAAACCTTTAGTATGCAAAGCAGCGGTCAAAAGAACCACTGCTCTGATACCACTTGTTGGTCCCGGGAAAGAGTAATTGGTGTATGGGGGGGGGGGGGGGGGGGGGAATACACCAATAACCAACCGTTTTTTACTTTTATAAAATCAGGTCGATTCAAAGGTCGATTGTCAAGGTCGATCCTTATCAGAGACAGGTTGATCTATCAAGCTCGTTTGGGAACAAGCTTGATTTATCAAACTGTGCTTATGCGGAAGTTGGTGGAGGTTGATTTACTCTTTGAAAAATCTAAGGTCGATACTGAAATGCAGGTTGATGCTTGATATGCAGGTTGATGCTCGTCAGTTTGATAATGAAATGAAATAGCGATAAGTAAAGAGAGAGAGAGAGAGACACCGCAGTTTAGCGTGGTTCGAAGAAACCCTCCTACGTCCACGTCAGGTCGACTCGACCTGAGAATCCCTTTACCTTTGGATTCAACCTCTCTCTTATTTATACTGACTGAGTATCAGTTCTAAATACACTCTAACTTGAATATATCTAGACACGAGTTTTGGGTCGTGACCCTTACAACCTTTCGTACAGAAAATGTACAAACAACCTTACTCGAAACTACAGAGCTTGACTCACTCTATAATGACGAAGAACACTAAACAATCTTTCTAACTTCGAACGGGTCGGAGAAGAAGATGTTTGAATCAACGACAGCAGCAGTGAATGCTTCGTCGTTGTGGCTTTTATCGGAGTAGAAAATCTCTCTTCGTCAAGTGTTTGGGAAACTAATGGAATTTCGAACACTTGAATGGATATGAACTTGAGAGAGATTTTGGCATAGATTTTGCGTTGATAGCTTGAGTTTTCCGTACTTGATTCCTATAATGGCTGAAGTATTTATAGGCAGTTTTGAAAAACTAGCCGTTGGAGTCAGGCTGACGTGGCACTAGCCGTTGGAGGCTGACTCACTTCTAGCCGTTGGGAAAGTTCGTCCTTGCTGGCACACCACGTGGCAAGGATCAGGTCGTGTTGCTCCATGAAGGCGGGGCATCGACCTTGATGAGATAATCCAGCACTTGAAATCTTCTAAGACAAAGCGGGCTGGAAGCTTGATAAGAAAGGTCGATAGACAGCTAGATATGCCAGCTCGATCCATGTGAGGCAGGTCGATAAACAACCTTTCTCTTACAGGGTGGATCGAACTTGCATTTAAACTATAGAGAGCATCGACCTGCACTAACAGGTAGCAGGTCGATCTATCGGCCTTAACCTTAAACAAGTAAAATATGCCTAAGTGTGGTTTCGAAAAACATCATTAAAATCAAACTGCAAGGGGTTCCCAACACCGCATTAATTGCAAGATCTCCACGTGTCGATTGAAGAGAGGAGCATGGGAGTTGACTGCCAGGCCGACAAGGGCGCCGCAACAGTACTGGCTCGCTCCAGTTACTGTTAAGTTTGGAACTTAGCCATTTTCGGCAAAGTGCCAAAACTGCGCGTCTAAAATGCAGCCAGCCTGTGCAATGACTGTCGAGAGGAGGAGGGACAAGGCCACCTACCAAGCAACGGATCTCGGCCAAACCTCCGCCTATAAATAGTAAAGGATGAAGACGAAGAGAAGCAGAACACTACTTGAGCATTCAGCGCCTACTACAAACAAACACTCCCAGCTTTCAGCTTATTCATCGAGTCTTTGTTTTCAAGTGTTCTCCAAGTTCCAGTCCCATCGGAACTTGTCTTCGCAACCTTCACACTTAGAGTTCTAAGCCTACTTCATATCCAAGCTTAGAGAAGAGCTCTAGCCTACTTTACACTTACTGTAAAGAGCTCTTCATTAGTGTATCTGTCGAAACAGAAAACCCTAACCCTAAAGTTCAGTTAGGTTTTGTGTTCGTCATCGTTAGGTTATTTTCGATCCAAGGCTCTACTTTCCTCGATAGTAGAAGCCTCGCTCATAGATTCTAGATCCAAGCTTACACTTTCCTCGATTGTGTAAAGCTCGATCGAAGCTTAGGTTGTAAGGAGAACCCATAATCTCCCTGTCGTCGGACTGAAGCGAGTGAAGCTTCCAGTCCAGTTTAGGTTTTGTGTGGTGAACCCGTAATCACCCAGTCGTCGTCAGATCCAAGCAAGTGAAGCTCGATCTTGACATAGGTTTTTGAAGAACCCGTAATCTTCAAGTTCTTGAGTGAAGAGAACTAGTTGCCTAGTGCAACAAGTGGACGTAGGAGCCTTATCTCCGAACCACTATAAATCGTTGTGTCATATCTCTAACCCAAATCTCTCTTTATTTACTTACTGTTTTGATTATCCATTGCACTAGCATACTAAACAAACTCAAACTGCATTTCAATTACTTAGGAAAGATTAGCTCACCGAATTTCCGCATTGATAGATCCAGGTTGGAGATCCACAACAATTTAAGAGATTATTCATCATATTTTGCAAGGAGCGTTCATGGATAACACGTTGTAATGATAAAGAGCGAGAGATTCACGTGTTTGAAGATCAGTAATCATTTATTTTGTGCAGAGCATTGTTTGCATAGAAATATTGAGTGGTGATCAAGCTATATACTTAAATAAAGGGCGTACTTAACCATAAACTAGTAACATCCATAGAGTTTAGCACTCATACGAGCAGATAATAAAGGAACGAAGTAAGGAGAAAAGAGAGAAGAGCGGAGCTCGGAACTCAGCTAAGCTTCATTCCCTCTGGATAATGAGGGTTTGACCTTAGGCTCAAGGTTGGGGGTGAAGAAGGCTCTTCTCGGCGTCGAGAAGGAGGCATAACAATGGCCGTGGAGGAGATTTCCCGAAAGGAGACCTCGGCAGCCTTGACTGCTTGAGCACAAAGGAGCCCGTGGAGGAGTGTGTGAGTGAATGAAACAGTACGCCAAGAGCGTGTGTGTGTGAAGAGTTGTATTATGATGATTCTGGATCATGAGGTGTGCCATCACCTAGTATTTATAGATGTAAAGAGGGTGAAAAGGTGAATATTCATGCGAAGGAAGGACATAGGGGGAATTCCTATGGAGACAAGATCCTTTCCGTCATCAATTTGGTGGTCCTCACTCTAGAGTATATAGAGTCACGTGGACTGCGTGTTTATGCAGATCCTTAGATCTCGACAGATGCTTATAGCTTCTGCATAAGTCAGGATCTGGGCAAATCCTTATAGTATCTCATCTAAGCCAAGACATTTGTATTGAGCAGATGTGGAAGCTAATCCTTGTCAGAACTTATCATCCTTCGTCCTGGCCAGGCATCTGCATTTGACGTAGCATCTAATGTCCTAGGGAAGCAGTTTTAACTACTATTCAAGGTTATCACGTGGCTAGTAGCAATTCCCTCAAGAGACGTTGCTCCCACGGCTATAAGAGGCATGCTCTCCTAGTATTTAGAACTATTTTCTTAGCATAGCTGATATTTATCCCTATCAGCTACTCCCCCCCCCCCCCCCCCCCCCCCCAAGTCCAGAAGCGTGCTTTAGTAAGCTTCTGGTTTAATACTTTGGCGGGAAATGATAATGGATTTTTGTCGGTTTTTTTTTTTTTATAGCGTCATTCTAGTCTTGTCGTGTGCAAAAGTAGTGCGGCATTTGGTTTTCCAAGGAAGAGGAGATATAATACTCTCTTCGCCTTCCTTCCCTTCTACCATCTTTTTACAATATCATCAAGAGAGAAAAAGAAAAAAGGAAAAAGGGAGAGCCCTTCCACTTTTTCCACACATCTCTTCTGCCGCTTTCATTCTTTCGTTAGCCGGAACCAGGTAGGTAATCTCCTTGCTCGCTAATGATTTTTGTGCTGAAGACAGAGGAAAAACTCCTCTTTTTCTTTTTCACTAAACTCCTTAGCTTGATTATTTTTGGCTTACACTATTCATGCTTTGCTATTCAGATATGTCGCGCAACTCCCTTCGTCAGAAAATTTGTGACTTGGCCTACTCAGAGGACATCACCGACTCTCTTCAATTTCATCTACTTAGGTTTCTAACCAGAAGGGAAATGGATTTCCTGGAGTTTGAGAATTTTCCCAATATGAAAACCTATCTCCGAAGGTTGAAGAATCTCTTTGTCCAATATGGAATGTATAATGGACACTTATCAGAGGAGAAAAAGTGCGAGGCCATTCATGCAGCCCTGATAGGCAGGTTTCTCACACCAGGGGATGCCATTGTTCATGACCCTGCTCGTAACGGGCACGTGGGTATTCTGATGGTTGAGCTGCTCTCCATCGAGGAGGCTAGGGATACCGAAAACCGGAGAGAACCCCCAACTGAGAGGGTCTATGAGAGGAGAAACAAGAAATTGAAATTGGAAAGAGGTATATTACTTTACTACTATTTGCTTTTTTGGGAATGCTTGAGAGAGGGGTGTTAATGTCCCTATTTTCCCCTGCAGATTCAGCCACGGAGGCTAGCGGTGGGTCTTCTTCCTCCTCCCAGAGTTCTCCAGATTCTCCTCCCAACTCTGGTGTTTTTAGCCTGTTTTGCTGTCATCTTCCTGGTCGAGAACTACTTCTTTTGATTTTTGGTGGGGTGTTCATCTTGCACCTCCAAATTTGGGGTCGACTATTTTTCCTTGTCTTCCTAACCCAGGAGTTTGTTTTATGCCTTTAAACTTGTTGACGTAAATTATATTCCGTCCTTTTTTAATGATTACTTGACGGTTCCTGTTTTTCATGCATACAACCATTTTAAGATATAAACATTTTAAGGTAATGGGATATGGGTGGTATCCCCCTACTCCCCCCCCAAGTGAGTTGTGAGAGATCGAATGAATCACAACTTATTTAATGGATATTTCAACGCTCTCCTTTTCTTTTTGGTAGTCTTCCTTATAGAAAAACTCCCCTAATTTTTCTATGCTTTTTCTTGCTTCCCATGAAGTGGGTTTTAGGAAATCTACTCACTTTTGCATTAAGCATAATATTTCATTAGATTGTTTACATTCCAGGGCCGAGGCAGCACCCTTCCTTCCTCATCTTGTAGCTCATAAGCTCCTCCTTTCAATGCCTCTTTTACCAGGTAGGGTCCTTCCCAATTTGCATCTAGCTTTCCCATAGGTTTGAGGGCATCTGCCCTTTTCAGAACTATATCTCCTTTGCAGAACCTTCGGATCTGCACTTTTTTATTATAGGCATCCCGCACTTGTTGTTTGTATCTTTCTGCCTTCTGGAGGACCCTGGCCCTAAGCTCTTCCATCATCTCTAGGTTTTCCCTCATTAGGGAGGAGTTTTGATTTTCATCATAAGCCACTATCCTTAACGACTTGAGTTCCGCCTCTACTGGCGTTACTGTTGTGGCCGCATAGACCAGATTAAATGGGGCTTCCCCTGTAGCTGTCTTAGGACTAATTCGATATGCCCACAGCACCGAGTCCAATTCATCAGCCCAATTTCTTTTGGCTTTTTCCAGCCGGGCCTTGATACCATTTACAATGGTTCTGTTTGTCACCTCGACTTGCCCATTAGCTTGAGGGTGAGCTATAGCTACGAACCTCTGCTCAATGCCAATTTCTTTGCACCAAGCTCGCACCATGGATCCTGTAAACTGGGCACCATTGTCAGCGACCAGTATCCTTGGAATTCCATATCGGCAACATATATTTTTCCATATGAATTTCATTATCACCTGTTCCGTGATCTTTACTACGGCCTTAGCCTCAACCCATTTGGTGAAGTAGTCCACGTCTACAATTAAGAATATCCTTCCTCCTGTAGCTGTCGGGAATTTTCCCACTATATCGATCCCCCATTTATCAAAGGGGCAGGGTGCCATCATGGCTCCCAACTCCTCAGCAGGTTTGTGAATGAGCCTCCCATTTCTCTGGCAGTTGTCACACCTTTTGACTAGGTTTTTAGCATCTTTTTCCATTGTAGGCCAGAAGAACCCAGCTTTGAGTAGTTTTCTAATTAGATCTTTGAACCCGGTGTGCGCCCCTGCAGCACCTTCATGTATTTCACGCAATGCGTATTCTCCCTCGGGTTCTGATAGGCATTTGAGGTAAGGGTGTGTAAATGCCCTTTTGTATAGCTTATCCCCTATTAAGCAGAATTTAGTTTTGAATGCATGTGGTAATCTCCCTTCATTGGCTAGAGCTGTAGCTTCTGGCTTTTCAGAGAGCTCCTTTAAGGCTCTGATGATTGGAGTTCTCCAATCTTCCATTATTTCAATGGCCTGCATTTCGGCTTTGATCAATTTGGCATCTGCATTGCACAGCACGATTTCATCTGTCCATGTTCCTTCTACCGCACTGGCTATTCGTGCCAACTTATCGGCTTCATCATTCTCCTCTCGAGGGATCTGGACCACTTCGGCTTTGGCGAAGCGTCCCATTAATTCATCCACCATGTTAGCGTACACTACCATTTTCCCATTCTCTCTTCGCGCTTTTCACAAGTCCCTAGGACCTGGTGCGTCACTAATTGGGAATCTGAATGGACCATCACGTGGATTGCCCCCATAGTTTGTAACAAATCTAGACACCTGACCAAGGCCTCATACTCTGCCTCGTTATTAGAGACACGGTAGTTTAATTTGATGGCAAATTTGTAGATGTGGCTCTTGGTGTCCAGGATAAAGATCCCGACCCCTGCACCCTCTATGGTGACTGAGCCATCCACATAAGCTTTCCACCACTGGTACTCCTCTTCTTCTCCTCTGGTGGTTTCTTGTAGGAAATCGGCCAGTGATTGAGCTTTAATAGCCACTCTTGGCTCAAAATCTACATCATACTCGCTCAGCTCTATTGCCCATTTAACTAATCTTCCCGATAAATCGGGTTTGCCCAATATTTGCTTCAGTGGCTCATTCATTCTGACTATCACTTTGTGTGATAGAAAATAGGGTCTCAACTTTCTAGCTGTGACCATTACTGCTAGGGCAGCTTTTTCGATACTCATGTATCGTATCTCTGCTCCCTGTATCATCTTGCTTGTATAATAGATAGGCTTCTGCATTAGCCCCTCCTCTCTCAGGAGCACCGAGCTGATAGATTCCTCTACCACAGCAATATATAAATATAAAACTTCCTGTGGTAACGGCTTAGTAAGCAGAGACAGCTCTGCCAAGTGCTCTTTTAATTCTTCAAAGGCCCTTTGACATTCATTAGTCCATTCAAATCTGCTCCCTTTTCTTAATATTTTGAAAAAGGGGAGGCTTTTATCCGCTGATCGAGAGATGAAATGACTCAGTGCTGTGATTCGCCCATTGAGCCTTTGGATTTCTCGAATGTTTCGAGGGGGTGTCATATCTAACACGGCCTGCACTTTGGCTTTATTTACCTCAATCCCCCTAGGGGTAACCATATAACACAGGAATTTTCCGGCTTGAACACCAAACGAGCACTTGGCTGGGTTTAGCTTAAGATGATATAATCTGGCTACAGCAAATACTTCTTCCAGATCTCTTATATGGTCTTGAGCGTGCACACTCTTGGCTAGTATATCATCAACATATACTTCCATATTTCTGTCTATTTGGCTCATAAAGATTTTATCCATCATTCTTTGATAGGTAGCACCCGCATTTTTTAGGCCAAAAGGCATGCTTTGGAAACCAAATGTCCCAGCACATACTCCGAATGTAGCTTTTGGGATATCTGATGGGTTCATTTTGACCTGATGGTAGCCGATATGCATCCATCATAGACAGTAACTCACAACCTGATGTGGAGCTACCAATTGATCAATTCTAGGTAGGGGGTAGTGATCTTTCGGACAGGCTTTGTTTAAATCTCTGAAGTCAATGCACATCCTCCAGGTGCCTGTATTTCCTTTAGCTACCATTACTGCATTTGATAGCCATTCTGGGAATTGTATTTCACTAATATGTTTAGCTTTCAACAACTTGTCGACTTCCTCCCTGATGATTCTATCCTTCTCAGGGCCGAATTGTCTTAATTTTTGCCTCACTGGTTTTACCGAGGGGTCCACATTTACACAATGCAACGCCACGGCTGCATCTACCCCCACCAGGTCACATGACCCAAAAGCGAAGACATCTGCATTCTTTTGCAAACATCTTATTAGTTGTATTGATATGTCTTGAGGCACCTGAGTGCCAATCCTGGTGGTGAATCCCTTCTGATCTGGGATCAATTCTATTTCTATCAGTTCTTCTGCAGGGACAATTAAGTTTTGCCCTTCTTTGGGGGTATCAGCCTCTTTAATCTTGCCCTCCTCCCCTTCTGGTTTGCATCGGGGGGCCACAGGTTCTGGGATAGCCCATTTCATAGCTTCTCCCATTTTTACAGATTGGATGTAGCATTTTCACGAGGTCATTTGACTTCCCGATACCCATCCTACTTGATCTCCCACAGGAAATTTCATTATCAAGTGATGGGTGGATACGATTGCTTGGAACGAGTTCAGAGCAGCTCTTCCTATGATAGCGTTATAGGATGACTCCTGATCAACTACCCAGAAGGTAGTCATTTTCGATGCTTTGACATGCCCTTCCCCTAAAGTGAGAGTAAGATCTACTGATCCTACTGTCACCACAGGCTTCTGCGAGAAACCCTGGAGGGATATTCTGGTGGGTTTCAGGAGCCTCTTTTGGGGCATCTGATTGAGACAACTTATGAGGATCACATTGACGGGGGTCCCCGTGTCGATGAAGATTCTTCGCACTTGGTATCCTTCTATTTCAGCAGTTATAACAAGGGCATCGTTGTGCTGATGTATAATGGCTTGGTTGTCCCCAAGTCCGAAAGATATTCTTGGCATGGTCGTACTGGCCCCCGGCTCCTTATGAGGATTGGAGGTTCTAGCATATGCCTTTTCCAGATGGCCTTTGGACCAATTGTCATTTTTTGCGGAGTTCTGCAAGTATTTGAAGATTTTCAAAGAATTAGTCTCTGAATGCTTTCAAGATGAGTCTTAAGATATGATATGCCTTGCTCTTTGGCAAGCTTTATGTGGTTGGAGCTTAACGGTATTGGCTTAAGCATATATTGCTTATTTAGGCAAGATTTTTACAGGATAGCTTCCGCCAATGTATGGCAAAAGTGGGTGTTGGCCTATTTTATAAGACTCGATATCACGGCTCCTATCTTTATAGGACCTTATCCTGTGATGCCTGATCTGGTGAGACCTTAGTTACCAGAATCTTATTACAATGCAGGGTTTTTGTATAATTCCCTCTTTCCATTAGAATTTGGTTACGTGATACTGTTACTTAACAGATCCTTTTATAATCACAAACCATTTATGGTTGTTTTCACAAACATTGTCCGCTTATTACCAAGCTCTTTAAGGGTGGCTTCTGCCTACATTAAGTTGGGATTAATAACACCCGCTCTTGCAAGACCCATTACTAGGGTGTCTATTCTTCTGAAGCGTCTTTCATGAAGCTTTTGAGAAGGATCTGATTATGGTGGGAAGTCTTTTAGGACTCACGTAGTCTCTTATTTTATGAGACTTAATGCAAGATGTCTAGCCATATAGGCCTTTTATGCATAATGCTTAATATGGAGAGCTTTTCATGTGATGCCTATTTTGCAGGGCTTTTTTGGTGGGGTATTCCCCATCAGACAATGTCTAATGAGAATGATATCCCTTATACGGGGCTTATGAGAATACTGTCTTTCAAACAGAGCATGCAAGAATAGTGCTTATTGAGGGTTCTGCCCATTATAAGGGGCTTATGATTGTGCCGCCTATTGAGTAGGGCTTATGAAAATGATGTTCTTTATATGGAATTTATGAAAATGCTGCCTATTAAATAGGGCTTGTGAGAGGTTCTGCCCATTATATGGGGCTTACGAAGGTGTTGCCTATTAGATATGGCTTAGTTGATGATGTTTTGCCTATTATATAGGGCTTTTGAGGGTGTGCCTATTAGATAGGGCTTATGCTACCTATGATATAGGGCTTATGCTAGTGTTGCCCATTGTATGGGGCTTATGATGGCGCTGCCTATCAAATAGGGCTTATGCGGATGTTGCCTGTTAGACAGGGCTTCTGAGAGTGTTGCCTGTTATACAGGGCTTCTGAGAATGTTGCCTGTTAGACAGGGCTTCTGAGAATGTTGCCTGTTAGACAGGGCTTCTGAGAGCCTATGGGAGGTTCTGCTTTCAGATGCAGGGCCCCTTCATCAAAGTGAATGGGGTGACCCTGTCATCTTCAGCTCTCCGCTTTTTGATGTTTTTACTCGGTGGGTTTTTGATTCATAGCAATACAAGGGCATATATGAACGGTTTGAGAAATGGTGCTCCTTCTATAATTACCAATCCATTATAGCCCGCAAATAGATTTCGTATTTTGAGATAGTTACAGGAGTTGTAAAATTGACTAGGCTATTTCTAACCTAGCAACAATATCGAACTAGAGAAGTCCGAGTATCGAACACGAGGAGTGAATGTGTCGAGAGATAATCAAGTAGTTCGTCTTGTCTCTATTATCCTATTTGAGCACAATAACTTGGTTTGGTGATTTTCTCTAAACTAGGCAGTGAAATAAGTAAATGACAAGCTAAACATGCAATACGTAAATGGAAATAGCAAGTAAACAAATGAAAATGCAAGTAATAAAGGTATGGATCCAAGTAACTTCCGATGTGATTATGAAGAGGGCTTACGAATCTAGATGCTTCAAACCAATTTAATCCACCTTGAATGGTCTCTTATAACATATATGTTAACCTACCTTACTAGGGTGATCAACAAGTAGATCAATAGAACAATAAATGCTTTCTAAGCCTTTAAATGCTCTACCAACTCCTAATAGCTCAATTTAGTCTAAGATAACCTATCAACTCTCATCCAACCCATCTAATTCTTTCTAGGAACTATATGAGATGCAATCAAGTGATATGGGTATGAATTGATGCCAAGTGCTATGAATAGAAGCTTCCTAGGCATTCCACCAAACACCTTAGATGCACTCCTAGTGATCAATTAGTCATGCATTCAAATAAAGTCCCAATCCATAGGCAATCCAAGAGGAAGGTAAATCAACATCCTAAACTCTAGCACCCAACATCTAAATCACATCATCAATTACTTGGAACCATAAAAGTGCTTAGCTAGCAATAGATCTAGCAATAACACCAACAAAAGTAAGAGAAAACATAATAGAAATGACAAGGAAATGAAAAGGAATTGAAATGCTCCACAAATGTTCAATATCCAAGCTTGATCATCCACAAATATTTGAAAATACCAAAGAAGAAAGAGGGAAAATAAATAGGGTTCTAAGAGAAAGTGCTCAAGTGAAATACAAGTGATAAAAGTTGCCAATTGAGGAAAATAACTAGCTATTTATAGTTTTTCCACACATTGGGGTTAAATTGCAAATAATAGAAACTTGAGTTGAGAAGGTGGGGTAAAAATTTTCGGAAAGTTGAGTGAAGGGTTGACTAGTGCATTCCCGTTTGACTTGTGCATTTCCGCCCACATTTCGCAGTTTGCGCGCTCTCACGGTTTTGGCTCGTTCTCTCTCGTCCGACATCGGAAAATTAATCCGCAAAGTGCTACGGCTTCCTCTTTCGATCCTCTTCAATATAGGATAACTCAAATGTGCCCAGAAAATTGCCACAGCACCTGAAATCAGCATGGAAACCGAGAGAAATTGCAAAGCATATAGAAAATGTATAAATTGTGAAAACCTATCATTTCCTATTCATTTAAGCACAAATCCTAACCAAAACACGCATCGAGATGTACTCTAAAGCAAGCTAAATATGTGGTTATCAAACTCCCCCAAACTTAAGCCATTGCTCGTCCCGACAATGGAACGAACAATCAAAGAACATAAGCACATATGGGTATGCAAATCAAGATCATCGATGCCTCAAAGCTCACTCAATAAAACATTTTCAAGCATGGAACTCCCAGGGTGCATTGAACAATCCATAACCACACAACACTTTCAACTAAGAAATCAATCACTCAAGCACAATGAAACTCCAATCCTCTCTAAGTGTAAGTGTATCACTCTTTCTCTCAAGTGTATGGCAGAAATGTTTACACTCATCGAACTCATGCATGCATTGCTCTTACCATAAGCTTGCCCTAAACCTCAAGATCTCCATCGCTTGGTTGTGCACTCGAACTAAGATCAATTAGGTCTTTTATTTGGGCTTGTAATGTGGGGACATTGGTTTAGGTAGGGATTTTTAGGCTAAGTTACTAAGATATCTCCTGAGTACTCTCACCTTCTCTTTCCCACTCCAAGTGTGAATTTCTCCACCTTCTACCTTCACCATTTCTCCTCTTTACACTCTTTAATACCCAGGCTTGATTGAAGCTTCTCAATATTCATGAATAACTCCTTTATGCTCTCATTCACAACTATCTTTATTCAAACTCTTTTCTTTTCTTTTTCATCATTTTTTCTCTTTTTTTTTTTTTTTTTTTTTTTTTTTTTTTTCTCTTTTCCTTTTGTGAGAACTCTATTCTCATCTCTTTCATTTTTTTTTCTTTTCTTTTTTTTTTTTTAGAGCTCATAGGAGTATTCTCATCTCAAAACGATCTCTTCAATCAAACTACTCGAACCCCGTTCTCACTACTTCACAACCTCTCAATGGATTCCCATAACCAACATTCACCCCCTTTCATCCGGTTTAGCAACAAAGGCTTCAAAGGCTCAAGGGGGACCACAAAGTTAACGTTTCATTTGGATAGTGTTTAGGGAATAATGAGGCTAACAAGTGAGGGCCTAAAATCATTTCTAAGTTCTCGTAGCACATATAACAACCTCGATCGAGATTGAAGGCACGTTCTAGAAGATAACAATGCAATACGTGACAAACTCACAAGAAAGAAAAAAAAGAACGTTATCAATTCAACGTTTGGCTCAAACCTCACAAGCTTTTGTTCAGAGTTCATGTGCCTAAGATCAATCATTCCTAGTTAATCATGCTATGCAACCATTTCATGCTCAATACACACATGAGAAATCCCAAAAATATGATGCATTTTCCGCTCAAATCATCATTGGCATCTCTCTTGAAAGCAAAGGAGCGATAACCACAATATCTAACCATGTAGACACGAAGCACTACAACTCAAGTGATGCTTTTAAAATGGAACTTGAAAAATTTTGCACCTACGAAACTAAGCACCCTTATAAAGCATGGATACATCACTTGAATCACTTGCACACACCGAATCAACTCATCCTTCAATACACATAAATTCTACCACCAATTCACTCCAAACAAAACACAAAAATATTTAAAACAAACAAAGAAAGAAATACGATAAAAATAACTTGAAAAAATATGAAAAAGTAACTTGAATATCTTATCCCATCCCCCTCCCCCAAACTTATTTTTGAAAATAAAATCAAAAATAAGGTTGGAGGGACGAATATACATAAGATATTTAATTTACTACTTACAAATGTCCAAGCTATTGAAGTGAGGGACGAGGCGGGGAATGATTCCCGTTTCTATGTGATGAGCCTCAAGACGGACCCCACAATCGCAATTTCTCATGCGAAGGCGAATCTCCCGTCTTTCCCTTGCATGTTCTCCCCCCGTTCGTCGCCCCACAAATCTTCTTAACAATTTACTATGAGCAACAAAATCACAAAGAATATTAGAAATCCAACAATTTGTGCACAAAAATTAGAAGAAAAGAGGGTGAGAGAGGAGAAATTATGCATTTAAAAATTGTAAAATATTTTTTAATTTTTTATAATTTTTTTTAATTTTTTAGAATTTTTTTAAAATTTTTAGAGTTTTTTAGAATTTTTTTTCAATTTTTTTTTTCAATTTTTTTTAATTGCAAAATTTGGCCCGGCCCGTCAGACCCGGCCCGAATCAGGCCCAGACCTAGATCTGGGCCCGAAATGAGCCCAGCCGCCATCGGAACAGGAGCTGTTGGCCGGAGTCGCGCCGGAATTGCTGCAGCTGCTGCTCGCCTCGTCGCCGGCTTGAACACCCCCAAACCAGGTCGTCTCGGACAGGAGTCGCGGCATCACCGGAATCCGCGAATGGGGGAAGAGCTCGCCGGATTCGCGAATGGGGGAAGGAACTCGCCGGAATCGCGAATGGGGGAAGGAGCTCGCCGGAATCGCGACCTCCCTGAACGTCGCCGGAATTGCTGCTTGTCCGCCGTGGCCCATCGTGCTGTTGTCCGGAATCGCGAAGAAGAGAGGCTGCGCTGCTGCTCGCCGGATTCTGCAGGAGAAGACGTCGACGGCGACCCAGCTGCTCGTGAACAGGGCTGCTGCAGTTGAGACTCCAGCCGGCGACCACCAGTCGCCGTCCCGGTCGCCGTTTCCTTACAGAAGCTTCCCGGCGACCTGCTGCTCGCCATCCCGGTCGCCGTATCGGAACAGTAGCTTCCCCGGCGACCCACGGGTCGCCGTTCCGGTCGCCGGAATCTGCAATTTTTTTATTTTTTTTTAATATTTTTTTTTATTATTAAATGAAAAAGACCATTTTAAAAAAAATCAAAGATACCAATTTTCACTCTATTATCTAATTTTTTTCATACCTTTTTCATTTTCTTCTACTAACAAAAACACTAAAGAGGCAAAATCTACTCCCAAAAATTTTAATTTTGCTCATTTTCACATTTTTTTTCAATTTTTTTTCTTAACAATTTAAACAACTAAACCTATTTAAAGACAAATGTATATATAGAACTTAAGGAAAATAAAAATAAAAACGACGTAAATTGACTAGAAATACGAAAATAAAGGCGAGAAAAAGGATACGTGTTGGGGTGCCTCCCAACGAGCGCTTTTTTAACGTCGCTAGCTCGACGATACCTCAAATTTCGACTCATGGCACATCAAACGAGGCCTTCTTGCCTAGACATTGAACTCTTCTACAATTCTCGTGGAATGGATCAACAATCTTTCCTTTGAACTTCACTTCATTCATCCTCAAGTCACCTCTCTTGGGACTTGGAACTTGAACCTCTTCTCTTGGAATTGACGATTCATTCTCAATTTTCGGCTTATGAAATGTAACTTCCTCTTCATCAACTCGGAACGTGAGGCTCCCATCACATACATCCATTTTAACCTTTCTCTTGTCTACATCCCCCAAGAACTTCTCATGATTTGGCATACTACTCAACAAACCAACCAAAAAAGCATTGATATCCAACTTCTTCGACATTTCCAACCTATCAAATCTCATCTCTACAACTTCCTCGTGAGGGATACTCTCTACAAGATCATCTCTCTTCTCACTCCCAAACTTAGCATGATTCTCATATCCAAACTCAAGAGGAAATGACATATCGTTCATGATACCATCATTCAACTCACTCACATCATCATTCTTCATAAAAGTTTGGGGAAAACGAGTAAGAGAGATACCTTCATCCTTCATTGAATATGGCAAATAGGGCTTTATTTCCTCTTGAGGCTGATGAATAGGCATGGCAAGTGGAGACATCAATGGAGCCTCATAACTCCAAGATTGGAGTGGATCATCTTCTACAAGTTGTTGAGAAACCGATAGAGGTTGTTGGTTGATGTGAATCGCCTCTTCTTGGCCAAGAATTCCTCCATTCTTAGGTCTTTGCCAAGCTCGTGCTTCCATCAACGCCTTTCTAAGCTCCTCATGCTCCTTCTTGAGGTTAGTAATTTGGAAAACAAGGTCTTCATATTTATCATCCAACATGGAGGTAGCTTTCTTTGAATTTACCCTTTCCATAGGCCATTGAAAAGAATTAGAAACCATATCTTCAATAATCCTCATGGCTTCCTTCACATCTCGATTTAGCAAGCAACCTCCGGAGGTAGCATCCACAATAGTTTTCGTTTGTGAACTCAAACCACCATAGAAGAAGAAGATTTGCCGACTCTCATCTAGGCCATGTGGAGGGCATTTCCTTAAGAGCTCACGGAATCTCTCCCAAGCATCGAATATCGTCTCATCCTCATGTTGGGCAAATTGATAAATCTCCGAGATTAGGCGTTGTACCTTGGAAGGTGGAAAGTATCTTGAGAGAAAGGCTTTGCATAGGTCTTCCCATGTTTTGATTGACTTTCCATTGAGACCTTTGAACTACTCTCTAGCCCGGTCACGAAGTGAAAATCCGAAGAGTCTCATCCGGATTGTGTCATTTGGCACTCCTTCGAGCTTGAGGGTATCACAAATTTCAAGGAATGAGTATAGATGATCATTTGGGTACTCGGTGACTTCCCCTCCAAATTGATTTGCTTGAACCAAACGAATCAAACCCGGTTTGAGCTCAAAGCTAGGTGCATCAACCGTGCCCCATTCTCTTCCTTGATAACTAGCTTTTGGAGGTTGGAATATCTCAATTATAGGAGTTAATTGAACCTCTTGAGTTCTCCTCCTTTGCTCATCCATTCTTGCTTCCATAGCCTCCAATTGCTTCCTAAGAACTTCCACTTCCCGATTGATTTCCACATCTTGCTCTTTGGAAGTTCTTTCTCTCTCCTCATAATCCAAATCAAAAGATTCCACATGTTTAACCTTGGATCTATGAAGTGTGTACCTATCAAACACACCAACAAAGAGATAAAAAATAGTCCAATAAAATGCTTGAATCAACAAGCACAATACCATCCTAACTATAAAAATAAAAACAAGCTCAAATTAGCAACAAGAAACTAAACAATCTATTGATCATCAATCTATTCACTCCCCAGCAACGGCGCCAAAAATTGACTAGGCTATTTCTAACCTAGCAATAATATCGAACTAGAGAAGTCCGAGTATCGAACACGAGGAGTGAATGTGTCGAGAGATAATCAAGTAGTTCGTCTTGTCTCTATTATCCTATTTGAGCACAATAACTTGGTTTGGTGATTTTCTCTAAACTAGGCAATGAAATAAGTAAATGACAAGCTAAACATGCAATACGTAAATGGAAATAGCAAGTAAACAAATGAAAATGCAAGTAATAAAGGTATGGATCCAAGTAACTTCCTATGTGATTATGATGAGGGCTTACGAATCTAGATGCTTCAAAACAATTTAATCCACCTTGAATGGTCTCTTATAACATATATGTTAACCTACCTTACTAGGGTGATCAACAAGTAGATCAATAGAACAATAAATGCTTTCTAAGCCTTTAAATGCTCTACCAACTCCTAATAGCTCAATTTAGTCTAAGATAACCTATCAACTCTCATCCAACCCATCTAATTCTTTCTAGGAACTATATGAGATGCAATCAAGTGATATGGGTATGAATTGATGCCAAGTGCTATGAATAGAAGCTTCCTAGGCATTCCACCAAACACCTTAGATGCACTCCTAGTGATCAATTAGTCATGCATTCAAATAAAGTCCCAATCCATAGGCAATCCAAGAGGAAGGTAAATCAACATCCTAAACTCTAGCACCCAACATCTAAATCACATCATCAATTACTTGGAACCATAAAAGTGCTTAGCTAGCAATAGATCTAGCAATAACACCAACAAAAGTAAGAGAAATCATAATAGAAATGACAAGGAAATGAAAAGGAATTGAAATGCTCCACAAATCTTCAATATCCAAGCTTGATCATCCACAAATATTTGAAAATACCAAAGAAGAAAGAGGGAAAATAACTAGGGTTCTAAGAGAAAGTGCTCAAGTGAAATACAAGTGATAAAAGTTGCCAATTGAGGAAAATAACTAGCTATTTATAGTTTTTCCACACATTGGGGTTAAATTGCAAATAATAGAAACTTGAGTTGAGAAGGTGGGGTAAAATCTGTAATTTTCGAAAAGTTGAGTGAAGGGTTGACTAGTGCATTCCCGTTTGACTTGTGCATTTCCGCCCACATTTCGCAGTTTGCGCGCTCTCACGGTTTTGGCTCGTTCTCTCTCGTCCGACATCGGAAAATTAATCCGCAAAGTGCTACGGCTTCCTCTTTCGATCCTCTTCGACATAGAATAACTCAAATGTGCCCAGAAAATTTCCACAGCACCTGAAATCAGCATGGAAACCGAGAGAAATTGCAAAGCATATAGAAAATGTATAAATTGTGAAAACCTATCATTTCCTATTCATTTAAGCACAAATCCTAACCAAAACACGCATCGAGATGCAATCTAAAGCATGCTAAATATGTGGTTATCAAACTCACCAACTAACAAGGTGAACTGAATGTGTTCTGAAACTGCTGTAACTTTTGACCCGGCTTTCCTTCGGATTCTTCACAACCTTAAGATTTTGATAAACAAAACAATTTAGTTATTACTTTTCATATCATAAAGGAAATATGGCCCCGAAACCGCTTCTGATTACTTGATTGATTTACTATGAACAATGTAGCTGGAACATATTCACAATATACATGCTAGGATTCTCTGGGAATAACATCAATCTTGAATTCAATATATATATTCATTCTATAATACGACTGCCATCTTAGGCATCTTTTGTAACAGGGAAAATAACAGGGCAAATTCATAAACGCATCATCAAAATCAGCTAGAGCTTCAAAAATAGGCCGGAGGTTAGCACTCCGGATTCATAGGCTTTTACAGCGCTTACAATTAGCAAATCTAAACTCGCATATAAAGAGAAAAATTCAACACCTCAAACACGAGTTTCCCTTCGACAGGGTATCTATCACAATTTTCCGCCCAAAAATGGAACATAATCTTAAAATCACGCCACATTCTGTAGTTTACAATCACGGAGAGCTCAGCAAAACTCAGGCAATAGTATACGTATCTGGGTTTTCGCCGATTAAATAACAAATACAGCATACCCATTCAATCTAATATCAAGCTTTCTCGCATTTTTCACATAAGGACATGACAGGCAAAATCATCCGTAGCATTGCAACAGCGAGCTAGAATTTCATATAAAACAGGGGAAATCGATATCTTAGACTCAGTATTTTCCCACAGACGGCGCCAGTTGATAGATCCGGGTTGGAGATCCACAACAATTTAAGAGATTATTCATCATATTTTGCAAGGAGCGTTCATGGATAACACGTTGTAATGATAAAGAGCGAGAGATTCATGTGTTTGAAGATCCGTAATCATGTATTTTGTGCAGAGCATTGTTTGCATAGAAATAATGAGTGGTGATCAAGCTATATACTTAAATAAAGGGCGTACTTGACCATAAACTAGTAAGATCCACAGAGTTTAGCACTCATACGAGCAGATAATAAAGGAACGAAGTAAGGAGAAAAGAGAGAAGCGCGGAGCTCGGAACTCAGCTAAGCTTCATTCCCTCCGGATAATGAGGGTTTTACCTTAGGCTCAAGTTTGGGGGTGAAGAAGGCTCTTCTCGGCGTCGAGAAGGAGGGATAACAATGGCCGTGGAGGAGATTTCCCAAAAGGAGACCTCGGCAGCCTTGACTGCTTGAGCTCAAAGGAGCCCGTGGAGGAGTGTGTGAGTGAATGAAACAGTACGCCAAGAGCGTGTGTGTGTGAAGAGTTGTATTATGATGATTCTGGATCATGAGGTGTGCGATCACCTAGTATTTATAGATGTAAAGAGGGTGAAAAGGTGAATATTCATGCGAAGGAAGGACGTAAGAGGAATTCCTATGGAGACAAAATCCTTTCCGTCATCAATTTGGTGGTCCTCACTCTAGAGTATATAGAGTCACGCGGACTGCGTGTTTATGCAGATCCTTAGATCTCGGCAGATTCTTGTAGCTTCTGCATAAGCCAGGATCTGGGTAAATCCTTATAGTATCTCATCTAAGCCAAGACATCTGTATTGAGTAGATGTGAAAGCTAATCCTTGTCAGAACTTATCATCCTTCGTCCTGGCCAGGCATCTGCATTTGACGTAGCATCTAATGTCCTAGGGAAGCAGTTTTAACTACTATTCAAGGTTATGACGTGGCTAGTAGCAATTCCATCAAGAGACGTTGCTCCCACGGCTATAAGAGGCATGCTCTCCTAGTATTTAGAACTATTTTCTTAGCATAGCTGATATTTATCCCTATCACGCATCACGAGTAAAGACTCACTCTTGATCAAGTGAAAACTTAGGTCAAGAGGTTTAGCCAAACACTGTAGATCTAGCTTGCAGCTAGGTCTTAAGTATTGAAGCGAGCTCTTTACTTGTCACTCTGAGTTAAAGGAAAAGAAATTGAAAAACTTCAAAACACGTATTCACCCCCCCCCCCCCCCCCCCTTCTACGTGTTTTTCCTCTAACAAACCAGGACCAACAAGTGGTATCAGAGCAGCGGTTCTTTCGAGCCACTGCTTTGCATATCCGAAGCGAGTTCCCTCTCGCTTCAGTTGTCTCACTGAACCGGATCCAGTTTTTCCAAGTGCATAAAACCCTCACCCACGCATAATGCATTACTGCTGATAGTTTGCTATGTCTACATACAGTGCATCAAATCTTTCGCAGTTCTCTATTGAAGGGTATGAGACATGGTGTTTTCGAGTAGAGATCTTCCTCAGTTCCATCCACGACAGAATGTGGGAGGTCATAGAGGAAGGACCGATCGAAATCAAGAAAGCTATCTCTGTGAATGTTCCAGCTGCTGAAGGTCGCGCAGCCCATGTCAGGCAAGAATATGTTGAGAAAGACAAGGATGAGTACAACTCCAACGACTTCTAAATCGCCAATCTTGACAAAATCGCACGTCACACGATGCAGAGCACTATGTCGGACGCCTATCTGCCAAGGATTAGAAAGTGTGCAACGGCGAAAGAAATGTGGGAAACCCTAGCCCTCATTTCTCAAGGAACGGACAAGATTAAGGAGAACAAGCTCACCGTACAGATGCGGGAGTTTGAAGGCCTTATAATGAAGTCGGGAGAATCCATAGATGCCTTCGAGCTGAGAGTTACCAACATTATTGCTACTCTCAACTCACTCGGGAAGGAACTCACAGACAAGGAGGTGAACCTCAAGATCGTTCGAGCTCTCACACGAAAGTGGCAGACCATGAAGGAGCTGTATCTGGCAACGAAGGACTTGTCAAAACTCACGCCGGAGATCTTGTTCTCCGAGCTCAAGGCTCACGAGTTCGATCTTAATCGAATGAGTCTTCATGAAGAAGATGAAGCTCCTACACCTTCGAAAGGAGTCGCTTTCAAAGCTGTAGAAGGGCCAAGCGACCAGACACTCGCTAAGATGTCAAGAGAAGAGCTGGAAGAGCATGTTGCGTTCTTATCTAAGAATTTCAACAAGATGAACTCTCGCGTGGGCAAGTACAAGAGGTTTTACAAACAGTACAAGGGAAGGAGCACTGAAGCTCGTGACGGAAAAAGAAAGAGAGAAGAGACGTCCAAGACGATCCCCAGAGACTTGATGGATGTGGAGTGCTATCACTACCATAAGATGGGCCACTACAAATCTAACTGCCCAAAGCTAAGTGCCAAAGAGCGAGAAGAACTGAAGGCCAAGAGAGAAGCTCCCCGGCGAGTGCTTGTAGCGAGTGAAACACCAGTCGCTTCAACTGAAGATGTCTGAAGCGACTCGGATGCATTCACTGATCCCAACTCAAGTGAGGGAGAAGATCTGGGATTGATGGCGCTCACCGATGAAGATACTGGGGAGGTATTTTTCTGTCCTTCATCTAGTTCAATTACACTCGCACACACTCACGAAGAGGAAGTTCATTCCTCGACATGGAGTGAGTTACTTGACAAACACTACAAATTGTCAAGCGACCATGAAATGTTGAAACAAGCTATGTCTAATAGCGAGAAGGAGAACCGAAAGCTAGCCACTGAGCTTGACCAAGTCAAACTTAACTTAAGGACTATGACTAGTAAGTTCGAGGATCTCTTTGCTAGACATCAAATCTTGGAAGGAAGGTATGAAACCCAATCCAATCTAGTGGCCAATTTGAACAAAGCCTCGTATGCAAGGCAGACACTAGAGAGCTCACTTCTACCTTTTGGTAGAAAGGGAGGACTCGGATATGAGGGTGGACCTTCCAAGCCCACAGTCTTTGTTGGTGCTTCTATCACAACACCATCAGTTCCTTTGGATGTGCCCACTGCCTCCAAAGTAACCACCAACAAGGACAAAGGCAAAATGGTTGAGAACCCTAAAAAGAAGCCAATGAAGATGTCTATATCTTCAAGGGCAAAATCTAAGGGTAACCAAAGTTCAACAGTCCCTAGCACTCACAATGCTAAAACATACCAATCAAAGGGTAAAGGGAAAACTGTCGAAGCTTCTAAGTCTCAAACCAAGACACGAGAGACAAAGGATCTTCCTTTTAAGAAGAGAAGTAATGTCTATGTGTCACGTGAGCCGGATTGGAGATGGTCCAACCGTACTCATGTTGAGGGGGAAGTATTTAAAGCACCAAGGAGGTCGCTTCAAAACTCAAAGGTTCCTCAAGCGAGTCAGGGTCAAAACCCTACTTTGACCGCTTCATGGAAACCAAGCGTGCCGCTTCAAAAGACTGGAAACCCTAAGTCAGTCTCTAAGCCTGTAGCTAATCTGAAGCGAGTCACTTCAAGAAATAAGCAAAAGGGTAAGAGCGTAGGTGTGTCTCAAGCGAGCCACTACCCCTCATGCACACACTGTTGCACCTGTGAAGCTGTCTCTAAGCAGAAGTCACAATATAAGAAGGTCAAGAAGCCCAAAACACAAGCTAATTCTCAGAAGAGAATGAAGCAAGTGTGGGTACCGAAAGGGACTAACCTGCAAGGACCCAAACTAATTTGGGTACCAAAACTTGTCTAATTGCAGGTGAGCGCCATGGACCCCATGCCAAGTGAAGGTCAACAAATCTGGTACTTGGACAGTGGATGTTCAAGACATATGACTGGCATGAGAGCTCTACTTCAAGATTATATTGAGAAGAAAGGTCCACACGTAACCTTTGGTGACAACTCTCGAGGAAGCACTAAGAGATACGGCACACTGAAGATCGGAAAGATCAAAATTGAAGAAGTTTCCTACGTGGAAGGACTGAAGTACAACTTGTTATCCATCTCACAATTCTGTGATAAGGGATACAAGGTGGAGTTCATCTCCAACAAGTGCATTGTGAAGAACAAGCTCACTTCCCAGATTGTGCTCACTGGAATTAGACAAAGGAATGTCTACATAGCACAATGGGATAGCTGCAAGGAGGAGACGTGCTTGGTCGCTAGGAGTGCTACTGAAATTGGATGGCTATGGCACAGACGCTTGAACCATCTCAACTTCAAGACGATCAATCGCTTAGCTCGGAAAGGCTTGGTGCAAGGCATACCTAATGAGGTCTTTGTCAAAGACCATGCTCACCATGCCAACGAGGGAAGCAAACGAAGAAGCAATTCGCCAGTCTTGAAGAAGCTTCATCCAAGTGAGTGCTCAAGCTACTACACATGGATCTGTTTGGACCAGTCACTCCAGTCAGTGTAAATGGAAGAAAATACACTCTCGTTGTAGTCAACGACTTCTCTCGCTACACTTGGGTTGTATTTCTCTTTAGTAAGAAGGAGACACTGTCCAAGCTACCTCAACTGCTCAAGCGACTTGCTGTGGAGAAGAATCAAGCGATTGCTACCATTCGCTCCGACAAAGGCACTGAGTTCCTGAACTCAACCATTGAAGCATACTGCATGGTGTAACAGCCGCAGTTTTTCTTAGTGAGTAATAAAAACTTCGGCATTATTTTAAGAAATAAAAGTAATGTTGGGAGTATTATTATTATTAGGAGTAAAATATTAAAGAACTACTAATAGTAGTGACACGTTAGTAACATTACAACTTCTCAAGACGAGAACCGAACTAAATAAGAAAGGACGATTAAACGAATCAGTAAAAGAAAAATTCAGTATTTAATTTTGGGCCGAGGCCCATTTGATAAGTACAAGGCCCACTTAACAGTTACGAGGCCCAATTAATTGTTCAAAGTCCAGTTAATTATCGAGGCCCACTTCATGATTATTAGTTCGATTTTATTTAATTGGCCCAAGAGAGGGAGCCCACTTCAGGTTTAATATTCACAAACAATATAAAAGCCCAGGACCCAATTATCAAGCCCATAGTATTTACATGTGGATAAATGCATAATAAAAATAAAAGAAAAGAAAAGAAAAGAAGTGATGAAGCGGCAGAACACAGAAAAACACAATCTGGTTTCAACTCTAGTAATTTCCCCTAAGCACAATTAGGGAACTATTACCACTTTTATAATTACAATAAGAAGGAGATTAATTTAGGAGTTGTAGAGATCTCCCAAGCTCTCCCACACGTGTCACCCATGCAAACTCCTCTCTTCATTTGAAGCCATACCACCTACACAAGTGAGAAGCACAATCACCCATCATCCAACAACTTAGAGAGAGAAAGCAAATAGAGAAGAGCCCTACTCCCCATTTCCCCCTTCCTTGTGCGAGAGGAAGAGCAGCCCCAATTCTCACAATAGCCTCCATTACCTAACCAAAGAACTCACAAAAATCAGCCCATAAGCATTCAATCAAGTAATCACAACAAGGGAGCAAGATAGATAGCAAATGAAGAACAAATCTAAGCAAGGAGAGGAGGCCGATTTCCAGCCAAGGAGGTAGCCGGAAAACAGCCTCCGACAGCCCCTTCCAAGCACCGAATCTCCTACGGTAACCCCTCTCACTTGCCCTTCAAGAACCCAACATGCATATACATTAACTAGGGATCACCTCCTTATCTCTAGAGTGAAGAACGAGGGGAGAAGAAGGTTTTCGAAGCAAGACTAGAAGAGGACAGCCCCCACTCGGAAGCTAGAAAATCGATTCCAGTCTTCTAATGGTGAGAAAGAACCCCCACTCTTCCCCTAGCATGAGTATCAAGACCCCTAACACTTAGAAATCAAACATGCAAGTGTAGGCTTCAATTGCATCAATATAGAGAAGGAACAAGAGGGAGGAAGCAACAAGAGAAAGGGGACAGCCACCATTTTAGCTCAAGAACTCAGTTTTTCAACCTCAAGGATTGCAAGTAAGACTCCTCATCACTCTCTCTAAGAACTATAAGCCTTTAAACATGCAACCCCATTAGAACCACCAAAAACCAACTAGAAGCATAATCTAGTACTCTATCACCCCTTTCAAGCATGAAACATAGTTAAAACCTCAAAATTTACACATGAGAAGCATAGCGATCACCTAGAGACAATGCATGTTATGTTGGAGGCTAAGAATCAAAATTGAAGCATGTTTAGATCACATAAGAACCCCCTCTAGAAGGCCTAAGACATTGCATGTATAATAATCCTCAATCCAACACTTCAAGTCAACAAAGACACCAATTTCAAGCATACAAAATCTAGAAGCTTGCTTCCAATTAAGGCATAAAACATTCAAGTAAAATCAGCCTTTGAATGCCTTCCAATCAAACCCCATAAGCCTCTAAATCAACTATTATAACCCATAATCGAATTGAAAGAGAAACGAGAGATTTCGGTGAGGATTGAACCTGCCCGAAAAGAGGAGGAAGGCCAAGGGTGAAATTGAGTTGAAACCGGAGCACCCAAACCCTCCCAAGCATCACCTGAGGTTACCACACCCTCCGACGACGAGGCACTGCTGGCCATCGGAGAGATGGCAGCAGACGGCAACTGGTGCGACGGCAGCAGGGGCACGGCGGCTCAAGCGTGGCAGAGACGGAGGCGTTCTGATCGGAAGAAGCAGCGACATAGAGAAGAGAGTCACGGCCATCGCACCGCATCGACGGAGCCACCACAGCCGGCGCCGGAGATGCCGGAATCTGACGGCCACCCGAGTTCCCCAAATTGTTGAATTTCTCGAATTAGGGCTCCCCTTGCATTAATCGAGAATTGAGAGGGAGAGACGAGGACCGACGGCGGAGGAGGAGGCCACCGGCCGACGCTCGATGGTGGAAGGAGCAGCATCGGCGACGGCAAACTGCCGAGAGAGAAGGAGAGTTCAGTGAGAGGAAGAGAGAGTTTCCGCGTTTGAGAGAGAGACCTGATTTTGGGTGTTTGCCAAGTATTGGATCGGGCCAAGGAAGGTTACTGGGCCGGAATTATTATTCGTTTGGGCTGGGCTACTAATTCAGTTGGGCCGAGATTAATTAATTGTTGGGCCGAGCCTCATAATTGGAATGGGCCGAGATTAAAAGAAACCGATTGGGCCAGGATATTTCATTGGGCCGATATTTAAATCAGAAGACGAGGGCCGCACGTAATAATTTCCCGAACTCGAGTTAGTAATTTTTCCGAGATTAAATAATTCTATTGGGCCTCAAGTAAATTATAAGCCTCAGATCTAATAATAAATCAAATCCAGTAATATAGATCTTATAAGTGTAGACCACTTATATCGTGTAATAAAATCACTAAGCCTCATTAATGGCTTAATTGAATATCCTGCGATTTCTGTCGAGGACGAAAAGACTATAAGACACAGGAAGCGATCTAAGTGATCGATTTCAAGTTAGAATCTAGAAACCCTCGATTAAAAGAATAACCATTATAACGTTATCAGTATAGGAGAACATAACCTTGATAAAAGACAACCTTCGCATAGATCGATAAGATTATCGATTTCATTTCCAGTTTCTCATTTTACGTTCTTTGAACGAGGTTAGGCGAAGGAGCAAGCCGAGGCTAAAGAAGCACCTCAGAGTTACGGTTATATTCAGGAAAGCAATTGAGGTGGGCTTTCAAACTAAAATGTTTCCTTATGTTATAGTTCTTTCTTTAAAAGCATTGTCATGCCATAAATGCTTTGTTTTGTATGATGTCTATCTGAAGGGCTTCAGCCATAGGGCTTCGGCCACAGTTATCAGAAAGAATTCGGGTCTATCGGGGTCGCTCCTCGATGGACTTAGTGCACTTAGTTATGTAGACCGTGAGCTACGTATTGGCCGGTCGAGGTATCCGGAGGAGTGGCCACTCCTTCCGGGTACACCAGAATCAGTCCAGATATGACGGATTACACCAGAAAAATAGCTTGCAAGCGCTCTTCTAGTTTAAACTGTTTTCCGTGAGCATAGGTTTTTCCTAAAACCCCTATGCCTCACTTTAATGGCTGACAATAAAATGTTTTGGCATGTGTCCACTAAGTACTTTAAAGTACTCAGCCCTGTGCATATTTCCCATGCGCAGGTTAAGCAGGATGAAGTGAAGTTGCCGGTGGAGCTTTTGTCGAGCATGAAAGTGTTGAAGCCTCTTGGTGGTGCATGTCTCCATACATGCATCTCACGTTCTTCCGCTGTGAAACTTATGTAGATAGGCTCAGTTCAGTTCTGTGTATCGTTGCAACACATGGGTTCTTCATAGACGATGCTTTCTTTGTATGAACAACGCTTCCGCTTATATCGTGTAAAACGCTTTTGTTGATGAACAATACTTTTCCTCCATCCATTCTCGACGAATGATGGGGAGTTCGAATGTAATCTAATGTCATGTCTTCACGTCAAATCACCTCATGTCTTCTGTTATTTTATTTCGTTTTCCCTTTTTCTTGAGTCGCGACCTCGCTTGGCAAGTTTAGCGGGGCGGGTCGTGACAGAGTGGTATCAGAGTATTTGGTTCGCTCTGAAATCCAAGAGTCTTCTTCTTCCAGTAAAGTCTAGACTTGATTCGCTAGACTTGTAAAGTCCTTCGACAAAAGCTCGGCACTTCACGACATCATGCTCGACCAGGACAGAGAAGAGGTAACTCTCACATGCCAGTGTGAGAACATAGTCAAGATAACATAGAGCTCACATACAGTAGAAAAGCCAAGGCCTTTCTAGAGAACATAGCTCGCTTGAATTAAGTGCTTTCCCTTTATCACGTACTAGGGTAGTGATTGGACGAAGAAATTCTTCTAACCTCAGTTATGGCACAAGAATGATGTTGAGACGAGGAAACAAGAGAAGCTCTACACGAAATGCCAACTCAAGGAAGCAGTGATAACTCCCTGGAAAGCTATTCCATTTAAAGGGGATATGTCAGATCAAGGAAGATCAAGCAAAGAAGTGCAAGAAGATCTGAACGAGTGTCATCTAAATCAATGACATAAGCCTCTAACTTTTCCGCCTCTGTACGGAAAGAAACGAAACATATTCAATTACGCTTCCTAAAGATAGTAAGAGATGATACCAGAATCTTAAACAGGAATAAAAGTTTCATATGGTGGCACAATAAAAGATAAGTCCACTAGAATTTCCTGGATGTTTCCGCATCCATGGTTAAAGGAAGAAAACATTACTAGAAACTGAAGAAGGAAATCAAGGAAAGGTTAAGGTCTTGTCCAACTTAGAGCTCTCGGGTATATAGACGTTAGAATCTCAGTTTTCCCTGATGTTGTACTCATGAGAATAATTATGATAGAACGTGTTAGCCTCTACCTTCCTGAGTAGAGAATTGTGCCTGAAGAATGTAGTAAAGTGAGACCATTAGCCATGCTTATTGATGAACTCGTAAGAGTGAATATTGATATCCAAGACCAGCTCAGAAGCTAAAGCGATAGAATATGCTTGATTTTTATGGATAATGGGACCAGACTATACGATAAAAGAGACTAAGGCGTGGCATTAAATGCCAAAAACAACGAGACATTAGCATGTTAACGTCCCAAATACGACTTGAGGAAGTGTAAAGAAACCTCACACCCGGAACTAAGGGGCTGACGAAGAAAGAAATTTGTATCTAGTCGGATCGCGACCTAGTATCCTATTTCATTAGGACATCAGAAGGCAAGCAATGGGGAAATATGATTATCCTTAGAAATAACTCTACGTTATTAGCGCTGACAAGCAAGTCAAATTTCCATATGTCAAGATCCTTTATGCAAGTGCGAGGTATTAGAGTGTTCACGGAGGTACGTAGGCTAGAAGAGACCTTACATTCTGATGCACTGCATTTTTGAAACCCTCTCGTTGAAACTCTTGAAACCAGAAAGTCCCTTGTAATAAACGTGGAGCCGAGAAATTCCAAATCTAAGGAATTGTTTACCAGGTCTTGTACGATTTTCTGTGTCCTTGTGAATCAAAAGTCACCAGTGTATGAGAAACAATCTTTCATTCATGTGACCGGAAGGATGCTTATGTGGGACTGGCCACCTCACATAATCTCTTTCTCGGTAGCGTCACTATCAGACAAGAAATCGGATGGGTATCGACAAAAGGGGTCCCCCACCCCCCCGACCCCTGTCAATTCATTTCTACCCTCTGGTTATTTCTTCAGAACTTGTCTGGTAATTCCTTGATGAGCTATTTTGGATAATTGACATCCCAACTTGGACCCTTACACGAATGTTTTCCAGAGTCAACCCACAATGTTCTTATCCCATCTTGATCAAGTTTGTCATCCTAGAATGATAAGACTGTGAGGATTAGTTAAACTGCAAGTTATAGAGTATGACTTAAGGTTACACACTCTTTTGAGTTGTCAAATGTTTACGCATAAAAAGGGGTGTATGATAGACAAACTGTTAAAAGTATTGCACGAGACTCGAGTTGACAATGCGGTGCTAACCCGTTTTACTTGTGACAGTAAAATAGAGACTCCGCAACCTCCCCAGCAAGATTTTGAATATCATAACTCAGAGGAGGAAAGCTTAATAGTGAAATTAAGAGACATGCTGGGTGAAGCCAGAATTCAGAGGATAGAAACAAGCATCACGATGCACGCAATAGTAAGTGGCATAAAGCTAGTCAGACTCCCCAACAAGTCCAGAAACAGAAATACAATGACAAAATGCAAAACTCACAAGTTAAATACTCTAGGGAGTTCCCCAAGAGAAGTGTACCGATGATCCATAAATCCAACACTAAGAGCTAACAATATTAGAGTCTAATTTAGACCCAAGATAGTAAGACCATGAGTAGAAGAAGCTCGAACAGATGAGGTCCCCGTGGACATGAAAGTTTAGAATCCTCCAATGGATTGAAAATAATAAGAATATCAGAACATAAGCGACCCAAGGTCGAGTACTATACTTGTCAAAAACACGACGTGTTGTCATTCCTAAGATCCAGATTAAACCAGCAGCTAAAGGAAAGACAGTATCCCATGATTGAGGTCGGTGACCTGACATTATTTGGGATTTCTCCCAGCTCGAGGATCAGAAACCTCTTAGAATATTGACGTGGACCAGACTAGAACATAAATTCATACATAGACATAAGTTATGTGAAAATAGTGAGACATAAATTATTCACCCAGAGAGGAATAATTATAGTATGACATTAGTCGGCCAGACATAGTAATAAATTGTAGTAGACTACAAAACACTAGATGCTAGCCGATGTCATGGAAGGAAACGCTAGAAGAACTTTCCCATACTAAACGAAATGAAATGAGGAGCCATGAGAGGCCATAAATAAAAGTTGATGTAGATCCTGAGTTGGACAAGTTCTCAAAAGAAGTGTAGAGTAGGGCAACGGTGTGCTTCATAACTTTGAGAGAATCAAAGGAATAGTGCATTACGATCTTAACCACCGAGACTAGACCACAGGTAAACCAAGAATGGTGAAATTTTAACTATATAACCACATAGACATGATACCTTGAAACACCAAAGTAGTATGAGCGATGCTCATATAATAGATCAACTATAAGTACCACCTTCGGGTAAGTCGTAAGATTTGTTATTATTGCAAAGTTGGTATAGTTCTCTCCACGAGACGTGTGCAAGATGGACAATAGAGCAAAGGAAATGCGAGTGAGAATAAGCATTGAATGAGGCGTAAGTCTAAAGGGTCTAAACATGGTTATGGGACACCTAAGGAACCACGACTCAATAACAGAAAGGAATGAAATGTACGCCGATAGTAATGACGCACGTTGGAATCAAGATGTGCGAGGACTAGTGAAAGAATATACTAAACAATATAGAGATGACCCGATAAAATATATGAGGGACATATTCTTTTAAAGAAAAGACATGGTTGTCTAAGGAGCCGGTTAACTCAGATATAAAATAGTTTGGGATGTGACTTTAATCATTAACCAACGAGCTATAAGGGACAATAAATTAGGACGAACTTATTTTGTTTTAAGTAATTAAATCGCATCATAAGAAAAGATGATAATGGAAGAAAAATTTATCCTGGAATCCTCAGGGTTGTAAAAGTCGAACGACAGCCGTCTAGATCAGACTCATAAACAGGAAAGAAGGCGAGCCTTCGATATGTCGAATTATTGAAACTCCGAGTGGATACTCAAAACCATAGTATTATCTTCGTAAACCCCTTGCAATAATGATAACCCATATCCTAAGTGTCGCGAAAATAGAATTAATGGTATGTGAGGTACAAACACACGAGATCGTTAAAACATATAGAAGGGATGTTAATCGAGTGAATGAAGAAGTGTTTTACTAGGTAGAAAACTATACGACTGAAACCTTGGTTTCATTTCAAAGAAGTAATTATTGCCCCGTCATCAAAGCTTACAAACTAAGACAGTGAGACTACCTAACTAGATCTTCTAAAATCTCTAATAGAGATGTAAGTTAGCCTCGAGAAGGATGGTAATAGAAATGAGAACTTTTGGTCCGCAGTAACATCAAAGTGCACTAGTGCATACAATAGACGACTAAAAGATAAAACTACGAAGTCACGTATATCATGAAACTTGATTATAGGAGTATATCTCAACCCAAAATGTCCCGTTATGGGCGAGACACAAGACATGTAGTGTATTTGCGATAATGAGTGGAGACTTTATATAATTAATGGAATCGACTCAAGAAGTCATCTAGGCAGTATGAAGGGAGACGGGTGAACTAAAGCCCTAAAATGAAACCTTAAAGCCTTGAGTAACACTTAGAAAGAAAGAAACCTGCTATTAATCAAGAATACCTCTTTACAACTTATGAAGGATAAGACGATACATTAAGGAGGGTAAACAGTAGAACTCGTGAGATCTCCTCTAGAAACAGACACCCGCACATGATGCCTTAAAAGTACTATAATTACATGTGAATGAATAACGAATGAGCCGCTACCACCTACGTTGCCAAGATTAATTGACCAGCTAAGTATGACACTAGCCGGACTTACGAGGCATTATATCTAGACACCCTAGATTCATAAATGACTGATATAAACCACATTCCTACAATAGGGAATATAGCCATGGTGATACCTCTACGACGAGTGTCAAGATTGTCGATATAACACGTATGACAAGCATAGGCACGGTACTTATCTCTACCATACACAGACAAGGGTGAATAAAGATGCACAGTGCTACAAGTGATCCAGAGACGATTGACCTCAACCAACGAGTTAAAACAAAAATAACTATTTGATAATAGTTAATACCTCGATTATAAAGCTAACTGCAGTGAGCAAGTAGATCATGGCGGCGCTAGCATAAAGACCAAAGAGAAAATAGACTCGAGCGAAATACAAGTTCGAAACGATCAATATCCTGACCCTAGTATTGTCAGTGACACATGATCACACTTGCGAAAAGAGTAGATAGAAGGGTACATGGACTTAAGTATATGACTAAAGTATATAAAAATTTGGGAAAATGCCTAAGGCTGACAAAGAAGGTCTAGACGCTCACAGACTAATGCTATCACCTAACAATAGGATGAGTTCGTACGGTCTACCGAAGTGCTAGTGCTCTAATGCAAATAGCAACTTGTGAACTCATAGCATGCCTAGTACCGATACAGATTCGATCAGTGTATCACGAAGATATTTATTCCATAAACGATGAGGATCATGACGAGCATGTGGTCTAAAGGTAACAAGGTTAACACGAACCGGCCAAGAAATATAGTTACTTGAAACGGCTAGTACATAAGATCGATTGGAGACGGAATAAAAGAACCTTAAGATGAACATGAGTCACCTGCTAACACCGATAAGTTGAATTACGATTCGAACTAGGGGGCAAGCCTTCCTAAAGGTTCCACATTTTATACAATAGCCAGAACTAGTGCGAAAGGAAGACTAATAACAGTATATTGGACCCCACGAGTGCCTAGAGAAGATAAGACCAACATCATGAAGGTTAACATATCAGTTTCGTCAAACTTCAAAAACCTATTTAAGGAGGTGATACATGATGGGGACGGAAACTGGAAAACGATGTGACCCCTAATTCAATTACTTTAGACCCACCATACACCATAGACCCAGTATCGTGCAATGCACCACACAAAGAATAAAGTGTAGACCACCACTCTACTGAGATGAGGTGGGAGAATAAAAGGATTAAGGTCGGTATACGACCAAAGAAACGGTTGAGATAATGCACTAAATTGGAGACGTAGTAAAAGAGACTTATAGTAGACAGAAGTCTTACGATGACGATGTAGATTCGAGTTACACCTCGAAGCAAAAGATAAGGTCTCCTTGAAAATTTCCCACCAAGGGAATGACCAGATTCAGAATTAAAGGCTAATTGGAACCTCGTTCCATCAGACCTTACAAAGTTCTAGGAAAGGTAGGACCTGTGGTGTACAGGTCAGCGTCACCTCCAAACCTAGGAAGCGATCACAACGTATTCCATGTATCCCAATTAAGGAAGTATGTGTTCGATCCCAAACACGTACTACGACAAGAGGAAACAGTTATAGAACCCGATTTGAGCTACGAGACGAAACCTGAAGCCATAGTAGAACGGAAAATTCAAACAGCTTAGGGATAAGCAATTCCCTCTAGCGAAGGTGCAGTGGGAAGCACCACAGACAGGAGGAAACCCGTGGGGGGTTGGAAGACAAAGTGAAAGAGAAATACCCGATTTGTTTATAGAAGGTAATTAATTTCGGGACGAAATTTTTCGTAAGGGGTGTAGGATGTAACAGCCGCAGTTTTTCTTAGTGAGTAATAAAAACTTCGGCATTATTTTAAGAAATAAAAGTAATGTTGGGAGTATTATTATTATTAGGAGTAAAATATTAAAGAACTACTAATAGTAGTGACACGTTAGTAACATTAGAACTTCTCAAGACGAGAACCGAACTAAATAAGAAAGGACGATTAAACGAATCAGTAAAAGAAAAATTCAGTATTTAATTTTGGGCCGAGGCCCATTTGATAAGTACAAGGCCCACTTAACAGTTACGAGGCCCAATTAATTGTTCAAAGTCCAGTTAATTATCGAGGCCCACTTCATGATTATTAGTTCGATTTTATTTAATTGGCCCAAGAGAGGGAGCCCACTTCAGGTTTAATATTCACAAACAATATAAAAGCCCAGGACCCAATTATCAAGCCCATAGTATTTACATGTGGATAAATGCATAATAAAAATAAAAGAAAAGAAAAGAAAAGAAAAGAAGTGATGAAGCGGCAGAACACAGAAAAACACAATCTGGTTTCAACTCTAGTAATTTCCCCTAAGCACAATTAGGGAACTATTACCACTTTTATAATTACAATAAGAAGGAGATTAATTTAGGAGTTGTAGAGATCTCCCAAGCTCTCCCACACGTGTCACCCATGCAAACTCCTCTCTTCATTTGAAGCCATACCACCTACACAAGTGAGAAGCACAATCACCCATCATCCAACAACTTAGAGAGAGAAAGCAAATAGAGAAGAGCCCTACTCCCCATTTCCCCCTTCCTTGTGCGAGAGGAAGAGCAGCCCCAATTCTCACAATAGCCTCCATTACCTAACCAAAGAACTCACAAAAATCAGCCCATAAGCATTCAATCAAGTAATCACAACAAGGGAGCAAGATAGATAGCAAATGAAGAACAAATCTAAGCAAGGAGAGGAGGCCGATTTCCAGCCAAGGAGGTAGCCGGAAAAAAGCCTCCGACAGCCCCTTCCAAGCACCGAATCTCCTACGGTAACCCCTCTCACTTGCCCTTCAAGAACCCAACATGCATATACATTAACTAGGGATCACCTCCTTATCTCTAGAGTGAAGAACGAGGGGAGAAGAAGGTTTTCGAAGCAAGACTAGAAGAGGACAGCCCCCACTCGGAAGCTAGAAAATCGATTCCAGTCTTCTAAAGGTGAGAAAGAACCCCCACTCTTCCCCTAGCATGAGTATCAAGACCCCTAACACTTAGAAATCAAACATGCAAGTGTAGGCTTCAATTGCATCAATATAGAGAAGGAACAAGAGGGAGGAAGCAACAAGAGAAAGGGGACAGCCACCATTTTAGCTCAAGAACTCAGTTTTTCAACCTCAAGGATTGCAAGTAAGACTCCTCATCACTCTCTCTAAGAACTATAAGCCTTTAAACATGCAACCCCATTAGAACCACCAAAAACCAACTAGAAGCATAATCTAGTACTCTATCACCCCTTTCAAGCATGAAACATAGTTAAAACCTCAAAATTTACACATGAGAAGCATAGCGATCACCTAGAGACAATGCATGTTATGTTGGAGGCTAAGAATCAAAATTGAAGCATGTTTAGATCACATAAGAACCCCCTCTAGAAGGCCTAAGACATTGCATGTATAATAATCCTCAATCCAACACTTCAAGTCAACAAAGACACCAATTTCAAGCATACAAAATCTAGAAGCTTGCTTCCAATTAAGGCATAAAACATTCAAGTAAAATCAGCCTTTGAATGCCTTCCAATCAAACCCCATAAGCCTCTAAATCAACTATTATAACCCATAATCGAATTGAAAGAGAAACGAGAGATTTCGGTGAGGATTGAACCTGCCCGAAAAGAGGAGGAAGGCCGAGGGTGAAATTGAGTTGAAACCGGAGCACCCAAACCCTCCCAAGCATCACCTGAGGTTACCACACCCTCCGACGGCGAGGCACTGCTGGCCATCGGAGAGATGGCAGCAGACGGCAACTGGTGCGACGGCAGCAGGGGCACGGCGGCTCAAGCGTGGCAGAGACGGAGGCGTTCTGATCGGAAGAAGCAGCGACATAGAGAAGAGAGTCACGGCCATCGCACCGCATCGACGGAGCCACCACAGCCGGCGCCGGAGATGCCGGAATCTGACGGCCACCCGAGTTCCCCAAATTGTTGAATTTCTCGAATTAGGGCTCCCCTTGCATTAATCGAGAATTGAGAGGGAGAGACGAGGACCGACGGCGGAGGAGGAGGCCGCCGGCCGACGCTCGATGGTGGAAGGAGCAGCATCGGCGACGGCAAACTGCCGAGAGAGAAGGAGAGTTCAGTGAGAGGAAGAGAGAGTTTCCGCGTTTGAGAGAGAGACCTGATTTTGGGTGTTTGCCAAGTATTGGATCGGGCCAAGGAAGGTTACTGGGCCGGAATTATTATTCGTTTGGGCTGGGCTACTAATTCAGTTGGGCCGAGATTAATTACTTGTTGGGCCGAGCCTCATAATTGGAATGGGCCGAGATTAAAAGAAACCGATTGGGCCAGGATATTTCATTGGGCCGATATTTAAATCAGAAGACGAGGGCCGCACGTAATAATTTCCCGAACTCGAGTTAGTAATTTTTCCGAGATTAAATAATTCTATTGGGCCTCAAGTAAATTATAAGCCTCAGATCTAATAATAAATCAAATCCAGTAATATAGATCTTATAAGTGTAGACCACTTATATCGTGTAATAAAATCACTAAGCCTCATTAATGGCTTAATTGAATATCCTGCGATTTCTGTCGAGGACGAAAAGACTATAAGACACAGGAAGCGATCTAAGTGATCGATTTCAAGTTAGAATCAAGAAACCCTCGATTAAAAGAATAACCATTATAACGTTATCAGTATAGGAGAACATAACCTTGATAAAAGACAACCTTCGCATAGATCGATAAGATTATCGATTTCATTTCCAGTTTCTCATTTTACGTTCTTTGAACGAGGTTAGGCGAAGGAGCAAGCCGAGGCTAAAGAAGCACCTCAGAGTTACGGTTATATTCAGGAAAGCAATTGAGGTGGGCTTTCAAACTAAAATGTTTCCTTATGTTATAGTTCTTTCTTTAAAAGCATTGTCATGCCATAAATGCTTTGTTTTGTATGATGTCTATCTGAAGGGCTTCAGCCATAGGGCTTCGGCCACAGTTATCAGAAAGAATTCGGGTCTATCGGGGTCGCTCCTCGATGGACTTAGTGCACTTAGTTATGTAGACCGTGAGCTACGTATTGGCCGGTCGAGGTATCCGGAAGAGTGGCCACTCCTTCCGGGTACACCAGAATCAGTCCAGATATGACGGATTACACCAGAAAAATAGCTTGCAAGCGCTCTTCTAGTTTAAACTGTTTTCCGTGAGCATAGGTTTTTCCTAAAACCCCTATGCCTCACTTTAATGGCTGACAATAAAATGTTTTGGCATGTGTCCACTAAGTACTTTAAAGTACTCAGCCCTGTGCATATTTCCCATGCGCAGGTTAAGCAGGATGAAGTGAAGTTGCCGGTGGAGCTTTTGTCGAGCATGAAAGTGTTGAAGCCTCTTGGTGGTGCATGTCTCCATACATGCATCTCACGTTCTTCCGCTGTGAAACTTATGTAGATAGGCTCAGTTCAGTTCTGTGTATCGTTGCAACACATGGGTTCTTCATAGACGATGCTTTCTTTGTATGAACAACGCTTCCGCTTATATCGTGTAAAACGCTTTTGTTGATGAACAATACTTTTCCTCCATCCATTCTCGACGAATGATGGGGAGTTCGAATGTAATCTAATGTCATGTCTTCACGTCAAATCACCTCATGTCTTCTGTTATTTTATTTCGTTTTCCCTTTTTCTTGAGTCGCGACCTCGCTTGGCAAGTTTAGCGGGGCGGGTCGTGACACATGGAGCATGGGATTGCACACCAGACGTCCTCAGCACGCACACCTCAGTAGAATGGAGTTGCTGAAAGAAGAAATAGGATCATCAAAGGAGCCGTTCGCACCATGATTGCTGATTCGAAGCTTCCAATGAAGTATTGGGCTGAAGCTGCCAACACAGCATGCTATACACAGAATCGAACGCTTCTCAACAAACGCTTCGACAAAACACCATATGAAATATGGACAGGGAGAATTCCTAACATCTCTTATTTCCATATCTTTGGTTGTAGGGTCTTCATTCATAGTAATGGGAAGTCACAATCGAAAGCCTTTGAAAGCAAAGCTGATGAAGGAATATTTTTAGGGTATTCTACATCAAGCAAAGCTTACAGGGTGTTCAATTGTAAAACCCTAACTGTGGAGGAATCACCCCATGTCGTATTTGATGAGTCTTCTTTAAGCCTTCCACAGGAATAGGTTCAAGCGAATGAAGAAAAATCAATCGAGGAACCCGTCAATTCATTGACTTGGGACATGCTTGAAGATGATGAAGAAATCAATGATTCAAGTGAGCAGATTACCCAAAAGAAAGTTGAAGCTGCCCCCAAATCTCCTGAAGTTAGTGCAGGCCAAGCACCCAATCCAGTCGCTTCAGTTGGAGAAGCAAGCGACCCGAATGAAGAAGAAGAAGAAGCTGGTAGATCCAAGCATGCATGGCTCAAAAATCATTCACCTAGCCAAATCATTGGATATCTATCTAAAGGCGTGGTGACCAGAAGTCAAGTGTTTAGAGAAAGTGCTATGTTCAGTTGCTTTCTCTCAAATATTGAGCCAGCATGTGTGGAGGAAGCCCTAGCAGATTCAAATTGGGTGATTGCCATGTAAGAAGAGCTGAATCAATTCACCAGGAATGACGTATGGTACCTCGTTGATCGTCCTAAATTTCAGCATGTGATTGGCACCAAGTGGGTGTTCAAGAACAAGACGGATGAGGATCACAACGTCGTGAGAAACAAGGCTCGACTCGTCGCCAAGGGCTACTGCCAAGAGGAAGGGATTGAATTTGATGAGACCTTCGCTCCAGTGGCACGGCTTGAAGCGATCAGACTATTTCTTGCCTATGCAGCGGCTAAGAAGTTCAAGGTCTATCAGATGGATGTCAAGAGCGCATTTCTCAATGGCGAACTGAAGGAAAAAGTGTATGTGGAGCAGCCACCGGGTTTTGAGCAGGGAGATAAGGTGTATCGATTAAAGAAGGCCCTGTATGGTTTGAAGCAAGCGCCTAGAGCATGGTATGATACCCTATCTCAATTCCTAGTGGATAATGGATTCCACAAAGGAAAGATAGATCGGACTCTCTTCACCATCAATCATGGAGAAGATATGCTATGGGTCCAGATCTATGTGGATGACATCATATTTGGATCACCAAACCAGTCGCTTAGCGAGAAGTTTGGAGAGTTGATGAAGAAAAAATATGAGATGTCTATGATTGGTTTGATGAGTTGCTTCCTAGGTCTTCATGTGAAGCAGCAGGATGATGGAATTTTCATCAATCAAGCCAAGTACACTAGAGATATGCTTGCCAAGTTCGGTGTTCAGCATGCTAAATCTGTGAAGATCCCTATGAACACCAACTGGAAGATTGAGCCAGACCTAGATGGGAAGTCTGTGGATGGTACAAACTACCGAGCTTTGATCGGATCCTTTCTATATCTCACTGCAAGCAGGCCGGATATAGCGTTTGCAGTTGGAGTATGTGCTCGCTTCCAAAGCAATCCCAAGCACAGCCATCTTGAAGCTGCCAAGCGAATCCTTCACTATCTCAAAGGCACTGTCAACATGGGGCTGTGGTATCCAGCTGAAGATAATCTGGAGCTCACTGGATATTCTGATGCTGACTATGGAGGATGCCATGTTGATAGGAAATCAACATCGGACACCTGTCAGTTCTTGGGAAGCAAGCTGATCTCATGGTTTTCTAAGAAGCAAACCAGTGTAGCTACTTGTTGGTCCCGGTTTGTTAATAGGAAAAATACGTAGAGGGGGGGGGGGGGGGGTGAATACGTATTTTGAAGTTTTTCAACTTCAAATCCCTTAACTCAGAGTAACAAGTAAGGAGCTCGCTTTAAACTTAAGACCTAGCTGAAGCTAGATCAACAGTACGTAGCTAGCCTGCTTGACCGAAGTGATGACTTGATCAAGAGGGAGTCCTTACTCGTGTATGCGGAATTTGGTGAGCTAAAATCTTTTCCTAAGTAATTAAAATATCCAGATTAAGTTGTTTAGATGCAAGTGCAATGGATAAACAAAGTAAAGAGTTTAGGGTTAGAGAGATACGACACGAAGATTTATAGTGGTTCGGAGATAACACTCCTACGTCCACTTTGTTGCACGACGGCAACCGTTCTTTTCACTCAAGAACTTGAAGGTTACGGGTCCTTCAAAAACCTGGTCGAGATCGGGCTTCACTCGCCTGGATCTGACGAACAATGCAGTGATTACGGGTTCACTACTAAGACCTAAACTGGACACGAAACTTCACTCGTTTCTGTCCGAACAACAGGGAGATTCCGGGCTCTCCTTACAGCCTAGCTTCGATCGAGCTTTACACAAACGGTGTAAGTGTAAGCTTTGATCTTAACTCTATGATCGAGGCTTCTTCAATCGATGAAAGAAGAGCCTTGGATCGAAACAACCTAACGACAACACTCAAAAACCTAACAGACAAGTATAGGGTTTTTGGTTGACGACACACTATGAAGAACTCTTTACAGTAGATGCAAAGATTGGCTAGAGTTCTTCTTCTAAGCTTCGGATATATGAAGTGGGCTTAGAATCTAAGTGTGAAGGCTGTGAAGACGAGTTCCGATGAACTGGAAACTCGGAGAACACTTGAAAACAAAGACTCGAAGATTGCTAGAAAGCTGGGGAGTGTTTGTTTGCTGTATGCGCTCGAATGCTCAAGTAGTGTTCTACTCTTCTTCGTCTTCATCCTTCACTATTTATAGGCAGAGGGTTGGCTGAGATCCGTTGCTTGGTTGGTGGCCTTGTCCCTCCTCCTCTCGACAGTACTTGCGCAGGCTGGCAACTTTTCAGATGCGCAGTTTTGGATTTTTGCCGGAAATGGCTAAGTTCCAATTTCAACAGTAACTGGAGCGACCCAGTACTGTTACGGCGCCTTGTCGGCCTGGCAGTCAACTCTTCCGCTCCACTCCGCCTTTGACACGTGGAGATCTCGTAATTAATGCTACGATCTCCTGTTGACTGGAGTTCAAAATATGGGCGGGAGTTGTGCTGTCGCTTTCTGGTAGGTAGTGGCTTGCTTTGCTTTAAGTTGTAGCGTCCGCTCTGAAGTGAGTCGTTTCAGGATCATACTGTAGCGGGTCGCTTTCGAAACGAAGTTTCGTAGTGACCGCTTTAATAAGTGTTGACCCGCGTTGACTCGCTTCTGCTTTTCTTTGTAGCGTTCGCTTTGCTTCGCTTTGGTGGCTTCACTTTGACTCCACTGTAGCGCTCGCTTCGCTTCGCTGGTTTCGGCACGCTTCACTTCGGTTTGCTAGACTCGCTTCACTTTGGAAGAACACACTCAAGCGAGTGGTCTTCACTTGAATTCCTGCAGTCTAAAGCTAAGCAAAATAAAGCCATCCTAACAGATTTAGGCTTAGAAAAATTCTAGCCTATTAACTACATCAAAATGGGTCGCTTGGGAGCTGGACACTTGGGGTTTTGGGATCCAATAAAAAACAAATGGCTTCGTTTATCAAGTATCCCTCAGAGTTCCCCCTTAACAAATTGGTCCATAACAATTCCCAACAATTTCCCCCTTTTTGATGATGCCAAAACCCAAAGGCTAAGATTTAGAAATTTCCAGCCTATCTAACCGTGAAGGGAACTCCAAGCGACTGCTTCCTTTGCAGTTTCGTTTGTAATTTTTCTTTTAAGTTCCTTTCCTTTTTTTTTTCGGTTAAATTATTTGAGTTTGTAGCAAAAAGGTAAAGTCATTCACAAAGCGAGTAAATGACACGAGAAGAGACAGAAATAAAAATTTGGATATATGAACAAGAAGTTCACACAAAAAAATATGTAAGGAACTTGAAACTCAGAGGTTTCCTGCAGTTCCTTCCCTGTCATCCTCCTTTCCTTCTTTCGTCACTTCCCTTCTTCCTCCTTCTCCTTCTCTTCTTTATCTGCCTCCAAATCCTTTGCAATCATTTCTTCGGGTATTGTGTATGCACTGAAAACCCTTGCTTCCATCGAATCAACACTGTGGATGCTTGGTATCCTCCAAGTTTCTTCCAGTTGGAAGGCTTCATCCACCTCAGTGTCAATGATGCTGCGATTGAGGATACTGGTGCCAGGTAGGAATGGCATAATGAATTCCTTCTTGGCTGGTACCTTGATGATTAATGGTGTAGGCTCTCCAAGCTGTGCAAGAGCGAAGACTTCTTGCCTAAATTTCTCATCATAGACACTAAGAAAGTTGTTGAGCGCAGTGACCCTTGAGCATTCAGTCTGCAATGGTACTACCTCCCAATAGTAGTATGCTTTGATAAATTTCTCCTTGTAATGTAGCCATTGCTCGAGTAGTTCGTCAGGAATGAACTGCTCGATCTCACGGGCATCAGGGTGCTCATCTCTGCGCACAGCCAACTCCTCCTCCGACCGGCTGGACATCTGTGCTATGATCGTTTTGAACTTCTTTCCTGACTCGCTGCTCCAGGAAGGAAGCTTCTGGTTGAGTTGCTTGCGAATGTAATTGCGTTCTTCTCTGAGAGGGTAGCGGCCAGAGTCAATCATTTCTTTCGCAGTCTTGTGACATGTATCGATCATAGCCTGACTTAGGCATGCATCGGATTCTTCTGGCGTGATTGGAACAAAGATACTTCTGACCAAGACGGACTGGATGACTTTCATTTCATTGAAGTGTTTCTCAATTCGTTCGTCAATGACTTGCAGTCGTTTTGTCCTTATCCTCTTTTCCTTCTCTGCCCTTGGAACAACTGCCTTCTCAACTTTTTGGCGCTTGGTCGCTGAATCATCTCTCTTAGTTTCTGGAGCAGTTCGCTTCACTATTTGCTTTGATGATGGGGGAGATGAAGTGGGTGCTTCGTCTGAAGTGGGCGCTTGAGAGCTTGAAGTACCTGCAAGAGTTTTCAAATTAAACTGGCGCTCGATCTCCCAAGCCATAGTCTCGCTCGCCTCTGCTAGCTTCCGCCTTTCCTCCTTTGTTAGCACAGTGACTGGAGGATGTCGAGCAATGGAAGAGGCAAGCACTTTATCTCTAAGTGGCTTGCGGGGTTCTTCAGGCTTTTTCAGCGGTTCCTCCTCAGTGAGCTTTTCTTTGCCTTTCTTTGCAGACTTCGCCTCTCTCTCCTCTTCTCCAGTACCACTACTCTCCTCCAACAATTTCTCTACTTCAACAGTTCCAATTACTCCACCTTGTGGCTCCAAGAGATTGGCATTTTTCAGTACCATCCCTTCCCCCTTTTTGGCATCATCAAAACCAGGGGTTGGGACGATTGTCTTTCCAGTAAGAGACTTGTGAAGTACCTCAATCTTGTCAAGTACAGCATGAAACATCTCTTCCGTTCGAGACGCGAAGACTTGCTTTTCCGACAATTCAGCATTCTTCAAGTCAAGAGCCTGTGCATTTCTCCTTAGACTTTCAAGCTCTCTCTTGTCAATGGCACTCTCTTCTTTGACTTCCTTCAATTGGGTTCGAAGTAAGTCAAGAGTCTTCTTGGTACTGAGGAGTTCGCTTTCTTTCATCACCAACTCTCCCTCCTTATTCTCCACTTTCTTTTTCAGCTCCTTCACTTCCTTTTCCAACGTCTCCTTCTCTTTACCAACTGTGACAAGTTTGGTATTCACCTCTCTCAAGCGGCTCCTTTCTGCGTCACGCGAGTCCTTGAGATCATTCACTAGATTTACTTGTGCCTCCAGCACTTTCTCCTTCTCCTTCAACTCCATCTTCTTTTTGGTGATCTCGTCTTGTATACTTAAGATCTCTGCGTTCTTAACCTCCATCTCCTCTGCGTGATCCCTCATTAGTTTCTTCTCATGAATGGTTGGGGTGTGCTTAGGGACTTTAGCGTTCGGATAGGCACACTTTACTTTTGCGTCCAGCGTATCCCAGAAGCTAGTTCCAGTGAGAAATGCATGAAAACCATTCTCACCGATGAAGTCCAGGAGCTTTCCTTCCATCTGTATGAGGTCTTCCTTTGAGAAGGCCTCCAGAAGCTTGAAGACTTTGTAGAACTCTGTGCTGCGGTAGGTGACATATGTCAAGAAATCGACCATCTTGGTGAAGAAGTCATTTGACATTGGCACTGAGGGATATCGAGTTCTGAGGGTTTCAGCTGCTTGCTCTCTGTCTCTCTTGTATCTTTTGAGAGCATTCATCTGTGTGGGGATTTTGGAGATTTGGAACAGGGGAAGCATGGAAGTATGGGCGGTATCGGCTGTTCCCGCCGATGTTGAAGGGGATTGGAAAGGTGTAGCTTCAGGGGTGTCAGGGATATGGGTAGGTTCTGTGACTGGCTGAGTTTGCTCTGTTTCAGGGATTTGGGTAGCTTTAGTAGGTGAGGATTGAGATTTGTTAACTTCAATGTCCTCAAGCGGCTTCTCCACCGCCTCGCTTTCTTGGACAGGTGAAGTGTCTTGCTTCAATCTCTTCTTCCCTTGCTTTGCAGCCACTTGCTTCAGAGATGAAGCGGCTTGCTTTGCTTGGGGAGCTTCAGCTTGTGCTTTCACAACTTGCCTTGCTGCGGGCACTTCTACAACTAGAAGTCCCTGATCCATTGGGATTTTTGTTTTCTTCCACTTTTCATAGAAGATGGTGTGCTTGTTGTATATGATCGTGTCAGAATCCGGCCATATCATCTCTGGATACTTCATTTCCAGTGCGACAGACAGCCTTGAGAAGAGTTTCAATTTTCCTTTGCGCAGAATCTTATCTGGAGTTCCTGGTACGAATGCAAAATCGTCAGCAGCTTCGTGGATTTACTTGAGAAGCCACCCGTGCCAGTTAAACTTTGTTCCAGTGAGGCTGTCGATGATCATGGTGGTGCCGATCAGCTTCGTCTCTGACAGCGTGACGAGGGAACCGACATAGCATGCAATGCTCTTCGTAAAGAGTTCGCAGATGAGATTGAACGGTTCCTTCAGACTTTTACGAATGTTGGCCTCCTTGAAGTTCGGATCTGCTCTGGTGGTTGCAAATCGAACATACTGCACTTCGGCCGAAAGACCTAGATCTAGCAGAGAATCTCCTCCTTCTCTTGGTAGATCGAACACCTCGATGAGTTTACTCATATCAACCTCCACCGGCTTCCTGGTCCATGGATCAGTGAAGGAAGATGTATTTTGTTCCTTCTTTAGATTCAGCAGAATCTCTCCAATGGCTTTCGCCAGAATCTTCGTCGGTATCAAAGTTACAAACTTCCATAGACCGGCCGTGGTCACGGCTCTACGGAAGAAACCATTCTTCTCTATGACGATAGGGGCGAGGTGGGGCTCGACATTGATGTGATCGCCAACTTTCGTCATGAACTTCTCCATCGTTTCTGTACTCTTCTTCTTGCCCATGGTGAATTTGAAAGAAATTTGAAGAGAATTTTTACGATGAAATAGAAAGGGGTTGAGACTCGTGAGTTGCAGAAATTGCAGATCTAAGCACGAGAATGGAAGTTTTTGAAGGCTGTGAAAGGTTTGCAGTTCTGCCTCGTCCCAAATATATAGAGTTAGGTCTTGGCTGACGTGGCAGGGGTATTCTGGTAAAATCACTCCTAGGGTTTTGTGCGTGGGCGGCTACCTCCGGTGATGGAACTGACGTGTCCGGCGTCATCACTGGAAAAGTGAACCGCCAATTTCGCTTGACGTGGCCACGTGGCTGTTGATGATTCGTCTCTCCCAACAGTAGTCAATCTAGCGGTTGAGATTTCGAGACGGTTCAGATTCGACGGCTGGATTGAGTGCGATTTTTCCCGCTTTCCTCGGCTTTGACGTCCACGCGCCTGTCGTTTCTTCCTCTACGCGCCACTGCATTAAATGCTTGGCAGAAAGTGAAATAGGCACTCGAGTGCAGACAGCTCATACTTGCTTCGTGCCTACTCGCTTCGAGTTGGGCCGCTTGGCCTTTACTCACTTGAGAGGCACTCGCTTGAGTGACTGTTCCGCACTCGCTTGCGATGGCTAGCTTTGAGTGGCGAAGCACTCGCTTGGCCATCTGAAGCGACTGGAATAAATCTCTTTGCTTAATTTAAAATGTTTCTGACTTACATACTTCGAGGATAAACAAGAGTGTTTTCCTCTTTGTATTTGTGTCAGATTCACTTCATATTTTCCACGTAGTGAGTGAAAGTTTCTAGCACGTTTCACCTTTCTTAGTGTACTTAAATTTGAAACGCTTACCAGTCAATCTCACTTCGTAGGAGATTGATACCACAATTTGAAGACTTCATTAGGTTTGGACTTCATGTTGAACCCACTTGTTGGAATGTTCATCACTTGTTGTGTGTCCCATCTTCTTGGCGTTCGTCTTCATGGCATTCATCTTCCTCTACGAATTAGAGAGTCCTCCATCGAAGTGAATGAGAAAGAAAATGAATATAGTACACAAGCTTACTTCAACCCAGAGGGGAGCTTCACGTAAGTGTACATATTCACGACGAATGGGGGATGAGTACAAGTCCTTATCTCAGAGCAGAAATGGACAGGATGACAATGAGAATGCTCTGACAAGACAATCTCGTATTTTACGCAGAAGCATGTCACCAGCCCTGCAACCTTTTGTATAAAAAGGTAAACCTTCAAGCATCCTCCTACATGCTACAGAATGAACTTGCAGTCGACTCGCTTTTACCCAAGATTGGGCAAATTGAAGTGATGCAAAATTCAAAGTGAGAGGGGAATGGATAGACATCCGGCAGCTCAACTCAGTAAAGAGTGAGTAAGGAATGAACATCTATCCACGATGAAGGAGATGAGAGGACTTGCTCCTCTTCGGCGGAAAGATGGGAAGAGGACACAAGGTCTAGGTGCCAGCCCTGCCTAAGCTTTCACCATTTTTACGTGGGAAGGCCCGATACAAGACCCCACAACCGTTACTAGAAACGGCACTTGCGAGTGTTTATACCCACTCGCTAGGAATCCTAGGCTAGGTAGCAGCTTTCCTTGCTCGCTTTGGAAGTAGCTTGCTCCGAGAGCAAACAATAGTTCCCCCTTAACCAATGGCTTAACAATTCCTGTAAGCGGGTAGGGAACGTCTTCCAACACTCCACCTTGCTCCACCTTATTTCTCCTTCTTCAAGCGAGTGAGATTTTGAAGTGACTCGCTTGAGTTGGTGAAGATCCGAAGCGAGTGACGCTACGAAAAACTAGCGACCACTCCTTCGTGCATCCTGGATCTAGCATTCTTTACCAGGATCTAACAACCCTAATTCCATGCATAGCTGATTGAAACGAGACTCAGCTAGAGGCTTGGTGAGAATATCTGCTCGCTGGAGATCGGTATGAATTTTCTCGAGCTTGATATCCTTCTTCTCGACATGATCACGAATGAAGTGATGTCGGATTTACACGTGCTTGCATCTGGTGTGTAGCACTGGATTCTGCGAGATGCATATAGCACTGTTGTTGTCGCAGAATATCGGAATTTCATTCGCTTCAACATTGTAGTCCATCAACTGCTGACGAAGCCATAGAATTTGAGAACAGCAGCTTCCTGCGGCCATATATTCGGCTTCAGTCGTTGAAGTGGCTACACTCGTCTGCTTCTTTGAGAACCATGAGATCAGCTTGCTTCCCAAGAACTGACACGTGCCCGAAGTTGATTTCCTATCAATTCGGCACCCTCCATAGTCAGCGTCTGAGTATCCAGTGAGCTCCAGATTGTCCTCCGTTGGATACCACAGCCCCATATTGATAGTGCCCTTCAAATATCGAAGAATTCTTTTGGCAGCTTCAAGATGGCTGTGCTTGGGGTTGCTTTGGAAGCGAGCACAGACTCCAACTGCAAAAGCAATATCTGGCCTACTTGCAGTGAGATAGAGAAGTGACCCAATTAGGGCACGATAATCTGTAGGATTCACAGATTTTCCTTCTTCGTCTGGCTCCATCTTCCAGTTGGTATTCATTGGGATCTTCACAGCTTTAGCATGCTGAATACCAAACTTGGCAAGCATATCTCTAGTATACTTCGCTTGATTGATGAAGATACCATCATCCTGCTGCTTCACTTGAAGACCTAGAAAGCAGCTCATCAAGCCAATCATTGACATCTCATATTTGGTCTTCATTAGCTCTCCAAACTTCTCGCTAAGCGACTGGTTTGGTGACCCAAATATGATGTCATCTACGTAGATCTGAACCCATAGCATGTCTTCTCCATGGTTGATGGTAAATAGGGTTCGATCTATCTTTCCTTTGTGAAATCCATTTTCCACTAGGAATTGAGAAAGTGTATCGTACCAAGCTCTGGGGGCTTGCTTCAACCCATATAGAGCTTTCTTCAAGCGATACACTTTGTCTCCTTGCTCGAAACCCGGTGGCTGCTCCACATACACTTCTTCCTTCAATTCACCGTTCAGGAACGCGCTCTTCACATCCATTTGATAGACCTTAAACTTCTTGGTTGCTGCATAGGCTAGAAACAATCTGATAGCTTCAAGTCGTGCCACTGGAGCAAAAGTCTCGTCAAAGTCGATTCCTTCCTCTTGGCAGTAGCCTTTGGCAACGAGACGCGCCTTGTTCCTTACTACGTTGTGGTCCTCGTCCGTCTTGTTCTTGAACACCCATTTGGTGCCAATGACGTGCTGAAATTTGGGACGATCCACGAGGTACCATACGTTGTTTCTGGTGAACTGGTTCAGCTCTTCTTGCATGGCGATCACCCAATTTGAATCGGCTAAGGCTTCTTCTACGCATGTCGGCTCAATGTTTGAGAGAAAGCAACTGAACATGGCACTTTCTCCAAACACTTGACTTCTGGTCACTACACCCTTGGATGGATCTCCGATAATTTGACTTGGTGAGTGATCCTTGAGCCACGCGCGCTTGGATCCGCCAGCTTCATCTTCATCGTCTTCCTTGTCACTCGCTTCACCGTTTGAAGCGACTGGATTGGGTGCTTGGCCTGTACTCGCTTCAGGAGTCTTGGGGGCAGCTTCATCTTTTCCTTGGACCTTCTGCTCGCTTGAGCCTTTGATTTCTTCTTCATCCTCAAGTATGTCCCAAGTAAGAGTGTTGATGGGTTCCTCACTTGACTTTCCGTCTTTAGATTGATCCTGTTCCTGTGGATGACTTAAAGAAGATTCATCAAATACGACATGGGGTGATTCTTCCACGATTAGGGTTTTACAGTTGAATACCCTGTAAGCTTTGCTTGATGTAGAATATCCTAAGAATATTCCTTCATTAGCTTTGCTTTCAAAGGCTTTCAACTGTGACTTCCCATTGTCATGGATGATGACCCTACAACCAAAAATATGGAAATAAGATATGTTAGGGATTCTCCCTGTCCATATTTCATATGGTGTTTTGTCGTGTCATTTGCAGAGAAGTGTTCGATTCTGCGTGTAGCATGCTGTATTGGCAGCTTCAGCCCAATACTTCATTGGAAGTTTTGAGTCTGCGATCATTGTTCGAACAGCTTCCTTGATGATTCGATTTCTTCTTTCAGCAACTCCATTCTGCTGTGGTGTGCGTGCTGAGGAAGTCTGATGTGCTATGCCATGCTCCGTGCAGTAAGCTTGAATGGTAGAGTTCAAGAACTCTGTGCCTTTATCGGAGCGGATGGTCACGATAGCTTGATTCTTCTCCACAGCCAATCGCTTGAGCAGTTGTGGTAGCTTAATCAGAGTCTCCTTCTTGCTGTAGAGAAATACGACCCAAGTGTAGCGAGAAAAGTCGTCGACTACAACTAGAGTGTACTTCCTACCATTTATACTAACTGGAGTGACTGGGCCAAACAGATCCATGTGAAGCAGCTCGAGCACTCGCTTGGAAGAGGCTTCTTCGAGACTGGCGAAGTGCGTCTTTGTCTGCTTCCCTCGTTGGCATGGTGAGCATGGATGGTCTTTGATGAAGACTTCATTTGGTATGCCTTGCATCAAACCCTTACGAGCTAAGCGATTGATTGCTTTGAAGTTGAGATGGTTCAAGCGTCTGTGCCATAGCCATCCAATCTCTGTAGCACTCCTTGCTACTAAGCACGTCTCCACTTTGCAGCTATCCCATTGTGCTATATAGACGTTCCTTTGTCTTATTCCAGTAAGCACAATCTGGGATGTGAGCTTGCTCTTCACAATGCACTTGTTGGAAATGAATTCTACCTTGTATCCCTTGTCACAGAATTGTGAAATGGATAACAAGTTGTGCTTAAGTCCTTCCACGTAGGAGACTTCTTCAATTGTGAGTTTTCCAACCTTCAGTGCGCCGTACCCTTTGGTGCTTCCTCGAGAGTTATCACCAAAAGTAACGTGTGGACCCTTCTTCTCAATGTAGTCTTGAAGTAGAGCTTTCATGCCGGTCATGTGTCTCGAACATCCACTGTCCAAGTACCAGATTTGATGACCCTCACTTGGCATGGGATCCACGGCGCCCACCTCTCCTGTTTCTTCGTCGGTGAGCGCCATGAGTCCAAGATCCTCTCCATCACTGGAGTTGGGATCAGTGAATGCGTCTGAGTCAATTTGTGGATCTTCAGTTGAAGCGACCGGAACTTCACTTGCTACAAGCGCTCGCCTTGGAGCATCCCTCTTGGCTTTCAGTTCTTCTCGCTCTTTCGCACTCAGCTTTGGGCAATCGGATTTGTAGTGGCCCATCTTGTGGCAATGGTAACATTCCACTTCCATCATGTCTCTCGGGATCGGCTTTGTCGTCTCTTCTCTCTTCCCTTTTCCTTCTCGAGCATCAGTGCTCCTCCCTTTGTATTGCTTGTAGAATCTTTTGTATTTGCCCACTCGAGAATTCATTTTATTGAAGTTCTTGGATAAGAACGCAATGTGTTCTTCCAACTCTTCCCTCGTCATCTTGGCTAGCGACTGCTCGCTTGGCCCTTCGGCAGCTTTGAATGCTACTCCTTTTGACGTAGTGGGCGCTTCCTCCTCTTCGTCGAGGTTCATTCGATTCAGATCGAATTCATGAGCTTTCAGTTCGGAAAACAGAATCTCCGGTGTGAATTTTGATAGATCCTTGGTTGCTAGATACAGCTCCTTCATAGTTTGCCACTTCCTTGTGAGAGCTCGGACAATCTTCAGGTTGACTTCCTTATCTGTGAGTTCCTTCCCAAGCGAGTTGAGAGTCGCAATTATGTTTGTAACTCTCAGCTCGAAGGTGTCGATGGACTCTCCTGGCTTCATTATCAGACTTTCAAACTCCCGCATCTGAACGGCGAGTTTGTTCTCCTTGATTTTGTCTGTTCCTTGAGAAATGAGGGCTAGAGTTTCCCACATTTCCTTTGCCGCTGCACATTTCCTTATTCGTGGTAGATAGGCGTCCGACACGGTGCTCTGCATCGTATGACGTGCAATCTTGTCGAGGTTGGCAACTTTGAAGTCATTTGGAGTATACTCATCCTTATCCTTCTCCACGTACTGTTGTCGAACGTGGGCTGGACGACCTTCAGCGGCTGGAACCTCCACAGATATTGCTTTCTTGATTTCGATTGGTCCGTCTTCAATGACTTCCCACATCCGGTCGTGGATGGAGCAAAGAAAGCTTTCGACTCGGAAACTCCATGTCTCGTATCCTTCGATCGAGAACTGTGGAAGATTTGATGCACTGTATGTAGACATAGCAAACTATCAGCAGTAAATGCAATATGCGTGGGTGAGGTTTTGATGCACTTAGGAAAATAGGATCCGGTTCAGTGAGACAACGTGAAGTGAGTGGGGACTCACTTCGGATATGCAAAGCAGAGGCTCGAAAGAACCTCGCTCTGATACCACTTGTTGGTCCCGGTTTGTTAATAGGAAAAATACGTAGAGGGGGGGGGGGGGGGTGAATACGTATTTTGAAGTTTTTCAACTTCAAATCCCTTAACTCAGAGTAACAAGTAAGGAGCTCGCTTTAAACTTAAGACCTAGCTGAAGCTAGATCAACAGTACGTAGCTAGCCTGCTTGACCGAAGTGATGACTTGATCAAGAGGGAGTCCTTACTCGTGTATGCGGAATTTGGTGAGCTAAAATCTTTTCCTAAGTAATTAAAATATCCAGATTAAGTTGTTTAGATGCAAGTGCAATGGATAAACAAAGTAAAGAGTTTAGGGTTAGAGAGATACGACACGAAGATTTATAGTGGTTCGGAGATAACACTCCTACGTCCACTTTGTTGCACGACGGCAACCGTTCTTTTCACTCAAGAACTTGAAGGTTACGGGTCCTTCAAAAACCTGGTCGAGATCGGGCTTCACTCGCCTGGATCTGACGAACAATGCAGTGATTACGGGTTCACTACTAAGACCTAAACTGGACACGAAACTTCACTCGTTTCTGTCCGAACAACAGGGAGATTCCGGGCTCTCCTTACAGCCTAGCTTCGATCGAGCTTTACACAAACGGTGTAAGTGTAAGCTTGGATCTTAACTCTATGATCGAGGCTTCTTCAATCGATGAAAGAAGAGCCTTGGATCGAAACAACCTAACGACAACACTCAAAAACCTAACAGACAAGTATAGGGTTTTTGGTTGACGACACACTATGAAGAACTCTTTACAGTAGATGCAAAGATTGACTAGAGTTCTTCTTCTAAGCTTCGGATATATGAAGTGGGCTTAGAATCTAAGTGTGAAGGCTGTGAAGACGAGTTCCGATGAACTGGAAACTCGGAGAACACTTGAAAACAAAGACTCGAAGATTGCTAGAAAGCTGGGGAGTGTTTGTTTGTTGTATGCGCTTGAATGCTCAAGTAGTGTTCTACTCTTCTTCGTCTTCATCCTTCACTATTTATAGGCGGAGGGTTGGCTGAGATCCGTTGCTTGGTTGGTGGCCTTGTCCCTCCTCCTCTCGACAGTACTTGCGCAGGCTGGCAACTTTTCAGATGCGCAGTTTTGGATTTTTGCCGGAAATGGCTAAGTTCCAATTTCAACAGTAACTGGAGCGACCCAGTACTGTTACGGCGCCTTGTCGGCCTGGCAGTCAACTCTTCCGCTCCACTCCGCCTTTGACACGTGGAGATCTCGTAATTAATGCTACGATCTCCTGTTGACTGGAGTTCAAAATATGGGCGGGAGTTGTGCTGTCGCTTTCTGGTAGGTAGTGGCTTGCTTTGCTTTAAGTTGTAGCGTCCGCTCTGAAGTGAGTCGTTTCAGGATCATACTGTAGCGGGTCGCTTTCGAAACGAAGTTTCGTAGTGACCGCTTTAATAAGTGTTGACCCGCGTTGACTCGCTTCTGCTTTTCTTTGTAGCGTTCGCTTTGCTTCGCTTTGGTGGCTTCACTTTGACTCCACTGTAGCGCTCGCTTCGCTTCGCTGGTTTCGGCACGCTTCACTTCGGTTTGCTAGACTCGCTTCTCTTTGGAAGAACACACTCAAGCGAGTGGTCTTCACTTGAATTCCTGCAGTCTAAAGCTAAGCAAAATAAAGCCATCCTAACAGATTTAGGCTTAGAAAAATTCTAGCCTATTAACTACATCAAAATGGGTCGCTTGGGAGCTGGACACTTGGGGTTTTGGGATCCAATCAAAAACAAATGGCTTCGTTTATCAAGTATCCCTCAGAGTTCCCCCTTAACAAATTGGTCCATAACAATTCCCAACACTACTTTAACGACTGAAGCTGAGTATATGGCCGCTGGAAGCTGCTGTTCTCAATTTCTATGGCTTCGTCAGCAGTTGAAGGACTACAAAGTTGAAGCAAATGAGATATCAATCTTCTGCGATAACAATAGTGCAATATGTATCTCGCCGAATCCAGTGCTTCACACCAGATGGAAGCACGTGGAGATTCGACATCATTTCATTCGTGATCATGTCGAGAAGAAAGATATCAAGCTCGAGAAAACCCATACCGATCTCCAGCGAGAAGATATCCTCTCCAAGCCTCTAGCTGAGTCTTGTTTCAATCAGCTATGCATGATATTTGGGTTACTAGACCGTGGTGAAGAGTGCTAGATCCATGATGCACGAAGGAGTGGTTGCTTGTCTTCAAGCGTCACTCGCTTCGGATCTTCACCAACTCAAGCCAGTCACTTCAAATCTTACTCGCTTGAAGAAGGAGAAATAAGGTAGATGTTTCACTAAAAAGTGTTCGCAATAGAACGAAATCCTATCGTAGCACTAGCAAGTAAAACCTAAGTATCGAATCTCAAGAAAAACTTAACAGGGCAATGAATTATGTAGTAAAACCTAATCTAGCCTAAAACTAAGAAAGCAAGTAAAGAAGATTTTGGGGTTTTTGTTTTAAATCCTAGGCAAATTAAATAAATCAAAGCAATAAATAAAAGCAAGTAAATAACTAATCTAGAACTCAAGAAATAAATCTAAGTATTAAACTAAAAGAAAGCAATAAATCTACCTAGGCAAGAATCGAAAAGAAAGCAATAAAGGAAGCATAAAAGAAAGCATACACTACCTTAGACATAATGAATGAAATCTAGAAATTTAAAGGAAATTAAATCTAACTTTGAAAGCTTTGAAAAACTAGAGAATCGAAAGCAAAGAAAAACGAATCTAAACTAGAACTTGAAAATCGAAAGAACGAAATTAAACTAAGGGAATTAAACGAAGCAATTAAGAAAACGAATCTAAAACTAAAGCAAGCAATTAAAAGCAAGTAAACGAAAGCAATAAAGAACTTACGAGAATTAAACGAAGAACGAGAGCTTGAATTAAATAAAGCGTCTTGAATTAAATTGCAAAAACGAAGAATTCGGATCCGAACAAAACTAAACTAAACTAAAGTATTTGAGTGCTGAAAAACTAAGCTAAAAGATGATAAAAGATGATAAAAGATCATGCAAATTCGTCCCAAGGTACTAGTATATATATTAGGAAGAAAACCTAATTATATAAGGAAACAAAATCCTGGAAGCGGACATCTGGCCGATCGGCCAGATTTGTGAAGGACTTGGCCGATCGGCCAAATCATGCACTGGACGATTGCGCGCGACTCTCTTGTTTCGGCCGTATCTTCCTAATCCAAACTCCAAATTGACCTCCGTTTTCACCTATGTGCTCCTATCGAACCCCTCTTCGATATAATGCTTTCATTACATCGAAAATGAATCTTCAATAAAATCATGAGAGGTTAGATCTCGAGGTCAATGATTGCTCAACAACCTTTCTACTCGTTTTCTTCTCGTTTCCGCCCTTTTCATCCTACAAGTACCAAAAACTCCAAACAAACGAATCATAGCCAAAAGACACACTAAAAGACACGAAACACAATGAAAACGAACACGAAAACACAACGAAAAACCTAACAACTAAACACCAATCAAAATCCCCCACACTTAGACCTTTGCTTGTCCTCAAGCAATATAAACATACAACTTAGATTCAATCCAAACAATTCAAATCATAGAGCATTTAATCATCGGAATCGACAAACTCAAACGAGGTCACTTTAATCCCAAGTTACGATCAATCATCATCAACGAACTATGTGGCTTATAAATCGACCCAAGGAAGAGGAAAAGCAATGATACACACATCTCACAAATATCTAGATCACCACAACTTTAGAAGTCTAGCCTACTTCCCCTTTTTATTCAAAACATAAACAACTCTTTTTTTTTTTAACACGTGAACGTTTTTGGCACATAATTCACTAGGTTTAATCATCGATGGGTCGAGCCTCCTAGTGCGGTTTCCCGTACCCATTGTCAAGAGGGGTAGAATGCCTACGAACACTTATTCTAATATACACGAGTATCATCTAGGACAAAGTTCATGAAATGTGATCATTCGAGGGTCTCTCGAAACCTTTTCATGTGGTTTCCCATGCTCATTACTCTAGTATTTTCATACGTTACAAGTAAGAGGAGCAGAATCCTATCAACTCTTTTATTCACAAATAAACACAACCTTTTTTTTTTTTTCTAACATAAGGGGGAAGTAATCTAGCAATCCAAGTCGTAACAATCTAGATTTATCACTCAACCAAAAATCATAAATCATTTTCCTCAATACTCAAATCAATTCGTGCCCCACAACTCATCGAATCATAATCAACAACAACTCAAGATTAAACCAACCTAATTTATGCTCAAATCAATTCCAACAACTAAAGATTCCATCGTTGAATCATTCACATTGATCCTAAGTTACATGCTTATATGGCTCAAATTCAAACAAATTCCTAATTGGGGAAAAACACAATAAAACATGAAGACTCGATCAACTAGACTCGATCAAACCAAACAAACAATAGACCCCCCCCCCCCCCCCCCCCACACACACACACACACACACTTAAAATCTAGCAATGTCCCCATTGCAAGAAAATAAAAAGGAAAGGGATAGAGAAAACTTATCGCAATAAGACGACCAAATACCCAAAATCTCGAGAGACTCCAAGTATCACCTACAAAACAAACTCAAAAGAAAATACCCAAGCGTAAAATCTAACAAAATATAGAAAAAGCAATAAAAGACTCAAACAACAAGAAAAAGACACAAATAAGCTATGAATCGAATGGACCTCGGAATCGTGGATCATTCCATTGGGAATCGTGCGGAGACCAATAGCGGGGATCATTTGGGTCTCGAAGCGACGGAGTAGAAGTGAATCCAACCGAGAGATCGAAAACTGCCTGGCCCACATGTTTTGGCCGATCGTCCAGAATTCCTCAAGGAATCTGGCCGATCGGCCAGAATAGCTACTGGCCAGTATTTCTTCGCACAGGTTTGGCCGATCGTCCAAAATTCCTAAGGGAATCTGGCCGATCGGCCAGATCAGAGACTGAGTGCCCGACGCCAATTCTTGCAAAAACACACTAACTAACACGAAAAATCAAATATTAACAAGAAATACTATGAAAAATAAGATTTTTTTTTTCTATATGTGGGTTGCCTCCCACCAAGCGCTCGTTTATCGTCATTAGCTTGACGAAGGATACGATCAACCCAAGCCCGTAGCACCAAGCGACGTTTTTATGCTCCTTGCGACACACTCACACCCCCTTCTCGAACAATCTCGAAGATTCAAAACGTGGTCATTAACAACTCTCGACTCCCCCACACTTGGTTCAAACTCCTTTTCCAACATCTTTGAGTTAAACTCTGCAAAGAAAGATGTTTCACAAATGGTGAGGTTAGAAAGAAAAGAGTTAATGATCACTTTCTCATTCGATGCATATGTCGAGCTTTCCTCTTCCACTTCATCAACCTCCGCAAAATTTTGTAGAAATTCCTCGATAATGTCCTCTTCTTCATCCACACAACTAAAGAATTCGTCATCTTCAAGAGCTGCTACCCTATCAGAAACCTCACAAACATTTACCTCAACAAGAGGGTTAGCAAGCTTAACAAAAGAGCATGAATGAAGAGAAGAAGTTGGAATAGAAGGTGAATTTCCAAAGACCGAAAAGGTTACCGAGCCTCCTTCACCGGCCATGCTCAATGTGCCGGTACCTACATCAATCCGAGCTCGAGTAGTGGCCATAAACGGTCGTCCCAACAAGAGTAGATGTCCGGTTGCGCTCTTAGCTCCCTTGCCTTCATGAAGCACGACGAAGTCGGTAACGACTCAAATTCCACCAACGAGGACAGGGGCATCTTCCACAACTCCCAATGGACTACTCACGGTGCCGTCTGCTAGCTCAATGCGCATGTCGGTAGCTTGAAGGACTCTTGAATTCATCTTCTCGAAAATAGAATACGACATTAGGTTCACCGCAGCTCCTAAATCCATCAATCCCGAAACGGTCTCTCCGCTATCCAAAATAATACTCAAGTCAAAGCCTCCCGGATCCCCTCTTTTAGGAAATGAGTTGATAAGCTTGGGGTCCTTTGTCTCCTTCTTCACGATACTCTGAATAGGTGGAACATAAGGGTTGAGCATTTGCTTCTTGTTCTTCACTCTACTCGGGAATGGAATAGGGGGGACGTACGGATCGGGCGTCTTGTGGAGAACGGGAGCATCCTTCTTATCATCCTCGGACTCCGTGTGCTGCTCGCCTGATTTGGCCGATCGGCTAGAGTCGGGGTGACTTGGCCGATCGTCCAGATTAGAGACTGAGATGTCGCGAGCGTTGAAGGGTTTGGCCGACCGGCCAGATGACCTCCTGGACAAGGTTGGCCGAATGTTGTTGCCAGGGTTCCCGGGCCGTTCCATCGAGGGCTCGGGCCCCGTCTATCTCCCATGGGCCCTTGAGGAGGCATCATAACTCCATTGCGTTGTAACGCCGTGATTGCATGGGCTTGGTGAGGTGGAACGGGAGGAACATATGGAGGATATCGGGCTTGCACCTCGTTGGCTTGTTGTGGTTGAATCCATTGACTCAGAATTCGCCCCGATTGTTGCATTAGGTGCATGGAACCAGAAATTTGGCCAATGGCCATCTCGAGCCTCTTTATGTTAGCATCTTGAGCCTCTCGAGCCAATTTAGCCTCATGTAGGAATGTAGAGAGGCCCTCATCGATGGGAGGCTTTTGTGGAGGACCTTGAGGACGAGAATTTGGGTATGGTGGTGGTGGTGTAGGAGTAGGTTGAGGGGGGTAGTATGGAGGTGGTGGATAATATGGATTAGGAGGGTATTGAGGAGGTGGATAATATGGTGGAGGTTGAGAGTAGTAGGGATTTGGTGGAGGAGGGTAGGGGTTATTATATGGTGGAGGACGCCTATTAGGATAGGTAGGAGGATTACCTTGCCCTTGTGTCGGCCTCGAATTTTGATAGTATCCCCCTTGATACCCTTGAGGTGGAGGCACTTGAGGCGGGTATCCTTGAGCGGCGTAGACCTCGGCTCCTCTTTCGTATGAAAACTCCCCCATGTTGTGGCACACCTCCTTGATGTGTCCAAGCTCTCCACAAATCTCGCATTGGTCCGGCTTCCTCTCTTTCTCCCCGGCAACGGCGCCAAAATTTGTTTCACTAAAAAGTGTTCGCAATAGAACGAAATCCTATCGTAGCACTAGCAAGTAAAACCTAAGTATCGAATCTCAAGGAAAACTTAACAGGGCAATGAATTATGTAGTAAAACCTAATCTAGCCTAAAACTAAGAAAGCAAGTAAAGAAGATTTTGGGGTTTTTGTTTTAAATCCTAGGCAAATTAAATAAATCAAAGCAATAAATAAAAGCAAGTAAATAACTAATCTAGAACTAAAGAAATAAATCTAAGTATTAAACGAAAAGAAAGCAATAAATCTACCTAGGCAAGAATCGAAAGGAAAGCAATAAAGGAAGCATAAAAGAAAGCATAAACTACCTTAGACATAATGAATGAAATCTGGAAATTTAAAGGAAATTAAATCTAACTTTGAAAGCTTTGAAAAACTAGAGAATCGAAAGCAAAGAAAAACGAATCTAAACTAGAACTTGAAAATCGAAAGAACGAAATTAAACTAAGGGAATTAAACGAAGCAATTAAGAAAACGAATCTAAAACTAAAGCAAGCAATTAAAAGCAAGTAAACGAAAGCAATAAAGAACTTACGAGAATTAAACGAACAACGAGAACTTGAATTAAATAAAGCGTCTTGAATTAAACTGCAAAAACGAAGAATTCGGATCCGAACAAAACTAAACTAAACTAAAGTATTTGAGTGCTGAAAAACTAAGCTAAAAGATGATAAAAGATGATAAAAGATCATGCAAATTCGTCCCAAGGTACTAGTATATATATTAGGAAGAAAACCTAATTATATAAGGAAACAAAATCCTGGACTCGGACATCTGGCCGATCGGCCAGATTTGTGAAGGACTTGGCCGATCGGCCAAATCAAGCACTGGACGATTGCGCGCGACTCTCTTGTTTCGGCCGTATCTTCCTCATCCAAACTCCAAATTGACCTCCGTTTTCGCCTATGTGCTCCTATCGAACCCCTCTTCGATATAATGCTTTCATTACATCGAAAATGAATCTTCAATAAAATCATGAGAGGTTAGAACTCGAGGTCAATGATTGCTCAACAACCTTTCTTCTCGTTTTCTTCTCGTTTCCGCCCTTTTCATCCTACAAGTACCAAAAACTCCAAACAAACGAATCGTAGCCAAAAGACACACTAAAAGACACGAAACACAATGAAAACGAACACGAAAACACAACGAAAAACCTAACAACTAAACACCAATCAGTAGAGAAAGGTGGAGTGTTGGAAGACGTACCCTACCCGCTTACAGGAATTATTAAGCCATTGGTTAAGGGGGAACTATTGTTTGCTCTCGGAGCAGGCCACTTCCAAAGCGAGCAAGGAAAGCTGCTACCTAGCCTAGGATTCCTAGCGAGTGGGTATAAACACTCGCAAGTGCCGTTTCTAGTAACGGTTGTGGGGTCTTGTATCTGGCCTTCCCACGTAAAAATGGTGAAAGCTTAGGCAGGGCTGGCACCTAGACCTTGCGTTCTCTTCCCATCTTTCCGCCGAAGAGGAGCATGTCTTCTCATCTCCTTCATCGTGGATAAATGTTAATTCCTTACTCACTCTTCATTGAGTTGAGCTGCCAAATGTCTATCCATTCTCCTCCCTCATTGAATTTTGCATCGCTTCAATTAACCCTAATTTGGGTCAAGCGAGTCGATTGCAAATTCATTATGTAGATTATAGGAGGAAGCTTGAAGAGTTACCTTTTACTTCAAAAGGTTGTAGGGTTGGTGACATGCCTCTGCTTAAAAACGAGATTGTCTTGTCAGAGCATTCTCATTGTCATCTTGTCCTATTCCGACCTGAGATAAGGACTTGTACTCATCTCCCATTCATCGTGAATAAGTACACTTACGTGAAGCTCCCCTCTTGGGTTGTAGTAAGCTTGTGTATCCTATTCATTCTCCCCCACCCCCCCCCCCCCCTCCCATTCCTTCGATGGAGGAGTCTCTAGCTCGTAGAGGAAGATGGAAGTGATGAATGCCACGAAGACCAAGCTTGAAGAAAGATCCAACAAGTTGTGAACATATGGTATCAGACTCTACAAAGTGGTATCAATCTCCTACAATGTGAGATTCACTGGTAAGTGTTTCAATTCAAGTACACTAAGTAATGTGAAGCGTGCTAGAAACCTTCATTTACTATGTGGAAAATATGAAATGAATCTGACACAAATACAAAGAGGAAAACATTCTTGTTTATCCTCGAAGAATGTAAGTCAGAAACATTTTAAAATTATGTAAAGAAATTTCATTTCTTATTCCAGTCGCTTCAGATGGTCAAGTGAAGTGCTTTGACACACAAGCGAGCCATCGCAAGCGAGTGTGGAACAGTCACGCAAAGCGAGTACTTCACAAGCGAGTAGAAGCCAAGCGGGTACACTTGAAGCGAACGGGTACAAAGCAAGCTTATGAGCTGTCCGCACTCGAGTGCAAATTTTACCTTTTGCTTTTGCATTTAATGCAGATGCACGTACATAGGAAAAAATCCGGGCGCGTGCAATTCAATTCGAATTTGAAGCGGGAAAGTCGGAAGAGATCTAGCTGTCAAATCTCAACAGTTCTCGAACCCCAGCCGCTAGATCAACGCCGATTGTGGAGACGAGTCACAGACGGCCACGTGGAGTGCCAAGTCAACTTGGCGGCTAACTTTTACTGTGATGACGCCGGACACGTCAATCACGTCGCCACTTTCCGCCGTATACAAACAGGGTTCTCATGGAATTTACCGACTTGCCCCTGCCACGTCAGCCGAACCCTAGGTCTATATAAATGCGTCGAAGCAGAAGTGCAGAACTTTCATCACTCTCTAAATTTGCCATTCTGGTGCAAGATCTGCAATCACTCTACAACTCACGAGTCTCAACCCCAGCCTTTTTAAAATCTTCACCCAAAACTCACCAAATATTCTACCATGGGAAAGAAGCAAAAATCTCAAACCATGGAGAAGTTTTTGACCGGAATCGATAATCACATCAACGTCGAGCCTCATCTCGACCCAATGGTTGTTGACATAAACGGATTCTTCCGCAAGGCCGTGGCCACGGCCGGATTGTGGAAGTTGTCACGGCGAAGCCGCAGAAGATTCTGGGCAAAGCAGTAGCCGAGATTTTATTAAATTTGAAGGAAGGAGAAACCTCATCAACCTTTATAGACCCAGAGAATGGAACGCCAGTGGAAGTCAATTTGAGTGCAATAGTCGGAGCCTTTGATTTGCCTAAGGAAGGAGCGAACTCCCTGTTGGAGTTGGAGCTGTCAGTTGGTGTTGATTCGTACGGTTCGTCATCGAAGGAGCTGTGTTCGACGTGAAGCACAACAATATTAGAATGGATCTTAAACCTCCGTTCAACTTTATCTGCGATCTCTTTCCCAAGTCCATCGCCTTCTACGTCGGAAATTTGGGCCAACTTTCCGACATCAAATTATTCGCCACCACGGTCATCGTTGACAGTCTGACCGGGACGAAGTTCAACTGACATGGTTGGTTTTTCAACCAGATTCACGAAGTTGCCAAAGACTTCAAATTTTTGAAGGGAAGCAATTATCAGATCCTTCGCAAAGGAAAGCTCAAGTTCTTCTCCAGAATCTCCTATGCTCTGGAGAAATTGTTCGAGAACAAACGATGGACGGACATGTCTGAATACAAGAAGAATACCATATTCTTCAACACCCGAAAGACAGACAAGATTCCAATCGATCTGGGAATCATTGATGTGATTGTGCCGGCCGCCGCTCCAATTGCCGAAAGGCAAAGCGAGGCAAGAGAGCCCAAGCGAACCACTTCACCAGCGAAGCGAGTGGGGTCGAAGCGACCCAAGAAAGTGATACAAATTGCTGCTCTGTTTGAAGCGAGCGAGGCTGAGAAGCAGCCGCTCGAGGAAATCGAAATGACCCAACCCCAGCCTTCACCCGTCAAAATTCAAACACCCCCAATCCAAACCCAAACTTAGCCACTACAAGAACCTCAAACCTCAACCACCGCCCAACCGATCATTCAACTTGAAGCGACCACCACCCAAAAATAATCCTCACCCCAAGAATCTTCCTCATCTTTTCAAATTCCAAAATTACCTTTCCTCAGCACTGACTTGGAAGCCACCTACACTCTCTACACCCCAGCCACCCAACAAACCCAACAGCAAACACCACCCCAAGCCCAAACCACCCAAGCCTCAACGCCTGACTCCCCTTTTGAATCGGCAACTTTAGCCGATACCGCCAAAACAGCCAACACCGAAGTCACCATCGTACCACCTCCAAGACCCCAACCGCCTACCGCAGAAGAAAGAGCTCTCCAACGCTACTTGTTGGATAGGGAGCTAGCTGCTGATACCATTCTCGATCGCTACCCCGACGCGGAGATGTCGGAAGAATTCTTCACGAAGGCCACAGACTTCCTCACGTACATTACGTACCGAGGGACGGAGTACTATAAATCTTCAATCTCCGAAAGGCCTTCTCAGAGGAAGTGATCTAAGCGAAGGAGGCGGAGGCACTCAACTTCATTGGCGAAGATGGTTTCCACAACTTCGTCAATGAGACTCGCTACTGGGAGAAATTAGATGCAAAAGTAAAGCGAGCGTATCCAAACGCTACGATCCCAGAGCGAGTGCCAACAGTGTAAGAGAAGAGGTTGGTGAAGGCGCATGAGAAGGAGATGGGGGTGAAAGAGCAGGAGATTGCCAGTCTTCAGAGTGAGATCACTAGGAAGACTGAGGAGTTGGAGAAGAAGGCTGGGAAGTCAAAAATCTGCGTGCAGACTTTGACAAAAAGAAGGTTGAGTTGGAAGGGAAGATAGAGGAGAAAGGGAGGCTGCTGGATGAGAAGGAGAAGTTGTTGGAAGAGAAGGTGAAGTTGGTGGGAGATCAGGAGAAGAACATTGACGAGCTCAAACAATCCCTTGAGGCTGAGAGAAGCCGTTTGAGAGAGGTCAATTCCAAGTTAGTTGTCGTGGAAGAGGAGAAAAAGAAAATTTCGAGGAAACTGGAGAAGGAAAGGAAAGTCGTGGAGGGAAAAGAGAATGAACTGGTCAAGCTTGGGAGCGAGTTGACCAGGACCAAGAAGGCCCTTGACACGCAAGAGAAGGAAATGAAAATCTTTAAGCTAGAGCATGAAGAGGAAAAGTGCAAACTAGAAAGCAGGAGGAGGAATGCTCAAGCTGTTGACTTGAAGCAGGCAGAATTGGCCAACCAAATTGATCGAGCACAGAAAGTGGCGGGAGATTTTGCCGTCAGGATGGCCGGCGCTGCTCAGGTTAATGTAGCATTGAATAGAAGAGACAAAGCACTCACCACTGCACAGGCCAAACTTGAAGCGGCGCTGAAAAACACTTCAACCTTATTCTGCAGGAGGAGCGCAAGCAAATCCGAGCCGAGATTGAAACGGAGCTGGACGCTCGCTTCAAAGAAGTTGAGCCCTTGGAGAGCCTGATGGTCTCTGTGAGAGAAAGGGAGAAGAAGTGTAAGTATCTGCATGAAGAGATATCAATAAAGACGGCAGAAATCGTGCTCTCCCAAGAGCATGTTTTCGCGGAGCGAGCTGAGCGGATGCTCCATGCCGTCTACAACAAGTTCGACGAACACCAATCCATCAGCGGAAAGGTGATTATCTCCAGCCCCGACAGTCTTGATGATGCCAAAAAGGGGGAAGATATCTTGAGAAAGTAGGAAACACCAATTGAAGTTAGGAGGGAAGAAGGAGGAAGTGTTGGAGAGGAGAGGATGATTGAAGGGGGAAGTAGAGTTGGAGGAGGAAATGAAGGTGAGCAGCAGTTGGAGGATGAAGCACGGGCAGAGCTTGCTCGAAAGAAGGGAAAGGACAAAGTAACTGAAGAGCCCCGCAAGCCGCTGGCCGGGAAGATGCTGGCCTCTTCAATGACTGCTCATCCCGCTGCTACCATACAAACCAAGGAGCAAAAAGAGCATCAGATTGCAGCGGATGAAGCTCTTGCTCGTGCCTTGGAACAGGAGTTTGAGCTAACAAGGAAGGGACTGACTGAAATCTCCCAAGCAGGCGCTTCAAGTGTGCCCGCTTCTACTACTGTTGGCGCCGCTTCCGCCAGCCAAGCGATCACTTCTTCCGCTCATGAGAAGCAAATGCCGCCCCCACCACCTCCTGCGCCTAAAACTCAATCAAAGCGCACTGCACCGGAATCAAGAAAGGAAGATCCTGCGGCTAAGCGCCAAAGGACAGTTGTTGCAAAGACCGGTCGCATGGAGAGAAGGAGGAGGAGTGAGGAGGGAAGGAGAAGCATGCGGAGAAGGAGGAGAAGCTGAAGATTGCCAGGCTAAAAAAGGTGGATGAGCGGATTGAAGTTCACTGGAATGAAGTGAGGCTCATTCAATCCGCCATTGCACGAAGCTCGTACATTCCTTTTACGCCTGAAGAGTCTGAAGCTTTCCAAACCCAAGCTTGGATTGACACCTGCCACGTCACAATAAAGGAGATGTCTGATTCTGGTCGCTACTCGACTGATGAATGTGACTACATTCGCAAGAGGGTCAATGAGAAGCTCCTAATATTCAACTCCGAAGCAAGTGCCAGATTCAATGCGGCTTTGAAAGAGCTTAAAAGCAGAATGGAGGAGGAATTAGTCGTACGAAGAAACAACCATCCCGACGCTCGAGAAATCGAAGACTTCATCTCCAATGATCTCCTTGAGATGTGGCTTATCTGCAAAGAGAGATTCATAAAGGCCTACTACTTTTGGGAAGTAGTGCCTTATCAAGATAAGTGCTCAAGAATGGATGCCCTCAATAACCTTCTGTGTTATTACAACGAGGAGCTGCGGCCGAGGAGCTGCATACAGGCTGAGGAAGCTGATCCCAAGCCTCTTGTTATCAAAGTGCCAACAGTGAAGGATTTCCCCATGCCGCTTCTGCCCAATTCGAGTGTGCCCAATCTGAAGATCATAGATGAAGAAGTTGATGAAGCTCTGAGGATGGAGAGTAGCTTCAGGCCAAACCAGTACAATATCAAGACCATGGAGGAGAAGGTCCTTTCTGCCTACTTTTTGGAAGAGGAGAAAGAGGAGAAGGAGGAGAAAGAAGAGAAGGACAAGCGAGCAGAAGACCCTTAAATTTCATTCTATCTTGTGAACTTTTGTTCATATATCCTATTTTTAATTTCTGTCAAAATGTGTCATTTACATGCTTTGTGAATGATTTATCCTTATGCTACAAGACTCAACTGCTTAACCGAAAAAAAAGGGGAAAGAAACTTTAAAGAAAAATTCTAACGATTCTGCAAAGGAAGCAGTCGCTTGAAGTTCTTTCCACGGTTAGCTAGGATAGAAAATCCTATCCTATGTTGGGTTTTGGCATCATCAAGAAGGGGGAAATTGTTGGGAATTGTTAAGGATCACATGTTAAGGGGGAACTCATATGGGACACTTTGAAGTGAGTGTATATTTGTTTTGATTTGATCCCAAAACCCCTAAGTATCCTATTCCCAAGCAACCCAATTTGATGTAGAATAGGTTAGAAATTTTTCTAAGCATATACTGTTAGGATGGCTTTGTTTTTGCTTTAGTCGCTTAGGTTTTTAGACTGCAGAAATTTCAAGTGAAGGCCACTCGCTTGAGTGTGTTTTCCAATCGAAGCGAGTCTACTCAGCCGAAGCGAAGCGTGCCGAAGAATAGCGAAGCGGAGCGAGCACAACAGTAGATTCGAAGTGAGTCTGCCAAAGCGAAGCGAAGCGAGCGCTACAGTGAAATATGAAGCGAATCAACGCGGAGTCAATAAATACTAAAAGCAAACACTCGGGAAATTTAATTTCCAAGTACCCGCTACAGTATGACCCTGAAGCGACTCACTTGAAGCGGACGCTACATTTCTAAAGCGAAGCGAGCCCTTACCTAACACAAAGCGACAACACAATTCCCGCTCCAATTTGAACGTCGAGTTCAAACTCGAGTCAACTGAAGATCGCCGCATTAATTGCAAGATCTCCACGTGTCGATTGAAGAGAGGAGCAGCGGAGTTGACTGCCAGGCCGACAAGGGCGCCGCAACAGTACTGGCTCGCTCCAGTTAATGTTAAGTTTGGAACTTAGCCATTTTCGGCAAAGTGCCAAAACTGCACGTCTGTAAAGCAGCCAGCCTGTGCAAGGACTGTCGAGAGGAGGAGGGACAAGGCCACCTACCAAGCAACGGATCTCGGCCAAACCTCCGCCTATAAATAGTGAAGGATGAAGATGAAGAGAAGCAGAACACTACTTGAGCATTCAGCGCCTACTGCAAACAAACACTCCCAGCTTTCAGCTCATTCATCGAGTCTTTGTTTTCAAGTGTTCTCCAAGTTCCAATCCCATCGGAACTTGTCTTCGCAACCTTCACACTTAGAGTTCTAAGCCTACTTCATATCCAAGCTTAGAGAAGAGCTCTAGCCTACTTTACACTTACTGTAAAGAGCTCTTCATTAGTTTGTCTGTCGAAACAGAAAACCCTAACCCTAAAGTTCAGTTAGGTTTTGTGTTCGTCATCGTTAGGTTGTTTTCGATCCAAGACTCTACTTTCCTCGATAGTAGAAGCCTCGATCATAGAGTCTAGATCCAAGCTTACACTTTCCTCGATTGTGTAAAGCTCGATCGAAGCTTAGGTTGTAAGGAGAACCCGTAATCTCCCTGCCGTTGGACTGAAGCGAGTGAAGCTTCCAATCCAGTTTAGGTTTTGTGTGGTTAACCCCTTAATCACCCAGTCGTCGTCAGATCCAAGCAAGTGAAGCTCGATCTTGACATAGGTTTTTGAAGAACCCGTAATCTTCAAGTTCTTGAGTGAAGAGAACTAGTTGCCTAGTGCAACAAGTGGACGTAGGAGCTTTATCTCCGAACCACTATAGATCGCTGTGTCGTATCTCTAACCCTAATCTCTCTTTATTTACTTACTGTTTTGATTATCCATTGCACTAGCATACTAAACAGACTCAAACTGCATTTCAATTACTTAGGAAAGATTAGCTCACCGAATTTCCGCATCACGAGTAAAGACTCACTCTTGATCAAGTGAAAACATAGGTCAAGAGGTTTAGCTAAACACTATAGATCTAGCTTGCAGCTAGGTCTTAAGTATTGAAGCGAGCTCTTTACTTGTCACTCTGAGTTAATGGAAAAGAAGTTGAAAAACTTCAAAACACGTATTCAACCCCCCCTCCCCCCCCCCCCTCTACGTGTTTTTCCTCTAACAATCCAGGACCAACAACATCAAATTGATGATAGCACCAAGATCACAAACGACGTTTTGAAATAAGTGATCACCGATCTTGCACGATAGAGTGAACCTCCCGGGATCCTTTTGCTTCAACGGGAGCTTCTTTTGAATCACCATGCTGCATTCCTCCGTCAATTTGATCGTCTCGAGCTTCCCCCACTTCTTCAATCCCGAAACCACATCCTTGATGAACTTCATATGGTTGGGCATGTCTCGAAGAGCATCGAGAAGCGGGATGTTGATGTTGACCTTTTGTATTATCTCCAAGAAACGTTGATACTTTTCATCTTGCTTCGTCTTTGGAATTTTCTGGGCAGCCTTTCGAACGACCTCTCGATCGAGAGAGGTGTCGAGAGGGTCGCATTGGATCTCCTTGTCGTAAAGCTCTCGATCATCCTATCGATCAATAGGGGTATCAAGAGGACCCTTCTGAACTCCAGTATTGACCTCTCGATAGACCTCTCGATCGAGAGAGGTGTCGAGAGGTCCTCGATTCGTCACTTTTCTCCTCGACTCTTCGAACTGCTCATTCTTGTGGCTTCCGTTTCCAATATCTTCAGCTTCCAAAGATGGATTTGTGTATTTTGTGCCACTCCGAAGCTCAATAGCATGAACTTGATGGTTGTTCTTCGGGTTTTGCTCGGTGTTGCATGGGAATTGGCCCGGCTAATGGACTCCTCCTTGAGCATTGGCTATTTGACTCATTTGTGTCTCCAACATTTGCATTTGCTTGGTTAAGGCATTGATGCTACTCCTCAAATTGTTGCTCAAAGTAGTTTGAGTAAGCTCCAATGTCCTCAACTTTGCGTCTTGTTGCGTCATCCTCATCTACGATTGAGCCATATATTGTCAAATCAAATCGTCGGTTGATATCTCCTTCTTTGGCTCTTGAATGACTCTGTTTTCAACATGGAAGCCGGGAGGTGGTTGCAAGGCGTTGTTCGGATTGGCATAAGAGAAGTTCGGATGATTTCGGGTGTTGGGGACATAAGGCTTCTTGTATCCACCTTGATAGTTCGAACCTCCTTGGCCTCCTTGTCCTCCTTGCCACTTGTTTCCTTGATTTGGTTGCCACTTGCCCCCTTGTTGCACAAAATTGGCATCTTCTCCTTCGGGTTGAGGTGCTTGTTCTTTAATTATAGCATCGTACCGAAGCACTCCTTTCTTTATAGGTTCCAACTCATTTGCTGTTTTCGTGTACTTCTCCATCAAGTCTTCATAAGCATCGATCCCAATGTTGGCAACTCTCCTTCTTCCAACTCGTCGGTCAGTAGCCTCTTCATAACTCGAATTGATGGTCAGCTTAATAATCTCCATAGCAACATCATACTCGTTGTTCAAAAATCCTACTTTAGAAGCATAACTGAGCTCCTTCCTACATAACTTGTTTAAACCACGATATAAGCACGTGATTTGAATCTCCCCCACGCCTCGTAGAAATACTCCTCCTCGTATTGTTGGAATTGGTTGATCTCATTGATGAGTTTCTGAGCCCTCGAAGGTGGGAAAAACTTGTTCAAAAATCTGGTGCACATCTCGGCCCACGTCCTAATCTCGGTCGTGTCTAGTCCATTGAGCCACTCCCTTGCATCATCCTTGAGAGACCACATGAACAAACTGAGCTTAAGGTAGTCCGATGAAACTCCATTGGCCTTGTATGTAGCATATATGTCCAAGAATTGCTTCAAGTGAGCATTTGGATCCTCCATGGGTGTGCCTCCATATTGGTTGGATTGCACCATGTTGATGAGGGACGTCTTGATCTCATAGTTGTTAGCGTCCGTGGTCCCCCATCCTCCTTGCTGAAATTGGTCAACGACCGGCTTGAACCGATCATTCAAAGTCCTCCTCGCTTGATCCTCCATTGAATCGAAACTCCTTGGTGAATCGGGTGGTGAAGAGGATGGTGTATCGATCTTGCTTGCCTCCTTCTATCGGAATAAGATTTATTCCTTTAGACCATGTGGTCATGCACTTCCTAAAACCAAAGAGAATAAAAGAAAAAGTTAGATCAATAAACCGAAAAATAGAAAATTAAAGCGCCTAAATCACCTATTAATTCTATTTCAAAATATGTGTATGAAATCTAATCAATCCTCGGCAACGACGCCAAAATTTGATCGCACTATTTTCTACCACACAAAATAGGTATAGTATAAGCAAGTAAGAGTATCGTATCCATAGGGATTGATGTATCGAAACCACACACAGTACCTTTACTTTAGAATTAAACTGATGTTTAAGCTTTTAAGAATTTAAAGATGTGGTATTTATAATCTAGGCAAATAAATAAAAGGACACAATTAAATAAACAAGGAAGTAAATAAATAAGAAAACAATTAATCAAATAAGGTAAAACTCAATTAAGGAAAAGTGTTGATTCTAGGGAAGCCTACCTAATCAAATATACGCAAGCAATTAATGAATACAATTAACCAATCTAATCCAATCTAAATGTGATACATGAAAATAACCTAACACTCCTGCTAAGGCAGTATAGATCGTCACCTAATAAGATCTTAATCTCCTCTCGGTCTCATAGAAATCAAATCAAGTGCAAAATAGATCAAGTATCAATTATACAATCAACTAGGTTCAGCTACGACACCTAAATCGACTATATGCAAACATATGATAATTCAATCTTCGGCTAAGACAATTAAACTACCATACCATGTATTCATGAGATCTATTATGCAATTATCCAACTAAGGCATAAAAACATAATTATGCACACATAATTAGTGATCAAGTAATCATGCATGAGAATACACTACTACAAAAATGCACATAGACAACACATATTAGACAACGGTTCCGTGTAATACGCGTTGTTATATCCCGTTTTAGTGTTGTCGTTTTAATACCCGTTGTCTATGAGCGAGAGAGTGCGCTCATAGACCACAGTTTTAAATGTAGTGTTGTTGTTTCGTGTTGTTGTATGTAAAAATCACAACAGTGTACTTTTGTGTTGTCGTCTGGTGTTGTCGTAACTTATAACAACATATTTTTTTAACTGTTGTTGTATGTTTTTGTTGTTGTTTTATCAAAAAAATCAATTTCTTCAAAAAGAAAAAAAACTTAAGACTTTTTCCCCAATTTTTTTCCCCCAAATTTCCTAAGCGCGACCAGAACCCCTCTCTCTCACCCGAAGAAATCGCACGGATCCACCCGAAGACCGGCGCGGCGCTGCCCGCTGCACACGTGCGGAGCTTCGTGCCTAGCCATGGCGCAAAGAGCCGCCGCGAAGGCGCAGGATCTGGACGCGCCGCTGGGACCGATGGCGAAGAGATCCATCTCCGTTTTCCACAGATTCTGCCCCTTCGTACGCGCCGCCGCCACCAGATCCCTGGCGCTGCTCATCGTCGTCGACGACCGTATCCTCGCAATCGAGGGCGAAATCGAGGCGGTATTCCCCCGATCCGCGCCTCTCTTCGACCGGATCGATGGCGTCGTCCGCCGCGCCGAAACCCTACCGGATCGATGGCGTCGTTCGCCCTAATTTTTAAATTTCGATGTCAAAGCCATCAAAAATTATGCCCTAATTCAAAAGTTATGTTTGATTGATTTGTAGGAGACTTCTGAGGTGGGTTTGTTCGCTGAAATCGCCGGCAGTCCTTAACGGCATCGCAACCCTAGTGTCCTTTTGCTCGGTACTCCTCTCTCTCGCCCTCTGGTTTCTCCTAAATCGAGAACCCTAGATTTTGAATCCATTCCAACTGCTACTGCTACCACCGAGGAAAAAATTGATTTTGCCGTCGAAGCACTCCCTTCAGGTACGTATTTTTCTCTCTTTCCGTCGCACACACTCTCTCTTACACTGGCTTTCTTTCCTCTACCTATTTCTCGTCAGTTTTCTTCCGGTTCCTCTGAACCCAATGCCATTGACGGAGCATTCTTTGTACACGGGAATCGCCAAGAGAAAGATAGACCTCTCTGGTTTAGATATCGAGTTTAAACGTTGTATTTTTCAGTTAGCAGCAGAGGCAGAGCAGGGGCAACAGGATGGAATCAGCCACGCTGCTACAGAGACTTGCTTGCTTACTCGGCTCAGTTTCAAGCTGCTCAGCTACCTAGGTATTCTTATGCTTTGTTGTTCTAAGTCTATTGATTACATTCGTAATTCGTATTATACGGTTGAATGAATTGATGCATTATGGTTAATTAGTTGAACAAGCCCTCCATTTGTGCTCCTAGTATCTGCACAATGAACCCCTTTCCCATTGGAGATCTACGCAGGTACTCATTATTGCTTCAATTTGGCATTCACGATCCTTCTTTAACTTATCAATTTGATGTTCACACTTTTATGGGCCTTGAAGAATGGAAAAAAAAAAAAAAAACCATGTAAGTAAACCTTGATGCTCGAGCAATTTCAATAAAATTATGAAACTTGCCGATGAATGAGTCCATTTCAATGAAATTACGAAGGTCATCTTTATACTATGGTAGCAAGGAATTTAAACTAATGAGGATGGAGGTATAGATGTGGAAAATGATATTTGAATCGGGTTTTGAGATAGTGTAACAATAACAATTAAATTACTTTGTTATCTTGTTCCACTCTACATAAGGAGTTCTTTGAAATATCAGCTTAGTTTAACTGCAGGAAGTTAGTATTATTAAGAGTAGTTCTTTGAGATGTAGGCTTCTCGTTCTATTTATGAGTTTTGTGTCATTCACCATTTAATTTCAATGTTATTTTTTAGGTGCTCTGAAATTGGTGTGTTGTTTTAATTTTCCCCAACAATTTGTTTTTGGTAGTTTATTCAGCCATTTGCATTGGTATGTTACGATATAAACTTGGAACTAGCAAAATAAGACTCGATTGTTTCAATTGTTTTGGCAAATCGAAACGGTTGTTCGTTTTGATTTTTTGTTGTTTCTAATGCATTAAGTTTTTTACTTCTACGAATAGTACATATTATACTTAGATGGTTCCTTTCTTCCCCTACTTAAGTCATCCATGAATTATATCACCATATCTCTCACATGGGTGGAAGTTGTATGAATAGGGACACAATCAAGTACGCTGGAAATCTGACAGACATTATTACCTGAAAGTATGGTGGTGCTTTGCATGAAAAAGGTAAGTATTTGTATAATTTATGAATTTTTGGGAGTACTGCAATGTGTCTAGATGCTATAGATCTGATATAATGGTTTTAGGACATAAAAATGATATATTATGAATTTTTAAAACTACCCATACTTTGGAAAGTGTTAATAAGTGTCTAACAAATGAGGCGAGATTACTTGTGTAGCATGAACTACATAGTTGATGAATTGCCATTGTTTTATTGCTTGATCTCCTAAATAGTTTGTTAATCTAACAGAAGTTGATAGCTTCACATCTCAGCAGAAACTAGAAGAAATTTCTTTGTTCGAATAAAGGTCCTCCTTCTAGAGATTATTCGACTTGAACTCTTCCTCATCAATCTGATTTTGGAGACCTATGAGAGTTTCTAAAAATGATCCCTAAAAATAACTGATAACTAAGTTCCTTTGGTCACTTGCAGGTAGATCTAGATACTTATCTGTATGATCGATTGATGAACTCAAAACATATTAATTTATGCTTACACTTATGTAGGTGGTTGCACAAGTTTGTGAGATTTTGATTGTAATTCGTTAAATGTTTATTGTTCAATAGTTTTATTTCTGCTTTCCCTTATAATTGCTATTGGATTTTGTAGGATATTCTCCAAAGGAACTAAGAGAAGAAAATCGAGGCCCGGGGTTCTTGTTCCTATTATATTAGTGTTAATTTTGGCTACTTTTGGATCTCTTAAACTTGAAATCCTTTGAGGGTTTTGTTTTTTTAATTGAGTATGACTAGAACGTAGAGACCTTACAATGAATAACTGTATTATTATGAAATTCTTATTTATAATATTTGAAATTTTATATATTTTGATTTTATTTTATCTTTAATTTTTTTGTTTTAATTATTTTTATATGAAAATCGGTATAATAATTAAATAAAACAACAACATGTCTACGACAACAATTGAACAACTGTAATGGTAATTCATAACAACAACAGTATACAACAACGGTTGAAACACTGTTGTCTTAATATATAACAACAACGGTCCAACATACTGTTGTCTATGAGCGCGTATCTACGACAACACAGCCTACGACAACGGTACGAAATTGAGATAGACAACGGGTATTACCCGTTGTCGAAGACCTTTTTTGTAGTAGTGATAAGCACCATGAAACATGCACCTAGATTAGAAGGCTAATTGTAAACAAAAACACTCACATAAATTCAATTAGGCATTCAATCCCTAAAATCAACTAAGAAAATTAGCTAGACATAATTAAAAGAAAGGTAGAAGGAAGAATAAACATAATTAAAAGCATAAATAAAAGAAAGGGATAGAAAAACTCTTGAATCTTGATGATCTTCAATCTTCAATTGTCTTCATACATAAAATAAATCTAGATCTAAAGTATAAAAGTAGAGAAAAGAATAAAAAGTAATCTAAGGTATGGGAGAACTAATGTTGGCTTCTTACAATGATAAGTTTAGATGTATTTATAGGGTAGAAGTTTACATCTAATACCTAATTGTACAAGGAAACCAAGAAGGAATTAAAAATTGCCTTTTAGGAGAAATCCCGTCTGGAAAATAGGGGTTTCCTCTCGACACCTCTCTCGATCGAGAGGTCGGTCGAGAGGGTCGAGAGAGTTCTGCGCAACTTTCTTGTTTCGGTCATATCTTCCTCATCCGAACTCCGAATTGACCTCCGTTTTCGCCTATGTGCTCCTATCGAACCCCACTTCAATGCTATGTTTCCAATTTTCCATAATAACTCTCCAAAAAATCGTGAGAAGTCAGAACTTGGGATCAATACTTCATCTCTTCCTTGGTTTCATCGTCTCTCATCTCATCTTAGGTTTTCTCGACTAAAAAGCCCTAAAAACACTCAAAACAACCCAAAAGCGTAATCTAGCTTGAAATAACATAAAAAATACAAAACATAAGCTAAACTATCAAAATAAGACAAGAAAATGATATTATAACACTTAAATAATAGGGTAAAAATACACCCTATCAGTCACAAAAGGTTACATGTGGACCCTTCTTCTCTGTGTAATCTTGAAGTAGAGCTTTCATGCCAGTCATGTGTCTTGAACATCCACTGTCCAAGTACCATATTGGTTGACCTTTCCTGGGCATGGGATCCACGGCGCTCACTTGCAATTAAGCCATTTTTGGTACCCAAATCAGTTTGGGTCCTTACAGGTTAGCTTTCTTAGGTACCCACACTTGCTTCACTCTCCTTTAAGTGTTCGCTTGTGTTTTAGGTTCCTTGGCCTTACTAGCTTGTGACTTCTGCTTGGACACAGCTTCACATGTGCAGCAGCGTGTGCATGAGGGGAAGCGACTCGCTTGAGACACAGCCATGTTCTTGCCTTTTTGCTTATAACCTGAAGCGTCTCGCTTAGGTTTAGCCATAGGCTTGGAGACTGACTTGAGCTTATTGGTCTCGGCAAGCGACTCGTTTGGTTTCTTCTGAGCGGTCAACTTAGGGTTTTGACCTTGACTCGCTTGAGAAACCTTTTGGGTTTGAAGCTTCCTCTTGGGAGCTTCAAAGACTTCCCACTCAACGTAAGAATGGTTGGACCATCTCCAATCCGACTCACGTGACACATAGACTTTACTTCTCTTCTTGAAAGGAAGATCCTTTGTCTCTAGTGTCTTGGTTTGAGACTTAGAAACTTCAACAGTTTTACGTTTTGAATGGTAAGTTTTAGCATTTTGAGTGCTAGGGATTGTTGAACTAGGCTTACCCATAGATTCCTCCCTTGAAGATATAGACATCTTCATGGGTTTCTTCTTAGGGTTCTCAAACACTTTGCCCTTGTCCTTGCTAGTGGTCACTTTGGAGGCAGTGGGCACATCCAAAGAGACTGATGGTGTAGTGATTGAAGCACCAACAAAGATAGTAGGCTTGGAAGGTCCACCATTATATCCAGGACCTCCTTTTCTACCAAAAGGTAGAAGTGAGTCTTCTAGTGCCTGCCTAGCGAATGAGGCTTTGTTTAAGTTGGCTACTAGTTTGGATTGTGTTTCATACCTTCCTTCCAAGCTTTTATGCCTAGCGAAGAAATCCTCGAACTTACTTGTCATAGCCCTTAAATTAATCTTGACTTCATCAAGTTCAGTGGCTAGCTTTCGGTTCTCTCTCTTGCTATCAGACATAGCTTGTTTCAACACTTCGTGGGTGCTTGACAGTTTTTGGAATTTGTCAAGCAGCTCACTCCATGTCGAGGAATGTACTTCCTCTTTGTGTTCGTGTGCCAGTGTAATTGAGTTGATAGGAGCATAGTAGAATACCTCTCCTGTATCTTCGTCAGTGAGCGCCATTAACCCTAGATCCTCTCCTTCGCTGGAATTAGGATCCGTGAAAGCGTCTGAGTCGTTTGGCACTTCCTCGCTTGGATTGTCTAGCGGCTCGCTTGCTACCAGCGCTCGCCGGGGAGCTTCCCTCCTGGCCTTCAATTCTTCACGTTCCTTGGCACTCAGTTTTGGGCAGTCCGATTTATAGTGGCCCATCTTGTGACAGTGGTAGCACTCCACATCCATCATATCCCTTGAGATAGGCTTTGTTGTTTCTTCTCGCTTTCCCTTTCCATCTCGAGCATCAGTGCTCTTTCCTTTGTATTGTTTGTAGAATCTCTTGTATTTTCCCACTCGTGAGTTCATTTTGTTGAAATTCTTTGACAAGAATGCGTAGTGCTCTTCCAGTTCCTCTCTTGTCATCTTGGCAATCGACTGGTCGCTTGGCGTTTCTGCAGCTTTGAAAGCGAGTCCTTTTGATGACGTAGGACCTTCGTCTTCATCGTCCAGGCTCATTCTATTGAGATCGAATTCGTGAGCCTTAAGCTCGGAGAATAATATCTCTGGTGAGAGCTTTGATAGATCCTTCGTTGCCAAGTAAAACTCCTTCATTGTCTGCCATTTCCGTGTGAGGGCTCGAACAATCTTGAGGTTGACTTCTTTATCAGTGAACTCCTTGCCAAGAGAGATGAGTGTAGCGATGAGGTTGGTGACGCGTAGCTTGAATGCGTCAATCGACTCTCTGGACTTCATCGTCAAGCTCTCGAACTCTCTCATCAGCACTGCAAGCTTGTTCTCCTTGATTTTGTCAGTGCCTTGGGAGATTAGGGCTAGGGTTTCCCACATCTCCTTCGCGGTGGTGCACTTCCTTATCCTGGGGAGATAAGCGTCTGATACAGTGCTCTGCATAGTGTGGCGTGCTATACGATCTAGGTTGGCGATCTTGAAGTTATTGGAGGAATAATCCTCTTTCGCCTTTTCCACGTAGTTGTGTCTGACCGTAGCTTCCTTGCCTTCTGCAGCTGGGACGTTCACCGTGATGATTTTCTTGATCTCGATAGGCCCTTCTTCTATGACCTCCCACATCTTGTCGTGGATGGAACATAGAAAGCTTTCTACACGGAAACTCCATGTTTCGTATCCTTCAATCGAGAACTGTGCAAGATTGGATGCAATATATGTAGACATGATGAACTATTAGTAGCGATGCAGTATGCGTGAGTGTGGGTTTTGATGCACTTAGGAAAAACCGGATCGGTTCAGTGAGCCAACGTGAAGCGAGAGGGGACTCGCTTCAGGTATGCAAAGCAGTGGCTCGAAAGAGGGAGGGGGGGGGGGGGGGGGGGGTGAATACGTGTGTAGAAGTTTTTCAACTTCTTTTTCTCTTATCTTAGAGTAGCAAGTTAGAGTGCTCGCTTCAAATACTTAAGACCTAGCCAAGAGCTAGATCCACAGTGGAAGCTACACTTTAGACCGAAGCGAAAGCTTGATCTAGAAAGTGACTCACTTGCGTTATGCGGAATTAGGTGAGCTAATCTTTCCTAAGTATTTAAAACTTTGATTTAGGTTTGTTTACTATGCAAGTGCAGTATGAATAATCAAAGCAAGTAAATAATTGAAAGCTTAAGTAAGAGATACGACACCGGGGATTACAGTGGTTCGGCGATAAAACACCTACGTCCACTTTGTTGCTCGCAGCAACTGATTCTCTTCACTCAAGAATCTTAGGGATTACGGGTTCCTCAAAAACCAAGACTGGATCGAGCTTCACTCGCTTAGATCCGACACAACAACTTGGAGATTACGAGTTCTTCACTCAAACCTAGCTAAGATCGAGCTTCACACAATCGAGGACTGAGCTAGCTTGGATCTTCAATCTACGATCAAAACTTCTACTATCGAGGAAAGTAGAGTCTTGGATCTTGACACAACAACCTTTCTTTAAACACAAAAACCTAACTAGACAGAACTAGGCACTACTACAAAAACGCACATAGATGACGGTTTATAACCGTCATCTATGTGCGTTAAAAACTGTCAAGATAGGCGGTGTCATCTATTGTGGGTACTTTACATGACACTTAATAACCTTCATCTTTAGTTTATTATAGATGACAGTTATGAACCGTCTTCTATTTTAGTAAGAACCATCATGTTTGAAGCAAAATAGATGACACTTATATTTCCCAACCGTCATCTATTCCAAATTAAATTAAAAAATAATTTGGATTATTCGTAGCCTTTTTTTTTTTTTTTTTTTTTAATTTCGAATTGAATAAATCATTCACAATAAAAAAAATAAATATACACTACATGCCACTTGAAATTCCATAATATATAGTAATATAATATTCAAACCATAATAGTCAATACATGTTTAAAAATGTATACAACTCCAGTACCTATACTACTAAAAAAGAAAAAATACATCCCAAGTATGCTTGCTTAAAGATACTAATACCTCGAGATAGGTTCTCAAGTACTTACAAGGGTGAATTTGGTCCTTCATTGCTATCATTGATATTTCCTCCTCGTTCACCCTTGGTTTAATGTATATTTCCTTGCCTCAATTTCCATCTCTCCAACCGCTTCTTCCATGCTATTCTACCATTTTCATAAACTGGTGTATCCTCATCAAGGGATTTTAGTTCATCTATACAGTGAAAAATTTCGAGCTTTATGAGACCATAAACATAAAATAAAAATTATTAAACAGAGTGGAAAGAAGTAAGCTCTATACCTGAAAGGCTTGAATCTCTCCAAGGAAGCAACTTTAAGTGGCTTAGTACCAATATCAACACCAATAGAAGTATTCTGAAAAAGTGGCTACATTAACATACGAATGAAAAGGTTCAAAATAAATGCATGGATGAATTGAGCAGTCCTCAGTACCGAAAAGCCAGCCTACCAGTGCATGAGGTGGGAGCAACTCCTTCAGTTTTTTTCCCACAGATTGGGCTGAAGGGAGCTCCCAGAAATTACAGCTTCGTTAAACACACACATATTCACATAATCAAACAAACACAAACACCAATTAAAGCTAGAGTACACACATACACCGCCGCACTTCAATTATATTTCCATATCTAAAACCGCAATTCAGAGTTATTAAGAGTTCTATATCTAAAGCTCACAACTTTCACAAATTTTATTTATGTAAAACTACAATACCTACGTCTCAGTGCAAAATCTGAATCTAGTTGAATACAAGATAACAGTTGAGAAAGATAAGGAAACACTCCCAAACTTGGACACCAAGTCAATCACATTTTGAAATTCAGCCTATAAAAAAAAAAAAAGGAATGATACGTAAAAGACCTGCACAAGCATATCTTTTACCAATAATATGTTAATAACTGTCAAAGAAATTGGAGAAAATAGTCAAACAAGACAAATATTCGAAGCAGATTGTAGGCATTCCTCATTCACAAAGTTTTTCTGAGGGTTAGTTTGTGGTAGCACTGTAAAAGCAGAACCCAGATGTGGTATGCAGCTCCAAACATAATGTAGTTGGTTAATTAACTAATTAGATGATAATGAACTCTTTAGTTTGTTTTTGACATTTTTGGCCGGTTGTAGAAAATCTGGTGTAGTTAGGGGGACGCATTTATGTTTGCTGATAATTTGCTTTTTAGGAGGTATGTGTCGTTCACATTCAAATAAATTCTATTTAAGCAAATCTTGATCAAAGGAACAAGCCCCAATAAGAAGTTCAACTACTGATTTAGTTAAAAGGTGGAGAAAAAGTAGACACACCTCAATAACAATGGCAAGATCAACAACAATGCTCGTGACATATCCAAGAACGAGACCGATTACTCCCCTGGATACAGATGATGAGCCAATATCCACATCAATATGCAGAAAGAGAATTATCATTAAATACTCCAATTAGTACGAGAGCCCATGACCTCCACCATTTCACAGATAGTTAGTTCAAAGGTACCTTGAAAACTTGATACTGTATAAAATGTGACCAAATCTCCAAAATAGACTGATATCAAACAAATTAAAACATCTATTTGTGACAGGCCTTTACTGCATAAATCATCCGAATCGTATATTTCAACTAGAAATTTTACTCGTACTTTGTACATCTATAAATCTATGATCTTTTCAGTGGCGGCTATTTGTTAAATTTGCTTGTTTCCCTTACATATTTTGAGAAATCCTAAAGATCACGGTCACATATTTTGAAACAGATAGTCCCACGAGAAAAGCCCCCTTAACAGCACTAAAATGAGTGTGAAAAGAGGATTTTTGGCTGCTATCAGTACGTTTATCCTCCCCTTAACTGCAGGGTCCAACAGCTCCCACTAAATCCACCGGCAATGAGCAATAAAACGTTAATCAACAGCTCACAAATTGAAAAAAAGAATTTAAATGCTTGAACAGATGTAGTTCAAATTCAAAGATAATCTATGCTAGTATTAAATGAACTAAAATTCACACTTTTGCCAGTTCGAAATTCGTCGTTTTTCATTTCAAGTGCGGTATGTGCACTAAACTAAATGGATTCAATCAAATAATTGTGATAATTGCGGTTAATTTATACAATAATCACAAGCCATGAAAAAGTACTCGAAGAAAAATAGGCAGTAGAAATCGCACTCATTTAGGGAAAAAACCTGAGGATCTTCGTCGATAGTACAGGAGAAAGCGTTGTGGAAGATGCCGGTGACGCCGCAGACCGCGGCGTCGATGGAGTCATATCGAGCAATCGATCTGAAATAGGCAGAGGCAGGAATCTGCTCCTTCAATGGCTTCCAAGTGTTTCGTTTCTCTCTCATCCCCTAAATTATCAGACAACAATCAACAGTAAGCAAAAGGATCGAGAAATCAGCAAACTCCGAACAAGTGAAGCAGAACCTAGATCCTTGGGGAAGAACATCGAAGTAGAATCTCCACTTCGATTCCTCCCCCTTGAACCTCTCCCGCAGCAGGAACAGAGCCACTGACATCTACGGCTTCAGCGCGGTGCAGGCGCCTCCAATCTGGAGTCCGCGGCGGCGTATGGATTTATCCAGAATTTCCTCGGAATCTCGAGAACGATGTCGCGACGAGCCCTAGGCCAAAGTCGAGAACTTCCTTGTAGTGCTAAAAACTCAGCGTCGCACTATGTAACCTAGCCAAAGTCTCTCAAATTCGAGCAATCATTCAGATTGACCTTCGTAAACCCTGATTCGCAGCAGTCATGGAGAGGGAGAAGCCCGATCGGTGATTCCGGAGATGAAGATTGAGGGAGAGTGAAGAAAATTAGGGCCAGAGAGGGAGAATCCCGTTTTCTCGTTCCCCCTTTTGTATTTCTTTTAATTTGATATCCTTAGAATAATTCTCTTAATTCTTTATTAAGAAAAGGAGACGCACATAGACGACGGTTAGGTAAAACACGTCATGTATTATCACCTCTATACATGACAATTATGTTTAAACTGTCATCTTTTAAAAAAGTAGGCGCACATAGATGACGGTTTATATAAGATCTGTCATGTAAACCCTGAGCACGCACATAGATGACAGTTTTTTTAAAAAACCGTCATCTATGTAGTGTCATATATAATCATTTTTGTAGTAGTGAGGGTTAGGGTTTCGGGTTTTGAAAACTCTCTTAACTGAAGAACTCTTTACAGTGAATGCAAAGTTGGGTAGAGTTCTTCTCTAAGCTTGGATATTTGAGGTGAGCCTAGATCTATGGAGAGTGAAGGTTGCGGAGACGAGTTTCGATGAAATTGAAGCTCGGAGAACACTTAAACAAGGACTCGAAGATTTTGCTCGAAGGCTGTGAGTGCTTGTTTGCAGTAGGCGCTGATTGCTCAAGTAGTGTTCTACTCTTCTCCGTCTTCGACCTTCACTATTTATAGGCGGAGGAATGGGCAGGAGCCATTGTTGGTTGGTGGCTTTGTCCCTCCTCCTCTCGACAATACTTGCCTTGACCGGCAGCTTTTCAGAGGTGCCAATTTGTCTCTTTGCCGAAAATGGCTAAGAACCAATTTTAACAGTAACTGGAGCGCCCAGTACTGTTGCGTCGTTCTTGTCGGCCTGGCGGTCAACTCCGTTGCTCCATTCTTCTATCGCCACGTGGAGATCCGCAATTAATGCGTCGATCTTCACTTGACTGAAGTTTGAACTCGTCATTTAAATTGGAGCGGGAAGTGAGCTGTCGCTTTCTGTTATGTAGAGGCTCGCTTCACTTCAGATTTGGAGGGTCCGCTTTGGATGAGTCGCTTCAAGTCATACTGTAGCGTTTTCTTGGAATTAGATTTCCCGAGCGTCCGCTTTTACTAAACGTTGACTCGCTTTGACTTTCACTGTAGCGTTGCTTCGCTTCACTTCAGCAGACTCGCTTTGATTCTACTGTAGCATCTACTTCGCTTTGCCTCGCTACACTTCGGCACACTTCGCTTCGCTTTGGTAGACTCGCTTCGCTTCAAAACACACTAAGCGAGTGGCCTTCATTTGAAAATCCTGCAGTCTAAAACCTAAGCGACTAAAGCAAAATTGAAGCCATCCTAACATTATAGGCTTAGAAAAATATTAACCTATCTACATCAAAATAGGGTCGCTTGGGAATAGGATACATAGGGGGTTTTGGGATTGAATCAAAATACATATTCATTTAAATTAATGCGTCCCGTTAAGTTCCCCCTTAACATATGATCCTTAACAATTCCCAACACCCAACCTTCTAACCACTGTAAAAACTTCAAGCGACTGATTCCTTTTCAGTCTTTGTCCATTTTTTTATAAAGTTCTTATGGTTGTCGCTTGAGTTTTTTAGCATAAAAGATAAAAACACATAAAGCATGTAAATGAGACACGCTTGACAGAAAAGTAAATGTAGATTGATAAGTCAAGCATAACACAGAGTAGTTTCATGGTTTTTCAGTGTAATAAGCAGCGTAGACTTTGGCCTTCATTTTTTTGATAGTCTCCGTGCTTTCTCTGTGCGTGTTGTCTAACTCCAAAGCTTCGTCCATCTCTGCTTCAAGGATTTTCCAATTTGGAACATCTATATCTGGCACTGTGGGCATAGGAAACTGAGTCTGCTCAGGGACTTTGATGATTTTCTTCTTTGGCTCTGCGAGCTCTGCTTCAACGATAATCTTCCTCCTTAGCGGCTCACAGCACAGAACCATGAAGTTATTTAGAGCGTCCAGCTTGGAGACAGAGTCCTGGCCGGGAACTACTTGCCAAAAGTAGTAGGCCTTTATGAATTTCTCTCTGCACTTGCACCAAGCGTCCTTCAGCTTATCGATATGAAATTCTCAATTTCACAAGCGTCGGGATGGTTGCCTCTTCTCACTTCAATTTCCTCAGCAGATCTCTCTTACATTTCCGTCATCACTCGCTGGAACTTCTCGCTTTGCCCAGAGTTGAAGGTTGGCGCTCTCTGGTTGATGAATTTGCGAATGAGATCAAACTCATCCGGGATGTATCTGCCGGAATCCACCATCTCCTTGATCGTGACGCGGCAGGCATCGATGTCAGCTTGGATGGCGCAGACTTCTGATTCATCAGGAGTGAACGAGATGTATGCACTTCTCACTAGGCATGATTGAATGAGCCTGTTTTCATCATACAATTTGGCGGCTCTTTCTTCAACCTTCCTTATCCTTGCCTGTCTGAGGGCTTCTTTTCTCTCCAACTCCTTCTTCTTTTCCTCCTCTTCTTTCCTCTTCTCTTCCAAGCGAGAAGCTTTGGTAGTTATCTTCTCTTGGATCTTTTGGCGCTTGGCCTTGGGATCCTCTTCCTTCTCAATAGGAGCTACTCGCTTGGGTTGTGTTTTTGGTGGTGCTGATTTTGGCTTTGGCGGCATTGGTTTCTTTTTCTCAGCAGGAGGGGGTGCGGTGAGAGCGAGTGCTGCTTGAGTAGATGAAGAGGGAGCCACTTGGGATGGCATTTTTTGAAGCGACTAGATCTGAGGGATTATAGTAACTCCCTTCTCCATCAGCTCAAAGGCTTGCTCCATCTGCAGAGTTGTAGCAAGAACAACATCGGCTTCAATCTGCACCGCAACATGAGTAGATGATCTGGCAGCAGCAGCCATAGATGAAGCTAGCAGCTTCGGCTTCTCTTGATAAACAACAACGTCTTTGCCGCTTGCCTTCTCAACCTCCTCCTCTTCTCCTTTCTTCCCTTCCCCCTTCGCTTCAGCCTTCTTCTCTTCTGTCAACTTCCCTTCCCCCTTTTTGGCATCATCAATTATGCCAGAGGGAACGGGGACTATCGCTTTCTCGTCGATTGCCCGGCGGAGGCTAGCGAACTCGTTAATCATCGCCCTAAGCGTTCCATCAGTGCGTTCGGCAAAGAGGCCTTCTTTGGCGAGCACGAGCTCCACCGTCTTCTCTGAAATTTCTTCCAGCAATAAATTGCACTGCTTCTCTCGTTCAGCCAGTGCCTTCTCCTTTTGTGCAACCTCTGCCATCAACCTCTCAAGTGGCTCAACAGCTTTGAAGCGAGCGTCGAGCTCCGCTTTGATCTCTGCACGGATCGGCTTATGTTTTTCCTGCAAAATGAGATCTATAAAATTAGTTGAAGCGGCGAGCTCCGCTTCACGGATGGCGAGGGCTTTCTCTCGGTTGTTAAGGTTGGTGTGAAGGATAGCAGCAGCAGCGACTCGTTGGGTTAGGTTATTAGCTTTCTCATTCATCTCTCTGATAGTGACATCGAGCTTAGCACGTTTTAGGTTGAAGCCTTCGCATCTCTTCTTCGGTTCTCCAGCTTGCTTAGGTCCTCATCATACTTTCACTGTATGATAGCCTTCTCTTGCTCTAGGGTGGTCTTAGCAAGCTTCATGCGAGTGAGCTCGCTCTACACCTTGGTGAGCTCGCTCTCCTTCTTTGCAAGTTCACCATCCCTCTTCTCGAGAGCTAGATTCACCTTCGCTACGTCCTCCCTGTGCCTCTGTACAAGCGAGGCATTTTCTTTTTTCAATTTCTCCTCCAAAGCGACAAGCTTGGAGTTCATTGATCTAACGCAGCTCCTCTCCTCCTCAAGCCTAAGCTTGGCATCCTCCGCTCGATTCGTCTCCTCCTCGAGCTTCCCATTTAGCTCCTCCTTCAACTCTGTCAGATTTCTCTTCTGACTTTCCACGTTCTCCTTCTCCTGCAAAATTTTCTCATTCATCCTCCTTATGGCTCCTTTAAGATTAAGAATTTCCTGATTCTTCATGGACATCTTCTCCTCGTGCTTTTCTGTCAGTCTCAGCTCATGCACTGACAGTTTTCTCTCTGGGAGCTCAGCGTCTAGGTAGGCACGCTTCACAGCTGCATCAAGCAGCTCCCAGTACTTCGCTTTGTTCAACAAGGCCTTGAATCCATCCACACCGACGAATTGAAGCATTTCAGCTTCCTTTTCGATGATTGAATCTTCTGCGAAAGCTTGGCGGAGGCCAAAAATCTTGTAATACTCCGTTCCTCGATAGGCAACGTAAGTAAGAAAATCGGTGGCCTTGTTGCGGAAGGCTCGTCCATCTGAACTCCGGGGTACCGCTTCTGAAGCTTCTGAACGGTATGCTCCCAGTCAGCTCGGTATCGCTTTAAGGCTTTGTCTGCAGGGGATAAAGAGGGTGGTTTCATGGCTATTTGAGGGGTGAATTGGGAGTCAATGGTGTTTGTAGGGGAGTTTGGAGTAGAGGCTTGGATTGTGGATTGAGTAGGGGCTTGTACGGTGGCTTGGGTAGGTTCGTATATTTGAAAGGCTGCTTCTGGGTTGGGGTCGAGTAGAGGGAGATCAGGTAGGGATGGGTGCTGACGCATTCTTCTTCTTCAAATATAGCTCCTCTATGAGCGAAGATCCCTTGGGAGTTTTTGGGGGTGAGGGGGTCGTGGTTGGAAAGTGGGTTCGGAAGCTTGGGATTGTTAGATTGGCTGTTTTTGTGGTTGGGATTTGGAAGCTTGGGGAATGGTGGTGGATGCTTCGGGCTGGGGTTGGTCAACTTCATCACCCACCGGTGATTGAGCTTCCGTATCTTCTGTTGTTTTCAACAAGGAATCTTCAAGCGGGTCCTCCATCTCCACGCTTGGTTCTGTATTGAAGCGACTAGCTTAAACTTCTTCTTCTTGGGAGCCGCTCGCTTGGCTGGTGAAGCGGCTCGCTTGGTTTTCTTTCCACTCTTCTCAGCGATGGGTACTGCAGGGTGCACGTTTTTCTGCAGTATCCCACGATCAATGATGAGCTTCCCAGCTTTAGACAAGTCATTGAATACGCTCTACTTCTTGTACTCGAGCGTCCCAGTCCATTCCCTTTCTGGGAATAATTGTTCCAGCGCGTACGACAGCTTCCCGAATAGGCAAAGATTTCCCTTTTGAATGATGTTGGTGGTGTTGCCTTCTTCATACTCGAAGTCCTTGGCAGCCTCTTGGATGTTCTTAATGAACCATTCGAACCAGTTGAATTTGGTTCCTATCAGACTGTCAACAATCGCGCTCACGGCGAAGAGCTTGCTGTTGGAAACCTGCCCTAGGGTTCTGATGTTGCACACAACCCCGATTAGGTGTACAACTCACAGATGAAGTTGTAGGGCTTCTCTAGATCTATTCTCATGTTGTTCCCCTTATCCTTCCACTCGGCGTTTCGCTTGGCAGTGAATCTGGCGTATTCCACCTCTACAGATAATTCCAGTTTTGAAAGAGCATCTACTCCTTCTCTCGGCAGGTCGAAAGCTCCCGCTACGTCGATTAGGTTGACGCTCACCAATTCTCCAGAATTTGGGTCGGTGATGGCAGAAACGGTCTGGCCTTCTCTCAAGTTCAGCAAGAACTGAGCAACGTGTGGGGCGAGAATTTTTGACGGCTTGGCAGTTACTAGTTTCCACAGTCCGGTAGTGGTCACGGCCCTGCGGAAAAATCCGTTTGGCTCTACGATTCCTTCGTCGAGGTGGGTTTCGACGTTAATGTTGTCTTCTGCTTTGGCTAGAAACGCCTCCATAGTTTGGTTAAAAATCTTCTTCACCATTGTGTATATTTGAGAGAGATTAGATGAAGATATAGAGAGAGGTTTGAGACTCGTGATTTGCAGAAAGTTGCAGATATTTTGCACGAGAATGGCATTTTGGGGGTGAAAAGTTTCTGAGTTCTGAAACTTCGCCCTTTTATAGCTTTAGGGTTTGAACTGACGTGGCGGAGAGAGACACTTGGCCGAGTTGCCAAAATTTGATCGCACTATTCTCTACCACACAAAATAGGTATAGTAAAAGGGAAGCACGAGTATCGTACCCACAGGGATTGATATACCGAAACCACACACAATACCTCTACTCTAGAATCAAACTGATGTCTAGGCAAATAAAAGTTTAGAATTGTGGTATTTATGACTAGGCAAATAAATAAAAGGACTAAATTAAACAAATAATGAAAGTAAATAAATAAGGCAAATAACTAATCAAATAAAATAACTTAGAAAACAAGCAAATAAACAAATAAGGTAAAAACTCAATTAAGGAAAAGTGTTGATTCTAGGGAAGCCTACCTAATCAAATACATGTAAGTAATTAATGAATACAATTGACCAATTTAATCCAATCTAAATGTGATACATAAAAAATAACCTACACCCCGATTAAAGCAATGCAAGTCGTCACCTAATAAGATCCTAATATCCTCTCGGACGCATAGATATCAAATCAAGTGCAAAATAGAACAAGTATCAATGATATAATCAACTAGGTTCAACTATGACACCCAAATCAATTATATATAAACATATGAAAATTTAACCTCAACTAAGACAATCAAACTATCATACCATGTATTCATGAGATCTATTATGCAATTATCCTATCAAGGCATAAACACATAACTATGCATACATAATTAGTGATCAATTAATCATGCATGAGAATAAGCACCATGAAACATGCATCTAGATTGGAAGGCTAATTGTAAACAAAAATACTCACATAAACTCAATTAGGCATTCAATCCCTAAAATCAACTAAAGAATTAGCTAGACATAATTAAAAGAAAGGTAGAAGGAAGAATAAACATAATGAAAAGCATAAATAAAAGAGAAAGGGATAGAAAAACTCTTGAATCTTGATGAATCTTCAATCTTCAATTGTCTTCATACATCAATGTAAAAAATGTAGAGAAAAGAATAAAAACTAATCTAGAGTATGGTGAAAAGTAGAGAGCTCTAAACTATGAAAACTTCAAACTAAAAACTTAAAACTTGTCGAAACTTGGGTACAATGATGAGTTTTGGGGTATTTATAAGGTAGGTGATCATAATTGTTACCTAAGTGGGCAAGGATTAGGTTAACGAAATAAAAATATGATTTTTAATGATTTCCGTGTGTTTGACTCGGCCAACGACTCGGCCGAGTGAGTGGCCGAGTGGAGCTGCTGTTCGGGTTCATGAATTCACTCGGCCGGCGACTCGATCGGCCGAGTGGGCATCCGAGTGGATCCATGCAGTTTGCGCGTCTTTCTTGTTTTGTCCGTATATTTCTCGTCCGAACTTCGAATTGACCTCCGTTTTCGCCTATATGCTCCTATCGAACTCCTCTTCAATGATATGCTTCCATAATTCCAGAATAACTCTTCAGTAACATCGTGAGAAGTCAGAACTTTGGGATCAATACTTCATCATCTTCCTTTTTTTCGTCGTCTCTTATCTCGCCTTGGGTTTTCTCGACTAAAAAGCCCTAAAAACACTCAAAACAACCCAAAAGCGTAATCTAGCTCGACATAACATAAACAATATAAAACATGAGCTAAACTATCAAAATAAGACAAGAAAACGATAATATAACACTTAGATAATAGGGAAAAATGACACCCTATCAAAATCCCCCAAACTTAAACATTGTTCGTCCCGAACAATAACAAAAACCTAAACTAAAGAATAGACAAATCAAGCAAACACAACATACAAGCATAATGAACTCTAAGGGCCTCATAGATCTTCAAAGAAACATCAATCAATATCATATAAGCAACCTCAAAGTTTCGACTCTACGAAAGTACAATAAAATCAAATCATGCTTCAAAAGGGAAACTCACTCAAGACATGTGAAGATATAAGTGTATTAGTGAACTCTCAACTCACAATGAAAGAATTAAAAGTGTATAGGCTCACTCAAAATCAATACAATGCAAAGACTTACCATAAGCTTGCCCTTTATCTCAACATCTCCACCACTTAATTGTATGTAGAAACTAAGATCAATTAGGTCTTTTTCAAGGTTGTAATGTAGGCACATTGGTTTAGGGTAGGGAAAATATAGGCTAAGTGACTTGGACGTCTTCAAGTACCAACCTTTTAGCAACTCCAAACTAGTATGGATTTAACTCCATCTTCTACTCATCAACTCATTCTCAAATATCAACCTTATCTCTTCTTAACCTTCTTTAATTCAACTCCCAAAATACTAAAAATTATATCCATCCCTTTATGCTCTTTTCTTATTTATTATTTCTTTTTTTTTTCCTTTTCTTTCGAACTAGGACTCAATATATTTTCTTTTTCTTTTCCAAACTGTTTTTCTAAGTCCTTTTTTTTTTTTTTTTTTTTTTTTTTAATAGAGCTTATAGGGATCTAAAATTCCTTTCTTTCAAAGGAGCTTACTAAAAAGACAACTTCTCCAAACATAATCCCTAACAAAACAACTCCCAAGATACCCATAATTCCTCCTTTACCTCCTTTCATCCGGTTTAAGAACAAATGGCTATAAAGGCTCAAAAGTGGCTAACAAAGGAAATATATGTAAAGGATAGTGTTTAGGAAAGATGTGGCTAACAAAAGATGGCCTAAAATCACTTCAAAACTCCTACACACATATGTAGTCTCGAAGGAGAACAAAGGCAAGTTCTAGAAGTACAAATACATGTATGATACACTCAAGAAAGAAAATAGGCATAATTATGCACCAAAGGCTCAAATCCTCACGGGTAATAACAAAACGTTTCCCAAAATCAAAGCGTAATCCAATTTCATCACACACATGCATAGTCTCCACCAACGTTCCAATCATAATATCAATCAATTATTCAAAGAAAATCATGCTATCATTGGCAACATTCAATCATACTCATATATCATGCTTGACTCAATCATCTAACTCCTAAGACTCAACTAATATCCAAAATTAAACTACTATCCAAGATATAAACACAACGAAGCACATACGAACGAGTTAACGAAACCACGCTGCCCCCTCCCCCAAACTTATTTCGAATCATGATGAAGGAATAAGTTTCAAAAGAAGAAGTGGATAAGTTAACGAGCGTACCTTTCACCTAATCTAGCTTACTATCGATCTTCTTTTCTTAGTTGAAACCTCGTCGAGAAAACCTACAACACACAAGCTTCGAAAATTCTTGGATAAAGAGCTTAATAAAAGATAGACTCAAAGAAAAACAAAAACAAAAACAAATAAAACAAAAACTGAAAAATTAAAGATAGAGTTGGGTTACCTCCCAACAAGTGCTACGTTTAACGTCTTTAGCCCGACGTTACCTCTTTTCAAGGCGGATAAAAATGAAAGCTCTTTTCTCCCCCATCTTTGAGTTTCCTTCTTTTTGCTCCTAAAACCGAAATCTTGAGCTCTTGTTCATGCACTCGAAATGTAAGATCACCACTTTCCATGTCGAAGTGAACTCTAGTCATTGCTAAGAACGGATGTCCCAAAATCAAAGATTGCTTGACGTCCTCCTCCATCTCCACAATCACGAACTCAGCCAAAAAGTCAAACCTTCGGACTCGAACATCTTCAACTACTCCTGGCGGTTGTATGGACTCTTCATCGGGCGTTGGATCGAACGAATATCGAAGGGAAAAGCCGTCGGAGATGAAATCGCATGTTTCGGCCGGAACAGGGTTGGAGCGGGATTCGGCTCGGCCGGCGGCTCGGCCGAGTGCCTGGCTGAGTGGCTCGGCTCGGCCGAGTGATAGTCCGAGTGGACCTACTGGTTGACTGACTCGGCCAGCGACTCGGCCGAGTGCTTGGCCGAGTGAACCCTGGGCAGCTTTTTCTCCTATGGCTCGGCCGGTGACTCGGCCGAGCGCCTCTCCTTCCGGGCATTCGTCCTTCGTCTCGTCCGTTTCCGCCTCCAAATTGCTTCCATCTCCCAAATCTTCGACTCTTCCTTGAGCGTTGGCTAGTTGACTAATTTGCATCTCCAACATTTGCATTTGCTTGATTAAGGTGTTGATGCTACTCCCCAAATTGTTGCTCAAAGTTGTTTGAGTAATCTCCAACGTCCTCAACTTCGCATCTTGATGCGCCATACTTGCCTCCGATTGAGCCATGTAGTGTCGAATCAAATCATCAGTTGACATGTCCTTCTTTTCTTCCAAGGGGCGTTCTTCAGGGTAGAGTTGATAGTACCGATCTTTGAGGGGCCTCTTTGGTTTCGCCTTGGGTATAAATTCCTCCATCTCTTCTTCCAAGGGACGTTCTTCAGGGTAGCGTTTGTAGTACCAATCTTTGAGAGTTCGCTTCGGTTGTGGATCTCCCATGGTGGATGGTGGTGATTAATCAATCTCAACTTCTTCTCGATCCTTCTTCACTACCTACAAAGCAAAAGATAAGACCAAGAAAATGTTAGATCAATCGAATAAAAATAGAAAAATAAAAGCGCCTAAATCACCTATTAATTCTATTTCAAAATATGTAAGTGAAATCTAATCAATCCCCGGCAACGGCGCCAAAATTTGATCGCACTATTTTCTACCACACAAAATAGGTATAGTAAAAGGGAAGCACGAGTAACGTATCCACAGAGATTGATATACCGAAACCACACACAATACCTCTACTCTAGAATAAAACTGATGTCTAGGCAAATAAAAGTTTAGAATTGTGGTATTTATGACTAGGCAAATAAATAAAAGGACTCAATTAAACAAATAATGAAAGTAAATAAATAAGGTAAATAACTAATCAAATAAAATAACTTAGCAAACAAGCAAATAAACAAATAAGGTAAAAACTCAATTAAGGAAAAGTGTTGATTCTAGGGAAAGCCTACCTAATCAAATACATGTAAGTAATTAATGAATACAATTAACCAATTTAATCCAATCTAAATGTGATACATGAAAAATAACCTACACCCCGATTAAAGCAATGCAAGTCGTCACCTAATAAGATCCTAATATCCTCTCGGACGCATAGATATCAAATCAAGTGCAAAATAGAACAAGTATCAATGATATAATCAACTAGGTTCAACTATGACACCCAAATCAATTATATATAAACATATGAAAATTTAACCTCAACTAAGACAATCAAACTATCATACCATGTATTCATGAGATCTATTATGCAATTATCCTGTCAAGGCATAAACACATAACTATGCATACATAATTAGTGATCAATTAATCATGCATGAGAATAAGCACCATGAAACATGCATCTAGATTGGAAGGCTAATTGTAAACAAAAATACTCACATAAACTCAATTAGGCATTCATTCCCTAAAATCAACTAAAGAATTAGCTAGACATAATTAAAAGAAAGGTAAAAGGAAGAATAAACATAATGAAAAGCATAAATAAAAGAGAAAGGGATAGAAAAACTCTTGAATCTTGATGAATCTTCAATCTTCAATTGTCTTCATACATCAATGTAAAAAGTGTAGAGAAAAGAATAAAAACTAATCTAGAGTATGGTGAAAAGTAGAGAGCTCTAAACTATGAAAACTTCAAACTAAACTTAAAACTTGTCAAAACTTGGGTACAATGATGAGTTTTGGGGTATTTATAAGGTAGGGGATCATAATTGTTACCTAAGTGGGCAAGGATTAGGTTAAGGAAATAAAAATATGATTTTTAATGATTTCCGTGTGTTTGACTCGGCCAACGACTCGGCCGAGTGAGTGGCCGAGTGGAGCTGCTGTTCGGGTTCATGAATTCACTCGGCCGGAGACTCGGCCGAGTGGGCGTCCGAGTGGATCCATGCAGTTTGCGCGTCTTTCTTGTTTCATCCGTATCTTTCTCGTCCGAACTCCGAATTGACCTCCGTTTTCGCCTATATGCTCCTAACGAACTCCTCTTCAATTATATGATTCCATAATTCCAGAATAACTCTTCAATAACATCGTGAGAAGTCAGAACTTTGGGATCAATACTTCATCATCTTCCTTTTTTTCGTCGTCTCTTATCTCGCCTTGGGTTTTCTCGACTAAAAAGCCTTAAAAACACTCAAAACAACCCAAAAGCGTAATCTAGCTCGACATAAAATAAAAAATATCAAACACGAGCTAAACTATCAAAATAAGATAAGAAAACGATAATATAACACTTAGATAATAGGGAAAAAATAAACCCTATCAACACGGTAATTTCGCCGTAACTTCGACGTGGGCGGTGGCGAGAGGCGACGTTGCTGACGTGTCTGGTTTAGTTCGGCATCACCGTGGTTAAAATTGAACCGCATAAGTGAGTTAGCACTGCACGTGGCATGATGTAATTCGCTCGCTTGAACGGCTGGAATCCAACGGTTCAGATTTGAAGATTGTTGAGATTCAACGGTTGGATCGCTATCAGTTTTTTCCCTTCAATTTTGCAGTGAACTCCACGCGCCCGGATTCTCGGACCCTAGTACTATTCTGCATTAAATGCAAAGTAAAAAGTGAAATGGGCACTCGAGTGTGTACAGTTCATACGGCTCGCTTGTACTTGCTCGCTTGACGATAGTAGCCGCTTGGCTTTTTACTTGCTTGCGAAGCACTCGCTTGACATGACTGTGACACACTCGCTTGCGATGGTGATTTCGAGTGATGTGGCACTCGCTTGACCATGTTAAAGCGATTAACTTAAGAATTGAAATTTCTTTGCTTTAAGTTAAAATGTTTCTGACTAACATACTTCAAGGATAAACAAGAATGTTTTCCTCTATGTATTTGTGTCAGATTCATTTGTGTTTTCCACATAGCTAGCGAAGGTTTCTAGCACGCTTCGCTTAGCTTAGTATACTCGAATTGAAACACTTACCAGTCAGTCTCGCTTCGTAGGAGACTAATACCACATTTGTAGACTTTAAGCTTGATCTTCGTGGCATTCATCTCTTCCATCTTCCTCTACGATTAGAGAGTCCTCCATCGAAGTGAATGAGGTGAATGGGGGGGGGGGGGGGGGGAGGGGGGGAGGAGAAAGAATAATACACTTTAGCTTTCTTCAACCCGAAGGGAGACTCGCTTGAGTGCTATTCACGATGAATGGGAGATGAGTTACAAGTACTTTTCACAGATGTGGGAAACGCACAGGATGACAATGAGAAGCTCTGACAAGCCATTCTCGGTTTTACGCAGAAGCATGTCACCAGCCCTGCAACCTTTGAAGAAAAAGGTACCCTTCAAGCGCTCAGACCTAGTCTACAGAATAAATAAGCATTCGACTCGCTTGACCCAAAAAGGGAAAAGTAGAGCGATGCATTATTTAGTGAGGGGGGAAAATGAATAAGCACCCAGCAGCTCAACTCAGTTAAGAGTGAGTATTCAAGTGAGTGATTATCCTCGATGAACGGGGGATGAGGAGACATGCTCCTCTTCGGCGGAAAGTGGGAAGAGGACGCAAGTCTTGGTGCCAGCCTTGCCTAAGCTTTCACCGTTTTTACGTGGGAAGGCCCGATACAAGACCCCACGACCTTTACTAGAAAAGGTACTTGCAAGCGTTTATAGCGACTTGCAGGGAATCCTAGGCTTGGTAGCATCTTTCCTTGCTCACTTTGGAAGTAGATCAATCCTAGAATGATCAATAGTTCCCCCTTAACCATAGACATAACAATCCTGTTAGTTGGTAGGGAACATCTTCCAACACTCCACCTTTCTCCACCTTATAACTTCTTCAAGCTAGTGAGACTGAAGCGACTCGCTTGACTTGGTGAAGATCCAAGGCGATGGTTGCTTGAAGGCAAGCTTCCACTCCCCTTGTGCATACCAGAACTAGCATTCTTCACCAGGGTTTAGTAACCCTAATTCCATGCATAGCTGGTTGAAGCGTGACTCAGCTAGAGGCTTGGTGAGGATATCAGCTCGCTGGAGATCGGTATGGATTTTCTCAAGTTTGATATCCTTCTTCTAGACATGATCACGAATGAAGTGTGAAGCACTGGATTCTGCGAGATACAAATGACACTATTGTTGTCGCAGAAAATTGGAATCTCCTTCGCTTCAACTCGATAATCCTTCAATTGCTGACAAAGCCATATAATCTGAGAACAGCAGCTTCCGGAGGCCGTATACTCGGCTTCAGTCGTTGAAGTAGTTATGCTTGTCTGCTTCTTCAAGAACCATGAGACAAGCTTGCTTCCCAAGAACTGACACATGCCTGAAGTTGATTTCATATCAATTCGGCATCCTCCATAGTCTGCGTCTGAGTATCCTGTAAGCTCCAGATTATCTTCTGCAGGATACCATAAGGCCATATTGACTGTGCCCTTGAGATAGCGAAGAATTCGCTTGGCAGCTTCAAAATGGCTAAGCCTGGGATAGCTTTGGAAGCGAGCACATACTCCAACTGCAAACACAATATCTCTTCACAGCTTTGGCATGCTGAACACCAAACTTGGCAAGCATATCTCGAGTATACTTCACTTGATTGATGAAAATCCCATCATCTTGCTGCTTCACTTGAAAACCTAGGAAGCAACTCATCAAGCCTATCATCGACATGCCGTACTTGGTCTTCATAAGCTCTCCAAACTTCTCGCTAAGCGACTGGCTTGGCGAACAAAATATGATGTCGTCGACGTAGATCTGAACCCATAGCATGTCTTCTCAATCCTTGATGGTGAAGAGAGTTCGATCTATCTTTCCCTTGCGGAATCCATTATCCACTAGGAACTGAGATAATGTATCATACCATGCTCTAGGCGCCTGCTTCAATCCATAGAGGTCTTTCTTCAAGCGATATACTTTATCTCCTTGCTCAAATCCAGGTGGCTGCTCCACATAGACTTCTTCTTTGAGCTCTCCATTGAGGAATGCGCTCTTCACATCCATTTGATAGACTTTGAATTTCTTAGCCGCTGCACAGGCAAGAAAAAGTCTAATGGCTTCAAGCCTGGCCACTGGAGCGAAGGTCTCATCGAAATCGATTCCTTCCTCTTAGCAGTAGCCTTTGGCAACAAGCCTAGTTTTGTTCCTCATGACGTTGTGGTCCTCGTTCGTCTTGTTCTTGAACACCCAATTGGTGCCAATCACATGCTAAAATTTGGGACGATCCACAAGATACCATACGTTGTTTCTGATGAATTGATTGAGCTCTTCTTTCATGGCGATCACCCAATTCGAATCTGCTAGAGCTTCCCCCACGCTTGATGGCTCGATATTGGACAGAAAGCAGCTGAACATAGCACTTTCTCCAATCACTTGGCTTCTGGTCACCACGCCTTTTGAGGGATCTCCAAGAATTTGGCTAAGTGGATGATCTTTGAGCCATGCACCCTTGGATTCTCTAGCTTCTGCTTCTTCTTCAAGCGGGTCGCTTGCTTCATCATCTGAAGCGAGTGCTTGACCTGCAATCTCTTCCTTTGATCTGGGGGCAGCTTCATCTTCTTGAACATCTTGATCATTTGATTTTTTCACTTCTTCTTCATCTTCAAGCATGTCCCATGTCAGTGGATTGATGAGCTCCTCGCTTGAATTCTTTTCATTCGCTTGAACCTGTTCCTGTGGAAGGCTTAAAGAAGATTCATCAAATACAACATGGGGTGATTCTTCCACAATTAAGGTTTTGCAGTTGAACACTCTGTAAGCTTTGCTTGATGTAGAATATCCTAAGAATATTCCTTCATCAGCTTTGCTTTCAAAGGCTTTCAGTTGTGACTTCCCATTATTGTGAATGAAGACCCGACAACCAAATATATGGAAATAAGAAATGTTAGGAATTCTCCCTATCCATATTTCATATGGTGTCTTGTAGAAGCATTTGTTGAGAAGCGTCCGGTTCTGAGTGTAGCATGCGGTATTGGCAGCTTCAGCCCAGTATTTCATTGGAAGCTTTGAATCCGCGATCATTGTGCGAACAACTTCTTTGATGATTCTATTTCTCCTTTCAACAACTCCATTTTGTTAAGGTGTGCAAGCTGCAAATGTTTTGTGTGCTATCCCATGCTCCGTGCAATATGCTTCAATTGTAGAGTTGAGGAACTCTGTGCCTTTTTTCGGAGCGAATGGTAGCTATCGCTTGATTTTTCTCCACAGTAAGTCACTTGAGCAATTAAGGAAGTTTGGACAACGTCTCCTTTTTACTAAATAGAAATACAACCCAAGTGTAGCGAGAGTAATCATCGACTACGACAAGAGTGTATTTTCTTCCGTTGACGCTCACGGGGGTGACTGGTCCAAACAGATCCATGTGTAGCAGCTCAAGTACTCGCTTGGAAGATGCTTCTTCTAAGATGGCGAAGTGCTTCTTTGTCTGCTTTCCTCGTTGGCATGGTGAGCATGTATGGTCTTTGACAAAGACATCATTTGGTATGCCCTTCACCAATCCTTTACGAGCTAAGCGGTTGATTTTCTTGAAGTTGAGGTGGCTTAAGCGTCGGTGCCATAGCCATCCAGTCTCCGTTGCACTTCTAGCGACTAGACATGTATCTTCCTTGCAGCTCTCCCATTGAGCAACATACACGTTCCTCTTTCTTTCACCAGTTAGAGCAACTTGGGAGGTAAGCTTGTTTCTCACAACACACTTGTTGGATATGAACTCCACATTGTATCCTTTATCACAAAACTGTGAAATGGATAACAAGTTGTGCTTGAGTCCTTCAACATAAGAAACATTCTTTGTGCTTAGCTTCCCAATCTTCAGCATGCCGTAGCCTTTGGTGGTTCCTCGAGAGTTATCACCAAAAGTTACTTGTGGACCCCTCTTCTCTGTGTAGTCTTAGAGTAGAGACTTCATGCCCGTCATATGTCTTGAACATCCACTGTCCAAGTACCATGTAGCTTGACCTTTGCTGGGCATGGGATCCACGACGCTCACCTGCAATTAAGCCAATTTTGGCACCCAAATCAGTTTGGCTTCTTGCAGGTTAGCTTTCTTAGGTACCCACACTTGTTTTACTCTCCTTTGAGTATTAGCTTGTGTTTTAGGTTCCTCGGCCTTTCTAAAATGTGAACTCTGCTTGAATGCATCTTCACAAGTGCAGCAGTGTGTGCATTGAGGGAAGTTATGAGAGCAACTCGCTTGAGACACACCCATGTTCTTGCCTTTTTGCTTATATCCAGAAGCGTCTCGCTTGGGATTAGCCGTAGGCTTGGAGAATGACTTGGGATTTCTAGTCTTGGCAAGCGTCTCGCTTGGTTTCTTCTGCGCATTCAACTTTGGCTTTTGACCATGACTCGCTTGGGAAACCTTTGGGGTTTGAGGCTTCCTTTTGGGAACTTCAAATACTTCCCTCTCAATGTAAGTATGGTTGGATCATCTCCAATCCGACTCACGTGACACATAGACATTAGTTCTCCTTGTCAAGAGAACATCCTTTGTCTTTGTTGTGTGAGATTGAGAGCTTATAGCCTCAACAGTTTTCCCTTTACCTTTTGAATAGTAATTTATAACATTTTTTGTGCTAGGGACTGTTGTTGTAGGCTTTCCCTTAAGAACTTCCTTTGAGGAGATAGACATCCTCATCGGTACCTTCTTTGGAGTCTCAATCTTGCCAATGTTCTTGTTGGTGGTCGCTTTGGAGGCAGTGGGCACATCCAAAGGGACTGATGGTGTTGTGTTAGAAGCACCATCAAAAACAGTAGGCTTGGAAGGTCCACCCTCATATCCATGTCCTCCCTTTCTACCAAAAAGTAGAAGTGAGCTTTTTAGTTCTTGCCTAGCAAATGAGGCATTGTTTAGATTAGCAACTAGAATGGATTGGGTTTCATACCTTTCATCCAAGATCTTGTGTCTAGCGAAGAGGTCCTCAAACTTACTCGTCATAACCCTTAAGTTATTCTTTTCTTCATCAAGTTTAGTGGCTAGCTTTCGGTTTTCGCTCTCGCTTTTAGACAGAGCTTGTTTTAACATTTCGTGGTCGCTTAACAATTTATGGTGCTCGTTAGGCAACTCACTCCATGTGGAGGAATACACTTCCTCATCGTGTACGTGTGCTTGTGTAATTGAATTGAGTGGGGGGTAGAAGAATACCTCTCCTGTGTCCTCGTCAGTGAGCACCATAAGACCCAGATCCTCACCCTCGCTTGAGTTCGGATCGGTGAATGTGTCTGAGTCGCTTGAGATCTCCTCGCTTGGAACAGCTGGCGACTCGCTTGCAACTAGCGCCCGACGTGGAGCGTCCCGCCTGGCCTTCAATTCTTCTTTCTCTTTGGCACTTAGCTTAGGGTATTCTGATTTGTAGTGGCCCATTTTGTGGCAATGGTAGCATTCCACATCCATCACGTCCCTGGCGATCGGCTTCGTTGTCTCTTGTCGCTTTCCCTTGTTTTCTCGAGCATCAGTGCTCTTCCCTTTATACTGCTTGTAGAATCTTTTATACTTTCCAACTCGTGAGTTCATCTTGTTGAATTCCTTGAGAGGAATGCGTAGTGCTCCTCCAATTCTTCTCTTGTCATCTTGGCAATTGATTGGTGGCTTGGGGTTTCTACGGCTTTGAAAGAGACTCCTTTTGATGACATGGGAACTTCATCTTCATCGTCTAAGCTCATCCGATTGAGGTCAAACTCATGAGCTTTAAGCTCGGAGAACAGAATCTCCGGTGTGAGCTTTGATAGATCCTTCTTTGCCAAGTACAACTCCTTCATCGTCTGCCATTTTCTTGTGAGGGCTCTAACGATCTTGAGGTTGATTTTCTTATCAATGAATTCCTTGCCGAGAGAGATGAGTGTAGCTATGATGTTGGTGACGCGCAGCTCGAACGCGTCGATTGTCTCTCCAGACTTCACCGTCAAGCTCTCGAACTCTCTCATTAGCACTGCGAGCTTGTTTTCCTTGATTTTGTCAGTACCTTGCGAGATTAGGGCTAGCGTTTCTTACATCTCTTTTGCGGTGGTGCACTTTTTATCCTGGGAAGATAAGCATCTGATACAGTGCTCTGCATTGTGTGACATGCCACACGATCGAGGTTGGCAATTTTGAAGTCATTGGCAGTGTAATCTTCTTTCGCCTTTTCCACGTACTCGTGTCTGACTGTGGCTTCTCTGCCTTCTGCAGCTGGAACATTCACCGTGTTGATCTTCATGATCTCGAGTGTCCCTTCTTCTATAACTTCCCACATCCTGTCGTGGATGGAGCATACAAAGCTTTCGACACGAAAACTCCATGTCTTGTATCCTTCGATTGAGAACTATGGAAGATTGGATGCACTATATGTAGACATGATGAACCGTTAGTAGTAATACAGTATGCATGGGTGAGGGTTTTGATACACTTAGGAAAACTGGATCAGTTCAATGAGACAATGTGAAGCGATAGGGGACTCGCTTCAGGTATGCAAAGCAGTGGCTCGAAAAAACCTCTGCTCTGATACAACTTGTTGGTCCCGGTTTGTTAAGCGTTACACACGTAGAGGGGGGGGGGGGGGGGGGTGAATATGTGTGTAAGAAGTTTTCAACTTCTTTTTCCACTTAACTCAGAGTAGCAAGTAATCGAGTCGCTTCAAAAACTTATGACCTAGCTGCAAGCTTAGATTTACAGTAGAAGCTTAACTCTTGACCTAAGCAGATGCTTGATCACAGAGTGACTCACTTGCAAAAAGCGGAATTAGGTGAGCTAGTCTTTCCAAAGTATTTAAACCTTCGTTTTAAGTTTGTTTAAGTACAAGTGCAATGATAAACAAGACAAGCAATGTATGGAAAGCTTTTAAAGAAAAGAAATACGGCACCAGGGATTTATAGTGGTTCAGTGTCAAAGCACCTACGTCCACTTTGTTGCTCGCTGCAACAGATTCTTCTGACTAAGAATCTTGAGGATTACGGGTGATCGCACTATTTTCTACCACACAAAATAGGTATAGTAAAAGGGAAGCACGAGTATCCTATCCACAGGGATTGACAAGTCGAAAACACACACAATACCTTTACTTCAGAATTAAACTGATGTTTAGGCTTTTAAGAATCGAGATTGTGGTATTTATAATTAGGCAAATAAATAAAAGGACTTAATTAAATAAACAAGGAAATAAATAAATAAGAAAAAAATTAATCAAATAAGGTAACTAACAAGTAAACAAATAACTCAACAAGGTAAAATCAAATAAGGAAAAGTGTTGATTCTAAGGAAGCCTACCTAATCAAACCTATACAAGTAATTAATGCATACAATTAACAAATTTAATCCAATCTAGATGTGATACACGAAAATAACCTAACACTCCGGCTAAGGCAATGTAGATCGTCACCTAATAAGATCCTAATATCCTCTCGGACTCATTGAAATCAAATCAATTGCAAAATAGAACAAGTATCAATTATACAATCAATTAGGTTCAGGTACGACACCTAAATCGACTATATGCAAACATATGATAATTCAACTTCGGCTAAGACAATCAAATCATCACACCATGTATTCATGAGGTCTATTATGCAATTATCCAGCTAAGGAATAAAAACTTAATTATGCATACATTATTAGTGGCCAATTAATCATGCATGAGAATAAGCACCATGAAACATACACCTAGATTGGAAGGCTAATTGTAAACAAAAACACTCACATAAATTCAATTAGGCATTCAATCCCTAAAATCAACTAAACGAAATTAGCTAGACATAATTAAAGCAAACATAAACACAATATATTGAAAGAACATAATTAAAAAGTAGAGTAAGAAAAACATGGAATTGAATCTTGAAAAACATGGAAGTGACTCAAAAATAACTTCAAATCATTCACCCCTTTTTCAACTACAACCAAAGTATGAATTTTTTCAATCCATCTTCTACCATACTCAACACCAACTACATAATCAACAAGATGCTAAATATACACAACTCAAAACACTATCAACTATCCCCTTATGCTTTTATTCTCTTTTTCTTTTCTTTCTTACTTTCTTTCTTTCTTCTTTTTTTTTTTTCTTTTTTTTTTTTTTTTTTTTTTTTTCTCTCTTTCTTTCTCTTTTTTTTTTTTCTAGAGCTCAACAACTTATAATCTTTTCAATGAACATCAAAAGCTCTAAATTCTTTTCTTCTTCATTTTTTTTAACTTATAGGGATAGCTAATAACTTAAGCAAAGTGTCTAATTTTTCTTTCTCCTTCATACCACATCAAATATTTCTATTCAATTCCTCCTACATCACCAACCACGTCTACTAGGGATACCCTTAACCATCCAAACCTCCTATCATCCAAGTTCAAGAAAGAAAGGCTCATAAAAGGCTCAAAGGTTAGTGTTTAGGAATTATGTGGCTACGAAAGATGGCCTAAAATCCTTTCTAAGATCATACACATACTAAGGTCTTAATGGAGAACAAAGGCAAGTTCTAGAAATTCAAAGCATGCATGATCACTCAATAAATAAATTGACATCAATATGTCCAAAGGCTCAAATCCTCACCAAGGTAACAACATGATTCCTAATATCCAAACATAACATAGAATTCATCACATAAATGAGTCGCTTCGCCAAGGTTCCATGCATAAATCCAATCAAAATTTTCAAATCAAAAATCCATACTATCATCGGCCAATCCACAACACTCATGCATCATGCTTGACTCCATCAACTAACTCCTAAGACTCAAAGCAATAAAAGACTCAACATACCCCAAAATAAAACAACTACTAAAGCAATTAAAGATACACCCAAAAGATTGTTAACTTTAGTTACTCTTCCCCCTCCCCCAAACTTATTTCGAAATCAAAGATTAAGGAATAAGTTTGCAAAAAGAAGAAGGAACTAAGTTAACAAACTCACCTCATTGAAATGGTGGAGGGAAGGGAGGGTTGTCGGGGTTGTTGGGGGTCATACCATTGATGGTGAGGTGGGTAGTGAGGATAGAAGTAGTGCATCTTATGCACCATTCGATTGTAGCTCTCCAAGTAGGCTCTTTCTTCCTCTTGTCTCTTCCACTCCGCCTCACGATATTGTTGCTCATTCTCAAAATGGGCATCGATTGTATCAAAACGGCCTCCAATGTAGGTACAAAGTCGCCAACCTCCGTCCTCAATGTTTGAATTTCTTCTCGGACTCCTCGGACTTGAGACTCAACAAACTCTCTACCATCCCAATGGTAGTTGTCCATTGCCTCCATCGTCTCCGTGTGCCAATCATGCATGGTGGAAAACTCTGGAGCTCTCATGTGAAATCCGGGTTGTGGAATGGCTTTGTACCCTCTTTCCTCATCTCCCCCTTGCTCGTAAGCTTGCTCCTCTTGCTCATCCTCCTCTTCCTCGAATCATGGTGGTCGGCGGCCCGGCTCCGTTATCATTCTCAAGTGCTCCTCCGAGCTCAAACTCCAATTCCCTCGTGCCTTATCTCCCTCCGCAAGTACACTCGTCAAGTGTGGGCAAGGAAGACGAAGGAGCATGTGTGCATTCCTCTCGTGGTGCTTCCAAATGTAACCCTCCTCATGAGACAACATTTCTTGCCTTTTAAGTGCCTCTCCGTCTAGGAGGATCTCTCGAGAAACCGGATCCTTGGGTAGTGGAACTCGAAACTTATGGCACATTGGTGTAATCCACGCCCCACACCCGATCCTTTGGCTCCCGTGAAGAAGGGCTTGACTCTCGAAATGCTCGGACAACCATAGGGCAGTGTCTTGTTTGACCCCATTGATGCACGCCCAAAATAGATGCATATCAACGGTCCCGAATGTCCCAGGATCTCCTCTCCCAACAATAGTGCTTGTAATGAGCCGGTAAAAGTACCAAAATGCCGGGTTTCGAACCGATGACGCTTTCGATCTCCTCGGTCATAGAATGGCATCCTCTCCTTCTCCAAATACACAATCTCCTTCCAAAGGTCATCCATGTCAGGTGTGTGATTTCCGCTAAAATACCCTTCGTTGTCTCCTCCAATTAACTCATTGAGTTTGTCCATGGTGAGGGTTCTTTGGACGTTTCCCAGCTGAAAACGGAGCACGGATGGAGTTTTGTCGGACCTTAGCACCTCCACGGTCGAAAGGAACTCCACCGTCGGTGCATGGTACGTCAAAAGGTTGGCTTGGAACACCTTGGTGAATCCTTCGTTCCCCATTAGAGTTACCACATCATCGGCTATGCCCATCCCGACAATCACCTTGTGGTCTAGGAACCTACATTGCTTGTGCTTTAAACCCACTAGATGCGACCACCACTGTTTAGCCTCCGGTGTTTTGAGAGTAATACCATACGCCTTAGGCTCTTGATTCGTCAACAAGGCTTGAGTGGGTGGGGCTCAGCTTGATGTTGTCTCCTTTTGATTCCCCTTTCCTTTGGTAGATGTAGAAGATGATGCTACACTCTGTTGGTCCCGGTTTGTTATAGGAAAAATACGTAGAGGGGGGGGGGGGGGGGGGGGTGAATACGAATTTTGAATTTTTTCAACTTCTTTTCCTTAACTCAGAGTATGAAGTAAAGTTCTCGTTTGAAATACTAAGACCTAGCCGAGAGCTAGATCTAAAGTAATTACGATTCTCTTGACCTAAGCTTAGAGCTTGATCAAGAGTGAGACTTTACTCTTAGTGCGGAATTCGGTGAGCTAATATCTTTCCTAAGTATTTGAAAATTCCAAGTTATGTTTGTTTAGATGCAAGTGCAATGAATAATCAAACAAGGAAAATAAAGAGTTTAAGGTTAGAGAGATACGACACGAGATTTATAGTGGTTCGGAGATGAAGCTCCTACGTCCACTTGTTGCACGAAGCAACTGTTCTCTTCACTCAAGAACTTGAAGGTTACGGGTCCTCCAAAAACCTAGTCGAGATCGAGCTTCACTCGCTTGGATCTGACGACAGACGCAGTGATTACGGGTTCACTACAAAGACCTAACTGGACTGGAAGCTTTACTCGCTTCAGTCCGTCGATAGGGAGATTGCGGGCTCTCCTTACAGCCTAGCTTCGATCGAGCTTTACACAAACGATGTAAGTGCAAGCTTGGATCTAGACTCTATGATCGAGGCTTCTACAATCGATGAATGTAGGGCCTTGGATTGAAACAACCTAACGACGAACACAAAACCTAACGAACAGAACTTCGGGTTAGGGTTTTTGGTTTACGACGACACACTATGAAGAGCTCTTTACAATAAGTGTAAAGTAGGCTAGAGCTCTTCTTCAAAGCTAAGATATGGAATGGGCTTAGAATTCTTGGTGTGAAGGTTGCGAAGACGAGTTCCGATGAGACTGGAACTCGGAGAACACTTGGAAACAAAGACTCGAAGATTGCTTAGAAAGCTGGGAGTGTTTTTTTGCAGTAGGCGCTCGAATGCTCAAGTAGTGTTCTATCTTCTCTTCGTCTTCATCCTTCACTATTTATAGGCGGAGGCTTGGCCGAGATCCGTTGCTTGGTTGGTGGCCTTGTCCCTCCTCCTCTCGACAGTACTTGCACAGGCTGGCTGCTTTTCAGACGCGCAGATTCGGCTCTTTGCCGAAATTGGCTAAGTTCCAATCTTAACAGTAACTGGAGCGAGCCAGTACTATTGCGGCGCCCTTGTCGGCCTGGCAGTCAACTCCGCTGCTCCTCTCCGCAATCGACACGTGGAGATCTCGCAATTAATGCGACGATCTTCAGTTGACTGGAGTTCAAAATCGGAGCGGGAATTGTGCTGTCGCTTTCTGGTAGGTAGTGGCTCGCTTTGCTTTGAAGTTGTAGCGTCCGCTTTGATCGAGTCGCTTCGGGTCATACTTGAAGCGTCTACTTTGGAAAATAAAGTTTCCGAGTATTGCTAAAGTAGCTTTTGACTCGCTTTGACTTTCGCTGTAGCGCTCGCTTCACTTCGCTTTGGTGGACTCGCTTTGATTCCACTGTAGCGCTCGCTTCACTTCGGCACGCTTCACTTCGGCTCGGTAGACTCGCTTCACTTGGAAAACACACTCAAGCGAGTGGCCTTCACTTGAATTTTCTGCGGTCTAAAATCTAATCAAAATAAAGCCATCCTAACAGTATAGGCTTAGAAAAATTTCTAACCTATAATCTACATCAAAAATAGGTTGCTTGAGAATAGAACACTTGGGGTTTTGGGATCAAATCAAAACAAATGTTCGACTCACTTCGAAGTGTCCCATAGGAGTTCCCCCTTAACATTTTGTTCTTAACAATTCCCAACAATTTCCCCCTTTTTGATGATGCCAAAACCCAAAACATCCTTTTTAGACTAAGAGATTTAGCCTACCTAACCGTGGAAGGAACTTCAAGCGACTGCTTCCTTTGCATGTTCGTTTGAAAAAAATTTTAAGTTCCTTTCCCCTTTTTTTCGGTTAAGTTATTTGAGTTTTGTAGCATAAGGATAAATCATTCACAAAGCTTGTAAATGACACAAGAGAGACAGAAATTAAAATGAGATAGATGAACAACAGTTCACAAAATATGAAGCTTGAAATTCAAGGATTTCCTGCAGCTTCATCCTTCTCTTCCTTCTCTTTCACTGTCACCTCCTCTTCCTTCTCCTTCTCCTCTGACTCCAAATCCTTCTTTATCATCTCTTCATCAACAACGTATGCATTGAGAACTTTCACTTCCAAGGTTCCGACGTTGTATATGCTTGGTCTCCTCCAAGTATGTTCCCGCTTGAAAGCTTCATCAATCTCTGCATCAATGATTCTTCGATCTGGAACGCGTGTGCCGGGCAGGAAGGGCATAGGGAAATCCTTCGAAGCAGGCACTTTGATGATCAGAGGCATAGGCTTAGCAAGTTCTGCAAGAGTGAAGACCTTCCGCCTGAATTTCTCATCGTAGGCACACAGGAAGTTGTTGAGCGCATTGATCCTTGAGCACTCAGTCTGAAGTGGCACTACTTCCCAGTAGTAGTACGCTTTGATGAACTTCTCCTTGTAGTATAGCCACTGCTCAAGTAGATCATCGGGGATGAACTGCTCGATTTCTCGGGCATCAGGATGCTCCTTCCTACGCACAATCAGCTCCTCCTCTGTCCTGCTTGACATCTCAGCCATGATGGCATTGAACTTCGCAATTAGCTCAGTGTTCCATTTCGGGAGCATCTCAGTCAGTCGCCTGCGGATGTATTGTTGCTCTTCTCTGCGCGGGTAGCGACCGGAATCAATCATCTCCTTTGTGGTCACGTAGCAAGCGTCCATCCAAGCTTGCTTCACACACGCATCAGACTCTTCAGGCAGAAATGGAATGAAGGCGCTTCGAGTGAGGGCGGATTGGATGAGTCTCACTTCATTGAAGTGTTCCTCGATCCGACCTTCGATGATCTCAAGACGCCTTGCCTTGATCTTCCTCTCCTTCTCTTCTTCCTCCTTTCTCTCTTCTCCTCTCTTCCTTTTCCTCTCCAACTGACCAGCTCTTGAAGCGACCGATTGCTTGATCTTTCGGCGCTAGGCCTCTGGATCATCTTCTCTGGCTTCGGGCGTGGTACGCTTCAATGTCTGTTTAGGTGCTGGCGGTGGAGGCATCTCCTTCTTCTTCTTCTTCTCTGCTTCACTTGGAGGGATGACTGCAGAGGCACTTGGAATAATGGCTTGACTGGATGACGTGGCTCCAGCAGTAGATGAAGTGACTCCTGCAGTATCTGAAATAAGTGCAAGAGTTGAAGCAGTTAGAGGTGAAGCGGGCGCTTGGAATTCGGCAAGCGCTTAGAATTTGGCAAGAGTCTTCAGCTCAATCTGCTTCTCCAAGTCGCGGGCGAGGGCCTCGTCTGCACGGATTTGCTCCTCCTTTTGTTCTTTGGTTAACATACTAACCGGAGGGTGAGCAGAAATGGAAGATCCGAGCACCTTCCCTTCAATCGGCCTGCGGGGCTCTTCAGTAAGTTTTTCTTTGCCCAATTTCCTCGCACGCTCGGCGCGAGCTTCATCCTCCAACTCCATCTCCTTCTCAGCTCCACTTCCTCCAACTCCACTCTCTCCTCCTTCAATTACCTTCTCCACTCCACTTCCTCCTTCTCCACCTTGTAACTCCAGAGTTTCAACTCTTTGCTTCTCAATACCTTCCCCCTTTTTGGCATCATCACTGCCGGGGTTTGGGGTGATCAGCTTCCCAGTGATAGAGTGGTGAAGATTGTTGACAGCATTGAACACAGCATGCAGCATCCGCTCGGTTTTTCCTGCAAATGTATGCTCCTGGGAAAGCACTAATTCGGCAGTTTTCACACTTATTTCCTCGAGCAGATACCCACACTGCTTCTCCCTTTCTATAACAGAGGCCATCAGCATTTCAAGTGACTCAACGTTTCTGAAGCGAGCGGCCAGCTCCGCTTCGATTTCTGCACGAATCTCCTTGCGCTCCTCTTGCATTTGGAGATTGAAGAAATCTTGAGACGCTTTGAGTTCGGTAGATGCAGTAGCTATGGCGTTCTCTTGGTTGTTGAGAGTCACGCGAAGTTGGACAGCTTCGGCAATTCTATCTGCAAATTCGCTGGCCCTCTCCTGTGCTTGGTTAACTTGGATAGCTAACTCTGCATGCTTTAGATCCATGGCTCTAGCACTTCTTCGCCGGCTTTCAAGCTCCTTTGCCTCTATCTCACGCTCAAGCTTGAGAGTTTTCATTTCCTGCTCTCGCGTTTCAAGAGTCTTCTTAGTCCTTGTCAATTCACTTCCCTGCATGATCAGATCAGCATCTTTCTTCTCCACCTCCTCCTTCAATCTTTTCACTTCCTCCTCCAACTTCTTTTTCTCTTCGCCACTTTTTCTCTTCGCCAACTGTCACTAGCTTGGCGTTGATGTCCCTCAAGAGACTCCTTTCCGCGTCAAGCGAGTCCTTGAGTTCACCAATTTTCTTTTCTTGGTCTCCGACCAGCTTCACCTTTTCTTCCAGCACCCTCTCCTTCTCTTCCAACAACTTCTCCTTCTCCTCAATCATTCCCTCTAACTCTTTCTTCTTTTTGTCTAAATCTTCTCTAAGATTCTTGACTTCATCGACTTTCTTCTCCATCTCCACATCTTTCCTGGTGATCTCAATCTGAAGGCTTGAGATCTCCGCATCTTTGACCTCTATCTCCTCCACATGCTCTCTCATCAATCGCCGCTCGTGGATGGTCGGGACATGCTCGGGGACTGAAGCGTCTGGATAGGCACGCTTCACTTTTGCATCCAGCTTGTCCCAGAAGCTAGTTCCATCGAGAAACGCATGAAAGCCGTTCTCTCCAATGAAATCGAGTAGCTTCCCTTCCATCTGAATGAGCTCTTCCTCTTTGAAGGGCTTTAGGAGTCTGAAGACCTTGTAATATTCAGTGCCACGGTAGGTAATGTATGTGAGAAAATCGACGATCTTGGTGAAGAACTCGTCGGACATCGGCACAGAGGAGTAGCGGGTCCTGATTGTCTCTGCAGCCTGCTCTCTATCTCTCGCATATCTTTCGAGAGCTTCCAGCTCTGCAGGGACCTTGGAGATTTGAAATTGAGGGATGATAGTGGTTTGGGCGGTATCGGCTGTAGCTGCCGATGAGGTAGGGGACTGGGTTGGTGATGAAGTTTGGGTTTCAGAGATTTGGATGGGTTCAGTGGCTGGTTGCTGAGATTGGATAGGTTGAAATAGGGTGAATGCAGCAGTGGGATCGATGCTGAGAAGTGGGATGGGGGGTAGTTGGAAAGAAGACGATGATTCTTCCTGTTGTGGAGAGAGGGGGGATTTCTGGGTTTGGGGTTGAGCGAATGATGAGGCTCGGGGTTCTGGTGGTGGCTGGATTTGGGTTTGGAGTGGGGTTGTCTGTGTTTGAGTTTGTGGTGGGGGAGTTTGGATTTTGGTGGGTGATGGCTGGGGTTGAGTTTCTTCAGTCTCCTCAAGCGGCTGCTCCTCAGCCTCGCTTGACTTAACTAGCGAAGCGACTAGCTTCAATTTCTTCTTGGGTCACTTCGGCGCAGCTCGCTTCCCGGATGAAGCGGCTCGCTTTGTTTGGGGGGCTTCAACTTGCCTTTTGGCAACAGGTATTGCAGCGGGCACTTCAACCTCGAGAAGTCCCTCATCTATCAAAGACTTGTCCGACCTCCACAAGTCATGGAACACGGTGTTATTCTTGTAGTCGGAGAAGTCAGATTCTAGCCACACCTTGTTCGGAAAGCGTTCCTCCAGTGCGACGGAGAGTCTGGAGAAAAACTTAAGCTTCCCCTTGCAGAGAATCTGATATGTGCTTCCCTTCACGAATTTGAAATCATCAGCAGCTTCGTGAATCTGGTTGAGAAACCAACCATGCCAGTTAAACCTGGTTCCGGTGAGGCTGTCGGCGATGACAGTGGTGGCAAAGAGTTTTGTTTCAGAGAGCGTGCCCAAAGTTCCGACGTATCATGCGACGCACTTCGAAAAGAGCTCGCATATGTGGTTGAAAGGAGCCTTCAGATCTGACCGAATGCTGGCCTCCTTGTAGTTTGGCTCTGCTCCGTCGATGGCAAATCGATCATATTCGTCTTCGGCCGATAACTCCATCCCCAACAAGGAGTTTCCACCTTCCCTCGGCAAGTTGAATACTCCGATGAGATGGCTCAAGTCCACCTCCACCGGCTCTCCAGTCTGTGGATCAGTGAAAGATGATGTGTTTCGTCCTTTCCTCAGATTTAGAAGAATTTCGGCCACCGCCTTGGCCAAAATCTTCGTCGGAACCGCAGTCACATACTTCCATAAGCCGGCCATGATCACGGCCTTACGGAAGAAACCATCCTCTTCGATGACTGATGGGTCGAGATGAGGCTCGACGTTGATGTGCTTGTCGACCTCAGTGAGAAATTCCTCCATCGTCTCAGTATTCAGCTTCTTTCCCATGGTTAGAAATTTGAGAAATTTGATCGGAGATTTAAAGACGAAAACTGGGTTGAGACTCGTGAGTTGCAGAAGATTGCAGATCTTGCACGAGAATAGCAAATATGGAGAGTTGTGAAAGGTTTTGCAGTCCTTATATAGAGACGGGGTTCGGCTGACGTGGCAGGGGCAAGACAGTAATATCGCCGAAGATCCTGTTTCTATACGGCGGCCAACGGCGAAGTGATTGATGTGTCAGGCGTCATCACAGTAAAAAGTGAACCGCCAACTTCACTCGGTGTCTCCACGTGGCCTGCTGTGATTCGTCACAATACACGGCGTCGGATCCAACGGCTATAAATCTGGGACTGTTTGGATTCGATGGTTGGATCTCGTCCGTCTTTTCCCGCTTCGAATTCAAAGTGCAGTGCACGCGCCCGTTATTTTTGGTTGTACGTGAACCTGCATTTAATGTAAAGCAAAAGGTAAAATTGCACTCGAGTGCAGACAACTCATACTCGCTTCGTACTCGCTCGCTTCGAGTTGGGCCGCTTGGCTTTTACTCGCTTGAGTGACTGTTCTGCACTTGCTTGCGATGGCTCGCTTGGAGTGACGTAGCACTCGCTTGGCCATCTGAAGCGATTGGAATAAGAAATAAAATTTCTTTGACATTATTTAAAATGTTTCTGACTTACATACTTCGAAGATAAACAAGAATGTTTTCCTCTTTGTATTTGTGTCAGATTCATTTATATTTTCCACATAGTGAGTGAAGGTTTCTAGCACGCTTCAGCTCACTCAGTGTACTTAAAATTGAAACACTTACCAGTCAATCTCACTTCGTAGGAGATTGATACGACTTATTGAATTCACCATTTGTTGAATTCTTTTGATGGATCTGACTTCAAGCTTGATGATACCATCTGTTGGATACTACATCTTCTTGGCATTCATCTTCTTGGCATTCATCTTCCTCTACGAGTTAGAGAGTCCTCCATCGAAGGAATGAGGGGGAGAATGAATAATGTACACAAGCTTACTACAACCCAGAGGGGAGCTTCACGTAAGGGTACTTATTCACGGTGAATGGGAGATGAGTACAAGTCCTTATCTCAGAGCAGAATAGGACAGGATGACAATGAGAATGCTCTGACAAGACAATCTCGTGTTTTACGCAAAGGCATGTCACCAGTCATGCAACCTTTTCAAGTAAAAGGTAACTCTTCAAGCATCCTCCTACGAGCTACAGAATGAATTTGCAATCGATTCGCTTGACCCAGACTAGGGTTAATTGAAGCGATGCAAAATTCAAATTGGGGGAGGAATGGATAGACATTCGGCAGCTCAACTCAATGAAGAGTGAGTAAAGAATGAATATTTATCCACGATGAAGGAGATGAGAAGACTTGCTCCTCTTCGGCGGAAAGATGGGAAGAGGACGCAGGGTCTAGGTGCCAGCCCTGCCTAAGCTTTCACCATTTTTACGTGGGAAGGCCCGATACAAGACCCCACAACCGTTACTAGAAACGGCACTTGCAAGTGTTTATACCCACTCGCTAGGAATCTTAGGCTAGGTAGCAGCTTTCCTTGCTCGCTTTGGAAGTAGCTTGCTCCGAGAGCAAACAATAGTTCCCCCTTAACCAATGGCTTAACAATTCCTGTAAGCGGGTAGGGAACGTCTTCCAACACTCCACCTTTCTCCACCATATTTCTCCTTCTTCAAGCGAGTGGAATTTTGAAGTGACTCGTTTGAGTTGGTGAAGATCCGAAGCGAGTGACGCTCAAAGAACAAGCGAACACTCCTTCGTGCATCCTGGATCTAGCATTCTTCACCAGGGTCTAGCAACCCTAATTCCATGCATAGCTTATTGAAACGAGACTCAGCTAGAGGTTTGGTGAGAATATCTGCTCGCTGGAGATCTGTATGGATTTTCTCGAGCTTGATATCCTTCTTCTCGACATGATCACGAATGAAGTGATGTCGAATTTCCACGTGCTTGCATCTAGTGTGAAGCACTGGATTTTGCGAGATGCATATAGCGCTGTTGTTGTCGCGAATATTGGAATTTCATTCGCTTCAACTCTATAGTCCTTCAACGGCTGACGAAGCCATAGAATTTGAGAACAGCAGCTTCCAGCGGCCATATATTCGGCTTCAGTTGTTGAAGTACCTACACTCGTTTGCTTCTTTGAAAACCATGAGCTCAGCTTGCTTCCCAAGAACTGACAAGTGCCCAAAGTTGATGTCCTATCAATTCGACACCCTCCATAGTCAGCATCTGAGTATCCTGTGAGCTCCAAATTGTCCTCCGTTGGATACCACAGCCCCATATTGACAGTGCCCTTCAAATATCGAAGAATTCTCTTGGCAGCTTCAAGATGGCTATGCTTGCGATTGCTCTGGAAGCGAGCACAAACTCCAACTGCAAAAGCTATATCCGACCTACTTGCAGTGAGATATAGAAGGGATCCTGATAGGGTGCATTTTTACCCTATTATCTAAGTATTTACTTATCGTTTTCTTGTCTTATTTTGATAATTTAGCTCATGTTTTGTATTGTTTAGGTTATTTCGAGCTAGATTATGCTTTTGGGTTGTTTTGAGTGTTTTTAGGGCTTTTGAGTCGAGAAAACCCAAGATGAGATGAGAGGCGACGAAACCAAGGAAGAGATGAAGTATTGATCCCAAGTTCTGACTTCTCACGATTTTTTGGAAGAGTTATTCTGGAAAAGTGAATACATAGCAATGAAGAGGAGTTCGATAGGAGCACGTAGGCGAAATGAAGGTCAATTCGGAGTTCGGATGAGGAAGATATGGCCGAAACAAGAAAGTTGCGCAGAACCCTCTCGACCCTCTCGACCACCCTCTCGATCGAGAGAGGTGTCGAGAGGTGGCTTCTGTTTTCCAGCCGGGATTTTTCCTAAAAGGCAATTTTTTACTTTTTCTTGGTTTCCTTGTACAATTAGGTATTGGATGTAAACTTCTACCCTATAAATACCTCTAAACTTATCATTGTAAGGCCAACAACATAGAACCTACAACAATCTCTCTACTCTCCACCATACTTTTAGATTAGTTTTTCTTAGATCTAGATTTATTTTATGTATGAAGACCATTGAAGATTGAAGATTTATTCAAGATTCAAGAGTTTTTCTATCTCTTTCTCTTTTACTTTATGCTTTTAATTATGTTTATTCTTCCTTCTACCTTTCTTTTAATTATGTCTAGCTAAATTCCTTAGTTGATTTTAGGGATTGAATGCCTAATTGAATTTATGTGAGTGTTTTTGTTTATAATTAACCTTCTAATCTAGATGCATGTTTTCATGGTGCTTATTCTCATGCATGATTAATTGATCATTAATTATGTATGCATAGTTATGTTTTTATGCCTTGATAGGATAATTGCATAATTGATCTCATGAATACATGGTATGATGATTTGATTATCTTAGTCGAAGTTGAATTATCATATGTTTGCATATAGTCGATTTAGGTGTCATAGTTGAACCTAGTTGATTGTATTATTGATACATGTTCTATTTTGCAATTGAGTTGATTTCTATGAGTCCGAGAGGATATTAGGATCTTATTAGGTGACGACCTACATTGTCTTAATCGAAGTGTTAGGTTATTTTCGTGTATCACATCTAGATTGGATTAAATTGGTTAATTGTACTCATTAATTGCTTGCATATATTTGATTAGGTAGGCTTCCCTAGAATCAACACTTTTCCTTATTTGAGTTTTATTCTTATTTGTTTATTTGCCTTATTTGTTATTTGCTTTATTTATTATTTGCTCTATTATTTGTTTATTTCTTTATTTGTTTAATTGAGACTTTTATTTATTTGCCTAGTTATAAATACCACAATTCTAAACTCTTATTTGCCTAAACATCAGTTTAGGTCTAAAGTAGAGGTATTGTGTGTGGTTTCGGTATATCAATCCCTGTGGATACGATACTCGTACTTTCGTATAATGTACCTATTTTTGTGTGGTATAAAATAGTGCGATCAGATCCGATCAAAGCTCGGTAGTCTGTAGCATCCACAGACTTCCCATCTAGGTTTGGCTCCATCTTGCAGTTGGTGTTCATTGGGATCTTCACAGCTTTTGCATGCTGAACACCAAACTTGGCAAGCATTTCTCTAGTATACTTAGCTTGATTGATGAAGATTCCATCATCCTGCTGCTTCACTTGAAGACCTAGAATGCAGCTCATCAAGCCAATCATCGACATCTCATATTTGGTCTTCATAAGCTCTCCAAACTTCTCGCTAAGCGACTGGTTTGGCGACCCAAATATGATGTCGTCTACGTAGATCTGGACCCACAGCATGTCATCTCCATGATTGATGGTGAAGAGAGTCCGATCCATTTTCCCTTTGTTTAAACCATTATCCACTAGGAATTGAGATAGGGTATTATACCAAGCTCTGGGAGCTTGCTTCAATCCATATAGGGCTTTCTTCAATCGATACACCTTATCTCCCTGCTCGAAACCCGGTGACTGCTCCACATAGACTTCTTCCATCAATTCACCATTGAGAAACGCGCTCTTGACATCCATCTGATAGACTTTGAATTTCTTGGCCGCTGCATAGGCAAGAAATAGTCTGATCGCTTCGAGCCGTGCCACAGGAGCGAAGGTCTCATCGAAATCGATTCCTTCCTCTTGGCAGTAGCCCTTAGCGACGAGTCGCGCCTTGTTCCTCACAACGTTGTGGTCCTCGTCCATCTTGTTCTTGAATACCCACTTGGTGCCAATAACATGCTGGAATTTGGGACGATCCACGAGGTACCATACGTCGTTCCTGGTGAACTGATTCAGCTCTTCTTGCATGTTGATCACCCAATTGGAATCAGCTAGGGCTTCCTCCACGCATGACGGCTCAATGTTTGAAAGAAAGCAATTGAACATTGCACTTTCTCACTTGACTTCTGGTCACTACACCCTTGGATGGATCTCCAATGATTTGATTTGGTGAGTGATCCTTGAGCCATGCACGCTTGGATCCACCAGCTTCGTCTTCATCTTCTTCCTGGTCGCTCGCTTCACGTTCTGAAGCGACTGGATTTGGTGCTTGGCCAGCACTCGCTTCAGGAATATTGGGGGCAGCTTCAACCTTTCTTTGGACAATCTGCTCGCTTGAGTCCTTGATTTCTTCATCATCCTCAAGCATGTCCCAAGTCAGTGAGTTGATGGGTTCCTCGCTTGTCTTTCCTTCCTTAGATTGAACCTGTTCCTGTGGAAGACTCAAATAAGATTCATCAAATACGACATGGGGTGATTCCTCCACAATTAGAGTTTTACAATTGAATACCCTGTAAGCTTTGCTTGATGTAGAATATCCTAAGAATATTCCTTCATCAGCTTTGCTTTCAAAGGCTTTCAATTGTGACTTCCCATTATCATGGATGAAGACCCTACAACCAAAGATATGGAAATAAGATATGTTAGGAATTCTCCCTGTCCATATTTCATATGGTGTCTTGTCGTGCCGTTTATTGAGAAGCGTCCGATTCTGCGTGTAGCATGCCGTGTTGGTAGCTTCAGCCCAATATTTCATCGGAAGCTTTGAGTCAGTAATCATGGTTCGAACGGCTTCTTTGATGATCCGATTTCTTCTTTCAGCAACTCCATTCTGCTGAGGTGTGCGTGCTGAGGAGGTCTGATGTGCTATGCCATGCTCCGTGCAGTAAGCTTCAATAGTAGAGTTTAGAAACTCTGTGCCTTTGTCGGAGCGGATGGTGGCAATCCCTTGGTTCTTCTCCACAACTAGACGCTTGAGCAGTTGTGGTAGCTTGGTCAGTGTCTCCTTCTTGTTGAAGAGAAATACAACCCAAGTGTAGCGAGAGAAGTCGTCGACTACAACTAGAGTGTACTTTCTTCCATTTACACTAACTGGAGTCACTGGACCAAAAAGATCCATATGAAGCAGCTCAAGCACTCGCTTGGATGAAGCTTCTTCAAGACTGGCGAAGTGCTTCTTCGTCTGCTTCCCTCGTTGGCATGGTGAGCATGGATGGTCTTTAACAAAGACTTCATTTGGTATGCCTTGCACCAAGCCTTTTCGAGCTATGCTATTGATTGCTTTGAAATTGAGATGGTTCAAGCGTCGGTGCCATAGCCATCCTAATTCTGTAGCACTTCTTGCAACTAAGCATGTCTCCTCTTTGCAGCTTTCTCATTGTGCTATGTAGACGTTCCTTTCTCTAATTCCAGTGAGCACAATCTGGGAAGTGAGATTGCTCTTCACAATGCACTTGTTGGAAATAAATTCCACCCTGTATCCTTTATCACAGAATTGTGAAATGGATAGCAAGTTGTGCTTAAGTCCTTCCACATAGGAGACTTCTTCTATTGTGAGCTTTCCAACTTTCAGTGCGCCGTACCCTTTGGTGCTTCCTCGAGAGTTATCACCAAATGTAACGTGTGGACCCTTCTTCTCAACATAGTCTTGAAGTAGATCTTTCATGCCGGTCATGTGTCTTGAACATCCGCTGTCCAAGTACCAGATTTATTGACCCTCTCTTGACATGGGATCCACGGTGCTCACCTGCATTTAGACAGATTTTTGTACCCAAATCAGTTTGGGTCCTTGCAGGTTAGTTCCCTTAGGTACCCACACTTGCTTCACTTTATTTTGAAAGGTAGCTTGTGTCTTGGGTTTCTCGACCTTTGAAAAATGTGAGTTCTGCCTTGAAGCAGCTTCACATGTGCAGCAGTGTGTGCAAGAGGGGTAGCGGCTCGCTTGAGGCTTACCTATGCTCTTACCCACTTGCTTGTATCCTGAAGCGACTCGCTTCGGATTAACTACAGGTTTAGAGACTGACTTAGGATTTACAGTCTTTCGAAGCGGCTCGCTTGGTTTTCTCGAAGCGGTCAACCTAGGGTTTTGACCCCGACTCGCTTGAGTAACCCTGGAAGTTTGAAGCGGCCTCTTTGGTGCTTCAAGTTCTTCCCCATCAACGTTAGTCCGGTTGGACTATCTTCAGTCCGGATAACGTGACACGTAGACATTACTCCTTTTCTTAAAAGGGAGATCCTTTGTCTCTGGTGTCTTGGTCTGAGACTTAGAAGCTACAACTGGTTTCCCTTTACCTTTGGATTGGTAAAATTTAGCATTGTGAGTGCTAGGGATAGTTGATCTTTGCTTGCCCATAGTTTCTGCCCTTGAAGATATAGACATCTTCATTGGCTTCTTCTTAGGGTTCTCAGCCATTTGCCCTTTATCCTTGTTGGTGGTCGCTTTGGAGGCAGTGGGCACATCCAAAGTGACGGATGGTGTCGTGATTGAAGCACCAACAAAGATAGTGGGCTTGGAAGGTCCACCCTCATATCCAAGTCCTCCCTTCCTACCAAAAGGTAGAAGCGAGCTCTCTAGTGCCTGCCTAGCATATGAAGCTTTGTTCAAGTTGGCAACTAGAACGGACTGGGTTTCATACCTTCCTTCCAAGCTTTGATGTCTAGCGAAGAGATCCTCGAACTTACTAGTCATAGCCCTTAAGTTAAGTTTGACTTGGTCAAGCTCAGTGGCTAGCTTTCGGTTCTCCTTCTCGCTTTGAGACAAAGCTTGTTTCAACATTTTGTGATCACTTGACAATTTGAGGTGCTTGTCAAGTAACTAACTCCATGTCAAGGAATTAGCTTCCTCTTGGTGAGTGTGTGCGAGTGTAATTAAACTTGGTGAGGGATAGATAAATACCTCTCCAGTCTCTTCGTCGGTGAGCGCCATGAGTCCAAGATCCTCTCCATCACTGGAGTTGGGATCTGTGAATGCATCCGAGTCGCTTGAGACTTCTTCAGTTGTAGCGACTGGCATTTCACTCGCTACGAGCGGTCGCCTGGGAGCATCCCTCTTTGCTTTTAGTTCCTCTCGCTCCTTTGCACTCAGCTTTGGGCAATCAGATTTGTAGTGGCCCATCTTGTGGCAGTGATAACACTCCACATCCATCATGTCCCTTGAGATCGGCTTGGTCGTCTCTTCTCTCTTTCCTTTGCTTTCACGAGCATCAGTGCTCCTTCCCTTGTACTGCTTATAGAATCTTTTGTATTTGCCCACTCGAGAGTTCATTTTGTTGAAGTTCTCGGATAAGAACGCAACATGTTCTTCCAGCTCTTCCCTCGTCATCTTGGCTAGCGACTGGTCGCTTGGCCCTTCAGCAGCTTTGAAAGCTACACCTTTTGACTTTGTGGGAGCTTCATCCTCATCGTCGAGGCTCATTCGATTCAGATCGAATTCATGGGCTTTATACAGCTCCTTCATTGTCTGCCACTTCCTCGTGAGAGCTCAAACAATCTTCAGATTCACTTCCTTGTCTGTGAGTTCCTTCCCAAGTGAGTTGAGAGTAGCAATGATGTTGGTGACTCTCAGCTCGAAGGCGTCTATGGATTCTCCTAACTTCATTATCAAGCTTTCAAACTCCCGCATTTGTACGGCGAGCTTGTTCTCTTTAATCTTGTCCGTTCCTTGAGAAATGAGGGCTAGGGTTTCCCACATTTCTTTCGCCGTCGCACACTTCATGATTCTTGGAAGGTAGGCATTCGACACAGTGCTCTGCATCGTGTGGCGTGCGATTTTATCAAGGTTGGTGATCTTGAAGTCGTTGGCATTGTATTCGTCTTTGTCCTTCTCGACGTACTCTTGTCTGACATGAGCTTCACGACCTTCGGCGGCTGGAACGCTCACAGATATGGCTTTCTTGATTTCGATCGGTCCGTCCTCTAAAACTTCCCACATCCGATCGTGGATGGAGCATAGGAAGCTCTCGACTCGGAAACTCCATGTCTCATATCCTTCGATAGAGAACTGTGGAAGACTTGACGCACTATATGTAGACATAGCAAACTATTAGCAGTAAATGCAATATGCGTGGGTGAGGTTTTGATGCACTTAGGAAAATAGGCTTCGGTTCAGTGAGACAACGTGAAACGAGTGGGGACTCGCTTCGGATATGCAAAGCAAAGGCTCGAAAGAACCGCTGCTCTGATACCACTTGTTGGTCCCGGTTTGTTATAGGAAAAATACGTAGAGGGGAGGGGTGAATACGTATTTTGAAGTTTTTCAACTTCAAATTCCTTAACTCAGAGTATGAAGTAAAGTGCTCGTAGAAATACTAAGACCTAGCCGAGAGCTAGATCTAAAGCAATCAAGATTCTCTTGACCTAAGCTTAGAGCTTGATCAAGAGTGAGACTTTACTCTTTGGCGGAATTCGGTGAGCTAAATCTTTCCTAAGTAATTAAAAACGTCCAAGTTATGTTTGTTTAGATGCAATGTGAAATGAATAATCAAACAAAGTAAAGAGTTTAGGGTTAGAGAGATACGACACGAGATTTATAGTGGTTTGGAGTTAACGCTCCTACGTCCACTTGTTGCACTCGGCAACTGTTCTCTTCACTCAAGAACATGAAGATTACGGGCTCTTCAAAGGCCTGGTCAAGACCGAGCTTCACTCGCATGGATCTGACAGATGCTGGGTGATTCCGGGTTCACACCAAAAACCTAAACTGGACTGGAAGCTTCACTCGCTTCAGTCCGACAGACAGACAGGGAGGTTGCGGGCTCTCCTTACAGCCTAGCTTCGATCGAGCTTTACACAAACGATGTAAGTGCAAGCTTGGATCTAGACTCTATGATCAAGGCTTCTTCAATCGAAGAAAGAAGGGCCTTGGATCGAAACAACCTAACGACGACGAACACAAAAACCTAACAACAGATTTAGGGTTTTTGGTTTACGACGACACACTATGAAGAACTCTTTACAATAAGTGCAAAGATGGCTAGAGTTCTTCTTCTAAGCTTGGAAATAGAATGGGCTTAGACTCTAAGTGTGAAGGTTGTGAAGACGGGTTCCGATGAGACTGGAACTCGGAGAACACTTGGAAACAAAGACTCGAAGTTTGCTCGAAGGCTGGGAGTGTTTGTTTGCAGTAGGCTCGAATGCTCAGGAAGTGTTTTGCATCTCTTCGTCTTCATCCTTCACTATATATAGGCGGAGGGATGCCGAGATCCGTTGCATGGTTGGTGGCTTTGTCCCTCCTCCTCTCGACAGTACTTGCACAGGCTGGCTACTTTTGCAGACGCACAGTTTTGGCTCTTTGCCGAATATGGCTAAGATCCAATTGTAACAGTAACCGGAGCGACCCAGTACTGTTGCGGCGCCCTGTCGGCCTGGCAGTCAACTCCGCTGCTCCTCTCCGCGTTCGACACATGGAGATCTCGTAATTAATGCGGAGATCTCCAGTTGACTGGAGTTCAAAATCGGAGCGGGAATTGTGCTGTCACTTTCTGGTAGGTAGTGGCTCGCTTTGCTTTGAAGTTGTAGCGTCCGCTTAGATTTGAGTCACTTCGTAGTCTTTCTGTAGTGAGTCGCTTGGGAGCAAAGTTCCCTAGTGACTGCCTTGGAAAATGTTGACCAGAGTTGACTCGCTTTGACTTTACACTGTAGCGCTCGCTTTGCTTCGCTTTGGCAGACTTGCATTGAATGTACTGTAGCGCTCGCTTCGCTACGCTATCCTTCGGCACGGTTCACTTCAGCTCGCTAAACTTTGCTTCGCTTGGAAAGCACACTCAAGCGAGTGGCCTTCACTTGAACTTTTTGAAGTCTATACTCTAAGCAAAATAAAGAGCCATCCTAACAGAGTAGGCTTAGAAAAATTCTAACCTATTATCTACATCAAAATGGGTCGCTTGGGAACAGAACGCTTTGGGGTTTTGGGATCAAATCAAAACAATTAAGTGTCCCTTATAGGTTCCCCCTTAACAAGTTGTTCTTAACAATTCCCAACACGCACTTCCTTATCCTTGGAAGGTATGCATCAGAAACGGTGCTCTGCATGATGTGACGAGCTAGACCATCAAGATTTGCTACTTTGAAGTCGTTGGTGGTGTAATCATCTTTTGACTTCTCGACATAGTCGTGGCGAACGGTAGCTTCTTTTCCTTCAGCTGCTGGAATGTTGACAGTGTTGATCTTCATTATTGTGATCGGTCCTTCTGTCACAACTTCTCACATCCTGTCGTGGACAGAGCAGAGAAAGCTCGAAACACGGAAACTCCATGTCTCGTATCCTTCAATCGAGAATTGCGGCAAGTTGAAAGCACTGTGACTAGACTTGATGAAATATTAGTAGCGATGCAGTATGCGTGAGTGAAGGTTTTAATGCACTTAGGAAAAACGGATCTGTTCAGTGAAGCGAGAGGGGACCCGCTTCAGGTATGCAAAGCAGTGGCTCAAAAGAACCCCTGCTCTGATACCACTTGTTGGTCCCGTTATGATAAGAGGAATACACGTGTGGGGGGGGGGGGGGGGGGGTGAATAAGTGTATTAGAAGTTTTTCAACTTCTTTTCAACTTATCTCAGAGTGGCAAGATTCGGGTCGCTTGGGAACTTAAGACCTAGCCGTGAGCTTGATCTATAGTTTAAAGCTTAACTCTGGACCTAAGCGTGAGCTTGATCACAGAGTGACTCGCTTGCAAATGCGGAATTAAGTGAGCTAGAATTTCCTAAGTAATTGAAAGCTTCATATTAGTGTTTGTTTAAATGCACGTGGAGTATGATAAATAAAGCAAGTAAAATAATGAAAGCTTAGGACAGACATACGACACCGGGGATTTAGAGTGGTTCGGTGATAAAGCACATACGTCCACTTTGTTTTCACGCTGCAACAATTTCTTCTCATTAAGAAACCTTGAGGATTACGGGTTCCTCAAAAACCTAGACTGGATCGAGCTTCACTCGCTTGGATCCTAAACAACGAAGTGGAGATTACGGGTTCTCCACTAACCTAGCTAAGATCGAGCTTCACACAATCGAGGAAAGTGTAAGCTTGGATCTACACTCTATGATTGAGGTTTCTACTATCGATGAAAGTAGAACCTTAGATCTTACAACACAACCTTTCTACACAACTCAAACTCTAACAAAATTGACAAAACAAGGGTTTAGGGTTTGGTTCTGAAAACTCTCTAAATGAAGAACTCTTTACAGTAATGCAAAGGGGTAGAGTTCTTCTCTAAGCTTGGATTTATGAAGTGGCTACGAGAATGAAGGTTGTAGAGACAAGCTTCGGTGTTGTTGAAGCTTGGAGAACACTTAAACAAGAACTCAAAATATTGCTGGAAAGTTTGAGTGCTTGTTTGCTTTGTGCGGTGAAATCTCAGGTAGTGTTCTACTTCTTCTCGTCTCTGGCCTCCACTATTTATAGTGTGGGAAGATGGACTGGAGCCGTTGAAGGTTGGTGGCTTTGTCCCTCCACACTCGACAGTACTTTGCATTGACCTGTAACTTTTCAGACGCGCGCTTGTCTTCTTTCTGAAAATGGCTAAAAGCCAAGTTCAACAGTAACTGGAGCGTCCAGTACTGTAGCGGCAGCTCTGCTGGTCTGGCAGTTAACTCCCGTACTCCGTTCTTTTAGTGCCACGTAGTGATCCGAAATTAATGATTCGATCTTAACTAGACTCAAGTTTGAACTTCAAGTTTGAACGGGGCGGGAATATTGAACTAACGCTTTCAAGTATATTGAAAGTGGCTCGCTTCGCTTTAGTTCTTGAGCGTCTGCTCTAGCGTAGTCGGGTTGACTCGCTTTGACTTTACTGGATGCGCTCGCTTCGCTTTACCCGGTAGACTCGCTTCGCTTGGAAACACACTCAAGCGAGTGGTCTTCTCGCTTCGCTTGAAAACCTGCAAATTAACCTAAAGCGACTAAAGCAAAAATAAGCCATCCTAACATTATAGGCTTGAAAAATTCTAACCTATCTAATCAAATAAGGGTCGCTTGGGAATAGGATTTACATAGAGGGATTTGGGATCTAATAAAAACACATAACATATTTTATTCAAGCATCCCGTTAAGTTCCCCCTTAACACATGAATCCTTAACAATTCCCAACACATTTTTATTGGACTATTTTTAATCTCTTTTGTTGGGAATTGATTAGGATCACATGTTAAGGGGGAACTCATATGGGAAACTTTGAAGTGAGTACATATTTGTTTTGATTTGATCCCAAAACCCCTAAGTATCCAATTCCCAAGCGACCCAATTTGACGTAGAAAATAGGTTAGAATTTTTTCTAAGCCTATACTGTTAGGATGGTTTCGATTTTGCTTTAGTCACTTAGGTTTTTAGACTGCAGAAATTTCAAGTGAAGGCCACTCGCTTGAGTGTGTTTTCCAATCGAAGCGAGTCTACCCAGCCGAAGTGAAGCGTGCCGAAGAATAGCGAAGCGAAGCGAGCACAACAGTAGATTCAAAGCGAGTTTGCCAAAGCGAAGCGAAGCGAGCGCTACAGTAAAAAATAAAGCGAGTCAACACGGAGTCAATAAATACTTAAAGCGGACACTCGGGAATTTATTCTCTAAAGTACCCGCTACATTATAACTCTGAAGCAACTCACTTGAAGCGGACGCTACATTTCCAAAGCGAAGCGAGCCCTTACCTAACAGAAAGCGACAGCACAGTTCTCGCTCCTATTTTGAACTCCAGTCAACTGAAGATCGTCGTATTAATTGCGAGATCTCCACGTGTCAAAAGAGGAGAGGAGCAGCGGAGTTGACTGCCAGGCTGACAAGGGCACCGCAACAGTACTGGCTCGCTCCAGTTACTGTTAAGTTTGGAACTTAGCCATTTTCGGCAAAGGGCCAAAACTGCGCGTCTGAAAAGCCACCAACCTGTGCAAGGACTGTCGAGAGGAGGAGGGACATGGCCACCTACCAAGCAACGAATCTCGGCCAAACCTCTGCCTATAAATAGTGAAGGATGAAGACGAAGAGAAGTAGAACACTACTTGAGCAATTAAGCGCCTACTACAAACAAACACTCCTAGCTTTCTAGCATCTTTCGAATCTTTGTTTCCAAGTGTTCTCCAAGTTCGAGCCCCATCGGAACTTGTCTTCGCAACCTTCTCACCTAGAATTCTAAGCCCATTCCGAATCCAAGCTTAGAGAAGAGCTCTAGCCTACTTTACACTTACTGTAAAGAGCTCTTCAAATAGTGTGTCTGTCGAAACAGAAAACCCTAACCCTAAAAGTTCAGTTAGGTTTTGTGTTCGTCGTTGTTAGGTTGTGTTCGATCAAAGGCTCTACTTTCTCGATTGTAGAAGCCTCGATCATAGAGTCTAGATCCAAGCTTACACTTTCATCGATTGTGTGAAGCTCGATCGAAACTAGGTTGTAAGGAGAACCCGTAATCTCCCTGTCGTCGGACTGAAGTGAGTCAAGCTTCCAGTCTAGTTTTAGGTTATGAGTGGTGAACCAGTAATCACCAGTCGTCGTCAGATCCAAGCAAGTTGATAGATCCGGGTTGGAGATCCACAACAATTTAGGGTATTATTCATCATGCTTTACAAAGAGCATTCATAGATAAAGGGTTGTAGCAGTAAAGAATAAGAGATTTATGCGTATAGAGGGCTATAATCAAGTATTTTGGACAAAGCATAATTTGCATAGGAATAGCGAGTGATAATCGAGCTGTGTGCTGTGTGTAAAGGGCCTATCTAGCCATAAACTAGTAAGATTCATGTAATTTTGCACTCATATAAGCAGATAATGATGAAATGAAGTAGGAAACAGAGAGAAACAGGGAGAGCGGAGCTCCGTTAAGCCTCATTCCCTTTGGGCAATGAGGGTCTTACCTTAGGCTCAAGGTGAGGTATGTAAGAGAGATTTTTTCCGGCGTCGAGAAAAAAGGATGGAGATGAAGGGGAATGAGGCTTCCCGGAAGAAGGCTTTAAACGCCTTGATCGCCTGAACTCGGAGGAGCTCGTAGAGAAGTATGAAGGTGAATGAAACAGTACGCAGAGTGCGTGTGTTGTGATTATGATGAGGGATGAATCCTCATGAAGTACGCGATAGTCGGGTATTTATAGGTGCAAGGAGGGTGAAAAAGCAAACATTCGTGCGGAGGAAGGACATAAAAGGAATTCCCATAGAGGTACGATTCCCTCCGTCAGGAATGCAGTGGGTTGTGAGGAATACTCGGCACTTGACACCTTCTGAATATTGATGAAGGAGACACAAGCTCTCGAATTTCATCAAATGTTCTTCAGGATCTCCCTTTCCTTGGTATTCACAAGAGATTGTTTTGAAGTTGCTGGGAACATGATCAGTTTGAATGTCCGCAGAAAATGGACTATTCTCATCGATATATGAGGAGAAAAGCTCCGACTTGTTCCCATTACCCTTGTTATTGGGAGTGGGTTTATGGTTTTCTTCTTCATTCAGGTTGTGAATTTCTCTTTCACTTGCCCCTGTTTCCTTTGCGGCCCTTTTTGCAACTTGCTTTTGCTCTTTTAGCTTTTTTACTTCTTTTGCCAAGAGCTTCATCTGCTCTTGTTGCTGGGCATACTTTTTGGCCCAGGTGTTATTATTGAGGTTCTCTTCAATTTCCTCAGGTCCCTCTTCATCTGGGGATTCCCATTCAGTCATAAATCCTTCCTCGGTCTCATCCACTATAGGAGGCAGCCTTGAAATCAGTTCTTGATTTGTGCTCGGATTTATGGGCTTCTGCTTGTGCACTGCGGGGGTGCTCTTGCTTCCTCCACCCTCTTGGTTCTCACCTGGGGGATCTGAAATTTGGGAATTCATTCCCAAGGTGTGAAGTCTTTTCCCGACAGCTCCTTCAACCACGCTTTCTACGAGTGTTTTCATTTGGAGGAGCATGGCTAGAGAGAACTGAGCCTCCATATTGACACTGGCCTCTGTCACCACGGTGCCTTTTCCTTTATTCCCTTGTAGGGAATTTGTTGGATTTCCAGTAGCTTGGCCAGCTTCTTTTGAAGCAGCATCTGAGGCAGTATTCATTTTTGCAAGGTTCTGCAAATATTCAAGGATATTTAGAATAATTAGCTTTAGATGCTCCTTGAAGGAAGCTTAAAGTATGTATAATCTACGTTTAGTGGATTCTTTCCCAATCATAAACCCTTCAATGTAGTTTTGACGAGCATTGTTAGTTTATTGCAAGGCTTCTTAAGGGGTAGCTTTTGCCAATATTAGTTCACAGTTGATAAAACCTGCTTTTGTGAGACCTATTACTAAGGTGTTCATTCTCCCAAAGCACTTTTTATGAAGCTATTGGAGAGGATATGATTAGGGTGGGGTGTCCCTGAGGACTCGTGTAGCGTCCTAATTTACAAGACTCGATGTGAGGGGTCTGGCCAAGCAGACCTTTTGTGTATAATGCTTATTTTGGGAAGCTTTTTCATGCGATGCCTGTTTTTAAAGGGCTTGTTTAATGGGGTGTTCGCCGCTAGACAATGTTTAATAAGAGATGTATCCCTTGTGTGAAGGTCATAAGAATACGGCCTCTCTTTTTCTTTTAAATAAAGCTTGCCAGAATGGCGCCTATTGAGTAAGGTTTATGAAGGCATCTGCCCATCATAGGGGGTTTTGAGAGAATATAGCCTATTAAAGGAGGCTGGCAAAAATATCATCCGTCGAGTAGGGTTTATTCAGGGTTCTGCCCCTTACATGGGATGAAGATATCGCCTATTAAGTAAGATTTTTGAAAATATTGTTTACTAAATCAGGCTTATGAAAAGATTGCCCATTATATGGGCTTAAGGAAATGTAGCCTATTGAACAGGGCTTTTGTGCGGTTCCGCCCATTATAGGGGGCTTGTGGATGTTGCCTATTAAATAGGGCTTTTGATGGGTTCTGCCCATTATATGGGGCTTACGTGGATGTTTCCTATTAGATAGGGCTTGTTAATGACGTTATGCCTATTATATAGGGCTTTTGAAGGTGTGCCTATTAGATAGGGCTTGTGCTGCCTATTAAATAGGGCTTACGGGGGATCTTGCCCATTATATGGGGCTGATGATAGTGCTGCCTATCAGATAGGGCTTATGCGGAGGTTGCCTGTTAGACAGGGCTTCTGAGGATATTACCTGTTAGCCAGGGCTTCTGAGAGTATTGCCTGTTAGCCAGGGCTTCTGAGATTGTTGCCTGTTTACACAGGGTTTCTGAGATTGTTGCATGTTTAAACAGGGCTTCTGAAAGTATTGCCTGTTAGCCAGGGCTTCTGAGATTGTTGCCTATTTAAACAGGGCTTCTGAAGGTTTATGGGAGGTTCTGCTTTCAGATGCAGGGCCCCCTCATCAAAGTGAATGGGGTGACTCTGTCATCTTCAGCTCTCCGCTATGTGATGCTTTTGCTTCCATTAGGTGAGTTTTTGATTCATAGCAACGTAGGGGCATATATATGAAAGATTTGAGTAATGATACTTCTTCTATAGTTACCAATCCCTTATAGCCCGCCAACAGATTTAGCATTCTGAAATAGCTACAGGAGTTGGAGACTCACCAATTACACAAGGTGAGCTGAATGTATTCCGAAATTGCAGTAACTTTTGATCTGGCTTTCCTTCGGATTCGTGGTAACCTTAGGATTTTGGAAACAAAATAGTTTAGTCGTCACATTTCATACCATGAAGGAAGTATGGCTCTTAAAACCGCTTCTAATTAGCTGATTGATCTGCTGTAAACAAGACAGCTAGAACGTATTCATAATATACATGCTAAAATTCTCTGGTATTATTACCATTCTTGCGTTCAATATATATCCATTCTATGATATTAATCATCATCTCAAGCATCCCTCGTAACAGGGGAAATAACAGGGTAAGTTCATAAACACGTCAATCAAAGCAGATAGAGTTTCAAAAATAAGTAAGCAGTTAGCCTTCTAGATCCACGGGCTTTTACAGTGCTTACTATCAGCATATCTAAACAAATACCAGAAGGAAAGACACATATCCCATAAATTTGGGTCCTATTTTAGCAGGGTATCTATCACAGTTTTTATTACACATAGAGTATAATCTAATAACCATATCACATTCTGGTACCCACACTCATAACAGGGGCTCAATAAAATCGAGCAATAATGTCTGTATTCAGATTTCTATGGGCTAACAGCAGATACAACATACCCATTCATTGTTATGCCAAGCTTTTTCAGATTCTTCGCGTAAGGGAATAATAGAGAAAAACATCAATCAACATTGCAACAGCAAGCGAGCATCTCACATAAAACAGGGGAAATCAACATCTTAAACTCAATTTCCCACAGACGGCGCCAGTTGATAGATCCGGGTAGGAGATCCACAACAATTTAGGGTATTATTCATCATGCTTTACAAAGAGCATTCATAGATAAAGGGTTGTAGCAGTAAAGAATAAGAGATTTATGCGTATAGAGGGCTATAATCAAGTATTATGGACAGAGCATGTTTTGCATAGGAATAGCGAGTGATAATCGAGCTATGTGCTGTGTGTAAAGGGCCTATCTTGCCATAAACTAGTAAGATTCATGGAATTTTGCACTCATATAAGTAGATAATGAAGAAATGAAGTAGGAAAAAGAGAGAAACAGGGAGAGCGGAGCTCCGTTAAGCCTCATGCCCTTTGGGCAATGAGGGTTTTACCTTAGGCTCAAGGTGAGGTATGTAAGAGAGATTTTTTCCGGCGTCGAGAAGAAAGGATGGAGATGAAGGGGAATGAGGCTTCCCGGAAGAAGGCTTTAAACGCCTTGATCGCCTGAACTCGGAGGAGCTCGTAGAGAAGTATGAAGGTGAATGAAACAGTACGCAGAGTGCGTGTGTTATGATTATGATGAGGGATGAATCCTCATGAAGTACGCGATAGTCGGGTATTTATAGGTGCAAGGAGGGTGAAAAAGCAAACATTCGTGCGGAGGAAGGGCATAAAAGGAATTCCCATAGAGGTACGATTCCCTCCGTCATGAATGCAGTGGTCCTCACTCTAGAGTACATAGAGTCATGCGGATGGCGTGCTACACAGAACCTAAGGTTCTGCCAGATGCTTGGGGGCATTGATCAGATCCTTCGATCCTGACAGATGCCAAAAAATCCCATGTGGCTTCTGGGAGGAGATAAGACTTCTAGCTTCGGCGTATGACGTGCCTTATGATTACACTGGGCCTCTGAGACCTATGAAATCTCTTTGCTAATATGTTGTTATTCGGAGCAGCTTCATTAAATCATTATCAAAATTAATGTTTATCTCTCTTAATGATGCTATCAAAACTAAATCTGACCAGGATTTATAATGCCTTTCATTTACGTAGGATATCTTCATTTAGCAGGGCATCTGATGTGCAATTTTCCTTGGAAACGATATCCTAAGGTATGAGAAAATGTATTTCCTCATTAATTTGGGTTATTTATGGAGTATGGCTGATATTAGTCCCTATCACAAGTGAAGCTCGATCTTGACATAGGTTTTTGAAGAACCCGAAATCTTCAAGTTCTTGAGTGAAGAGAACGAGTTGCCTAGTGCAACAAGTGGATGTAGGAGTTTCATCTCTGAACCACTATAAATCTCTGTGTCGTATCTCTAAACCTAATCTCTCTATTTGCTTACTATTTGATTATTCATTGCACAAGCATTTAAACAACGTAAATTGAGATTTTAAATTACTTAGGAAAGTTTAGCTCACCGAAATTCCGCATTTACGAGTAAAGACTCACTCTTGATCAAGTGTATACTTAGGTCAAGTAGTTAAGCTACAAACTGTAGATCTAGCTCTTAGCTAGGTCTTAAGTGGTGAAGCGAGCTCTTTACTTGTCACTCTGAGTAAAAGGAAAAGAAGTTGAAAAACTTCAAAACACGTATTCACCCCCCCCCCCCCCTCTACGTGTTTTTCCTCTTACAAATCGGGACCAACAAGTGGTATCAGAGCAGAGGTTCTTTCGAGCCACTGCTTTGCATATCCGAAGCGAGTCCCCTCTCGCTTCAGTTGTCTCATTGAACCGGATCCTTTTTCCTAAGTGCATAAACCCCTCACTCACGCATACTGCATTACTGCTGATAGTTTGCTATGTCTACATACAGTGCATCAAATCTTCCGCAGTTCTCTATCGAAGGATACGAGATGTGGAGCTTTCGAGTCGAGAGTTTTCTCAGTTCCATCCATGACAGAATGTGTGAGGTAATAGAGGAAGGACCAATCGAAATCAAGAAAGCTATCTCTGTGAATGTTCTAGCCGCCAAAGGTCGTGCAGCCCATGTCAGGCAAGAATATGTCGAGAAGGACAAGGACGAGTACAACTCCAACGACTTCAAAATCGCCAACCTCGACAAAATCGCACGCCACACAATTCAGAGCACTGTGTCTGACGTCTATCTACCAAGAATAAGGAAGTGTGCAACGGCGAAAGAAATGTGGGAAACCCTAGCCCTCATTTCTCAAGGAATGGACAAGATCAAGAAGAACAAGCTCGCCGTACAGATGCGGGAGTTTGAAGGCCTTATAATGAAGTAAGAAGAGTCCATAGATGCCTTCGAGCTAAGAGTTACCAACATCATAGCGACTCTCAACTCACTTGGGAAGGAACTCATAGACGAGGAGGTAAACCTCAAGATAGTTCGAGCTCTCACAAGAAAGTGGCAAACCATGAAGGAACTATATCTAGCAACGAAGGACTTGTCAAAATTCACACCGGAGATTCTGTTCTCCGAGCTCAAGGCTCACGAGTTTGATCTGAACCGCATGAGTCTTGATGATGAAGATGAAGCTCCCACACCTTCGAAAGGGGTTGCTTTCAAAGCCGCAGAAGGACCAAGCGACCAGACTCTCGCTAATATGTCAAGAGAAGAGCTGGAAGAGCATGTTGCGTTCTTATCCAAGAACTTCAACAAGATGAACTCACGTGTGGGCAAGTACAAGAGGTTTTACAAATAGTACAAGGGAAGGAGCTCTGAAGCTCGCGATGGAAAAGGGAAAAGAGAAGAGACAGCCAAGCTGATCTCACGGGACATGATGGAAGTGGAGTGCTACCACTGCCACAAAATGGGCCATTACAAATCTGACTGCCCAAAGTTGAGTGCAAAGGAGCGAGAAGAACTGAAGGCTAAAAGAGAAGCTCCCAGGCGAGCGCTGGTAGCGAGTGAACTCCCAGTCGCTTCAACTGAAGATGTCTCAAGCGACTCCGACGCATTCACTGATCCCAACTCCAGTGAGGGAGAGGATCTTGGACTCATGGCGCTCACCGACGAGGATACTAGAGAGGTATTTTTCTATCCTTCATCTAGTTCAATTACACTCGCACACACTCACCAAGAGGAAGTTAATTCCTCGACATGGAGTGAGTTGTTTGACAAACACCTCAAACTGTCAAGTGACCACAAAGTGTTGAAACAAGCTATGTCTCAAAGCGAGAAGGAGAACCGAAAGCTAGCCACTGAGCTTGACCATGTCAAACATAACTTAAGGGCTATGACTAGTAAGTTCGAGGATCTCTTTGCTAGACATCAAAGCTTGGAGGGAAGGTATGAAACCCAATCCAATCTAGTGGCCAATTTGACCAAAGCCTTGTATGCAAGGCAGGCACTAGAGAGCTCACTTCTACCTTTTGGTAGAAAGGGAGGACTCGGATATGAGGGTGGACCTTCCAAGCCCATAGTCTTTGTTGGTGCTTCAAACACGACACCATCAGTTCCTTTGGATGTGCCCACTGCCTCCGAAGTGACAACTAACAAGGACAAAGGGAAAGTGGTTGAGAACCCTAAGAAGAAGCCAATGAAGATATCTATATCTTCATGGGAAGAATCTAAGGGTAAGCAAAGTTCAACAGTCCCTAGCACTCACATTGCTAAAACTTACCAATCCAAGGGTAAAGGGAAACCTGTTGAAGCTTCTAAGTCTCAGACCAAGACACGAGAGACAAATGATCTCCCTTTCAAGAAAAGGAGTAATGTCTATGTGTCACATGAGCCGGATTGGAGATGGTTCAACCGTACTCATGCTGAGGGGGAAGTATTCGAAGCACCAAGGAGGTCGCTTCAAACTTTCAAGGTTACTCAAGCGAGTCGGGGTCAAAACCCTAGTTTGACTGCTTCGAAAGACTGGAAACCCTAAGTCAGTCTCTAAGCCTGTAGCTAATCCAAAGCGAGTCGCTTCAGGATACAAGCAAAAGGGTAAGAGCATAGGTATGTCTTAAGCGAGCCGCTACCCCTCTTGCACACACTGCTGCACTTGTGAAGCTGCCTCTAAGCAGAAGTCACAACTTAAGAAGGTCGAGAAGCCCAAGACACAAGCTAAATTTCAAAAGAAAGTGAAGCAAGTGTGGGTACCTAAAGGGACTAACCTGCAAGGACCCAAACTGATTTGGGTACCAAAACTTGTCTAATTGCAGGTGAGCGCCATGGACCCTATGCCAAGAGAAGGTCAACAAATCTGGTACTTGGACAGTGGATGTTCAAGACATACGACTGGCATGAGAGCTCTACTTCAAGATTATATTGAGAAGAAGGGTCCACACGTAACCTTTGGTGACAACTCTCGAGGAAGCACTAAGGGATACGACGCACTGAAGATCGGAAAGATCAAGATTGAAGAAGTTTCCTACGTGGAAGGTGATGGATTTGTATACTAGAAAGCAGGCCTTTTAGCTTGTATGCATGTGTTGTCCATAACCACTAACAATCTTCTATCTGATTAAGTATGAATTGTCATCCATGCATCAAACATCTATCCATTATCTCAAAGTTGTAGGCTTTATGGTGTGTTGTAGATCACAGAAGACCATAGTTGCCGGTTCCTCAAGAGATATAAAAGGGTATCATAGTTGAGACAGTTCTGGATATAACTGTCGGTTTAGGCTGTAGTATAGGCTGCATAAGTAGCTTGTCTTGGCTACTTGTCTATACTAGTACGTGCGTGTACTGATAGGATCACGGTGAGGTGTATTCTTCTATTCTGACCAGATGTAGAAAGAATCAAGACCTCGGTGACTTAAGATGAACCTTAACTCTAGTTGATCCTAAGGGTGTATAGTTGTGGTCTGCTTCTTTGATTTACCATGGGTGAGAGTTCAGAGTATCAGTAACTCAATATGCTCCGTATCTTGGGAAGCAACTACAACTAGTACGACTCTTAGTGTAACTGCAACAGAGCACCATATCCTGGTAGAACAGGTTGATCACATCCCCTGAGGAATTCATTAAGGACTATCATACGAAAACCTGCAGGTGGATTAAATTCCGGTATGATGAGTGAGGTATGAATGGTACTACTCAGGAATATAAAAGAAGTTGAATAACACAAGCAGTCAGAAGCTCTAAGTTAATCAACGGATGTGGGATATCTTAAATATGGGGGTCGCTAAGTCTAATACTAGCCCTGAACTCAACAGGGGTAAAACAGGTAATTCAGTACTATTACTCTAGTGGAATGTTTTAGTACTTATGGACTAAATTATACTCTGGGCTGAGTATGGAGAATTTAGCCATTGGGAGGCCTCGGTTTTACCAGCTAGTAGATCCCTGATCTGGCCCAAAAAGCTCAATAGGCCACAGTATAAGGAATAAGTGGGCCACCACTTAATTGGGCCCAGTGAGGGCGCCAATTCTGCAGTTGGACGGCCAGTCCATAAGTTGCAGGCCTGGCCTGCAACTTAAGCCCAAGTCTCTCCTGGTCTCCTCTATATATACCCCCTCAAGGTCTTGTTCAGACCTAACAGTCAGAATAATCGAGTGCACTTAATATTCTGAACAAGAAAAAGGAGGCTAGGGTTAGAGAGAGAGAGACGCGCGGCCGAGCAGCAGTTTTCGGTGGGGATCCCGTTTCCGTGGCTGATTCCGAAGCTTGTTGTCCATCCAACGTCAGAATCGAGCAGGGATACAGATCAGAAGATCTATTCGCGAGTTCTCTACTTCTTCAGGTAATCGATCTATAAACCCCCTATGATTCCGCACTAAATTCGTAGGAGCATGATAGGTTTAATTCGATAGTTAGATATCCGAAATAGATCCTCGGGTGAACCGATCTTCACCGATCAGATATGGTTCCTTCAGTTGGTATCAGAGCCAAGGATCAGTTTTTCGGCTCTATCTGAGTAATTATCGATTATTATGCATGTTAGATCGATTAGGATGTCGCTTTTCGTGGTGTTTGTCATTTTTCGGGGCCGATTTGGCAATCTATGTAATTTTTTATCGCGAGATAATAAGGTGCGATCTAGAATAGGATTAGATAGATATTTCTTTTGTTTTTCGTTTGTATCTGCTGCATGGAGACGAGGAACACGAAGAACGAGGAGACGAACACCAAAGGACGACCGCCGCACGCGGCGGCGCGTGAGAGCCACGCGCCAGCGCACGTGCGCGTGCAGCCGCCCAACGGCGTGTCTCCTTCATCTCCGGTGATCGACGGGGCTCCAGCAGGTTGTTGGAGCCTGGACGTCGTCAGGGGAGGGCTGGGGAGGTGCGACGGGCGGCGGAGGAGCACGGCAGCGCGAGGGACGGCCACGGCGGAATCCTAGTTAGGGTTCGACGCCGCAGCAGTCATCTAGGCCAGCATGGGAGCCGGAGACGACGACCACGGAGTCCGGTGACGGACTCCACGTGGTCGTCATCGTCGACGGCAGGTGCAGGCGGCGCCGGAGCGAGCAGCAGCGGCGGCAGAACCCGCGAGGGTTTCTGCCGCGGGTTGACGCGGCTGAAGGTGACGGCGAGGGCGGCGGAGGTAGCGTCCAGGGAGGCGGAGCACACCGGCGACATCAACACCAGCAGCAGGATCTTCGGCGGACGTCGCCGGCGGCTGGAACGGCGGCAGCCAGGTGAGGGGTGCCGCGGCGGAACCCTAGTTAGGGTTCAACGCCGCGAGCCTCGCCGGGACGGTTGCCGGCCGTGCCACCGGAAGGGATCGACGGCCAGCAGCAGCAGCGGCGCCAGGGAGGCGGAGGTGGCCGGCGGCAGGGCCTCACGCCGTCGGCTGCAGCGCGGGCAGCCTTGCGCGCCCGTGCCCTAGCCCGTGGACAGGCCTAGGGTTTCTAACCCGGCCCGTTCGCGTTTACGGGCTGCCTCCAGCGTTCGGGCTCGGGTCCAGTCGCGAATTCGGGCCGTGTTAGGTCGGTTTCGGGTTCGTGGGCCCATAAGAGTGAAACGAGCGCGGTTTGGGTCTTTTCGAGAGAATTGGGTCACGTGGTGTGGGCCCAATCTCGATTAGAGAAGCCCAATGGCAACGAAAATTAGAAAATAAATTATCTAAATAATTTATTTATTTTCGGCGAGAAACGGGAGATTAACTCGGAGGACTTATTCAAGACCGAAGCCTGTTTCGGATTTTATTATTTAATGTAATAGTTTAGACGGGTCGTCACACCACGAAAAGTGAGTTTTATTTTTGTTTTTATCTCGTTTTTCTTAAGCATGCTATGGATGCAATTTATTATTATAGCATGTCTTGCCTGTCGAGATGATTAAATTGCGCTTAGTCGAGCATGTTTTAGGATTGTCAATATAAGCATGTTTTAAATTTTCTGCGAGCATGGTTTATTTGCTGCGTTTAGAAAATTATGCTTAGGATTATGTGACAACGTGATCTAGCATGTCGACAACCTTTTGAAAGAAAAATACTAAGCAGATAAAAACGTTTTTGGTATAGAAAATGTTAAGACCTCCACAACTGACCTTAAGGTGAAGTTTGGTGCGAGTGTGTAAACGTCCACACGAACGTGGCTTGCACATCGTATCGAACGAGTTCGCCAGACTTAGGGTTTCTTAACAAAAATGTTCTAACCAAAATGAGAAGTGGGAGCTTTTCTGAGTAAACGTCCACACTAACGTGGCTTACTCGGAATAGTAACTACGGTTTTCTCTGGAGTTGGTTTTTGAACAAAGATAACTTAAGGAAAATAGTGTTTTTTCCAAGTTAGGCTAAGATTGTGGTTAAAAGCTTAGATATTAGTTAGAATACAACTCCCCAACAGAGTCCCTTTTCTAATCTAATATGGTCTAGTAAGGTTCAACTGTTAGCTCTATTTGCCATAAGGATAGGTTGGCAAGATAAGTAGAGTTAAAGATCCGAGTATCTGGTCGAACAGTGGGAGCGTAAACGTCCACACGAACGTGGCTTGCGATCTGCACTGTTTGGGCTGTTGAAGGTTTCGAAATTATTGGTTTATCAAAAGGTTACAATAATTTTCGTTACGAATTGATGCATGATCTTTTCTTACTTGTGTCTACGTGTTTATTGCTTTTTCAGATATGACTTTAGGCCCGTTGATAAATGTTCTCACTTCAAAGCCTCTCGTTGGTTCCAATTATTTGGAATGGAAACGAAATCTTGAGTATGTCTTGGTTGCAGAAGAGTACAATTTTGTACTCACAACTCCTGAACCTGCTCCCTTGACGGAGGAATCCACTGATGTTGAGAGGGAAGAACATAAGAGATGGCACAAGGCCAATGATATGGCAAAGTGCTTCATCATGACTTCTATGTCAAGTCAGATGCAGTTAGAACACAAGAATTTTGTGAAAGCATCTGACATTATGTTCAATCTCAAGGAACTCTTTGGAGAGAAGGACAGAGCTGCCCGTTTTGAGGCCATGAGGAAACTCATGACCACAAAGATGACGGAAGGCACTTCAGTGCGTGATCATGTTCTGAGTCTGATGCACGCATAGAATGAACTGGAAGAGCTCGGTGGAGGTATCGATGGTGAAGCCAAAGTCAATATGATACTCCATACGCTTCCAAAGTCCTTCGAGAATGTTCGTCTGAATGTAGTCATGAACAAAAAGGAGTACAGTCAGAATGAACTTCTTAATGACTTGGTGACTGCCAAAGCCATGATGAGCGAGGGCGCCACGGCGCTGTCATCAGTGAAGGCATCTTCTTATGCACCGAAAGGTGGGATCAAGAAGAAACCGTGGTTGAGAAAGAAAGCGGCTAGCACCAGTGGGAGCAAAGGTAGTAAGCCTACCAAAGGCGGTGAAAAGCCTAAGGGGAAAGGCAAGTGCTTCAAGTGCAACAAGACAGGACACTGGAAGGCTGACTGCCCTCTAAAGAAGAAGAATTCTGGTACGTCATTCACATTTGTAACTGAAACATGCTTAGCTAGTTCTACCCAGACTTGGGTAGTAGATACGGGAGCAACTGACCATGTATGTTACTCCTTGCAGGGGTTTCTGCAGACAAGGGAGCTGAGTGATGACGAGATTACCATCTCCATGGGCGATGCATCGAAAGTTGCAGCTGTCGCAGTTGGAGATATTTATTTATCGTTTGATAGTACTGTTTTGGTTTTGAGAGACGTTTTGTATGTGCCTGCTTTTAGGCGAAACTTGATTTCTGTTTCGAAACTATTTATTTACGGATATTAGTTGTTTTTGATAGAGGCGTTTCTATCATGAAAGACAATGAAGTTATAGTTTCTGGCACATTGTCCCGGTCTCTCTATACCATTACTTGTCCTATGAATGATTCTTCTTCTTATAATGCTTCCTCATCATTGAATACTAAAAAGAGGAAGAATCCGTCTCAAACGAACCAAACTCTATTATGGCACTTACGATTGGGTCACATCAACCAAAAGAGGATTCAAAGGTTGATAAAAGAAGGTGTTTTGGATTTCCAAATAGAACCTTTATCAACGTGTGAATCATGTTTGGAAGGAAAGATGGTGACCAGACCTTTCAAGTCCATAGGATATCGAGCCCAAGAGCTCTTGGAGTTGGTTCATTCTGACTTGTGTGGACCGATGTCCGTTCAAGCTCGAGGAGGTTACGAGTATTTCGTCACGTTTATTGATGACTACTCGAGATACAGTTATATCTACCTGCTCCACAGGAAGTCCGAATGCTTTGATAAATTCAAGGAATTCAAAGCGGAAGTGGAGAAGAGAACGGGTAGAAGTATCAAGTCACTTCGCTCTGATAGAGGTGGCGAGTACCTCGGAACTGAGTTTCGAACTTTCTTGTCAGAAAATGGGATTTCATCTCAGTTAACTACGCCCGGTACTCCCCAACAGAACGGTGTAGCTGAGAGACGGAATCGTACTCTTTTAGACACAGTTAGATCGATGATGAGCTATGCATCCTTGCCAATTTCGTTCTGGGGATATGCCTTGGAAACAACAGGTTATCTCCTCAATCTAGTACCTACAAAGTCGACAGTTAAAACTCCTTCCGAATTATGGACAGGGCGCAAGCCTAGCTTGGGTCATATTCGGGTTTGGGGATGCCCAGCACACGTGCTGACTAAGGAGGCCGACAAATTGAGGTCTAAGACTGAGGTTAGGCTGTTTGTAGGATATCCAAAGGGAACGAAAGGAGGTTATTTCTATAGTCCCCAGGATCAGAAGGTCATTGTGAGCACCAATGCCCGATTCCTAGAGAAGGACTTTATTAGTAACCATCGGACAAGGAGTGAAATAATGCTCGATGAGTTGCGAGCATCAGCAGCAACCGAAATTCCAGAACAGCCGAGAGTACAAGAGGTTATACCACTAACTGCACCCTTATCCGATACTGTATCTCCACCATCGCTTCGTCGCAGTGGGAGGGTTGTTCGTCAACCGGACCGTTTCATGTTCGTGAGAGAATCCACTGAACTACTCTCGGGTATCGAACATGATGAGATCGACCCCTGGACTTACAAGGAAGCGATGGAGGATGAGGATGCAGATTCCTGGAGAGTTTCTATGGATTCGGAGATAGAATCCATAGTTAACATGGACGTGTACGACCTTGCGGAGCTGCCGGATGGGGTAAAGCCCATCGGTTGCAAGTGGGTGTACAAGAGAAAGAGAGGACCTGACGGGAAGGTTTTAGCCTTCAAAGCTAGATTGGTGGCGAAAGGATTTACTCAGAAAGAGGGAATCGATTACGATGAGACATTTTCGCCGGTTGCCATGCTTAAGTCCGTCAGAATACTCTTGTCCATGGCGGCACATTTAGACCTAGAGGTTTGGCAAATGGACGTCAAGACTGCGTTCTTGAACGGGTACCTTGAAAAAGGTATGGACATTTATATGCGCCAACCAGAAGGTTATGTGAGAGATGGCCAGGAGCATCTCGTGTGGAAGCTTAAGAAGTCCTTATACGGACTTAAGCAAGTGTCCAGGTCCTGGAACATTCGTTTTGATGGAGTGATTAAATCCTATGGATTTGTCCAGTGCTCAAACGAAAGTTGTGTTTACAGGCTCAGTTCGGACGGAAGCGTGGTATTCTTAGTACTGTACGTAGATGACATACTTCTCATTGGCAACAATGTGAACGTGTTATCAGGCGTAAAGGATTGGTTGTCTGAACAGTTTCAGATGAAAGACTTGGGAGAAGCAGGTTACATCCTAGGGATCAAGGTGATCAGAGATCGCCGTAAGAGGATGTTAGGCTTAAGCCAAGCTTCATATATAGATACTGTGATCGCCCGTTTCAGCATGCAGAATGCCAAGAAGGGTTTTCTTCCCTTCAGACATGGCATACCTCTATCTAAGGACATGTGTCCGAAGACACAAGAGGAGATAGAGGGCATGAAGACTATACCGTATGCTTCCGCGGTTGGAAGTCTCATGTATGCAATGCTGTGTACTAGACCAGATATCTGCTATGCGGTTGGCATGGTGGCGAGATATCAGTCTAACCCTGGTCAGGGACATTGGACGGCTGTTAAGCACATTTTAAAGTATCTCAAGAGGACAAGAGATCATGTGCTTGTTTATCAGTCCAATGAGATGATCCCTATAGGGTATACGGACTCAGACTTCCAGGCTGATCGAGATGAGAGGAAATCTACCTCAGGCTATGTGTTTACCTTGGGAGGTGGAGCCGTCACTTGGAAGAGTGTGAAGCAGAAGTGCATCGCAGACTCGACCATGGAGGCCGAATATGTGGCTGCTTGTGAGGCTGCTAAAGAGGCTGTGTGGCTCCTGAACTTCCTTAATGAGCTAGAACTAGTTCCCAGTTTGCCCAGAGGTATCACACTATATTGTGATAATACTGGAGCAGTTGCAAACTGCAAGGAACCTAGAGCTCACAAGGCAAGCAAACACATAGAGAGAAAGTACCATCTCGTACGAGCAATCGTCGAAAGAGGAGAAGTAGAAGTGAAGAAAATCCCTTCAGCGGATAATCTGGCAGATCCATTCACAAAGAGCTTACCAGTCAAGGTGTTCGACAAGCATGTCGAAGGGATGGGACTGGAGCGCCTCCCACACTAGTAAACTTTGAGTATAAGTGGGAGAAGATGTGTAATAGATGCTAGATTGTAGACACTTTGCCTTTTGTCACATGATATACTAAAAGTTTGCTTTAGTATAAGTGGGAGATTGATGGATTTGTATACTAGAAAGCAGGCCTTTTAGCTTGTATGCATGTGTTGTCCATAACCTCTAACAATCTTCTATCTGATTAAATATGAATTGTCATCCATGCATCAAACATCTTTCCATTATCTCAAAGTTGTAGGCTTTATGGTGTGTTGTAGATCACAGAAGACCATAGTTGCCGGTTCCTCAAGAGATATAAAAGGGTATCACAGTTGAGACAGTTCTGGATATAACTGTCGGTTTAGGCTGTAGTATAGGCTGCATAAGTAGCTTGTCTTGGCTACTTGTCTATACTAGTACGTGCGTGTACTGATAGGATCACGGTGAGGTGTATTCTTCTATTCTGACCAGATGTAGAAAGAATCAAGACCTCGGTGACTTAAGATGAACCTTAACTCTAGTTGAGTCCTAAGGGTGTATAGTTGTGGTCTGCTTCTTTGATTTACCATGGGTGAGAGTTCAGAGTATCTGTAACTCAATATGCTCCGTATCTTGGAAGCAACTACAACTAGTACGACTCTTAGTGTAACTGCAACAGAGCACCATATCTTGGTAGAACAGGTTGATCACATCCCCTGAGGAATTCATTAAGGACTATCATACCAAACCCTGCAGGTGGATTAAATTCCGGTATGATGAGTGAGGTATGAATGGTACTACTCAGGAATATAAAAGAAGTTGAATAACACGAGCAGTCACAAGCTCTAAGTTAATCAACGGATGTGGGATATCTTAAATATGGGGGTCGCTAAGTCTAATACTAGCCCTGAACTCAACAGGGGTAAAACAGGTAATTCAGTACTATTACTCTAGTGGAATGTTTTAGTACTTATGGACTAAATTATACTCGGGGCTGAGTATGGAGAATTTAGCCATTGGGAGGCCTCGGTTTTACCAGCTAGTAGATCCCTGATCTGGCCCAAAAAGCTCAATAGGCCACAATATAAGGAATAAGTGGGCCACCACTTAATTGGGCCCAGTGAGGGCGCCAATACTGCAGTTGGACGGCCAGTCCATAAGTTGCAGGCCTGGCCTGCAACTTAAGCCCAAATCTCTCCTGGTCTCCTCTATATATACCCCCTCAAGGTCTTGTTCAGACCTAACAGTCAGAATAATCGAGTGCACTTAATATTCTGAACAAGAAAAAGGAGGCTAGGGTTAGAGAGAGAGAGACGCGCGGCCGAGCAGCAGTTTTCGGTGGGGATCCCGTTTCCATGGCTGATTCCGAAGCTCGTTGTCCATCCAACGTCAGAATCGAGCAGGGATACAGATCAGAAGATCTATTCGCGAGTTCTCTACTTCTTCCGGTAATCGATCTATAAACCCCCTATGATTCCGCACTAAATTCATAGGAGCATGATAGGTTTAATTCGATAGTTAGATATCCGAAATAGATCCTCGGGCGAACCGATCTTCACCGATCAGATATGGTTCCTTCAGAAGGACTGAAGCGCAACTTGTTATCCATCTCACAATTCTGTGATAAGGGATACAAGGTGGAGTTTATCTCCAATAAGTGCATTGTGAAGAACAAGCTCACATCCCAGATTGTGCTCACTGGAATCAGACAAAGGAATGTCTACATAACACAATGGGATAGCTGCATAGAGGAGACGTGCTTGGTCGCTAGGAGTGCTACAGAAATTGGATGGCTATGGCACCGACGCTTGAACCATCTCAACTTCAAGACGATCAACCGCATAGCTCGAAAAGGCTTGGTGCAAGGCATACCAAATGAAGTCTTTGTCAAAGATCATCCATGCTCACCATGCCAACGAGGGAAGCAGACGAAGAAGCACTTCGCCAGTCTTGAAGAAGCTTCATCCAAGCGAGTGCTCGAGCTGCTTCATATGGATCTGTTTGGTCCAGTCACTCCAGTTAGTGTAAATGGAAGAAAATACACTCTAGTTGTAGTCGACGACTTCTCTCGCTACACTTGGGTCGTATTTCTCTTTAGCAAAAAGGAGACACTGGCCAAGCTACAACAACTGCTCAAGCGACTTGCTGTGGAGAAGAATCAAGCAATAGCCACCATCCGCTCCGATAAGGGCACTGAGTTTCTAAACTCAACCATCGAAGCATACTGCACGGAGCATGGCATAACACACCAGATGCACACCTCAGCAGAATGGAGTTGCAGAAAGGAGAAATCAAATTATCAAGGAAGTTGTCCGCACTATGATTGCTGATTTAAAGCTACCAATGAAGTATTGGGCTGAAGCTGCCAATACAGCATGCTACACACAGAATCGAACGCTTCTCAATAAACGACACGACAAAACACCATATGAAATATGGACAGGGAGAATTCCTTTGTTCAGTTGCTTTCTCTCAAACATTGAGCCATCAAGCGTGGAGGAAGCCCTAGCTGATTCAAATTGGGTGATTGCCATGCAGGAGGAGCTAAATCAGTTCACAAGGAACGACGTATGGTACCTCGTGGATCGTCCCAAATTCAAGCATGTGATTGGCACCAAGTGGGTGTTCAAGAACAAGATGGACGAGGACCACAACATTGTGAGAAACAAGGCTCGACTCGTCGCCAAAGGCTACTGCCAAGAGGAAGGAATCGATTTCGATGAGACCTTCGCTCCAGTGGCACGGCTTGAAGCGATCGGATTATTTCATGCCTATGCAGTGGCTAAGAAGTTCAAGGTTTATCAGACGGATGTCAAGAGTGCGTTTCTCAATGGCGAACTGACGATAGAAGTGTATGTGGTGCAGCCACCGGGTTTCGAGCAAGGAGATAAGGTGTATCGATTGAAGAAGTCCCTGTATGGTTTGAAGCAAGCACCTAGAGCATGGTATGATACCCTATCTCAATTCCTAGTGGATAATGGATTCCACAAAGGAAAAATAGATCGGACTCTCTTCACCATCAATCATGGAGAAGATATGTTATGGGTCCAGATCTATGTAGATGACATAATATTTAGGTCACCATCAATCATGGAGAAGTTTGGAGAGTTGATGAAGACCAAATATGAGATGTCTATGATTGGTTTGATGAGTTGCTTCCTAGGTCTTCAAGTGAAGCAGCAAGATGATGGAATCTTCATCAATCAAGCTAAATACACTCGAGATGTGCTTGCCAAGTTTGGTGTTCAGCATGCTAAAGCTGTGAAGATCCCTATGAACACCAACTGAAAGATGGAGCCAGACCTAGATGGGAAGTCTATGGATGCTACAGACTATCGAGCCTTGACCGGATACCTTCTATATCTCACTGCAAGCATGCCAAATATAGCGTTTGCAGTTGGAGTATGTGCTCGCTTCCAAAGCAATCCCAAGCACAGTCATCTTTGATAGATCCGGGTTGAAGATCCACAACAATTTGAGGGTTTATTCATTGTATTTGCAAAGAGCATTCAGAGATAAAGTCATATAATGATAGAGAATAAGAGATTTGTGTAGGTTTATCAGCCATAGCAAGGCGTTTTACAGCGATTTCATATACAACATTGTTCACATAAGAGCAACAAGCAATAATCGAGCTATATGCTTAAGTAAGGGGCATTTTTAGCCATAAAGTAGTTGTATTCATGTGAGATTAGGACCCATTCAAGTAAAGAGCGAAGAAGGGAGTGTAGCGAAGGTTATACCTTAGGTTTGAGTCAGAGTGCGAGAGGGAGAGATCTTTCCAGACGATGACGAGAAGGAGAAGGTGGCGATGACTGCCGGTGAAGCTCCGAGGGAAATAACCTTAGGGAGCTTGGACTGCCCGAGCTCGATGGAGCTCTTGGCGGAGTGTAGAGGATGAATGGAATAGTACGCGAGAATGCGTGTTTGTATGGAGAGTTGTATTGTTATGATGATGGTAGATGGATGACAAAGTGTGAGATAGTCGAGTATTTATAGGTGCAGGAAGGGTGAAAGAGCAAACATTCGTGTGGAGGAAGGACAGGAAATGAATTCCCATCGAGGTGAGATTCCTTTCGTCATGAATGTAGTGGTCCTCACTCTAGAGTACGTAGAGTTATGCGGATGGTGTGCTACACAGAACCTGGGGTTCTGCCAGATGCCTGGGGGTGTCGATTTGATGCTTCGACCCCGACAGATGCCCGTAGATCCTATATGGCTTTTGGGAGGAAACGAGACCTCCAGCTTCTGTACAGATCGTGCCTTACGGCTATATTGGGTATCTGAAACCTATGAAAGCCCTTTGATAATATGCTATTATGTAGGACCGCTTCTATCGATTTGAGTCGTTTGTACTAATAGGGCTGATACTGATCCCTATCCATATTATTCTTTCGTCTTGAATTACTTGCGTAGTAAAGCTGATATTTAGTCCCTATCAATACGGTGCTATTGGTATTAAGGCTTCTGACTGGGATTTTGGCGGGAAAAACCTACTCGTATGTTGGTTATTGCTTCTTCTTCACAGTCGGAGAAATATTAAATTAATATATTTTGACAAGAGAGATGCATTATTTTTTAGAAACGGAAAGGCTTCTTTCCTTATTTTATAAGCCGGAGCGAGATACAACTCCCCACTCCTCTTGTCCTTTCGACTTCCTCTTTTATTATCTCTCCTAGACAGACAATAGCATTCTCACCTTTTATTTTGTACTTTCGGAGGGCCTTCCGTTCCTCTTCTCTACCAGGTAAATCCTTTATCATTACCTTTCTCTTTGATGTTTACATATTCTACATTTAACAGGAATTTTTCTTTCCCCCTCTTCTCCTTTTTTTTTTTGACGGAAACATCCATATATTTTCTCAAGGGTTTTAAAGATTGGGTTTTATCGGCAGCCACTTTCAGCCATGACTCCCGATAATGGAGAAATGCTACGAAAAATTCAAGCGAAATTATCACAAAGGATGATTGAAGTGAGAGCCGCTAATCTTGGGCCCGTTTCCTCTTCGAATGATGTCCCTGAGCCGTCCCCTACAGACAACAGCATCCCAAAACCTTCTCCGGAAAACCTCCAGGAGATAATAATAATGAAACCTCGGTCAGGCTTCTGCCCTGCCGATCTTTCCTCTCCCGACCGTTCCAAGAAACATGGTAAATCCTACTTCTTTTCTCTCCTTGATTGGAGTAGGCATCTGTACCCCTGTTTTCCGAAAAATGGGCAATTTTCATTCCTCTAGGTTTGTAGGGGTGAACCAGTTTTCGACACCCTGTTTTGGCGCTCAGGCTTTGGCCTTTGACCAATTTTAGAGATTCTATCCGAGGTTGAACAAAGTAGGGACCGTGCTCAAGTTAAGGCTCGTGATCTTCAAGACTACCTCCGTTATAAGGAGAAATACTGCTCTGCTCTTGAGCTGCGCCTGGCTTCATTATCGGAGCGAGTGAGGGAGTTAGATATAGCCCTAGAGGCTTCTTTAGAAAGAACGTTGGAAATGAAGGCAAACTTCGCTATGCAAGCAGAACAAACAACTCTCACTCACGAACAAGAGTTGGAGCATGTCCGGACTTCTTCTTTCACAGAAGGGATGAAGAAAGGTTTCGATGAAGGCATTTCCAAGGGGATACAAGCTTGCCGATCTAACTTCTTAATGTCCCCTTATGGTCAGGTTTTCCTGGATTCCCTAGTGAAGCAATTCCCTGAGGCGTACATCAATTCTCCCTATTTTTGGGCACGAATGATAGATCCCCTCACAAGCTGGGTTGCTGATGTGGTTTTCGAATGCTGCAATCAACTGGGCGTTCCTGAGCGAGCCGTTTCTATCAATTTGGTGCCCATAATACATATGTTTGAAACAAAACCTGAGACCCTCAAGAGGAATTGTTTCATCTCTACTGGGGAACCTTGGTTTATGCCTGTGCTGAAAAAGGCTTCCGAAGTCCTTCGGCAACCCGTTAAGCCATCCGAGGATCTTTCTGCTTGGGATGCCCCCCTTTTCCCTCTTTTTCCTGTTGATGCTACAATCATGATGCTACTTGTTATCATGTGTTCACTGGTCCTTCTCTCTCTCTCTTTTTTTTTTTTTTTTTTTTTTTTTTTTTTTTTTTTTTTGAGTTTATTCACTTATTATGAAATTTTCTCTCCTATTAGGAACTAAGAGATAGAGAAACTTCAAGCTCATCTGCCAGCAAGGAAGGTGCTTCCTTACTACCTACTTTTAAAGAGACAAAGGATGGTCCAAACGAGGGGGATGCTCTACAAGTTCTCGCGAACCCTCTCAAAGGTGGCTCCTCTGTTTCTTCTGCTTTAGTTGCTATCGAGGAACGGTCCTCTTCCTCCCATTCATCAAGCTCAGAGGATTTAGCTTATGCTCCAGATCCCTCTCTTTAATCTTGTTGCTTTGAATAGGATGTTTTTTAAACAATTTGCTTTTTGGGTATTTGCGGTGGGGTGCTTCACTTATGACCCTGAAACCGTGCTAATGGTGTACAAACAATCGTCACTCTTTTCTGATTTTGGCCGGGTGCTTCTTTGAGGCCTCGTTGTTAACATGTCCCTGCTATTTCTTAACAACTGAGAATATCGTCCTTCCACTCTTGTGTTTATACAGGTTTTGTTTTTTTGTTTTTTTGTTTTTACCCTATTTCTGATTACTAGAGCATTTTAATATGATGAGATAGGGATATCCCCAATGTTTTTTAAGATAATATGATAAGACAATGGGATAACATTTTAAGATAATGGGATATGGGTATCCCCTACTCCCCCCCAAGTGAGGTGTAAGGGACTGAAGGAATTACGCCTCATTTGAGGGCTAAACGCTTGCGAAATATAACTATCTTAAAGGTAAAGAGGTATGATCCAAGGTTTCCACAAATTAACTGATCATACGATAAGAATTTAAAAGACAGATAAGGGGTTATAACCCATCATTCTTCCTTTCTTGAAGATAAATCCTAATTTTCCCTGCACGTTTCGAGGGTTATACCATTATCTTTGCTTTTCCTGATCTGTTGGAGCAACTGCTTGTTTGAGTCCTTGGATAGTGGGGACTCTCCAGAAGAATTGGTGTTGGTGATCAGCAGGTGCTACATTTGAGTGGAAAGATTTTGACTTTCTTCTGCCGGAGTCAAGGCCTTGAGCCTCTTTTCTTCAGGTTTCATTTCATCTTCATCACCAACAGGTTCTGCTATTGACCTTTTCTTGGCCTCTCCTTCTTGTACCAATTGAATATAGCATTTTCGAGAGACTCCCTGATCTCCCGACACTTGGCCCACCTGACTTCACACGGGAATTTCATCATCAGGTGATAAGTGGAAACCACTGCCTGAAATGGGTTTAGGGCAGTTCTCCCTAGAATAATATTGTAAGAAGATGGCTGCCGAACTACCAGAAAGGTGACTGGCTTTGATACCCGCATAGGTCCTTCGCCCAGAGTGAGCATCAAGTCAATTGATCCCAATGACATTATAGGGTCTCCTGAGAAACCGTGCAGAGCTGTGGCTACTGTTGGGAATTGTTAAGAATAAAATGTTAAGGGGGAACCTATGGGACACTTCGAAGTGAGTCAAATATTTGTTTTGATTTGATCCCAAAACCCCTAAGCGTTATATTCCCAAGCGACCCATTTTTTATTTAGATAATAGGTTAGAAAATTTTTCTAAGCCTATACTGTTAGGATGGCTTTGTGTTTGCTTTAGATTTTAGACAGCAGGAAATTCAAGTGAAGGCCACTCGCTTGAGTGTGTTTTCCAAGCGTAGCGAGTCTAGCGAGCCGAAGTGAAGCGTGCCGAAGAATAGCGAAGCGTAGCGAGCGCTACAGTGGAATCAAAGCGAGTCCATCAAAGCGAAGCGAGCGCTACAGCGAAAGTCAAAGCGAGTCAACATCTACTTAAGCAATACTCGGAAACTCTATTTTCCGAATTAGACGCTTCAAGTATGACCCGAAGCGACTCGATCAAAGCGGACGCTACTACTTCAAAGCAAAGCTAGCCACTACCTACCAGAAAGCGACAGCACATTTCCCGCTCCGATTTTGAACTCCAGTCAACTAGAGATCTCCTCATTAATTACGAGATCTCCACGTGTCGAACGCGGAGAGGAGCAGCGGAGTTGACTGCCAGGCCGACAAGGGCGCCGCAACAGTACTGGCTCGCTCCAGTTACTGTTAAGTTTGGATCTTAGCTATTTACGGCAAAGAGCCAAAACTGCGCGTCTGAAAAGCATCCAGCCTGTGCAAGTACTGTCGAGAGGACGAGGGACAAGGCCACCAACCAAGCAACGGATCTCGGCCAAACCTCTACCTATAAATAGTGAAGGATGAAGACGAAGAGAAGTAGAACACTTCCTGAGCATTCGAGCGCCTACTGCAAACAAACACTCCCAGCCTTAGAGCAACCTTCGAGTCTTTGTTTCCAAGTGTTCTCCGAGTTCCAGTCTTATCGGAACTCGTCTTCACAGCCTTCACACTTAGAGTCTAAGCCCATTCCATATTCAAGCTTAGAAGAAGAACTCTAGCCATCTTTGCATCTACTGTAAAGAGTTCTTCATAGTGTGTTCGTCGTATACCAAAAACCCTAACCCTAAGTTCTGTTGTTAGGTTTTTGTGTTCGTCGTCGTTAGGTTGTTTCGATCCAAGGCCCTACTTTCATCGATTGTAGAAGCCTCGATCATAGAGTCTAGATCCAAGCTTGCACTTACATCGTTTGTGTAAAGCTCGATCGAAGCTAGGCTGTAAGGAGAGCCCGCAATCTCCCTGTCGTCGGACTGAAGCGAGTGAAGCTTCCAGTCCAGTTTAGGTTTTTGGTGTGAACCCGTAATCACCCAGCGTCTGTCAGATCCAAGCGAGTAAAGCTCGATCTTGACCAGGCTTTTGAAGAGCGCGTAAACTTCAAGTTCTTGAGTGAAGAGAACGGTTGCCGAGTGCAACAAAGTGGACGTAGGAGCTTTATCTCCGAACCACTATAAATCTCGTGTCGTATCTCTCTAACCCTAAGCTCTTTATTTTTCCCTGTTTGATTATTCATTGCACGTGCATCTAAACAAACATAACTTGGAAATTTTAAATACTTAGGAAAGTTTTAGCTCACCGAATTCCGCACTAAAGAGTAAAGTCTCACTCTTGATCAAGCTCTAAGCTTAGGTCAAGAGAAACGTGATTACTTCAGATCTAGCTCTCGGCTACGTCTTAGTATTCCAAAGAGCACTTTACTTAATACTCTGAGTTAAGGATTTGAAGTTGAAAAACTTAAAAATACGTATTCACCCCCCCCCCCCTCCTCTACGTATTTTTCCTATAACAAACCGGGACCAACAAGTGGTATCAGAGCAGCGGTTCTTTCGAGCCTCTGCTTTGCATATCTGAAGCGAGTCCCCACTCGCTTCACGTTGTCTCACTGAACCGGATCCTATCTTACTAAGTGCATCAAACCTCACCCATGCATACTGCTTCTACTACTGACGGTTTGCTATGTCTACATACAATGCTTCTAGTCTTCCACAGTTTTAATTCCATTGAAGGCTATGAGATCTGGAGCTTTCGCGTTGAGAGCTTCCTATGCTCCATCCATGACCGGATGTGGGAGGTCATCGAAGGTGGACCGATCGAAATCAGGAAAGCCGTCTCTGGGAACGTCCCAGCTGCCGAAGGTCGGGCTGCCTATGTTCGACAACGGTACGTGGAGAAGGACAAGGATGAGTACACTCCAAATGACTTCAAAGTCGCCAACCTCGACAAGATCGCACGCCACACGATGCAGAGCACCGTGTCGGACGCCTATCTACTACGGATAAGGAAGTGCGTAACGGCGAAAGAAATGTGGGAAACCCTAGCCCTCATTTCTCAAGGCACAGACAAAATCAAAGAAAACAAGCTTGTCGTTCAGATGCGGGAGTTTGAAAGCCTAGTGATGAAGCCAGGAGAGTCCATCGATGCCTTCGAGCTAAGAGTTACCAACATCACTGCAACTCTCAACTCACTTGGGAAGGAACTCACAGACAAGAAAGTGAACCTGAAGATTGTTCGTGCTCTCACAAGGAAGTGGCAGACAATGAAGGAGCTGTACCTAGCTACCAAGGATCTATCAAAGCTGACACCGGAGATTCTGTTCTCCGAACTCAAAGCTCACGAATTCGATCTGAATCGAATGAACCTCAACGATGAGGATGAAGCTCCCACGACGTCAAAGGGTGTAGCTTTCAAAGCTGCCGAAGGGCCAAGCGACCAGTCGCTAGCCAAGATGACAAGGGAAGAGCTGGAAGAGCATGTTGCATTTCTATCAAAGAATTTCAACAAAATGAACTCTCGAGTGGGCAAGTATAAGAGATTCTACAAGAAGTACAAAGGGAGGAGTACTGATGCTCGTGAAAGCAAAGGGAAGAGAGAAGAGACGACCAAGCCGATCTCAAGGGACATGATGGAAGTGGAATGCTACCACTGCCACAAGATGGACCACTGCAAGTATGATTGCCCAAAGCTGAGTGCAAAGGAGCGAGAGGAACTAAGAGCAAAGAGGGATGCTCCAAGGCGAGCGCTCGTAGAGAGTGAAATGCCGGTCGCTTCAACTGAAGATCCATCAAGTGACTCTGATGCATTTACAGATCCTAACTCAAGTGAGGGAGAGGATCTTGGACTCATGGCGCTCATCGACGAGGAAACTGGAGAGGTATTTATCTATCCCTCACCAAGTTCAATTACACTCCCACACACTCACCAAGAGGAAGCGAATTCCTCGACATGGAGTGAGTTACTTGACAGCACCTCAAATTGGCAAGTGACCACGAAATGTTGAAACAAGCTTTGTCTCAAAGCGAGAAGGAGAACCGAAAGCTAGCCACTGAGCTTGACCAAGTCAAACATAACTTAAGGGCTATGACTAATAAGTTCGAGGATCTCTTCGCTAGACATCAAAGCTTGGAAGGAAGGTATGAAACCCAATCCGCTCTAGTTGCCAACTTGAACAAAGCTTCATACGCTAGGCAGGCACTAGAGAGCTCACTTCTACCTTTTGGTAGAAAGGGAGGACTCGGATATGAGGGTGGACCTTCCAAGCCGACTATCTTTGTTGGTGCTTCAATCACGACACCATCAGTCACTTTGGATGTGCCCACTGCTTCCAAAGCAACCAAATGGCTGAGAACCCTAAGAAGAAGCCAATGAAGATGTCTATATCTTCAAGGGCCGAATCTTAGGGGAAGCAAAGACCAACTGTCCCTAGCACTAACAATGCTAAATCTTACCAATCCAAAGGTAAAGGGAAAACAGTTGTAGCTTCTAAGTCTTAGACCAAGACACCAGAGACAAAGGATCTCCCTTTCAAGAAAAGGAGTAATGTCTATGTGTCACGTTATCCGGACTGGAGATGGTCCAACCGGACTAACGTTGAGGGGGAAGAACTTGAAGCACCAAGGAGGCCGCTTCAATCTTCCAAGGTTTCTCAAGCGAGTCGGGGTCAAAACCCTAGTTGGACCGCTTCGAGAAAACCAAGCGAGCCGCTTCGAAAGACTGTAAATCCTAAGTCAGTCTCTAAACCTGTAGCTAATCCGAAGCGAGTCGCTTCAGGATACAAGCAAGCGGGTAAGAGCATAGGTATGCCTCAAGAGAGCCGCTACCCCTCTTGCACACACTGCTGCACGTGTGAAGCTGCTTCAAGGCAGTACTCACAGTTTTCAAAGGTCGAGAAACCCAAGACACAAGCTACCTTTCGAAAGAAAGTGAAGCAAGTGTGGGTACCTAAGGGAACTAACCTGCAAGGACCCAAACTGGTTTGGGTACCAAAATCTGTCTAAATGCAGGTGAGCGCCGTGGATCCCATGCCAAGTGAGGGTCAACAAATCTTGTACTTGGACAGTGGATGTTCAAGACATATGACCGGCATGAGAGCTCTACTTCATGACTACATAGAGAAGAAGGGTCCACACGTTACATTTGGTGATAACTCTCGAGGAAGCACCAATGGGTACGGCGCACTGAAAGTTGGAAAGCTCACAATAGAAGAAGTCTCCTATGTGGAAGGACTTAAGCACAACTTGCTATCCATTTCACAATTCTGTGATAAAGGATACAAGGTGGAATTTATTTCCAACAAGTGCATTGTGAAGAGCAAGCTCACGTCCCAGATTGTACTCACTGGAATTAGAAAAAGGAATGTCTACATTGCACAATGGGAAAGCTGCAAGGAGGAAACGTGCTTAGTTGCAAGAAGTGCTACAGAATTAGGATGGCTATGGCACCGACGCTTGAACCATCTCAATTTCAAAGCAATTAATCGCATAGCTCGAAAAGGCTTAGTGCAAGGCATACCAAATGAAGTCTTTGTCAAAGATCATCCATGCTCACCATGCCAACGAGGGAAGCAGACGAAGAAGCACTTCGCCAGTCTTGAAGAAGCTTCATCCAAGCGAGTGCTCGACCTGCTTCATATGGATCTGTTTGGCCCAGTCACTCCAGTTAGTGTAAATGGAATGAAGTACACTCTAGTTGTAGTCGACGACTTCTCTCGCTACACTTGGGTTGTATTTCTCTTCAGCAAGAAGGAGACACTGACCAAGCTACCACAACTGCTCAAGCGTCTAGCTGTGGAGAAGAACCAAGAGATTGTCACCATCCGCTCCGACAAAGGCACAGAGTTCTTGAACTCTACCATCGAAGCTTACTGCACGGAGCATGATATTGCACATCAAACATCCTCAGCACGCACACCTCAGCAGAACGGAGTTGCTGAAAGAAGAAATCGGATCATCAAAGAAGCCGTTCGAACCATGATTGCTGACTCGAAGCTTCCGATGAAGTATTGGGCTGAATATGCCAATACGACATGCTACACGCAGAACCGGACGCTTCTCTGCAAGCGGCACGACAAGACACCATATGAAATATGGACAGGGAGAATTCCTAACATATCTTATTTCCATATTTTTGGTTGTAGGGCCTTCATCCATGATAATGGGAAGTCACAATTGAAAGCATTTGAATGCAAAGCTGATGAAGGAATATTCTTAGGATATTCTACATCAAGCAAAGCTTACAGGGTGTTCAATTGTAAAACCCTAATTGTGGAGGAATCACCCCATGTCGTATTTGATGAATCTTCTTTGAGTCTTCCACAGGAACAGGTTCAATCTAAGGAAGGAAAGACAAGCGAGGAACCCATAAACTCATTAACTTGGGACATGCTTGAGGATGATGAAGAAGTCAAAGACTCAAGCGAGCAGAATGTCCAAGAAAAGGTTGAAGCTTCCCTCAAGACTCCTGAAGCGAGTGCAGGCCAAGCACCCAATCCAGTCGTTTCAGATGGTGAAGCGAGCAACCAGGAAGAAGATGAAGACGAAGCTGGCGGATCCAAGCGTGCATGGCTCAAGGATCACTCACCAAGTCAAATCATTGGAGATCCATCCAAGGGTGTTGTGACCAGAAGTCAAGTGTTTGGAGAAAGTGCAATGTTAATTTGCTTTCTCTCTAATATTGAGCCGTCATGCGTGGAGGAAGCCCTAGCTGATTCCAATTGGGTGATCGCCATGCAAGATGAGCTTAATCAGTTCACCAGGAACAACGTATGGTACCTCGTGGATCGTTCCAAATTTCAGCATGTTATTGGCACCAAGTGGGTGTTCAAGAACAAGACGGACGAGGACCACAACGTTGTGAGGAACAAGGCGCGACTCGTCGCTAAAGGCTACTGCCAAGAGGAAGGAATCGATTTCGATGAGACCTTCGCTCCAGTGGCACGGCTTGAAGCGATCAGTCTATTTCTAGCCTATGCAGCGGCCAAGAAATTCAAAGTCTATCAGATGGATGTCAAGAGCGCGTTTCTCAATGGTGAATTGAAGGAAGAAGTCTATGTGGAGCAGCCACTGGGTTTCGAGCAAGGAGATAAGGTGTATCGATTGAAGAAAGCCCTATATGGACTGAAGCAAGCTCCCAGAGCTTGGTATGATACCCTATCTCAATTCCTAGTGGATAATGGATTCCACAAAGGAAAGATAGATCGGACTCTCTTCACCATCAACCATGGAGAGGACATGCTATGGGTTCAGATCTATGTGGACGACATCATATTTGGGTCGCCAAACCAGTCGCTTAGTGAGAAGTTTGGAGAGCTTATGAAGACCAAATATGAGATGTCGATGATTGGCTTGATGAGCTGCTTTCTAGGTCTTCAAGTGAAGCAGCAAGATGATGGAATCTTCATCAATCAAGCCAAGTATACTCGAGATATGCTTGCCAAGTTCGGTGTTCAGCATGCCAAAGCTGTGAAGATCCCGATGAACACGAACTGGAAGATGGAGCCAGACCTAGATGGGAAGTCTGTGGATGCTACAGACTACCGAACCTTGATCGGATCCCTTCTATATCTCACTGCAAGTAGGCCGGATATAGCTTTTGCAGTTGGAGTATGTGCTCGCTTCCAAAGCAATCCCAAGCACAGCCATCTTGAAGCTGCCAAAAGAATTCTTCGATATTTGAAGGGCACTGTCAACATGGGGCTGTGGTATCCAACGGAGGAAATTTTGGAGCTCACTGGATACTCAGATGCTGACTATGGAGGGTGTCGAATTGATAGGAAATCAACTTCAGGCACTTGTCAGTTCTTGGGAAGCAAGCTGATCTCATGGTTTTCAAAGAAGCAGACGAGTGTAGCTACTTCAACGACTGAAGCCGAATATATGGCCGCTGGAAGCTGTTGTTCTAAAATTCTATGGCTTCGTCAGCAGTTGAAGGACTACAAAGTTGAAGCAGAAGAAATTCCCATACTCTGCGACAACAACAGTGCGATCACATCTCGCAAAATCCAGTTCTTCACACCAGATGCAAGCACGTGGAAATCCGACATCACTTTATTCGTGATCATGTCGAGAAGAAGGATATCAAGCTCGAGAAAATCCATACCGATCTCCAGCGAGCAGATATCCTCACCAAGCCTCTAGCTGAGTCTCGTTTCAATCAGCTATGCATGGAATTAGGGTTGCTAGACCCTGGTGAAGAGTGCTAGATCCAGGATGCACGAAGGAGTGGTCGCTTGATCTTTGAGCGTCACTGGCTTCGGATCTTCACCAACTCAAGAGAGCCACTTCAAAATTCCACTCGCTTGAAGAAGGAAAAATAAGGTGGAGAAAGGTGGAGTGTTAAGCCATTGGTTAAGGGGGAACTATTGTTTGCTCTCGGAGCAAGCTACTTCCAAAGCGAGCAAGGAAAGCTGCTACCTAGCCTAGGATTCCTAGCGAGTGGGTATAAACACTCGCAAGTGCCATTTCTAGTAACGGTTGTGGGGTCTTGTATTGGGCCTTCCCACGTAAAAATGGTGAAAGCTTAGGCAGGGCTGGCACCTAGACCTTGTGTCCTCTTCCCATCTTTCCGCCGAAGAGGAGCAAGTCTTCTCATCTCCTTCATCGTGGATAAATATTCATTTCTTACTCACTCTTCATTGAGTTGAGCTGCCGAATGTCTATCCATTCCTCCCCCACTTTGAATTTTGCATCGCTTCGATTAACACTATTCTGGGTCAAGCGAGTCGATTGCAAATTCATTCTGTAGCTTGTAGGAGGAAGCTTGAAGAGTTACCTTTTACTTGAAAAGGTTGCATGACTGGTGACATGTCTTTGCGTAAAACACGAGATTGTCTTGTCAGAGCATTCTCGTTGTCATCCTGTCCTATTCTGCTCTGAGATAAGGACTTGTACTCATCTCCCATTCATCGTGAATAAGTACACTTACGTGAAGCTCCCCTCTGGGTTGTAGTAAGCTTGTGTACTATATTCATTTTCTTCCCCATTCACTTCGATGGAGGACTCTCTAATTCGTAGAGGAAGATGAATGCCATGAAGATGAATGCCAAGAAGATGAATGCCAAGAAGATGTTGTATCCAATAGGTGGTATCATCAAGCTTGAAGTCAGATCCATGAAAAGAATTCAACAAATGGTGACTTCAATAGTGGTATCAATCTCCTACGAAGTGAGATGACTGGTAAGTGTTTCAATTTTAAGTACACTAAGTGAGCTGAAGCGTGCTAGAAACCTTCACTCACTATGTGGAAAATATGAAATGAATCTGACACAAATACAAAGAGGAAAACATTCTTGTTTATCCTCGAAGTATGTAAGTCAGAAACATTTTAAATAATGTCAAAGAAATTTCATTTCTTTTCCAGTCACTTCAGATGTCCAAGCGAGTGCTACGTCACTCCAAGCGAGCCATCGCAAGCGAGTGCAGAACAGTCACTCAAGCGAGTACTTCTCAAGCGAGTAAAAGCCAAGCGGCCCAACTCGAAGTGAGCTGGTACGAAGCGAGTATGAGTTGTCTGCACTCGAGTGCAATTTTACCTTTTGCTTTGCATTTAATGCAGGTTCACGTACAGCCGAAAATAACGGGCGCTTGCACTGCACTTTGAATTCGAAGCGGGAAAAGCCGGACGAGATCCAACCATCGAATCCAAACACTCCCCGATTTATAGCCGTTGGATCCGATGCCGTGTAAAGTGATGAATCACAATGGACCACGTGGAGACGTCGAGAAAGTTGGCGGTTCACTTTTTACTGTGATGACGCCGGACTCGTCAATCACTTCGCCGTTGCCGCCGTATAGAAACAGGATCTTCGGCTATTTTACTGTCTTTGCCCCTGCCACGTCAGCCGAGCCCTACCTCTATTTAAGGACGTCGTTGCAGACTGAGAGAACTTTCACAACTCTCTATTTTTACCATTCTTGTGCAAGAACTGAAAATCTCTGCAACTCACGAGTCTCAAATTTCCCAATTTTTCGTCTTTAAATCTCCGTTCAAAATCTCTCAAATTTCATACCATGGGAAAGAAGAAGAACACTGAGACGATGGAGGAATTTCTCACAGAGGTCGATAAGCATATCAATGTCGAGCCTCATCTCGACCCGACCGTCATTGAGGAAGATGGATTCTTCCGTAAGGCCGTGATCTCGGCCGGCTTATGGAAGTTCGTAACGGTGGTGCCGATGAAAATCATGGCCAAGGCGGTGGCCGAGCTCCTTCTAAATCTAAGGAAAGAACGGAACTCTTCGTCTTTCACCGATCCACAGACTGGAGAGTCGGTGGAGGTGGACCTGAGCAACCTCATCGACGTATTCGACCTGCCAAAGGAAGGAGGAAACTCCTTGTTGGAGTTGGGATTTTCAGCCGGAGTTGAATATGCTCGGTTTGCCACCGAGAGAGCAGAACCAAACTACAAGGAGGCCAGTATCCGTTCAGATCTGAAGGCTCCTTCCAACCACGTTTGCGAGCTCTTTTCGAAGTTCGTCACATGTAACGTCGGAACTCTGGGCACGCTGTCTGAAACAAAGTTGTTCGCCACCACCATCATCGTCGACAGCCTTACCGGAACAAGGTTTAACTGGCATGGTTGGTTTCTCAACCAGATTCACGAAGCTGCTAATGATTTCAAGTTCGTGAAAGGTAGCGCCGATCAGATTCTCCGCACGGGGAAACTGAAGTTTTTCTCCAGACTCTCCGTCGCACTGGAGGAACGATATCCGGACGAAGTATGGCCGGAATCTGACGTCGCCATCTACAACAAGCTCACAGTGTTCCATGACCGGTGGAGGACAAACAAAATTCCGATTGATTTGGGACTTCTCGAGATTGAAGTGCCCGTTGCAGTACCAGTTGCCGAAAGGCAAGCTGAAGCTAGTCAAACAAAGCGAGCCTCTTCATCTGGGAAGCGGGCTGCGCTGAAGCGAGCCAAGAAGAGGTTCAAGTTGGTCGCTTCACTAGTCAAGTCAAGCGAGGCTGAGGAGGAGCCACTTGAGGAGACTGAAGAAACCCAACCCCAGCCTTCACCCATCAAAATCCAGACTCCCCCACCACAAACACAAACAACCCAACCACCAGAACCTCAAGCCTCATCATCAGCCCAACCACATACCCAGAAATCACCCCTCTCTCCACATGAAGAAGAATCAAGTTCTTCATTCCAACTACCCAAAATACCTCTTCTAAGCACTGATCCCACAGCCGCATTCTCTATATTCCAACCTACCCAAACCCAGCAAACACCACCGCAACCCGAACCCATCGAAATAACAGAAACCACCCAAACCTCATCATCCCAGTCCCCTTCCTCATCGGCAGCAACAGCCTATACCGCCCAAACAACTATAATTCCCCAATTCCAAATCTCCAAAGCCCCTGCACATCTGGAAGCTCTCGAAAGATATGCGAGGGATAGAGAGCAGGCTGCAGAGACCATCAAGGACCGATACTCCTCTGTGCCGATGTCCGACGAGTTCTTCACCCAGACCGTCGATTTTCTCACATATATCACCTATCGCGGCATGGAGTACTACAAGATCTTCAGACTCCTAAAGGCCTTTTCAGAGGAAGATCTCATCCAAATGGAGGGAAAGCTGCTCAATTTCATCGGTGAGAATGGCTTCCACACTTTCCTCACTGGAACAAGCTTCTGGGACAAATTGGACACTAAGGTGAAGCGTGCCTATCCAGACGCTTTAGTCCCAGAGCACGTCCCGACCATCCACGAGAGGTGATTAATGAGAGAACATGTTGAGGAGATAGAGGTGAAAGATGCGGAGATCTCAAGCTTGCAAAGTGAGATCACAAGGAAGGAGGTGGAGATGGAGAAGAAGGTGGAAGAAGTCAATAATCTGCGTGCAGATTTTGACAAGAAAAAGAGTGAATTGGAGGGAAAGGTTGCAGAGAAGGAGAAGTTATTGGAAGAAAAGGAGAAGGCGCTGGATGGACAGGCGAAGCTGGTCGGTGACCAGGAAAAGAATCTTGATGAACTCAAGCGCTCGCTTGATGCCGAAAGGAGTCGCTTGAGGGATGTCAATGCCAAGCTGGTGAGAGTTGGCAAAGTAAAGAAGGATTTAGAGGAGGAAGTGAAGAGACTGAAGGAGGAAGTAGAGAAGAAGGATGGGGATCTAGTGATGAAGGGAAGTGAGCTGACAAGGACCCAGACAGCCCTTGACAAGCTTAAACAGGAGATGAAGGATCTAAAGCTCGAGCATGAGATAAACTCGAAAGAGCTCGAGAGCAGGAGGAAGAGTGCTAGAGCCACCGATCTAAAGCAAGCTGAGCTGGCCGTCAAAATTGACGAAGCTAAGAAGACGGCCAGTGAGTTCGCTATCAAGATTGCCAAGCTTGCACAAGTTCGTGTGACGCTCAACAGCCAGGAAAGCGCCATAGCTACTGCGAAGGCAGAACTTGAAGATTCTCAGGACTTCCTTAATCTCACGATCGAAGAGGAGCGCAAGGAAATTCGAGCAGAGATTGAAGCGGAGCTGGCCGCTCGCTTCAGAAATGTTGAGTCGCTTGAGAGGCTGATGGCCTCTGTCAGAGAGAGAGAGAAGCAGTGCGAGTATCTGCTCGAGGAGATAAGCGTGAAAACCGCCGAACTAGTGCTCTCCCAGGAGCATACGTTTGCAGGAAAGACCGAGCGGATGATGCATGCTGTATTCAATGCTGTTAATAACCTTCATCATTCCATCACTGGAAAGATAATCACACCAATCCCCGGCAGTGATGATGCCAAAAAGGGGGAAGGTACTGAGAAGAAGAGTGCTGAAACTCTAGAGTTACAAGGTGGAGTTGAAGGAAGTGGTGTGGAAAGGAGGTTGGAGATTGATGGAGGAAGTGGAGTTGGAGGAAGCGGAGTTGAGAAGGAAATGGAGATTGAAGAAGAGGATGAAGCTCGCGCCGAGCGTGCGAGGAAACTAGACAAAGAGAAACAAACAGAAGAGCCCCGCAGGCTGATAGAAGGGAAGTTGCTTGCTTCTTCGATTGCTGCTCACCCTCCGGTGGTTGTGCTAACCAAGGAACAAAGGGAAGCGCAAATCCGTGCAGATGAGGCCCTAGCCCGCGAAATGGAGATGCAATTTGATCTGAAGGCACTGGAGGCTTTTACCGCTTTTCAAGCGTCCGCTTCACCTCTGGCCGCTTCAACTCTTGCTCTTATTTCAGATACTGCTGGAGCCACTTCATCCAGCAAAGCCATTACTCCAAGTGCCTCCGCAGTCATCCCTCCTAAAGAAGCAGAGAAGAAAAACAAGGAGATGCCTCCACCACCAGCACCGAAACAAGCTTTGAAGCGGACTGCCCCCGAAGCGAGAGAAGATGATCCCGAGGCCAAGCGCTGAAAGATCAAGCAGGCAGTCGCTTCACGAGCTGGTCAAGTGTAGAGGAGGAGGAAGAGAGAAGAGGAGAGAAAGGAGAAAGGAGAAAAGGAGAAGAAGATCAAGGCAAGGCGTCTTGAGATCATCGAGAGTCGGATCGAGGAAGACTTCAATGAAGTGAGACTTATCCAGTCCGCTCTCACTCGAAGCGCCTTCATCCCGTTTCTGCCAGAAGAGTCTGATGCGTGTGTGAAGCAAGCTTGGATGGATGCTTGCCACGTTACTACAAAGGAGATGATCGACTCTGGTCGGTATCCGCGAAGAGAGGAGCAAGCATACATCCGCAGGCGGTTGACTGATATGCTTCCAAAGTGGAATACAGAGCTAAGTGCAACATTCAACGCTATCATGGCTGAGATGTCAAGCCGATCAGAAGAGGAGTTGATTGTGCACAGGAATGAGCATCCTTATGCCCGAGAAATCGAGCAGTTCATCCCCGACGATCTACTTGAGCGGTGGCTATACTACAAGGAGAAGTTCATCAAAGAGTACTACTACTGGGAGGTAGTGCCACTTCAGACTGAGTGCTCAAGGATTAATGCGCTCAACAACTTCCTCTGTGCCTATGATGAAAAATTCAGGCGGAAGGTCTTCACCCTTACAAAGCTTGCAAAGCCCATGCCTCTGATCATCAAAGTGCCAGCTTCGAAGGACTTCCCTATGCCCTTCCTGCCCGGCACAAGCGTTCCAGATCGTCGCATCATAGATGCAGAGATTGATGAAGCCTTCAAGTTGGAGGAAACATGGAGGAGACCAAGCGCATACAACGTAGGAACCTTGGAAGTGAAAGTTCTCCATGCATACGTTGTTGCAGAGGAGATGATAAAGGAGAATTTGGAGGCAGAGGAGAAGGAGAAGGAAGAGGAGGTGACGGAGAAAGAAAAGGAAGAGAAGGATGAAGCTGCAGGAAACCCTTGAGTTTCAAGCTTCATATTTTGTGAACTGCTGTTCATATATCCCATTTTAATTTCTGTCTCTCATGTGTCATTTACATGCTTTGTGAATGATTTATCCTTATGCTACAAAACTCAAATGACTTAACCGGAAAAAAAAAAAGGGGGGGGGGAAAAAAAAAAAATTCAAACGAACATGCAAAGGAAGCATTCGCTTGAAGTTCCTTCCACGGTTAGGTAGGCTAAATCTCTTAGTCTAAAAGATTGTTTTGGGTTTTGGCATCATCAAAAAGGGGGAAATTGTTGGGAAGTGTTAAGAACAAAATGTTAAGGGGGAACCTATGGGACACTTCGAAGTGAGTCAAATATTTGTTTTGATTTGATCCCAAAACCCCCAGGCGTTCTATTCCCAAGCGACCCATTTTTGATATAGATAATAGGTCAAAAATTTTTTCTAAGCCTATACTGTTAGGATGGCTTTGTGTTTGCTTTAGATTTTAGACCGCAGGAAATTCAAGTGAAGGCCACTTGCTTGAGTGTGTTTTCCAAGAGTAGCGAGTCTAGCGAGCCGAAGTGAAGCGTGCCGAAGAATAGCGAAGCGTAGCGAGCGCTACAGTGGAATTAAAGCGAGTCCACCAAAGCAAAGCGAAGCGAAGCGAGGGCTACAGCGAAAGTCAAAACGAGTCAACATCTACTTAAGCATACTCGAAAACTCTATTTTCCAAATTAGACGCATCAAGTATGACCCGAAGCGACTCGATCAAAGCGGACGCTACTATTTCAAAGCAAAGCGAGCCACTACCTACCAGAAAGCGACAACACAATTCCCGCTCCGATTTTGAACTCCAGTCAACTAGAGATCTCCGCATTAATTACGAGATCTCCACGTGTCGAATGCGGAGAGGAGCAGCGGAGTTGACTGCCAAGCCGAAAAGGGCGCTGCAACAGTACTGGCTCGCTCCAGTTACTGTTAAGTTTGGATCTTAGCTATTTCCGGCAAAGAGCCAAAACTGCGAGTGTGAAAAGCATCCAGCCTGTGCAAGTACTGTCGAGAGTTGGAGGGACAAGGCCACCAACCAAGCAACGGATCTCGGCCAAACCTCCGCCTATAAATAGTGAAGGATGAAGACGAAGACAAGTAGAACAATTCCTGAGCATTCGAGCGCCTACTGCAAACAAACACTCCCAGCCTTAGAGCAAACTTCGAGTCTTTGTTTCCAAGTGTTCTCCGTGTTCCAGTCTCATCAGAACTCGTCTTCACAGCCTTCACACTTAGAGTCTAAGTCCATTCCATATTCAAGCTTAGAAGAAGAACTCTAGCCATCTTTGCATCTACTGTAAAGAGTTCTTCATAGTGTGTTCGTCGTATACCAAAAACCCTAACCCTAAGTTCTATTGTTAGGTTTTTGTGTTCGTCATTGTTAGGTTGTTTCGATCCAAGGCCCTACTTTCATCGATTATAGAAGCCTCGATCATAGAGTCTAGATCCAAGCTTGCACTTACATCGTTTGTGTAAAGCTCGATCGAAGCTAGGCTGTAAGGAGAGCCCACAATCTCCCTGTCGTCGGACTGAAGCGAGTGAAGCTTCCAGGCCAGTTTAGGTTTTTGGTGTGAACCCGAAATCACCCAGCGTCTGTCAGATCCAAGCGAGTGAAGCTCGATCTTGACCAGGCTTTTGAAGAGCCCGTAATCTTCAAGTTCTTGAGTGAAGAGAACGGTTGCCGAGTGCAACAAAGTGGATGTAGGAGCTTTATCTCCGAACCACTATAAATCTCGTGTCGTATCTCTCTAACCCTAAACTCTTTATTTTTCCTTGTTTGATTAATCATTGCACGTGCATCTAAACAAACATAACTTGGAAATTTTAAATACTTAGGAAAGTTTTAGCTCATCGAATTCCGCACTAAAGATTAAAGTCTCACTCTTGATCAAGCTCTAAGCTTAGGTCGAGAAACGTGATTACTTCAGATATAGCTCTCGGCTAGGTCTTAGTATTCCAAAGAGCACTTTACTTCATACTCTGAGTTAAGGATTTGAAGTTGAAAAACTTAAAAATACGTATTCACCCCCCCCCCCCCCCCTCTACGTATTTTTCCTATAACAAACCGGGACCAACAACTATGCCACTCAAAAGCTTCTGTAGACTCATTTGATTGAAGCAGCTTTCAAATATAACATTAACTGCGGCCCCTGTGTCCACAAAGACCCTTTGGACCTGATACCTCTCTACTTCCACTGTGATGACCAAGGCATCATCATGTGGATGAGTTACTTTCTGATTATCTTCAGGTCTGAAGGAAATTTCTGGCGGGGAAAGGCCTTTTTCGACCTTCCAGACCCCATGTCTTTCGTGCATATGTAGCTCTCGGGCAGATGCTTTTCGACTTCTATTGGAATCACCTATGGTTGGTCCACCATAAATCATTTTAATAACGCCTCTAGGTTCTGGTCCTTGCCCAGCATCTGACGATTTTTCAGGAGCTTCTTTGCGCTTTTTGTTCTGTTCTGTCTCTCTTTTGACATATTCCAAGAGTTCTCCATCTTGAATTAGTTTCTCAATAGCAATCCTCATATTTCTGCAGTCATTGGTCGTGTGACCAAAATCATTGTGAAATTTGCAAAACCTTTCAGAAGGTGGATTCCTTGGTGGCTGCCTATGTCCAGCAGGGATCTGGACCCCTGGTTTTTTCATGAACACTTCTAGCAAGTCAACAGGTTGCTTGATGAGTGGCTTAAAACATCTCAGAAATCTTTCATTTTTATCAGTTTTCTTGGCATCTGGGGCTGGTCTTTTCCATTCTTCAGGCTTCTTTTCCCTTTGGGAAGCTAATTCGGCCCTCTTGCTGCTTAGGGCTTCTTCCATAGGAATATATTTTTGAACCCTTGTCAATAGTTCTTCGAAAGAGGTGGCTTCCTTTTTTATAAGAGAAGCAAAGAATTGCCCTGGCTTCAAGCCATCTACACAGGCATGTACTTTCAGCTTTGGTTCTACTCCTGGTATTTCCAAGACAACCTCATTGAAGCGTGTTATGTAGTCTCTCAGACTCTCATTAGCGCCTTGCTTGATGGTTGTCAGATGCAGTGAGTTTCTGGTAGTTCTTTTAGCACTGACAAACTGTTGGAGAAAAACTTCCCTCAGATCCATAAAAAAGTGGATAGAAGCCTTTGGCAACTGCTTGAACCAATGTTGAGCAGTCCCCGACAGAGTTGTGAGGAATACTCGGCACTTGACACCTTCTGAATATTGATGAAGGAGGCATAAGCTTTCAAATATCATTAAATGTTCTTCAGGATCTCCCTTCCCTTGATATTCGCAAGAGATTGTTTTGAAGTTGCTGGGAATAGGATCAGTTTGGATGTCCACAGAGAATGGACTATTCTCATCGATGTATAAGGAGAAAAGCTTTGACTTGCTCCCATTACCCTGGTTATTGCGAAAGTGTTTGTGGTTCTCCTTCTCATTTAGGTTGTATACTTCTCTTTCGCTTGCCCCTGTTTCCTTTGAGGCCCTTTCTGCGGCTTGCTTTTGCTCTTTTAGCCTTTTTACTTCTTTTGCTAAGAGCTTCATCTGCGCTTGTTGTTGGGCATACTTCTTGGCCCATGTGTTATTGGTGTTCTCATTAGGGTTACCTTCAGTTTCCTCAGGTCCCTCTTCATCGGGGGATTCCCAATCAGTTGAAAATCCCTCCTCTGTTTCATGAATTATAGGAGGCAGCTTTGAAATCAATTCTTGATTCGTGTTTGGATTTGTAGGCTTCTGCTTGTACGCCGCAGGGGTGCTTTTGCTTCCTCCGCCTTCTTGGTTTTCACCCGGGGGGTCTGGGACTTGGGAATTCACTCCCAAGGTATGAAGTCTTTTCTCGACAGCCCCTTCAACCGTGCCTTCTACGAGCGTTTTCATTTGGAGGAGCATGGCCGGAGAGAACTGAGCCTCCATATTGACATTGGCTTTTGTTACCATAGTGCCTTTTCCTTTATTCCCCAGTAGGGAATTCGCCGGATTTCCCGTAGCTTGGCCAGCTTCTTTTGAAGCAGCATCTGAGGCGGTATTCATTTTTGCAGGGTTCTGCAAATATTCAAGGATATTTAGAATAATCAGCTCTAGATGCTCCTTGGAGAGAGCTTAAAGTGCATATAATCTATGTTTAGTGGATTCTTTTACAATCATGAACCCTTCCAGGTAATTTTGATGAGCATTGTTTGTCTATTACAAGGCTTCTTAAAGGATGGCTTCTGCCAATATATGATGAAGGTAAGCGATGACTTATTGATAAGAAACTAATTATGATGCAGGGCTTTTATATAGTTCCCTCTTTTGTGGACCTCAGTACGAGGCATCTGGTGGTGCAGAATTCAATTGTGGGATACAGCTGGTGTTAACAGATCCTTGCAAACCATTTATGGTAGCCTTAACAAGCATTATTTAATAAAGAGCTTTTTCGAGGGTGGCTTGTGCCTTCATTGGGTTGGGGATAAACAATACCCGCTCTTGCAAGAACCCTTATTAGGGCATTTATTCTCCTAGGGCCTTTTTCATGAGGCTCTTGAGAAAGATCTGGTCATGGTGAGAAGTTTTTAGGTTTCATATGGTCTCTTATTCTATGAGATTCAATGCAAGATGTCTGGCCATGCCGACCTTTTATGTATGATACTCACTATGGAGAGCTTTTTATGCGGTGCTTATTTTGCAAGGCTTTTTAGTGGGATGTCCCTCGTTAGACGAGGTTTAATGAGAATGGTGTCCCTTGTGAGGGAATCCTGAGAATGCAGCCTTTTAAATAGAGCTTGCAAGATTGGTGTCTATTAAGTAAGGTTTATGAATGATTCCATCCATCACATGGGGCTTTAAAGAGCATTGCCTATTAAATGAGGCTGGCAAAAATATCACCCGCTAGATAGGGTGTGTGCAGGATTTTGTCCCCTATATGGGACTTATGCAAAATATTGCCTATTAAATAGGATTTTTGAGAATATTGCTTACTGAACCAGGCTTATGAAAGGTTCTGCCCATTATATGGGGCTTATGAGGATGTTGCCTATTTTAAATAGGGCTTGTAAAAAGGGTTCTGCCCATTGTATGGGGCTTACGAGGGAGTTGCCTATTAGATAGGGCTTGATGAATGATATTCGCCTATGATATAGGGCTTGTGCTGCCTATTAGATAGGGCTTATGCGAGTGTTGCCTGTTGGACAGGGCTTATGAGGGGTTTTGCCCATTATATGGGGCTTATGATGGTGCTGCCTATAAGATAGGGCTTATGCAGATGCTGCCTGTTGAACAGGGCTTCTGGAGTTGTTGCCTGTTAGACAGGGCTTTTGGGGGTGTTGCCTGTTAGACAGGGCTTCTGAGGGTTTATGGGAGGTTCTGCTATCAGATGCAAGGCCCCTTCATCAGGGTGAATGGGGTGACCTTGTCATCTTCAACTCTCCGCTTTTTGATGTTTTCAGTCGGTGGTTTCTTGGTTCATGGTAATATAGGGGTATATAACTGACTTAAGGAATGATGCCTCCTTTCTAATTACCAATTCCTCATGACCCTCGAATTAATTTTCCACTTTGAAATGATGAACAGAGTCGCAAACTCACCACTTTCAAGAGGCGAATTGAATGCGTTCTGGATTTGCTGGGGTTTTTGGGATTTGGCTTCCCTTCAGATTCTTCACAACCTTCAAGATTTAACAAATAAAACGGTTTAGTTATCACAGTTTGCACTGTAAGGGAAATATGATTTCGAGATCTCCTCCAATTCCTTTAACCTGTTGCCGTAAACAATGCAGCTAAAATGAATCCAGCATATTCATGCTCAGATTTTCTAAGGATAACATCAAATTGACATTCCACATTCACCCATTATACTATCCCTATCTTGAGCCTCTTTTACCACAAGGGAATAACAGAGCAAGTTCATAAGCATATCACAACAGTCAGCTAAAACTTCACAGTTAACTCGGAGGAAGATGCTCCGGATTCAACAATTCCAACGGCATTTACACATAGCAGATTTGCACTCACATATAAGGAGAAAGAAACAGATATCTCGAACTTGAGTCTCCCTCTAGCAGGGTACCTTTTGCAATTTTTGTTACACAGAAAACACAATCTAAGAATCATATCGTATTCAACAGCTCCCAATCATGAGAGGCTTAATAAAGATCAGGCAATGGTGTTCACCTTCATATTTCTGCAGATTAAACAGCGAATACGGCACACCCATTCATTCTAATGCCAAGTTTTTCTCATATTCTTCACATAAGGAAAACATAAGGAAAAAGCATTAACGGCATTACAACAACAAGCGAGAATTTTGCATAAAAACAGGGGAAATCAACATCTTAGACTCAAAGTTTTCCCATAGACGGCGCCAGTTGATAGATCCGGGTTGAAGATCCACAACAATTTGAGGGTTTATTCATTGTATTTGCAAAGAGCATTCAGAGATAAAGTCATATAATGATAGAGAATAAGTGATTTGTGTAGGTTTATCAGCCATAGCAAGACGTTTTACAGCGATTTCATATACGACATTGTTCACATAAGAGCAGCAAGCAATAATCGAGCTATATACTTAAGTAAGGGGCATTTTTAGCCATAAAACAGTTGTATTCATGTGAGATTAGGACCCATTCAAGTAAAGAGCGAAGAAGGGAGTGGAGAGAGGAAGAAACGGGAGCGTAGAGCCCCGCTTTAGCCTCTTCTCCCGTAGTAGCGAAGGTTATACCTTAGGTTTGAGACAGAGTGTGAGAGGGAGAGATCTTTCCCGACGATGACCAGAAGGAGAAGGTGGCGATGACTGCCGGTGAAGCTCCGAGGGAAATAACCTTAGGGAGCTTGGACTGCCCGAGCTCGATGGAGCTCTAGGCGGAGTGTAGAGGATGAATGGAATAGTACGCGAGAATGCGTGTTTGTATGGAGAGTTGTATTGTTATGATGATGGTAGATGGATGACAAAGTGTGAGATAGTCGAGTATTTATAGGAGCAGGAAGGGTGAAAGAGCAAGCATTCGTGTGGAGGAAGGATAGGAAAGGAATTCCCATCGAGGTGAGATTCCTTTCGTCATGAATGTAGTGGTCCTCACTCTAGAGTACGTAGAGTCATGCGGATGGCGTGCTACACAGAACCTGGGGTTCTGCCAGATGCCTGGGGGAGTCGATCAGATGCTTCGACCCCGACAGATGCCCGTAGATCCTATATGGCTTTTGGGAGGAAACGAGACCTCCAGCTTCTGCACAGATCGTGCCTTACGGCTATATTGGGTATCTGAAACCTATGAAAGCCCTTTGATAATATGCTATTATGTAGGACCGCTTCTATCGATTTTAGTCGTTTGTACTAATAGGGATGATACTGATCCCTATCCATATTATTCTTTCGTCTTGAATTACTTGCGTAGTAAAGCTGATATTTAGTCCCTATCAATACGGTGCTATTGGTATTAATGCTTTTTGGAGATGACGCCCCAAAACTGTGGAAGACACACTTTCTTAGCATTTGGAATTATTTATGTAGCAACGGTTGTGGGGTCTTGTATCGGGCCTTCCCATGTAAAAATGGTGAAAGCTTAGGCAGGGCTGGCACCTAGACCTTGCATCCTCTTCCCATCTTTCCGCCGAAGAGGAGCATGTCTTTTCATCTCCTTCATCGTGGATAAATGTTCATTCCTTACTCACTCTTAATTAAGTTGAGCTGCCGAATGTCTATCCATTCCTCCCCCTTATTAAATTTTGCATCGCTTCAATTAACCCTAATTTGGGTCAAGCGAGTCGATCGCAAATTCATTCTGTAGATGATAGGAGGAAGCTTGAAGGGTTACCTTTTTCTTCAAAAGGTTTCCGGGCTGGTGACATGCCTCTGCGTAAAAATGAGATTGTCTTGTCAGAGCATTCTCATTGTCATCCTGTCCTATTCCGACCTGAGATAAGGACTTGTACTCATCTCCCATTCATCGTGAATAAGTACACTTACGTGAAACTCCCCTCTTGGGTTGTAGTAAGCTTGTGTACTCTATTCATTCTCCCCCTCATTCCATCGATGGTGGAGTCTCTAATTCGTAGAGGAAGATGGAAAAGATGAATGCCATGAAGACTAAGCTTGTAGACGGATTCAACAAATGGTGTCAGACTCTACAAGTTACTTCAATAAGTGGTATCAATCTCCTACAATGTGAGATTGACTGGTAAGTGTTTCAATTCAAGTACACTAAGTAATGTGAAGCGTGCTAGAAACCTTCACTTACTATGTGGAAAATATAAAATGAATCTGACACAAATACAAAGAGGAAAACACTCTTGTCTATCCTCGAAGTATGTAAGTCAGAAACATTTTAAATTAAGTAAAGAAATTTCATTTCTTAATCCAGTCACTTCAGATGGCCAAGCGAGTGTTATGTCACTCAAGCTAGCCATCGCAAGTGAGTGCGGAACAGTCACTCCAAGCGAGTACTTCACAAGCGAGTAGAAGCCAAGCGGCTAAACTTGAAGCGAGCGGGTATGAAGCGAGTATGAGCTGTCTGCACTCAAGTGCAAATTTTACCTTTTGCTTTTGCATTTAATGCAGATGCACATACATAGACGAAAATCCGGGTGCGTGCATCTCAATTCAAATTTGAAGCGGGAAAGATGGAAGAGATCTAGCCGTCGAATCTCAACAGTTCTCGAACCCCAACCGCTAGATCAATGCCGATTGAGGAGACAAGTCACAGACGGCCACGTGGAGTGCCAAGTCAACTTGGCGGTTCACTTTTACTGTGATGACGCCGTACACGTCAATCAAATCGCCACTCTCCGCCGTATACAAACAGAATCCTCGGCGATATTACTGTCTTGTCCCTGCCACATCAACCAAACCCCAAGTCTATTTAAAGACGGCGAAGCAGACTGTAGAAACTTTCATCACACTCCATATTTGCCATTCTCGTGCAAGATTCCTGCAATCTCTCTGCAAACTCACGAGTCTCAATCCCACCCTTTTTCTTTAAATCTCCGTTCATATCTCACCAAATATTCTATCATGGGAAAGAAGCAGAAATCTCAAACGATGGAGTAGTTCTTGACCGGAATCGATAATCATATCAACGTCGAGCCTCATCTCGACCCAGTTGTTGTTGATGCAAATGGATTCTTTCGCAAGGCCGTGACCATGGCCGGCTTGTGGAAGTTTGTCACGGCGAGGCCGCAGAAGATTCTGGGCAAAGCCGTAGCCGAGATTCTATTAAATCTGAAGAAAGGAGAAACCTCATCTACATTTTCAGACCCAGAGAAGGGAACGCCGGTGGAAGTGAATTTGAGTGCGATAGCCGGAGTTTTTGACCTGCCGGAGGAAGGAGCAAACTCCCTGTTGGAGTTAGAGCTGTCCTTTGAAGTAGAGTACGCGCGGTTTGCAGTCAAAGATGCAGAGGTCGACATAAAGCAAGCCAGTATCAGATCGGATTTGAAACCTCCATTCAACCATATCTGCGAGCTCTTTTCCAAGTCTATCGCCTGCTACGTCGGAAACTTGGGCCAACTCTCCGACATCAAGTTATTCGCCACCACGGTCATTGTCGACAGTCTGACCTGAACGAAGTTCAACTGGCATGGCTGGTTCTTCAACCAGATCCACGAAGTTGCCCAGGACTTCAAATTTGTGAAGGGAAGCAATGATCAGATCCTTCGCAAGGGGAAACTCAAATTCTTCTCCAGGATCTCCTTCGCAATGGAGAAACTGTTCCCTGGCAAGAGATGGACAGACACCGTTGATTACAAGAAGAACACCGTGTTTTTCGACATGTGGAAGTCTGAGAAAACTCCGATAGATTTGGGACTTCATGATATTGAAGTGCCCGCAGCTGCACCCGTCACCAAAAAGCGAAGCGAGGAGAGGAAAACCAAGTGAGTCGCTTCACCTGCGAAGCGAGCTGCGCCGAAGCGACCAAAGAAAGTGAAGCGAGTCGCTTCATTGATAAAATCAAGCGAGGCTGAGGAGCAGCCGCTTGAAGAAATCGAAGTGACCCAACCCCAGCCTTCACCCGCCAAAATTCAAACACCCCCACTTCAAATCCAAACATCTCAAGCACAAATCCAGACACCCCAAGAACCTCAAACATCAACCACCGCACAACCCATCACTCAACCTGAAGCGACCACCACCCAAAAACCTTCCTCACCCCAAGAATCTTCCTCATCCTTCCAAACCCCAAAAGTGCCCTTCCTCAGCACTGATTTGGAAGCCACCTACACTCTCTACACCCCAGCCACCCAACAAGCCCAACAGTAAAATCCACCCCAAACTGAAACCACCCAAGCCTCAACATCAAACTCCCTCTCCGAATCGGCAACTACAGCCGATACCGCCCAAACAACCGACACAGATCTCGCCATCATCCCACCCCCTCCATCTGCAGAAGAAATGGCTCTAACCCGGTATGTGAGGGACAGAGAGCAAGCTGCAGAGACAATCACCAACCGCTACCTCTCTGTGGAGATGTCTGACGAATTCTTCACCAATGTCGTCGATTTCCTCACCTACATCGCCTATCGAGGAACTGAGTACTACAAAATCTTCAACCTTCGTAAGGCATTTTCAGAGGAGGTACATGAAGAGAGGGAGGCGAAGCTGCTCGACTTCATTGGCATGGATGGATTCCTCGTCTTCATCAACGAAGTCAGCTACTGGGAGAAGCTGGACGCGAAAGTAAAGAGGACATATCCTGACGCTGTCATCCCAGAGCGAGTGCCAACAGTGCATGAGCAGAAGTTGGTGAAGGCCCATGAAACGGAGCTGATGGTGAAGGAGGACGAGATTGCCAATCTTCAAAGCGTTCTCGCGCAGAAGACTGAGGAGCTGGATAGGAAAATTGTGGATGTCAATAATCTGCGTGCAGATTTTGACAAAACAAAAGCTGAGTTGGAAGTGAAGGTAGAAGAGAAAGGGAGGCTACTGGATGAGAAGGAGAAGGTGTTGGAAGAGAAGGTAAAGTTGGTGGGAGACCAGGAGAAGAACATCACTGAGCTCAAGCAGTCGCTTGAAGCGGAGAGGAGACGGCTGAGGGATCTCAACTCCAAACTTGTGAATTTGGAGGAAGAGAAGAAGAAGGTGACAGAGAGTTTGGAGAGAAAGAGGAAGCTAGTGGAGAAGAAAGAGGATGAATTGGTCAAGCTCGGGAGTGAGCTGACTAGAACAAAGAAGGCCCTTGACACGCTTGAGAAGGAGATGCAAATCCTTAAGTCAGAGCGTGAAGAGGAGAAGGGCGAGCTTGGGAGCAGAAGGAGGAGTGCTCAAGCCACCGACTAGAAGCAGGCAGAGCTAGCCATTCAGATTGATCGAGCACAGAAGCTGGCAGGTGAATTTGCGGTCAGGATCGCCAGTACTGCACAAGTTCGTGTAACGCTAAACAGTCAAGAGAGGGCCATTGCCACTGCATTGGCAGAACTTGAAGTGGCCCAGAACCACTTCAACCTCATTTTGCAGGAGGAGCACAAGCTAATCCGAGCAGATATAGAAGCGGAGCTGGACGCTCGCTTCAAAGCAGTGGAGCCACTTGAAAATTTGATGGCCTCCGTCAAGGAAAGAGAGAAGCAGTGTGAGTATCTGCTTGAAGAGATATCAGTAAAGACAGCCGAAATCGTGCTATCCAAAGAGCATGTTTTCGCGGAGCGAGCTGAGAGGATGCTCCATCCTGTCTTAAAAAAATTTGACGAACTACACCAATCCATCAGCGGAAAGGTGATGACCACCACCCCCGGCAGTCTTGATGATGCCAAAAAGGGGGGAAATATTGTGAAAAGACTCGAAGAAGGGGGAAAATTAATCGAAGGAGGAAGTAGCGGAGTTGGAGAGGAGAGGAGAATCGATGGAGGAAGTGGAGCTGGTGAAGCGAGTGGAGGACAGGGAGTGGAGAAGCAATTGGAGGATGAAGCTCGGGCAGAGCTTGCTCGAAAGAAAGGGAAGGACAAGGTGCTAGAAGAGCCCCGCAAGCCTCATGCCGGGAAGCTGCTTGCTTCATCTATGGCTGCTCATCCCGCCGTTGCTACAATAACCAAGGAACAAAGAGAGCAACAACTAATCAAGCAATAGTCCCTTCTGGGAAGAAGCAGATGCCGCCTCCACCACCTCCAGCACCGAAACAAACCTTGAAGCGGACTGCACCCGAAGCAAGAGAAGATGATCCCGCGACCAAGCGTCAAAAGATCAAGCAGTCAGTCGCTTCAAGAGCTGGTCAGATGGAGAGGAGGAGAAAGAGAGGAGAAGAAAGGAAGGACAAAGCATAAAAGGGGAAGAGGCTTAAGCTCAAGCGACTCAGAATCATAGATGGCCGGATTGAGTCACACTGGAATGAAGTGAGGCTCATCCAGTCCGCCATTGCACGAAGTGCCTTCATTCCTTTCACACCGGAGGAATCTGAGGCATGTCAAACCCAAGCTATGATTGACACATGCCATGTCACATTGAAAGAGATGTCTGATTCTGGTCGCTACAATACTGAAGAATGTGACTACATTCGAAAGCGAGTCAATGAGAAGCTCCCAAAGTGGAACACAGATGCGAGTGCCAAATTCAACGCAATCATGAAGGAGTTGACGAGCAGGACAGAGGAGGAGCTAGTTATGTGGAGAAGAGATCATCCTGACGCTTGAGAAATTGAGGACTTCATCACCAGAGATCTTCTTGATCAGTGGCTTTTCTGCAAAGAAAAGTTCATCATAGCCTACTATTATTGGGAGGTAGTGCCACTGCAAGATGAATGCTCGAGGCTGAACGCCCTCAACAACTTTCCCTATGTTTACAATGAACAGTTGAGGCGGAGAATCTTCACATTGGCGGAGGAAGCTGATCCTAAACCTCTCATTATCAAAGTACCCGCAGTGATAGATTATCCCATGCCATTTCAGCCAAACACAAGTGTTCCTGAAGGATCATTGATGCGGAAGTGGATGAAGCTCTAAGATTTGAGAGCAGATGGAGACCAAACCTGTATAACATCAAGACCATGGAGGAGAAAGTCCGTTCTGCCTACGTCTTGGAAGAGGAGAAAGAGGAGAAGGAGGAAAAAGAAGAGAAGAACAAGCCAGCAGAAGACCTATAAATTCCCTACTCATATTTTGTGAACTGTCTTGTTCATATATCCAATTTACTTTTCTGTCAATATGTGTCGTTTACAAGCTTTGTGAATGACTTTCCTTTATGCTACAAAACTCATCAATTTAACCGGAAAAAAAAAAGGGGAAAGGAACTTAAAAGAAAATTTTCAAACAAGCCTACGAAGGAAGCAGTCACTTGAAGTTCTTTCCACGGTTAGATAGGCTAGAGAATTTAGTCTCAAGTATTAAGTTGGGTTTTGGCATCATCAAAAAGGGGGAAATTGTTGGGAATTGTTAAGGATCACATGTTAAGGGGGAACTCATATGGGACACTTTGAAGTGAGTACATATTTGTTTTGATTTGATCCCAAAACCCCTAAGTATCCTATTCCCAAGTGACCCAATTTGATGTAGAAAATAGGTTAGAAAAATTTCTAAGCCTATACTGTTAGGATGGCTTCGATTTTGCTTTAGTCACTTAGGTTTTTAGACTGCAAAAATTTCAAGTGAAGGCCACTCGCTTGAGTGTGTTTTCCAATCGAAGTGAGTCTACCCAGCCGAAGTGAAGCGTGCCGAAGAATAGCGAAGCGAAGCGAGCGCAACAGTAGATTAAAAGCGAGTCTGCCAAAGCGAAGCGAAGCGAGCACTACAGTAAAAAATAAAGCGAGTCAACGCGGAGTCAATAAATACTAAAAGCGGACACTCGGGAATTTATTCTCTAAAGTACTCGCTACAGTATAACTCTGAAGCAACTCACTTGAAGCGGACGCTACATTTCCAAAGCGAAGCGAGCCCCTACCTAACAGAAAGCGACAGCACAGTTACCGCTCCTATTTTGAACTCCAGTCAACTAAAGATCGTCGTATTAATTGCGAGATCTCCACGTGTCAGAAGAGGAGAGGAGCAGTGGAGTTGACTACCAGGCCGACAAGGGCGCCGCAACAGTACTGGCTCACTCCAGTTACTGTTAAGTTTGGAACTTAGCCATTTTCGGCAAAGGGCCAAAACTGCGCTTCTGAAAAGCCACCAGCCTGTGCAAGGACTATCAAGAGGAGGAGGGACAAGGCCACCTACCAAGCAACGGATCTCGGCCAAACCTCCGCCTATTAATAGTCAAGGATGAAGACAAAGAGAAGTAGAACACTACTTGAGCAATTAAGCGCCTACTGCAAACAAACACTCCCAGCTTTCTAGCATCTTTCGAATCTTTGTTTCCAAGTGTTCTCCAAGTTCGAGCCCCATCGGAACTTGTCTTCGCAACCTTCACACCTAGAATTCTAAGCCCATTCCGAATCCAAGCTTAGAGAAGAGCTCTAGCCTAGTTTACACTTACTGTAAACAACTCTTCAAATAGTGTGTCTATCAAAACAGAAAACCCTAACCCTAAAAGTTCAGTTAGGTTTTGTGTTCGATCTAAGGCTCTACTTTCCTCGATTGTAGAAGCCTCGATCATAGGGTCTAGATCCAAGCTTACACTTTCATCGATTGTGTGAAGCTCGATTGAAACTAGGTTGTAAGGAGAACCCATAATCTCCCTGTCGTCGGACTGAAGCGAGTGAAGCTTCCAGTCCAGTTTTAGGTTTTGAGTGGTGAACCCGTAATCACCCAGTCGTCGTTAGATCCAAGCAAGTGAAGCTCGATCTTGACATAGGTTTTTGAAGAACCCAAAATCTTCAAGTTCTTGAGTGAAGAGAACGAGTTGCCTAGTGCAACAAGTGGATGTAGGAGTTTCATCTCCGAACCACTATAAATCTCTGTGTCGTATCTCTAAACCCCAATCTCTCTATTTGCTTACTGTTTGATTATTCATTGCACGCATTTAAACAACGTAAACTGAGATTTTCAATTACTTAGGAAAGTTTAGCTCACCGAAATTCCGCATTTACGAGTAAAGACTCACTCTTGATCAAGTGTATACTTAGGTCAAGTAGTTAAGCTACAAACTGTAGATCTAGCTCTTAGCTAGGTCTTAAGTGGTGAAGCGAGCTCTTTACTTGTCACTCTGAGTAAAAGGAAAAGAAGTTGAAAAACTTCAAAACACGTATTCACCCCCCCACCCCTCTACGTGTTTTTCCTCTTACAAACCGGGACCAACATCTTCGTTGGTGTGTTTGATAGGTACACACTTAAAAGATCCAAGGTTAAACATGTGGAACCTTTCATTTTGGATCATGAGAAGAGAGAGAACTTCCAAAGAGCAAGATGTTGAAATCAATCGAGAAGTGGAAGTTATTAGGAAGCAATTGGAGGTTATTGAAGCAAGAGTGGACGAGCAAAGGAGAAGAACTCAAGAGGTTCAATTAACTCCTATAATTGAGATATTCCAACCTCCAAAGGCTAGTTATCAAGGAAGAGAATGGGGCACGATAGATGCACCCAACTTTGAGCTCAAGCCGGGTTTGATTCATTTGGTTTAAGCAGATCAATTTGGAGGAGAAGTCACCGAGGACCCAAATGATCATCTATACTCATTCCTCGAAATTTGTGATACCCTCAAGCTCGAAGGAGTGCCAAATGACACAATCCGGATGAGACTCTTCGGATTTTCAATTCGTGACCGGGCTAAAGAGTGGTTCAAAGGTCTCAATGGGAAGTCAATCAAATCTTGGGAGGATTTATGGAGAGCTTTCCTCTCGATATACTTTTCACCTTCCTAGATACAATGCCAAATCTCGGAGATTTATCAATTTGCCCAACATGAAGATGAGACAATACCGAGGCTTGGGATAGATGAGCTCTTAAGGAAATGCCCTCCACATGGCCTAGATGAGAGTCGACAAATATTCATCTTCTATGGTGGTTTAAATTCACAAACAAGAACTATCGTAGATGCCGTCTCCGGAGGTTGCTTGCTAAATCGAGATGGGAAGGAAGCCATGAGGATTCTTGAAGAAATGGTTTCCAATTCTTTTCTATGGCCTATGGAAAGGGTGAATTCAAGGAAAGCTACCTCCATGATGGATGATAAATATGAAGAGCTTGCTTCCCAAATTACCAACCTCAAGAAGGAGCATGAAGAGATAAGAAAGGCATTCATGGAAGAACGAGCTTGGCAAAGACCTAAGATCGGAGTAATTCTTGGCCAAAAAGAGGTGATTTACATCAACCAACAACCTCTCTCGGTTTCTACAACGGAACCACTCCAACCTTGGAGCTATGAAGTTCCATTGATGTCTCCACCTTCAATGTCTTTCCACGAGTCACAAGATGAGGAAGAGCCATATATGCCATATGCATGGCATGATGAAGTTGAGAAGGAATGTGAAGAGCATGCTAAGTTTGGGGGTGTTACTCCACATGAGGATGAGGTGCCAACTTCACATGAAGATGAGAGCTTAGAGCTTGGAAGCTCACTTTCGTGGATGTTTGATGATACGTTTCCAAATGAAAATGAAGGCATCATTTTGGAAGATATCCCTTATAAAGAGGAAGTTCAAGCTCCAAGTACAAAGAGAGGTGGAATGAGAATGAATGGAGTAAAGTTTCCATTGAAGTTTAGAAATCTATTCCACAACAAATATGAAGAATTGAAACTTGATGAGAAGGGTGATGATGCATTTCCATATCGAGAAGGAGGTTTCAAAAATCTAGGAGGCGTGAAGTTCCAAGAAAAGATTGCCGATCCTTTACATGTGAGGTTTACAAATTTTGGAGGTCAAGAGAGGGCCTCGTTTGATGTCCCATGAACTACATTGAGGTATCGTCGAGCTATCGACGTTAAAGAAGCGCTCGTTGGGAGGCACCCCAACACGTATCCTTTGATCGTTTTTGTCATTTTTGAATATATATTTTTTAGTTGTTTTGAGTTGAATAAGGGTTGAGAGTGGGGTTACATGCCTTAGGAAGGAATTTTAGTCCTGGACCGGCCCAGGAAGGCCCGGGCAAAGCCCGGGAACAGAACCAACGGCGGGTGAAATTAGGCCGCCGTCTACCGGCGGTTTTTAGGCCAAACCACAGCGGTCAAACCTCCATCCCGGAGTTTGACCGCGGTCAACCCTTACTCCCCTATTTTCCAATTTGTTTTCTATTTTCTTTTTGATGCTATTTCTTGTCTTTTACCTCTTTTATACCTCATCACTTTTACCTATTCATTTCTTTCTCTTGAAATAGATGAACATATTCTTGAATTTGAAAAGTCGAGAGGAGCAAAGCATGATGAAGGAAAGGATTCAACTCAATCGAGCAATTACCGGAATGAGTAACATTGAACGTGATATACATCACAAGCTTTGACCTTTGTGAGTGTAGTTTAAATTCCTTATTATTCTTCTCCCCAAACTCATTTTAGATTTTGTTTCTAAGATAAGTTTGGGGGAGAAGGGCAAGACAAGGTCTTTAAACAACTTTTCTCTCTTCGGTTTCATTAAAGTTGTAATTTTTAAGCTTGTATTTGCTTGATAGAGTTGATTGTGCTCGAATTAAATGCTTGAAAGGGATGAATTTGTTTGAGTGTGTTTGGTATATGATGAGGGTGAATAAGTTTGAGTCGTTCAAGTGATTCGTATGTGTGTAAACGTGTGCTTACTTGCAAATTTTGCAAAATTTTTAAAATTTCATTCAAATGAATCACTTGGAGTCTTGGTTTTCCTAGTGTGGTTGTCAATTCCTTTGCTTTCAAGAGAGATGTCGATGATGATTTGAGCAAAAAATGATATCTTATTTTTGAAATCTCTCAAGTGTGTGATGAGTATGAAATGGTTGCATGGCACAATTGACTAGTGATGAGAAATTTCGGGCACATGAACTCTAAACAAAAGCTTGTAAGGTTTGAGCCAAAACGTAGAGTTGATAACGTTATTTTCGCTTCTTGAGAGTTTGCCATGTATTGCATTGTTATCTTCTAGAACTTGCCTTTAATCTTGATCGATGTTACTATATGTGTTACTAGAACTTAGAAAGGATTTTAGGCCATCATTTGTTAGACTCATTATTCCCTAAACACTAACCAAATAAAATGTTAACGTTGTGGTCCCCTTGAGCCTTTGAATCCCTTGTTGCTAAACCGGATGAAAGGGGGTGAAGGTTGGTTAAGGGAATCTATTGAGAGGTTGTGACGTAAGTGAGATAATGAGGTTTGAGAAGTTTGATTGAAGAGGTCATTTTGTGAAAAGAATAATCCTATAAGCTTTTACGTTAAAAAAAAAAAAAAAAAAAAAAAAAAAAAAAGGAGAAGGGAATTCTCACAAGAGATGAAAAGAAAAAAAAATGAGAAAAGAAAAGAAAGAGTTTGAATAAAGATAGTTGTGAATGAGAGCATAAAGGAGTTATTCATGAATACTTGCGATGCTTCAATCAAAGCTTATGTACTAAAGAAAAGAGGTGAAATGGTGAAGGTAGAAGGTGGAGAAATTCACACTTAGAGTGGATAAGAGAAGGTGAAAGTACTTAGGAGATTTCTTAGTCACTTAGCCTAAAAATCCCTACCTAAACCAATGTCCCCACATTACAGGCCTAAATAAAAGACCTACTTAATCTTAGTTCTAGTGTACAATCAAGCAATGGAGATCTTGAGATTTAGGTCAAGCTTATGGTAAGAATGATGCATGCATGAGTTCGATGAGTGTAAATATCCTCACATACACTTGAGCGAAAAGAGCGATACACTTATACCTAGAGAGGTTTGAGTTTCATTGTGTTTGAATGATTGATTTGCTAATTGAGTATGTTGTGTGATTATGAAGTGTTCAATACACCTTGAGAATTTCATAGGAAAATGATTTTTGAGTGAGCTTTGAGACATCGATGATCTTGATTTGCATGCCCATATGTGCTTATGTTCTTTGATTGTTCGTTCCATTGTCGGGACGAGCAATGGCTTAAGCTTGGGAGAGTTTGATAACCACATATTTAGCATGCTTTAGAGTGCATCTCGATGCGTGTTTTGGTTGTACTATGTGCTTAAATGGATAGGAATGATAGGTTTTACAACTTATGCATTTTCTTTGTTCTATCATTTTTTCTCTTGGTTTCCGTGCGATTTTCAGGTGCTGTATAAATTTCATGTGTATGTTCGATTAATTCTATATTGAAGAGGATCGAAAGAGAAAGCCGTAGCACTTCGCGGATTATTTTTCCGAGGTCGGACGAGAGAGAAAGAGCCAAAACCGTACGAGTGTGCAGAAAGACGAAGGAGGCCGAAAAACACACGAAAACCCTTGAGCTTAAATTCTAGAAATTACAGTTTTTACCCCACCTTCTCTACACCATTTTCTACTTATTGCAATTTGGCCCCAACTTGTGTGGGGACTATAAATACTTTTTTATTTTCCTCTTTTGGCATCATGAACCACTTTGTTATTCACTTTTAGCATCTACTTTAGAACCCTAGCATTTTCTCTCTTTCCTCTTTAGTATTTCAAATTATGTTGAAGATTATGCTTGGAGTTTGAAAAGATTATTGAAGATTTCCTTTCCATTTTCCTTCCTTGTTATTTTCATTATGCTTTTTCTTATTTTTGTTGGATTGCTTGCTAGATCTATTGCTAGCTAAGGAATTCTATGGTTCCAAGTGATGGATGATGTGATTTAGATGATGGGTGTTAGAGTCTAGGATGTTGATTTACCTTCCCCTTGAATTGCCTATGGATTGGGACTTTATTTGAATGCATGACTAATTGATCACTAGGAGTGCATCTAAGGTGTTTGATGGAATGCCTAGGAAGCTTCCATTCATAGCACTTAGCATCAATTCATACCCATATCACATGATTGCATCTCATATGATTCCTAGAAAGAATTAGATGGGTTGGATTATAGTTGGTAGGTTATCTTAGACTAAAATGAGCTATTTGGAGTTGGTAGAGCATTTAAAGGCTTCGAAAGCATTTATTGTTCTATTGATCTACTTGTTGGCCACCCTAGTAAGGCATGTTAACATAAATGATATAAGAGACCATTCAAGGTAGATTAAAGTTGTTTGAAGCATCTAGATTCGTAAGCCTTCATCATAATCACATCGAAAGTTACTTGGATCCATGCCTATATTACTTGAATTTTCATTTGTTTACTTGTTAGTTTCATTTACTTATTGCATGTTTAAGCTTGTCATTTACTTATTTCATTGCCCAGTTTAAAGAAAAACACCAAACCAAGTTATTGTGCTCAAATAGGATAATAGAGACAAGACGAACTACTTGATTATATCTCGACACATTCACTCCTCGTGTTCGATACTCGGACTTCTCTTGTTCGATATTATTGCTAGGTTAGAAATAGCCTAGTCAAACATCCACTGTCCAAGTACCTTATAGCTTGATGACCTTCATTGGGCATGGGATGTATAGCGTTTACCTACAATTAAAACAATTTTGGTACCCAAATCAGCCTGGGTCCTTGTAGGTTAGTGTTTTTGGGTACCCACACTTGTTTGTCTCGCTTTGGAGCAGTCGCTTGTGTCTCGGGTCCTTTCAACTTTCCAAAGCGTGAACTCTGCTTGTACGCAGCTCCACATGTTCATTTGTGTGTGTGAGGTGGGAAGGTTTGTGAGGAGCTTGCTTGGGCAGTTCCCATGCTCTTGCTCTTTTGCTTATGTCCTAAAGCTTGACGTTTTGGACTAGCTGTAAGCTTAGAGTCTGACTTGGGATTTCTTTCATTTGCAAGCTTCTCACTTGGTTTTCTCTGTGAAGTCAAATTTGACTTTGGACCTTGACTCGCTTTGGAAACACTGGAATATTGAAATTTCCTCTTGGGAATTTCAATTCCTTCCCCCTGAACGTAAGGACGATTGGACCATCTCCAATCGGACTCACTTGACACATGAACATTAGCTCTTTTTGACAAAAGAACATCCTTTGTTTGTGGTGTCATAGATTGAGAGTTTGATGCCTCAACAGTTTTCTTTCCACCCTTTGAATGGTGAGATATAGCTTGTTTAGTGCTTGAAACTGTTGTCATTGGCTTACCCTTAGATTCCTCCCTTACAGATATAGACATCTTCATTGGAGTTTTCTTATGTGTCTCAATCTTTCCCTTACCTTCTTTAGTGGTCGCTTTGGAGGCAGTGGGCTCATCCAAAGTGACTGATTGTTTTGTGCTTGGTGCACTAACAAAGATTGTGGGTGTGGAGGGTCCACCCTCATATCCGAGGCCTGCTTTTCTATCAAAAAGTAGTAGCGAGCTTTCTAGTGTTTGTCTGGCGTAAGAAGCCTTGTTCAAGTTAGCAAGTAGCTCGGATTAAGTGTTGTACCTCTCCTCCAAGCTTTTATGACGAGTAAAGAGGTCCTCAAACTAACTAGTCATAGCCCTTAAGTTGAGCTTGATCAGCAGCTAGCTTTCGGTTCTCGCTCTTGCTATTTGTCATAGTTTGTTTCAACACTTCGTGACTTCTTAACAATTCATGGTGATTGTTAAGTAGTTCACTCCATGTCGAGGAGTATACCTCCTCTTCGTGCTCGTGTGCTTGTGTAAATGAAAGAGATAAGGGATAGATGAATACCTCTCAATTGTCCTCGTCGGTAAGTGCCATTAAACCGAGATCTTCACCTTCGCTTGAGTTTGGTTCGGTGAAAGCGTCTGAGTCGCTTTCTCTGTCCTCGCTTAGTTTGGATGGTGACTTGCTTGCCACCAGTGCTCGCCTCGGAGCGTCTCTCCTCGCTTTCATCTCTCCCTTCTCCTTGGCACTTAGCTTTGGACACTCGGATTTGTAGTGTCCCATTTTATGGCAGTGGTAACACTCCACATCCATTATGTCCTTAGCGATCGGATTTGATGTATCCTCAAGCTTTCCTCTGCCATCACGTGCTTCATCCTTCTTCCCTTGATACTGCTTGTAGAATCACTTGTATTTTCCAACTCTGGAATTCATTTTGTTGAAATTTCTTGACAAGAACACGTAATGTTCTTCAAGTTCTTCTCGAGACATCTTTGAAATTGGTGAGTTGTTTGATGTCTCGGCAGCTTTGAAAGCAATGCCTTTGCTTGTTGTGGGAGCTTCACCCTCTTCATCCAGATTCATACGATTAAGATCGAACTCATGTGCCTTGACCTCGGAGAATAGGATTTCTGGAGAAAACTTTGACAAGTCCTTCGTTGCAAGATAGAGCTCCTTCATTGTTTGCCATTTTTTGGTGAGAACTCTTACAATCTTCAGGTTGAACTCTGTTAGATCCGGGTCTAAAAGTTAACAACAATAATGCAATATTCCACTTCATACACATATTTATGGAAAACATTTAAATACGAATGAATATAAACTGAGTCACCACGAATACAACACAAGGCGTTGACCCCATAGATTAGCTTCCATGAAACACCATCTCTCCATGAAAAGGATTAAGACAGAGGCAGAACGTAGAGCGTTCAAACCATCGATCCGACCTTGTTCATGAGAAGAAGGCATAACAGAGAAGAATGGAGGGAGAGACAGTAAATGCAAGGCGTTCTTCCATCCATCACTGTACAGTTGTAGTGAGATACCTTCAAGCTCCACTGCAATCATCGTCGTACGCCTGCAAAACAGAGCCGGAGGAACAAAGGGGGAGGTTCCTCCGGGAAGGACCTCCGACGCTCAAGTTAGTATGAGTACGAAAATTCCAAAGAGAGAATATCAATGGAATAGTGTAGAAAAGTATAGAACTCGTACCTCAAAATGGTGAAATCACTATCTATTTATAGGTGTGAAAAAGGGTGAAAAGGTGAATGTACCTGTGTAGGGCGGACAAAAAAGGAATTTCTGGGGGGACAAGATTCCCTCCGTCGTTAATTTAGTGGTCATCACCCTAAAGTACGTAGAGTCATGCGGATTGCGTGCTCGGCAGATCCCTGCGCCTTAGCAGATGCCAACGGATCTGGGATAGCCTCTGCATGGACATGGATCTGCGCAGGACCTATGGCTTCTGCGTTAGACACGGCATCTGCACCAGGGGCGGCACCTGGGGCTTCTGGGACGCAGATCCAGTCAGCATGGGCGGATGCCACATGGCAAGGCTGATATTAGTCCCTATCAGCAACTCCCCCCCCCCCCCCCCCAGGTCCAGAAGTGCGCGCCGTTAGCCTGCTGGACGCTTTGGCAGGAGAACTATCCCTTTGTTGACGTCATTAATGTCTCTTCACATGGAAAAATTGGTGTGACGGTTGGCTTTTCAAGGGCGAGAAGGCGCAGAGACTCCCTCCTTCATCATCATTTCTATTTTGTATAATCGAGGTATGAAAAAGATGGTTTTCCTTAAAAATCTATTTTCCTTGCATATTCGATTTTTGTTTTCCACTAATCCTACTGGAGCAACTTTAACCCATCTATGGGATTTATTTTCTTGCCTTGAGCAATTTCGAATAATTTTTTTTTTAAGCGCGTGGGAACACGTGAGAACCTTTTGCAGATTCATTAATGACGGTAGTACAGCGTGGAGTAGTGGATGAGACACACCTCCATTTTATTTTCCACGATCTCTTTCTCTCTCTTTCCTTCTTTTTAGGAAGGATTTATAACTTCCCCTATTCTCTTTGTTCCTTCTCTCATTTCTCACATTGTTCAGAGAGAAAAAGAAAAGAACGACGCCTTCATCTCTCCGACCTTTTCACGCCCAGGAAAACTACCATCCTCTCTGCTTCTAGAACCATTAAGGACAAACAAGTATTCTTCTTTTTACTTTACCATCTTCCCCTATTTTTCTATGAACTGTATTTTGGTGGATTTTAAGTTGGAAAGCCTTTCGTTTTCCTATTATTCTTTTCTTTACTTCCTCGAAGGAGAGCAAATAGTTCTAATAAATTTCAGTATAGTTTGGGTTTCTAACGTAACAACGTAGGGATTTTAATGCGAGGTGGACGATTTAACATTACTAAAATTTCTGGATAGAATTTCTCCGAGTTTGTTCGGCGATGTTGTATACTGTTTTCTTTAACATTCCTTCTTACCAATACTTCATAAAGAGGATATATTCATCCCCCCTTTTCTCTCTTTTTTCTCTTTTATAAGAAAGGAGATTAATCTGTTATGGTCTTAACCTTCCTTGTATTTCTTTTTACCGTTCGCATTCATTCTCTATTGTCTTGTAGTTATGGACTCGTCCAAAAAGAATTTGGGGATGAAAACCCACGAAAAATTGATGCGTAGGGTACAACAAGGGGAAACTGGTAATTCTAGCCCCGTTCCTTCTCCTAGTGGCGTTTATGTACAAGCAATTATAGCGGTTGGGAATCCTGAACTTCCCCAGGAAACTTCCAGAGAAATCATATCCACAGTGCCGCGCTTGAAGCCTTTCTCTCTAGGTTCAAACTGATAGGGACTAATATCAGCCATAATGCATAAATAACTCAAGTTGATAGGAAAATACACTTTCCTTAACTTTAGGGTATCATTTCTAAGGAAGCGGTACGTCGGATGCCACGCTAAATGCATAAATCTTACTAGAATGAGAGGGATGGTAAGTCTTAGTTAGAATTAGCCTTGATAGCATTATTAAGGCAGATAAATGTTAATCCTGATGATGATCTATAGAAGCTGCTCTAAATAGCAACATATTAGCAAAAAGATTTGATAGGCCTCAGAGGTCCAGCACAATCATAAGGCATGTTTTAGGCAAAAGCCTGAGGTTCTATCTCCTCCCAAAAGCTGTACGGGATCTGTTGGCATCTGTCTAGAGCAAAGGATCTGACTGATTCCTATAGGCATCTGGCAGAACCCTAGGTTCTGTGCAGCACGCCATCCGCGTGACTCTACGTACTCTAGAGTAAGGACCACTGCATTCATGACGGAAGGAATCTTACCTCTATGAGAATTCCTTTTCTGTCCTTCCCTCACACGAATGTTCACTTTTTCACCCTCCTTGCACCTATAAATACTAGGTGAGCGCACAATGTTAATAATCATAATCACAACTCAACTCTCCATACAAACACGCACACTTGCGTACTGTTTCATTCACTTACACCCTGCTTCACGAGCTCCTTTGAGCTCGAGCAGTCCAGGCTTCCGAAGCCTCCTGCCGGGAGTCACCCACGGTAACTTTCATTCTTCTTCCTCGGCATCAAGAAGAGCCTTCTTCACTCACCGCCGTGAGCCTAAGGTAAAACCCTCATTCTCTAAAGGGAATGAGGCTGAACAGAGCTCCGTGCTCCTCGCTTCTTTTTCTTCTCGTTACTTCGTTTCTTCATCATCTACTTGAATGAGCGATAAACTCCACGAATTCACTAGTTTATGGCTAAATATGCTTTAATATGCCTTTTATTTAAGCATATAGCTTGATCATTACTCGCCATTTCTATGCAAACTACGCTCTGTATGAAATATATGATTATAGCTTTTCAAACACATGAATCTCTTGCTCTTTATTGGTCTAACGCTTTACCCATGAATGCTCTCACAAAATATGATGAATAATCACTCAAATTGTTGAGGATCTCCAACCCGGATCTATCAACTGGCGCCGTCTGTGGGAAATTGAGTTTAAGATGTTGATTTCCCCTGTTTTATATGAAATTCTAGTTCACTGTTGCAATACTGCAGATGATTTTGCACATCACGTCCTGATGTGAAAAATATGTGAAAACTTGATATTAGACTGAATGGGTGTGCTGTATTTGTTGTTTAATCGGTGAAAACCCAGATACGTATGTTATTGCTTGAGTTTTGTTGTGATCTCCATATTGTAAACTATAGAATGTGGCATGATTTTCAAGATTACGTTCCCTTTTTGGAAGAATATAGCATGATTCTCAGATTGTGCTCTCTTTTTTAACAAAAATTGTGATAGATACCCTGTCAAGGGGAAGCTCGTATTTGAGAGGTTGATTTTTCTTCCTTATATGTGAATTTGAGCTTTCTGCCTGTAAATGCTGTTGAAGCTGTTGAATTTGGAGCATTATCCTCCATGATAGCTTCGGAGTCTTAGCTGATTGTGGTGATATGTTTATGAATCTGCTCTGTTATTCCCCTGTTGCCAGAGACGCTTGAGAATAAGGGCAATAGAATAAATAAATGTTGAATGTCAGTTTGATGCTATTCTTAGAAAATCTGAGCATGAATATCATGAATTCATCGTAGTTGCGTTGCTTATAACAGCAGGACAAAGGAATCGGAGGTGATTTCGAGATCATGTTTTCCTTACAATATAAACTGTGATAATTAAACTGTTCTATCTGTTAAAATCTTAAGGTTACGACGAATCCGAAGGAAAACCAGGTCGAAAGTTACTGCAATTTCAGAACACATTCAGCTCACCTTACGTAATTGGTGAGTCCACAACTCCTATAACTATCTCGAAATGCTAAATCTATTTGTGGGCTATAAGTGATTGGTAATTATAGAAGAAGCACCATTCCACAAAACCTTTCATATATGCCCCTATATTGCTATGAATAAAAATTTCACCTAATAAAGAAGCATCAAAAGGCGGAGAGCTGAAGATGACAGGGTTACCCCATTCACTTTGATGAAGGGGCCCTGCATCTGAAAGTAAACCTTCCCTAAGCCCCATACAATGGGCAGATCCCTCAGAAGCCCTGTCTAACAGGCAACATCCCTCAGAAGCCCTGTCTAAACAGGCAACAATCTAAGAAGCCCTGGCTAACAGGCAACACCTTCAGAAGCCCTGTTTAAACAGGCAACAATCTCAGAACCCCTGTTTAAACAGGCAACAATCTCAGAAGCCCTGGCTAACAGGCAATACTCTCAGAAGCCCTGTCTAGCAGGCAACCTCCACATAAGCCCTATCTGATAGGCAACACTATCATAAGCCCCATATAATGGGCAAGATCTCTCGTAAGCCCTATTTAATAGGCAGCACATGCCCTATCTAATAGGCACACCCTCAAAAGCCCTATATAATAGGCATAACATCATTAATCAAGCCCTATGTAATAGGCAACATCCTCGTAAGCCCCATATAATGGGCAAAACATTTCAAAAGCCCTATTTAATAGGCAATATTCGCACAAGCCCCCTATAATGGGCGGAACCGCACAAAAGCCCTGTTGAATAGGTCACATTTCCTTAAGCCCATATAATGAGCAACCTTTTCATAAGCCTGATTCAGTAAACAATATTTTCAAAAATCCTACTTAATAGGCGATATCTTCATAAATCCCATGTAAGGGGCAGAACCCTTCATAAGCCTTATTCAATAGGCGCCATTCTTGCAAGCTTTAAAAAAAAAAAAAAAAAAAAAAAAAAAAAAAAAAAAAAAAAAAAAAAAAAGAGAGAGAGGCCGTATTCTTATGACTTCCACACAAGGGATACCCTTCTCATTAAACATTGTCTAGCACAGAACACCCCACTAAAAAAGCCCCGTAAAATAGGCATCACATGAAAAAGCTCTCCATAATAAGCAATACACACAAAAGGTTTGCATAGCCAGACCCCTTTCATCGAGTCTTGTAAAATAGGACGCTATACGAGTCCTCAAGGACAGCCCACCCTAATCATATCCTCTCCAATAGCTTCATAAAGAATGCTTTGGGAGAATGAACACCTTAGTAATGGGTCTCACAAAAGCAGGTTTTATTGACTCCAAATTAATACTGGCAAAAGCCACCTCTTAAGAAGCCTTGTAGTAAATAGGCAACGCTCGTCAAAACTACCTTGAAGGGCTTATGATTGCTCAAGAATCTATTAAACGCAGATTATACTTACTCCAAGCTTCCTTCAAGAAGCATCTGAAACTAATTTCTCTAAGTATCCTTGAATATTTGCAGAACCTTGCATAAATGAATACCGCCTCAGATGCTGCTTCAAAAGAAGCTGGCCAAGCTACTAGAAATTCGGCAAAGCCCCTACAGGGAAATAAAGGAAAAGGCACAGCTATGACAGAAGCCAGTGTCAACATGGAAGCTCAGTTTTCTCCAGCCATGCTCCTACAAATGAAAACGCTAGTAGAAGGCGTAGTTGAAGGGGCTGTTGAGAAAAGATTTCACACCTTGGGAATGAATTCCCAAATCCCAGATCCCCCAGGTGAAAACCAAGAGGGTGGAGGAAGCAAGACCACCCCCGCAGTGCACAAACAGAAGCCTGTAAATCCAAGCACAAATCAAGAACTAATTTCAAAGCTGCCTCCCATAGTGAATGAAACAGAGGAGGGATTTTCGACTGATTGGGAATCCCCAGATGAAGAGGGACCTGAGGAAATTGAAGGGCACCCTAATGAGAACACCAATAACACATGGGCCAAGGAGTATTCCCAGCAACAAGAGCAGATGAAGATCTTGGCTAAAGAAGTAAAAAAGCTAAAAGAGCAAAAGCAAGCTGCAGAAAGGGCCTCAAAGGAAACAGGGGCAAGTGAAAGAGAAATTCACAACCTAAATGAAGAAGAGAACCATAAACACGCTCCCAATAACAAGGGTAATGGGAACAAGTCGGAGCTTTTCGCCTTATATATCGATGAGAATAGTCCATTCTCTGCGGACATTCAAACTGATCCTGTCCCCAGCAACTTCAAAACAATCTCTTGCGAATACCAAGGAAAGGGAGATCCTGAAGAACATTTGATGAAGTTCGAGAGCTTATGTCTCCTCCATCAATATTCAGAAGGTGTCAAGTGCCGAGTGTTCCTCACAACCCTATCAGGGACCGCCCAACACTGGTTCAAACAGCTACCAAAAGCTTCTATCTACTCCTTCATGGATCTGAGGGAAGTTTTTCTCCAACAGTTTGTCAGTGCTAAAAGAACTACCAGAAACTCACTGCATCTGACAACCATCAAGCAAGGCGCTAATGAGAGTCTGAGAGACTACATGACACGATTCAATGAGGCTGTCTTGGAAATACCAGGAGTAGAACCAAAGCTAAAGGTGCATGCCTGTGTGGATGGCTTGAAGCTGGGGCAATTCTTTGCTTCTCTCATCAAAAAGGAGGCCACCTCTTTTGAAGAGCTATTGACAAGAGTTCAAAAATATATTCATATGGAGAAGCCCTAAGTAGTAAGAGGGCCGAACTGGCTTCTCAAAGGGAAAAGAAGCCTGAAGAAAGGAAAAGACCAGCTCCAGATGCTAAGAAAGCTGATAAAAATGAAAGATTTTTAAGATCTTTTACGTCGCTCGTCAAGCAGCCCGTTGACTTGCTAGGAGTGGTCATGAAGAAACTGGGGGTCCAGATCCCTGCTGGGCACAGGCTGCCACCAAGGAATCCACCTTCTGAAAGGTTCTACAAATTTCACAATGACTTTGGTCACATGACCAATGATTGCAGAAATTTGAGGATTGCTATCGAGAAATTAATCCAAGAAGGAGAACTCTTGGAATACGTCAAGAGAGAGACAGAACAGAACAAAAGGCGCAAAGAAGCTCCTGAAAAATCGCCTGATGCTGGTCAAGGGCCAGAGCCTAAAGGAGTTATCAAAATGATATATGGAGGACCAACCATGGGAGATTCCAACAGAAGAAGAAAAGCATCTGCCAGAGAGTTACATATGCACGAAAGATATGGGGTCTGGAAGGTCGAAAAAGGCCTAACCCCACCAGAAATTTCATTTGGACCTGAAGATAATCAAAAAGTAGCTCATCCACATGACGATGCCTTGGTCATCACAGTGGAGATAGAAAGGTATCAAGTCCAAAGGGTCTTTGTGGATACAGGGGCCGCAGTTAACGTTATATTTGAGAGCTGTTTTAATCAGATGAGTCTCCAGAAGCCTTTGAGTGGTGTGGCCACGGCTCTGCATGGATTCTCAGGAGACCCTGTAATGTCGTTGGGATCAATCGACTTGATGCTTACCCTAGGTGAAGGGCCTATGCTGGTGTCAAAGCCAGTCACTTTTCTGGTGGTGCGGCAACCATCTTCTTACAATATTATCCTAGGGAGAACTGCCGTAAATCCATTCCAGGCAGTGGTTTCCACTTATCACCTGATGATGAAATTCCCCGTGGGAAGCCAGGTGGGACAGGTGTCGGGAGATCAAGGAGTCTCTCGAAAATGCTATATTCAATCGGTGCAAGCAGGAGAGGCGAAGAAAAGGCCAATAGCAGAACCCGTTGGTGATGAGGATGAAATGAAACCTGAAGAAAAGAGGCTCGAGGCCTTGACTCCGGCAGAAGAAAGTCAAAATCTTTCCACTCCAATGGAGCACCTGCTGATCACCAACACTAATTCCTCTGGAGAGTCTTTGCTATCTAAAGACTCAAACAAGCAGTTGCTCCAACAGATCAGTGAAAGCAAAGGATCTGGAATCGAAACAGCAAGCACATACCACTCTCCAATTGTGAAGGGGCAGTGGGAAACTTTGATGGCTAAGGCAAGGGCAAAAATTAAAGGCACAATCGAAATGCCAGATTGGGAGAAGACTGAAGGAATAGCATGCAAAGAAAAGGGTAACAATTCCTAAAAAGATGGGAGTATGGCTGACCATAGCCCTTATCTATTTTGAAGTTTTCTTATGTTTTAATTAATCGATATGCGAAAGACACATGATCATGCCTCCTTACTTTTAAATCGTATTCCACAAATTGTTAGCTCTAAAATGAGGAGTAAATCCTTCGTTTCCTTACGCCTCACTTGGGGGGGGGGGGGGGGGGGGGAGTAGGGGATACCCTACATCCCGATACCCATATCCCATTATCTTAAAATGCTATGTTGCTATGTTATTGCTATCCCATTATCGTAAAAATGCAGGGGATACACATATCCCATTATCTTAAAATGCTTTAGCAAGCATAAGCAGGGTAAAAAACCCATATAAACACAACAGGGGGTTAATATTTCAAGCTAATAGAAAGAAATAGAAGCATGCCAAAGGCTAGACCTTAAGAAGCATCTGGCAGATAGCAGAAAGAAGTTATGTTGTAGTGCCCCATCAGCTCGATGGTAGGGCCATAAGAAGCGCCCTATCGCCAAGCATCAAAAAGAGTAAATTGTTTAACAAACATTTTATCCAAAGCAACAATATTAAAGAGATGGATCGGGAGCTGAAGCTAAATCTTCAGAACTTGATGGATGAGAGGAAGAAGACCATTCCTCGATAGCAGCCAAAGTAGAAGAGACAAAGGGGCCATCTTTGGGTGAGCTCGTAGGAATCTGTAAAGCGCTCCCCTCTTTAGAACCATCCTTTGCTTCTTTAGAAGTGGGTAGTAAGGAAGAACCTTCTCCGCAGGCAGACAGGCTTGAAGCTTTTCTCTCTTTTAATTCCTAGTAGAGAAGGAAAGTTTATGATGAGTAAATAATTTTTTTTTTTTTTTAAAAAAAAAGAAAAGAAAGAAAACAAAGGAAGAAAGAAGATACATGTTCGAAAAATTTCCGTATTGACCTCATAACCATGGTGTTATGAGGAAAGAGAGGAAACAAAGGCGCCTCCCAAGAAGGGAGATTTCCTGTGGCCATAGCCGGCTGGCAAAGGATCTGGGATGCCTCCTTCAACACAGGCATAAACCAGGGTTCTTTAGAGGAAGTGGGGTGACCCCTTCGAAAAGATTCAGGCTTCGTATCAAACATCCTTACTATTGACCCTGCATTGACAGCGGCCGCGCGCTCAGGGATACCTAATTGCTCGCAACACTCAAGGATAGCGGAGGTTGTCCACTCAGTGAGAGGCTCAAACATGCGCAGCCAGAAATCATGAGACTGAAGGTAGGCTTCTGGCAGACGCTTTACTAGGGAATCCAAGAAGGCCTGACCGTAAGGGGTCATCAACAGGTTAGACCTGCAGTCCTTGTTCCCGGAAGAAACACCCTGGTTTATTCCCACCCTCCTTCCTTGAGTAAAAGAAGAAGTTCGGGCTTGTCCTAGCTCTCGCTCATAATTAACTGTCAGCTGCGCAACCTCTGTGGCATGAATCTCTATTAGTTGCTCCACCCTTTCGGACGAAGCTCTCAAAGCCCTCTCAAGTTCCCTTATCCGCTCAGAGAGGGAGAGTGTGTGCTGTCTGAGGGTTGAGCAGTGCTCCTCCTAGCTTAGTAGGAACTCTCGGAGTTGAAGAACTTCAGCTTGGAGTTGCTCTTTACTCTTCTCAGATTGAGAAAGATGCTCTCGCAGTTGGTCAAAGCCTAACGCTTGAGCAGAAGGAGAACTCTCTAATACCTTACCCTTCTTCTCAATCAGGAGGGAGGGAGCTTCACTCTTCCTCTTGAAGGAAGGGGAATGAAGCTCTAGGGCAGCCAAAGTAGAGGTACCAGCATCCACATCAATAAGAATAGGAGAAGCCGAAGTTGACCGGTTGGAGGCAACCAAATGCGGATAGAAAGGTTTCAACCGAGGTTTTGCAATCTTTACCCCTCGGAGAATTTCCTGAGAAGCTTTATGGTTTTCAGGCTCTACAGGCACCTGAGAAGGCGTATCACCTACTGACAGAACAGGGTTGGGACCGCTGTTTCCTGCCTGTTCGATTCTCTTCAGCAACTTTTCATGGATCTTCTGCTTCATATTTAGCTTTGCAGTATCCATGGCTACAAAATAGAAATAACTACCGGTAAGGAGAAGTAAAAGAGTAGAATCTCAGATAAACATGAATAAGTCCAATTTCTAAGAATTTTCTAACTGATCGATAGCTCTAAGGATAAAGCATCAATTACATTCACATCGTGATCAGCTTCACAGTCCAGGAAAATTGGAGCTAGCGATATTCTTTCAAAGATACAAAATGAGAACAGGGAAAACAGTAAATGTTGCCCTAACCTCAAGAAATTCAAAAGGAAGCCTACACAGGAGCAAAGGAAAATAAAAAGGTAATAGAATACCTAAACGAAGACGGGAACAAGGTGGTCGTCGGAGTAATTTCTGGGGGCGGCAGACGATTCGCAAATATCACCCTCTCCTCTTTGAAGCACAATGCAAAGAGAGAAAAATGAAGAAGTTGAAAAGAATGAGTGAGGTAGTTCCCTACTTATCGCCCCACGTCGTTCCAGGAAAAGGGAATCCCCTTTTCGCCTGCCAATAAGACAAAGTAATAATGCATATTTCAAAATATATTTTAAATAGCCCCATATTTCTTTGCCCTAGATAAAGGAGTAATGATGAGCAACGAAAATAGGCCCAAATTTATTCTCGAGAGAATAACCTCCGTTTCAATTTCCTATGTAACCAGACCTCCGCAAAAAAAAAAAAAATTGCTAAGAAGAAGCAATAGCCGAAGCGAGACTAGTTTTCCCGCCAAAATATCCGCCAGAAGCCCTCATACTGGTACTTCTGGACTAGGGGGGGGGGGGAGTAGCTGATAGGGACTAATATCAGCCATAATGCATAAATAACTCAAGTTGATAGGAAAATACACTTTCCTTAACTTTAGGGTATCATTTCTAAGGAAGTGGTTAGTCGGATGCCACGCTAAATGCATAAATCTTACTAGAATGAGAGGAATGGTAAGTCTTAGTTAGAATTAGCCTTGATAGCATTATTAAGGCAGTTAAATGTTAATCCTGATGATGATCTATAGAAGCTGCTCTAAATAGCAACATATTAGCAAAAAGATTTGATAGGCCTCAGAGGTCCAGCACAATCATAAGGCATGTTTTAGGCAGAAGCCTGAGGTTCTATCTCCTCCCAGAAGCTGTACGGGATCTGTTGGCATCTGTCTAGAGCAAAGGATCTGACTGATTCCTATAGGCATCTGGCAGAACCCTAGGTTCTGTGCAGCATGCCATCCGCGTGACTCTACATACTCTAGAGTAAGGACCACTGCATTCATGACGGAGGTAATCTTACCTCTATGAGAATTCCTTTTTTGTCCTTCCCTCACACGAACGTTCACTTTTTCACCCTCTTTGCACCTATAAATACTAGGTGAGCGCACAATGTTAATAATCATAATCACAACTCAATTCTCCATACAAACACTCACACTTGTGTACTGTTTCATTCACTTACACCCTGCTTCACGAGCTCCTTTGAGCTCGAGCAGTCTAGGCTTCCTGAGCCTCCTGCCAGGAGTTGTCACCCGCGGTAACTTTCATTCTTCTTCCTCGGCATCGAGAAGAGCCTTCTTCACTCACCGCCGTGAGCCTAAGGCAAAACCCTCATTCTCTAAAGGGAATGAGGCTGAACAGAGCTCCGTGCTCCTCGCTTCTTTTTCTTCTCGTTACTTCATTTCTTCATCATCTACTTGAATGAGCGATAAACTCCACGAATTCACTAGTTTATGGCTGAATATGCTTTAATACACCTTTTATTTAAGCATATAGCTTGATCATTACTCGCCATTTCTATGCAAACTACGCTCTGTATGAAATATATGATTATAGCTTTTCAAACACATGAATCTCTTGCTCTTTATTGCTCTAACGCTTTACCCATGAATGCTCTTCACAAAATATGATGAATAATCACTCAAATTGTTGTGGATCTCCAACCCGGATCCATCACAAACGTTTCTAGTTATTTAATGGATGTTGATAGATCCCTTTCCTCGCCGTCCGCTTCTATGCCGACGGCCTCGGATCTTCCGACCTCCGAGGGTTTCGCCTTATAGACCTTTATTGACGTAGATGCTTATGTTTCTCCTTCTGCTTTGCTCGAGCTCCCTTCTACAAAGCCTTCTTCTTCTTCCAAGAGGATAAGTGATTTACCCCCACTCTTGATTACAAAGAAGGGTAAGACTTACGGGGATATTGTCGGTGTCCCGACCTCTGCTGGTGTTATGGCTCCCGCGCCTTTGAATTCTAATGTCCATTCCTCTTCTACACTTCACAAGCGAAGATCCCGGGCCTCTTCCTTAAGTACTCTAGCTTCTTTCTCTCAACCTAATCCTTACATTATCAGAAGCTTTCCTCGAGCCCCTCGGCCTACTCTCCCTCCGAGGTCTGCAGCTTTTTTTTGATTGGGTTCATTCTTGTTAGATCCGGGTCAAAGATTAACAACAATAATACAATTATTCACTATATTCACAGATTTACAAAAGATATTCAAGTATAATCGATCATAGACAGGAAACAAGGAAAATCCGTGCAAGGCACCAGTCTTCATAGCTTAGCTTCCTTGAAAAACCATTCCTTCATGAAAGGGGATTTAGATAGAGGCAAAACGCAAAGTGTCCAAACTATCAATCGAACCTAGTTCATGAAAAATAGGGCATAACAAGGAGGAGTGGGGACGGAATGGTAACGCAAGGCATTCTTCCACTCGTCTGCGTATGATGGCAAGGAAGTACCTTCAAGCTCCGTCACTTTGGCCACCGTGCGCCTGCAAAACAGAGCCGAAGGAACATAGAGGGAGGTTCCTCCGGGAAGAACCTCCGACGCTCAAGTCAGTAAGAGTACGAAAACTCTAAGGAATAATGTTAATGGAATAGTGTAGAAAAGTATAGAACTCGTACCTCAGAATGGTGAAATCACTATCTATTTATAGATGTAAAAATGGGTGAAAAAGTGAATGTACCTGTATGAGGAGGACTGAAAAGGAATTTTTTGGGGGGCAAGTTTCCCTCGTCATTAATTTTGTGGTCCTCACCCTAAGGTACGTAAAGTCATGCGGACTGCGTGTTGGGCAGATCCCTGGGCATAGGCAGATGCCGACGGGTCTGGGATAGCTTCTGCACGGGGATGGATCTTTGCAGAACCCTACAGCTTCTGTACGGGACAGGGCATCTGCCCCGAGGATAGCACATGAGGCCTCTGATACGTAGGTCTAGTCAGCACTAAAGGACACCACATGGCAAGGCTGATATTAGTCCCTATCAGCTACTCTCCCCCCCCCCCCCCCCCCCCCCAAGGTCTAGAAGCATGCACTGTTAGCTTATGTTAGACGCTTTTGGTGGGAAAACTGTATCTTTATTGACGTCATAAATGTCTTGTCGAATGGAAAGAGTGGCGCGACGGTTCACTTTTCGAGGAAGGGGAAGTGTAGAGACTCCCTCTCTCATCATTATTTCTATTTTGTATAATCGAGATAGGAGAAAGACAGCCTATCTTCGAGAGAAGAAAATAATTTATTTGTTTTTTCACGGAAACAAATTTGGCAACTAGTGAAATTTATTTCCCCGTTTTGAGCGATTTCGAGTCATCTTCATTCTATAAATGCCTTCCATTTCTGAGCGCAGAGGACAATGCGAGAACTTTTGCAGATTCATTAATGATGGGCGTACAGTGTGGTACAGTGGATGAGATACCCTCATCTTATTTTCCATGATTTTCTTCTCTCTCTTTCCCTATTTTTAGGAAGGATTCCCAACTTCTCCTACTCTCTTTCTTCCTTCTCTCATTTCTCACATGGTTTAGAGAGAAAAGGCAAAGAGTGATGCCTTCATCCCTTCGTCTTTTTTACGCCCAGAAAGGCTACCATCTTCTCTGTTTCTTAATCCATTAAGGACAGACCAGGTATTCTTCTTTTTACCCTACCATTTTCTCCTGCCTTTCTATGAGCTGTATTTTGATGAATTTGGAGTTGGTAAATCTTTTATTTTCCTATTATTCTTTTCTTCATTTTCTTGAAAGAGAGTGAAATAGGTTGAGCTTCTGAGGCAACAAAGTAAAAATTTTAATGTGAAGCAAACAATTTAGTATTGCTGAAATTTCCGGGTAGAATTTCTCCGAATTTGTTAGGCGTCGCCATATACTGCCTCTCTTTATTTTTTTTTAATTTTTTTTTACACTGCTTCCTACCGATACTTCATAAAACATAGTTTGATTTATAATGAAACAAATGTCATTCGCGTTGTCCCTAGGTTTCCTTCCCTATGAAGGTGCCAGTTAAAAGATTCATTGGTTGATTACTTTTGCTTACGAGGTATACGTTTGTTTGTTATTATTTCAGATATGTCTATTGACTCTATTCGCTCAAAGATTTGTCATTTGGCCTATTCCGATAGTATTCCGGAATCCCTTCGATTTCGACTGCTTGGCTTCCTAGCTCGGAAAGAGATGGACTTTATGGACAATGTTGATTTTCCTACCATGAGGGCATATCTCCAAAGGTTTTGAAATCTCTTTACTCACTATGAAATGTACGGTGGATACATGACTGAAAAGAGAAAGCGTGAAATTATCCTTGCGTCTCTACCGGGTTGGTACCTATCATTTAGAATGAGGTCGTCCTGAACCAAGTAGCTCACGAGCGTGTTTCTACTTTGGTAGATGAGTTACTCATGGTTGAAAAAGTTAGGGATGACGATATACAATGTGCTCGTCAATGGCAGAAAGAGTTAGTAGTAAGAATAAACTTCCCATTAAGAAAGTCTATGAAAGAAAGAACAAGAAAATGAAGCTAGGTGGAGGTATGCCATACTCTTGTAATATGAAAATCAAATTATGCTAGTTCCGTCCTTATAGCTGGGTTTGATTGGTGGACGTTAATTTTCAGTTTATTGCAATCTTTGCAGGTTCGGCAAAGAAGAACTATAATGTTTCTCTTTCTTTCTTCGAGAGTTCTACATAATTTGTCCTCTTTACAGATCTGTCCTCTGGCTCAGATTCTTCTATCTAACTTAGTTTTGCTTAATTTGTTGTTCAAAAACAATTTCCCTTTAAAACTTTTTTGTTGAGGTGCATGTTCTATAGCTCCTGGGCATTGTGATTAGATAAAAGACACATTTGTTTCCTTTTATTTTTGGCCAAGCATCTATCTTATAACCTTGAATGTTGATATGCTTCCTCTTCTTTTTTAATGTCTATTTTGTTCTTTTAAATTGCTAAACAACCAAATTTCATTCATTCATTTCATTTTTATTTATTTTTTGAATATTTCTTCAATAAAGCATTTTAAGATAATGGAATATAGGATATAGGAGGTATCCCCCCCCCCCCCCCCCCAAGTGAGTTATAAGAAATCGAATGAATTATGACTCATTTTATTGCTAATTATGAACTTCGTTTCTTTTAAATAAGTGCTCCATGAAGAGACAGTTCCTATTTCGGTAAAGCACTTCTCATACCTCGTAGGGTGGATCCAAAAAGTAGGCCTACCTCTGCCTTCTTTGCCTTTCAAGCATAATATTTTTTTAGATTATTAACATTCCATGGCCGAGGTAGTGCCCTTCCCTCTTCGTCCTGTAACTCATAAGCTCCTCCTTTTAATACTTCCTTTACGATATATGGTCCTTCCCAGTTAGAGTCTAGCTTTCCCATGGGCTTGAGGGCGTCTGCCCTTTTCAACACCAGATCCCCTTTGCAGAACCTTCGGATTTGCACCGTCTTGTTGTATGCATCCCGCACTTGTTTCTTGTATCTTTCTGCCTTTTGGAGGGCTCTGACTCTGAGCCCCTCAATCATACCTAAGTTTTCCCTCATTAACGAGGGGTTCAGGTCCTCATCATAAGTGGTTATCCTCAACGATTTGAGTTCTGCTTCAACTGGGGTTACCGCGGTTACTCCATAAACCAGATTAAAAGGAGCTTCGCCTGTAGCTGTTTTGGGACTTGTTTGATATGCCCACAATACGGAATCTAGTTCATAAGCCCAATTCCCCTTGGCTTTTTCTAATCTAGCTTTAATGTCGTTTACAATAGTTCTGTTGGTTACCTCGACTTGTCTTTTGGCTTGAGGGTGTGCCACAGCCACAAACCTTTGCTCGATCCCCATTTCCTTACACCAGGTGCGCACAAGAGATCCTGTGAATTGAGTAACATTATTAGCTACTAGAATCCGCGGGATTCCGTAGCGGCAGCATATATTTTTCTAGATGAATTTTTCACCACATGCTCTGTGATTTTCACTATGGCCTCAGCCTCCACCCATTTGGTAAAAAAATCCACAGCCACGATCAAGAATATCATTCCGCCTGTGGCTGTTGGGAATTTTCCCACTATGTCGATCCCCCATTTGACAAAAGGGCAGGGCGCGAACATAGCTCCCAATTCATCTGCAGGCTTATGAATAAGCCTCCCATTTTTCTGCGGCTGTCACACCTTTTAACCAGATCCTTTGCATATTTCTCCATTGTTGGCCAGAAGAAACCGGCTCTGAGGAGTTTCCTAATTAGGTCCTTAAATCCTGTGTGAGCTCCCGCAGCACCTTCATAATTTTCGCGCAAGGCATACTCTCCTTCAGGTTCTGACATGCATTTAAGATAAGGGTGCGTAAATGCCCTCTTGTACAACTTATCCTCTATTAAAGAGAATTTTGCTTTGAAAGCGCGCGGTAACTTGCTATCACCTGTGAGGGTCATAGCCTCCGTCCTCTCGGGAACCCCTTTTAGGGCCTTGATGATTGGAGTTCTCCAATCATTCATCACTTCAATAGTTTATATTTCAGCTCTAACCCATTTGGCATATGCGCTGCACAATACAATTTCTTCTGTCCATGTTCCTTCATCGGAGCTAGCTACTCGTGCCAATTTGTCGGCTTTAGTATTTTCCTCACGAGGGATCTGAATTACCTTAGATCTGGGGAAACAACTCAATAGATCTTTCACAGTATTAGCGTATGCCATCATCCGTTCCTGCATTTTTTCGCAGGTCCCCATGACCTGATGCGTCACCAACTGGGAATCTGAGTGAACTACTACGTGCTTTGCACCCATATTCTGCAATATACCCAGACATCTTACCAAGGCCTCGTACTCTTCCTCGTTATTACAGTCTTGATAGTTTAACTTGATGGCAAATTTGTAATTGTGGCCTTCAGGATCTTGGATAAAGATCCCTACTCCAGCCCCTTCTTTAGTTACTGAACCGTCTACATAAGCCTTCCACAACTGGTATTCTTCTTTTGATCCTCTAGCGGTTTCTTGCAAAAATAGGCTAATGCTTGAGCTTTAATAGCTACTCTTGGCTCAAAATCCACGTCATACTCACTCAATTCTATTGTCCATTTGACTAGCCTTCCCGATAGGTCCGGCTTACCTAGAACCTGCTTCAAAGGCTCTTTTGTTCTGACCACTACCTTATGAGATAAGAAATATGGTCTCAATTTCCTTGCCGTAATCATCATAGCTAACGCTGCTTTTTCGATACTCGGGTATCGCACTTCTGCTCCCTCTATCATCTTGTTGGTATAATAGATGGGCTTCTGGGTTAGTCCCTCCTCTCTCAGGAGCACTGAACTGATAGATTCTTCTCCCACAGCTATAAATAAATACAAGATTTCTTGCGGGAGCGACTTTGTAAGCAAGGGCAGCTCAGCCAGATGCTCTTTTAGTTCCTCAAAAGCCTTCTGACATTCGTCCGTCCATTCGAACTTACTTCCTTTTCTCAACATTTGAAGGAAGGCAGGCTTTTGTCAGCCGATCGAGAGATAAAACGCCTTAATGTTGTAATTCTTCCATTAAGTCTTTGAATTTCCCTAACATTTCGTGGGGGTGTCATATCTAGAAATTTCCCAGCTTGTACACCACATGAACATTTGGTCGGATTTAACTTGATGTGGTAGAACCTGGCCACGGCAAACACCTCCTCCAGGTCCTGCACACGATCTTGGGCTTTGGCACTTTTGGCCAGTATGTCATCAACGTATACTTCCATGTTCTTGCCGATTTGATTCTTGAAAATTTTGTCCATCATTCTTTGATAAGTAGCACCTGCGTTCTTTTAGCCAAAAGGCATGCTCTGGAAACTGAACGTCCCAGCACAGACCCCAAATGCAGCCTTTGGGACATCTGACGGATTCATCTTTACTTGACGGTAGCCTCGGTAAGGATCCATCATGATGGTCCCGGTTTGATAGGGGATACACACGTAGAGAGGGGAGGGGGGGGGGGGGGGGGGGGTTGAATACGTGTGTAGAAGTTTTTCAACTTCTTTTCCCCTTATCTCAGAGTAGCAAGTTTGAGTGCTCGCTTCAAGTACTTAAGACCTAGCCGAGAGCTAGATCTACAGTGGAAGCTTCACTTTAGACCGAAGCGAATGCATGATCTAGAAAGTGACTCTTTTACGTTATGCAGAATTAGGTGAGCTAATCTTTCCTAAGTATTTAAAACACATTTTAAGTTTGTTTACAATGCTTGTGCAGTATGAATAAACCAAGCAATAAACAATGTAAAGTAGGGTTAGAGAGATATGACACCGGGGTTTATAGTGGTTTGGTGATAAAACACCTATGTCCACTTTGTTGCTTGCAGCAACGAATTCTCGTCACTCAAGAATCTTGAGGATTACGGGTTCCCCAAAAACCAAGACTCAATCGAGCTTCACTCGCTTGGATCCGACACGACAACTGGGAGATTTCGGGTTCTCCACACAAACCTAGCTAAGATCGAGCTCCACACAATCGAGGATTGTGCTTGTTGGATCTACACTATTCGATTGAGACTTCTACTATCAAAGAAAGTAGAGTCTTGGATCTTACAACACAACAACCTTTCGACGAACACAAAAACCTAATTATATAGAACTAGGGTTAGGGTTATTGGTTTTGCCGACACTCTAAATGAAGAACTCTTTACAGTGAATGCAAAGAAGGGTAGAGTTCTTCTCTAAGCTCGGATTTAAGAAGTAGGCTTAGATCTATGGAGTGTGAAGGTTGCGAAGACGAGTTTCGATGTTGCAGAAACTCGGAGAACACTTAAACAAAGACTCGAAGATTTGCTCGAAGGCTGAGAGTGTTTGTTTGCAGTAGGCGCTGAATGCTCAAGTAGTGTTCTACTCTTCTCCATCTTCGACCTTCACTATTTATAGAGGGAGGAATGGGCAAGAGCCGTTTGATGGTTGGTGGCTTTGTCCCTCCTTCTCTCGACAATACTTGCCTTGACCGACAGCTTTTCAGACGTGCCAATTTGTCTCTTGCCGAAAATGGCTAAGAGCCAATTTTAACAGTAACTGGAGCGCCCAGTACTGTTGCGGCGTCCTTGTCGGCCTGGCGGTCAACTCCTGTGCTCCATTCTTCAATCGACACGTGGAGATACGCAATTAATGCTTCGATCTTCACTTGACTGAAGTTTGAACTCGTCGTTTAAATTGGTGCGGGAATTGAGTTGTCGCTTTCTGTTAGGCAGAGGCTCGCTTCGCTTCAGATTTGGAGCGTCCGCTTTGAATCGAGTCGCTTTAAGCTATACTGTAGCGTTCCCTTGGAAATAGATATCCCATGCGTCCGCTTTAGTAATCGTTGACTCGCTTTGACTTTTACTGTAGCGCTCGCTTCGCTTCGCTTTAGTAGACTCGCTTTGATTCTACTGTAGCGTCTGCTTCGCTTCGCCTCGCTACACTTCGGCATGCTTCGCTTCGCTTCGGTAGACTCGCTTTGCTTCAAAAACACACTCAAGCGCGTGGCCTTCGCTTGGAAATCCTGCAGTCTAAAACCTAAGCATCTAAAGCAAAATTGAAGCCATCCTAACATTATAGGCTTAGAAAAATTTGACTAGAGCTAATTTCTAGCCTAGCAATAATACCGAACTAGCTAGTAGTCCGAGTCGAACTACAAGGAGTGAATATGGCGATAACAAATCAAGTAGTCTATATCGTCTCCATTATACTATCTAAGCACATGATCATGATTTGGTTTTCTAAACTAGACAAAGAGTAAAGTGGAATGTAAACTCAACAATGTAAAGTAGACAAGACAAGTAAAATGCAAATGTAAGGAATCAACAATATTAAAGGCATGGATCCAAGTGATTTCAAATATGATGATGATGATAGTCTTAGAATCTAGATGCTTCAAGCCAATTTAATCCACCTTGGATGGTTTCTTATATCAAATATGCTAACCTACCTTACTAAGGTGATTAACAAGTTGATTGATAGATCAACAAATGCTTTCTAAGCCTTTAAATACTCCATCAACTCCAAATAGCACAAATTATGTCTAAGATAACCTACCAACTCTCTTCCAACTCATCTAATTCTTTCTAGGAACTATAAGAGATGAAATCAAGTGATATGGGTATGGATTGATGCCAAGTGCTATGAAAGGAAGCTTCCTAGGCATTCCCTCAAACACCTTAGATGCACTCCTAGTGATCAATTATTTATGCATACAAATTAAAGTCCCAATCCATAGGCAATCCAAGAGGAAGGTAGATCAACATCCTAGAATCTAATACCTATCATCTACATCATATTATCCATCACTTGGAACCATATGCAAGCTTAGCTAGCCATAGATCTAGCAATTAAACCATGGAAAATAAGAGAAAACATGATAGAAATAACAAGGAAATGAAAAGGAATTGAAAATCTTCAATAAATCTTCAATCTCCAAGCTTGATCATGCACAAATATTTGAAAATACCAAAGTAGAAAGAGGGAAAATAGCTAGGGTTCTAAGAGAAGTTGTTCATATGAAATACAAGTGAAATTAGATGACAAATAAGGAAAATATCTAGCTATATATAGTTTTCCCAAGCATTGGGGCTAAATTGCAAATACTAGAAACTTAAGTTGATAAGGTGGGGTAAAATCTGTAATTTCTGGAAAGTTAATTGAGGAGTTGACTATTTCATTCCGGTTGACCCGTGCAATTTCCGCCCACATTTCCAGTTTGCGCGCTCTCACGGTTTTGGCTCGTTCTCTCTCGTCCGACATCGGAAAATTAATCCGCAAAGTGCTACGGCTTCCTATTTCGACCCTCTTCGACATAGGCTAAGTCAAACTTGCCCAGAAAATTTCCACAGCACCTGAAATCAGCACGGAAACCGAGAGAAAAACGCAAAGCATATAGAAAAGGCATAAATGGTAAAAACCTATCATTTCTATTCATTTAAGCACAAATCCGAACCAAAACACGCATCGAGACGCACTCTAAAGCATGCTAAATATGTGGTTATCAAAATTCTAACCTATCTACATCAAAATAGGGTCGCTTGGGAATAGGATACATAGGGGGTTTTGGGATCGAATCAAAATACATATTTATTTAAACTAAAACGTCCCGTTAAGTTCCCCCTTAACATATGATCCTTAACAATTCCCAACAATTTCCCCCTTTTTGATGATGCCAAAACCCACTATTTTTAACCAAACTAAGAACTTTCAAGCGACTGCTTCCTTTGCAGCCTTCTTCAATTTTATTTTTTTTTAAGTTCTTTTATGGTTATCGTGAGTTTGTAGCACAAAGGATAAAAACACACAAAGCTTGTAAAGTGAGACAAGCTTGACAGAAAATAAAAGATAGATTGATAACACAAACAAGACACAGATCAACAAATTATGATTTCTCAGAAGGTTTTGAGAAATAAGCAGATAAGACCTTGATCTCCATCGTCTTGATGTTCTCCTTGCTCTCCCTGTGTTTGTTATCCATCTCCAATGCCTCGTCCACTTCTCCTTCAATCAATCTTCGGTTCGGCACATCGGATCTCAGCATTAGAGGCAGAGGAAATTGCTTCTTCTCCGGTACGATGATAATCTTCTTTTTAGGCTCTGCAAGGTCTGCCTGGACGAAGATTTTCCTGCGTAATTTCTCATTGTACAAGCACAGAAAATTATCCAAAGCGTCCAGCTTTGAACATTTATCCTGGAAAGGCGCTACTTGCCAGAAGTAGTAAGCCTTGATGAATTTCTCCTTGCACTATATCCATTCTCCCATCAGATCGTTAGATAAGAATTTCTTCATCTCGCAAGCGTCTGGATGATCTGCCCTCCTCGCTTCAATCTCTTCTGCAGATCTACTCGTCAATTCCTTCATCACTCGATTGAATTTCTCGCTCATTGCGGAGTTGAATTGGGGAGTTCTCAGATTTATGCACTTGCGGATGACGTCAAATTCATCTTCAGTGTAGCGGCCGGAGTCGATCATCTCTTTGATAGTGACACGACAGGCATCGATGTCAGCTTGAACTGCGCATGCATCCGACTCGTCTGGGGTGAAGGGAATATAAGCACTACGGACTAGGCAAGATTGAATCTTCCTAACTTCTTCCCAGAGAATGGCAGCTCGCTCTTCCAACTTTTTGATCCTTGCCAATCTGAGTTTCTTTTCTTTCTCGGACTTCCTTCTCCTCTCCTCTTCCTCCTTCTTCTTTACTGCCATGTGCAAATTTTTGCTGTTAAAGACTGTTGGATCTTCAGGCGCTTAACCGCGGGATCCAACTCCTTTTCTGCAGTGGCAGCTCGCTTCAACTGAGTTTTTGGAGGTGGAGGAGGTGCCATATCCTTCTTCTTCTCAGATGGTGATGGAATGGTTTTCTTGCTAGCAGGTGCAGCAGCTTCAGTTGAGGCAGTGAGAGAGAGAGAGTTGAAGCGGGCGTTTGAGAAGTTGAAATTGAGGGGGCCGCTTGCGATGACACTGCTTGAAGCGGCTTGACCAATGGAATCTCAGCAGCTCCCTTCCCGCTCTAACCAAAATCGTGCTCTATCTGCAGAGCCAGGGCAATGGACTCATCATCGGCAATTTGCTGTTGGACTTGAGCGGCTGAAGCAGTAAGAGCTGCAAGAGAAGAATCTAACAACTTCCCGGATTGAGGCTTTCGCAGCTCTTGATATACAACAACTAGTTTGCCTTTTCTGCGCGCTTCCTCTGCTCGCGCTTCATCATCGTCCTCTCCTCCCTGCAATGCCGATCCTTCTACTGCAACTACCTCCTTTTCTTCAATCTCCTTCACTTCACTTCCCCCTATGACTTTGCTTTCCCCCTTTTTGGCATCATCAAGATTGCCAGAGGGAATGGGGATCAGAGCTTTTCCGGTTAAGGCTTGGCGGAGGGTAGTGAATTCATTGTAGAAGGAGTGAAGCATCCCCTTCGCTCGCTTGGCAAATGTGTGCTCTTGGGTAAGCACGAGCTCTGCTGTTTTCTCCGAAATTTCCTCGAGGAGGTAAGAGCACTGCTCCTCACGCTCTTTGACGGACGCTTTCCATCGCACAATAGCGGCCATCATTTTCTCAAGCGGCTCGACCGCTTTGAAGCGAGCATCGAGCTCCGCTTCAATTTCTGCCCGGATCCTCCGTCTCTCCTCCCGCACAAGTAAGTCAAAGTGAGTTTGAGTCGCTTCGAGCTCAGCCCTTTGTGCAGCGAGGGTCCCTTCTCTTATATTGAGTTTTGTGTTGATCAGGGACACGGTGGTAATCTTCATGGCAAAATTCTCTGCCTCCTTGTTGACTTCACCAAGATTGACGCCTAGCTCGGCTTGCTTCAAATCAACATCGCGAGCAACCTTCCTCCTACTCTCTAGCTCACTGTTTGCTTCGTCAAGCTTGCTCTGGAGAATCTTGATATCCATTTCAAGACTGTGCACTTTGAGAGTCGTCCGGTTGAGCTCGTTTCCCAGCTTGATGATCTCTTCATCCTTCTCCTCAACTACCTTCTGCAATTTTTCAGCATAACCAGAGAATTTGTTTATGTTCTCTCTGTATTTCCTGGTCATGGTGCTCTTCTCCTCTTTCACTGTCTTTAGTTTATCCTCCAAAGCAACCATCTTGGAGTTGAATCTCTCAACCTACTCCTCTCTTCCTCAAGTGACTGCTTGGCATCCTCCACTCGCTTCATCTCCTCCTCGAGCTTCCCCTCCAACTCGGACTTCACCTTGTCGAAGTCTCTGCGCAGACTCTCGACCTCCTTCTCCTTCTTTTCCACATCCTCTGTCCTCCTCCTTATTTCCTCCTGGAGATTGGCAATCTCCTCCTCCTTCACTAGCATCTCCGCATCATGCTGTTCTATCATTTGCTGCTCGGGAGCAGAGAGTTTGCGTGCTGGGAGCTCTGCATCTGGGTATGCACGCTTTACTGTAGCGTCTAGCAACTTCCAGTAACGGGCTTTGTTGATAAGAGAGTGGAAGCCGTCTACTCCAATGAACTGGAGCATCTCCGCCTCCTTTACAGCGAGGGTGCTCTCCGAAAATGCTTGGCGGAGAGCGAATATCTTGTAATATTCGGTCCCTCTGTAGGCGATGTAGGTAAGGAAGTCGGTGGCTTTGGTTTTAAACGCTTCGCTCATCTGCAAACCTGGGTACTGGTTCTGCAACTCCTCGTCTGCTTGATCCCAGTCTACCTTGTAGCGGCGTTGGGCTCTTTCTGTGGCGGATGGGGGTGGTGGTTTGATGGGTGGTTGGGAAGTGGTTTGGGTATCGGTGGTTTCGGCAGTTTCGGTGGGGGAGTTGGGGGTTGAGTCTTGAACTGTGGATGGGATGGGGTTTTGTTCGAAGGTTTGGGTAGGTTCGAATATAGTGAAAGCGGCGTCTGGGTTGGGGTCGAGTAGTGGGATTTCTGGAATGGGGGTTGAGGAAGCCGATTCTTCCTCGTAGAGAGAGTGTTCGGAAGCTTGGGGTTGTGATTGAGGTTGGGCGGTTGTGGAAGCCTCGGGTTGAGGTTCAGTGATGGTTTGGGATTGAATGGGTGGGAGTTGGGTTTGTGTATGGGCTGGGGAGGTTTGGGGTTGGCTTTGTATTTTGGCTGGGGAGGCTTGGGGTTAATCAACTTCCACATTTTCAAGCGGCTGCTCCTCCTCCTCGCTTGCTTCCACGAGTGAAGCGACTCGCTTCACTTTCTATCACTTGGGAGCCGCTCGCTTCACAGATGAAGTGGCTCGCTTCAACTTCCTTCCTTGCCTCTTGGCGATGGGAACTGCAGGACGTACCGCCTTCTGCAGAATCCCTCGGTCGACGATGATTTTGTCATTTTTGTACATGTCGTAGAAGACACTTGGCTTCTTGTACTCTTTCGTCCCTGTCCAGTTACTCTCCAGGAACATCTGCTCCAGTGCATAAGACAGTTTCGCAAACAAGCGAAGCTTCCCTTTCCGCACGATATCGTCGGTGCTTCCTTCCTCGTATTCGAAGTCCTTGGCAGTGTCTTGGACTTGGTTGATGAACCAGTCGTGCCAGTTGAATTTTGTCCCAGTCAGGCTATCCACTATAGCACCGACGGTGAAAATCTTGCTGTCGGAAAGTTGACCGAGAGTTCCGATGTTGCACACCACGGATTTGGTGTACAACTCACAGATAAGGTTGAAGAGCTTCTCCAGATCCGTCCTCATAATGCTTCCCTTCACCTTAAATTCTGTGTTTCTGTTGGCGGCGAATCTGGCGAATTCAACCTCCATAGAAAGTTCTAGTTTCGAGAGAGCATCTACTCCTTCTCTCGGCAAATTGAAAACTCCGGCAACGTTGGCGAGATCCACTTCAACCAACTCTCCATCGTCGGGATTTGTAATCGTCGACGCAGCTTGGCCCTCTTTGAGATTTAACAAATAACTGGGAAACTTGAGGGGCCAAAATTCTCGACGGTTTGGCGGTAACAAAGTTCCACACCCCGGCCATGGTCACGTCTCTGCGGAACAAGCCGTTAGGCTCCACAATCCTTTCGTCGAGATGGGGCTCGACGTTGATGTGCTCTTCAACTCTTGCTAGAAATTGTTCCATGGTCTGGGTAGCAGTTTTCTTCACCATGATTGAGATTTTGAGAGAGATTTGAGAGAAGTAATATAAGGGTATGAGACTCGTGAAATTGCAGAGGTTGCAGAAAGCATTCACAAGAATGGCAATTTTTGGGAGTGATAAAGTTTCTGCAGTTCTGCATCGACGCCCTTATATAAATTTAGGGTTTGGCTGACGTGGCGAGGAAGGTGCGGTAATTTCCTCAAAAGTTCTGTGTAGGCGGCGGCTATCGGCGACGTGACTGATGTGTCCAGCGTCACCACAGTAAAAAGTGAACCGCCTAAATTAGTTGGCAATCCATGTGGCCTCCCGCGATTCGCTGGCTTGGACAGCGTTGATCTAGCGGTTGAGATTTGAAGACTGTTGCGATTCGACAGTTGGATCGCACGCGAATTTGGCGCTTCAAATTTGAAGTGTGCACCACGCGCCCGGATTCTCGGTCATGTACCTCTACTGCATTTAATGCAAAGTAAAAGGTAAAATTGCACTCGAGTGTGTACTGCTCATACGGCTCGCTTCGTACCTGCTCGCTTGAGTGTGACCGCTTGGCTTTTACTCGCTTGCGAAGTACTCGCTTGACGTGACTGTTCCACACCCGCTTGCGATGGCTTGCTTGAGTGACGAAGCACTCGCTTGACCATCTGAAGCGACTATTTTAAGAATTGAAATTTCTTTGCTTTAATCTAAAATGTTTCTGAGTAACATACTTCGAGGATAAACAATAATATTTTCCTCTATGTATTTGTGTCAGATTCATTTTATATTTTCCACATAGCAAGTGAAGGTTTCTAGCATGCTTCACTTTGCTAAGTGTACTTGAATTGAAACACTTACCCCATCAATCTCACTTCGTAGGAGATTGATACCACGTATGTAGACCTTTTAAGCTTGATCTTCTTGGCATTCATCTCTTCCATCTTCCTCTACGAACTAGAGAGTCCTCCATCGAAGTGAAAGGGGGAGAAATGAATAATACACTTAAGCTTTCTTCAACCCGAAGGGGGTACTCGCTTGGGTGCTATTCACGATGAATGGAAGATGAGTACAAGTCCTTATCTCATGTCGGAATAGGACAGGATGACAATGAGAAGCTCTGACAAGCCATTCTCGATTTTACGCAAAGACATGTCACCAGTTATGCAACCTTTAGAAGTAAAGGGAACCCTTCAAGCTTTACACTTAAGATCTATAGAATGAATAAGCATTCGACTTGCTTGACCCAAAAGAGGGAAAAATTGAAGCGACGCATTATTCAGGGTGGGGGATGAATGAATAAGCACCCGGCAGCTCAACTCAGTTAAGAGTGAGTAATAATTGAGTGATTATTCACGACGAAGGAGATGAGGAGACATGCTCCTCTTCGGCAGAAAGATGGGAAGAGGACGCAAGGTCTAGGTGCCAGCCCTGCCTAAGCTTCCACCGTTTTTACGTGGGAAGGCCCGATACAAGACCCCACAACCTTTACTAGAAAAGGTACTAGCAAGTGTTTATACCCACTTGCTTGGAATCCTAGGCTAGGTAGCAGCTTTCCTTGCTCGCTTTGGAAGTAGATTACTCTGAGAGCAATCAATAGTTCCCCCTTAATCATAGCCTTAACAATTCTGTTAGTTGCTAGGGAACATCTTCCAACACTCCACCTTTCTCCACCTTGTTTCTCCTTCTTCAAGCGAGTGAGATTTGAAGCTGTTGGTCCCGGTTTGTTAATAGGGAAAATACGTAGAGGGGGGGGGGGGGGGGGTGAATACGTATTTTAAGTTTTTCAACTTTTTCCCTTTAACTCAGAGTGACAAGTAAAGAGCTCGCTTGAAACTTAAGACCTAGCTGAAGCTAGATCTACAGTACGTAGCTAGCCTGCTTGACCGAAGTAAGGACTTGATCAAGTGGGAGTCATTAATCGTGTATGCGGAAATTCGGTGAGCTAAAATATCTTTCCTAAGTAATTAAAAATCCAAGTTATGTTTGTTTATATGCACGTGCAATGGATAATCAAAATACTGTAAAGAGTTTAGGGTTAGAGAGATATGACACAGAGATTTATAGTGGTTCGGAGATAAAGCTCCTACGTCCACTTTGTTGCACACGACAACTGTTCTCTTTACTCAAGAACTTGAAGATTTCGGGCTCTTCAAAAGCCTGTGACAAGATCGAGCTTCACTTGCTTGGATCTGTCAAACGCTGGGTGATTTCGGGTTCACACCAAAGACCTAGACACGACTGGAAGCTTCACTCGCTTCAGTCAAACAGTCAGGGAGATTACGGGCTCTCCTTACAGCCTAGCTTCGATCGAGCTTCACACAGACGATGTAAGTGCAAGCTTGGATCTAAACTCTATGATCGAGGCTTCTTCAATTGATGAAAGAAGGGCCTTGGATCGAAACAACCTAACGCCGAACACAAAAACCTAACAGGCAAATTTAGGGTTTTTGATTTACGACGACACACTATGAAGAGCTCTTTACAGTAAGTGCAAAGATGGCTAGAGCTCTTCTTCTAATCTTGGATATGGAATGGGCTTAGGTTCTAAGTGTAAAGGTTGTGAAGACGAGTTCCGATGAACTGGAAACTCGGAGAACACTTGAAACAAAAACTCGAAGATGGCTTAGAAAGCTTGGGACTGTTTGTTTAATTGATGTGGGCGCTCGAATGCTCAAGTTGTGTTCTACTTCTCTTCGTCATCAACCTTCTCTATTTATAGGCGGAGGGATGCCGAGATCCGTTGCTTGGTTGGTGGCTTTGTCCCTCCTCCTCTCGACAGTACTTTGCCCAGGCTGGCTGCTTTTCAGACGCGCAGTTTTGGCTCTTTGCCGAAATTGGCTAAGTTCCAATTCCAACAGTAACTGGAGCAAGCCAGTACTGTTGCTGCGCCTTTGTCGGCCTGGCAGTCAACTCCGCTGCTCCTCTCCGCATTCGACACGTGGAGATCTCTTAATAAATGCGGAGATTTCCAGTTGACTGGAGTTCAAATTTGGAGCGGGAAGTGTGCTGTCGCTTTTTGGTAGGTAGTGGCTCGCTTCGCTTTGAAGTAGTAGCGTCCGCTTTAGTTGAGTCACTTCGTAGTCATTCTATAGTGAGCCGCTTCGGGAAACTGCTGACTAGAGTTGACTAGCTTTGACTTTACGCTGTAGCGCTTGCTTCGCTTTGCTTTGGCTTTGAACTGTAGCGCTCGCTTCGCTTTGCTTTGGCTTTGAACTGTAGCGCTCGCTTCGCTTTGCTTTGGCTTTGAACTGTAGCGCTCGCTTCGCTTTGCTTTGGCTTTGAACTGTAGCGCTTGCTTCGCTTCGCTTTGGCAGACTCACTTCGAATCTACTGTAGCGTTCGCTTCGCTACACTGTTCTTCGGCACGCTTTACTTCAGCTCGCAAGACTTGCTTCGCTTCGAAAAACACACTCAAGCGAGTGGCCTTCACTTGAACTTTTGAAGCCTATAATCTATGCAAATTACGGAGCCATCCTAACAGAGTAGGCTTTAGAAAATTCTATCAAAATGGGTCGCTTGGGAACAGAACACTTGGGGTTTTGGGATCAAATCAAAACAATAGAATTGCCCCTTATAGGTTCCCCCTTAACAAGTTGCTCTTAACAATTCCCAACAATTTCCCCCTTTTTGATGATGCCAAAACCCAAAGACTTAAGATTATCGAAATCTAGTCTATCTAACCGTGGAAAGAACTTCAAGCGCCTGCTTCCTTTGCAGCTTCCTTTGAATTATTTTTAAGTTCCTTTCCCCTTTTTTTTCGGTTAAATTTTGTTTGAGTTTGTAGCAAAAGGTAAAGTCATTCACAAAGCAAGTAAATGACGCATTTTGACAGAAATTGAAATTGGATAAATGAACAAGCAGTTCACAAAAGTATTAAGGAGCTTGAAACTCAACGGTTTCCTGCAGCCCCTTCCCTGTCGTCCTCCTTCTTCCTCTCTTCTTCCTCTTCCTCCAAATCCTTAGCAATCATCTCTTCAGGAATAGTGTATGCACTGAAGACCTTTGCTTCTAATGAGCCAATAGTGTGGATACTTGGCCTCCTCCAAGTCTCCTCAAGTTGGAAGGCTTCATCCACTTCAGCATCGATGATGCTACGATCTGGGACACATGTACCGGGTAGGAAGGGCATGGGGAATTCCTTCTTAGCAGGTACCTTGATGATTAGAGGCATGGGCTCTGCAAGCTGTGCAAGTGAGAAAACCTTCCGCCTGAACTTCTCATCATAGGCACTAAGAAAGTTGTTGAGAGCGCTGATCTTTGAGCATTCGGTCTACAGTGGCACTACCTCCCAATAGTAGTATGCTTTGATAAATTTTTCCTTGTAGTGTAGCCACTGCTCAAGTAATTCGTCAGGGACGAACTGCTCAATCTCACGGGCATCAAGATGCTCGTTTCTGCGCACAGTCAACTCCTCTTCCGACCGGCTGGCCATCTGTGCCATGACTGCATTGAATTTCTTTCCTGACTCGCCACTCCAGATAGGAAGTTTCTCATTGAGTCACTTGCGAATGTAGTTCTGTTCCTCCTTGAGGCGGGTAGCGGCCAGATTCAATCATTTCTTTTGCAGTCGTCTGGCATGTGTCGATCATAGCTTGAGCAAGGCATGCTTCGGACTCCTCTGGCATGAGTGGAACAAATGCACTACGAACTAGAGCGGACTGGATGAGTCTCACTTCATTGAAGTGTTCCTCGATCCGGCCGTCTATCACTTGGAGTCGCTTGGCTTTTATTCTCCTCTCCTTCTCAGCTTCATCCCTTCCATCCTCTCCTCTCTTTCTTCTTCTTTCCTCCTTCTCCGCCCTTGTAGCGACTGCTTCCTTGACCTTTTGGCGCTTAGCCTCGGGGTCATCTCTCTTCGAATCTGGGGCAGCTCGCTTCAATGGTTGCTTCGGTGGTGGGGGAGGCGGCATGTCCACCTTTGAAGTGCTTGAAGGAACGATTGCGAGCGAAGTGGCTCCTACGGTCGTTGTAGCGAGCGTGGCAGTTGAAGCGGGCGTGATGGCTGAAGCGGGCGCTTTGGAACCTGAGGTACCTGCACCTGCAACAGTTAGCTTTTTCAACTCAATTTCCCGAGCCATGGCCTCGTCCGCCTCCACTTGCTTCCACCTTTCCTCCTTTGTAAGCACCGTGACTGGAGGATGTCGAGCAATGGAAGAGGCAAGCACTTTCTCTCCAAGTGGCTTGCGGGGCTCTTCAGGCTTTTTCATGAGCTCCTCCTTCGTGAGCTTCACCTTTCCTTTCTTTGCAAGCCTCGCCCTTGCTTCATCATCTAATCCTCCCTCCTCATCACCGGCACCACCAACTCCTTCAATCATCCTCTCTACTTCAACACCTCCACTTTCTCCACCTTGTAGCTCCAAGAGATTGGCATTTTTCAGTACAATTCCTTCCCCCTTTTTGGCATCATCATTGCCAGGGGTAGGGACGATTGTCTTTCCATCAACAGACTTGCGGAGTTCTTCGACCTTATCAAATACAGCATGGAGCATCTTTTCAGCACGTGTCGCGAAGACTTGCTCTTCCGACAATACAATTTCAGCTGTTTTGATGGAGATTTCTTCCAGCAAGTATTCGCATTGCTTCTCTCTCTCTGTGACTGAGATCATCAGCTTCTCAAGTGACTCAACATTCCTGAAGCGAGCGGCCAACTCCGCTTCAATCTCTGCGCGAATGTCTTTGCGTTCTTCCTCGATCGTGAGATTGAGGAATTCTTGAGAAGCTTCAAGTTTGGCTTTTGCCGTAGCCAGAGCACTTTCTTGTCTGTTGAGAGTTGTGCGGAGCTGGGCAGCTTTGATGATTTTCTCTGCTAGCTTACTGGCATTTTTATGCGCTTGATCGATCTACTCATCTAGTTCTGCTTTCTTCAGATTGACTGAGTCAATCTCTTCGGCTTGAGCAGCTATTTGAATTGCAGCGCGGGACAGTCGACAATTCATCATCACCATTTCTCCATCCTTATCCTCCACTGCTCTAATCATCTTCTCAGCATATTTAGAGACTTTCTCCATTTCTTCCTTGTGACTTGCGATCAGAGCAGTCTTCTCCTTCTCCAGATTCACCATTCTGCTGTTCAAGTCTTTCAGCCTGCTTCTTTCAGCATCAAGCAGCTGTTTGAGTTCAGCAATGGTCTTCTTTTGGTCTCCGACCAGCTTCACTTGCGCCTCCAGCGCCTTCTCCTTCTCTTCCATCAACCTCTCCTTTTCCTCCACCTTTGCCTCCAGTTCCCCCTTTTTCTTGTCAAAGTCTTCACGAAGACTCTTGACCTCCTTCATCCTCTTCTCCAACTCCATCTCCTTTCTGGTTATCTCGCTTTGTAAACTCGAGATCTCCGCCTCCTTAACCTCCACCTCCTCCGCGTGCTCCCTCATCAGTCTCCTTTCATGGATGGTAGGGTTGTGCTCAGGAACTATAGCGTCCGGATAGGCACGCTTCACCTTGGCGTCCAGCTTATCCCAGAAGCTGGTTCCGGTGAGAAATGCATGGAAGCCATTCTCACCGATGAAGTCCAGGAGCTTGCCCTCCATCTGGATTAGATCGTCCTTTGAGAAGGCATCCAGGAGCTTAAACACTTTGTAATACTCCGTGCCGCGGTAGGTGACGTATGTCAAGAAATCGACAACCTTGGTGAAGAAGTCGTCTGACATAGGCACCGAGGAATAGCGGGTTCTTATGGTTTCAGCTGCCTGCTCTCTATCTCTCATGTATCTTTTGAGAGCATCAACTTGGGTAGGAGTTTTGGAGATTTGGAATTCAGGAATAATGGATGTATGGGCGGTATCGGCTGTTGCTGCCGATGTCGAAGGGGATTGGGTTGATGTTGCTTCAGGAGTTTCAGGGATTTGAATAGGTTCTGTGGCTGGCTGGGTTTGCTGTGTTTGAAGGGGTTGAAATGTGGTATATGCAACAGCTTGATCTGTGCTGAGGAATGGGATAGTAGGGATTTGGAAAGAAGATGCAGACTCTTCTTCCTAGGGAGAGAGGGGGGTTGTTTGTGTAAGTGGTTGGTGGGTTGATGAGGCTTGTGGTTCTGGGATTTGGATAATTTGTAGTGGGGGGGGGGGGGGGGGGGGGGGGGGGGGTTTGGCTTTGATTGGTGATGATTGGGGTTGAGTAACTTCAATGTCCTCAAGCGGCTCCTCCACCGCCTCGCTTTCTTGGACAATTGAAGTGACTCGCTTCATCTTCTTCTTCCCTCGCTTTGGCGCCGCACGCTTCAGGGGTGAAGCAGCTCGCTTCACTTGGGACGCTTCAGCTTGTGTTTCCACAACTGGCCTTGCCGCGGGCACTTCTACATTTAGAAGTCCCTGATCCATCGGAACCTTTGTCTTTCTCCATTTGTCATAGAAAATGGACTGTTTGTTGTAGATGATGGTGTCAGTTTCCGGCCATGTTTTGCCCGGAAACTTCTTCTCCAAAGCAAAAGAGAGTCTCGAGATGAACTTCAGTTTCCCCTTGCGGAGAATCTGATCGGCGCTCCCAGGTACGAACGCAAAGTCGTCAGCAGCTTCATGTATTTGCTTGAGAAACCAACTGTGCCAGTTGAAGCTGGTTCCGGTGAGGCTGACGACGATAACTGCGGTGGCAATCAGCTTCGTCTCCGACAGCGTATCTAGGGTCCCGACGTAGCACGCGATGCTCTTCGAAAAGAGTACGCAGATGAGGTTGAAAGGGGCCTTCAAGTTCGAACGAATGCTGGCCACCTTAAAGTTTGGTTCTGCTCCGTCGACGGCAAAACGACCGTATTCGACTCCGGCCGAGAATCCCAAATCCAACAGGGAATCTCCTCCTTCCCTCGGCAAGTCGAACACGCCGATTAGCTCGTTCAAGTCCACCTCCACCGGCTTCTTGGATTCTGGATCTGTGAACGAAGATGTATTTCTTTCCTTCTTTAAGTTCAGAAGTAGTTCTCCCACCGCCTTCGCCAGAATCTTTGACGGGATCATTGTCACGAACTTCCATAGACCGGCCGTGGTCACGGCTCTACGGAAGAAGCCATCTCTCTCGATGACGATAAGGTCGAGATGGGGCTCGACGTTGATGTGTTTGTCTACCTCCGTCATGAACTGCTCCATCGTTTCTGTATTCAGCTTCTTGCCCATGGTGAGATTTGAAGGATTCTGAATCGAAGTTTTATCAACGAAAAAGGTTGAGACTCGTGAGTTGTAGAGGTTGTAGATCTAAGCACGAGAATGGCAATTTTTGAAGGTTGTGAAAGGTTCTGCAGTTCAGCGACGTCCCATATATATAGAATTAGGTCTTGGCTGACGTGGCAGGGGTAAGACGGTAATATCTCCGAAAATCCTGTAGGTGGGCGGCGGACGTGCGGTGATGGATCTGATGTGTCCGGCGTCATCACAGTAAAAGTGAACCGCCACTTGCAAGTCGTCTCCACGTGGCCTGCTGTGGTTGGTTTGTCTTATACGGCGCAGATCCAACGGCTAGAGATTGGGGGCTGTTAAGATTCGACGACTGGATCTTCTCCGCCTTTTCCCGCTTCGAATTCAAAGTGAGAACCACGCGCCCGATCTTTTCGCCAATATGTGAATCTGCATTAAATGCTCGGCAGAAAGTGAAATTTGCACTCGAGTGCAGACAGCTCATACTCGCTTCGTACCAGCTCGCTTCGAGTTGGGCCGCTAGGCCTTGACTCGCTTGAGAGGCACTCGCTTGAGTGACTGTTCCGCACTCGCTTGCGATGGCTAGCTTTGAGTGACGTAGCACTCGCTTGGCCATCTGAAGCGACTGGAATAAGAAATTGAATTTCTTTGCTTAATCTTAAAATGTTTCTGGCTTACATACTTCGAGGATAAACAAGAGTGTTTTCCTCTTTGTATTTGTGTCAGATTCATTTCATATTTTCCACATAGTGAGTGAAGGTTTCTAGCACGCTTCGGCTCACTTAGTGTACTTAAAATTGAAATGCTTACCAGTCAATCTCACTTCGTAGGAGATTGATACCACTTGTTGGAGACTCCATTTTGTTGTTGAAATGGATAGCACTTGATGAGTCCACTTGTTGATATTGCTTTGATGCTTGTTGATACCACCTGTAGAGAATTTCATCTTCTTGGCATTCATCTTCCTCTACGAATTAGAGAGTCCTCCATCGACGTGAATGGGGGAGGAAATGAATATTATACACAAGCTTACTACAACCCAGAGTGGAGCATCACGTAAGTTTACTTATTCACGACGAATGGGGGATGAGTACAAGTCCTTATCTTAGAGCAGAAATGGACAGGATGACAGTGAGAATGCTCTGACATGACAATCTCGTATTTTACGCAGAAGCATGTCACCAGCCCTGCAACCTTTTGTAGAAAAAGGTAAACCTTCAAGCTTCTTCTAAACTAGAGAATGAATCTGCAGTCGACTCGCTTGACCCAAGGAAGGGTAAGATGAAGCGATGCAAGATTCAAGGTAGCAGCATCTTTGCTTGCTTTGGAAGTAGCTTGCTCCGAGAGTAAGCATTAGTTCCCCCTTAACCATATACTTAACAATTCCAATAAGTTGGTAGGGAACTTCTTCCAATACTCCACCTTTCTCCACCTTAATTCATTTTCTTCAAGCGAGTGGAATTTTGAAGTGACTCGCTTGAGTTGGTGAAGATCCGAAGAGAGTGACGCTAAAAGGAACACGCGACCACTCCTTCGTGCATCCTGGATCTAGCACTCTTCACCAGGGTCTAGCAACCCTAATTCCATGCATAGCTGATTGAAACGAGACTCAGCTAGGGGCTTGGTGAGGATATCTGCTCGCTGGAGATCGGTATGAATTTTCTCGAGCTTGATATCCTTCTTCTTGACATGATCACGGATGAAGTGATGTCGAATTTCTACGTGCTTGCATCTGGTGTGAAGCACTGGATTCTGCGAGATACATATGGCACTGTTGTTGTCGCAGAAGATCGGAATTTCATTCGCTTCAACCTTGTAGTCCTTCAACTGCTGACGAAGCCATAGGATTTGGGAACAGCAGCTTCCTGCGGCCATATATTCAGCTTCAGTTGTTGAAGTAGCTACGCTTGTTTGCTTCTTAGAGAACCATGAGATCAGCTTGCTTCCCAAGAACTGACAAGTGCCCGAAGTTGACTTCCTATCAGTTCGACACCCTCCATAGTCAGCGTCTGAATATCCAGTGAGCTCCAAATTGTCCTCCGTTGGATACTACAGCCCCATATTGACAGTGCCCTTCAAATATCGAAGAATTCTCTTGGCAGCTTCAAGATGGCTGTGCTTGGGGTTGCTGTGGAAGCGAGCACAGACTCCAACTGCAAAAGCAATATCTGGCCTGCTTGCAGTGAGATAGAGAAGTGACCCAATTAGGGCACGATAATCTGTGGGATTCACAGATTTTTCTCCTTCGTCTGGCTCCATCTTCCAGTTCGTGTTCATCTGAATTTTCACAGCTTTGGCATGCTGAACACCGAATTTGGCAAGCATATCTCTTGTGTACTTCGCCTGATTGATGAAGATACCATCATCCTGCTGCTTCACTTGAAGACCTAGAAAGCAGCTCATCAACCCAATCATCGACATCTCATATTTGGTCTTCATCAGCTCTCCAAACTTCTCGCTAAGCGACTGGTTTGGTGATCCAAATATGATGTCATCTACGTAGATCTGAACCCAAAGCATATCATCTCCATGATTGATGGTGAATAGGGTTCGATCTATTTTTCCTTTGTGGAATCCATTTTCCACTAGGAATTGAGACAGTGTATCATACCAAGCTCTGGGAGCTTGCTTCAACCCGTATAGGGCTTTCTTTAATCGATACACTTTATTTCCTTGCTCGAAACCCGGTGGCTGCTCCACATACACTTCTTCCTTCAATTCACCGTTAAGGAACGCGCTCTTTACATCCATTTGATAGACTTTGAACTTCTTGGCTGCTGCGTAGGCTAGGAATAGTCGGATCGCTTCAAGCCGTGCTACTGGAGCGAAGGTTTCATCAAAGTCGATTCCTTCCTCTTGGCAGTAGCCTTTGGCGACGAGACGCGCCTTGTTCCTTACAACGTTGTGATCCTCGTCCATATTGTTCTTGAACACCCACTTGGTGCCAATCACATGTTGAAATATGGGACGATCCACAAGGTACCAAACGTCGTTTCTGGTGAACTGGTTCAGCTCTTCTTGCATGGCGATCACCCAATTTGAATCGGCTAGGGCTTCCTCCACGCATGACGGCTCCATGTTTGAGAGAAAGCAACTGAACATGGCACTTTCTTCAAACACTTGACTTCTGGTCACTACACCCTTGGATGGATCTCCAATAATTTGGCTTGGTGAGTGATCCTTGAGCCATGCACGCTTGCATCCGCCAGCTTCATCTTCATCTTCCTCCTTGTCGCTCGCTTCAACATCTGAAGCGACTGGATTGGGTGCTTGGCCAGCACTCGCTTCAGGAATCTTTGGGGCAGCTTCATCTTTTCCTTGGACTATTGGCTCGCTTGAGACCTTGATTTCTTCATCATCCTCAAGCATGTCCCAAGTTAATGAATTGATGGGTTCCTCGCTTGACTTTCCTTCTGTAGATTGAACCTGTTCCTGTGAAAGACTCAATGAAGATTCATCAAATACAACATGGGGTGATTCCTCCACGATTAGGGTTTTACAGTTGAACACCCTGTAGGCTTTGCTTGATGTAGAGTATCCTAAGAATATTCCCTCATCAGCTTTGCTTTCAAAGGCTTTCAACTGCGACTTCCCATTGTCATGGATGAAGACCCTACAACCAAAAATATGGAAATAAGATATGTTAGGAATTCTCCCTGTCCATATTTCATATGATGTTTTGTCATGCCGTTTGCAGAGAAGCGTTCGATTCTGCGTGTTGCATGCTGTATTGGCAGCTTCAGCCCAATACTTCATTGGTAGCTTCGAGTCTGCAATCATGGTTCGAACGGCTTCCTTGATGATCCGATTCCTTCTTTCAGCAACTCCATTCTGCTGAGGTGTGCGTGCTGAGGATGTTTGATGCGCTATGCCATGCTCCGTGCAGTAAGCTTCAATGGTAGAGTTCAAGAACTCTGTGCCTTTGTCGGAGCGGATGGTTACAATAGCTTGATTCTTTTCCACAGCCAATCGCTTGAGCAGTTGTGGCAGTTTGGTCAGTGTCTCCTTCTTGCTGAAGAGAAATACAACCCAAGTGTAGCGAGAGAAGTCGTCGACTACAACTAGATTGTACTTTCTTCCATTCACACTAACTGGAGTGACTGGACCAAACAGATCCATATGAAGTAGCTCAAGCACTCGCTTTGATGAAGCTTCTTCGAGACTTGCAAAGTGCTTCTTTGTCTGCTTCCCTCGTTGGCATGGTGAGCAAGGATGATCTTTGATGAAGACTTCATTTGGTATGCCTTGCACCAAACCTTTACGAGCTAAGCGATTGATTGCTTTGAAGTTGAGATGGTTCAAGCGTCGGTGCCATAGCCATCCTATCTCTGTAGTACTCCTTGCTACTAAGCACGTCTCCTCTTTGCAGCTATCCCATTGTGCAATGTAGACGTTCCTTTGTCTAACTCCAGTTAGCACAATCTGGGATGTGAGCTTGCTCTTTACTATGCATTTGTTGGAAATGAATTCCACCTTGTATCCCTTGTCACAGAATTGTGAAATGGACAACAAGTTGTGCTTAAGTCCTTCCACGTAGGAGACTTCTTCAATTGTGAGCTTTCCAATTTTCAATGCGCCGTACCCTTTGGTGCTTCCTCGCAAATTATCACCAAAAGTGACGTGTGGACCCTTCTTCTTTATGTAGTCGTGAAGTAGAGCTCTCATGCCGGTCATGTGTCTTGAACATCCACTGTCCAAGTACCATACTTGTTGACCCTCACTTGGCATGGGATCCACGGCGCTCACCTGCAATTAGACAGATTTTGGTACCCAAATCAGTTTGGGTCCTTGCAGGTTAGTTCCCTTAGGTACCCACACTTGCTTCACTTTCTTTTGAAAAGAAACTTGTGCTTTGGGTTTCTTGACCTTCGAAAACTGTGACTTCTACCTTAAAGCAGCTTCACACGTGCAACAGTGTGTGCAAGAGGGGTAGCGGCTCGCTTCAGTCCTACCTATGCTCTTCCCTCTTTGCTTGTATCCTGAAGCGACTCGCTTCAGATTAGCTATGGGTTTAGAGACTGACTTAGGATTTCTAGACTGTCGAAGCGGCTCGCTTGGTTTTCTCGAAGCGGTCCAACTAGGGTTTTGACCCCGAATCGCTTGAGTAACCTTGGGAGTTCGAAGCAGCCCCTTTGGTGCTTTGAATTCTTCCCCCTCAACGTTAGTCCGGTTGGACCATCTCCAGTCCGGATAACGTGACACATAGACATTACTCCTTTTCTTGAAAGGAAGATCCTTTGTCTCTCGTGTCTTGGCTTGAGGCTTAGAAGCTACAATTGTTTTGCCTTTACCTTTGGATTGGTAAGCTTTAGCATTGTAAGTGCTAGGAACAGTTGGTCTTTGCTTGCCCATAGTTTCGGCCCTTGAAGATATAGACATCTTCATTGGCTTCTTCTTAGGGTTCTCAGCCATCTGGCCTTTATCCTTGTTGGTGGTCGCTTTGGTGTTGTGAGAGAAGCACCAACAAAGACAGTTGGCCTGGAAGGTCCACCCTCATATCCGAGTCCTCCCTTCCCACCAAAAGGTAGAAGTGAGCTCTCTAGTGCCTGCCTAGCATATGAAGCTTTGTTCAAGTTGGCAACTAGAGCGGACTGGGTTTCATACCTTCCTTCCAAGCTTTGATGTCTCGCGAAGAGATCCTCGAACTTACTAGTCATAGCCCTTAAGTTAAGTTTGACTTGGTCAAGCTCAGTGGCTAGCTTTCGGTTCTCCTTCTCGCTTTGAGACAAAGCTTGTTGCAGCACTTCGTGGTCACTAGACAATTTGATGTGCTTGTCAAGCAACTCACTCCATGTCGAGGAATTTGATTCCTCTTGGTGAGTGTGTGCGAGTGTAATTGAACTAGGTGAGGGATAGATGAATACCTCTCCTGTTTCCTCGTCGGTGAGCGCCATGAATCCAAGATCCTCACCGTCACTGGTGTTGGGATCTGTGAATGCATCGGAGTCGCTTGCTGGATCTTCAGTTGAAGCGACCGGCACTTCACTCGCTACGAGCGCTCGCCTTGGAGCATCCCTCTTTGCTTTCAGTTCCTCTCGCTCCTTTGCACTCAGCTTTGGGCAATCGGATTTGTAGTGGCCCATCTTGTGGCAGTGGTAGCACTCCACTTCCATCATGTCCCTTGAGATCGGCTTGGTTGTCTCTTCTCTCTTCCCTTTTCCTTCTCGAGCATCAGTGCTCCTCCCTTTGTACTGCTTGTAGAATCTTTTGTATTTACCCACTCGAGAGTTCATTTTGTTGAAATTCTTGGACAAGAACGCAATGTGTTCTTCCAACTCTTCCCTCGTCATCTTGGCTAGCGACTGCTCGCTTGGCCCTTCGGCAGCTTTGAAAGCTACACCCTTTGACGTCGTGGGAGCTTCATCCTCTTCATCGAGATTCATTCGATTCAGATCGAATTCATGAGCTTTGAGTTCAGAGAACAGAATCTCCGGTGTGAGCTTTGATAGATCCTTGGTAGCTAGGTACAGCTCCTTCATAGTCTGCCACTTCCTTGTGAGAGCTCGGACAATCTTCAGGTTGACTTCCTTATCTGTGAGTTCCTTCCCAAGCGAGTTGAGAGTTGCAATGATGTTTGTAACCCTCAGCTCGAAGGCGTCGATGGACTCTCCTGGCTTCATTATCAGACATTCAAACTCCCGCATCTGAACGGCGAGCTTGTTCTCCTTGATTTTGTATGTGCCTTGAGAAATGAGGGCTAGGGTTTCCCACATTTCTTTTGCCGTTGCGCACTTCCTTATCCGTGGTAGATAGGCGTCAGACATGGTGCTCTGCATCGTGTGACGTGCGATTTTATCAAGGTTGGCGATCTTGAAGTCGTTGGGATTGTATTCATCTTTGTCCTTCTCGACGTACTCTTGTCTGACATGAGCTTCGCGTCCTTCAGCAGCTGGGACGTTTACAGATATGGCCTTTTTGATTTCGATTGGTCCATCCTCTATGACTTCCCACATCCGGTCGTGGATGGAGCATAGGAAGCTCTCGACTCGGAAACTCCATGTCTCGTATCCTTCAATCGAGAACTGTGGAAGATTTGATGCGGTGTATGTAGACATAGCAAACTATCAGCAGTAAATGCAATATGCGTGGGTGAGGTTTTGATGCACTTAGGAAAATAGGATCCGGTTCAGTGAGACAACAGAAGCGAGTGGGGACTCGCTTCGGATATGCAAAGCAGAGGCTCGAAAGAACCACTGCTCTAATACCACTTGTTGGTCCCGGTTTGTTAATAGGGAAAATACGTAGAGGGGGGGGGGGGTGAATACGTATTTTAAGTTTTTCAACTTTTTCCCTTTAACTCAGAGTGACAAGTAAAGAGCTCGCTTGAAACTTAAGACCTAGCTGAAGCTAGATCTACAGTACGTAGCTAGCCTGCTTGACCGAAGTAAGGACTTGATCAAGTGGGAGTCTTTACTCGTGTATGCGGAAATCCGGTGAGCTAAAATATCTTTCCTAAGTAATTAAAAATCCAAGTTATGTTTGTTATATGCACGTGCAATGGATAATCAAAATACTGTAAAGAGTTTAGGGTTAGAGAGATACGACACAGAGATTTATAGTGGTTCGGAGATAAAGCTCCTACGTCCACTTTGTTGCACACGACAACTGTTCTCTTTACTCAAGAACTTGAAGATTTCGGGCTCTTCAAAAGCCTGTGACAAGATCGAGCTTCACTTGCTTGGATCTGTCAAACGCTGGGTGATTCCGGGTTCACACCAAAGACCTAGACACGACTGGAAGCTTCACTCACTTCAGTCAAACAGACAGAGAGATTACGGGCTCTCCTTACAGCCTAGCTTCGATCGAGCTTCACACAGACGATGTAAGTGCAAGCTTGGATCTAAACTCTATGATCGAGGCTTCTTCAATCGATGAAAGAAGGGCCTTGGATCGAAACAACCTAACGACGAACACAAAAACCTAACAGACAGATTTAGGGTTTTTGATTTACGACGACACACTATGAAAAGCTCTTTACAGTAAGTGCAAAGATGGCTAGAGCTCTTCTTCTAAGCTTGGATATGGAATGGGCTTAGGTTCTAAGTGTGAAGGTTGTGAAGACGAGTTCCGATGAACTGGATACTCGGAGAACACTTGAAACAAAAACTCGAAGATGGCTTAGAAAGCTTGGGAGTGTTTGTTTGCTGTGGGCGCTCGAATGCTCAAGTTGTGTTCTACTTCTCTTCGTCTTCAACCTTCTCTATTTATAGGCGGAGGGATGCCGAGATCCGTTGCTTGGTTGGTGGCTTTGTCCCTCCTCCTCTCGACAGTACTTTGCCCAGGGTGGCTGCTTTTCAGACGCACAGTTTTGGCTCTTTGCCGAAATTGGCTAAGTTCCAATTTCAACAGTAACTGGAGCGAGCCAGTACTGTTGCGGCGCCTTTGTCGGCCTGGCAGTCAACTCCGCTGCTCCTCTCCGCGTTCGACACATGGAGATCTCATAATAAATGCGGAGATCTCCAGTTGACTGGAGTTCAAATTTGGAGCGGGAAGTGTGTTGTCGCTTTCTGGTAGGTAGTGGCTCGCTTCGCTTTGAAGTAGTAGCGTCCGCTTTATTTGAGTCACTTCGTAGTCATTCTGTAGTGAGCCGCTTCGGGAGATAAAGTTCCCAAGTGACTACCTTGGAAATTGCTGACTAGAGTTGACTAGCTTTGACTTTACGCTGTAGCGCTTGCTTCGCTTCGCTTTGGCTTTGAACTGTAGCGCTCGCTTCGCTTTGCTTTGGCTTTGAACTGTAGCGCTTGCTTCGCTTTGCTTTGGCTTTGAACTGTAGCGCTCGCTTCGCTTTGCTTTAGCTTTGAACTGTAGCGCTTGCTTCACTTCGGTTTGGCAGACTCACTTCGAATCTACTGTAGCGTTCGCTTCGCTACACTGTTCTTCGGCACGCTTTACTTCAGCTCGCTAGACTTGCTTCGCTTCGAAAAACACACTCAAGCGAGTGGCCTTCACTTGAACATTTGAAGCCTATAATCTAAGCAAATTAAGGAGCCATCCTAACAGAGTAGGCTTTTGAAAAATTCTATCAAAATGGGTCGCTTGGGAACAGAACACTTGGGGTTTTGGGATCAAATCAAAACAATAGAATTGCCCCTTATAGGTTCCCCCTTAACAAGTTGCTCTTAACAATTCCCAACAGAAGCGACTCGCTAGAATTGGTGAAGATCCAAGGTGAGGGACGCTTGACGGCAAACTTCCACTCCCTTGTGCATCCTGGATCTAGCACTCTTCACCAGGGTCTAGTAACCCTAATTCCATGCATAGCTGGTTGAAGCGAGACTCATCTAGACGCTTGGTGAGGATATCTGCTCGCTGGAGATCGGTATGAATTTTCTCAAGCTTGATATCCTTCTTCTCGACATGATCACGAATGAAATGATGTCGAATTTCCACATGCTTGCATCTGGTGTGAAGCACTGGATTCTGTGAGATACAAATAGCACTGTTGTTGTCGCAGAAGATTGGAATCTCATTTGCTTCAACTCGATAATCCTTCAACTGTTGTCAAAGCCATAAGATTTGAGAACAGCAGCTTCCGGCGGCCATATACTCGGCTTCAGTCATTGAAGTGGCTACGCTTGTCTGCTTCTTCGAGAACCATGAGACAAGCTTGCTTCCCAAGAACTGACACGTGCCCGAAGTTGATTTCCTATAAATTCAGCATCCTCCATAGTCAGCATCGGAATATCCTGTGAGCTCCAGATTATCTTCAGCAGGATACCATAGCCCCATATTGACAGTGTGTTGGTCCCGGTTTGTTAATAGGAAAATACGTAGACGGGGGGGGGGGGGGGGGGTGAATACGTATTTTGAAGTTTTTCAACTTCAAATCCCTTAACTCAGAGTAACAAGTAAAGAGCTCGCTTGAAACTTAAGACCTAGCTGAAGCTAGATCTACAGTACGTAGCTTGCCTGCTTGACCGAAGTGAGCACTTGATCAAGAGGGAGTCTTTACTCGTATGTGCGGAATTTGGTGAGCTAAAAATCTTTCCTAAGTATTTAAAACTTCCAGATTAGGTTTGTTTAGATGCAATATGCAATGGATAATCAAACAAGTAAGAGTTTAGGGTTAAAGAGATACGACACAGAGAATTATAGTGGTTCGGAGATAACGCTCCTACGTCCACTTTGTTGCACGACGGCAACCGTTCTTTTCACTCAAGAACTTGAAGATTTCGGGCTCTTCAAAAGCCTGGTCAAGATCGAGCTTCACTCGCTTGGATCTGACAAACGCTGGGTGATTCCGGGTTCACACCAAAAACCTAACTAGACTGGAAGCTTCACTCGCTTCAGTTGGACAGACAGGGAGATTACGGGCTCTCCTTACAGCCTAGCTTTGATCGAGCTTTACAAGAACGATGTAAGTGTGAGCTTGGATCTAAACTCTATGATCGAGGCTTCTCCAATCGATGACAGAAGGGCCTTGGATCGAAACAACCTAATGACGACTCAAAAACCTAACAGACAGATTTAGGGTTTTTGGTTGACGAACACACTGTGAAGAACTCTTTACAATAGATGCAAAGATTGGCTAGAGTTCTTCTTCTAAGCTTGGATATGTGAAGTGGGCTTAGACTCTATGTGTGAAGGTTGTGAAGACGAGTTCCGATGAACACGAAACTCGGAGAACACTTGGAAACAAAGACTCGAAGATTTGCTCGAAGGCTTGGGAGTGTCTGTTTGCTGTAGGCTCGAATGCTCAAGTAGTGTTCTACTTCTCTTCGTCTTCATCCTTCACTATTTATAGGCGGAGAGATGGCCGAGATCCGTTGCTTGGTTGGTGGCCTTGTCCCTCCTCCTCTCGACAGTACTTGCGCAGGCTGGCACCTTTTCAGACGTCCAGTTTTGGTATTTTGCCAAAATTGGCTAAAATACAAGGTTAACAGTAACTGGAGCGAGCCAGTACTGTTGCGGCGCCTTTGTCGGCCTGGCAGTCAACTCTTCCGCTCCACTCCGCTTTCGACACGTGGAGATCTTGTAATTAATGCTCCGATCTCCTGTTGACTGGAGTTCAAAATATGGGCGGGAGTCGCGCTGTCGCTTTCTGGTAGGTAGTGGCTCGCTTCGCTTTGAAGTTGTAGCGGCTGCTCTGAAGTGAGTCGCTTCACGGTCATATTTGTAGTGAGTCACTTGAGAAATAAATTTCCCGAGACACTACTTAATTAAGTGTTGACTCGCGTTGACTCGCTTCGGCTTTTCTTTGTAACGCACGCTTCGTTCACTTGATTCCACTGTAGCGCTTGCTTCGCTTCGCTTTGGCTTTGAACTGTAGCCCTCGCTTCGCTTCGCTTTGGCAGACTCGCTTTGAATCTACTGTAGCGATCGCTTCGCTACACTATTCTTCGGCACGCTTCACTTCGGCTTGCTAGACTTGCTTCGCTTCAAAAAACACACTCAAGCGAGTGGCCTTCACTTGAAATTTTGAAGCCTAAAATCTAAGCAAAATAAAGAGCCATCCTAACAGAGTAGGCTTAGAAAAATTCTAACTTATCAACTACATCAAAATGGGTCGCTTGGGAATAGGACACTTGGGGTTTTGGGATCCAATCAAAACAAATGACTTCATTAATCAAATGTCCCACATAGTTCCCCCTTAACAAATTGGTCCTTAACAATTCCCAACAATTTCCCCCTTTTTGATGATGCCAAAACCCATAAGACTTAGATAAAAATAAATCTAGTCTATCTAACCGTGAAGGGAACTCCAAGCGACTGCTTCCTTTGCAGCTTCGTTTGTAATTTTCTTTTAAGTTCCTTCCCCTTTTTTTTCTGTTAAATTATTTGGGTTTGTAGCAAAAACGTAAAGTCATTCACAAAGCGAGTAAATGACACAGAAGAGACAAAAATTGAAATGAGATAAATGAACAAGCAGTTCACAAAAAGAAATATTAAGAAGCTTGAAACTCAACGGTTTCCTGCAGCTTCATCCTTCTCCTCCTTCTCCTCTTCCTTCTTCTCTTCTTCATCAACAATATCAAGAGCATAGGCTGATAGGACTCTTGATTCCATGGTGTTTACGGTGTGAATGCTCGGCCTCCTCCATGCACTCTCCAGCTTGAAAGCTTCATCCACTTCCTCATCAGTGACTCCTCTGTCAGGAACGTCCGTGCCTGGATGATAAGGCATGGGAAAGTCCTTCACTGCTGGTACCTTGACGACAATTGGCTTGGATTGAGCTTGTTCAGCCATGGTAAAGATTTTTCGTCGCAATCTGTCATCATAGGTAGCGAGAAAGTTGTTGAGGGCACTTATTCGAGAGCATTGATCCTACAGCGGCACTACCTCCCAGTAATAGTAGGCTTTGATGAACAAGTCCTTGTAGTATAGCCACTGTTCGCGCAGATCTCCCGGAATAAAGTCCTCGATTTCCCTTCAGTCCAGGTGCTCATCCCTCCGCTTGGCCAACTCCTCTTCTGATCTCTTCGACAGTTGAGTCATAACCTTCTTGAATTTCGCTCCCGACTCGCTGTTCCACGATGGACGCTTCTCATTGACTCGTTTGCGAATATAGTCTTGTTCATCTGTGCGAGGGTAGCGTCCCGACTCAACCATTTTCTTTGTCGTCACGTCACATGCATCAGATATGGCTTGGCTTCGCATGCTTCGGACTCATCTGGCATAAGAGGGATGAAGGTACTGCGCACTAGAGAAGACTGGATGAGTAACACTTCACTGAAGTGTTCCTCGATCCGTGCGTCGATTACTTGGAGTCGCCTGGCATCTATCCTCCTCTTCTTTTCGCCTTCTCTCCTCCCTTCTTCTCTTCCCTTCCTCTTTCTTTCCTCCTTCTGTGCCCTAGAAGCAACTGCTTGCTTGACCTTTTGGCGCTTGGCCGCGGGGTCATCTCCCTTAATCTCCGGAGTAGTTCGCTTCAATGGAAGTTTCGGTAGAGGGGGAGGTGGCATGTCCTTTTTTGTAGCAGCACTTGAGGGGACGACTGCTGATGAAGTGAGTGCAGCAGTGGTCGAAGTGAGTGCGGCTGATGAAGATGGCGCGACGGCTGAAGCGGGCGCTTTGGGTGAAGCGGCCGCTTGGGAACTAGACGAAGCACCTGCAGCAACAGATAGTTCTGTTAGATTAAAAAGGCGCTCCATCTCCCATGCCTTGGCAAGATCCTGCTCCACTTGCTTCCGCTTCTCCTCCTTCGTAATTACGGTCACCGGAGGATGCCGTGCAATTGAAGCACTCAGCACTTTTTCATGAAGCGGCCTGCTGGGCTCTTCGAGGTTTTTCAACAACACCTCCTTCGTGAGCTTTGTTTTGCCCAGAGCCCTCGCTTCATCTACTACATCCTCCTTATCATCGGCACCACTGCCTCCCTCCAGCATTCTTTCTACTCCAACTAAGCTTCCCCCTGAACCTCCGACTCCTCCTAGCCTCATCTGTCCTTCCCCCTTTTTGGCATCATCACTGCCAGGGGTTAGGATGAGTGATTTTCCAGAGATTGAATTATGAAGAGAGTTGACTGTGTTGAGGATGGCCTCCAACATCTTCTCGGTTTTTCCCACAGTGGGAGCCATCAGTTCAGCTGTCTTGATGGAGATTTCCTCCAACAGATATTCACATTGTTTCTCCCTCTCAACAACAGACGTCATCATCCTTTCCAAAGGTTCTACTTCCCTGAAGCGAGCCTCCAGCTCCGCTTCAACTTCCCTCTTCAAGTCCTTCTTCTCCTCCTGCAGGTTGAAGTACCAAAATTCCTGAGCCGCTTGAAATTCAGCTTGCATTGTCTCAAGGCTCCTCTCTCTCTGGTTTAGAGAGAGATGGAATTCGGCACTTGCAGCCATCTTTTCTGTGTACGCTTCACCCAGCTCCTTGACCTTTTCCAGTAGAAGAGTCAATTCAGCGTTTTGTAGGTCAATAGCTTGCGCACTTCTCCTCCGACTCTCCAGCTCCTTTTTATCGAGCTCACTTTCTTGCTTTAGCAGCTTCATCTCATTTCTGAGAGAGTCCAGAGTCTTTTTGGTGTTTAGCAGCTCGCTTCCCTTCATCACCAACTCTCCTTCTCTATTTTCCACCTTCTCCTTCAGCTCCTTTATCTCCTTCTCCAGCTCCTTCTTCTCTTTGCCAAGGGTAATTAATTTGGCATTAACCTCCCTCAAGCGGCTCCTTTCGGCATCAAGCGAGCCCTTGAGTTCAGTTACTGTTGTTGATTGTTCTCCCACTAACTTCACCTGTGCCTCCAGCGCCTTCTCTTTCTCCTCTAGTAGTCTCTCCTTTTCCTCCACCTTTCCCTCCAACTCCTTCTTCTTCCTGTCAAAGTCTTCTCTAAGACTGATGACCTCCCCCGCCTTCCACTCCATCTCCTCACTCTTCTTTGTTATCTCGCTATGAAGGCTAGCGATCTCCGCATCCTTCAGTTCTACCTCCTCCTTATGCTCCCTGATCAGCTTCCTTTCATGGGATGAGGGCACTCGCTTCGAAACTATAGCGAGTGGATAGGCTTCTTTCACCTTTGCATCCAGCTTCTCCCAGAAGCTGGTCCCATCGAGAAAGGCATGGAAGCTGTTTTCGCCAATGAAATTGAGCAGTTTGGCTTCCATCTGGATCAGTACTTCCTCTGTGAATGCTTTGAGGAGTCTGAAGATCTTATAGTACTCCGTTCCACGGTAGGTGATGTACGTCAAGAAATCGACGACATTTGTGTAGAATACGTCTGTCCATGGAACATTGGAGTAGCGGAGGTTGATTGTCTCTGCGGCTTGCTCTCTTTCCTTGACATAGCGTTCAAGAGCCTGTTTTTGTATGGTGAGGGCAGTAGGTATGAACTGTGGAATAATGGGAAGTTCACCAACAGTTTGGGCGGTATCAGCTGTAGCTGCCGATGTCGAGGGGGATTGGGATGAGGTTTCTTGGGTTTCGGATATTTGGATGGCTTCAGTGGGTGTTGGTTGGATGGTTTCGGTAGGTGGTGGTTGTATTGGCTGGGATTGAAGTGGTTGAAAGGTAGTGTAGGCAGCAGCTTGATCTGTGCTAAGAAATGGGATAGTGGGGATATGAAAAGAAGATGCAGATTCTTCTTCATGGGGAGAGAGGGGGGTTATCTGTTTTAGTGGTTGTTGGGTTGATGAAGATTGAGGTTCTGGTATTTGGGTGGTGTGGGTTTGGATTTGGAGTGGGGGTGATTTGGCTTTGATTGGTGAAGGCTGGGGTTGAGTCACTTCAATGTCCTCAAGCGGCTTCTCCACCGCCTCGCTTTCTTGGACAAGTAAAGCGACTCGCTTCGACTTTTTGCCTCGCTTTGGCGCGGCTCGCTTCCCAGGTGAAGCGACCTACCTCGCTTGGCTTTATTCAGCTTGCCTTTCGGCAACTGGTCTCGCTACGGGTACTTCGATTTCCAGAAGTCCCAAATCCATCAACTTCTTTGTTTTCCTCCACTTGTCGTAGTAGATGAACTGCTTGTTGTAGACGATGGTGTCAGTTTCCGGCCATGCTTTCCCCGGAAACTTCTTCTCCAAAGCAAAGGAGAGTTTTGAGAAGAACATCAGTTTCCCCTTGCGGAGAATCTGATCAGTGCTTCCCTTCACGAATGCGAAGTCATCAGCGGCTTCGTGAATCTGTTTAAGAAACCAGCCATGCCAGTTGAAGCTGGTTCCGGTGAGGCTGTCGACGATGACTGCAGTGGCGATCAGCTTCACGTCGGAGAGAGTCTCCAAAGTTCCGATGTAGCACGCGATACTCTTCGAAAAGAGCTCGCAGATATGGTTGAAGGGGGCCTTCAAACTTTTACGAATATTGGCCTCCTTGTAATTATGATCTGCTCCGTTGGCTGCAAACCGACCGTACTGAACTCCGGCTGACAGACCCAAATCAAGCAGCGAGTCTCCTCCTTCTCTCGGCAAATCAAACACGACGATGAGTTCACTCATGTCCACCTCCACCGGCTTCCTGGTTCGTGGATCAGTGAAGGAAGACGTATTCTGCTCCTTCCTCAAGTTCAGCAAAAGCTCTCCCACCGCTTTTGCCAGAATTTTTGACGGGACCGCCGTCACGAATTTCCATAGACCGGTCGTGGTCACGGCTCTACGGAGAAAAACATTCTTCTCGATGATGGCTGGATCGAGATGAGGCTCGACATTAATATGCTTGTCGACCTCCGCGAGAAACTCCTCCATCGTCTCTATCTTTTGCTTCTTTCCCATGGTGTAAAAAGAGAGATTTTGAACGGAGTTTTAACGATGAAAATCAAGGGTTGAGACTCGTGAGTTGCAGAATTTGCAGATCTAAGCACGAGAATGGCAAATATTGAGGGCTGTGAAAGGTTCTGCAGTTCTGCATCGTCCCATATATATAGAGTTAGGTCTCGGCTGACGTGGCAAGGGTAGGACGGTAATATTGCCGTAAGTCCTGTAGGTAGGCGGCGGACGTGCGGTGATGGATCTGATGTGTCCGGCGTCACCACAGTAAAAGTGAACCGCCACTTGCTCGGCGTCTCCACGTGACCTGCTGCGATTGGGTTGTCTTATACGGCGCTAATCCAACGGCTATAGATTGGGGGCTGTTGAGATTCGATGGCTGGATCATCTCCGCCTTTTCCCGCTTCAAATTTGAAGTGAGAACCACGCGCCCGTTATTTTCGCCGTTCCTGATTCTGCATTAAATGTTTCGCAGAAAGTAAAATAGGCACTCGAGTGCAGACAGCTCATACTCGCTTCGTGCCTGCTCGCTTTGAGTTGGGCCGCTAGACCTTGACTCGCTTGAGAGGCACTCGCTTGAGTGACTGTTCCGCACTCGCTTGCGATGGCTAGCTTTGAGTGACGTAGCACTCGCTTAGCCATCTGAAGCGACTGGAATAAGAAATTGAATTTCTTTGCTTAATTTTAAAATGTTTCTGACTTACATACTTCGAGGATAAACAATAGTGTTTTCCTCTTTGTATTTGTGTCAGATTCATTTCATATTTTCCACATAGTGAGTGAAGGTTTCTAGCACGCTTCGGCTCACTTAGTGTACTTAAAATTGAAATGCTTACCAGTCAATCTCACTTCGTAGGAGATTGATACCACAAATTGAAGACTTCAATAGATTTGGACTTCAGGTTGTTGACTCCACTTGTTTGCTTTGAAGCTTGTTGATACCACCTGTTTGGGTAATCCATCTTCTTGGCATTCGTCTTCATGGCATTCATCTTCCTCTAAGAATTAGAGCGTCCTCCATCGAAGTGAATGGGGAAGAAAATGAATATAGTACACAAGCTTACTACAACCCGAAGGGAGCATCACGTAAGTGTACTTATTCACGACGAATGGGGGATGAGTGCAAGTCTTATCTCAGAGCAGAAATGGACAGGATGACAATGAGAATGCTCTGACAAGACAATCTCGTATTTTACGTAGAAGCATGTCACCAGCCCTGCAACCTTTTGTATAAAAAGGTAAACCTTCAAGCTTTCTACAATCTAGAGAATGAATCTGCAGTCGACTCGCTTTGACCCAAGCTAGGGCAAATTGAAGCGATGCAGAATTCGAGATAGCAGCATTCTTTGCTCGCTTTGGAAGTAGCTTGCTCCGAGAGTAAGCATTAGTTCCCCCTTAACCAAATGCTTAACAATTCCTGTAAGTTGGTAAGGAACTTCTTCCAATACTCCACCTTTCTCCACCTTACTTCATTTTCTTCAAGCGAGTGAGATTTTGAAGTGGCTCGCTTGAGTTGGTGAAGATCCGAAGCGAGTGACGCACAAGAGAACAAGCGAACACTCCTTCGTGCATCCTGGAACTAGCATTCTTCACCAGGGTCTAATAACCCTAATTCCATGCATAGCTGATTGAAACGAGACTCAGCTAGAGGCTTAGTGAGGATATCTGCTCGCTGAAGATCAGTGTGGATTTTCTCAAGCTTGATATCCTTCTTTTCGACATGATCACGAATGAAATGATGTCGAATTTCCACATGCTTGCATCTGGTGTGAAGAACTGGGTTCTGCGAGATACATATGGCACTGTTGTTGTCGCAGAAGATCGGAATTTCATTCGCTTCAACTTTGTAGTCCTTCAACTGTTGACGAAGCCATAGGATTTGAGAACAGCAACTTCCAGCGGCCATATATTCAGCTTCAGTTGTTGAAGTGGCTACGCTTGTTTGCTTCTTTGAGAACCACGAGATTAGCTTGCTTCCCAAGAACTGACATGTGCCCGAAGTTGACTTCCTATCGACTCGGCATCCTCCATAGTCAGCATCGGAATATCCAGTGAGCTCCAAATTGTCCTCAGCTGGATACCACAGACCCATGTTGACAGTGCCCTTCAAATATCGAAGAATTCTTTTGGCAGCTTCAAGATGGCTGTGCTTGGGGTTGCTTTGGAAGCGAGCGCAGACTCCGACTGCAAAGGCAATATCTGGCCTGCTTGCAGTGAGATAGAGTAGTGACCCAATTAGGGCACGATAATCTGTAGGATCTACAGATTTTCCTCCTTCGTCTGGCTCCATCTTCCAGTTGGTATTCATAGGGATCTTCACAGCTTTAACATGTTTAACACCAAACTTGGCAAGCATATCTCTTGTATACTTCGCTTGGTTGATGAAAATTTCATTATCCTGCTGCTTCACTTGAAGACCTAGAAAGCAGCTCATCAAGCCAATCATCGACATTTCATATTTGGTCTTCATCAACTCTCCAAACTTCTCGCTAAGCGACTGGTTTGGTGACCCAAATATGATGTCGTCCACATAGATCTGGACCAAAGCATATCTTCTCCATGGTTGATGGTGAAGAGAGTCCGATCTATCTTCCCTTTGTGGAATCCATTATCCACTAGGAATTGAGATAGTGTATCATACCAAGCTCTGGGAGCTTGCTTCAACCCATACAGGGCTTTCTTCAAGCGATACACTATATCTCCCTGCTCGAAACCCGGTGGCTGCTCCACATACACTTCTTCCTTGAGTTCACCGTTGAGGAACGCGCTCTTTACATCCATTTGATAGACTTTGAACTTCTTGGCTGCTGCATAGGCTAGAAACAATCTGATAGCTTCAAGCCGTGCCACTGGAGCGAAGGTTTCGTCAAAGTCGATTCCTTCCTCTTGGCAGTAGCCTTTGGCAACAAGTCGCGCCTTGTTCCTCACTACGTTGTGGTCCTCGTCCGTCTTGTTCTTGAACACCCATTTGGTGCCAATAACGTGCTGGAATTTGGGACGATCCACGAGGTACCATACGTCGTTCCTGGTGAATTGATGATCAGCTCCTCTTGCATGGCGATCACCCAGTTAGAGTCGGCTAGGGCTTCCTCTACGCTTGATGGCTCAATGTGATAGGATACGGCCCAACTACTAGGCCTAACAATAAAGCTCGGCCCACGTAGTTAGGCCCACGAGAAGCGGTTCAGCCAAAAGTAGAAGACTCGGATTCAGGCCCAAGAATAGGCCCAACTCGAAGCCCGATTATTATTAGGGAAAAACCCTAATTACTTGTATAAATAGATGTTAGATAAGGGTTAGAGGGGATGGACACACTCTTTTGTACTCTACACGAGAAACCCTAAATAAAATACCGCCGCTCTTTTTTTTCCCGTGGACGTAGATTTACTCCGGTAGATCGAACCACGTAAATCCTTCGTCTCTCTTTCAATCTTTCGTTTAATCCTTCGTTTCGATTATTGTCTTATGAAAATATGATTCATCACTGGCGCCGTCTGTGGGAATCGATAAATTTTGTGTTTCGAATCAATGTTTTCATGGGCAATTAATCGTCACGGGAAGAACGCACAAGGGCGGAGAGAGAAAACTACAGAGCAACGCCGCTAGCATCTCTGAGATTTTCTCTAAATTGTTGATGATGGCCTCTAATTGGCGGCAATCAAATGCAACCACCACAATTTTCCAAGAGAAGAATAACAACATATGAAGGTCAATACACGGAGTAGAGCATCGGCAGTGCAACATCACCGCCGAAAACAGCAAACCGGAGTAATCGCCACCACGGCCTCCACCGTCGACGATGACGATGGCTGCTGCAACTCCTCTGTCGCCGCAAAACAACCTCGAACGCGCGACGGACCTTCGCCGCTTCCTCATCCACCTCGGCCTTTGCCCGCACCACTGCCCACTCGGGCCCTCGCTCGAAGTGCCACCGAGAGCTCCACTCCGAAGAACACACGAAGCTTTGCCGCTGCTACTGCCGAACGACGCCGACACTACTATATGCGATGCCTACTACACCTCCATTCCAAAGAGAGCAAGTTGATCTGGAGGAGAACAAACACTGGGGCCCTTCTAAAGATGCAGACGCCATCCAAGTTGTACCACCACCTCAGCCAATCAAATTATGTTATGTGAATGGAATTCCATTGATCTTCAATTCTTCAATTGAAAATCAATTTATGAATTTTCCAGCAACAAGAAAACGATGTCGGCAATCAAGTCCGACTACCAAAGGACGAGAACCCACCACCTCTTCCTCGCGTGCGCCTCCGACAGTTCTGACGAACTCATCTCTCAGCTCGTCTCCGACCTCGAATCGGTCAACAGCGACGAGCGAAGTGCCAAGCAGCTCCTAGCCTTCACCCCGCCGCACCCCGAACGCGATCGTATCTCATTCAATCTCTGGGCTACGGCTTGACAGGGATGAAGCTCTACATCATCGAGCTCGCGTGGATGGTCAACAACCTCCATCTAAAACTCTCACTAAGGAAAAACACCGCCACCATGCTGTCCAGCCCCAACCGCCGCGCGAACTGCAGCTGCGGCCATATGGAGCGCTGTCAATCCGCCGCCATTGTCCAGGTGACTGATGTCCTCCCCCGGCTCCGCCAGCAGCTGCACGCATTACTCGGAACCGATGCCCGAGACGAAGAGCAGGGCGGTACTACGGCCGAATGCAGAACGTCTCCGCCATGAGCTCCCTCACCAGTTCCTCAGCTCGTACAGTCTCTGAAAGATTACGCTCTCTCGCCTGCGCCTTCCTCGGCCGGAAGAATTGTTCAAACTTCCGATGTGCTATTCGGAGATATGCATAGGAGTTCTAAACTTCACCGCTACGGAACCAATCCGACAATAACAGTTCAAGCTCAAAGCAGAGACGCTAGCGCAATGACGCCGATCAAACACCATGCTATTCTCACCTCCACCGGTCGAGCTGTTGTCTTACCCACTACCGAAGTAGGAATTGGTGCGGCAGCGCCTCCTCTGCGGCAACTTTTCAACCTCAGTGCAAGCAGAACTCATCGTCGCCGTTACCACACCACCATCAACAGCTGATCCGGAACGGCTTGCGGGAGTGGAAAGAGACGTCGACAACGATCACCTTCTCCTCGCCGACAATAGGGGAGAAGAACGTCCACATCTTCAACGAGATGTGGACCTCGGCGGTGGCACTTCGGACATCTCCATCCCACGGCCGATCTCCAGCTCTGACGCACTCCGCCGTCGAGGCCCACTCTGGCCCACTGGCGAGAACCACCCCGGCGCCGAGCTCCACTTACTCCGCTGTCGAGCTAAACCTTGACAAGAACGGCTTCGCTCCCCCTCGCTACTTCAATTCGGCGCGCGCTTCTTGTCGACGCCGACCTCCTGCACGCGACCGTTCCTCCTCACGATGTATGTCACCTGGAGCAAGAGAATTCCGGTGTACACATCGTGCCGCCGTCGAAGAAGACCAGATCCGCACCGAGGCCTCTCTGACAACCTTGCTGCACCGCCGACGCCGCCCTCTGCATTTCCTTCACCGACGCCTCGGTGAAGAAGAATATTGCGCAATATATAACATCAAAAAGTGGGCTGGCCAAGTACGACCTCGACGGTGTCGTCAAGGCTCCGTCGTCAGTCACCCTCAACACGCTCCAGAACTCTTACCCGTCCTCCGCCGAACGCCGATGTTGTAGACCCCGGCAACAGCCTGAGGTATTACTCCCTCTTTGACGTATAGATTGACGCTATCTTCACCGCCATATTTCCGAAGAAAGGCGTTCCTGCATTGATACAACCGAGAAGGCATGGACGAGATGGAAACAAAAATATATATATATATACCTTCACTTCTCCGCCGAGCACCTCACCCCAACACCGCCGAGCACCTCACCCCATCACGTCCCACCTCGGCAAGAGTGGGAGAGAGAAGCTCCAGCTCGGCCGGGCTTCGGCTCTCACTTGTAGCACCGCCAAGCTCCGCCTTGGCTCAACTTCCACCTCGGCTCACCTCCCCCGCAGCAGGAATCAACCATCTTCAACGATGGCCGCCGCCGAGATCCACTTCGGATCTCGCTTGCAGCTCCAATCCGGCTCCGGCTCCGGCTCCGGCCCACCTCGCCGTTGAGCTCCAGTACTCCGGCTCCTCGCCGCTGAGCTCCCGAGCTCCCCTCCAGCCCTCCGCGCAGTTGAGCTCCACTCCGGCACTCCGCCGCCGCGGTCATGAACGTCGCTGCCACCTCGACTCCGGCAAAGAAAGGAACCAACCGCCCCCATTTCAAGGCCATCGGCCCTACCGGTGGGCCGCTTAACGCCGAGGAGGCAGTCGAATTCGGTAAAGTTCACCTCAGCAGCACGACATTCACCTCGGCAACCTCCTACCCCCAAAGAGAGGGAGAGAAACTCCAGCTCGGCCTCACTCCATCGACGCCGCCGCCGAGCTTCGGCTCCCCCCCTTTTTTGCTGCCGAACTCCGGCTCCCTCCGGCATCCGCCATATATATATATATAGAGAGAGAGAGAGAGTAGCTCTACGCAGCAAGCTCTCCGCCGAGGACGGTGCAGCCGAGGTGGTCTCCTACCTCCGGATGAACTTCCTCTCACCCTTGACGGTGTTGACTTCGCCGCATGCAACCTCTTTGGATTGCTCTATGCTGCGAGTTCCATTCTGATTGCCACGTGAGAATTCCGAAGATCAAACTTGAAATCTGAATTTCATGAGATCGGTGCAGCATTTTTCCATGCATGCCAATGGATCAAATAAGCTTTCCGGTGATGCTCTCATGTTGGACAGTGTCTATGTATAAAATAAATGGAGCTAACCAAGCCCATGTTTTGCAACTCCGAACTCAAGCGACGCCATCTCCCACCTCGGCATAAGAAGTTGGGTGGACATGAGATGACGAAGAATTCCTCCATCGGAATCTCAGGCTTCCTCCATCGGAATTTCACCTCAAGAGGTACTATGCATAGGAGTAGAGAGTTCATATTTTGAGTCAGTCTTTTAAGCCTTTGTCTTTTGAGTCAAGTCTTTGTCGAGTCAGTCCGGTCACGCATATTCTACTACCTATGCATACCACCCCACATCTACTCTCCACACTATCCTGACGAGGAAAGTGTGTTACCCTAGAGACACGCATCTCGGGTATGTAAATAATATAATAAACGCGTATGAGGAGCCCACTCCTACCGATACTTCTCGGCAAACATGGAGAGTGAAGCACGATTAATTTCGGCCACTTGAGGAGCCCACTCCTACCGATACTTCTCGGCAAACATGGAGACTAAAGCCCGATTCACTTCGGCCAAAAGCCCGATTAATTTCGGCCAAACATATAAGCCCAAGTTTGCTTCGGCCAACACTTAAGCCCGATTTATTTCGGCCACTAAGCCCGATTCATTTCGGCCACTAAAGCCCGATTCATTTCGGCCAACTAAGCCCGATTCATTTCGGCCACTAAGCCCGATACATTTCGGCCACCTAAGCCCGATTCACATCGGCCATCAAATCCGGATTTATTTCGGGATGAACGAGCAAGAATTACGAGGAAGAAGTGCCTAACTTCGGCTATGAACGGCGACACAGCTTTCGTTTTATCGTTTGGCTACAGCGCATGAAGACGCAATCAACAAAAATAAAAAATTTTCAGTCAAAAAAGCGAGAGAATACATCATTTGCGGAGTGATCATAGAAAAGGGAAGGGGAAAAGTAAGGAAGGGATCCACTGGCCCCTCCTTGCCCGCTGGCTTGCTCCTGCCCGGGAGCGCCCTTAAGCTGCGCCGCCTCCCCGCCCGTATGCTCGCCAGCTAGCCCCTGCCCGGGAGCATCCTTCTGCTGCGCCACCTTCTTACCCGTGGTCTCCACCTCCACCACCCCGAGCTCCGCTATGGCTTTAACGAGGTCAGTGTATTCATCCACGTCACAAGCCATAACAGTTTCTGGCGTGAGCAGTTCGTCAGACGCACAAAGCTTCTTCAGCAAGGGCGCGGAAGAAGTGAAACCCACGATGGTGGACGCATAGCTCGCTAGCATATCCTCGTCAGACCGCCGTTTATATCCGAACTAGGACACATCAATGTCAGGGTACTTCTTCGCCACTGCGTCCAGGTTATCCGCCGTCATCGGGATCGATAACAGTGATCCCAACTTGCTGGCCAAGTCGGAGAAGTAATTGGATCGCAGTACCTTCTCCATTACGGCCTGTATCACCCCGGCCTGCGAACCCAACAGCTCGGCCTCACGAGCCTTCGATGTAGCCACTTCGGCCTCCAACGCAGCTATAGTTTCGGCCTGAGCGGCCACCTTCCCCCTCGTCGATTCCATGGTGGCCTGAAGGTCCACTATCTCGGCTTCTTTCTCCCGCAGTTCGCGCAAGAGCCTGTGCTTATCAACAGCAATCGTGTCCCGCACCTCGGCCAGCGAGGCAAACTGTACAGCCGCGCAGCGAAGATATTCAGCTACGCGATTCAGCTCGCCACACACTTGCTCAGTGCCCTGCACCACCATGCCAACTCAGAACACATTCACTGATCAACAAGAACAAAATTAAAGGCAATACTACTCACCTCGGGGAATTCAGGCAGAGGCCGATTTGCCCCTACATCGAAGCAATCGCCAACCACGTCAGCCGACAGCGGCTCCTTCCCTTCACGTCGCTTAGGGCTGACGAGGGGAGGTGACTCCGTCACTGGGACTGTCTTATCCGAGGAGGCGTGGGTTCTCTCTGATGACTCCGCCACCAGATCGCTGGTCGAATACACCATGGTCCTCTTCCGTTTGTTCTTGTTCGATGGAGGAGGGGGTGGTGGAGCAACCGGAGTAAATGCCACTAAAAAAAAAAAAAAAGAGGAGAACAAACGGAAGAAGTCAGTACAACCGAAGAGAATAAAGCTAGAAAAGAAGCAAGGCAGAAATCAGTGCTGTTATTACGTCCCGAACTAAAAGAACCTCACCCCTCCCCGGAGCCAATAAAATGGCTGGATCATTGGGACCTAGTTCGGCCCGCACGAGATCGGACTCGACAAATCTCTCTTTTACAGTCCCACAGCCATCTAAGATCGGCATGAAGTTGGTGATTACATCCTGAGAGAGCCACCCCTCGACCTTACTGGTCTTCCACTCGAACTGCAACGCGCCACCGAACTGACAGAAGAAAAATTTCCTCTTCCAGTCCCCCCGGACTTTATTCTCCACCTCAGCTCGCAGTAGGCGACGTGGAGAGAGGTAAAACCAGCTATCCCTATTTCTCAAAGAAAAGTAATGGGCCACCAGCCCGGCCGTCACCTGAAAGTTCTGCCGATGAGAGAGGACGCCAAGGGCGGTTATATGGTAAAAGGAATTGGGGGTTAGTTGAGATATAGGCGCACCGAGACGCGATTCTATCGCATTGTAAACTGAAGGATACGGAACACGAAGACCACACCGGAGTGAGTCTTCGTAAACCGCAACAAACCCTACCGGTTGCCAGCAGGCCCTATCTACTGGCCGAGGAACAGCAAGGATGGTGGAGGGAGGGAATCCGTAAGTGTTATTGATCCGAATCAAATCCTCGGAGTTCAATGAGGATTGATAATCCCTAACCTTCCCGCCTATCGCCCTTCCCCGATCGGGAAACCCTACATCTAAGCCGGAAATGTTGGGAGGACAGGCAGACACCACCTCTAGCCTAACCAGCCCGTCGGAAAGCCCCGCAGAAGAAGAAGTAGCCGGAATCAGAGAAGGAGAAGAAGTCATGATCACTCACTTGATTTCGCAGGTGGGGGTCGAGTCGTCGGAGAGGATAGCAACGTCGGAGAAGATGAACAATAGGAGGGCAAAGTTTGCTTTCGATTTCACGGAATAGCAGAAGAGTGGGAGGTATGGGAGAAGCCACCTTTTACCCTACAGCGATACCCTATATTCCACCTCGGCCTCGACGAAACGGTTCTGTGTTCATCCAGTTCGGCCCATATCCTCCAGTTCGGCACACACCATCCAGTTCGGTCCACATACTCCAGTTCGACTTACACCATCCAGTTCGCTCCACACACTCCAGTTCGGTCTAACATACTTCATTTCTCCCAAATACTCCAGTTCGGCCCGCATCATCCAGTTCGGCCCAAATACTCCAGTTCGGCCCATATCATCCAGTTCGGTCCAAATACCCCAGTTCGGCTTACATCATCTAGTTCGCTCCACATACTCCAGTTCGGTCAACATTCTCCAGTTCGGTCCACCTAGTCCAGTTCGGACCACATCCCCCAGTTCGGGAAACTCAACTATGTCATCATCACCATCGCATCCTCGCTTCTACGTCTTTTTGGGAGGGGATGTGATAGGATACGGCCCAACTACTAGGCCTAACAATAAAGCTCGGCCCACGTAGTTAGGCCCACGAGAAGCGGTTCAGCCAAAAGTAGAAGACTCGGATTCAGGCCCAAGAATAGGCCCAACTCGAAGCCCGATTATTATTAGGGAAAAACCCTAATTACTTGTATAAATAGATGTTAGATAAGGGTTAGAGGGGATGGACACACTCTTTTGTACTCTACACGAGAAACCCTAAATAAAATACCGCCGCTCTTTCTTTTCCCGTGGACGTAGATTTACTCCGGTAGATCGAACCACGTAAATCCTTGACTCCTGGTCACTACACCCTTGGATGGATCTCCAATGATTTGACTTGGTGAGTGATCTTTGAGCCACGCTCGCTTGGATCCGCCAGCTTCATCTTCATCTTCTTCTTTGCCGCTCGCTTCATTATCTAAAGCGACTGGATTGGGTGCTTGGCCTGCACTAGCTTCAGGAATCTTGGGGGCAACTTCGACTTCTCCTTTGGGATTCTGCTCGCTTGAGTCCTTGATCTCATCATCTTCATCGAGCACGTCCCAAGTGAGTTGATTTGAGGGTTCCTTGCTTTGATCCTTATCATTCGCTTGAGCCTGTTCCTGTGGAAGACTTAAAGAAGATTCATCAAATACGACATGGGGTGATTCCTCCACAATTAGGGTTTTACAGTTGAACACTCTGTAGGCTTTACTAGATGTTGAGTATCCTAAAAATACTCCTTCATCAGCTTTGCTTTCAAAAGCTTTCAACTGTGACTTCCCATTGTTGTGAATGAAGACCCTACAACCAAAAATATGGAAATAAGATATGTTAGGAATTCTCCCTGTCCATATTTCATATGGTGTTTTGTCGTGCCGTTTGTTGAGAAGCGTTCTATTCTGCGTGTAGCATGCTGTGTTGGCAGCTTCAGCCCAATACTTCATCGGAAGCTTCGAGTCAGCAATCATGGTGCGAACGTCTTCTTTGATGATTCGATTTCTTCTTTCAGCAACTCCATTCTGCTGAGGAGTGCGTGCTGAAGAAGTCTGATGTGCTATGCCATGCTCCGTGCAGTACGCTTCAATTGTAGAGTTCAAGAACTCTGTGCCTTTGTCGGAGCGGATTGTCACAATAGCTTGATTCTTTTCCACAGCCAATCGCTTAAGTAGTTGTGGCAGTTTGGTCAGTGTCTCCTTCTTGCTGAAGAGGAATACAACCCAAGTGTAGCGAGAGAAGTCGTCGACTACAACTAGAGTGTACTTCCTTCCATTTACACTAACTGGAGTAACTGGACCAAACAGATCCATGTGAAGCAGTTCGAGCACTCGCTTTGATGAAGCTTCTTCAAGACTGGCGAAGTGCTTCTTCGTCTGCTTCCCTTGTTGGCATGGTGAGCATGGATGGTCTTTGATGAAGACTCCATTCGGTATGCCTTGCACCAAACCCTTTCGAGCTAAGCGATTGATGGCTTTGAAGTTGAGGTGGTTCAAGCGTCTGTGCCATAGCCATCCAATTTCTGTAGCTTTTCTTGCAACTAGGCAAGTTTCCTCTTTGCAGCTGTCCCATTGTGCTATGTAGACGTTCCTTTGCCTAATTCCAGTGAGCACAATCTGAGACGTGAGTTTGCCCTTCACAATGCACTTGTTGGAGATGAACTCCACCCTGTACCCCTTATCACAAAACTGTGAAATGGACAGTAGGTTGTGCTTGAGTCCTTCCACATAGGAGACTTCTTCAATTGTGAGCTTTCCAACTTTCAGTGTGCCATATCCCCTGGTGCTTCCTCGAGAGTTGTCACCAAAGGTTACGTGTGGACCCTTCTTCTCTATGTAGTTGTGAAGTAGAGCTTTCATGCCGGTCATGTGTCTTGAACATCCACTGTCCAAGTACCATACTTGTTGACCCTCACTCGGCATGGGATCCACGGCGCTCACCTGCAATTAGACAGATTTTGGTACCCAAATCAGTTTGGGCCCTTGCAGGTTAGTTCCCTTAGGTACCCACACTTGCTTCACTCTCTTTTGAGATGAAGCTTGTGTCTTGGACCTCTCGACCTTAGAAAACTGTGAATTCTGCCTTAGAGCAGTTTCACACGTGCAACAGTGTGTGCAAGAGGGGTAGCGGCTCGCTTTAGACCTACCTATGCTCTTCCCATTTTGCTTATATCCTGAAGCGACTCGCTTCGGATTAGCTCTGGGTTTAGAGACTGACTTAGGGTTTCTAGTCTGTCGAAGCGGCTCGCTTGGTTTCCTCGAAGCGGTCCATCTAGGGTTTTGGCCCTGACTCACTTGAGAAACCTTGGGAATCTGAAGCGACCCAGTGGAAGCTTCAAAATCTTCCCCCTCAACTTTAGTCCGGTTGGACCATCTCCAGTCCGGATAACGTGACACATAGACATTACTCCTCTTTTTAGGAGGTAGATCCTTTGTCTCTCGTGTCTTGGCTTGAGACTTAGAAGCTTAAACAGTTCTCCCTTTACCCTTGGATTGGTAAGACTTAGCATGTTGAGTGCTAGAGACTATTGAACTTTGCTTGCCCTTAGGATCTGCCCTTAAAGATATAGACATCTTCATAGGCTTCCTTTTAGGGTTCTCAGCCATTTCGCCTTTATCTTTGTTAGTGGTCGCTTTGGATGCAGTGGGCAATTCCAAAGTGACTGATGGTGTAGTGTGAGATGCACCAACAAAGACAGTCGGCTTGGGAGGTCCACCCTCATATCCAAGGCCAGCTTTCCTACCAAAAGGTAGAAGCGAGCCCTCTAGTGCCTGCCTAGCATATGATGCTTTGTTCAAGTTGGCAACTAGAGCGGACTGGGTTTCATACCTTCCCTCCAAGCTTTGATGTCTAGCGAAGAGATCCTCGAACTTACTAGTCATAGCCCTTAAATTATGTTTGACTTCGTCAAGTTCACGGGCTAGCTTTCGGTTCTCCTTCTCGCTTTGAGACAGAGCTTGTTTTACCACTTCGTGGTCGCTTGACAATTTCTGGTGTTTGTCAAACAACTCACTCCATGAAGAGGATTGTTCTTCCTCATTGACAGTGTGTGCTAGTGTAATTGAAGTGATTGAAGGATAGAAGAATACCTCTCCTGTTTCTTCGTCGGTGAGCGCCATAAATCCAAGATCCTCACCATCACTGGAGTTTGGATCTGTGAATGCATCTGAGTCGCTTGGTGGATCTTCAGTTGTAGCGACCGGCACTTCACTTGCTACGAGCGCTCGCCTTGGAGCATCCCTCTTGGCCTTCAATTCCTCGCGCTCTTTAGCACTGAGCTTTGGGCAATCGGATTTGTAGTGGCCCATCTTGTGGCAGTGGTAACACTCCACTTCCATCATGTCGCGCGGGATCGTCTTGGTCGTCTCTTCTCTCTTTCCTTTTCCTTCTCGAGCATCAGTGCTCCTCCCTTTGTACTGCTTGTAGAATCTTTTGTACTTGCCCACTCGAGAGTTCATTTTGTTGAAGTTCTTGGATAGGAACGCAATGTGTTCTTCCAACTCTTCCCTCGTCATCTTGGCTAGCGACTGCTCGCTTGGCCCTTCGGCAGCTTTAAATGCTACTCCTTTTGACGTCGTGGGAGCTTCATCCTCTTCGTCGAGGTTCATTCGATTCAGATCGAATTCATGAGCTTTGAGTTCGGAAAACAGAATCTCCGGTGTGAGCTTTGATAGATCCTTGGTTGCTAGGTACAACTCCTTCATTGTCTGCCACTTCCTTGTGAGAGCTCGGACAATTTTCAGGTTGACTTCCTTATCTGTGAGTTCCTTCCCAAGCGAGTTGAGAGTTGCAGTGATGTTGGTAACTCTCAGCTCGAATGCGTCGATGGATTCTCCTGGCTTCATTATCAGGCTTTCAAACTCCCGCATTTGTACGGCGAGCTTGTTTTCTTTGATTTTGTCTGTGCCTTGAGAAATGTGGGCTAGGGTTTCCCACATTTCTTTTGCAGTCGCGCACTTCCTTATCCTTGGTAGATAAGCGTCTGACACGGTGCTCTGCATCGTGTGGCATGCAATTTTGTCGAGGTTGGCAACTTTGAAGTCATTTGGAGTATACTCATCCTTATCCTTTTCCACGTATTGTTGACGAACGTGGGCTGGACGACCTTCAGCGGCTGGAACATCCACAGATATGGCTTTCTTGATCTCGATTGGTCCGTCCTCAATGACCTCCCACATTCGGTCGGGGATGGAACACAGGAAGCTCTCGACTCGGAAGCTCCAGATCTCATAGCCTTCAATGGAAAACTGTGGAAGACTAGAAGCACTGTATGTAGACATGGCAAACAGTCAGTAGTATATGCAGTATGCGTGGGTGAGGTTTTGATGCACTTAGGAAAATAGGATCCGGTTCAGTGAGACAACGTGAAGCGAGTGGTGGCTCGCTTCAGGTATGCAAAGCAGAGGCTCGAAAGAACCGCTGCTCTGATACCACTTGTTGGTCCCGGTTTGTTAATAGGAAAATACGTAGAGGGGGGGGGGGGGGTGAATACGTATTTTGAAGTTTTTCAACGTCAAATCCCTTAACTCAGAGTAACAAGTAAAGAGCTCGCTTGAAACTTAAGACCTAGCTGAAGCTAGATCTACAGTACGTAGCTTGCCTGCTTGACCGAAGTGAGCACTTGATCAAGAGGGAGTCTTTACTCGTATGTGCGGAATTTGGTGAGCTAAAAATCTTTCCTAAGTATTTAAAACTTCCAGATTAGGTTTGTTTAGATGCAATATGCAATGGATAATCAAACAAGTAAGAGTTTAGGGTTAAAGAGATACGACACAGAGAATTATAGTGGTTCGGAGATAACGCTCCTACGTCCACTTTGTTGCACGACGGCAACCGTTCTTTTCACTCAAGAACTTTAAGATTTCGGGCTCTTCAAAAGCCTGGTCAAGATCGAGCTTCACTCACTTGGATCTGACAAATGCTGGGTGATTCCGGGTTCACACCAAAAACCTAACTAGACTGGAAGCTTCACTCGCTTCAGTCGGACAGACAGGGAGATTACGGGCTCTCCTTACAGCCTAGCTTCGATCGAGCTTTACACGAACGATGTAAGTGTGAGCTTGGATCTAAACTCTATGATCGAGGCTTCTCCAATCGATGAAAGAAGGGCCTTGGATCGAAACAACCTAATGACGACTCAAAAACCTAACAGACAGATTTAGGGTTTTTGGTTGACGAACACACTGTGAAGAACTCTTTACAATAGATGCAAAGATTGGCTAGAGTACTTCTTCTAAGCTTGGATATGTGAAGTGGGCTTAGACTCTATGTGTGAAGGTTGTGAAGACGAGTTCCGATGAACTGGAAACTCGGAGAACACTTGGAAACAAAGACTCGAAGATTTGCTCGAAGGCTTGGGAGTGTTTGTTTGCTGTAGGCTCGAATGCACAAGTAGTGTTCTACTTCTCTTCGTCTTCATCCTTCACTATTTATGGGCGGAGAGATGGCCAAGATCCGTTGCTTGGTTGGTGGCCTTGTCCCTCCTCCTCTCGACAGTACTTGCTCAGGCTGTCACCTTTTCAGACGTCCAGTTTTGGCATTTTGCCAAAATTGGCTAACTTACAAGGTTAACAGTAACTGGAGCGAGCCAGTACTGTTGCGGCGCCTTTTTCGGCCTGGCAGTCAACTCTTCCGCTCCACTCCGCTTTCGACACGTGGAGATCTTGTAATTAATGCTCCGATCTCCTGTTGACTGGAGTTCAAAATATGGGCGGGAGTCGCGCTGTCGCTTTCTGGTAGGTAGTGGCTCGCTTCGCTTTGAAGTTGTAGCGGCCGCTCTGAAGTGAGTCGCTTCACGGTCATATTTGTAGTGAGTCACTTGATAAATAAATTTCCTGAGACACTACTTAATTAAGTGTTGACTCGCGTTGACTCGCTTCGGCTTTTCTTTGTAGCGCATGCTTCGCTTCGCTTTGGTGGGTTCACTTGATTCCACTGTAGCGCTTGCTTCGCTTCGCTTTGGCTTTGAACTGTAGCGCTCGCTTCGCTTCGCTTTGGCAGACTCGCTTTGAATCTACTGTAGCGATCGCTTCGCTACACTATTCTTCGGCACGCTTCACTTCGGCTTGCTAGACTTGCTTCGCTTCGAAAAACACACTCAAGCGAGTGGCCTTCACTTGAAATTTTGAAGCCTAAAATCTAAGCAAAATAAAGAGCCATCCTAACAGAGTAGGCTTAGAAAAATTCTAACTTATCAACTACATCAAAATGGGTCGCTTGGGAACAGGACACTTGGGGTTTTGGGATCCAATCAAAACAAATGACTTCATTCATCAAATGTCCCACGTAGTTCCCCCTTAACAAATTGGTCCTTAACAATTCCCAACACAGTGCCTTTTAGATAGCGAAGGATTCGCTTGGCAGCTTCAAAGTGGCTAAGCTTGGGATTGCTTTGGAAGCGAGCACATACTCCAACTGCAAACGCAATATCTGGTCTGCTTGCAGTGAGATAGAGAAGAGATCCGATCAAGGTTCGATAGTCTGTAGCATCCACAGACTTCCCTTCTAGGTTTGGCTCCATCTTCCAGTTGGTATTCATCGGAATTTTCACAGCTTTAGCATGCTGAACACCAAACTTGGCAAGCATATCTCGAGTATACTTTGCTTGATTGATGAAAATCCCATCATCTTGCTACTTCACTTGGAGACATAGGAAGCAACTCATCAATCATATCATTGACATTTCATACTTGGTCTTCATCAGCTCTCTAAACTTCTCGGTAAACGACTAGTTTGGTGAACCAAATATGATGTCGTCGATGTAGATCTGGTCCCATAGCATGTCTTCTCCATCATTGATGGTGAAGAGAGTCCGATCTATTTTTTCCTTTGCGGAATCCATTATCCACTAGGAATTGAGTTGCGTATCATACTACGCTCTAGGTGCTTGCTTCAATCCATACAAGGCCTTCTTCAATCGATAAACCTTATCTCCTTGCTCGAAACCCGGTGGCTGCTCCACGTACACTTCTTCTTTGAGCTCTCCATTGAAAAACGCACTCTTGACGTCCATTTAATAGACCTTGAATTTCTTAACCGCTGCATAGGCAAGAAATAGTCTAATGGCTTCAAGCCTGGCCACTAGAGCGAAGGTCTCATCGAAATCGATTCCTTCCTCTTGGCAGTAACCCTTGGCAATGAGTAGAGCTTTATTTCTCACGACGTTGTGGTCTTCGTCCGTTTTGTTCTTGAACATCCACTTGGTGCCAATCACATGCTGGAACTTAGGACGATCCACAAGATACCATACGTCGTTTCTGATGAATTTGTTGAGCTCTTCTTGCATGGCGATCACCCAATTTGAATCTGCTAGAGCTTCCTCCACGCTTGCCGGCTCGATATTGGATAGAAAGAAACTGAACATGGTACTTTCTCCAATCACTTGGCTTCTAGTCACCACGCCTTTGGAAAGATCTCCAATGATTTGGCTAGGTGAATGATCTTTGAGCCACGCACGCTTAGAACCTCCAGCTTCTGCTTCTTCTTCATGATGGATTTGTATACTAGAAAGTAGGCCTTTTAGCTTGTATGGATGTGTTGTCCATAACCACCAACAATCTCCTATCTGATTAAGTATGAATTGTCATCCATGCATCAAACATCTATCCATTATCTCAAAGTTGTAGGCTTTATGGTGTGTTGTAGATCACAGAAGACCATAGTTGCCGGTTCCTCTAGAGATAAAAAAAGGGTATCACAGTTGAGACAGTTCTGGATATAACTGTCGGTTGGGGCTGTAGTATAGGCTGCATAGGTAGCTTGTCTTGGCTACTTGTCTATGCTAGTACGTGCGTGTACTGATAGGATCACAGCGAGGTGCATTCTTCTATTCTGACCTATGTAGAAAGAACAAGACCTCGGTGACTTAAGATGAACCTTAACTCTAGTTGAATCCTAAGGGTGTATAGTTGTAGTCTGCTTCTTTGACTTACCATGGGTGAGAGTTCAGAGTATCTGCAACTCAACATGCTCCGTATCTTGGGAAGCAACTACAACTAGTACGACTCTTAGTGTAACTGCAACAAAGCACCATATCCTGGTAGAACAGGTTGATCACATCCCCTGAGGAATTCATTAAGGATTATCATACCAAACCCTGCAGGTGGATTAATTTTCAGTATGATGAATAAGGAATGAATGGTACTACTCAGGAATAAAGAAGTTGAATAACACGAGCAGTCAGAAGCTCTAAGTTAATCAACGGATGTGGGATATCTTAAATATGGGGGTCGCTAAGTCTAATACTAGCCCTGAACTCAACAGGGGTAAAACAGGTAATTCAGTACTATTACTCTAGTGGAATGTTTTAGTACTTATGGACTAAATTATACTCTGGGCTGAGTATGGAGAATTTAGCCATTGGGAGGCCTCGGTTCACCACCTAGTAGATCCCTGATCTGGCCCAAAAAGCTCAACACGCCACAGTATAAGGAATAAGTGGGCCGCCACATAGTTGGGCCCAGTTTGGGCGCCAATTCTGCTAAGTGGACGCCAGTCCATGTGTTGCAGGCCTGGCCTGCAACTTAAGCCCAAGTCTCACTTGGTCTCCTCTATATATACCCCCTCAAGGTCTTGTTTAACCTAACAGTCTAGAATATACGAGTGCACTTAAATATTCTAAACAAGAAAGGGAGGCTAGGGTTAGAGAGAGAGAGACGCGTGACCGTGAGCAGAGCATAACGGCAGTTCCCGTTTCCATTGCTGATTTTGAGGTTCGTTGTCCATCCAATGTCAGAATCGAGCAGGGATACAGATCAGAAGATCTATTCGCGAGTTCTCTTCTACCTTGAGGTAATCGATCTAAACACCCTATGATTCCGCACTTAAATTCATAGGAACATGATAGGATTATATCAATAGTTAGATATCCAAAATAGATCCTTGGGTGAACCGATCTTCACCGATCAGTATATGGTTCCTTCACTTCAAGGGGGTCGCTTCCTTCTCCATCTGAAGCGACCGAAGTGGGTACTTGGCCTTCAGTCTCTTCATTGACTTTGGGGGCAGCTTCAACCTTCTCTTGAGCAATTTGATCACTTGAATCTTTGACTTCTTCATCATCTTCAAGCATGTCCCATGCCAAAGGATTGATGGGCTCCTCGGTTGAAATCTTGCCATTCGCTTGAATCTGTTCCTGTGGAATACTCAAAGTAGATTCATCAAATACAACATGGGGTGATTCCTCCACAATTAGGGTTTTGCAGTTGAACACCCTGTAAGCTTTGCTAGATGTAGAATATCCTAAGAATATTCCTTCATCCGCTTTGCTTTCAAAGGCTTTCAATTGTGACTTCCCATTATTGTGAATGAAGACCCGACAACCAAAAATATGGAAATAAGAAATGTTAGGAATTCTCCTTATCCATATTTCATATGGTGCCTTGTCGAAGCGTTTGTTGAGAAGCGTCCGATTCTGAGTGTAGCATGCGGTGTTAGCCGCTTCAGCCCAGTATTTCATTGGAAGCTTCGAATCTGCAATCATAGTGCGAACAACTTCTTTGATGATTCGATTTCTTCTTCCAGCAACTCCATTCTGCTGGGGTGTGCGCGCTACAGATGTTTGGTGTGCTATCCCATGCTTCGTGCAGTATGCTTCAATTGTATAATTGAGAAATTCTGTGCCTTTGTCGGAGCGAATGGTAGCAATCGCTTGATTTTTCTCCACAGCGAGGTGCTTGAGCAGTTGAGGTAGTTTGGACAACGTCTCCTTTTTGCTAAAGAGAAATACAAGGGAATCTGTACAAGGTAAAACATGGTGAACCAAATTGAAATAATCTAAAAATATTATCTATGGCTCTACAGAAAACCCTATACTTTTCATTACAAAACCAATAAACCGGAAAAAGATGGATTATTTTCTTCCATTGACGCTTACTGGAGTGACTGGTCCAAACAAATCCATGTGTAGTAGCTCCAGCACTCGCTTGGAAGATGCTTCTTCTAAGCTGTCGAAGGGCTTCTTCGTCTGCTTCACTCGTTGGCATGGTGAGCAAGTATGGTCTTTGACGAAGACCTCATTTGGGATGCCCTTCACCAAACTCTTACGAGCTAAGCGATTGATTGTCTTGAAATTGAGATGGCTTAAGCGTCGGTGCCATAGCCATCCAGTTTCAGTTGCACTTGTAGCGACCAAACATGTATCTTCATTGCAGCTCTCCCATTGCGCTATGTAAACATTTCTTCGTCGTAATCCAGTGAGCGCAATCTGGGATGTGAGTTTGCTCTTCACAATGCACTTGTTGGAGATGAACTCCACCTTGTATCCTTTATCACAGAACTGTGAAATGGATAGCAAGTTGTGCTTTAGTCCTTCCACATAGGAGCCTTCTTCAATTCTGAGCTTTCCTATCTTCAGTACGCCGTATCCCTTGGTGGTTCCTCGAGATTTGTCACCAAAGGTTACATGTGGACCCTTCTTCTCTGTGTATTCTTGAAGTAGTGCTTTCATGCCCGTCATGTGTCTTGAACATCCACTGTCCAAGTACCATATTGGTTGACCTTCACTGGGCATGAGATACACGGTGCTCACCTGCAATTAAGCCAATTTTGGTACCCAAATCAGCTTGGATCCTTGCAGGTTAGCTTTCTTAGGTACCCACACTTTCTTCACTCTCCTTTGAGTGTTCGCTTGTGTTTTAGGTTCCTTGGCCTTACTAGCTTGTGACTTCTGCTTGGACGCAGTTTCACATGTGCAGCAGTGTGTGCATGAGGGGTAGCGACTCGCTTGAGACCAACCTATGCTCTGGCCTTTTTGCTTATATCCTGAAGCGTCTCGCTTCGGATTAGCCGTATGCTTGGAGACTGACTTAGGGTTTCTAGTCTGGACAAGCGACTCGCTTGGTTTCTTTTGAGTAGTCAACTTAGGGTTTTGACCTTGACTCGCTTGAGAAACTTTGGAAGTTTGAAGCTTCCTCTTGGGAGCTTCAAATACTTCCCCCTCAACGTAAGAGCGGTTGGACCATCTCCAATCCGACTCACGTGACACATAGACATTACTTCTCTTCTTGAGAGGAAGATCCTTTGTCTCTAGTGTCTTCGTTTGAGACTTAGAAGCTTCAACATTCTTCCCTTTACCTTTTGATTGGTAAGCTTTAGCATTTTGAGTGCTAGGGACTGCTGAGGTAGGCTTACCGTTAGATTCCTCCCTTGAAGATATAAACATCTTCATGGGTTTCTTCTTAGGGTTCTCAAACGCTTTGCCCATGTCTTTGTTAGTGGTCACTTTGGAGGCAGTGGGCTCATCCAAAGAGACTGATGGTGTTGTGTTTGAAGCACCAATAAAGACTGTAGGCTTGGAAGGTCCACCCTCATATCCAAGACCTCCTTAACTACCAAAAGGCAGAAGTGAGTCTTCTAGTGCCTGCCTAGTGAATGAGGCTTTGTTTAAGTTGGCAACTAGTTTGGATTGGGTTTCATACCTTCCTTCCAAGCTTTTATGAGTAGCGAAGAGATCCTCGAACTTACTTGTCATAGCCCTTAAATAAATCTTGACTTCATCAAGTTCAGTGGTTAGCTTTTGGTTCTCTCTCTCGTTATCAGACATAGCTTGTTTCAACAGTTCGTGAGTGCTTGATAATATTATGGAATTTATCAAGCTGCTCACTCCATGTCGAGGAATGTATTTGCTCTTCTTGTTCGTGTGCCAGTGTAATTGAATTGATAGAAGGATAGTAGAATACCTCTCCTGTATCATCGTCAGTGAGCGCCATTAACCCTAGATCCTCTCCTTCGCTAGAGTTTGGATCTGTGAAAGCGTCTGAGTCGCTTGGCACTTCCTCGCTTGGATTGTCTAGTGGCTCGCTTGCTACCAGCGCTCGCTGGGGAGCTTCCCTCCTAGCCTTCAATTCTTCACATTCCTTGGCACTTAGCTTTGGGCACTCGGATTTGTAGTGACCCATCTTATGACAGTGGTAGCATTCCACGTCCATCACGTCCCTTGAGATCGTCTTGGTCGTCTCTTCTCGCTTTCCCTTTCCATCTCGAGCATCAGTGCTCTTTCCTTTGTATTGTTTGTAGAATCTCTTGTATTTTCCCACTCGCGAGTTCATTTTGTTGAAATTCTTTGACAAGAATGCGTAGTGCTCTTCCAGTTCCTCTCTTTTCATCTTGGCAATCGACTGGTCGCTTGGCGTTTTTGCTGCTTTGAAAGCAACTCCTTTTGATGACGTAGGACCTTCGTCTTCATCGTCCAGGCTCATTCGATTGAGATCGAATTCGTGAGCTTTAAGCTCGGAGAATAGTATCTCTGGTGAGAGCTTCGATAGATCCTTCATTGCCAAGTACAACTCCTTCATTGTCTGCCATTTCTGTGTGAGGGCACGAACAATCTTGAGGTTTACTTCCTTGTCAGTGAACTCCTTGCCAAGAGAGATGAGTGTAGCGATGAGGTTGGTGACGCGTAGCTCGAATGCGTCGATTGTCTCTCCAGACTTCATCATTAAGCTCTCGAACTCTCTCATCAGCACTGCAAGCTTGTTCTCCTTGATTTTGTCAGTGCTTCGAGAGATTAGAGCTAGGGTTTCCCACATCTCCTTTGCGGTTGTGCACTTCCTTATCCTGGGGAGATAAGCGTCTGACACAATGCTCTGCATTGTGTGGCGTGTTATATGATCTAACTTGGCGATCTTGAAGTCAATGGAAGAGTAGTCTTCTTTCGCCTTATCCACATAGTCGTGTCTGACCGTAGCTTCCTTGCCTTCTGCAGCTGGAACGTTCACCGTGATGATTTTCTTAATCTCGATAGGCCCTTCATCTATGACCTACCACATCCTATCGTGGATGGAGCATAGAAAGCTTTTGACACGAAAACTCCATATTTTGTATCCTTCAATAGAGAACTGCGGAAGATTCGATGCACTATACGTAGACATAATGAACCGTCATTAGCATTGCAATATGCGTGAGAGAGGGTTTTGATGCACTTAGGAAAATCGGATCGGTTCAGTGAGACAACGTGAAGTGAGAGGGGACTCGCTTCAGGTATGCAAAGCAGTGGCTCGAAAGAACCCCTGCTCTGATACCACTTGTTGGTCCCAGTTTGATATGGGATACACACGTAGGGGGGGGGGGGGGGGGTGAATACGTGTGTAGAAGTTTTTCAACTTCCTTTTCCCTTATCTCAGAGTAGCAAGTTTGAGTGCTCGCATCAAGTACTTAAGACCTAGCCAAGAGCTAGATCTACAGTGGAAGCTTCACTTTAGACCGAAGCGAATGCTTGATCTCGAAAGTGACTCTCTTGCGTCATGCGGAATTAGGTGAGCTAATCTTTCCTTAGTATTTAAAACTCGTTTTAAGATTGTTTATGATGCATGTGCAGTATGAATAAACAAAGCAATAAACAATGTAAAGTAGGGTTAGAGAGATACGACACCGAGGTTTATAGTGGTTTGGTGATAAAACACCTACGTCCACTTTGTTGCTTCCAGCAACAGATTCTCTTCACTCAAGAATCTTGAGGATTACGGGTTCCCCAAAAACAAAGACTGGATCGAGCTTCAATCGCTTGGATCCGACACAACAACTGGGAGATTTTAGGTTCTCCACACAAACGTCCTAGATAAGATCGAGCTCCACACAATCGAGGACTGTGCTAGCTTGGATCTACACTATACGATCGGGACTTCTACTATTGAAGAAAGTAGAGTCTTGGATCTTACAACACAACAACCTTTCGATGAACACAAAAACCTAACTAGACAGAACTAGGGTTAGGGTTTTTGGTTTTGACGAGACTCTAAATGAAGAACTCTTTACAGTGAATGCAAAGAAGGGTAGAGTTCTTCTCTAAGCTCGGATATATGAAGTAGGCTTAGATCTATGGAGTGTGAAGGTTGCGAAGACGAGTTTCGATGTTGCAGAAACTCAGAGAACACTTAAACAAAGACTCGAAGATTTGCTCGAAGGCTGTGAGTGTTTGTTTGCAGTAGGCGCTGAATGCTCAAGTAGTGTTCTACTCTTCTCCGTCTTTGACCTTCACTATTTATTGAGGGAGGGATGGGCAAGAGCCGTTTGATGGTTGGATGCTTTGTCCCTCCTTCTCTCGATAGTACTTGCCTTGACCGGTAGCTTTTCAAACGCGCCAATTTGTCTCTTTCCTGAAAATGGCTAAGAGCCAATTTTAACAGTAACTGGAGCGCCCAGTACTGTTGCGGCATCCTTGTCGGCCTGGCGGTCAACTCCGGTGCTCCATTCTTCAATTGTCATGTAGAAATACGCAATTAATGCTTCAATCTTCATTTGACTGAAGTTTGAACAAGTCGTTTAAATTGGAGCGGGAATTGAGTTGTCTCTTTCTGTTAGGTAGAGGCTCGCTTCGCTTCAGATTTGGAGTGTCCGCTTTGAATCGATTCGCTTTAAGTCATACTGTAGCGTTCCCTTGGAAATAGATTTCCCGTGCGTCCGCTTTAGTAATCGTTGACTCGCTTTGACTTTTACTGTAGCGCTCGCTTTGCTTCGCTTTAGCAGACTCGCTTTGATTCTACTGTAGCGTCTACTTCGCTTCGCCTCGCTACACTTCGGCACGTTTCGCTTCGCTTTGGTAGACTCGTTTTGCTTCAAAAACACACTCAAGCGAGTGGCCTTCGCTTGGAAATCCTGCAGTCTAAAACCTAAGCATCTAAAGCAAAATTGAAGCCATCCTAACATTATAGGCTTAGAAAAATTCTAACCTATCTACATCAAAATAGGGTCGCTTGGGAATAGGATACATAGGGGGTTTTGGGATCGAATCAAAATACATATTTATTTAAACTAAAACGTCCCGTTAAGTTCCCCCTTAACATATGATCCTGAACAATTCCCAACACATCACGGACAACAATTCAAATCCCGACGTAGAATCCACTAATTGGTCGATGCTCGGTAAAGGATAATGATCTTTAGGACATGCTTTGTTCAGATCTCTGAAATCAATGCACATCCGCCAAGTGCCCGGGTGCTTTTACTTCCCCCTCCTTCGTGGGCCTCATGTTGGGTATCTGAACTTCTGGGATTCATCCCTAAAGCGTGGAATTTTTTATCCACTGCTCCATCAATCACACCTTCTATGAGTGTCCTCATTTGCAGGAGCATTGCGGGAGAAAAGTGAGCTTCCGCATTGACGCTAGCTTCTGTTATTAGTGTTTCTTCCTTCCTTCCCCAGTGGAGAATGTTCCAAGCCTCCAGAAGCTTGTGAAGCCTCCTTTGGGTTGGCATCTAAGTTGGTAGTCATGTTTGCAAGGTTCTGCAAATTTGTTAAGAGTTTTTAGAACATTAGTCCCAGGTGCCTATAAAATAGGGCTTAAATAAATGTTTTCCTACTTAGGCAGGGCTTTGATGCATGTTGCCTATTTACACATAGAGCTTTAATAGATTTTTGCCTATTTGCATATAGGACTTGAGAGGCGTTGCCTATTTTTATAGGGCTTGATGGATGTTGCCTATTTGCATAGGGCTTGATGTATTGTGCCTAGTTACATAGGGCTTGATGAGTTTTCTGCCTATTAGATAGGGCTTACGAAGTTTTTGCCTATTAGATATGGCTTTTTGAGTTTTTGTCTATTAGATAGGGCTTTTGAGATTTTTGCCTATTAGATAGGGCTTGTGAGCTTTTTGCCTATTAGATAGGGCTGATGAGGGTTCTGCCTATTAGATAGGGCTTACGAGATTTTTGCCTATTAGATATGGCTTATGAGATTTTTGCCTATTAGATAGGGCCTATGAGGGTACTGCCTATTAGATAGGGCTTACGAGATTTTTGCCTATTAGATAAGGCTTATGAGGGTTCTGCCTATTAGATCGGGCTTACGAAATTTTTGCCTATTAGATAGGGCTTATGAGGGTTCTGCCTATTAGATAGGGTTTAAGAGATTTTTGCCTATTAGATAGGGCTTACGCGAGCATTTTAGCTCATTTGCAGAGAATTCATACCTTCCAATGTGGGGCCCCCTCATCATGGTGAGGGGGGTGACCTCGTCATTTTGGGCTCTCTGTTTTTGGTGTTTGCCTTTTGTGGTTTTCGGTTCATGATAATACAGGGGCCCATGATTGTACCATAGTGCTTCCTCTGTATTATAAATTCCTCATTACCCGCAGGCTGATTTCATGATTCATGACTTTCGGTGGAACTTTAGACTCACCAATTGTCAGGAATGAATTTGAGGGTGCTCTGGAATTGCTACAAATTCGGTTCAAACTTTCTGGAATTCTTCACAACTATCACTTCAAAGAAAAACGCAGTTTAGCCATCACAATTATTATTTCAATGAAAGCGTAGTTTAAGCATCACATCATATTTTGCAGTTTAAAGTCGAGGAAAACTCAACATAGATCAACTAATGTTATTCGCATTCAGATTTCTGCAAATCATTTAGCAAACACAGTTTACCCAGTCACTCCAGCATCAATTTTTCTTAGATTTCTCACATAAGAAAATGATAAGGAAATTTACTAACAACATTGTAACGACGAGCTAAAAATTTGTTTATGAAAGAGGAAATCAACGTCATAAACTCAGAATTTCCCACAGACGGCGCCAGTTGTTAGATCTGGGTCAAAGATTAACAACAATAATACAATTATTCACTATATTCAAAGATTTACAAAAGATATTCAAGTATAATCGATCATAGACGGGAACACAAGGAAAATCGGTGCAAGGCACCAGTCTTCATAGCTTAGCTTTCTTGAAACACCATTCCTTCACGAAAGGGGATTAAGATAGAGGCAAAACGCAAAGCGTCCAAACTATCAATCTGACCTAGTTCATGAAAAACAGGGCATAACAAGGAGGAGTTGGGACGGAATGGTAAACGCAAGGCATTCTTCCACTCGTCTGTGTATGATGGCAAGGAAGTACCTTCAAGCTCCGTCACTTTGGCCACCGTGCGCCTGCAGAACAGAGCCGGGGGAACAAAAGGGAAGGTTCCTCCGGGAAGAACCTCCGACGCTCAAGTCAGTAAGAGTACGAAAACTCTAAGGAAGAATGTTAATGGAATAGTATAGAAAAGTATAGAACTCGAACCTCCGAATGGTGAAATCACTATCTATTTATAGGTGTAAAAAGGGGTGAAAAGGTGAATGTACCGGTATGAGGAGGACAGAAAAGGAATTTTTTGGGGAATAAGATTCCCCTCGTCATTAATTTAGTGGTCCTCAACCTAAGGTACGTCGAGTCATGCGAACTGCGTGTTGGGCAGATCCCTGGGCATAGGCATATGCCTACGGGTCTGGGATAGCTTCTGCACGGGGATGGATCTGCGCAGAACCTTACAGCTTCTGTACGGGACAGGGCATCTGCCCCGAGGATAGCACCTGAGGCCTTCGATATGCAGGTCCAGTCAGCACTAAAGGACGCCACGTGGTAAGGCTTATATTAGTCCCTATCAATTCTCTTCGCGGAATGGGCTTGGAGGTACCTCCGGCATCTATGCAGAGTTCCACCGTACAGCTTTCCTTTCTAGGCGTGGTTGATAACATCGATGGAGGTTTAGTCGCCCTGATCTTGGACAGCATTCCCTGAGAGGAATATTGGAGGCTTGCTGAAGGATGTTCTTCGGACCTTCTAATTCAGAAGGCAGCAGCCTCTGAGCTTCAGGTGCGATTCCAAAAATGTATTATTTATGCCTCTTTTAACTTAGGCTTCTCGCATTTATATAGCCTTTATGTTACAGGCTGCTAGTTGTCTCTCTATGCTGGGTGTTCGGGCGTTAGCCTTCAATCATGTGCAGGACATTTATCCCAGTCTGAGAAGAGCAGGAAACAACTCCAAGCCGAAGTTCACCGTCTCAACAAGTCTTTGCAGGATCGTGAGAAACAATGCTTTGTCCTTGGCAGGCGCATGTCTTCTCTTGCTGAGCTGGTGGGGGAGTTTGACAAAGCTTTAAAGGCCTCCTTAGATCGGATGACGGAGATGCAGGGTGTCTACACAGCCGAAACGGAACAATTGGTGCATCTTCATGAGCAGGAGTTAGAGCGCTCGCAAACCTCCTCTTACAATCAAGGAACAAGGACAGGTTTGGATCAGAGTACATCTTCGGGAATTCAGAGTTGCAAGTTTCATCTGCTGATGACTCCTTATGGCCAAGCATTTCTAGATTCTTTGGTGCGGCATCTGCCAGAGGCGTATCTCCACTCCTCTTATTTCTGGCTTTGCATGGTCGAGCCTCTTACCGAATGGGCTGCGGCAGCGGTATTTGAGTGTTGCCAGCAATTGGGCATCCCTGAGAAGGCCGCCGCAATCAATGTGGAGACCATAGGAATCTTTGAGAAGGAGCCCAAGACTCTTGGGAGAGACCACCGCTCATTGATAGACATGAAATTTACTTGATTTTCATAGTCAAAAAGAGTCTTTTTTAAGTCTCGATTGTGTATTATTGTATGGTTTGTATGGTTTTTATTATACTGGAAAATACTATGCTTGTGGGTATTTTGTTGTGTTTTTAGGTATATTTTGAAGATAAAACCCAGAGACGAGATGAGGCAAGAAGAATCAAAGTTGAAATCCAAGGTTTGAAGGCGAGTTGAAGTCCTCTCGATGCCTCTCTCGATCAAGAGGTGTATCGAGAGGAAAGCTACTGGATTCACTACTGATTGAGAGTGTTTCAGCACCTCTCGACATCTCTCTCGATCGAGAGGTCGAGGCGGTTGAGAGGGGTCCAGCCGAGAAGATTTGATTTTAGACTCCTTTTTTATCTATGTTTCCTTATGTAAATTTCCCCTATATAGATTCCTTAATCTAGCATTGTAAACCGGAACACCTTACTTAGCTACATACTTTTAGAGCTTTTATTTTCCGTTTTTCGTTCTTGTATTCGACTTTGGAGATTTGTTCAAGTTTATACACGATTCAAGATTCGAAGTTCTTCGTTTGTGTTCAAGTTTTTCTTACTCTTACTCTTTAATTATGTTCTTTCAATTCTTTATGTTTATGTTTGCTTTAATTATGTCTAGCTAAATCCTTTAGTTGATTTTAGGGATTGAATGCCTAATTGAATTTATGTAAGTGTTTTTTGTTTGCAATTAGCCTTCCAATCTAGGTGCATGTTTCATGGTGCTTATTCTCATGCATGATTACTTGATCACTAATTATGTGTGCATAGTTATGTTTTTATACCTTAGCCGGATAATTGCATAATAGATTTCATGAATACATGGTATGATGATTTAATTGTCTTAGCCGAAGTTAGATTATCATATGTTTGCATATAGTCGGTATAGGTGTCGTAGCTGAACCTAGTTGATTGTATTATTGATACTTGTTCAATTTTGCACTTGATTTGATTTCTATGAGACCGAGAGGAGATTAGGATCTTGTTAAGTGATGATCTACATTGCCTTAGCAGGAGTGATAGGTTATTTTCGTGTATCACATCTAGATTGGATTAAATTGGTTAATTGTATTCGTTAATTACTTGCATATATTTGATTAGGTAGGCTTCCCTAGAATCAACACTTTATCCTTATTTGTTTCTTTCCTAATTTGATTATTTGCATTGTTATTTGTTTATTTCCTTACTTGTTTAATTGAGTCTTTTTATTTATTTGCCTAGTTATAAATACCACAATCTCAATTCTTAAAAGCTTAAACATCAGTTTTGTTCTAAAGTAGAGGTATTGTGTGTGGTTTTGATACATCAATCCTTGTGGATACGATACTCGTGCTTCTTTATATTACACCTATTTTGTGTGGTAGAAAATAGTGCGATCAAATTTTGGCGCCGTTGCCGGGGATTGATTAGATTTCATACGCATATTTTGAAATAGAATTAATGGTTAATTTAGGCGCTTTAATTTTCTGTTTTTTGTTTATTGGTCTAATTTCTTCTTTTTCTCTCCTTTGATTTTAGGTAGTGCATGACCACAAGGTCTAAAGGGATAAATCTTATTCTGATAGACTTGGAGATTGAGCGCTTACTAAGGGCAAGGAGGTGAGAGAAGAAGGCAAGCAAGATCGATACACCATCCTCTTCACCACCCGATTCACCAAGGAGTTACGATTAAATGGGGGATCAAGCCGAGAGGAGGACATTGAATGATCGGTTCAAACCGGTCGTTGACCAATTTCAGCAAGGAGGATGGGGGACCACGGAGGCTAACAATTACATGATCAAGACGTCCCTCATCAACATGGTGCAAGCTAACCAATACGGAGGCTCACCGACGGAGGATCCAAATGCTCACTTGAAGCAATTCTTGGACATATGTGCGACATACAAGGCCAATGGAGTTTCATCGGACTATCTCAAGCTCAGTTTGTTCGTGTGGTCTCTCAAGGACGATGCGAGGGAGTGGCTTGATGGATTGGACAAGACATAATTTAGGTCTTGGACCGAGATGTGCACAAGGTTCCTTAACAAATTTTTCCCACCTTCGAGGGCTCAGAAGCTGATCAACGAGATCAATCAATTTCAACAATTTGAGGATGAGTACTTCTACGAGGCGTGGGGGAGATTCAAGAAGCTTTTGAGAGCATGCCAAAATCATGGAATTAGAAAGGAGGATCAAATCACATGCTTTTATCATGGTTTGAACAAGTTGTGTAGGAAAGAGCTCAACTATGCTTCCAAAGGAGGATTTTTGAACAACGAGTATGACGTGGCAATGAAGATTATTGAGCTTACCGTCAATTCGAGTTGTGAAGAGGCTACTAACCGACGTGTAGGAAGAAGGAGAGTTGCCAACATTGGGATCGAGGCTTACGAAGACTTGATGGAAAAGTACACTAAAACAGTGAATGAGTTGGATACTATCAAGAAAGGAGTGCTTCAGTGCGAGGCTATAGTTGATGAACAAGCACCCCAACCCGAAGGAGAAGATGCCAATTTTGTGCAACAAGGAGGCAAGTGGCAACCAAACCAAGGAAACAAGTGGCAAGGAGGACAAGGAGATTCGAACTATCAAGGAGGGTACAAGAAGCCTTATGTTCCCAACAATCGAAATCATCCGAACTTCTCTAATGCCAATGATAAAACCCGTGGTTCGAGATATCAAGCTTTTAGATCGAGATTTGAAGATTTTATGGGATAAAGCTTGAAGATATTATTTTATAGATTTTATTTTATGTAATTTTCGTTTTTTATTTGGATATCTAGTTGATAGGGTTATTTTAAGCATTATTTTGGAGATTTAATTCCTTTTTAGATTAGGATTTGATTTGGTATATCTTAGGATAGATTTTTAACTAGTTTCCTTGTGTAATTAGGACTTTTTGAAGCCTATAAATAAGGCCAAAATAGGGGTGACGAAAATAAGCCTCCAAATATTTGATTACCAATTAAAATGTGAGATTTTATCTCCTTTGTGTATCCTATGAATTTCTTAGTTCATAGAGGTATTTTTTATCGGCGAATCAATCGAGTTCATCACCCTCGTTTGTGTGTCATTCATCGTCCCCGTGTGGCTTGGCGACCATCTCTTTGGGTTATAGATGTTTCGGCTTATCTATAGTACTTAGGGGGGTTTAGTCCGTACATGTATTGGGATTTTTCATCTTATCTTTATCCTTGTTTATTTATTTTAGATTCGTTCGATTCGATTTATGAATCAGACTAATGTTGTTGAGGCAACTGTCTCCTTGGGGTTTAGGGAGTTTCTCACCTTTTCAATTTGGATGGTTAGTTTCAAAGGTGTTAGAGGTTCATTTAATCCATCGTTCATTTATTTTTAATCTATGGCTTCCGATTCTGGGTTACGTATCTTCGTCGACATCTTTTGCTCGACTAGGATCGTATCATTTGGTATCAGAGCCTAGGATTTTTTTATTATTATCATGTAATTTAGTTATCTTTATCAAAAAAGAAAAAAAAAATAGAAAAAAAATTGTCGTATTTTTTATTTAAACAGGTTGCTCATGGAGGAGACTTGAAGATTTAATTACTCAACTCCTACGATTTGAGGACAAATCGTCTTCACGAGGAGGGGAATGATGCAGCCCGTGGTTCGAGATATCAAGCTTTTAGATCGAGATTTGAAGATTTTATGGGATAAAAGCTTGAAGATATTATTTTATAGATTTTATTTTATGTAATTTTCGTTTTTTATTTAGATATCTAGTTGATAGGGTTATTTTAAGCATTATTTTGGAGATTTTATTCCTTATTAGATTAGGATTTGATTTGGTATATCTTAGGATAGATTTTTAACTAGTTTCCTTGTGTAATTATGACTTTTTGAAGCCAATAAATAAGGCCAAAATAGGGGTGACGAAAATAAGCCTCCAAATATTTGATTACCAATTAAAATGTGAGATTTTATCTCCTTTGTGTATCCTATGAATTTCTTAGTTCATAGAGGTATTTTTTTATCGGCGAATCAATCAAGTTCATCACCCTCGTTTGTGTGTCATTCATCGTCCCCGTGTGGCTTGGCGACCATCTCATTGGGTTATAGAGGTTTCGGCTTATCTATAGTACTTAGGGGGGTTTAGTCCGTAGATGTATTGGGATTTTCCATCTTATCTTTATCCTTATTTATTTATTTTAGATTCGTTCGATTCGATTTATGAATCAGAGTAATGTTGTTGAGGCAACTGTCTCCTTGGGGTTTAGGGAGTTTCTCACCTTTTTAATTTGGAGGGTTAGTTTTAAAGGTGTTAGAGGTTCATTTAATCCGTCGTTCGTTTATTTTTAATCTATGGCTTCCGATTCTGGGCTACGCATCTTCTTCGACATCTTTTGCTCGACTAGGATCGTATCAGCCAATCCGAACAACACCTTGCAACCACCTCCCGGCTTCCACGTTGAAAACGGAGTCATTCAATAGCCAAAGAAGGAGATGTCCACCGACGACTTGATTCGACAATATATGGCTCAATCGGAGATGAGGATGACGCAACAAGATGCGAAGTTGAGGACGTTGGAGCTTACTCAAAATACTTTGAGTAACAATTAGGGGAGTAGCATCAATGCCTTGACCAAGCAAATGCAAATGTTGGAGATGCAAATGAGTCAAATAGCCAATGCTCAAGGAGGAGTCCATAAGACTGGCCAATTCCCAAGCAACACCGAGCAAAACCCAAAGAACAACCATCACGTTCATGTTATTGAGCTTCAGAGTGGCACAAAATACACAAATCCATCCTTGGAAGCTGAAGATAGTGGAGACGGAAGCTACAAATGTGCGGAGTTCGAAGAAACGAGGAGACAAGTGCTTAATAGAGGGTCTCTCGATACCCCTCTCGATCGAGAGGTCGATCGAGAGCCCAATACTGGAGTCCAGAAGGGTCCTCTCGATACCCCTATCGATGGAGAGGACGATCGAGAGCTGTACGACGAGGAGATCCAATGCGACCCTCTCGACACCACTCTCGACCGAGAGGTCGTTCGAGAGGTCGCCCAGAAAAATCAGAAGAAACCTCACGACACCCCTATCGATCAAGATGGGGTCGAGAGGTCAAAATTCAAGGCCAGAAGGGACCTCTCGACAACTCTCTCGATCGAGAGGGTGCACAACCGTCCCAACTCCCGATGTATATTCCGAAGGCCCCTTTTCCACAACGTTTGACCAAGACGAAGCAAGATGGAAAGTATCAACGTTTCTTGGAGATACTACAAAAGGTCAACATCAACATCCCACTTCTCAATGCTCTTAAAGACATGCCCAACCACATGAAGTTCATCAAGGATGCGGTATCGGGAAAGAAGAAGTGGGGAAAGTACGAGACGATCAACCTTACGGAAGAGTGTAGCGCGGTGATCCAAAAGAAACTACCTTTGAAGCAAAAGGATCCCGGGAGGTTCACACTAGCATGCAAGATTGGAGATCAAGTTTTCCAAAACGTCTTATGTGATCTTGGTGCTAGCATCAATTTGATGCCCCTCTCTATTTTCAACAGGCTCAAGATCGGGAGGATGAAGCCAACCACCATCTCTATACTCATGGCGGAACGTTCGGTTTCTTATCCAAGGGGAATAGTCGAGGACGTTCTTGTTCAAGTGCATAACCTTGTTTTTCTGGCGGATTTTGTTGTGTTGGATATGCCCGAGGATGCAAATCAACCGTTGATCTTAGGACGGCCATTCTTAGCCACGAGGAGAGCATTGATCGATGTTCAAGATGGCGACCTCACCTTTCGAGTCAATGGAGAATAGCTGAAAATCTCTATCTATGAAGCCATGAAGAGACCCGACGATCAACGTGAGGATATCTTCTCCATGGAGACATTAGTACCACCCACTTCGGAAGAGGCACTTAATCATTGCATCTCAAATTCGCTATATGCCTACTCGGAGTTAGAAGAAGCTTGTGATGAGATTCTCGAATATCTCAATCAATTGGAGGCGAACCAACCATCACCTTACCAAAAGGAAGTGCCCTACCTCGACATCAACAAAAAGGTGGATGATGGAGTTCTCGACGAGGAAGAGAAGAAGGATGCAGACCCTAAGGTGGAGTTGAAGCCATTACCCGAGCACCTCAAGTACAAGTTCTTAGGAGAAGAAGAGACGTACCCGATGATCGTGTCTTCTCAACTCATCGAGACGAATACGGTCAAGCTATTGAGGGTCCTTAGGAAGCACAAATCTGCGATTGGATGGACGATTGCCGACATCAAAGGTATTAGTCCTTCCATTTGTATGCATAGGATATTGCTCGAAGATGATCATCGCCCGAGAGTCCAACCCCAAAGGCGATTAAATCCGGCTATGCAAGAAGTTGTGAGGAACGAGGTGATGAAGTTGCTCGATGCCGGCATGATCTATGCTATTTCGGATAGTGAGTGGGTGAGCCCTACTCAAGTGGTGTCAAAGAAAGGCGGCATGACGGTTATCAACGATGAGAAGGGAGAGCTAATAGCGACAAAGCTTGTCACGGGATTGCGAGTTTGCATCGATTATCGTCTTCTCAACGCAGCAACTAGGAAGGATCACTTTCCCCTCCCGTTCGTAGATCAAATGCTCGATCGATTGGCCGGACATGAGTATTCTTGCTTCCTTGATGGATACTCCGGCTACAATCAAATTATTATAGCTCCGGTGAACCAACACAAGATGGCGTTCACCTGTCCATATGGAGTCTTTGCCTATAGGAGGATGTCGTTCGGGTTGTGCAACGCACCGGCTACATTCCAAAGGTGCATGATGGCCATCTTCCATGGATTGATCGAGAACATAATGGAGGTATTCATGGACGACTTTTCAGTTTTTGGTTCATCTTTTGATCAATGCTTGGAGAATCTTGCCACAGTGCTTCAAAGGTGTGAAGAGACGAACCTTGTTCTCAATTGGGAGAAGTGCCACTTCATGGTGCAAGAAGGAGTCATTCTAGGCCACAAGGTGTCGTCACAAGGATTGGAGGTGGATCGAGCCAAAGTTGTAGCTATCGAGAAGTTGCCACCACCTACCAATGTCAAATCAGTGAGATATTTCTTGGAACATGCCGGCTTCTATAGGAGATTCATCAAGGACTTTTCAAAGATCACGAAGCCGTTGTGTGGATTGCTCGAGAGAGACGTCAAGTTCGTGTTTGACAAGGATTCCTTGGAAGCCTTCGAGACGTTGAAGAAAGCGCTTATCTCTACGCCCGTTTTGGTGTCACCGGATTGGAGTGCCCCGTTCGAGCTTATGTGTGATTTAAGCGATTGGGTGATAGGAGCAGTTTTGGGGTAGAAAAAGGAGAAGATTTTCCGAGTGATCTACTATGCTAGCAAGACGTTGGACTCGGCCCAAAGGAACTACACAACCACGGAGAAGGAGCTACTTGTTGTGGTCTATGCTTTCGATAAGTTTAGACCTTACTTGGTGGGATCTCACACGATTGTGCACACCGATCATGCCGCCATTCGTTATCTATTCAACAAGGACTCGAAGCCGAGGTTAGTTCGCTGGATTTTGCTTCTTCAAGAGTTCGACATGGAGATCAAGGATAGCAAGGGGTGTGAGAATGTTGTGGCCGATCATCTCTCGAGACTTGAGCAGCCCGTGGATGGAGAAGATTCGAGGATTGAGATCATAAAAAGCTTCCTCGAGGAGCAGATTTTCGAGTTAGACGATTATACTCCTTGGTTTGCCGACATCGTCAATTATCTGGTGATTCATCATGTTCCCAAGGATCTCTCCGTCTTATCAAACCGTCTTATCAAACCGTCTTATCAAAAGAAGAAATTCCTCCATGATTGCAAATTCTACTATTGGGAGGATCCATACTTGTACCGGAGGTGTGCCGACGGAATCATAAGGCAATGTGTTCGACAAACGGAGTGGAAAAATATCATCGAGGATTGTCATAGCGCTCCGAATGGGGGACACTTCGTAGCAAATCGCACCGCCCTCAAGATTTTTCATAGCGGTTTCTATTGGCCTTCGATCTACAAGGATTGCCATGCTTACATCAAGACGTGTGATCTATGCCAAAGGATGGTTAACATCACGAAGAGAGATGAGATGCCGTAATGTACTATCATGGAGGTGGAACTCTTCGATGTTTGGGGGATCGAATTCATGGGTCCCTTTCCCAAGTCTCAAGGTTTCTCTTACATCCTACTTGCAGTGGAGTACGTTTCTAGGTGGGTCGAAGCCATTCCCACAACAACCAACGATTCGAAGGTGGTGATCAAATTCCTCCAACAAAATATCTTGTCTCGGTAAGTGACAAACCGATATTTTATATGCATTTCAAGATGTTTTTAGTAGGTTTTGGCTTTGATATGTGTGCTTAAATGAATAGGAAATGATAGGTTTTCATACTTATGCGTTTTCTATATGCTTTGCATTTTCTCTCGAGTTCCGTGCCTATTTCAGGTGCTGTGGCAATTTTCTGGGAATGTTTGACTTATCCTATGTCGAAGAGGATCGAGAGAGGAAGCCGTAGCACTTTGCGGATTAATTTTCCGATGCCGGACGAGAGAGAACGAGCCAAAACCGTGAGAGCGCGCAAACTGTGAAATGTGGGCGGAAATGCACAAGTCAACCCTTGGTCAACTTTCCGGAAATTACAGATTTTACCCCACCTTCTCAACTCAAGTTTCTTTTAATTGCAATTTGACCCCAACTTGTGGGAGGTCTATAAATACTCCTTTTATTTGCCTCATTTGGCAACTTTTATCACTTGTAATTCACTCTTGCACTATTACTTAGAACCCTAGTTTTCCCTCCTTTCCTCTTTAGTATTTTCAAATATTGTTGAAGATTATGCTTGGAGTTTGAAGAGATTGTTGAAGATTTCTTCTCTATTTTCTTCTCTTGTCATTTTCATTATGCTTTTACTTCTTGTTGATGGTTTGATGCTTAGATCCATGCTAGGCTAGAACCATTGAGGTTTCAAATGATGGATGATGTGAATTAGGCTAGGATTTGATGGTTATTGATGTGGATCTACCTTTCCTTTGAGTTGCCCTTGGATTTGATTGGATTTAATTGCATGAATGATTGACAACCATGAGTGCATACAAGGTGTTTTATGGAATGCCTAGGAAGCTTCCATTCATAGCACTTGGCATGAATCCTTGCTCATATTATCTAGTATTGATTTGCATTGCTCCTAGAAAGAATTTGTGTGAATTGATATTAGATTAATAGGCATTGTGCTTTTAGGAGTTGGTAATATGTTTAGAATGGTAAGCATGTTATTCAATCCACTAGTTATCAAGTCTTAGGAGGATGAGATAGCTTGATTTATGTAATAATGCCACTCAAAGGAATTAAAATGGTTTGATACATCACATGCCTAGTCCTTAGCCTAAGGAACTCCGAGAGCTTTGCTTAGCGATGGGGGGATCCACTTCAACAATCGTTGGTTAGGATCGCTTCTTGCAAAATATGGAGTCACGCACAAGGTGACGACGCCCTACCGCCCTCAAGCCAACGATCAAGCCGAGTTAGCTAATCGAGAGATCAAGCAAATCTTGGAGAAGACCCTCACCAACAAGAAGGAGTGGGCGAAGTACTTGGACGATGCACTTTGGGCCTATAGGACGGCCTTCAAGACACCAATTGGGAGGTCTCCATATCAATTGCTTTTTGGCAAATCTTGCCATTTACCGATGGAGTTGGAGCACAAAGCTTATTGGGTGACGAGAAGGATCAATTTCGAGTTCAAGGAAGCCATGGGTCAAAGGTGCGACGACTTGTTAGAGCTTAATGAATGGAGGAACGAGGCGTTCGAGAATTCAAGGATCTACAAAGAACGAGCCGCAAGATTTCACGACTTGAGCATCAAAAAGCGTAAGTTTGAAATTGGTGATGATGTTCTTATATTTAATTCTCAACTTCGTTTGTTCCCAAGAAAATTGCAAAGCAAGTGGTCCGGACCATTCGTTATCTACAAAGATTTGAAAAATGGAGCGTTCGAAGTGTTGAAGAACGACGGTGAAAAATTCGTGGTGAATGGACATCGACTCAAGCACTACTTCAAGTCGTTGCCTCTCTACCCCACAAAAGCGGCCGTTCATCTTGAGGATCCGAGCTAGAAAAGAGGTATTGTTGGGCTAAAGACGTTAAATGTAGCAATTGTTGGGAGGTAACCCAATATTCGTATCCCGTTTTTATTTTCAATTTTTTTAGAGTCCTAGTTAGATTTTTCATATTTTAGAGTCGTACCCCTTAATATACTAACGAATTCTAAGTGTTGTGAAGAAAACAAAAATTCGAGCAGGACCTCTCGACACCTCTCTCAATCGAGAGGCATGTCGAGAGGTGAAATTTTGTCTTCCGGTAGGGTCCTCTCGACATCTCTCTCGATCGAGAGGTGTATCAAGAGGGTCTGAAAAGCGTGCCCATGAAACTCACGAGGAATCTCTCGATCGAGACCCCCATGTTTTCGATCGAGAGGAGAGGTCAGAAGATCCAGAACAGGTCCTCTCGACACCTTTCTCGATCGAGAGGCCTCTCGAGAGGTCAAATGACGCATTCCAGTAGCACCCTCTCGACACCTCTCTCGATCGAGAGGTGTATCGAGAGGGTCGTTGACTGCGCAGAACTCGAGTTTGACCAGGTTCTTATACTCCTATTTATATACAATAAACCCTCAATTCACATACCATACACACGCAACTCACAAACCCTCTCAAAACACACAAGAGCACTTCGATTTCTCTCATCAATTTGTCAAAAGGTACTCGATTTCTTGCCCTCTTCTCATTAATTCTTGATTCTTCACATGAATTTGCATGTTTTAACCGATTGAAATTCGTTTTTGATGGTTAAATTCTTGCATTGATAGATTGGGTATTAGATTGAGCCTTGTAGATTGAATTCATGGATTTCATTGAATTATTTGTATGAATTGAATTCATTGATGAATGCGAAGATGATTGCATGTTGATTTCAATTTGAGTCTTTGAACTTGATTATGAATTGATGAAGATTCGTTGATCTCTATATGCATGAAGTTGATATCAGGTGATAAAGATCATGATTTGGGAGGATTAATGTGTTGAATATGTGAAGTTGTTGATTTATTGAGTCGATAATGGGGGAGAATTGAATTTGGTTGAAGTTTGGGGGAAGATTAATTCGATATTGCCATGTCTTGTAATTCTTGTACTAATTTGCGAATTTTTTAGGTACTGGAATGGCAAGAGATAAGGGAAAGAGCGTTGCTTCAACTTCTTCAAGCAAAGGCAAAGGAAAGGAGAAGGCTAAGGAGACGTGGAAGAATGATAAGACTATCTCAGAGAATCGAATGCCGCTGGCCAAGCCAATCCCTTCAAATTTGGACCCGAAGGCGTTCAAGTTGAAGCTTACCATGGCGGAGGCGAAGAGGAGGTGGTCCCATCTTGTGCATCTCAAGCACAAGCATTGCCGATTCCTCCATCAAGAGACAATAGCGGCCATGGGGATAGCCGACGAGATCATTCACCTCATGCAACGAGGCGGCTTCACCAACATATTCCAAGGGAATCACTTGACATACCATATCATTACGGTGGAGTTCCTCTCGACGTTAGTGGTAGAACGAGTCAACCAAGTGCCTCACGTTATTCGGTTCCAATTGGGTGGACAACCGAGGGAGTTAACCATGGATCAACTCGATGACATTATTGGAGAGGACAAGAATGGACAATACTTGGGCAACAACCATCCCGACCTCCAAAACTTGTGGAGACATTTCGTGGATTTTGAAGAGGAGGTAAGGAGATCATATAACCCAGCATATGCGAAGGCTACCTCGATTCGGAATCCCACGATTCGTTACTTCCATCGGTTGATCTCGTCTACCATTCACTCCCGCCACGACTCCGGCACCTTCCTTGCTACCAATGCACATCTTCTTAGGACGGCTTATAGAGGATTCTCACAAGAAGCAACCCTCTACCTCGTCGATCACATGGAGAACCAAGCCTATCTATTCGGAGGACAAAAGATTGGTATTGGAGCGTTTGTCACTCCAATTGCTCAGCACTTTAACATACCGAGTAGAGAGCTCCCGGTGTCCATATCCATCTATGTGGATAGGAAGACGCTAGAGCTTGTGAGGATGATATCCTTTGATACATCCGGGTGGTTTTTCAAGCTCCATGGCTTGAGTGGAGTCCGACTATTCCCATTGCCGAATGCCTATTATACCATGATAGTAGGAGAGGAGTATTTACGAAGAGGGAATGGTAGGATGAATTCCCCAGGCCACAAGCAACTCATGTGGGCCGAGGGAGGACCGAGACCTCAAGAAGGCAGCCATGAGGAAGGTGATGATGAAGAAGGAGATGAAGAAGAAGAAGTCGAACAACACGATCAGGGATGGCAACAAGAGGAGCAACAACAAGAACACGAATAAGAGGACAAAGGTGAGGATGGAGGTCCACAGCCGGCGTTTCAAATGTCCACCCCGGATTTTCATGAGGCGATGCGAGGATATCATGAGGAGAACTCGCAACTATTCAACAACTACCACTTGCTTTACCGGGAGTATGTTGGTGAGCAAGTGCGAGAAGTTCGGTAAGAAGTGGGGATATTGAGGGATGAGGTTGGAGGCCTTCGCAACTCCTTCAACACATTCCTTGAAGAGGAGAGAGCAGCTCGGGAATTGGAGAGGAAACAAAGAGAAGACGAGAGGATGTACCAAGAGCAATATCGGAGGATGATGCACGACATGCATCGATTCTATCCCTACTACCCGGATGCGTATCAAAGGTACGATCCCAATAACCCACCCCCTCCTCCCTTTCCTTGAGTGCATTGAGTTAACATAGCCTACTTCTTTTCTTTAAACTTATTTCTTTGCTATGCTTTGAAATAAGTTTGGGGGAGGGAAAGAGTGTCTAAGTTAACCCAATTTATTTGTTTTCTTGTTTTTAGAGTCTTTAGTTTAGTTTTATTATTGGGGTATTAGTATTTGTAGTAGTTGTTTTTATTGAGTCTTTTATTTTCTAGTCTTAGGTTAAATCGAGTCGAATAAGCATGTGATGATAGTGTTGTGAATTGGGCCGATGATAGAAATTTTTGTTGATTTTTTGAGAAAAATTCATGATCTTTATTATGCATGGAACCTTGGCGAAGCGACGCATTTTATTAGATGAATTTGAAGTATGCTATGATGTCGGGAACTAGTTAGTTTGAACTCGTGAGATTTGAGCTTTTTGTTCATGTTGATGCCTATTTTTTTGATTGAGTGATCATGTATGCTTCATTGTTTCTAGAACTTGCCCTATTTCTCCATCAAGACCTTAGTATATTTATGGATTAGGAGATGATCTTAGGCCATTCTTTCGTAGCCACATGATTTCCTATACACTAACCTTGTTCATAACCATTGTTTACCCCATTTGAGCCTTTTTATGAGCCTTTATTTCTTGAATTTGGATGATAGGAGGTTTGGATGGTTAAGGGTATCCATAGAAAGTGTAGTTGGTGATATGGAAGGAGTTGAATAGAAAATGTTTGATGTGGTGTGGAAGGAAAAAGAAAAGAAATTTTAGATGCTTGTTTAAGTATAATTAGCTATCCCTATAAGCTTAAAAAATAAAATTAATTAATTAATTAATTAATTAAAAGAGAGAGAGAGAGAGAGAGAGAGAGAGAGAGAGAGAGAGAGAGAGAGAGAGAGAGAGAGAGAGAGAATTATAGAGCTTTTGTTCAACCTAACATAAGAACATTCATTAGTTGAGCTCTAGAAGGGGAAAAAAAAAAAAAAAAGAATAAGAAAATAAGCTTAAGGGGATAGTTAGCTTGAGCTATATTGTTTGCATCTTTGATATATTGATGTATTGTAGTTGGTGTTGGATGGTAGAAGATGGATGAAAAATCATACTTTGTTTGGAGTTGAAAAGAGGTTGATGATTTAGAGCATTTTTAGTCACTTAGCCTGTATATTCCCTACCTTAACCAATGTCCCTACATTACAAGCTTTTGTAAAGTCCTTTTTGATCCTAGTTTGTGAATATTACATTAGGTGGAGATGTTGAGATTAGGGGCAAGCCTATGGTAAACATGTTGCTTTGCATTGATGTTGAGTGAACCCTTATGATGTGCATTATCTTACATCTTTTCTTTGAGAGAGTTGAGTGTTCACTTATATATATATATATATATATATATATATATATATATACATATATATATATAGCGGAGAGATCACATACAAAAGACAGATTCTGTAAGAAATGAGAAATGATCTGGACCATTGATCTGTGTGATCTACGGTGTAGATTAACTGGTGCATTATGATTTTACTAAAATGCATTATGATTGTATAGATAATGCATTATAATGCATTGTGCATTATAATTTTATGCATCATGCATTATAATTATATGCATAAAATGCATCATTTTTTATTTTTTACGATAATCCTATTTTGTACAAGATCTCACCCCTATATATATATATATATATATATATATATATATATATATATATATATATACACATATACATAATCTCACATGTTGGAGAGTGTTCTTTGATGGATTGGTGTGCTTTGAGTTTGTTGAGTAGATTGTGTTATTGATGCTAAGGTTGTGTGCATTGTTTTGATCATGATCATGAGCTTGTTTTTGAAAAATGTTTTGAGGCCTATATAGTTCATAATGCTAGAGTCTATTGTTTATGTTTTGATATTGTTCGGGATGAACAATGTGTAAGTTTGGGGGATTTGATATAGGTGAAATTTACTTGATTTTCATAGTCAAAAAGAGTCGTTTTAAAGTCTCGATTGTGTATTATTGTCTATGTTTTGTATGGTTTTTATTATATTGGACAATACTATGCTTGTGGGTATTTTTTTGTGTTATTAGGCATATTTTGAAGATAAAACCCCGAGACGAGACGAGGCAAGAAGAATCGAAGTTTAAATCCAAGGTTTGAAGGCGAGTTGAAGTCCTCTCGACACATCTCTCGATCTAGAGGAAAGCTACTGGATTCACTATCGATCGAGAGTGTTTCAGCACCTCTCGATACCTCGCTCGATCGAGAGGCTTATTGATCGAGAGGTGGAGGCGGTCGAGAGGGGTCCAGCCGAGAAGATTTGATTTTAGACTCCTTTTTGGTCTATGTTTCCTTATGTAAATTTCCCCTATATATTTATTCCTTAGTCTAGCATTGTAAACCGGAACACCTTACTTAGCTACATACTTTTAGAGCTTTTATTTTCTGTTTTTCGTTCTTGTATTCAACTTTGGAGATTTGTTCAAGTTAATTCAAGATTCAAGATACGAAGTTCTTCGTTTGTGTTCAAGTTTTTCTTACTTTACTCTTTAATTATGTTCTTTCAATTCTTTATGTTTGATAGATCCGGGTTGAAGATCTACAACAATTATGTGATTATTCATCGTATTTATAAAGAGCATTCGCGTATAAAGGGTTATAACGGTAGCAAGTAAGAGATTCATGCGATTCATTAGCCATAGCAACTCATTTTCTACAGAGCATCTTCCTTTAGTCATAAAAGAGAGGATCGAGCTAAACATTAAGCAAAGGGTGTTTATAACCAAAAAGCCAGTTAAATCCATGGAGCTTAGAGCTCGTTCGGGCAGAAAGATAAGGGGGAAAAAAGAGGGCGACGTAGAGAACGCTAGGCGCCTTCATGCTTCGTCCTCTCTCAGCAACCAGAATTATACCTCCGGCTTGAGCTGTTGGGAGTCCCTTTTTCACCACAGAGAATCTAGATGGAAATGATGAGCGAGTGGAAATCCTTGAGGAAGGACTCCGGTTGCTCTAGCTTGTGAGAGTACAAGGCAGAGTATGAATAGAATAGTTCGTGCGTCCAGAGTTGGGATCCTTGAAATGGTGTGATCACCCGATATTTATAGGTGCTGAAAGGACAAAAAGGTGAATGTTCGTGTCAGGGGAGGACAAGAGAGGAATTTCTAAGGAGACAAGATTCTCTTCGTCATCAATTTTGTGGTCCTCACCCTAAGGTATGTAGAGTCATGCGGACCGCGTGTTAAGCAGATCCCTAGGCCTCCGCAGATGCCCGCGAGACTAAGATAGCTTTTGCATAAGCCAGGATCTGCACAGAACCCTATGGCCTCTGCGTGGCCTAGACATCTTTACCGAGTAGGTCATCTGAGGCTTTCGGATGGTCTAGTCAGTACCAAAGGGTGTCGTGTGGCTAGGCTGATATTTAGTCACTATCAGCTACTCCCCCTCCCCCTCCCCCCAAGGTCCAAAAGTGCAATTTGTTAGCTTCTGCCAGGTGCCTTGGCGGGAAACTGCTTCTTTGGCCGATGCTGTAAATGTCTTGTCAAGTGGGAGATTGGTGCGACGGTTAATTTCCCGAGGGTAAAAGTTAGACCTATTTTCTTTACTCATCATTGCCTTCCCTTCTAGGGCAGAGAGATATTATAGTAGACGTGTTTCGAAAGGTGTGTTATTATTGCTTATTTTTCATTTGAAAATTCATCATTATTTATAGGCGAAAATGCATCGTCTCCTTTTTACAGGCTGGCGTGGAGCAGTGAGTGGGGTACACTCCGCTCTCTTTCCCCTTAACCTTTTAACTTCTTCTTTTTCCTCTTCTCCCTTTCATTTGCCATATTGCCTCTCAGGGGAGATAGCAGTATTCCCAACTTTCCGACGAGTCTCACGTTTCAAGCGATCATTCCGTTCCTTTCCGCTTTCAGGTATTTGCTTTACTATCCCATTATCCTCTTCTACATTTCCCTAGACTATCTTCCAAGGGTTTTAAAGTTACGGTGCCCTCTGTTTCCCCCTTGTTTTCTTCTATGTCTTTTGCGAGGGGTATCATTAGTTTCGGCTTTCTCAACTATGTGGGTAGTTTCGGAGGCTTCTTGAGATTAGATTCATTTAGCATTCTCTTAAGAGGAAGATTTGAGATCTTTGCCTTCTTTTTTGCTTATTCGTATTTCGTCTGTGTATTATTATATATACTTATTATTATTTATTATTATTATTATTTTTTAGCCATTGATCCTAATAAACAGAGCCTGGGGCAAAAGGTTCGTGAGAAGTTATTGCGAAAAATAGGGCAAGCGAGGGCGGCCAACATCGACCCTGTTTCTTCTCCGAATAGCGTTTCCGCAATAGCCATTACGGCGGCCGGGGGTTCAGAAACCCTCCAAGGAGGTTCTCAAGAGATAGGGACGGGGAAGCCCCGTCTGAAACCGTATTCTCCCCTTTTACCTACTGTTAACTGCTCTGAAGGAAATTATAGGTCCTTTGTTTCCCCATCGGTTTTGATCAATGTAGATACCTACATTCCTTCTTCCGCCCAGGTCGAACTTCCTTCCATCGATTTACCTTCCTCTTCTAAGAGGCGGAGTGATTCTTCTCCCCCTTCCCCCGCGAAGAGGGGCATGACTTCGATACCTTCTTCTGGTACTCAGGCTTTAGCTTTTGATCAATTACTGGAGACTTTATCTCAAGTGGAGCAGAGTAGGGACCAGTCCCAGGTTGAGGCTCGTGACCTCCGGGAATGTCTACGCGACACGGAGAAGCATTGTTCTATCCTTGGGCAGCGAGTGTCTTTTCTTTCAGAGCGGGTGGAGGAATTGGAGAGAACCTTGAAAACCTCGTCAAACCGGATGATGCAGATGCAGGAAACTTTTGCCACAGAGGTGAAGCAGTTAGTGCTTACTCATGACCAAGAGCTAAAGCGCTCCAAAGCTTCCTCTTTTACTAAAGGAAGGAGGGTAGGTTTAAATCAGGGCACCTCCACGGGGATCCGAGATTGTCGATCCAATTTACTAATGACCCCTTATGGCCAGGCTTTTGTGAACTCCTTGGTGCAGCGACTGCCCGAGGCATACCGTCATACACCTGATTTTTGGCTTCGGATGCTTGATCCTCTTACCAACTTGGCTGCCACTGCCATTCTTGAGTGCTGTCAACAATTGGGTCTCCCTGAGCAAGCTGTTGGTATCAACGTGGGACCTATAGTAAGGATGTTTGGGAAGGAACCCGAGACCCTCCGGAGGGACCGCCTCTTACCTACTAAAGAGCCTTGGTTCATGCCCATATTGAGGGAAGCATCTCAGGTCCTCAGCCAACCAGCTCGATCTTCTGAGGATCTTCCTGCTTGGGATGCCCCCTTATTCCCTCTCTTTCTTCCTAATGTCATGGCTATGAGGACTATGCAGAAAGCCTTTTGTGAGGTATCTTTGCTCTCTTTTTCTTTTTATCATCTTATCTTATTATTATTACTTTTTATCAACCTTCTTTTTTCTCCTTCTCTCTCTCTTTTTTTTTTTTTTTTTTTTAGGGATTAAGAGAGGAAAAAGCTTTGGGTGCGTCTGCCAACAAGAAGGCTTCCTCCTCCGCCGTTACCCCGGCAGCTATGGTGAGTGGCTCTGGAGCTGGAGGGGGCCAGAGGGTCTCGCCAGATCATCCCAAGGATAACCTTCTGACGCACTCAACTATGGCTTCCCTTGCTTCTGAGGATCAAGCTTCGTCCTCCCACTTTTTAAGCTCTGAGGATCTGGCTTCTGCTTCTGATCCTTCTCTCTAATTTTCAGATCATGTTATCTTTTGGTTGGATATTTCAGAACAAACTTACTTTTTAGTGTTTCTGATGGGGTGCTTTTTATGGCCCTGTGATCGTGCCGATGAGGCACCAAACAACATTACTTTTCCTTGTCCTTAGCTAGGCATTTTCTAAAGCCTTGCCTTTAACATGCTTCCATTTTCATGCTTATATGATTCTTCATCTCGCTTCTTACTGCCGTATTTCTCTTGATATTGATTACTGCATCAAAGCATTTTAAGGTAACGAAATATAGGTACCGGGATATAGGGTATCCCCTTGCTGCATCAAAGCATTTTGCTGCACCAAAGCATTTTAAGGTAATGAAATATAGGTGTCGGGATATAGGGTATCCCCTACTCCCCCCCAGGCGAGGTATAAGGAATCGAAGGTATTATATCTCCTTCGTGATGCCTTCTACCAAACGATCATTTAAAACTACTAGTACAATTTGTTCTTTCTTACGCATAGACTAGAGATAATGATAAAAAGAAATAACACAAATAAAAGGAGCATGACTAGCTCTGTTTCCATTTTCTTCTTGGAATGGCATATCTAATTTTCTTCTATTTTAGCAATGCTTCTCTTTGCCTTCGCCCTTGGCTTCTTTGATACCTTCTAGAGCTGAAATTTCAGTCACCTCTCTAACTTTTGCCCTGCCTTTGGCTATTAGGACTCCCCAACTTCCTTTCGCAGTTAGGGTACTACCCATGTTAACCATTTCAGCTCCGGGCTCCTTACTTTCCTCATTTCGGTTGATTGCTTGCTGACTCGAGTCTCTAACAGGTTCTGCCGAGGGATCAGTGCTTAGTCTTGGCATCAATGTCCCGTTGTTGTTCATTTCTCCCTCGAGCTTTTTTTCTTTAGCTTTTTCCCCTTCCAGGGTAGTCTTTTCATATTTTCCAGGATCATCATCTGCAATCATTAGCTGCTCCATTGCGAGGAGGGGATCTTGATCGCCTTCTACAGCATCTGGTGCTTTAGGCTTCTTTCTATTGGGCTCTTTATTGCTGCTGGCATTAGTCAGTCTGTCACCGGCCTTTTCTTTGCTTCTCCCGCCTGTACTGACTGGATATAGCATTTTCGCGAAGTTGCCTGATCTCCAGACACTTGCCCTACCCGGCATCCTACCGGGAACTTCATCACCAGGTGATAAGTAGAGACCACCGCTTGAAACGGATTCAATGCGGTTCTTCCCAAGAAAACGTTGTAAAAAGATCTTTGTTGCACCACCAAAAAGGTGACTGGCTTTGACACCCGTGTGAGTCCTTCACCTAGAGTGAGCATTAGATTAATCGAGCCCAATGACATTACTGGATCTCCTGAGAAGCCGTGCAGAGCCGTAGCCACACCATTTAGAGACTTCTGGAGGCTCATTTGGTTGAAACAACTTTTGAAGATTACGTTAACCGTAGCTCCTGTATCCACAAAGACCCTTTGGACCTGGTATCTTTCTATCTCCACTGTGATGACCAGTGCATCATCATGGGGATGGATCACATTTCGATTATCCTCTGGTCCGAACGAGATCTCTGGTGCAGGTAAGCCCTTTTTAACTTTCCAGACCCCATGTCTTTCATGCATGTGCAGTTCTCTAGCAGATGCCTTTCTGCTTCTGTTGGAGTCCCCTACGGTCGGTCCTCCATATATCATTTTAATGACACCTTTGGGTTCTGATCCCTGGCTAGCATCAGGTGTTTTCTCATGAGCTTCTTTGCGCTTTTTGTTTTGTTCTGTCTCTCTCTTGACATATTCTAGGAGTTCCCCCTCTTGGATCAACTTCTCGATAGCAATTCTCAAATTTCTACAGTCGTTTTTCATGTGACCAAAGTCAATATGGAATTTGAAAAAAATTTCAGAGGATGGGTTCCTAGGCGGCTGCCTGTGTCCCACGGGGACCTGGACCCCCGGTTTTCTCATGACTACTCCCAGCAGATCAACAGGCTGCTTGGTGAGTGGAGTAAATGATCTCAAGAATCGTTCCTTCTTATCAATTTTCTAAGCATCTGGAGCCAGCCTTTTCCTTTCTTCTGGCTTCTTTTCCTTTTGAAAGGCCAGCTCAACCCTCTTGCTGCTCAGAGCCTCCTCCATATGGATATATTTCTAGATTCTTGTCAGCAGTTTTTCGAAAGAGGTAGCCTCTTTCTTAATGAGAGAGGCAAAGAACTACCCTGGCTTTAGACCATCCACACAGGCATGCACTTTCAGCTTCGGCTCTACTCCCGAGATTTCCAGGACAGCCTCATCGAAGCGAGTCATATAATCCCTCTGATAGATCTGGGTTGAAGATCCACAACAATTCAAGTGATTATTCATCATATTTGCAAAGAGCATTCATAGATAAAGGGTTACAACATCAGAGAGTAAAAGATTCATGAGATTTATCAGCCATAATTTCTCATTTTATACAGAGCATTGTATATATAGAGGAAAAAGGCAGCAATAGAGCTATATGCCTAACAGGGGATGTTTATAACCATAAATCCAGTTAAATCCATGGAGCTCAGGGCTCATTCAAGTAGAGAAACGAAGAGGGAGAGAAAGAAGAGAGAGTGAAGTAGAGAGCTCAAGGCGCCTCCATGCTTCATCCTCTCTTAGCAACAAGGATTATACCTTAGGCCCGAAATGGTGGGTAGAATTCTCTTTAGTGATGAGAGTGGAAATGAAGACGATGATGAGCGAGGTTTCACGGGAGAAGACCTCGAATGCTCCGAGCGCTCCGGCTTGAGGAAGCTCGCGGTGGAATGTGGGAGTGAATGGAATAGTACGCAGAGTGCGTGTATGGAAAGTTGAGAATAAGTTGAGTTGGAAAATATGGTGTGGTCACTTGATATTTATAGGTGCTGAAAGGACGAAAAGGTGAACTTTCATGCATAGGGAGGACAAGAAAGGAATTTTTATGGAGACAGGATTCTCTTCGTCATTAATTTTGTGGTCCTCACTGATAGGGAATAGTATCAGCCTTGCTAAGCTAATAAATCTAAAATACTAGGATAACATACTCCTCATGGCCATGGAGGTAATTCCTCTTAAAGGGAGTTATTATTAGCCGCATAATAATGTTGAATGGTAGTTAAAACCATTCTCATAAGGCATCAGATGCTACGATTAATGCAGATACCTCGTCAGGATGAGGGATGATAACTCATGGCTAGAATCAGTTTTCGCATCTGCTCGATACAGATGTTTGAGCTAACATAAGATGCTATAAGGATCTGCCCAGACCCCAACTTATGCAGAAGTCGCAAGCATCTGCTGAGATCCAAAGATCTGCACAACACATTATCCGTATGACTCTATATACTCTAGGGTGAGGACCACCGAATTGATGACGGAGAGGAATCTTGTCTCCATAGAAATTCCTTTTATGTCCTCACTTCCGCACGAATGATCACCTTTTCACCCTCTTCACACCTATAAATACTGGGTAATCGCACATCTCATGGGCCATCCACACATTATACACAACAACACAACCCTTCATACACGAACTTTGCATACTATTCCATTCATTTTCCTACACCCCACTGCGGGTTTTCTCCAAGCTCAGGCAGTTGAAGCTTTCCGGGGTCCTCCACCGGAGTACCTCACTCACGATCACCACCATTCCCTCCTTCTCGTCACCGGGAAGAGCCTCTCTCTCACTCACACCATTCCGAATTGAAGGTATAACCCTCGTTGTGAAGAGAGGACGAAGCTTCGTAGGGCTGTGTGCTCTGAGCTTCCCTCTCCTTTCACTCTTAATTCTTTCGTTTTCCACCTGAATGAGTGTTAAACTCCATGAACTTACCCGATTTATGGCTAGAAGTGCCTTTTATTTAAGCATATAGCTCAATCGCTGGTTATTATCTCTATGCGAACCATATCATATATGAAATCCATGTGAAATGCCCATTTATGATTGATAAAACCATATAAATCTCTTATTCTCTGCTTTCATAATCATTTATCCATGAATGCTCTTTGCAAATATAATGAATAAACCCTCAAATTGTTGTGGATCTTCAACCCGGATCTATCACTCACCCTAGAGGGTATAGAGTCACGCAGACAGCGTGCTGGGCAGATCCTTGGATCTCGGCAGATGCTTAAGGATCTGGTGTAGCATCTTATGTTCGGCGGTCAATTCTGAGCAGATCCCAGCATTCTTTACTTCGCGCGAAGTGTTGGTTCCCCTCAAGGCATTTGTTGTCTTCAAGGATTATTTTTAACTATCGAAGGGAAGATGCCATATGGTAAAGCTGATGTTTAGTCCCTATCACCCTCAAACTTTCATTGGCACCTTGCTTAATAGTTGTTAGGTGTAAGGAATTTCTAATAGCCCTCTTGGCGCTGACGAACTGATGTAGTAAAACTTCCCTCAGATCCATGAAGGAGTGAATAGAGGCTCTTGGTAACTGCTTGAACCAATGTTGAGCAGTCCCAGACAGAGTTGTGAGGAATACCCTGCACTTGACTCCTTTCGAATATTGGTGGAGGCATAGGATTTCGAATTTCATCAAATGTTCCTCAGGGTCCCCTTTCCCCTGATATTCACAGGAAATTGTTTTGAAGTTACTAGGAATAGGATCTATTTGAAGATCTACTGAGAATGGGTTGTTCTCGTCTATATATACAGAGAAAAGCTCTGGCTTGTGTCCCCTACTTTTATGATCTGGAACATGCTTTAGGTTCCTTTCTTCATTTGCGTAGCGAATTCCCCTTTCACTTGCTTTTGTATCCTTCGAGGCCCTCTCTGGGCTTGCTTCTGCTTTTTCAGCCTTTCCAATTATTTTACCAGGTGCTTCATCTGCTCTTGTTGCTGGGCATATTTCTTAGCTCATGCATTGTCAATGTCCTCGTCGAGATTTCCTTCGTGCTCCTCAGGACCTTCCTCATTCGGGGATTCCCAGTCAGTGGAGAATCCTTCCTCTTGTCCCGCCGCTATTGATGCGGTTTTGCAGCAAATTCTTGGGCTATGATTGGGGTTACAGGTTCCTGCTTGTGCACCACGGGGGTGCTTTTACTTCCTCCACCTTCTTGGGCTTCATCCGGAGGATTTGCGCTTTGGGATTTTATTCCCAAAATATGAAGTTTTTTTTCGACGGCCCCCTCGACTACGCCCTCTATGAGCGCTTTCATCTGGAGGAGCATGGTCGGGGAAAACTGAGCTTCCATGTTGACACTGGCCTCTGTCATCACAGTGCCTTTTCCTTTATTCCCGGGTAGAGAATTTTCTGGATTTCCAGTAGCTTGGCCGGCTTCTTTTGGAGCGGCATCTGAGCTAGTATTCATCTTTGTGAAGTTCTGCAAATGTTTGAAGATTTTTAAAGAATTAGTTCCAGATGCCTTTAGAATGAGGCTTTAAATAGATATTGTTTGCTTTTGACAGATCTTTTACGATTAGGAATCATTTGTACAAGCTTTTATAGATATTGCCCGCTTATACACAACTTAAGGGGTGGCACCTGCTTGTATAAGGCAGGAATGGATGGTGCCTGTTTTCACAGGGCTTAATGTATGATGCCTAACTATGTAGGGCTTTTTTGAGGGTTCTGCCTACTATGTAGGGCTTATGAGGTTTATGCCTATTGAATATGGCTTCTAAGGATTCTACCTATTATATAGGGCTTACGAAAATGTTGCCTATTAGATATGGCTTCTGGGAATTCTGCCTATTATATAGGGCTTACGAGAGTGTTACCTATTAGATAGGGCTTCTGGGAGGTTCTGCCTTCAAATGTGGGGCCCCCTCATCAAGGTGAGTGGGGTGACCTCGTCATTTTCGGCCCTCTGTTTTAAGCATTTTCACTCTGTGTGTTTTCGGTTCATGGCAAGACAGGGGCCTACGACTGAATTTGAGTCATAGTGCTTCCTCTGTAACTACCAATCCCTAATAACCCACGAGCTAACTTTATGTTTTGCAATCTTTAATGGAACTTTAAACTCACCAATTATCAGAGATGAGCTGAATACACTTCGAGACTGCTGCAACTTTGATTCGACTTTCCTTCAAATTCTTCACAACCTTCGAACTAGACACTATAAATATAATTCAGTTATCACCATTTATATTATGAGGAGAACATGATCTTAAGATCGTCTCCGATTTCGCGACTCAACATCATGAAAGATTAAGCTGAACTTAATTCACAATATTCATATCCACATTTTCTAAGAAGACTACTCAGCTAACACCGAATATACATTCGTGCTAACATCCCTCTCCTGGGCGTCTCGTGCACGAGGAAATAACAAGGAAAATTCATAACAATATTATCGCAACCAGCTAGAATTTCAGTGATACCGAAGAGATTAACATTTCAGACTCAAAAGCTTCAGCAACATACAAATAACAGGTCAAAAATTCATATACAAGAAAGGAAATCAACGTCTTAAACTCAAAATTTCCCACAGACGGCGCCAGTTGATAGATCCGGGTTGAAGATCTACAATTATGTGATTATTCATCGTATTTATAAAGAGCATTCGCATATAAAGGGTTATAATGGTAGCAAGTAAGAGAGTCATGCGATTCATTAGCCATATCAACTCATTTTCTACAGAGCATCTTCCTTTAGACATAAAAGAGAGGATCGAGCTAAACATTAAGCAAAGGGTGTTTATAACCAAAAAGCCAGTTAAATCCATGGAGTTTAGAGCTCGTTCGGGCAGAAAAATAAGGGGAAAAGAAGAGGGCGACGTAGAGAACGCTAGGCGCCTTCATGCTTCGTCCTCTCTCGGCAACGAGAATTATACCTTCGGCTTGAGTTGTTGGGAGTCCCTTTTTCACCACAGAGAATGTAGATGGAAATGATGAGCGATTGGAAATCCTTGAGGAAGGACTCCGATTGCTCTGGCTTGTGAGAGTACAAGGCAGAGTATGAATAGAATAGTGCGTGCGTCCAGAGTTGGGATCCTTGAAATGGTGTGATCACCCGATATTTATAGGTGCTAAAAGGACAAAAAGGTGAATGTTCGTGTCAGGGGAGGACAAGAGAGGAATTTCTAAGGAGACAAGATTCTCTTCGTCATCAATTTTGTGGTCCTCACCCTAAGGTATGTAGAGTCATGCGAACCGCGTGTTAAGCAGATCTAGGGATGTAAACAGGGCGGGGCGGGGCCGGGTATTGCTTTCCCATCCCCATCCCCGTTCTAAAAAAATTCCCCAAGCCCGCCCCATACCCGTTTAATTCGGGACGGGGACGGAGGCGGGGATTATCCGTCGGAGGAAGGATACCCATCGGGTACCCATTTATAAATTATGAATATTATCTAGAAAAAAAAAATTTGAAAAAAAAAATGAATAATAACTACCAATAATGTAAAAATCCATTCAAATAATCAAATAAACCATATATAAAAGTTATTAAGCAAGCAAATTTTAATCTAAAAATTCAAAACACAAATCTTCAAACAGTGTTACTAATTCCATGATGTCTTGTGCCTAAAAAACAAAAAGAAATTCATGACAACTCCATGACTTTGGTAACCACCAATTCCTCTAGGCATTTGATCAAACATGTGGTGGAAAACCATTCAATATCGTCCTTTTGAATTCCATCAAATTTCAAAATCCACATGGCTTGGTTCCTGTAATATCATATAAATAGAAATATGTCAAAATTTATAGCTAAATTTTTATATAATTGTATCCAATAGACTATTTTACCTCTCCCTCGTCCTTTATATTTTCATCCACTCTTGAATACTTACGAACTTTGGTAGATGAATCTGGAAATATATATATATATATATATATATATATATATATATATAAAGTTATTGTATTTAATTATAAAGAAAGAAATAATATTATATTTTGATAAAATGTATTACCTGAATTCTCATTCCATAACCAATCTTGGGCACAAACTAAAGCTTCCAAAGTGTCGGGGCGTAGCCTATTACGATGGGGAGTCACATGTCTCCCACTAGTACTAAAAGCTGCCTCAGATGCAACTGTAGTAACCGGTATAGCCAAAACATCCTTTGCAATTTTTTGTAAAGTAGGATATTTCAATCCATTGCTTTTCCACCATGCCAAAATATCAAATTCAGAAGTCCTTGGTAACACAGCCTCTTCCAAGTAATAGTCTATCTCAGACTTGGAAGTATTCACATTAGTTGAGCTAGTAACAAAAAAATTATAATCATCCATATCATCAACAAATCCATCAGCATGTTTATCACTTTGAGAGCAACTCAATGACTGATCAATACTACTTTTCTTGTCTTGATTCAAAGTGTATTCCGCCACCAAATCAAAACACAAACTCCGAACTCTTTCAATTTCAATTGAGGAGGTGTGCCCATAAATTCGAGGGAAATAGAACTCAATCAACTTCATCTTAAACCTTAGATCTAAGATTGTTGCTACTGCTAAGATCCCATGTATTGTAGTCCAATACTTCTCAAACATGTCAATCATATTTTCAGCCATAGATGTTATCTCAACATACTCTGACTTAAGACATTCATTAAGTAGCATTTTGATCTTACACATCATAGGAAAGAAAAGGTTGGTAGTCGGATATTGGGACCCAGAAAATATCTCAGTGACGCTATAGAACAACTTCAATTTTTCACACATCACTGCAGCCAGAAGCCACTCACGTTCATTAGGCAAGTGTTTATATTTTTTCTCTCTGATTTTTAGACGACTAAAAACATCCTTATAGATTAGAGCACTAGCAATCATCAGGTAAGTAGAATTCCATCTAGTCTTACAGTCAAGAACCAATTTTCTAGTGCATGATATTTTGATTTGCCTTGCTGCTTCCTCAAAATTTTCAACACTTTTAGGAGTTGCTGTCCAGAATGCTACACTCTCACGTATATTCTCAATGCCATCTTTAATCTCATCTAAGCCTTCCTTAACTATCAGATTCTGAATGTGCGCACAACAACTCCACCCAATATCAAATGAGAAGACGACAATTTCTCTAACATACAGTTCACCATAGCATCATTCGTAGAACAGTTATCTAATGTCAAAGTAGATAACTTACGATCAATACTCCATGCTACCAATCATTGCATCAACACTTTGGATAATGCTTCAGCGGTGTGAGGAGAAGGCACGTATATAAACCTACAAATCAAAATAAATAGAAAAGTTAATAGTTAATTTGCAATATAAATAGAAAAATTAAATTATAAAAAGAAGTTCATTAATTACCTGAGAATTCGATTGTGTAGAGTCCATGAATCGTCAATGTAGTGGGCAGTCACCACCATATATCCTCTTTTTTGATTATTTGATGTCCACATATCCGTTGTAATTGCAACTCTACCAGCGTTGACATTCAAATAATTCATCGTTTTCTCCCTTTCAACCTCATATATCTTGAGGATATATTTCCTGATGGTGTTTCTCGACACATGGTTGAATAATGGTTGAATCGAACTCACAAAAGTTCTAAATCCTTCATGTTCAACCATATTAAGAGGATACTCATGCAAAATGATCATCCTAGCAAGCTGCTGCCATGAATTCTCTTCACCGAAAGAATATGTTCCTAGAACAGTTCCTCCATCATTTTTCTTGATAGGATTCAAGATAGCTTGTCTTATGTCTCTGTTCTTTCGGAGCGGACAAATCTTGTAATGATCATGCAAGTGTCTGGTTCCACTCCTACTTGATCCCACCAATTTTTTCTTGCAATAATTGCACACCGCCTTCTCTTGTCCGTTGATTTTTTGTTTCTTAAAATGTTGCCAAACAACAGAAGTTAATTTCCTTTTCCTAGTATCATCATCCAAATCAATTATTGGGGGAGACTCTTGTTTCTCAAGCTGCCCTTCGTTGGATGGAATTTCTTTGGGAACTTCTGCCATTGTATGTGAAATTTGCTCCCTAAATATAAAATAAAAATAGTGAAATAATGTATCAAAATTAAATAGTTCGTCGGCGTTTAGAAAAGAAAATAGAATTTGTCTTAGCATAAACTCATCTAACGTACGGTTTTACAATAACATAAATATAGCTATTATTGAACATTTGAACATGCATGCTTTAACTATTATTATTCAAAACTAAAATTCAATCACATTCAATTCAATATTTTTATCTCTCAATTCTTCATAGATTCTTCATTTGATAATCCAATTATCCCATTAGAAAAGTAAAAACGAGTTCGTACTTCGTAATTGAAATAATAATAAAACAAATAGAAGCATGCACATACCTAATTAATCTTTGAATGGCAATCGGCTTCGGCTATATGGATTTTGGCGTTGACGACTTGAACTTGGTAGGCAAGGTAATAGGGTTTTTTTTTTTTACTTCATTAGCGTTCGCAGCCGCAACCAAGAAAAAAGAAGAAGATTAATTGTTGAATCAATGTTGATTGAGATTTTGATTATTTGAGATTTATTACGTTTATATGTAAGAATATTAATGATTTATTAATTTGTAAGTTAATTACTTGTGGAAGTTTAAAAGATGGGGAGTCTCCAAAGTATTAAAAATTAAGTGTAATTTTTTATTAAAATATATTATATGTTAAGTATATTCAGAGCGGGTTCGGGGCGGGTATCTATAAATCCGGCCCCGCCCCGAATACTAATCGGGTATAATTTTGTTACCCGGTCCCGGCCCCGGGCCCGGATTTTGGCCCCCGCCTCCGCCCCATTAGGGGCGGGTCCCCGCGGGTCCCCGACCCCGCCGGGGAAATTGACATCCCTAAGCAGATCCCTAGGCCTCCGCAGATGCCCGCGAGACTAAGATAGCTTTTGCATAAGCCAGGATCTGCACAGAACCCTATGGTCTCTGCGTGGCCTAGACATCTTTACCGAGTAGGTCATCTGAGGCTTTCGGATGGTCTAGTCAGTACCAAAGGGTGCCGCATGGCCAGGCTGATATTTAGTCCCTGTTGGGAATTGTTATGGACCAATTTGTTAAGGGGGGAACTATGTGGGATACTTGATAAACGAAGTCATTTGTTTTGATTGGATCCCAAAACCCCAAGTGTCCAACTCCCAAGTGACCCACTTTGATGTAGTTAATAGGTTAGAATTTTTCTAAGCCCACTCTGTTAGGATGGCTCTTTTATTTTGCTTAGATTAGGCTTCAAAAGTTCAAGTGAAGGCCACTCGCTTGAGTGTGTTTTTCAAAGCGAAGCAAGCCAAGCAAACTGAAGTGAAGCGTGTCGAAGAACAGTGTAGCGAAGCGATCGCTACAGTAGATTCGAAGTGAGTCCGCCAAAGCGAAGCGAAGCAAGCGCTACAGTGAAGAGTCAAAGCTAGTCAACTCTAGTCAGCAGTTTCCAAAGCAGTCACTAGGGAACTTTATTTCCCGAAGCGACTCACTACAGAATGACTACGAAGTGACTCAACTAGAGCGGACGCTACAACTTCAAAGCGAAGCGAGCCACTACCTACCAGAAAGCGACAGCACAACTCCCGCCCATATTTTGAACTCCAGTCAAACAGGAGATCGTAGCATTAATTACGAGATCTCCACGTGTCGAAAGCGGAGTGGAGCGGAAGAGTTGACTGCCAGGCCGACAAGGCGCCGTAACAGTACTGGGTCGCTCCAGTTACTGTTGAAATTGGAACTTAGCCATTTCCGGCAAAAATCCAAAACTGCGCATCTGAAAAGTTGCCAGCCTGCGCAAGTACTGTCGAGAGGAGGAGGGACAAGGCCACCAACCAAGCAACGGATCTCAGCCAACCCTCCGCCTATAAATAGTGAAGGATGAAGACGAAGAAGAGTAGAACACTACTTGAGCATTCGAGCGCCTACTGCAAACAAACACTCCCAGCTTTCATAGCAATCTTCGAGTCTTTGTTTTCCAGTGTTCTCCGAGTTTCCAGTTCATCGGAACTCGTCTTCACAAGCTTCACACTTAGATTCTAAGCCCACTTCATATATCCGAAGCTTAGAAGAAGAACTCTAGCCAATCTTTGCATCTATTGTAAAGAGTTCTTCATAGTGTGTCGTCAACCAAAAACCCTATACTTTGTCTGTTAGGTTTTTGAGTGTTGTCGTTAGGTTGTCCAGATCCAAGGCCCTTCTTTCATCGATTGAAGAAGCCTCGATCGTAGAGTTGAGATCCAAGCTTACACTTACATCGTTTGTGTAGAGCTCGATCGAAGCTAGGCTGTAAGGAGAGCCCGTAATCTCCCTGTCGTGTTTTGACTGAAGCAAGTGAAGCTTCCAGTCTTTGTTAGGTTTGTGTAGTGAACCCGCAATCACTACGTCTGTCGTTCGATCTAGGGGAGTGAAGCCCGATCTCGACCAGGTTTTTGAAGGACCCGTAACCTTCAAGTTCTTGAGTGAAAAGAACAGTTGCCGTCGTGCAACAAGTGGACGTAGGAGCTTTATCTCCGAACCACTATAATTCTTGGTGTCGTATCTCTCTTACCTTAATCTCTTTACAGTATTCAATTATCCATTGCACGTGCATATAAACAAACTTAACTTGGATTTTCAATTACTTAGGAAAGATTATAGCTCACCAAATTCCGCACATACGAGTAAAGACTCCCTCTTGATCAAGTGTTCACTTCGGTCAAGTAGGCAAGCTACGTACTGTAGATCTAGCTTCAGCTAGGTCTTAAGTTTCAAAAAGAGCCGTTTACTGGTTACTCTGAGTTAAGGGATTTGAAGTTGAAAAACTTCAAAATACGTATTCACCCCCCCCCCCCCCCCCTCTACGTATTTTTCCTATTAACAAACCGGGACCAACAAGTGGTATCAGAGCAGCGGTTCTTTCGAGCCTCTGCTTTGCATATCCGAAGCGAGTCCCCACTAGCTTCACGTTGTCTCACTGAACCGGATCCTATTTTCCTAAGTGCATCAAAACCTCACTCACGCATATTGCATTTACTGCTGATAGTTTGCTATGTCTACATACAGTGCCTCAAACCTTCCACAGTTCTCAATCGAAGGATACGAGACATGGAGTTTCCGAGTAGAGAGCTTCCTTTGCTCCATCCACGACCGGATGTGGGAAGTCATAGAGGACGGACCAATCGAAATCAAGAAAGCCATATCTGTAAACGTACCAGCTGCTGAAGGACGCGAAGCTCATGTCAGACAAGAGTACGTTGAGAAGGACAAAGATGAATACAATCCCAACGACTTCAAGATCGCCAACCTGGATAAAATCGCACGTCACACGATGCAGAGCACCGTGTCTGATGCCTATCTTCCTAGAATCAGGAAGTGTGCGACGGCGAAGGAAATGTGGGAAACTCTAGCCCTCATTTCTCAAGGAACAGACAAAATCAAGGAGAACAAACTTGCCGTTCAGATGCGGGAGTTTGAGAGTCTGATAATGAAGCCAGGAGAGTCCATCGACACCTTCGAGCTGAGAGTTACAAACATCATTGCAACTCTCAACTCGCTTGGGAAGGAACTCACAGATAAGGAAGTCAACCTGAAGATTGTCCGAGCTCTCACAAGGAAGTGGCAAACTATGAAGGAGCTGTATCTAGCAACCAAGGATCTATCAAAGTTCACACCGGAGATTCTGTTTTCCGAACTGAAAGCTCATGAATTCGATCTGAATCGAATGAACCTCGACGAAGAGGATGAAGCGCCCACTACGTCAAAAGGAGTAGCATTCAAAGCTGCTGAAGGGCCAAGCGAGCAGTCGCTAGCCAAGATGACGAGGGAAGAATTGGAAGAACACATTGCGTTCTTATCCAAGAACTTCAACAAAATGAATTCTCGAGTGGGCAAATACAAAAGATTCTACAAGCAATACAAAGGGAGGAGCACTGATGCTCGAGAAGGAAAAGGAAAGAGAGAAGAGACGACAAAGCCGATCTCGAGAGACATGATGGAAGTGGAATGTTACCATTGCCATAAGATGGGCCACTACAAATCCGATTGCCCAAAGCTGAGTGCGAAGGAGCGAGAAGAACTGAAAGCAAAGAGGGATGCACCAAGGCGAGCGCTCGTAGCAAGTGAAGTGCCGGTCGCTACAACTGAAGATCCACCAAGCGACTCAGATGCATTCACTGATCCAAATTCCAGTGATGGTGAGGATCTTGGATTTATGGCGCTCACCGATGAAGAAACTGGAGAGGTATTCATCTATCCCCCATCTAGTTCAATTACACTCGCACACTCGCACCAAGAGGAACCCAATTCCTCAACATGGAGTGAAGTGCTTGACAAGCACGTTAAATTGTCAAGTGATCACAAAGTGCTGCAACAAGCTCTGTCTCAAAGCGAGAAGGAGAACCGAAAGCTAGCCACTGAGCTTGACCAAGTCAAACTTAATCTAAGGGCTATGACTAGTAAGTTCAAGGATCTCTTCGCGAGACATCAGAGCTTGGAAGGAAGGTATGAAGCCCAATCCACTCTAGTCGCCAACCTAAACAAAGCTTCATATGCTAGACAGGCACTAGAGAGTTCTCTTCTACCTTTTGGTAGAAAGGAAGGACTTGGATTTGAGGGTGGACCTTCCAAGCCGACTGTCTTTGTTGGTGCTTCAAACACACCATCAGTCATTTTGGAAATGCCCACTGCATCCAAAGCGACCACTAACAAAGACAAAGGCAAAATGGCTGAGAACCCTAAGAAAAGGCCAATGAAGATGTCTATATCTTTAAGGACTGAATCTAAGGGTAAGCAAAATACAACTATCCCGAGCACTCACAATGCTAAAAATTACCAATCCAAAGGTAAAGGGAAACCAGTTGTAGCTTCTAAGCCTCAAGCCAAGACACGAGAGACAAAGGATCTCCCTTTCAAGAAGAGGAGTAATGTCTATGTGTCACGTTATCCGGACTGGAGATGGTCCAACCGGACTAACGTTGAGGGGGAAGAATTCGAAACACCAAAGAGGCTGCTTCGAACTCCCAAGGTTACTCAAGCGAGTCAGGGACAGAACCCTAGATGGACCGCTTCGAGAAAACCTAGCGAGCCGCTTCGACAGTCTAGAAATCCGAAGTCAGTCTCTAAAACCACAGCTAATCCAAAGCGAGTCGCTTCAGGATATAAGCAAAATGGAAAGAGCATTGGTAGGACTGAAGCGAGCCGCTACCCCTCTTGCACACACTGTTGCACATGTGAAGCTGCTTCAAGGCAGAAGTCACAGTTTTCGAAGGTCGAGAAGCCCAAAGCACAAGCTTCATTTCAAAAGAAAGTGAAGCAAGTGTGGGTACCTAAGGGAACTAACCTGCAAGGACCCAAACTGATTTGGGTACCAAAATCTGTCTAATTGCAGGTGAGCGCCGTGGATCCCATGCCATGTGAAGGTCAACAAGTTTGGTACTTGGACAGTGGATGTTCAAGACACATGACCGGCATGAGAGCTCTACTTCAAGATTACATAGAGAAGAAGGGTCCACACGTTACATTTGGTGATAACTCTCGAGGAAGCACCAAAGGTTACGGCGCAGTGAAAGTTGGAAAACTCACAATTGAGGAAGTCTCCTACGTGGAAGGACTCAAGCACAACTTGCTATCCATTTCACAATTTTGTGACAAAGGATACAAGGTGGAATTTATTTCAAACAAGTGCATTGTAAAGAGCAAGCTCACATCCCAGATTGTGCTTACTGGAATTAGACAAAGGAACGTCTATATAGCACAATGGGACAGCTGCAAAGTGGAAACGTGCTTAGAAGCGAGGAGTGCTACAGAGATAGGATGGCTTTGGCACAGACGCTTAAACCATCTCAACTTCAAAGCAATCAATCGCTTAGCTCGTAAGGGTTTGGTGCAAGGCATACCAAATGAAGTCTTCATCAAAGACCATTCATGCTCACCATGCCAACGAGGGAAGCAGACAAAGAAGCACTTCGCCAGTCTCGAAGAAGCCTCATCAAAGCGAGTGCTCGAGCTGCTTCACATGGATCTGTTTGGTCCAGTTACTCCAGTTAGTGTGAATGGAAGAAAATACACTCTAGTTGTAGTCGACGACTTCTCTCGCTACACTTGGGTTGTATTTCTCTACAGCAAAAAGGAGACTCTGACCAAGCTACCACAACTGCTCAAGCGATTGGCTGTGGAAAAGAATCAAGCGATCGTGACCATCCGCTCCGACAAAGGAACAGAGTTCTTGAACTCTACCATCGAAGCTTACTGCACGGAGCATGGCATAGCACATCAGACCTCCTCAGCACGCACACCACAGCAGAATGGAGTTGCTGAAAGAAGAAATCGAATCATCAAAGAAGCCGTTCGCACCATGATTGCTGACTCAAAGCTTCCAATGAAATATTGGGCTAAAGCAGCCAATACAGCATGTTACACGCAGAATCGAACGCTTCTCTGCAAACGACACGACAAAACACCATATGAAATATGGACAGGAAGAATTCCTAACATATCTTATTTCCATATCTTTGGTTGTAGGGTCTTCATCCATGACAATGGGAAGTCACAGTTGAAAGCCTTTGAAAGCAAAGCTGATGAAGGAATATTCTTAGGATACTCCACATCAAGCAAAGCTTACAGGGTGTTCAACTGTAAAACCCTAATCGTGGAAGAATCACCCCATGTCGTATTTGATGAATCTTCTTTAAGTCATCCACAGGAACAGGATCTATCTAAAGACGGAAAGTCAGGTGAGGAACCCATCAACTCTCTTACTTGGGACATACTTGAGGATGAAGAAGAGATCAAAGGCTCAAGCGAGCAGAATGTCCAAGGAAAAGATGAAGCTGCCCCCAAAACTTCTGAAGCAAGTGCAGGCCAAGCACCCAATCCACTTGCTACAGATGGTGAAGCAAGTGACCAAGAAGAAGATGAAGACGAAGCTGGCGTGTCCAAGCGAGCGTGGCTCAAAGATCACTCACCAAGTCAAATCATTGGAGATCCATCCAATGGTGTAGTGACCAGAAGTCAAGTGTTTGAAGAAAGTGCCATGTTCAGTTGCTTTCTCTCAAACATTGAGCCGTCAAGCGTGGAGGAAGCTCTTGCCGACTCAAACTGGGTGATCGCCATGCAAGAAGAGCTGAACCAGTTCACCAGGAATGACGTATGGTACCTCGTGGAACGTCCCAAATTTCAGCACGTTATTGGCACCAAATGGGTGTTCAAGAACAAGACGGACGAGGACCACAACGTTGTGAGGAACAAGGCGCGACTCGTTGCCAAAGGCTACTGCCAAGAGGAAGGAATCGACTTTGACGAGACTTTCGCTCCAGTGGCACGGCTTGAAGCTATCAGATTGTTTCTAGCCTATGCAGCAACCAAGAAGTTTAAGGTCTATCAAATGGATGTGAAGAGCGCATTCCTCAACGGTGAACTCAAAGAAGAAGTGTATGTGGAGCAGCCACCGGGTTTCGAGCAAGGAGACAAGGTGTATCGCTTGAAGAAAGCTCTATATGGGTTGAAGCAAGCTCCCAGAGCTTGGTATGATACACTTTCTCAATTCCTAGTGAATAATGGTTTCCACAAAGGGAAAATAGATCGAACTCTATTCACTATCAACCATGGAGATGACATGCTATGGGTTCAGATCTACGTGGACGACATCATATTTGGATCACCAAACCAGTCGCTTAGCGAGAAGTTTGGAGAGCTGATGAAGACCAAATATGAGATGTCAATGATTGGCTTGATGAGCTGCTTTCTAGGTCTTCAAGTGAAGCAGCAGGATGATGGTATCTTCATCAATCAAGCGAAGTACACAAGAGATATGCTTGCTAAGTTCGGTATTCAACATGCTAAAGCTGTGAAGATCCCTATGAATACCAACTGGAAAATGGAGCCAGACGAAGAGGGAAAATCTGTGAATGCTACTTATTATCGTGCTCTTATTGGATCCCTCCTATATCTCACTGCAAGTAGGCCAGATATTACTTTTGCAGTTGGAGTCTGCGCTCGCTTCCAAAGCAACCCCAAGCACAGCCATCTTGAAGCTGCCAAAAGGATTCTTCGATATTTGAAGGGCACTATCAACATGGGTCTGTGGTATCCAGCGGAGGACAATTTGGAGCTCACTGGATACTCCGATGCTGACTATGGAGGGTGCCGAGTCGATAGGAAGTCAACTTCGGGCACATGTCAGTTCTTGGGAAGCAAGCTGATCTCGTGGTTCTCAAAGAAGCAAACAAGCGTAGCTACTTCAACAACTGAAGCTGAATACATGGCCGCTGGAAGCTGTTGTTCTCAAATCCTATGGCTTCGTCAACAGTTGAAGGACTACAAAGTTGAAGCGAATGAAATTCCGATCTTCTGCGACAACAACAGTGCCATATGTATTTCGCAGAATCCAGTGCTTCACACCAGATGCAAGCACGTGGAGATCCGACATCACTTCATTCGAGATCATGTCGAGAAGAAGGATATCAAGCTCGAGAAAATTCATACCGATCTCCAGCGAGCAGATATCCTCACAAAGCCTCTAGCTGAGTCTCGTTTCAACCAGCTATGCATTGAATTAGGGTTATTAGACCCTGGTGAAGAATGCTAGATTCAGGATGCACGAAGGAGTGATCGCTAGTTTTTTCGTAGCGTCACTCGCTTCGGATCTTCACCAACTCAAGCGAGTCACTTCAAAATCTCACTCGCTTGAAGAAGGAGAAACAAGGTGGAGTAAGGTGGAGTGTTGGAAGATGTTCCCTACCCGCTTACAGGAATTGTTAAGCCATCGGTTAAGGGGGAACTATTGTTTGCTCTCGGAGCAAGCTACTTCCAAAGCGAGCAAGGAAAGCTGCTACCTAGCCTAGGATTCCTAGCGAGTGGGTATAAACACTCGCAAGTGCCGTTTCTAGTAACGGTTGTGGGGTCTTGTATCGGGCCTTCCCACGTAAAAATGGTGAAAGCTTAGGCAGGGCTGGCACCTAGACCTTGTGTCCTCTTCCCATCTTTCCGCCGAAGAGGAGCAAGTCCTCTCATCTCCTTCATCGTGGATAAATGTCCATTCCTCACTCACTCTTTACTGAGTTGAGCTGCCGGATGTCTATCCATTCCCCTCTCACTTTGAATTTTGCATCACCTCAATTTGGCCAAGCTTGGGTCAAAGCGAGTCGATTGCAAGTTCATTCTGTAGCATGTAGGAGGATGCTTGAAGGTTTACCTTTTTCTACAAAAGGTTGCAGGGCTGGTGACATGCTTCTGCGTAAAATACGAGATTGTCTTGTCAGAGCATTCTCATTGTCATCCTGTCCATCTCTGCTCTGAGATAAGGACTTGTACTCATCCCCCATTCGTCGTGAATATGTACACTTACGTGAAACTCCCCTCTGGGTTGTAGTAAGCTTGTGTACTATATTCATTTCCTCCCTCTTTCACTTCGATGGAGGACTCTCTAATTCGTAGAGGAAGATGAATGCCATGAAGACTAATGCCAAGAAGCTGAATTACCATTCAGGTAGCATCAACAAGCTTCAAAGCAAACAAGTGGATTCTACAATCTGAAGTCCAAATCAAATGAAGTCTTCAAAGAGTGGTATCAATCTCCTACGAAGTGAGATTGACTGGTAAGCATTTCAATTTTAAGTACACTAAGTGAGCTGAAGCGTGCTAGAAACCTTCACTCGCTATGTGGAAAATATGAAATGAATCTGACACAAATACAAAGAGGAAAACACTCTTGTTTATCCTCGAAGTATGTAAGTCAGAAACATTTTAAATTTAAGTAAAGAAATTCAGTTTCTTATTCCAGTCGCTTCAGATGGCCAAGCGAGTGCTACGTCACTCAAAGCTAGCCATCGCAAGCGAGTGCGGAACAGTCACGTGAAGCGAGTACTCCGCAAGCGAGTGGATGCTGAAGCGGCTACACTCGAAGCAAGCGGATACGTAGCGAAGCGTATGAGCTGTCAGCACTCGAGTGCCTATTTTACTTTCTGCCAAGCATTTAATGCAGCGGCGCGTAGAAGAAGAAACGACAGGCGCGTGGACGTCAAAGCCGAGGAAAGCGGGAAAAACCGCACTCAATCCAGCCGTCGAATCTGAACCGTCTCTAAATCTCAACCGCTGGATTGACTACTATTGGAAGAGACGAATCAAAATCTGCCACGTGGCCACGTCAAACCAAATTGGCGGTTCACTTTTCCAGTGATGACGCCGGACACGTCAGATCCATCACCGAAGGTCTGCCGCCCCTGCACAGGATCTTGGAAGATATTACTGTCTTGCCCCTGCCTCGTCAGCCGAACCCTAGTTCTATATATATGTAACACCAAAGGCTGCAGAAAAATTTCAAAGTCCCAAAACTACCATTTTAGTGAAACCTCTGCACCTCTGAAATCTCAAACCTAAAATCCCTCAAAGCCTTAACTTTTTTCTCAACCCTCTCTACAAGTATACACCATGGGAAAGAAGGAGAAAACTGAAACAATGAAGGAATTCCTGAAAAACCTCGACGACAACGTCTTCATTGAACCGCATCTTAATGAAGATGTGGTAATGGAAAATGGCTTTCTCCGCAGGGCTGTGACCACGGCCGGCCTGTGGAAGTTCGTGACTGCCAAGCCACAAAAGATTCTGAGCAAGGCCGTTGCCGAGGTTCTCCTGAATCTCAAAAAGGGAGAAGATACGTCAACTTTCTCTCATCCACTGAGAGGAACACCCGTGGAGATCGAGCTAGACAGGATAGCACGAGTATTCGATTTGCCGTCAACCGGACCAGTATCCCTGTCAGAACTGGGCATGTCAACTCAGGTGGAGTATGCTCGCTTCGCCAAACAAAGAGGTGTAAAGTTTGGGAACCCTAAGTTGAGCAACATCAGAAACGACTTGAAGGCTCCATTCAATCTGATCTGCGAGATGTACACGAAGTCCATTCTCTGTGGAGTTGGTTCGCTCAGCCAACTGTCAGACACCAAGATCTACGCCACCTCCGTAATTGTAGACAGCTTAAATGGAACAAAATTCAACTGGCATCGCTGGTTTATCAACCAGATTCATGAAGTTGCGGCGGATTTCGAATACGAGAAGGGAAGCACGAGTGAAATCGTCCGCAAAGGAAGGTTGAAGTTTTTCTCCAGGATCTCCTACGCCCTGGAGAAACTATTCAAAGACATGCCATGGACAGATACTGCTCCATACAAGAAGAACACTCTTTACTTTGATTCGTGGAAATCTGAGAAGCTTCCGATGGACCAGGATTGTGTTGATGTGATAGTTCTTCCCTCCGTTCCAGTCGCTGAATCCTGTAGCGAGGCGGAAGAAGAAATAGAAGCTTCGTCACCATTGAAGCGAGTATCGAGGAAAGCAAGGTCTAAGCGGCCTCAAAGATTGAGAAGTGTTTCAACAATAATCGGAACGAGCGAGGCTGAGGAGCAGCCGCTCGAGAAGATCGTTGAAGAAGAAAATCCCCAACCCTCACCGGAAAAAGATTTACCTCAGCCTTCACCAACCGAAATCCAATCACCTTCTACCCATATTCAAACCCAAACCCAGCCTCTACCGGAACCTCAAACATCAACCACTGCCATTCCCATCACTCAAACATCACCCTCACCACAAGAATCAACCCACTCATCTTTTCAAATTCCTAACATACCTTTTCTGGGCACGGACCTCACCGATGCCTACAAACTTTTCTCTGTCCCACTCAATCCTCAACCAGAATCCAACCAACCTGAAGCTACTGAAGCTTCCACCCCCAGCTCACAATCCTCATCAGCCGAAAGCGCTGATACCGCCCAAACTGCCAAAACAACCAACACCTATCCCAACATCATCCCAGATTCTTCCCAAACTCCAATCGAAAAGGAATTGGTCCTTGAACGGTACCTGAAGGACCGAGAACAAGCTGCCGAGCTCATCCGTGAGCGATACCTCTCTGTGAAAATGGCCGATGACTTCTTCACCCGCGCAGTAGATTTCCTCACGTACATCACGTACAGAGGAACAGAGTTCTACAAAATCTTTAACCTGCGCAAGGCGATGGAAGAAGAGGTGATAGAAGCCATGGAGGTTGAAGTGCTCAAATTTGCCCAAGTAGACGGTTTCCACACCTTCCTCAGTGAGGCAAAGTACTGGGAGGCGCTTGATGCAAGAGTAAAGATGGAGTATCCCGATGCGCACATCCCAGAGCGTGAGCCTTCGCTACATGAGCTCCGGTTGATCAAGGATCATGAAGCTGAAGTGAGAGAAAAAGACGCGGTGATCTCTAATTTGCAGAATGAGATCACCAAGAAGGATGCTAAGCTAACTTCGAAAATATTGGAGGTCACTAATCTGCGTGCAGTTTGTGACAAGAGGAAGACGGAAATGGAGGAGTTAGTTGTGGAAAAGACAAAGCTTGTGAATGAGAAAGCAAGTTTGTCGAAGCAGGTAGAGGAGTTAGAGAAAGGAAGTCAGGAAATGAAACAATCCCTAGATGCTGAGAGAAGCAGGCTTAGGGAAGTAAACACGAAGTTGGTGGAAGTGAGTGGAGAGAAGGAGAAGCTAGAGAAGATGGTGGAGTCAGAAAAGGAGGAGAAGAGGATCATGAGAAACAAGTACAGAGAGAATATCAACAAAGTAACTGGTAATGTTGAGAAGATGGAGAAGCAGATCTCCAATAATGAGGAAAAGATAAGGAAGCTGGAGAGCGAGCTGACGAGAGGAAAAGTGAAATCTCTCAGTCTTGAAAAAGAAGTTGAAATCCTCACCAGCAAGCTTGACGAAGCAAATGCCGAGTTGAACAGCCGAAGGAAAGCTAGTCTCGATGTAGCTCTCAAGCAGGCTCAACTTGCTTATGACATCGAGAAGGCACAAAAGACGGCCGGAGAATTTGCTGCCCGCATGGCTGGAGCTGCCCAGGTCTATGTGACCTTAAAGCAAAAACAGAACGCTCTTGCCACTGCTCAAGCGGAACTGGAAGCTTCGCAGAACTTCTTCAACCTCAAGCTGGAGGAAGAGAGCAAGCTTATCCGTGCAGATATTGAAGCGGAGCTGGATGCTCGCTTCAGAGCAGTAGAACCATTAGAAAGCTTGATGCGGTCGGTAAAGGAGAGAGAAGACCAGTGCAAGTATCTCCTTGAAGAAATTTCTATAAAAACAGCAGAGCTCGTCCTTGCCAAGGAAAATGTGTTTGCAGCACGGTCTGAAAAGATGCTTCAAGATGTGCTAGGCAAACTGACAAACATTCACCAATCCATCAGCGGAACGGTGTTTACAATCGCCCCCGGCAGTCTTGATGATGCCAAAAAGGGGGAAAACATTGAAAAAGCACTCATTCAATCAAGTGAAGTTGGAGGATCGAGCAACGCAGGAAGAGCGATCGAAGCCAGGGGCTTGATCGAAGGAGGTGTTGGAGGGTCTGGAGGCTGTGAAATCATTGAGATTGAGAAGATGTTAGAAGGAGGAAGTAGTGCAGTGGAGGAAGTAGCTGATGAAGCTAGAACTGAACTAGCAAGGACCAAAGGCAAAGAGAAGGTTACGGAGGAGCCCCGCTTACCGACGGCCGGGAAACTGTTAGGTTCATCAATCGCCACTCATCCCGTTATTCCTGGTGTTCCTTTATGCAAAGAACAAAGGGAGCGACAGATTGCACAGGATGAAGCTTACACACGAGCCTTGGAAGTGGAGCTTGAGCTCAAAAGAACTGTCACTCAAGATGGTGCATCTTTGCATGCGCCCGCTTCATCCTCGCGAACGGTTGCTTCGCCCTCTGCCCCTGTCTCTGCACAGGCACTCACTTCAGCATTGGCTGGAATTGTTCCTGCCAGAGAAACTGCAACTCAAATGCCACCACCGCCACCTCCTGTTCAGAAAGTTTCCTTGAAGTGATCAACGCCTGAAACAAAGGAAGATGACACTACTGCCAAACGTCAGAAAATGCAGCAAGTGGTCAAAGAGAAGGCTAGTCGCTTCGAGAAGAGGCAAAAGAAGACAGAGGAGAAGAAGAGAAGAAGGGAGAAGGATGAGGAAGTAAGGGAGAAAAGACTGATGAAATTGGATGAACGGATCGAGTCCAAATGGAATGAAGTGAGGCTCATCCAATCTGCCATCGCGCGCAGTGCTTACATTCCTCACTTGCCTGAAGAGTCTGATGTTGTCAATCTCCAGGCCTGGATGGATACTGGCAGAGTTACGCTGAAAGAAATGATCAATTCCGGTCGCTACTCGACTGAAGAGCATGACTTCATTCGGAAGCGAATTAATGATATGCTTCCGAAGTGGAGTGGTGATGCCAGCACACAATTTAACTCAATCATGAAGGAGTTGAAAAGCAGGACAGAAGAGGAGCTGGCTATGCGGAGAGATCATCATCCGGACTCCAGACAAATCGAGGATTTCATCCCAAGAGACCTTCTCGACACTTGGCTGATTCTAAAGGATAAGTTCATAAAAGCCTACTACTGGTGGAAAGTAGTACCGTATCAAGACAAGTGTCCTAGAATGGAGGCTCTCAGCAACTTCCTGCATCAATACAATGAGAGATTGAGGCGAAAGATCTTCACGTTGGCAGAAGAAGCAAAACCCCTTCCACTTATTGTCAACGTGCCAGCTGCGAAAAAGTTTCCTATGCCTCTCAAACCAAATTCAGAGATTCCTAATCGAAAGGAAATTGATGCAGAAGTGGATGAAGCACTAAGATTGGAGAAAAGCTGGAGAGACAACCAGTACAACATCCGGACAATGGAGTTGAATGTCCGATCTGCTTACTATTCAGAGAAGAAGAAAGAAAGAGGAGGAGAAGAAGAAACGTGATGAAACTGCAGGAAACCGTTGAGTTTCAAGTTTCATATTTTTGACTATGTGAACTGCTTGTTCATCTATCAATTTTCAATTTCTGTCAAAATTTGTCATTTACCTGCTTTGTGAATGACCTTACCTTTTGCTACAAACTCTAACAATTTAACCGAAAAAAAAAGGGAAAGGAACTTAAAAAAAAAATTTACAAACGAAGCTGCAAAGGAAGCAGTCGCTTGGAGTTCCCTTCACGGTTAGATAGGCTGGAATTTTCTCAGTCTTAGCCTTTGGGTTTTGGCATCATCAAAAAGGGGGAAATTGTTGGGAATTGTTATGGACCAATTAGTTAAGGGGGAACTATGTGGGATACTTGATAAACGAAGTCATTTGTTTTGATTGGATCCCAAAACCCCAAGTGTCCAACTCCCAAGTGACCCACTTTGATGTAGTTAATAGGTTAGAATTTTTCTAAGCCTACTCTGTTAGGATGGCTCTTTTATTTTGCTTAGATTAGGCTTCAAAAGTTCAAGTGAAGGCCACTCGCTTGAGTGTGTTTTTCAAAGCGAAGCAAGCCAAGCAAACTGAAGTGAAGCATGTCGAAGAACAGTGTAGCGAAGCGATCGCTACAGTAGATTCGAAGTGAGTCCGCCAAAGCGAAGCGAAGCAAGCGCTACAGTGAAGAGTCAAAGCTAGTCAACTCTAGTCAGCAGTTTCCAAAGCAGTCACTAGGGAACTTTATTTCCCGAAGCGACTCACTACAGAATGACTACGAAGTGACTCAACTAGAGCGGACGCTACAACTTTAAAGCGAAGCGAGCCACAACCTACCAGAAAGCGACAGCACAACTCCCGCCCATATTTTGAACTCCAGTCAAACAGGAGATCGTAGCATTAATTACGAGATCTCCACGTGTCGAAAGCGGAGTGGAGCGGAAGAGTTGACTGCCAGGCCGACAAGGCGCCGTAACAGTACTGGGTCGCTCCAGTTACTGTTGAAATTGGAACTTAGCCATTTCCGGCAAAAATCCAAAACTGCGCATCTGAAAAGTTGCCAGCCTGCGCAAGTACTGTCGAGAGGAGGAGGGACAAGGCCACCAACCAAGCAACGGATCTCAGCCAACCCTCCGCCTATAAATAGTGAAGGATGAAGACGAAGAAGAGTAGAACACTACTTGAGCATTCGAGCGCCTACTGCAAACAAACACTCCCAGCTTTCATAGCAATCTTCGAGTCTTTGTTTTCCAGTGTTCTCCGAGTTTCCAGTTCATCGGAACTCGTCTTCACAACCTTCACACTTAGATTCTAAGCCCACTTCATATATCCGAAGCTTAGAAGAAGAACTCTAGCCAATCTTTGCATCTACTGTAAAGAGTTCTTCATAGTGTGTCGTCAACCAAAAACCCTATACTTTGTCTGTTAGGTTTTTGAGTGTTGTCGTTAGGTTGTCCAGATCCAAGGCCCTTCTTTCATCGATTGAAGAAGCCTCGATCGTAGAGTTGAGATCCAAGCTTACACTTACATCGTTTGTGTAGAGCTCGATCGAAGCTAGGCTGTAAGGAGAGCCCGTAATCTCCCTGTCGTGTTTGACTGAAGCAAGTGAAGCTTCCAGTCTTTGTTAGGTTTGTGTAGTGAACCCGCAATCACTACGTCTGTCGTTCGATCTAGGCGAGTGAAGCCCGATCTCGACCAGGTTTTTGAAGGACCCGTAACCTTCAAGTTCTTGAGTGAAAAGAACAGTTGCCGTCGTGCAACAAGTGGACGTAGGAGCTTTATCTCCGAACCACTATAATTCTTGGTGTCGTATCTCTCTTACCTTAATCTCTTTACAGTATTCAATTATCCATTGCACGTGCATATAAACAAACTTAACTTGGATTTTCAATTACTTAGGAAAGATTATAGCTCACCAAATTCCGCACATACGAGTAAAGACTCCCTCTTGATCAAGTGTTCACTTCGGTCAAGTAGGCAAGCTACGTACTGTAGATCTAGCTTCAGCTAGGTCTTAAGTTTCAAAAAGAGCTCTTTACTTGTTACTCTGAGTTAAGGGATTTGAAGTTGAAAAACTTCAAAATACGTATTCACCCCCCCCCCCCCCCCCCCCCCCTCTACGTATTTTTCCTATTAACCGGGACCAACAGTCCCTATCAATGTTTATGTTTACTTTAATTATGTCTAGCTAAATCCTTTAGTTGATTTTAGGGATTGAATGCCTAATTGAATTTATGTAAGTGTTTTTTGTTTACAATTAGTCTTCCAATCTAGGTGCATGTTTCATGGTGCTTATTCTCATGCATGATTACTTGATCACTAATTATGTGTGCATAGTTATGTTTTTATGCCTTAGCCGGATAATTGCATAATAGATTTCTTGAATACATGGTATGATGATTTAATTGTCTTAGCCGAAGTTAGATTATCATATGTTTGCATATAGTCGATATAGGTGTCGTAGCTGAACCTAGTTGATTGTATTATTGATACTTGTTCTATTTTGCACTTGATTTGATTTCTATGAGACCGAGAGGAGATTAAGATCTTGTTAAGTGACGATCTACATTGCCTTAGCCGGAGTGTTGGGTTATTTTCGTGTATCACATTTAGATTGGATTAAATTGGTTAATTGTATTCATTAATTACTTGCATATATTTGATTTGGTAGGCTTCCCTAGAATCAACACTTTATCCTTATTTGTTTCATTCCTAATTTGATTATATGCTTTGTTATTTGTTTATTTCCTTACTTGTTTAATTGAGTCCTTTTATTTATTTGCCTAGTTATAAATACCACAATCTCAATTCTTAAAAGCTTAAACATCAGTTTAGTTCTAAAGTAGAGGTACTCTGTGTGGTTTGGATACATCAATCCCTGTGGATACGATATTCGTGCTTCTTTATATTACACCTATTTTGTGTGGTAGAAAATAGTGCGATCACTCTCCTTCTTGAATTAGTTTTTCAATGGCTATTTTCAAGTTTTTGCAACCATTGGTTGTATGACCAAAATCATTGTGGAAGGCGGGTTCCTTGGTTGGTGCCTATGCCCCATGGGGATCTGTACCCCTGGCTTCTGCATTACCACTTCAAACAAATCGGCGGGCTGCCTATTAAGAGAGGTAAAGGATCGCAAGAAACGTTCATTCTCATCAGGCCTCCTGGGGCCTTTTCTTTTCTTCAGGCTTCTTTTCTTTCTTAGAAGCGATTTCAGCTCTCTTATTGATCATGGCTTCTTCCAAATGGATGTATTTATGCACCCTTGTTAATAATTCCTCGAAGGAGGTAGCTTCTTTTTTTTTTTATTAAAGATGCAAAGAATTGCCCCGGCCTTAGGCTATCTACACATGCATGAACCTTAAGTTTTGTTTCTACTCCTGGTATCTCCAACACAGCCTCATTAAAACGGGTCATGTAGTCCCTCAGACTCTCGTTGAGACTCTGTTTGATTGTTGTCAGGTGCAAGGAGTTTCTGGTTGTCCTTTTAGCGCTAACGAATTGCTGTATGAACACCTCTCTCAGATCCTGGAAAGAGTGAATTGAGGATTTTGGCAGCTGTTTAAACCATTGTTGAGCTGGTCCTGATAGAGTGGTGAGGAACACCCTGCACTTAACGCCTTTGGAATACTGGTGTATAAGGTATAAGCTTTCGAACTTCAGCAAGTGCTCTTCAGGATCACCTTTCCCTTGATATTCACGGGAAATTGTTTTGAAGTTCTTTGGGATGGGATCTGTTTTGATATCTGCTTAAAAAGGGCTATTTTCATCGATATAAGTATGAGAAAGCTCGGACTTGCGCCCTTTGCTCCTTTGAGTTATGGGATGCTCCACATTCTCACCCTCATCTGGGATCTTAATTTCTCCCTATTTTGCTTCTGTCTCATCTGAGACTTTTTCAGGGATCTTCTGATTCTTCTTCAACTTTTTCAGCTCCTTTGTTAGAAGCTTCATCTCGTTTGACCAAGGCGTCGATGGCGCCCTCCTTGGGTTCCTTTCTGAATTCTTCGGGATTTTCATCCTCTGGGAATTCCCAATCGGTGAGGTGATCGCACTATTTTTAACCACACAAAATAGGTATAGTATAAAGCAAGTACGAGTATCGTATCCACAGGGATTGATATATCGAAATCACACAAAGTACTCTTACTCTAGAATTACACTGATGTCTAGGCAATAAGAAATTAAGATGTGGTTTTCTAAAATTCTAGGCAAAGAAAATAAACAAAATAAATAACTCAAATCAATAAACAAAATAAGCAAATAAGGAAACAAATAAATCAAATAGGAAACAAGGTTGATTCTAGGGAAGCCTACCTAATCAAATCTATGCAAGTAATTAATGGATACAATTAACCAATTTAATTCAATCTAGATGTGATACCACAAAAATAACCTAACACTCCAATTAAGGCAATGCAAGTCGTCACCTAACAAGATCCTAATCTCTATTCGGATTTATAGAAATCAAATCAAGTGCAAAATAGAACAAGTATCAATCATACAATCAACTAGGTTCAATTATGACACCTAAATCGACTATATGCACACATATGATAATTCAATCTCAACTAAGATAATCAAACTACCATACCATGTGTTCATGAGATCTATTATGCAATTATCCTATTAAGGCATAAAAACATAACTATGCACACATAATTAGTGATCAAGTAATCATGCATGAGAATAAGCACCATGAAACATGTACCTAGATTGGAAGGCTAATTGTAAACAAAAACACTCACATAAATTCAATTAGGCATTCAATCCCTAAAATCAACTAAACGAAATTAGCTAGACATAATTAAAAGAAAGGTAGAAGGAAGAATAAACATAATTAAAAACATAAGTAAAAGAGAAAGGGATAGAAAAACTCTTGAATCTTGAATAAATCCTCAATCTTCAATTGTCTTCATACATCAATGTAAAAAGTGTAGAGAAAAGAATAAAAACTAATCTAGAGTATGGTGAAAAGTAGAGAGCTCTAAACTATGAAAACTTATGAAAAACTTATGAAAACTTATGAAAAACTTGGGTACAATGATAAGTCTTGGGGTATTTATAAGGTAGGGGATCATAATTGTTACCTAAGTGGGCACGAATTAGGTTAAGGAAATAAAAATATCCCAAATTTAGGATTTTTGTGTGTTTGACTCGGCCAACGACTCGGATGGTGACTCGGCCGAGTGTGTGAGGGGAAATCTGACTCGGCCGAGTAGGTTCAACAGTAGTTTCACTCGGCCACTGACTCGGCCGAGTGGGTGTCCGAGTGAACCCATGCAGTTTGTGCGTCTTTCTTGTTTCGTCCGTATCTTTCTCATCCGAACTCCGAATTGACCTCCTTTTTTGCCTACACGCTCGTATCGAACTCCTCTTCAATGCTATGCTTCCATAATTCCAGAATAACTCTTCAATAACATCGTGAGAAGTGAGAACTTTGGGATCAATACTCCATCTCTTCCTTGGTTGCATCGCCTCTTATCTCGCCTTGGATTTTCTTGACTCAAAAGCCCTAAAAACACTCAAAACAACCCAAAAGCGTAATCTAGCTCGAAATAACATAAACAATACAAAACACAAGCTAAACTATCAAAATAAGACAAGAAAACGATAATATAACACTTAGATAATAGGGTAAAAATACACCCTATCAAAATCCCCCAAACTTAAACATTGTTCGTCCCGAACAATAACAAAAACGAAATAAACAATAGACTCTAGCATTGTGAACTATATAGGCCTCAAAACTTTTCAAAAACAAGCTCATGATCATGATCAAAACTATGCATACAACCTTAGCATCAACAACACAATCTACTCAACAAACTCAAAACATGCTAATCCATCAAAGAACTCTCTCCAACATGTGAAATTTTGTATATGAAAGTGAACACTCAACTCTCTCAAAGAAAACATGTATGAAATAATGCACATCATAAGGGTTCACTCAACATCAATGCAATGCAACTTGTTTACCATAGGCTTGCCCTTTTTCTCAACATCTCCACCTAATGTAATACTTTCAAACTAGGATCAAAAAGGTCTTTATATAAGCTTGTAATGTAGGGACATTGGTTAAGGTAGGGAATGTATAGGCTAAGTGACTCAAAATACTCCAAATCATCAACCTCTTTTCAACTCCAACCAAAGTATGGATTTTCAACTCCATCTTCTACCATACAACACACCAAATACAAACTTAAAGATGCTAAAATATCAACTATACAAATCAAAGTTAACTATCCCCTTATGCTTATATATTATTCTCTCTTTTTTTTTTTTCATAGAGCTCAACTAAAGAATGTTCTTTCTAATAATGAACAAGGGCTCTATATTTCTTTTCTTTTCTTTTCTTTTTTTTTTTTTCTTTTTTTTTTCTTTTAAGCTTATAGGGATAGCCAACTATACTTAAACAAGCATCTAAAATTTCTTCTCTTTTTCTCCTTCTACACCACAACCAAAATTTTCTATTCAACTCCTTCCATATCACCAACAACAAATACTAAAGATACCCATAACCATCCAAACCTCCTATCATCCGATTTTACAAAGAACGGCTAATAAAGGCTCAAAAGGGGTAAACAAAGGATTATGAACAAGGTTAGTGTATAGGAATCATGTGGCTAAAGAAAGATGGCCTAAAATCATCTCCTAGTTCATAAATATACTAAGGTATTGATGGAGAAATAAGGCAAGTTCTAGAAACAATGAAGAATGCATGATCACTCAATTAAAGAATAGGCATAAATATGCACAAATAGCTCAAATCTCACGGGTTCAAACTAACTAGTTCCCGACATCATAGCATACTTCAAATTCATCAAATAAAATCGCGTCACTTCGCCAAGGTTCCATGCATAACAAAGATCATGAATTTTTCTCCAAAAATCAACAAAAAATTTTCTATAATCGGCCAAATTCACAATACTATCATCACATGCTTATTTAACTCAACTTTAAACAACCTAAGACTCAACAAAAATAAAAACTACTACTAAAATATCCAAAAATTAAGCTACAATCCAAGAACTCATGTAAACGAGTTAACGAAGCCACACTTCCCCCTCCCCCAAACTTATTTCGAATCATGATGAAGGAATAAGTTTAAGAAGAAGGAGTGGTTAAGTTAACGAGCGTACCTTTCACCGAAGTACTATCGATCTTCTCTTCTAGCCGAAACCTCGTCGAGAAAACCTACAACTCACAAGCTTCGCAAATTCTTGGATAAAGAGCTTAATAAAGGAAAAGACTCAAAGGAAAAAAAAAAACAAAAAAAACAAAAAAACAAAAACTGAAAATTAAAGATAGAGTTGGGTTACCTCCCAACAAGTGCTACGTTTTACGTCTTTAGCCCGACGATACCTTTTATCAAGGTGGATCAAAATAAAAGTTTGTCTCTCCCCCATCATCGAGTTTCCTCATGGCTCCATCGATTGATCTCTTGAATTCGGCTAACTTCAAGGGTGGAATGGCTTCCAATTGATTTAAGCACTCAAGAATCTCCTCCATAGCTCTAGCAATCTCCAAGTAATGGTGTAAAAACTTGGTGATGCTATTATCGAGAACTTCATCCGGTGCCAGCGGTATAGGTGGTTTCAAGACTTGAACGGCAAAAACATCCTCTCGACGAACATCGGGCCTCTTCATTGCTTCATAGATGGAAATCTTTAATTCTTCACCGTTGACTCTAAATGTCAAATCTCCGTCTTGAATATCGATCAAAGCTCTCCCCGTAGCTAGGAATGGCCGTCCTAAGATCAAAGGTTGATTATCATCCTCGGGCAAATCCAACACTACAAAATCCGCCGAAAATACAAGATTCTGAACTTGCACGAGCACATCTTCGACTATCCCCCTTGGATATGAAACCGAACGATCCGCCATGAGAAGGGAGATAGTATTCGGCTTTATCTTTCCAATCTTGAGCCGGTTGAAGATTGAGAGGGGCATCAAATTGATGCTAGCACCAAGATCACATAACACGTTCTTGAACACTTGATCTCCGATCTTGCACGCTAGTGTGAACCTCCCGGGATCCTTTTGCTTCAATGGGAGCTTCTTTTGAATCACCGCGCTGTATTCCTCCGTTAAGTTGATCGTCTCGAACTTCGCCCACTTCTTCTTCCCCGCCACCGCATCCTTGATGAACTTCATGTGGTTTGGCATGTCTCGTAGCGCATCGAGAAGCGGGATGTTGATGTTGACCTTTTGAAGCATCTCCAAGAACCGTTGATACTTCTCGTCTTGCTTCATCTTGGCCAATCGTTGCGGAAACGGAGCTTTGGGGGTCGATTCTTGCGTCGGGGTAGGAACGGATCGGAGCGGGGTTTGACTCGGCCGGCTGCTCGGCCGAGTGAGTGGCCGAGTGGATCAGCTCGGCCGAGTGGTAGTCCGAGTGAGGGTACTGGTTGAGTGACTCAGCCAGCGACTCGGCCGAGTGCTTGGCCGAGTGAGTCCTGGGCAGTTTTTTCTCCGTCGACTCAGCCGGTGACTCGGCCGAGTACCTCTCCCTCCGGGCTTTCGTCCTTCGTCTCGTCCGTTTCCGCCTCCGAATTGCTTCCATCTCCCAAATCTTCGACTCTACCATCAACTTCATCCTCCAAAGATGGATTTGTGTAACGAGTGCCACTCCTAAGCTCAATAGCATGGACTTGATGGTCGGGCTTATGTACTCCTCCTTGAGCATTGGCTACTTGATCAACTCGAGCATCCAACATATTCATGTGCTTGGTTAAATTTGTGACTGCATTCTCAATATTAGAAACACTAGACTCCAAGGCTCCGATTTTATTTGTCGTCGTTGATATGAGATTCTTTATCAACTCCTCCAATGAGGGTTCCTTCTTCGGCTCTTGGACAACTCCATTCTCCTCATGGAAGCCAGGAGATATGTTTGGATGGCGTCGATTGTTGGGATCATAAGTCTTCTTGAAAGCATCCAACTCCGTTGCCGTCTTGGTGTATTTCTCCATCAAATCATCATAAGCTTCGGATCCAATGGTGGCAACCTTCCTTCTCCCAACTCTTCTTTCGGTAGCCTCCTCATAACTTGTGTTGTCGTTGAGCTCGATGATCTCCCAGACCGTCTCTACATAGTTATTTAAGAATCCTCCTTTAGATGCATAATCGAGCTCCTTCTTGCATTGCTTGTTCAATCCTCGATGGAAGCAGAAGATTTGTTCCCCCTTGTCCATACCATGATTGGGGCATACACGAAGCATCTTTCTGAATCTCCCCCATGCTTCGTATAGGTACTCATCTTCAAATTGTTGGAATTTGTTGATCTCGTTTAGAAGCCTCTGAGCCCTTGAAGGTGGGAAGAACTTATTTAAGAACAGTGTGCACAACTCGCTCCATGTCTTTATCTCAGCTCGATTCTTGATATCCTCAAGCCACTCTCTAGCATCATCCTAGAGAGACCACGCGAAGAGACTGAGCTTGATGTAGTCTGCAGGCACTCCATTTGCCTTGTAGGTGGCACAAATAATGAGAAATTGCTTTAGGTGAGCATTAGGATCCTCCATCGGTGTGCCTCCATATTGATTTGCTTGCACCATGTTGATGAGGGAAGCCTTGATCTCGTAATAGGTAGCCTCAACAGTCCCCCATCCTCCATTATGGAATTGATCAACAACAGGTTTGAACCGATCTTTGAGAGTCTTTTTCGCTACTGAATCCGCCATAAGAATATAGTCCTCGACAAAGAAAGGAAACGGTTAGTTTAATACACAAAAACAGAAAAATAAACGCCTAAGTCACCTATTAATCCTATTTCAAAATATCTATTTGAAATCTAATCAATCCCTGGCAACGGCGCCAAAATTTGATCGCACTATTTTTAACCACACAAAATAGGTATAGTATAAAGCAAGTACGAGTATCGTATCCACAGGGATTGATATATCGAAATCATACAAAGTACTCTTACTCTAGAATTAAACTGATGTCTAGGCAATAAGAAATTAAGATGTGGTTTTCTAAAATTCTAGGCAAATAAAATAAACAAAACAAATAACTCAAATCAATAAACAAAATAAGCAAATAAGGAAACAAATAAATCAAATAGGAAACAAGGTTGATTCTAGGGAAGCCTACCTAATCAAATGTATGCAAGTAATTAATGGATACAATTAACCAATTTAATTCAATCTAGATGTGATACAACAAAAATAACCTAACACTCCAATTAAGGCAATGCAAGTCGTCACCTAACAAGATCCTAATCTCCTTTCGGATTTATAGAAATCAAATCAAGTGCAAAATAGAACAAGTATCAATCATACAATCAACTAGGTTCAATTATGACACCTAAATCGACTATATGCACACATATGATAATTCAATCTCAACGAAGATAATCAAACTACCATACCATGTATTCATGAGATCTATTATGCAATTATCCTATTAAGGCATAAAAACATAACTATGCACACATAATTAGTGATCAAGTAATCATGCATGAGAATAAGCACCATTAAACATGTACCTAGATTGGAAGGCTAATTGTAAACAAAAACACTCACATAAATTCAATTAGGCATTCAATCCCTAAAATCAACTAAACGAAATTAGCTAGACATAATTAAAAGAAAGGTAGAAGGAAGAATAAACATAATTAAAAACATAAGTAAAAGAGAAAGGGATAGAAAAACTCTTGAATCTTGAATAAATCTTCAATCTTCAATTGTCTTCATACATCAATGTAAAAAGTGTAGAGAAAAGAATAAAAACTAATCTAGAGTATGGTGAAAAGTAGAGAGCTCTAAACTATGAAAACTTATGAAAAACTTATGAAAACTTATGAAAAACATGGGTACAATGATAAGTTTTGGGGTATTTATAAGGTAGGGGATCATAATTGTTACCTAAGTGGGTAAGGATTAGGTTAAGGAAATAAAAATATCCCAAATTTAGGATTTTCGTGTGTTTGACTAAGTCAACGACTCGGATGGTGACTCGGCCGAGTGTGTGAGGGGAAATGTGACTCGGCCGAGTAGGTTCAACAGTAGCTTCACTCGGCCACTGACTTGGCCGAGTGGGTGTCCGAGTGAACCCATGCAGTTTGCGCGTCTTTCTTGTTTCGTCCGTATCTTTCTCATCCGAACTCCGAATTGACCTCCGTTTTCACCTACACGCTCCTATCGAACTCCTCTTCAATGTTTTGCTTCCATAATTCCATAATAACTCTTCAATAACATCGTGAGAAGTCAGAACTTTGGGATCAATACTTCATCTCTTCCTTGGTTGCATCGCCTCTTATCTCGCCTTGGATTTTCTTGACTCAAAAGCCCTAAAAACACTCAAAACAACCCAAAAGCGTAATCTAGCTCGAAATAACATAAAAAATACAAAAAACAAGCTAAACTATCAAAATAAGACAAGAAAACGATAATATAACACTTAGATAATAGGGTAAAAGTACACCCTATCATGAGGAAGCCTTCCTCTTGGACCGTGGTCATTCGAGGTAATTTGGTGGCTATCTCTTGGATCACACTTGAGTTTTTATGCTTCTGCTTATATGCGCCAGGGGTACTCTTGCTTCCCTCTCCTTCGTGGACATCCTGTTGGGCATCTGAGCCTTTGGGATTCATCCCAAAGGCATGGAGCTTTTTATTAACAGCTCCGTCAATTACACCTTCTATAAGTGTCCTCATTTGCAAGAGCATTGTGGGAGAAAAGTGAGCTTCAGCATTAGCGCTAGCTTCCGCTACCAAAGTGTTTCTCCCTTCATTCCCAAGTGTAGAATTTTCCGAATTCTAGGAGCTTGTGAGGCCTCCTTTGAAACAGCATCTGAACTGGCAGCCATCTTTGTAAGGTTCTGCAGATTTCCAAAGTTTTAGAACATTAGTTCCAGATGCCTATTAAATAGGACTTGAACAGACAGTGCCTATTTTACATAGGGCTTTGATGAGTGTTGTCTATTTGCATAGGGCTTGATGGATGTTGCTTATTTGCATAGGGCTTGATGGATTTTGCCTATTAGATAGGGCTTATTGAATTTTTTCCTATTAGATAGGGCTTATTCAGTTTTTGCCTATTAGATATGGCTTATTGAATTTTTGCCTATTAGATAGGGCTTATTGAGTTTTTGCCTATTAGATAGGGCTTATGCGAGCATTTTAGCTCATTTGCAGAGAATTGATGCCTTTTATTGTGGGGCCCCCTTATCATGGTAAGGGGGTGACCTCGTCATTTTTTGCTCTCTATTTTTGGTTTTTGCCTTTTGTGGTTTTTGGTTCATGATAGTACAGGGACCTATGATGTTATCATAGTGTTTCCTTTGTCCCTATCAATTCCTCATAACCAGCAGGCTAATTCTATGATTCATGACTTTTGGCAGAACTCTAGACTCACCAACTGTCAGGGATGAGGGCGAGTGTGCTCTAGAACTTCTCCAAATTTGATTCAAGCTTTTGGAACTCTTCACAACTTCATCACAAGAAAAACGTAGTTTAGCCACCTTATCATATTTTGTAGTTTAAAACCAAGGAGAAAATCACAATGATTGGTTAATACTACTCGCATTCAAATTTCTGCAAATTACTCAGCAAATCCAGTGTACCCATTTACTCTAGGCATTAATTTTTCTAAGATCTCACATCGGGAAATGAGAAAGAACTTCATCAATAACATTGTAACAACAAGCTAAGAATTTATTCATAAAGAGGAAACCGACGTCTTAAACTCAAATTTCCCACAGACGGCGCTAGTTGTTAGATCCGGGTCTAAGATTAAAAACAATAATGCAATATTCCACTTCATACACAGATTTACGGAAAACATTTTAATACAGATGAATATAAACTGAGTCACCACGAATACAACGCAAGGCGTTGATCCCCGTAGATTAGCTTCCATGAAATACCATCTCTCCATGAAAAGGATTAAGATAGAGGCAGAACGCAAAGCGTTCAAACCATCGATCCGACCTTGTTCATGAGAAGAAGGCACAATAGAGAAGAATGGAGGGAGAGACAGTAAACGCAAGGCATTCTTCCGTCCATCCCTGTACAGTTGTAGTGAGATACCTTCAAGCTCTGCTGTAATCACTGTCGTACACCTGCAAAATAGAGCCGGAGGAACAAAGGGGGAGGTTCCTCCGGGAAGGACCTCCGACGCTCAAGTCAGTATGAGTACGAAAATACAAAAGAGAGAAAATCAATGGAACAGTGTAGAAAAGTATAAAACTCGTACCTCAAAATGGTGAAATCACTATCTATTTATAGGTGTGAAAAGGGTGAAAAGGTGAATGTACCTGTGCAGGGAGGACAGAAAAGAAATTTCTGGGGGGACAAGATTCCCTCCGTCATTAATTTAGTGGTCCTCACCCTAAAGTACGTAGAGTCATGCGGATTGCATGCTCGGCAGATCCCTGCGCCTTAGCAGATGCCGACGGATCTGGGATAGCCTCTGCATGGACATGGATCTGCGCAGGACCTATGGCTTCTGCGTTGGACACGGCATCTGCACCAAGGGCGACACTTAGGGCTTCTGGGATGCGGATCCAGTCAGCATGGGCGGACGCCATGTGGCAAGGCTAATATTGGTCCCTATCAATTTCCTTGTCAGTAAGCTCTTTCCCAAGTGAGATGAGTGTTGATACAATATTGGTGACGCGTAGCTCATAGGCGTCTATTGTCTCGCTCGGCTTCATGGACAAGCTTTCGAACTCTCCCGTGAGAACGACAAGCTTGTTCTCTTTGATCTTCTCTGTTCCTTGGGAAATCAAAGCTAGAGTTTCCCACATCTCCATTGCAGTTGCACATTTTCTAATTCTTGGTAGGTAAGCGTCCGAGACGGTGCTTTGCATGATGTGCCTTGCTACTCTGTCCAGATTTGCAACCTTGAAATAATTTGCAGTGTAATCATCTTTTGACTTCTCAACGTAATCATGGCAGACAGTAGCTTCTCTTCCTTCAGCGGATGGGATGTTGACGGTGTTGACCTTCATGATGGCAATGGGTCCTTCCGTCACTACCTCCCATATCATGTCGTGGACGGAGCTTAGGATGCACTCGACACGGAAACTCCATGTCTCGTATCCTTCAATCGAAAATTGCGGTAGGTTCGAAGCATTGTGACTAGACATTTTCAGAGATTAGATAGATGCAATATGCGTGAGTGAGATTTTGATGCACTTAAGAAAACGGATCGGTTCAAGTGAGACAATGTGTTGGGAATTGTTAAGGACCAATTTTTTAAGGGGGAACTACGTGGGACATTTGATGAATGAAGTCATTTGTTTTGATTGGATCCCAAAACCCCAAGTGTCCTGTTCCCAAGCGACCCATTTTGATGTAGTTGATAAGTTAGAATTTTTCTAAGCCTACTCTGTTAGGATGGCTCTTTATTTTGCTTAGATTTTAGGCTTCAAAATTTCAAGTGAAGGCCACTCGCTTGAGTGTGTTTTTCGAAGCGAAGCAAGTATAGCAAGCCGAAGTGAAGCGTGCCGAAGAATAGTGTAGCGAAGCGATCGCTACAGTAGATTCAAAGCGAGTCTGCCAAAGCGAAGCGAAGCGAGCGCTACAGTTCAAAGCCAAAGCGAAGCGAAGCAAGCGCTACAGTGGAATCAAGTGAACCCACCAAAGCGAAGCGAAGCGTGCGCTACAAAGAAAAGCCGAAGCGAGTCAACGCGAGTCAACACTTAATTAAGTAGTGTCTCGGGAAATTTATTTCTCAAGTGACTCACTACAAATATGACCGTGAAGCGACTCACTTCAGAGCGGCCGCTACAACTTCAAAGCGAAGCGAGCCACTACCTACCAGAAAGCGACAGCGCGACTCCCGCCCATATTTTGAACTCCGGTCAACAGGAGATCGGAGCATTAATTACAAGATCTCCACGTGTCGAAAGCGGAGTGGAGCGGAAGAGTTGACTGCCAGGCCGACAAAGGCGCCGCAACAGTACTGGCTCGCTCCAGTTACTGTTAACCTTGTAAGTTAGCCAATTTTAGCAAAATGCCAAAACTGGACGTCTGAATAGGTGCCAGCCTGCGCAAGTACTGTCGAGAGGAGGAGGGACAAGGCCACCAACCAAGCAACGGATCTCGGCCATCTCTCCGCCTATAAATAGTGAAGGATGAAGACGAAGAGAAGTAGAACACTACTTGAGCATTCGAGCCTACAGCAAACAAACACTCCCAAGCCTTCGAGCAAATCTTCGAGTCTTTGTTTCCAAGTGTTCTCCGAGTTTCCAGTTCATCGGAACTCGTCTTCACAACCTTCACACATAGAGTCTAAGCCCACTTCACATATCCAAGCTTAGAAGAAGAACTCTAGCCAATCTTTGCATCTATTGTAAAGAGTTCTTCACAGTGTGTTCGTCAACCAAAAACCCTAAATCCGTCTGTTAGGTTTTTGAGTCGTCATTAGGTTGTTTCGATCCAAGGTCCTTCTTTCATCGATTGGAGAAGCCTCGATCATAGAGTTTAGATCCAAGCTCACACTTACATCGTTCGTGTAAAGCTCGATCGAAGCTAGGCTGTAAGGAGAGCCCGTAATCTCCCTGTCTGTCCGACTGAAGCGAGTGAAGCTTCCAGTCTAGTTAGGTTTTTGGTGTGAACCCGGAATCACCCAGCGTTTGTCAGATCCAAGCGAGTGAAGCTCGATCTTGACCAGGCTTTTGAAGAGCCCGAAATCTTCAAGTTCTTGAGTGAAAAGAACGGTTGCCGTCGTGCAACAAAGTGGACGTAGGAGCGTTATCTCCGAACCACTATAATTCTCTGTGTCGTATCTCTTTAACCCTAAACTCATACTTGTTTGATTATCCATTGCATATTGCATCTAAACAAACCTAATCTGGAAGTTTTAAATACTTAGGAAAGATTTTTAGCTCACCAAATTCCGCACATACGAGTAAAGACTCCCTCTTGATCAAGTGCTCACTTTGGTCAAGCAGACAAGCTACGTACTGTAGATCTAGCTTCAGCTAGGTCTTAAGTTTCAAGCGAGCTCTTTACTTGTTACTCTGAGTTAAGGGATTTGAAGTTGAAAAACTTCAAAATACGTATTCACCCCCCCCCCCCCCCCTCCCCCCTCTACGTATTTTCTTATTAACAAACCGGGACCAACAAGTGGTATCAGAGCAGCGGTTCTTTCGAGCCTCTGCTTTGCATACCTGAAGCGATCCACCACTCGCTTCACGTTGTCTCACTAAACCGGATCCTATTTTCCTAAGTGCATCAAAACCTCACCCACGCATACTGCATATACTATTGACTGTTTGCCATGTCTACATAAAGTGCTTCTAGTCTTCCACAGTTTTCCATTGAAGGCTATGAGATCTGGAGCTTCCGAGTCGAGAGCTTCCTGTGTTCCATCCACGACCGAATGTGGGAGGTCATTGAGGACGGACCAATCGAGATCAAGAAAGCCATATCTGTGGATGTTCCAGCCGCTGAAGGTCGTCCAGCCCACGTTCGTCAACAATACGTGGAAAAGGATAAGGATGAGTATACTCCAAATGACTTCAAAGTTGCCAACCTCGACAAAATTGCACGCCACACGATGCAGAGCACCGTGTCGGACGCTTATCTACTAAGGATAAGGAAGTGCGCGACTGCAAAAGAAATGTGGGAAACCCTAGCCCTCATTTCTCAAGGCACAGACAAAATCAAAGAAAACAAGCTCGCCGTACAAATGCGGGAGTTTGAAAGCCTGATAATGAAGCCAGGAGAATCCATCGACGCATTCGAGCTGAGAGTTACCAACATCACTACAACTCTCAACTCGCTTGGGAAGGAACTCACAGATAAGGAAGTCAACCTGAAAATTGTCTAAGCTCTCACAAGGAAGTGGCAGACAATGAAGGAGCTGTACCTAGCAACCAAGGATCTATCAAAGCTCACACCGGAGATTCTGTTTTCCGAACTCAAAGCTCATGAATTCGATCTGAATCGAATGAACCTCGACGAAGAGGATGAAGCTCCCACGACGTCAAAAGGAGTAGCATTTAAAGCTGCCGAAGGGCCAAGCGAGCAGTCGCTAGCCAAGATGACGAGGGAAGAGTTGGAAGAACACATTGCGTTCCTATCCAAGAACTTCAACAAAATGAACTCTCGAGTGGGCAAGTACAAAAGATTCTACAAGCAGTACAAAGGGAGGAGCACTGATGCTCAAGAAGGAAAAGGAAAGAGAGAAGAGACGACCAAGACGATCCCGCGCGACATGATGGAAGTGGAGTGTTACCACTGCCACAAGATGGGCCACTACAAATCCGATTGCCCAAAGCTCAGTGCTAAAGAGCGCGAGGAATTGAAGGCCAAGAGGGATGCTCCAAGGCGAGCGCTCGTAGCAAGTGAAGTGCCGGTCGCTACAACTGAAGATCCACCAAGCGACTCAGATGCATTCATAGATCCAAACTCCAGTGATGGTGAGGATCTTGGATTTATGGCGCTCACCGACGAAGAAACAGGAGAGGTATTCTTCTATCCTTCAATCACTTCAATTACACTAGCACACACTGTCACTGAGGAAGAACAATCCTCTTCATGGAGTGAGTTGTTTGACAAACACCAGAAATTTTCAAGCGACCACGAAGTGGTAAAACAAGCTCTGTCTCAAAGCGAGAAGGAGAACCGAAAGCTAGCCCGTGAACTTGACGAAGTCAAACTTAATTTAAGGGCTATGACTAGTAAGTTCGAGGATCTCTTCGCTAGACATCAAAGCATGGAGGGAAGGTATGAAACCCAGTCCGCTCTAGTTGCCAACTTGAACAAAGCATCATATGCTAGGCAGGCACTAGAGGGCTCGCTTCTACCTTTTGGTAGGAAAGCTGGCCTTGGATATGAGGGTGGACCTCCCAAGCCGACTGTCTTTGTTGGTGCATCTCACACTACACCATCAGTCACTTTGGAATTGCCCACTGCATCCAAAGCGACCACTAACAAAGATAAAAGCGAAATGGCTGAGAACCCTAAAAGGAAGCCTATGAAGATGTCTATATCTTTAAGGGCGGATCCTAAGGGCAAGCAAAGTTCAATAGTCTCTAGCACTCAACATGCTAAGTCCTACCAATCCAAGGGTAAAGGGAGAACTGTTGAAGCTTCTAGGTCTCAAGCCAAGACACGAGAGACAAAGGATCTACCTCCTAAAAAGAGGAGTAATGTCTATGTGTCACGTTATCCGGACTGGAGATGGTCCAACCGGACTAACGTTGAGGGGGAAGATTTTGAAGCTTCCACTGGGTCGCTTCAGATTCCCAAGGTTTCTCAAGCGAGTCAGGGCCAAAACCCTAGTTGGACCGCTTCGAGGAAACCAAGCGAGCCGCTTCGACAGACTAGAAACCCTAAGTCAGTCTCTAAACCCAGAGCTAATCCGAAGCGAGTCGCTTCAGGATATAAGCAAAATGGGAAGAGCATAGGTAGGTCTAAAGCGAGCCGCTACCCCTCTTGCACACACTGTTGCACGTGTGAAACTGCTTTAAGGCAGAAGTCACGGTTTTCTAAGGTCGAGAAACCCAAAGCACAAACTTCCTTTCAAAAGAAAGTGAAGCAAGTGTGGGTACCTAAGGGAACTAACCTGCAAGGACCCAAACTGATTTGGGTACCAAAATCTGTCTAATTGCAGGTGAGCGCCGTGGATCCCATGCCGAGTGAGGGTCAACAAGTATGGTACTTGGACAGTGGATGTTCAAGACACATGACCGGCATGAAAGCTCTACTTCACAACTACATAGAGAAGAAGGGTCCACACGTAACCTTTGGTGACAACTCTCGAGGAAGCACCAGGGGATATGGCGCACTGAAAGTTGGAAAGCTCACAATTGAAGAAGTCTCCTATGTGGAAGGACTCAAGCACAACCTACTGTCCATTTCACAGTTTTGTGATAAGGGGTACAGGGTGGAGTTCATCTCCAACAAGTGCATTGTGAAGAGCAAACTCACGTCTTAGATTGTGCTCACTGGAATTAGGCAAAGGAACGTCTACATAGCACAATGGGACAGCTGCAAAGAGGAAACTTGCCTAGTTGCAAGAAGTGTTACAAAAATTGGATGGCTATGGCACAGACGCTTGAACCACCTCAACTTCAAAGCCATCAATCGCTTAGCTCGAAAGGGTTTGGTGCAAGGCATACCGAATGGAGTCTTCATCAAAGACCATCCATGCTCACCATGCCAACGAGGGAAGCAGACGAAGAAGCACTTCGCCAGTCTTGAAGAAGCTTCATCAAAGCGAGTGCTCGAACTGCTTCACATGGATCTGTTTGGTCCAGTTACTCCAGTTAGTGTAAATGGAAGGAAGTACACTCTAGTTGTAGTCGACGACTTCTCTCGCTACACTTGGGTTGTATTCCTCTTCAGCAAGAAGGAGACACTGACCAAACTGCCACAACTACTTAAGCGATTGGCTGTGGAAAAGAATCAAGCTATTGTGACCATCCGCTCCGACAAAGGCACAGAGTTCTTGAACTCTACAATTGAAGCGTACTGCACGGAGCATGGCATAGCACATCAAACTTCTTCAGCACGCACTCCTCAGCAGAATGGAGTTGCTGAAAGAAGAAATCGAATCATCAAAGAAGCCGTTCGCACCATGATTGCTGACTCAAAGCTTCCGATGAAGTATTGGGCTGAAGCTGCCAACACAGCATGCTACACGCAGAATAGAACGCTTCTCAACAAACGGCACGACAAAACACCATATGAAATATGGACAGGGAGAATTCCTAACATATCTTATTTCCATATTTTTGGTTGTAGGGTCTTCATTCACAACAATGGGAAGTCACAGTTGAAAGCTTTTGAAAGCAAAGCTGATGAAGGAGTATTTTTAGGATACTCAACATCTAGCAAAGCCTACAGAGTGTTCAACTGTAAAACCCTAATTGTGGAGGAATCACCCCATGTCGTATTTGATGAATCTTCTTTAAGTCTTCCACAGGAACAGGCTCAAGCGAATGAAAAGGATCAAAGCAAGGAACCCTCAAATCAACTCACTTGGGACGTGCTCGATGAAGATGATGAGATCAAGGACTCAAGCGAGCAGAATCCCAAAGGAGAAGTTGAAGCTGCCCCCAAGATTCCTGAAGCTAGTGCAGGCCAAGCACCCAATCCAGTCGCTTCAGATAATGAAGCGAGCGGCAAAGAAGAAGATGAAGATGAAGCTGGCGGATCCAAGCGAGCGTGGCTCAAAGATCACTCACCAAGTCAAATCATTGGAGATCCATCCAAGGGTGTAGTGACCAGGAGTCAAGTGTTTGGAGAAAGTGCCATGTTCAGTTGCTTTCTCTCAAACATTGAGCCATCAAGCGTAGAGGAAGCCCTAGCCGACTCTAACTGGGTGATCGCCATGCAAGAGGAGCTGAATCAATTCACCAGGAACGACGTATGGTACCTCGTGGATCGTCCCAAATTCCAGCATGTTATTGGCACCAAATGGGTGTTCAAGAACAAGACGGACGAGGACCACAACGTAGTGAGGAACAAGGCGCGACTTGTTGCCAAAGGCTACTGCCAAGAGGAAGGAATCGACTTTGATGAAACCTTCGCTCCAGTGGCACGGCTTGAAGCTATCAGATTGTTTCTAGCCTATGCAGCAGCCAAGAAGTTCAAAGTCTATCAAATGGATATAAAGAGCGCGTTCCTCAACGGTGAACTCAAGGAAGAAGTGTATGTGGAGCAGCCACCGGGTTTCGAGCAGGGAGATAAAGTGTATCGCTTGAAGAAAGCCCTATATGGGTTGAAGCAAGCTCCCAGAGCTTGGTATGATACACTATCTCAATTCCTAGTGGATAATGGATTCCACAAAGGGAAGATAGATCGGACTCTCTTCACCATCAACCATGGAGAAGATATGCTTTGGGTCCAGATCTATGTGGACGACATCATATTTGGGTCACCAAACCAGTCGCTTAGCAAGAAGTTTGGAGAGTTGATGAAGACCAAATATGAAATGTCGATGATTGGCTTGATGAGCTGCTTTCTAGGTCTTCAAGTGAAGCAGCAGGATAATGGAATTTTCATCAACCAAGCGAAGTATACAAGAGATATGCTTGCCAAGTTTGGTGTTCAACATGCTAAAGCTGTGAAGATCCCTATGAATACCAACTGGAAGATGGAGCCAGACGAAGGAGGAAAATCTGTAGATCCTACAGATTATCGTGCCCTAATTGGGTCACTACTCTATCTCACTGCAAGCAGGCCAGATATTGCCTTTGCAGTCGGAGTCTGCGCTCGCTTCCAAAGCAACCCCAAGCACAGCCATCTTGAAGCTGCCAAAAGAATTCTTCGATATTTGAAGGGCACTGTCAACATGGGTCTGTGGTATCCAGCTGAGGACAATTTGGAGCTCACTGGATATTCCGATGCTGACTATGGAGGATGCCGAGTCGATAGGAAGTCAACTTCGGGCACATGTCAGTTCTTGGGAAGCAAGCTAATCTCGTGGTTCTCAAAGAAGCAAACAAGCGTAGCCACTTCAACAACTGAAGCTGAATATATGGCCGCTGGAAGCTGCTGTTCTCAAATCCTATGGCTTCGTCAACAGTTGAAGGACTACAAAGTTGAAGCGAATGAAATTCCGATCTTCTGCGACAACAACAGTGCCATATGTATCTCGCAGAACCCAGTTCTTCACACCAGATGCAAGCATGTGGAAATTCGACATCATTTCATTCGTGATCATGTAGAAAAGAAGGATATCAAGCTTGAGAAAATCCACACTGATCTTCAGCGAGCAGATATCCTCACTAAGCCTCTAGCTGAGTCTCGTTTCAATCAGCTATGCATGGAATTAGGGTTATTAGACCCTGGTGAAGAATGCTAGTTCCAGGATGCACGAAGGAGTGTTCGCTTGTTCTCTTGTGCGTCACTCGCTTCGGATCTTCACCAACTCAAGCGAGCCACTTCAAAATCTCACTCGCTTGAAGAAAATGAAGTAAGGTGGAGAAAGGTGGAGTATTGGAATAAGTTCCTTACCAACTTACAGGAATTGTTAAGTATTTGGTTAAGGGGGAACTAATGCTTACTCTCGGAGCAAGCTACTTCCAAAGCGAGCAAAGAATGCTGCTATCTCGAATTCTGCATCGCTTCAATTTGCCCTAGCTTGGGTCAAAGCGAGTCGACTGCAGATTCATTCTCTAGATTGTAGAAAGCTTGAAGGTTTACCTTTTTATACAAAAGGTTGCAGGGCTGGTGACATGCTTCTGCGTAAAATACGAGATTGTCTTGTCAGAGCATTCTCATTGTCATCCTGTCCATTTCTGCTCTGAGATAAGGACTTGCACTCATCCCCCATTCGTCGTGAATAAGTACACTTACGTGATGCTCCCTTCAGGTTGTAGTAAGCTTGTGTACTATATTCATTTTCTTCCCCATTCACTTCGATGGAGGATGCTCTAATTCGTAGAGGAAGATGAATGCCATGAAGACGAATGCCAAGAAGATGGATTACCCAAACAGGTGGTATCAACAAGCTTCAAAGCAAACAAGTGGAGTCAACAACCTGAAGTCCAAATCTATTGAAGTCTTCAATTTGTGGTATCAATCTCCTACGAAGTGAGATTGACTGGTAAGCATTTCAATTTTAAGTACACTAAGTGAGCCGAAGCGTGCTAGAAACCTTCACTCACTATGTGGAAAATATGAAATGAATTTGACACAAATACAAAGAGGAAAACACTATTGTTTATCCTCGAAGTATGTAAGTCAGAAACATTTTAAAATTAAGCAAATAAATTCAATTTCTTATTCCAGTCGCTTCAGATGGCCAAGCGAGTGCTACGTCACTCAAAGCTAGCCATCGTAGACGAGTGCGGAACAGTCACTCAAGCGAGTGCCTCTCAAGCGAGTCAAGGTCTAGCGGCCCAACTCAAAGCGAGCAGGCACGAAGCGAGTATGAGCTGTCTGCACTCGAGTGCCTATTTTACTTTCTGCCAAGCATTTAATGCAGAATCAGGAACGGCGAAAATATCGGGCGCGTGGTTCTCACTTCAAATTTGAAGAGGGAAAAGGCGGAGAAGATCCAGCCATCGAATCTCAACAGCCCCCAATCTATAGCCGTTGGATTAGCGCCGTATAAGACAACCCAATCGCAGCAGGCCACATGGAGACGCCGAGCAAGTGGCGGTTCACTTTTACTGTGGTGACGCCGGACATATCAGATCCATCACCGCACGTCCGCCGCCTACCTACAGGACTTACGGCAATATTACCGTCCTACCCTTGCCACGTCAGCCGAGACCTAACTCTATATATATGGGACGATGCAGAACTGCAGAACCTTTCACAACCCTCAATATTTGCCATTCTCGTGCTTAGATCTGCAAATTCTGCAACTCACGAGTCTCAACCCTTGTTTTTCATCGTTAAAACTCCGTTCAAAATCTCTCTTTTTACACCATGGGAAAGAAGCAAAAGACAGAGACGATGGAGGAGTTTCTCGCGGAGGTCGACAAGCATATTAATGTCGAGCCTCATCTCGATCCAGCCATCATCGAGAAGAATGGTTTTCTCCATAGAGCCGTGACCACGGCCGGTCTATGGAAATTCGTGACGGCGGTCCCATCAAAAATTCTGGCAAAAGCGGTGGGAGAGCTTTTGCTGAACTTGAGGAAGGAGCAGAATACGTCTTCCTTCACTGATCCACGAACCAGGAAGCCGGTGGAGGTGGACATGAGTGAACTCATCGGCGTGTTTGATTTGCCGAGAGAAGGAGGAGACTCGCTGCTTGATTTGGGTCTGTCAGCCGGAGTTCAGTACGGTCGGTTTGCAGCCGACGGAGCAGATCCGAATTACAAGGAGGCCAGTATTCGTAAAAGTTTGAAGGCCCCCTTCAACCATATTTGCGAGCTCTTTTCGAAGAGTATCGCGTGCTACATCAGAACTTTGGAGACTCTCTCCGACGCGAAGCTGATCGCCACTGCAGTCATCGTCGACAGCCTCACCGGAACCAGCTTCAACTGGCATGGTTGGTTTCTTAAACAGATTCACGAAGCCGCTGATGACTTCGCATTCGTGAAGGGAAGCACTGATCAGATTCTCCGCAAGGGGAAACTGAAGTTCTTCTCAAAACTCTCCTTTGCTTTGGAGAAGAAGTTTCCGGGGAAAGCATGGCCGGAAACTGACACCATCGTCTACAACAAGCAATCCATCTACTACGACAAGTGGAGGAAAACAAAGAAGTTGATGGATTTGGGACTTCTGGAAATCGAAGTACCCGTAGCGAGACCAGTTGCCGAAAGGCAAGCTGAAGAAAGCCAAGCGAGGCAGGTTGCTTCACCTGGGAAGCGAGCCGCGCCAAAGCGAGGCAAAAAGACGAAGCGAGTCGCTTTACTTGTCCAAGAAAGTGAGGCGGTGGAGAAGCCGCTTGAGGACATTGAAGTGACTCAACCCCAGCCTTCACCAATCAAAGCCAAATCACCCCACTCCAAATCCAAACCCACACCACCCAAATACCAGAACCTCAATCTTCATCAACCCAACAACCACTAAAACAGATAACCCCCCTCTCTCCCCATGAAGAAGAATCTGCATCTTCTTTTCATATCCCCACTATCCCATTTCTCAGCACAGATCAAGCTGCTTCCTATACTACCTTTCAACCACTTCAATCCCAGCCAATACAACCACCACCTACCGAAACCATCCAACCAACACCCACTGAAGCCATCCAAATATCTAAAACCCAAGAAACCTCATCCCAATCCCCCACGACATCGGCAGCTACAGCTGATACCGCCCAAACTGTTGGTGAACTTCCCATTATTCCACAGTTCATACCTCCTGCCCTCACCATACAAAAACAGGCTCTTGAACGCTATGTCAAGGAAAGAGAGCAAGCCGCAGAGACAATCAACCTCCGCTACTCCAATGTTCCATGGACAGACGTATTCTACACAAATGTCGTCGATTTCTTGACGTACATCACCTACCGTGGAACGGAGTACTATAAGATCTTCAGACTCCTCAAAGCATTCACAGAGGAAGAACTGATCCAGATGGAAGCCAAACTGCTCAATTTCATTGGCAAAAATGGCTTCCATGCCTTTCTCGATGGGACCAGCTTCTGGGAGAAGCTGGATGCAAAGGTGAAAGAAGCCTATCCACTCGCTATAGTTCCGAAGCGAGTGCCCTCATCCCATGAAAGGAAGCTGATCAGGGAGCATAAGGAGGAGGTAGAACTGAAGGATGCGGAGATCGCTAGCCTTCATAGCGAGATAACAAAGAAGAGTGAGGAGATGGAGAGGAAGGCGGGGGAGGACATCTGTCTTAGAGAAGACTTTGACAGGAAAAAGAAGGAGTTGGAGGGAAAGGTGGAGGAAAAGGAGAGACTACTAGAGGAGAAAGAGAAGGCGCTGGAGGCACAGGTGAAGTTAGTGGGAGAACAATCAACAACAATAACCGAACTTAAGGGCTCGCTTAATGCGGAAAGGAGCCGCTTGAGGGAGGTTAATGCCAAATTAATTACCCTTGGCAAAGAGAAGAAGGAGCTGGAGAAGGAGATAAAGGAGCTGAAGGAGAAAGTGGAAAATAGAGAAGGAGAGTTGGTGATGAAGGGAAGCGAGCTGCTAAACACCAAAAAGACTCTGGACTCTCTCAGAAATGAGATGAAGCTGCTCAAGCAAGAAAGTGAGCTCGATAAAAAGGAGCTGGAGAGTCAGAGGAGAAGTGCGCAAGCTATTGACCTACAAAACGCTGAATTGACTCTTCTACTGGAAAAGGTCAAGGAGCTGGGTGAAGCGTACACAGAAAAGATGGCTGCAAGTGCTTAATTCCATCTCTCTCTAAACCAGAGAGAGAGGAGCCTTGAGACAATGCAAGCTGAATTTCAAGCGGCTCAGGAATTTTGGTACTTCAACCTGCAGGAGGAGAAGAAGGACTTGAAGAGGGAAGTTGAAGCGGAGCTGGAGGCTCGCTTCAGGGAAGTAGAACCTTTGGAAAGGATGATGACGTCTGTTGTTGAGAGGGAGAAACAATGTGAATATCTGTTGGAGGAAATCTCCATCAAGACAGCCGAACTGATGGCTCCCACTGTGGGAAAAACCGAGAAGATGTTGGAGGCCATCCTCAACACAGTCAACTCTCTTCATAATTCAATCTCTGGAAAATCACTCATCCTAACCCCTGGCAGTGATGATGCCAAAAAGGGGGAAGGACAGATGAGGCTAGGAGGAGTCGGAGGTTCAGGGGAAAGCTTAGTTGGAGTAGAAAGAATGCTGGAGGGAGGCAGTGGTGCCGATGATAAGGAGGATGTAGTAGATGAAGCGAGGGCTCTGGGCAAAACAAAGCTCACGAAGGAGGAGTTGTTGAAAAACCTCGAAGAGCCCAGCAGGCCGCTTCATGAAAAAGTGTTGAGTGCTTCAATTGCACGGCATCCTCCGGTGACCGTAATTACGAAGGAGGAGAAGCGGAAGCAAGTGGAGCAGGATCTTGCCAAGGCATGGGAGATGGAGCGCCTTTTTAATCTAACAGAACTATCTGTTGCTGCAGGTGCTTCGTCTAGTTCCCAAGCGGCCGCTTCACCCAAAGCGCCCGCTTCAGCCGTCGCGCCAGCTTCGTCAGCCGCACTCACTTCGACCACTGTTGCACTCACTTCATCAGCAGTCGTCCCCTCAAGTGCTGCTACAAAGAAGGACATGCCACCTCCCCCTCTACCGAAACTTCCATTGAAGCGAACTGCTCCGGAGATTAAGGGAGATGACCCCGCGGCCAAGCGCCAAAAGGTCAAGCAAGCAGTTGCTTCTAGGGCACAGAAGGAGGAAAGAAAGAGGAAGGGAAGAGAAGAAGGGAGGAGAGAAGGCGAAAAGAAGAGGAGGATAGATGCCAGGCGACTCCAAGTAATCGACGCACGGATCGAGGAACACTTCAGTGAAGTGTTACTCATCCAGTCTTCTCTAGTGCGCAGTGCCTTCATCCCTCTTATGCCAGATGAGTCCGAAGCATGCGAAGCTCAAGCCATATCTGATGCATGTGACGTGACGACAAAGGAAATGGTTGAGTCGGGATGCTACCCTCGCATAGATGAACAAGACTATATTCGCAAACGACTCAATGAGAAGCGTCCATCGTGGAACAGTGAGTCGGGAGCGAAATTCAAGAAGGTTATGACTCAACTGTCGAAGAGATCAGAAGAGGAGTTGGCCAAGCGGAGGGATGAGCACCTGGACGGAAGGGAAATCGAGGACTTTATTCCGGGAGATCTGCGCGAACAATGGCTATACTACAAGGACTTGTTCATCAAAGCCTACTATTACTAGGAGGTAGTGCTGCTGCAGGATCAATGCTCTCGAATAAGTGCCCTCAACAACTTTCTCGCTACCTATGACGACAGATTGCGACGAAAAATCTTTACCATGGCTGAACAAGCTCAACCCAAGCCAATTGTCGTCAAGGTACCAGCAGTGAAGGACTTCCCCATGCCTTATCATCCAGGCACGGACGTTCCTGACAGAGGAGTCACTGATGAGGAAGTGGATGAAGCTTTCAAGCTGGAGAGTGCATGGAGGAGGCCGAGCATTCACACCGTAAACACCATGGAATCAAGAGTCCTATCAGCCTATGCTCTTGATATTGTTGATGAAGAAGAGAAGAAGGAAGAGGAGAAGGAGGAGAAGGATGAAGCTGCAGGAAACCGTTGAGTTTCAAGCTTCTTAATATTTCTTTTTGTGAACTGCTTGTTCATTTATCTCATTTCAATTTTTGTCTCTTCTGTGTCATTTACTCGCTTTGTGAATGACTTTACGTTTTTGCTACAAACCCAAATAATTTAACCGAAAAAAAAAGGGGAAGGAACTTAAAAGAAAATTACAAACGAAGCTGCAAAGGAAGCAGTCGCTTGGAGTTCCCTTCACGGTTAGATAGACTAGATTTATCTTTATCTAAGTCTTATGGGTTTTGGCATCATCAAAAAGGGGGAAATTGTTGGGAATTGTTAAGGACCAATTTGTTAAGGGGGAACTACGTGGGACATTTGATGAATGAAGTCATTTGTTTTGATTGGATCCCAAAACCCCAAGTGTCCTGTTCCCAAGCGACCCATTTTGATGTAGTTGATAAGTTAGAATTTTTCTAAGCCTACTCTGTTAGGATGACTCTTTATTTTGCTTAGATTTTAGGCTTCAAAATTTCAAGTGAAGGCCACTCGCTTGAGTGTGTTTTTCGAAGTGAAGCAAGTCTAGCAAGCCGAAGTGAAGCGTGCCGAAGAATAGTGTAGCGAAGCGATCGCTACAGTAGATTCAAAGCGAGTCTGCCAAAGCGAAGCGAAGCGAGCGCTACAGTTCAAAGCCAAAGCGAAGCGAAACAAGCGCTACAGTGGAATCAAGTGAACCCACCAAAGCGAAGCGAAGCGTGCGCTACAAAGAAAAGCCGAAGCGAGTCAACGCGAGTCAACACTTAATTAAGTAGTGTCTCGGGAAATTTATTTCTCAAGTGACTCACTACAAATATGACCGTGAAGCGACTCACTTCAGAGCGGCCGCTACAACTTCAAAGCGAAGCGAGCCACTACCTACCAGAAAGCGACAGCGCGACTCCCGCCCATATTTTGAACTCCAGTCAACAGGAGATCGGAGCATTAATTATAAGATCTCCACGTGTCGAAAGCGGAGTGGAGCGGAAGAGTTGACTGCCAGGCCGACAAAGGCGCCGCAACAGTACTGGCTCGCTCCAGTTACTGTTAACCTTGTAAGTTAGCCAATTTTGGCAAAATGCCAAAACTGGACGTCTGAAAAGGTGCCAGCCTGCGCAAGTACTGTCGAGAGGAGGAGGGACAAGGCCACCAACCAAGCAACGAATCTCGGCCATCTCTCCGCCTATAAATAGTGAAGGATGAAGACGAAGAGAAGTAGAACACTACTTGAGCATTCGAGCCTACAGCAAACAAACACTCCCAAGCCTTCGAGCAAATCTTCGAGTCTTTGTTTCCAAGTGTTCTCCGAGTTTCCAGTTCATCGGAACTCGTCTTCACAACCTTCACACATAGAGTCTAAGCCCACTTCACATATCCAAGCTTAGAAGAAGAACTCTAGCCAATCTTTGCATCTATTGTAAAGAGTTCTTCACAGTGTGTTCGTCAACCAAAAACCCTAAATCTGTCTGTTAGGTTTTTGAGTCCTCATTAGGTTGTTTCGATCCAAGGCCCTTCTTTCATCGATTGGAGAAGCCTCGATCATAGAGTTTAGATCCAAGCTCACACTTACATCGTTCATGTAAAGCTCGATCGAAGCTAGGCTGTAAGGAGAGCCCGTAATCTCCCTGTCTGTCCGACTGAAGCGAGTGAAGCTTCCAGTCTAGTTAGGTTTTTGGTGTGAACCCGGAATCACCCAGCGTTTGTCAGATCCAAGCGAGTGAAGCTCGATCTTGACCAGGCTTTTGAAGAGCCCGAAATCTTCAAGTTCTTGAGTGAAAAGAACGGTTGCCGTCGTGCAACAAAGTGGACGTAGGAGCGTTATCTCCGAACCACTATAATTCTCTGTGTCGTATCTCTTTAACCCTAAACTCTTACTTGTTTGATTATCCATTGCATATTGCATCTAAACAAACCTAATCTGGAAGTTTTAAATACTTAGGAAAGATTTTTAGCTCACCAAATTCCGCACATACGAGTAAAGACTCCCTCTTGATCAAGTGCTCACTTCGGTCAAGCAGGCAAGCTACGTACTGTAGATCTAGCTTCAGCTAGGTCTTAAGTTTCAAGCGAGCTCTATACTTGTTACTCTGAGTTAAGGGATTTGAAGTTGAAAAACTTCAAAATACGTATTCACCCCCCCCCCCCCCCTCTACGTATTTTCCTATTAACAAACCGGGACCAACACAACGTGAAGCGAGTAGCTCGCTTCCAGTATACAAAGCAGTGGCTCATTAGAACCCCTGCTCTAATACCACTTGTTGGTCCCGGAATGACAAGTAGGATCACACGTTGGGGGGGGGGGGGGGGTGAATACGTGTGATAGAAGTTTTCAACTTCTTTTTCAAACTTGCCTCAGAGTAAGAAAAGTTTACCGCTTGTAACTTAAGACCAAAGCGTAAGCTTGATCTACAGTTAAGCTTACTAGAGACCTAAGCGAGTGCTTGATCTCTAGAGTGGCTTGCTTGCTGAAATGCGGAATTTGGTGAGCTAGTCTTTCTTAAGTATTAAAAACTCAAGTTTGGTTTGTTTACATGCATAGGCAAGAATGATAATCAAAGCGAGTAAATAATTGAAAAGTGAGGAATGGAAATATGACACCGAGAGTTATAGTGGTTCGGAGATAAAACTCCTACGTCCACTTTGTTACACGTCGGAACAGTTTCTCTTCACTCAAGAATCTTGGAGATTACGGGTTTCCCCAAAAACCTAAGACTAGAATCGAGCTTCGCACAGTCGATGAAGGTGCAAGCTTGGATCCTTACAACAACTAGGAGATTACGGGTTCTCCACAACCTAACACACAGATCGAGCTTAACACAATCGGTGAAAGTGCAAGCTTGGATCCTAACAACTTCGATCGTGGTTTTCGCAATCGATGAAAGCGAGACCTTGGATCTTACAACAACCTTACAAACACAAACAAAAACAACACACTTGACTCAAACAAGACAAGGGTTTTAGGGTTTGTTTTGTGAACACACACTCTAAGTGAAGAATCTTTTACAGTAGATGCAAAGGCTATGATTCTTCTTTCTAAGCTTGGATGATGATGGCTTAGAATCTAGAGAATAAGGTTGCAGATGCAAGCTTCGATGGGGCTGGAACCTTGGAACACTTCGTCAAGGACTCGAGAGAATGTAGGCTGAAAAACTCGTGAGTACTTACAAATTTGAGCGCTGGAAATTTATGGAAGTGTTAAAGTGTTCTTCATCTGCACTCCTCTATTTATAGTGTGAGAGACATGTAGAAGCCGTTTGAAAGTTGGTGGCTTTATCTCTCCACTCTCGACAGTACTGGACTTGACCGACAGCTTTCCAGAGGGCAGCTTTGTCTTCTTTCCCAATTTGGCTAAAAGCCAAGCGTAACAGTAACTGGCTTGGGCCAGTACTGTAGCGGCTGCTTGTCAGTCCTCCTGGTCAACTTGTAGCATCCAATCCTTGTTAGCAACGTGGAGATCCGCATGAAATGGCGGCTGATCTTCACTTAACTCGAATTCAAACTCGAGTTCAAACAAGGTTGGTAGTTGAGTTGTCGCTTTCAAGCTTTGTATCATACTCGCTTCGCTTGATCAGAGTACTCGCTTTAGCTTTGTAGGGTAGACTCGCTTAGCTTCATCGAAAGTACTTGCTTTCGCTTTACCGAGCAGATCGACTCGCTTAGCTTTAAAACACACTCAAGCGAGTGGCCTTCTCGCTTTGCTTGAAACCTGCATAGTAGACCTAAAGCGACTAAAGCAAAACAAGTTTTCCTAACATAATAAGCTTGAAATTTTCTAACATATTATACTAGTTAAATAGGGTCGCTTGGGAATAGAATTAGCATAGAGGGTTTTGGGATCAAATATAAATACATATAATAGTTTTATTAAGCTAGCCAATAGATTCCCCCTTACCATGTGAATTCTTAACAATTCCCAACACTAAGTATTACATAAATTTATATTTCATGAAGCAAATAGTAAATAAAAACAAATAAACATTGTCTTGCATATATATATAAACATGAATTGAATTCCTCAAACTATTGAACGTGACAAACAAATTAACCTCTAATATGCAAGCAACTAATTAAATTAGAGATTGCCAAAAAAACGATAGGAAGAAAATTGATAGTTATGCAAATGTTGTTCAATAGTACCCCGACAAAATAAAGATTTCATGATTAATATATATATATATATATATATATATATATATAGGAGTTGGATCAAATGAAAACTAATTATTTCGTGAAAACTAAAAACCTTGCATTATTATGCATAGCATGATGCATATTTATGCATAGCATGTTGCATAAAAATATATATTATTTATATGCATTTTTTTATTTATAAAATAATATATTTTTTATGCAACATGATATGCATGAAAATGCATCATGTTATTCATAAAAATGCATGGTTTTTAGTTTTCACGAAATAATTAGTTTTCACCAGATCCCATCCCTATATATATATATATATATATATATATATATATATATATATATATATATATATATATATATACCTTCAATTTTGTCCTGCCCACAATGGTTTTTTTGGTCCACCGACTATAGATTCCACTAATATATCAACTATTCCAACTATGGTGGTCCCAGATACTCAAGAGATCAAAAATTAAACAAGGTTGTTGACGGATTTTCTGAAGAAAAGCGGAGGAAATTTCAAAACCCTTATCACTCGAGAAGAGAGAGAGGGAGAGAAAGAGAGAGCGAGAGAGGCGGAGAGAAAGATAGATACGAGCACAGAATATACCTAGATTATTTTATTTTTTTCAAATTCTTTTTTAATTGGTTTTTAGTGTGACGTGGCAAAAAGAATTACACCTCAATTATCTGACGAGCCAAGTCAGCATCCGGCTACCGAAAAAAAAAATAATAAATAAATAAATAAATAAAAAAAAGGCCATTTTTGAAGAACTTTTGAAAGTTCAGGAAATTTTTAGAAAAAACTGAAGTTGAGGCCAAATATCAACAATTGTTGAAAGTTTGGGCCATAAACTATAATTATCCCCTCCAAAAATAAGCTCCAAGTGCTTATAAGCACTCCAAAAAATAAGCCCCCCATTCTAAATTATTTCTTCAAAACATGACCTTTTCATTGTATTACTTCATTTTTTAATTTTTTTCATATTTCAATTATAAACACTTCCATTTGATTATAAAAAAATATAAATTCCAAAAAAATATTTTTTAAATTTTTTTAATTTTCAGATTTAATTTTATTTTGAGTTTTTATCCAAACACTTTGAAATCTTATAAACTTTTATATCTAGGAGCTTATAAGGAGCTTATAAGCTCTTGAAACATCTTACAGCATGTACAATGGGAAGGGTCTAGTCTATGTGGCAAAAATAAGAACTAGTCCTTAAATTTTGTTACCATTGGAGATCTCCAAAATAAGAATCCAGGTTCTTATATAAGGTGCTGCATCTTAAAAAAAAAAAAAAGTGGGACCTTTTTAATTTTGATAAATGATTTTTCCTCTTTTTTTCCTTTTATTTTTTCCTTTTATTTTCCTTTTCTACTTTCATCCGATTTCATCTACTTTCAATAATTTGTTCTTTTAAAAAATTTAATCGTATTTTTTAGGATCTAAACTATTTAAATACTAAAACATATTATTTGAAAGTAATTCATAATTTATATACCGTCAAATATTTAGTAAATATATTTACGTTTATTGTAATCAAGTTTATTAATTTCATGATAATAAAATAAAATCAATTGTAAAATAAAAAATAAAAAATAAAATAAAATAATAAGTGTGACCCTTCAATTATGATATGAACCATTTTTAAGAACCTTACCATTGTCATTTTTAAGAACAATGGATTCTTCTCTATGTGGCATCTCTAAGAACCCCATTTGGAGTTCTAACATTGTACATGCCCTTATACGCACCTAGAGCTTATAAATAAGCTCCTCAAAATAAGCTTAGCCAAACACCCCCTTACTCTATTATGACACTGGATTAAATGACTCACAAAAAGAACAAGAACATGGTAAAAACTTTTATGTGGTAATAAGATATAATTTGTGGCATTTTTTTAATGTGTTTTAAAGCCTTTTTTTTGTTGTAGTGACTTGCATATAAAATCTTGTATCGAAAATAACCAAGACTAGTGAAGTGGGACGGAGAGAGTACATATTTAGCAATTTTGGCTATTATTATACATTTAAGATATACTATAATATAGATGAGGAAAGTTAAAAAAAAAAAAAAAAAAGTAAGGGGTATTAATGTTTACTTCATTGATTTCAATTTTCAGAAAGTTCTGACAATTTCGATTAAAGTTTCAAACAGTTCGACAAATTTATTTAACAAAAAGAAACACTAAACAAAGGTCTGAAATTCTACTTTTCACAATAACTCATTCCAATTTATTTCAAATTCTCGACACCCTCAAGGAGCAAGATATAAAACACGTTTCTAATCTGCTGAAACAAAGCAGGAAAAAAGGTGCATGAGATGTTGCTTATACACAGAGACTAGAATTATCCAGCTGAAGGTCTCTGCAGCAACTTTATGTATGCAAACTACAGTCTCTAGCCTAAATTTAACATAAAAAATCTTTACAGCATGACAAAAAATTTGGTCTACAAAATTCTCTTCATGGGGAAACATAATTCACCGGGAGCAACCGTACGTCATGCTGATAAATAGCTGAATGTAGAAACCAGCAAATGTAGCTATTCCACAATCAGCAAATTGTTCTGCATCATCCCCTCACCCACAATCGGAAATTCAGATGACAGTTTCCATTCACCATCCACGAAGAACTTGATTTCGTATCTTCAAGTATTCACAAATTTAGGAAAAAGAAGTGAGTAATAGCAGTTTAATGATCTATGTTATTTGCAGATAGTACCTTCCAGGTCTAAGCATCATTGTGGTCGAAAATGTTGTATATGAACCATTATATTCTGGTGACAGGTGTTCCCCTTGACTCCAGCCATCAAAGGATCCCATTACTTGCACGCTCTGAAGACAAATCACATCATGTACTACCATATGAACACAACCATTCATGATATGCATATCTGATAGCCAATCATGTAAACATAATCATATTTCATCATGGAGTATTAATATCAATTGCATCCAATGGTCAATACTTAGATGTTTTTCACCTATGTTCCGTGGCAATATAAGTTGATAGGTTTGGTTATGACTCAAATGTGTTTGCTCAAGGAAGCCAATGTAGGAACATCAGAATGACTGCTTTTCAATCCAGGAAAAGATCTCGTAAAAATTTAAGGTTTCAATTAAGGTATCTAGCTATTAGAAAACTAGTGTTTTCGGGTACAATTTTCATGATTCGTGCATATCAAGCTTAGAAACAGGCATACTCATCGCAGAGCATAGAACGTGCTTCTTTCACTGGCAAGAACTACGGAGGTAATGAATGCTTCCTTTGCCTAAAGCAGGTGCAAATTTGTGAGTGTCAGGTTGATGGTCTAGAATGTAAATGGTCTATCATATCACTATTTGCCAGTACATATGCACCTTAGTCAGCCTTAGGGGGTGTTTGGCTAAGCTTATTTTAAGGAGCTTATAAGCACCAAGTGCTTATAAGATGTTTCAAGAGCTTATAAGCTCTTAGATTTAACAACTTATAAGATTTCAAAGTGTTTGGATAAAAGTGCTTATAAGCTCAAGATAAATTTAAATCTGATAATAAAATAAAAAATAATAAATTTTGGAATTTATAATTTTCTACAATTAAATGGAAGTGTTTATAATTAAAATATAAAAATAATATGAAGTTATACAAGGAAAAAGTCATGTCTTGAAAAAATAAGTTGGGGTGGAGGAGCTTTTTTTTTTTTTAGTGCTTATAAGCACTTGGAGCTTATTTTGGGAGCGTTTAAGCTCTTTGGGAGCTTATTTGCCAAACACTTTAGAGGTGCTTATAAGCTCCTCAACAACTTATAAGCTACTTAAAGTTGCTTATAAGCTTAGCCAAACGGGCTCTTAGACCAGTCATCAAATTTTAAATTCAGTAAGGAGACCCAAGATATCTGTTAAAGATAAGTTTTCATGATGCAACTTTTCCTATCCGAACTCGAATACTAACACTTCCTTTTATAAGATCCCATTTTCTCTGATCTTTAAAAACAATCAGTAGGATTGTGGGAACATAAAATGCACAATAATTTGTTTGAGATAAACAGCTTTAATAGATAAGTATATTAGTAAATTACCTCTGCCACACCATGCCAAAATAAATGAACCTCTTGTGACTGTACAGCTTGCACGTCCTTGACCTGTTCCCCCAACCTTTTTTGTACAGCTTATACCATGCGAAACATTATATGATAAGAAAGTGGTTTACCGAAACATATAGTTTACGCATATAGGTCTCGTTACAAATGCTGTAGCAGCATACTCCCTTTGTTCCCTAGTAAGTGCCCCAACTTGCCATTTTTTTTGGCCCCGAATAAGTGTCCTATTTCAGATTTAAATTCAGAGATTATGCTAAACTACCATATTTGCCTCTGTCAACATTGCAGATTCTTTACTTTTTCATTTTTCTATGCAATGATTAGGGGTAGAAATGGTAAGTTACCCACTTTCATGTTAAACACATTTGGTGGCTAGGGACACTCAAATAGGAATGGAAGGAGTAACATTTATGAAGTTCAACCTAAGCCAGCCATAGGCACCACTATCCTTTATAAAGTTCATGATATCTAGGCTTCAAAAATTCAAATCATATTATCTTCTTTTATGTAAAGAAAAAACTGTTTAAGATAGAACCTCAGTCTAGTCTAAGCAATTTACAACAGAAACAGATTACCGAGGTGAGAGTTACTGACTCAACACTTAAGATCAATCACAAGAATCCACAAAAATTACTTGGGATGCGATTCAAAAAATAAAACCTTGAACTAGTTTTACCTTCAAGTCTTGAGAGTAGGTGAGATTGGATATACTTTCCATTAATCTTTCTTGAACCTTCTGGAATTTCATAATTAGAAATTTCTTCTGCCAAACCAACAAGAGCCTACAAGCAATTTGAAATAAATATATCCTGACATGTATTCCAATAATAAGGCCATATCATGTTTGTAAGGAATAAATAATGTATGATGCAGCTGCCAAAGACATACCTGAACCTCAAGTTCTGTGACAGCAAGTTCACTCTTGAAATCGATTAGTTCGTATTCTTTTGCTTGTAACTATATAGACCAAAATAAAATGTTTTGCATCATATACAAGGATGATGCAGACATTCAGATTACTATCTCATTTTGTTGCTCAAATGTGTGGTAACTCTCACTTTGCAATTCCTCATAATTACAACTATGGAACTTCACATATTTTAGCATAAATTATTAACATAGAAGAAGAAGGCTATAACCAAACCTGACGCTTCAGAAACCGATTCTGTTGATTTGCTTCACTGAGTTTCTCAACCAGCATTGATCTCTGAGAATCGGCAAGTAATGCCTTCAGCTGTAGAAGCAAAAAGTTAGTACTACCCCCTACCAGACACCATAAAAATACTAACACTAGCCGTTAATTAGATATCCTAGAAACGATGTTCGTATATATTTGCTCATTCATTTAAACCTAAATAAGACACCTCTTCACTGGTAGGAAGTCGTTCGACCATCTCTTCCTCCGGCAAAGACTCTGAATCAGGAGATTCCTCATCCTTGGAGAAATTCTTGGATTGTATTGCTGAGAATTCCTCCTCCAAACTAGCAGCATTACAGAATACCTTTGAAGGTCGACTAAAAATGGAACCTTTAACGATCAAACCCTGATTCTGTTTAACGAAGCAAGGCAGTTGCATCTGAATCTCATCATTTCTCATCGTCGGAATCCTAAATATCAACCGGAAAATCATCAATGGAGACGAGACTATCAAAGAAAACATAAACCTCATCTGAATCAATCGGATATGCCAATAAATTTATACAAAAAAAAAAAAAATTAAAAATCCTCCATCAAGAATACAATGAGAAGAAATTAAAAATTCCTACTTGGAGAGAGAATCAATCACCTGGCAACAGACGGTTTTCCCGCAACGCCGAACATATTGCAAGCCATGTTTCCAATGTAACTAAAACAAACAGCAAAATCACGAGCAGAGAAGCAGGTTTTTCTGAATCGCTGTCTGGAAACGGAATGATTGAAGTAATTAATATATATGAGAATATTAGTGTTAAACATCTTCCACAGAGTAAACTCAGGAGTCGGGATGCCACTCAACTGAGCGTGCGTCTCATTCAGTTGAGTGTGAGGCAGAGAAACAGTCGAGCGGGGTCTTTGGCCTCTTGATTGGGCAAATTGGCACGTGTCACAAATGGGTTAAAGAATTTTGGAGTGTTTCTTATTTTTCTTTTAACTAGAACGCTCGCCCGCACGATGTGCAGTAAATTTATTTAACAAAATAATGTTATGAATAAATTTACAACTTATTCATACAAACTCTACTAAGCTATCTCGAAATTCAGTTTTATATAAAGAGTGATACTATTCGGTCATAATATGATAAGTCATAATTTGAATTCTTATGATTTTTTATTTGTAATAATTTGTGTATTTATACCAATTAGTTTTAGATTATAAGAGTGATATAATTAATGTATTTTCAACAAATTAACCATTTTTTTTTAAGAAAAATTATTATAAATAGTTATTGGGGAGAAAAATATTTTTAAATTCAAATTTAAAAGTAATTAAGAATAATCTCTTAAAAAATAATCATCTATTATATTATTGATTTATAAATTTTAAAATTATACTACTTTATTAAGGAAAATACGAAATTATGGTCAGCCACATTATGGCAAAAAATCATTATTGTTTTATAAATTGTTGTAATATTAAGACAATTTTTCTTATACATCAAAATCGTCATTTTCTTTCGAGAAATGAAGCTTATTCCAAGTAATCTTCTTTTCTGATTAAAAGTCTAATAAAGCTCGCTAGCATATGATACAATATTGGAGTATACATTTACACTATGCAGTTGATGAAATGCAAAACAACATACCATTTTTTTAAATATAGTCGTAGAAAATATATTCAAAGAATGTTGGAGAGCATCCATATACTCGCGAGCTGTGAAATTGTTAAATGACTTGTAAATTATGAAGAAATTCCGTTTCAATTTATATGCAAAACTATGAGAAAAAAGAATTTTTTCCAACCATTTAAAAATATGCAAAACTATGAGAAAAACATTTAAATTTAAAGTTAAATTGTACAACTTAATTTCTACTAATAAATCAATATATTATGTAATACGTAGTAGTTCATAGCAAGATTTGAAATAATTACTGATGATGCTCTATATACTTAGTATTTAAAATATTCAATTTAAATCTAATATTTGATATTTGAGGTTATCATATCGACCCACTATTTAATGATATTTTATGACGTGGATATTTTTTATGTATCCTCATACGAATTGGTATGAATCATTTTGTAATTACAATAGATTAATAACAATATCAGTAAGGTACAAATAAAAATAGTTATATCATATATTATCTCTTATTTTATTACTATATAGAGGTTATTCCTATACAAAATAATTTAATATGGAGGTTTTACAAAAAAAAAAAAATGATGTAATATCCTTTTGGTTTTCCATTAAGTTCATTAATTTCTACCCTTTATTTTTTTGTATCGTCAAATTTCAATAACCATACAGATTTTAAAATTTTTGGATGAAATTATTTGCTTTACATTTTACAATAAAGCTATTTGGCCATAATGTGGCCGGCCACACAACGGCATTTTTCATAATATACGTAATTTTAAAAATGGTAAATGATAACTATAGTTTATTACTTTTATATTTTAATTTTAAAATATATTCCCCCCCAAAATTACATATTTTTCTAATTTTTTTTAGATAAAAAGGTAAAAAATTCTTTAAAATAGTAAAAAATATCAAATAATTAAAGGGTTAATTTTAAAAAAATACGTAAAAAATACAGAGCATCACTTTTTGAGTTTTTTATGATATAAAAAAGTTTGGCAAAAAAATATAAATTATTTGATACTTAAAAAAATTAAAAAAGTTAAATTATGGTCGGCCACATTATGGCCAAATAGCATCACCCTACATTTTATAGTCAACAAAAGAGAAGATCTTTTATTTATAAGCAATTGATTAATTTTTTGTCAAACAACTAAAAAAGAAATTTATATGATTCTATTCCACAATAAATATTTATATCGTGCTTTTAATGTTGATATAATTGTAGGAAACATATTTTTTTAAAACTTTTCTTCTAAATAAATTAGTTTTTATACATCAAACATATGAGAGTTTTTTGTAAATTCGAAAATGTGAAAAACATAATTATAGTGATAAATAATGGAACTTTAACATACTGACTTAAAAGTTAAAACGATGTGCAATAATATGTAACCATATTACCCATGAAAAAAAACATGTAATCATATTACTTAACGTCAAAAAAGAAGAAAAATAAAAAGAAGAATCCACTTCTGAAACAAACTTAAGATAGAAACATAAAAGAGAAAAATACAATAGGGGAAAAAATGTAAAAGAAAGTAACGTATGTAGTAGTAATAAATATTCAACTCACAGAGAATTTAAACATAACATAAATTTTTTACATGTCACCAGAGAATACCTTGAAGTTTTGATGATGTGGGAAACTACGCTTACGTCCCCACAAATATAGAATAGTACTGTTGTTAGTTTAACTAGTACTCGCCCACGCGCGATGCGCGACTCCGTAAGTTACGAATATTTAATAAGAGCAGCGAAACGGAACGTAAACATAACACACTAAGAGCAGACAAATATAATGTTAGTGCACTACAACAACACAATATGTTATACATTTCGGAACACTTCCTTATATACAACATTTGTCGTCCCGGCTGATGCGTCAACGTCAGTTACTAAATCAAAAAAACTAAACCCTTAAAAAAAATGAATCCTAAAAAAAACTGAACCCTAAAAAAAGAGACTATTTTGCAAATGTAAATAAGAAAAGGAAAAAAAAAATTGTAAAGTCATGTATTGATTTAAGTGAAAACCGTAAATTACAGTTTGTTTATGAAATTTACATATATGAACAATTAGGTTTTTCATGATTTTTTTTAGTGAGTTATAAATATTGTGTCACCCAATGTATGGTATATTTATTTTATTTATGATCTATTTTCGGGCCCATTAAACTTTGGCCGATATCTTATTGTTTTAGACCACTAAGTTAAATAAAAATTACAGGAAAGAAAACTGGAATAAATAGGAGAGAATTTAGCACTTGACATTAAATAAAATAAAAGTAAATTATAAATATTTGTTAAAATACAAAATTACAATTGTTTGAAATACAAAATCAAAATATCAAATAATAGAAAATGAGATGAGAAGATTTGTATTTTTTATTCGAAGTATAGCAATATTGGTGTCTATTTGTAGAGAATTGAAAATCATAATTTATGGTATAATTTTTAATTTTTTTAAATAAATATTTATCTCCATTATTTTGAAAATAAGATTTATTTTGTTGTAATTATTTCCACCAATAAATATTTGCCAAGTGGCAAGGAGGAAAGAGAAGAGGGGAGAGAGAAGAAAATATGACGGAAGATTTTTTGTGTTCACATTGGGCCATAATTTTTAGTTTTAGACCCCTAAATTATAGTTTTTAGGTTTAGACCCCTGAAATTTTTATTTATTACAAAATTAACCCCGAAATCAATGCAAAATTAAAAACTGCCAAAATTGTAATCTCTTTATATATATATATATATATATATATATATATAGAGGATTGATATGCTGGGCGACACTAATCAGCGCCGAGAATAGGCGACTGCATTAATATGGAACTGTCTTCCCTAATCTCTCGCCACTCAATTTTCTCTCTTATCTTTTGCATTTTTAATTATTTTTTATTCTCTCACCTATACATAATGTATTGCATTTTCACTCCATCTAAATTCTATTATTCAATTTATTCTCTATATAATTGAAACTCTCCCAATAAATAATTAAGTAGTAATTAATATTTAATTATCAAAATTAACAAGTCCTAAAGTGGAGGTTTATAGACCCTAGCTAATTGGGAATATATAAACCCTAGTTGGAAACGTATGAACCCTAATTGAAAATTTATAAATTCTAAAGAACAATTATAAAAAAAAATTATATTGACTAGTACTACTGGATATCAATTGAAAAAGAATGTAAAATAAAAAGTTTTTACTAATTGAGTAATTACGTGTGAGATAGAAAGAAAAGTTAAAAAAGAAAAATAGAAATGAAAGAAAAAAAAATGAAAAGAAAAGATTTTGATTACGTGGCTTTGTCGCTCACCATGTCGCTCAATTGAGTCGCGTAGCATATCAAATTCCTATATATATATATATATATATATATATATATATATATATATATATATATATATATATATATATTTATAAAAATGGACACAAGTTTTCACAATAAGGTGTTCAGTTTTTTACAGCATTATAGAAAACAAAATAGTAAAGTAGTGAAGGAAAAGTTGTGACTGTTCGTAAAAGAAACTAACTTTTTTTTACAGCATTTTTAATTGTTTAAAAAAAAAATTAAATGGTAAAGAGAAGTAGAAGTGAAAATACTAAAAAGTCCCTAATTAATAGAAGTGAAAATACAAAATTGCCCCTTGTTTTTTGTTTTTATATAGTATATAGATTTTTGGAAAGAACGGATCATCGTACGTGTATTTCTACGTATATCTATATACAACTCTCTCGATCACTCGTCTCTCTCGTTTGGTTGGCACGAAAATAATATAGATTGTAATTATCAATTCTAGGTTTACGATTTCGAGGAAAATCTTTTTATATATAATAGCAAGGCGGATTTGAGTCACCACATTAATCCGCATGCCTACGTGGCGTATTTTATGCTCTCTATTCTGATTTATCTAAAATTTCATTTATTTATATAAAAATCTCATTCTTCTATAATTTAATATATACGTTTATAGAGGAGAGATCATATAAAAAAGTATTATCATGTAAGAAATAAGAAGAAATATATACCGTCAAGATTGAAGGATCTACGGTTAATAATAAGAAGAAATATATATCAATTAGCAATATTTACCTTCTTTCTTCCATTGACTTAGATTCCTCAAATTCAAAGTCATTTAGTGTTAGTGTTCAAGAAATGCATTATAGCTTATGAGATATGCATTATCATACTTCAACTAATGCATTACAAAGGATCAACCAATGCATTTTTTGCAGTCTTTTTTTTTTCCGAAAACTTTTTTTTTTGTAATGCATCAAAATATAGCAATAATGCACATATTTTGTTTTGTAATGCATTTTTTTTAATTTCATAAATATGGCCGTACATTTTATTTCATTATAATTTCGTAATGCAAAGATTGCATTATACTTCACTAATGCATTATAAACTGTGTGGCGATGCATCAGAACCTAAAACTGAATGCATTATAATATGATTTTTTTGGGAACAATAAATTAAACAATGGTAATCCTATGAATTTCAATCATAACTTGAATTTAACTTTTGACGTATTTAACTTTTTGTTTAACTCACTTCATATATGATCGCACTATTTTTTACCACACAAAATATGTATAGTATAAAGTAGTACGAGTATCGTATCCACAGGGACTGATGTATCGAAACCACACACAGTACCTCTACTTTAGAATTAAACTGATGTTTAAGCAATTATGAATTTAGGAATGTGGTACTTATAATCTAGGCAAAGAATTAAAATAAATAAAAGACTCAATTAATCAACTAAGGAAGTAAACAAATAATAAAACAAATAATCAAATAAGGCAAATAACAAGTAAGCAAATAATAAAATAAAGGAAAATCAAATAAGGAAAAAGAGTGTTGATTCTAGGGAAGCCTACCTAATCAAATCTATACAAGTAACAATGAATACAATTAACCAATTTAATCCAAATCTAGACGCGATACATGAAAATAACCTAACACTCCGGCTAAGGAAGTATAGATCGTCACTTAATAAGATATTAATCTCCTCTCGGTCTCATAGAAATCAAATCAAGTGCAAAATAGAACAAGTATCAATAATACAATCAACAAGGTTCAGCTACGACACCTATATCGACTATATGCAAACATATGATAATCTAACTTCGGCTAAGGCAATTAAATCATCATACCATGTATTCATGAGATCAATTATGCAATTATCCTGCTACGGCATAAAAACATAACTATGCACACACAATTAATGGCCAGTTAATCATGCATGAGAATAAGCACCATGAAACATGCATCTAGATTGGAAGGCTAATTGTAATCAACAATACTCACATAAATTCAATTAGGCATTCAATCCCTAAAGCCAACTAAAGAATTTAGCTAGACATAATTAAAGCAAACATGAACAAAATATATTGAAAGAACATAATTAAAAGTAAGAGTAAGAAAAACTTGGAATTGAATCTTGAACACTATGAAGAACTTCAAATCTTGAATCTTGAATAAACTTGAACAATCTTCAAAGTCGAATACAAACTAAACAAAAGACGGAAAACTACAAAGTAAAGTATGTAGGTCAACTAGTTAGGGTTTACAATGCTAGATTAAGGAATATATATAGGGGAAATTTGTACAAGGAAACATAGATCAAAAAGGACTCTATTAATTTTCTCTCAGCTGGACACCCTCTCGATCGACCCTCCTCTCGATCGTCAGGCCTCTCGATCGAGAGAGGTATCGAGAGATGCTGGTTTCTTCTCGATCGATAGCCAAATCCAGTGGGCTTCCTCTCGACAGCCCTCTCGATCGAGAGACTGGTCGAGACGCCTTCAACTCGACTCCAAACTTGGATCTTAACTTCGATTCTACACGTCTCGGCTCGTCTCGGGGTTTCATCCTCAAAATATACCTAAAAACACAACAAAATACCCACAAGCATAATATTGTCCAATATAACATAAACCATACAAATTATATACAATACTATACCATCGAGACTCAAAAACGACTCTTTTTAACTATGAAAACCGAGTAAATTTCACCTATATCAAATCCCTCAAACTTACACATTGTTCGTCCCAAACAATACCAAAACAAAATAAACAAGAGACTCTAGCATTGTAAACTATATCGGCCTCAAAACTTTTTCAAAAACAAACTCATTGTTAGATCCGGGTCAAAGATCCACAACAATTTAAGAGATTATTCATCATGTTTTGCAAATAGCATTCATGGGTAAAGCGTTAAAACAGTGAAGAGCAAGAGATTCATGCGTATAGAAAAGCCATAGCCGAGTATTACATATAGAGCAAGAAGCGCATAGCAACGACAAGTAATGGTGGAGCTATAAGTAAAGGATAAAAGGTGTATTTAGCCATGAACTAGCCAGATTCATGGGGTTTTGCACTCATACAAACTGATAACGCAAGACAGAGACAAGGAAGAGAGGGAGGCTAGGAATGCGGAACTCCATCAAACCTCGTTCCCTCTCAAATGATGAGGGTTTTACCTTAAACTCAAGGAAGTATACATAGGAAAGGGACTCTTCCCGGTGTTGAGAAGAGCAGGTGGATGTGAAAGCGGACTACGACTTCCCGGAAGAAGGTCTTGTCCGTCTCGGCTGGCTTGAGCTCGGAGGAGCTCATGAGAGTGAGAGAGTATGGAATTAAATGGAACAATACGCGAGAGGGCGTGTTGTTCTTATGAGTGGTGTTGTGATATGATGATGAATGTTGGTCCCGGTTTGTTAATAGGAACAATACGTAGAGGGGGGGAGGGGGGGGGGGGGGGGGGTGAATACGTATTTTGAAGTTTTTCAACTTCAAATCCCTTAACTCAGAGTAACAAGTAAAGAGCTCACTTGATACTTAAAACCTAGCTGAAGCTAGATCTACAGTACGTAGCTTGCCTGCTTGACCGAAGTGAGCACTTGATCAAGAGGGAGTCTTTACTCGTGTATGCGGAATTTGGTGAGCTAAATCTTTCCTAAGTATTTAAAAAATTTCCAGATTATGTTTGTTTAGATGCAATATGCAATGAATAATCAAACAAGTAAGAGTTTAGGGTTAGAGAGATACGACACAGAGATTTATAGTGGTTCGGAGAAATCGCTCCTACGTCCACTTTGTTGCACGACGACAACTGTTCTCTTCACTCTAGAACTTGAAGATTTCGGGCTCTTCAAAAGCCTGTGACAAGATCGAGCTTCACTTGCTTGGATCTGTCAAACGCTGGGTGATTCCGGGTTCACACCAAAGACCTAGACACGACTGGAAGCTTCACTCGCTTTAGTCAAACTGACAGAGAGATTACGGGCTCTCCTTACAGCCTAGCTTCGATCGAGCTTTACACAAACGATGTAAGTGCAAGCTTGGATATAAACTCTATGATCGAGGCTTCTTCAATCGATGAAAGAAGAGTCTTGGATCGAGACAACCTAACGACAACACTCAAAAACCGAACAGACAGAGGTTTGGGTTTTTGGTTGTAGAACACACTATGAAGAACTCTTTACAGTAGATGCAAAGATGGCTAGAGCTCTTCTTCTAAGCTTGGATATATGAAGTGGGCTTAGAATCTAAGTGTGAAGGTTGTGAAGACGAGTTCCGATGAACTGGAAACTCGGAGAACACTTGGAAACAAAGACTCGAAAATTTGCTCGAAGGCTTGGGAGTGTTTGTTTGCAGTAGGCTCGAATGCTCAAGAAGTGTTCTACTTCTTCACGATGTAGTCCTTCACTATTTATAGGCGGAGAGATGGCCGATATCCGTTGCTTGGTTGGTGGCCTTGTCCCTCCTCCTCTCGACAGTACTTGCGCAGGCTGGCACCTTTTCAGACGCACAGATTTGGCCTTTTGCCAAAAATGGCTAACTTACAAACCTAACAGTAACTGGAGCGAGCCAGTACTGTTGCGGCGCCTTAGTCGGCCTGGCAGTCAACTCCTCTGCTCCACTCTGCTTTCGACACGTGGAGATCTCGTAATTAATGCTACGATCTCATGTTGACTGGAGTTCAAAATATGGGCGGGAGTCGCGCTGTTGCTTTCTGGTAGGTAGTGGCTCGCTTCGCTTTGAAGTTGTAGTGGCCGCTCTGAAGTGAGTCGCTTCACGGTCATATTTGTAGTGAGTCACTTGAGAAATAAATTTCCCGAGAAACTTCTTAAGTGTTGACCCGCGTTGACTCGCTTCGTCTTTTCTTTGTAGCGCTCGCTTTGCTTCGCTTTAGTGGACTCACTTTGATTCCACTGTAGCGCTCGCTTCGCTTCGCTAGCTTCGGCACGCTTCACTTCGGCTTTAGTAGACTCGTTTCGCTTGGGAAATACACTCAAGTGAGTGGCCTTCACTTGGAATTCCTGTAGTCTAAAAACTAAGTAAAGCAAAGCCAACCTAACAGATTTGGCTTAGAAAAATTTTAACCTATTTTCTATATCAAAAATGGGTCGCTTGGGAACAGAACGCTTTGGGGTTTTGGGATCAAATCAAAACAATAAAATATCCCTTATAGGTTCCCCCTTAACATATTGTTCTTAACAATTCCCAACAATTTCCCCCTTTTTGATGATGCCAAAACCCATAAGACTTAGATAAAAATAAATCTAGTCTATCTAACCGTGAAGGGAACTTCAAGCGACTGCTTCCTTTGCAGTTTCGTTTGTAATTTTCTTTTAAGTTCCTTTCCCTTTTTTTTCGGTTAAATTGTTTGAGTTTGTAGGAAAAAAAAAATAATAATAAAGTCATTCACAAAGCGAGTAAATGACACAGGAGAGACAGAAATAAAAGTGAGATAGATGAACAACAGTTCACAAAATAAGAAGCTTGAAACTCAAAGGTTTCCTGCAGCTTCATCCTCCTCCTTTTCCTTTCTCTCTTCCTCCTTCTTCTTCTCTCATTCATCAGCAACATCAACAACATAGGCTGATAGAACTCTTGATTCCATAGTACCCACGGTGTGAATACTTGGCATTCTCCATGCACTTTCAAGCTTGAAAGCTTCATTCACCTCCTCATCAGTGACTCCTCTGTTAGGAACGTCCGTGCCTGGATGATAAGCCATGGGGAAGTCCTTCACTGCTGGTACCTTGACGACAATAGGCTTGGGTTGAGCTTGTTCAGCCATAGTAAAAATTTTCCTTCACATATTTTCATCATATGTGGCGAGAAAGTTGTTGAGGGCACTTATCCGAGAGCAGCGATCCTGCAACGGCACTACCTCCCAGTAATAGTAGGCTTTGATGAACAGATCCTTGTAGTGTAGCCACTGCTCGCGCAGATCTCTAGGAATAAAGTCCTCAATCTCCCTTGCATCAGGATGTTCATTCCTTCTCTTAGCCAATTCTTCCTCCGATCTCTTCGACAGTTCAGTCATGGTATCAGTAAACTTCTTTCCTGATTCGCTGCTCCACAATGGACGCTTTTCATTTAGTCGCTTGCGAATATAGTTTTGTTCATCCGTGCGGGGGTAGCGACCAGACTCAACCATCTCCTTTGTTGTCACATCGCATGCATCAGATATAGCTTGGGCTTCGCAAGCTTCGGATTCATCTGGCATGAGGGGAATAAAGGCACTACGCACTAATGAGGATTGGATAAGTAACACTTCACTGAATTACTCCTCGATCCGTGCGTCAATCACTTGAAGTCGTCTTGCCTTCATTATTTTCTTCCTTTCTCCTTCACTCCTCCCTTCCTCTCTTTCCTTCCTCTTTCTCTCCTCCTTTTCAGCCCTAGAAGCAACTGCTTGCTTGACCGTTTGGCGCTTGGCCGCAGGGTCATCTCCTTTCGTCTCTGGAGCAGTTCGCTTCAGTGGCTGCTTCGGTGGTGGGGGAGGCGGCATGTCTTTCTTTGTAGCTGCACTAGAAGGAATCACTGTTGATGAAGTGAGTTCTGCAGTGGTCGAGGTGAGTGTGGCTGATGAAGCTGGCGCGGTGGCTGGAGCGGGTGCGGCTGAAGCAGGCGCTTTGGAACTTGAAGAAGCACCTGCAGCAGATTTTTTTGTTAGATCAAAAAGGCGCTCCATCTCCCACGCCATGGCTGCATCCTGCTCCACCTGCTTCCGCCTCTCCTCCTTCGTTATCACCGTCACTGGAGGATACCGTGCGATTGAAGCACTAAGCACCTTTTCTTGAAGCGGCCTGCTGGGCTCCTCGGGCTTTTTCATCAACTCCTCCTCCGTGAGCTTTACTTTGCCCTTCACTTCGCTCAGAGCCCTCGCTTCATCATCTACTGCTTTCTCCACACCTTCATCACTCCTTCCTCCATCGATCATTCCCATCAACACACTTCTTCCTCCATCGCCTCCAACACCTCCTAGCTTCACTTGTCCTTCCCCCTTTTTTGGCATCATCATTGCCAGGGGTTGGAATGATTGTCTTCCCAGTAAGAGTTTTGCGAAGCTCCTCCACTTGGTTGAGTAATGTATGGAGCATTCTCTCAGCCTTTGTCGCGAAGACTTGCTCTTCCGACAATACAATCCCTGCTATTTTGATGGAGATTTCCTCCAGCAAGTACTCACATTGCTTCTCTCTCTCAACAACAGATGCCATCATCCTCTCCAACGGTTCCACTGTTCTGAAGCGAGCCTCCAGCTCCGCTTCAACTTCCCTCCTCATTTCCTTCTTCTCCTCTTGCAAGTTGAAGTACCAGAATTCCTGAGCCGTTTGAAGTTTAGCTTGCATTGTTTCAAGGCTCCTCTCTCTCTGGTTTAGAGAGAGATGGAATTCGGCACCTGCAGCAATCTTCTCAGTGTACGCTTCACCCAGCTCCTTGACCTTTTGCAGTAGAATAGATAATTCAGCATTCTGCAAATCAATAGCCTGCGCACTCCTCCTCCGACTCTCCAGTTCTTTCTTGTCGATCTCACTTTCTTGCTTAAGTTCCTTCATCTCATTCTTGAGTGAGTCGAGAGTCTTTTTAGTGCTAAGTAGCTCACTCCCTTTCCTTATCAACTCTTCCTCTCTCTTCTCAAATGCCTCCTTCAGTTTCTTCATCTCCCTTTCCAAATCCTTCTTCTCCTTGCCAATTGAGACAAGCTTGGCATTAACCTCCCTCAAGCGGCTCCTTTCCGCGTCAAGCGAGCCCTTGAGTTCGGTGATTGTTGTTGATTGATTTCCCACCAATTTCACCTGCGCCTCCAGCTCCTTCTCCTTCTCTTCTAGCAACCTCTCCTTTTCCTCCACTTTTCCCTCCAATACCTCCTTCCTTCTGTCAAAGTCTTCTCTAAGACTGATGACCTCCCCCGCCTTTTTCTCCATCTCCTCACTCATCCTCGTTATTTTGCTATGTAGGCTAGCGATCTCCACATCCTTTACATCCACCTCCTCCTTATGCTCCCTGATCAGCTTCCTTTCGTGGGAAGTGGGCACTGGCTTGGGAATTATATCGAGTGGATAGGCTTCTTTCACCTTTGCATCCAGCTTCTCCCAGAAGCTGGTCCCTTCAAGAAAGGCATGGAAGCCATTTTCGCCAATGAAGTGGAGTAGTTTGGCCTCCATTTGGATCAGTTCCTCCTCTTTGAAAGCTTTGAGAAGTCTGAAGATTTTATAGTACTCCGTTCCACGGTAGGTGATATATGTCAGGAAATCGACAACATTGGTGTAGAACACGTCAGTCCATGGAACGTTGGAGTAGCGGAGATTAATTTTCTCTGCAGCTTGCTCTCTATCCATGGCATAGCGTTGGAGAGCCTGCATTTGAGCGGTGAGGGCAGGAGGTACAAACTGTGGAATTATAGGGAGTTCACCGGTAGTTTGGGCGGTATCGGCTGTGGCTGCCGATGAAGAGGGAGATAGGGATGATTATGAGGCTTCTTTGGTTTCGGAAATTTGGATGGTTTCAGTGGGTGGTGGTTGTATTTTCTGGGATTGGAAGGGTTGAAAAGTAGTGTAAGCTTCGACTGGATCAATATGGAGTAGTGGCATTTTGGGTATATGAAAAGAAGATGCAGATTCTTCTTCCTGGGGAGAGAGGGGGGTTGTCTGTGTGTATGGTTGTTGGGTTGATGAAGATTGAGGTTCTGGTATTTGGGTGGTTTGGGTTTGGATTTGTAGTGGGGTAGATTTGGCTTTGATTGGTGAAGGCTGGGGTTGAGTCACTTCAACGTCCTCAAGCAGCTTCTCCACCGCCTCGCTTTCTTGGACAAGCGAAATGACTCGCTTCATCTTCTTGCCTCGCTTGGGCGCGGCTCGCTTCCCAGGTGAAACGACCCGCCTAGCTTGGCTCACTTCGGCTTGCCTTTCGGCAACCGGTCTTGCAACGGGCACTTCAACTTCAAGAAGTCCCAAATCCATCAGAGTCTTGGTTTTTCTCCACTTGTCATAGTAGATGGATTGTTTGTTGTAGACGGCAATGACGGATATCGGCCAAACTTTGTTCGGATATTTTTCTTCCAAGGCAGCAGATAGCCTAGAGAAAAATTTCAGTTTTCCCTTGCGGAGAATCTGATCGGTGCTTCCCTTCACGAACGCAAAATCGTCAGCGGCTTCGTGAATTTGTTTGAGAAACCAACCATGCCAATTGAAGCTGGTTCCGGTAAGGCTGTCGATGATAACTGCGGTGGCGATCAGCTTCGTCTCGGAGAGAGTATCTAGGGTTCCGATGTAGCATGCGACACTCTTTGAGAAGAGCTCGCAGATATGATTGAAGGGGGCCTTCAAACTTGTACGGATACTGGCCTCCTTGTAATTCGGATCTGCTCCGTCGGCTGCAAATCGACCGTATTGAACTCCGGCCGAAAGACCCAAATCCAGCAGTGAGTCTTCTCCTTCTCTCGGCAAGTCGAACGCGCCGATGAGTTCACTCATATCCACCTCCACCGGCTTCCTGGTCTGTGGATCAGAGAACGAGGATGTATTCTGCTCCTTCTTCAAATTCAGCAGGAGCTCACCCACCGCTTTGGCCAGAATTTTTGACGGAATCGCCTTCACGAATTTCCATAGACCGGCCGTGGTCACGGCTCTACGGAGAAATCCATTTTCTCAATGATTGAGGGATCGAGATGAGGCTCGACATTGATGTGCTTGTCGACCTCCGTGAGAAAATCCTCCATCGTCTCTGTCTTCTGCTTCTTGCCCATGGTGAATTTTGAGAGATTTTGAATTGAATTTGAGAGTTTGACGACGAAAAGCTGGGGATTTTTAGGACTCGTGAATTGCAGAGAGTTTTTGCACGAAGATGGCAAAGATTGAGATTTGTGAAAGTTTTTACAGTCTGCAAATCCACCCTTAAATAGAGGTAGGGCTTTGTCGACGTGGCAGGGGCAAGACAGTAAAATCGGTGAAGATCCTGTAGGTAGGCGGCGGACGTGCCGTGATGGATCTGATGTGTCCGGCGTCACCACAGTAAAAGTGAACCGCCAACTTGCACGTTGTCTCCACGTGGCATGCTGCGATTGGCTTGTCGTATACGGCGTCAATCTAACGGCTACGGATTGGAGACTGTTAAGATTCGATGGTTGGATCTTCTCCGTCTTTTCCCGCTTCGAATTCAAAGTGTAGTCCACGCGCCCGTTATTTTCGCCAGTATGTGAACCTGCATTAAATGCTTGGCAGAAAGTAAAATTGCACTCGAGTGCGGACAGCTCATACTCGCTTCGTACCCACTCGCTTCGAGTTGGACCGCTAGGCCTTTGCTCGCTTTGAGAGGCACTCGCTTGAGTGACTGTTCCGCACTCGCTTGCAATGGCTCGCTTGGAGTGACGTAGCACTCGCTTTGCCATCTGAAGCGACTGGACTAAAGAAATGAAATTTCTTTGCTTTATTTAAAATGTTTCTGACCTACATACTTTGAGGATAAACAAGAATGTTTTCCTCTTTGTATTTGTGTCAGATTCATTTCATATTTTCCACGTAGTGAGTGAAGGTTTCTAGCACGCTTCGGCTCACTTAGTGTACTTAAAAAGAAATGCTTACCAGTCAATCTCACATCGTAGGAGATTGATACCACTTATTGAAGACTTTATCTTGATATCACTTGTTGAATTGATTCTACTTGATGGTCCTTCCTTGTTGGATTTGGTCTTCATGGCATTCATCTTCCTCTACGAATTAGAGAGTCCTCCATCGAAGTGAATGGGGGAGAAAATGAATATAGTACACAAGCTTACTTCAACCCAGAAGGGAGCATCACGTAAGTGCACTTATTCACGACGAATGGGGGATGAGTACAAGTCCTTATCTTAGAGCAGAAATGGACAGGATGACAATGAGAATGCTCTGACAAGACAATCTCGTATTTTACGCAGAAGCATGTCACTAGCCCTGCAACCTTTTGTAGAAAAAATGTAAACCTTCAAGCTTCTTCTAAACTAGAGAATGAATCTGCAGTCGACTCGCTTGACCCAAGGAAGGGTAAGATGAAGCGATGCAAGATTCAAGGTAGCAGCATCTTTGCTCGCTTTGGAAGTAGCTTGCTCCGAGAGTAAGCATTAGTTCCCCCTTAACCATATACCTAACAATTCCAATAAGTTGGTAGGGAACTTCTTCCAATACTCCACCTTTCTCCACCTTACTTCATTTTCTTCAAGCGAGTGGAATTTGAAGTGACTCGCTTGAGTTGGTGAAGATCCGAAGCGAGTGACGCACAAGAGAACAAGCGATCACTCCTTCGTGTATCCTGGAACTAGCATTCTTCACCAGGGTCTAATAACCCTAATTCCATGCATAGCTGGTTGAAACGAGACTCAGCTAGAGGCTTGGTGAGGATATCTGCTCACTGGAGATCAGTATGAATTTTCTCGAGCTTGATATCCTTCTTCTCGACATGATCACGGATGAAGTGGTGTCGAATTTCCACGTGCTTGCATCTGGTGTGAAGCACTGGATTCTGCGAAATACATATGGCACTGTTGTTGTCGCAGAAGATCGGAATTTCATTCGCTTCAACCTTGTAGTCCTTCAACTGCTGACGAAGCCATAGGATTTGAGAACAGCAGCTTCCAGCGGCCATATATTCGGCTTCAGTCGTTGAAGTAGCTACACTCGTCTGCTTCTTCGAAAACCATGAGATCAGCTTGCTTCCCAAGAACTGACAAGTGCCCGAAGTTGACTTCCTATCAATTCTGCACCCTCTATAGTCAGCATCGGAATATCCAGTGAGCTCCAGATTGTCCTCCGCTGGATACCACAGACCCATGTTGACAGTGCCCTTCAAAAATCGAAGAATCCTTTTGGCAGCTTCAAGATGGCTGTGCTTGGGGTTGCTTTGGAAGCGAGCGCAGACTCCGACTGCAAAAGCAATATCTGGCCTGCTTGCAGTGAGATAGAGAAGTGACCCAATTAAGGCACGATAATCTGTAGGATCCACAGATTTTCCTCCTTCGTCTGGCTCCATCTTCCAGTTGGTATTCATAGGGATCTTCACAGCTTTAGCATGTTGAACACCAAATTTGGCAAGCATATCTCTAGTGTATTTGGCTTGGTTGATGAAAATTCCATTTTCCTGCTGCTTCACTTGAAGACCTAGAAAGCAGCTCATCAAGCCAATCATCGACATCTCATATTTGGTCTTCATCAGCTCCCCAAAGTTCTCGCTAAGCGACTGGTTTGGTGATCCAAATATGATGTCATCTACGTAGATCTGAACCCAAAGCATATCATCTCCATGATTGATGGTGAATAGGGTTCGATCTATTTTTCCTTTGTGGAATCCATTTTCCACTAGGAATTGAGACAGTGTATCATACCAAGCTCTAGGAGCTTGCTTCAACCCGTATAGGGCTTTCTTTAAACGATACACTTTATCTCCTTGCTCGAAACCTGGTGGTTGCTCCACATACACCTCTTCCTTGAGCTCCCCGTTGAGAAACGCGCTCTTCACGTCCATTTGATAGACCTTGAACTTCTTTGCTGCTGCATAGGCTAGAAACAATCTGATAGCTTCAAGCCGTGCCACAGGAGCTAAGGTCTCGTCAAAGTCGATTCCTTCCTCTTGGCAGTAGCCTTTGGCAACGAGTCGCGCCTTGTTCCTCACTACGTTGTGGTCCTCGTCAGTCTTGTTCTTGAACACCCATTTGGTGCCAATAACGTGCTGGAATTTGGGACGATCCACGAGGTACCATACGTCGTTCCTGGTGAACTGATTCAGCTCTTCTTGCATGGCAATCACCCAGTTAGAGTCGGCTAGGGCTTCCTCCACGCTTGATGGCTCAATGTTTGAGAGAAAGCAACTGAACATGGCACTTTCTCCAAACACTTGACTTCTGGTCACTACACCCTTGGATGGATTTCCAATGATTTGACTTGGTGAGTGATCTTTGAGCCACGCACGTTTTGATCCGCCAGCTTCATCTTCATCTTCTTCTTTGTCGCTCGCTTCATTATCTGAAGCGACTGGATTGGGTGCTTGGCCTGCACTTGCTTCAGGAAACTTGGGGGCAGCTTCGACTTCTCCTTTGGGATTCCGCTCGCTTGAGTCTTTGATCTCATCATCTTCATCGAGCACATCCCAAGTGAGTTGATTTGCGGGTTCCTTGCTTTGATTCTTTTCATTCGCTTGAGCCTGTTCCTGTGGAAGACTTAAAGAAGATTCATCAAATACGACATGGGGTGATTTCTCCACAATTAGGGTTTTACAGTTGAATACTCTGTAGGCTTTGCTAGATGTAGAGTATCCCAAGAATACTCCTTCATCAGCTTTGCTTTCAAAAGCTTTCAACTGCGACTTCCCATTGTCATGGATGAAGACCCTACGACCAAAGATATGGAAATAAGATATGTTAGGAATTCTCCCTGTCCATATTTCATATGGTGTTTTGTCGTGCCGTTTGCAGAGAAGCGTTCTATTCTGCGTATAGCATGCTGTATTGGCAGCTTCAGCCCAATACTTCATCGGAAGCTTCGAGTCTGCAATCATGGTTCGAACGGCTTCTTTGATGATTCGATTTCTTCTTTCAGCAACTCCATTCTGCTGTGGTGTGCGTGCTGAAGAGGTCTGATGTGCTATGCCATGCTCCGTGCAGTAAGCTTCAATGGTAGAGTTCAAGAACTCTGTGCCTTTGTCGGAGCGGATGGTCACAATAGCTTGATTCTTTTCCACAGCCAATCGCTTGAGCAGTTGTGGCAGTTTGGTCAGTGTTTCCTTCTTGCTGAAGAGGAATACAGCCCAAGTGTAGCGAGAGAAGTCGTCGACTACAACTAGAGTGTACTTTCTTCCATTTACACTAACTGGAGTAACTGGACCAAACAGATCCATGTGAAGTAGCTCGAGCACTCGCTTTGATGAAGCTTCTTCGAGACTTGCAAAGTGCTTCTTTGTCTGCTTCCCTCGTGGGCATGGTGAGCAAGGATGATCTTTGATGAAGACTTCATTTGGTATGCCTTGCACCAAACCTTTACGAGCTAAGCGATTGATTGCTTTGAAGTTGAGATGGTTCAAGCGTCGGTGCCATAGCCATCCTATCTCTGTTGTACTCCTTGCTACTAAGCACGTCTCCTCTTTGCAGCTATCCCATTGTGCTATGTAGACGTTCCTTTGTCTGACTCCAGTTAGCACAATCTGGGATGTGAGCTTGCTCTTTACTATGCACTTGTTGGAAATGAATTCCACCTTGTATCCCTTGTCACAGAATTGTGAAATGGATAACAAGTTGTGCTTAAGTCCTTCCACGTAGGAGACTTCTTCAATTGTGAGCTTTCCAATTTTCAGTGCGCCGTACCCATTGGTGCTTCCTCGAGAATTATCACCAAAAGTGACGTGTGGACCCTTCTTCTCTATGTAGTCGTGAAGTAGAGCTCTCATGCCGGTCATGTATCTTGAACATCCACTGTCCAAGTACCATACTTGTTGACCCTCACTTGGCATGGGATCCACGGCGCTCACCTGCAATTAGACAGATTTTGGTACCCAAATCAGTTTGGGTCCTTGCAGGTTAGTTCCCTTAGGTACCCACACTTGCTTCACTTTCTTTTGAAAAGAAGCTTGTGCTTTGGGTTTCTCGAATTTCGAAAACTGTGACTTCTGCCTTAAAGCAGCTTCACACGTGCAACAGTGTGTGCAAGAGGGGTAGGGGCTCGCTTCAGTCCTACCTATGCTCTTCCCTCTTTGCTTGTATCCTGAAGCGACTCGCTTCGGATTAGCTATGGGTTTAGAGAATGACTTAGGATTTCTAGACTGTCGAAGCGGCTCGCTTGGTTTTCTCGAAGCGGTCCAACTAGGGTTTTGACCCCGACTCGCTTGAGTAACCTTGGGAGTTCGAAGCGGCCCCTTTGGTGCTTCGAATTCTTCCCCCTCAACGTTAGTCCGGTTGGACCATCTCCAGTCCGGATAACGTGACACATAGACATTACTCCTTTTCTTGAAAGGAAGATCCTTTGTCTCTCGTGTCTTGGCTTGAGGCTTTGAAGCTACAACTGGTTTCCCTTTACCTTTGGATTGGTAAGCTTTAGCATTGTAAGTGCTAGGAACAGTTGGTCTTTGCTTGCCCATAGTTTCGGCCCTTGAAGATATAGACATCTTCATTGGCTTCTTCTTAGGGTTCTCAGCCATCTGGCCTTTATCCTTGTTGGTGGTCGCTTTGGATGCAGTGGGCATTTCCAAAGTGACTGATGGTGTTGTGAGAGAAGCACCAACAAAGACAGTTGGCTTGGAAGGTCCACCCTCATATCCGAGTCCTCCCTTCCTACCAAAAGGTAGAAGTGAGCTCTCTTGTGCCTGCCTAGCATATGAAGCTTTGTTCAAGTTGGCAACTAGAGCGGACTGGGTTTCATACCTTCCTTCCAAGCTTTGATGTCTCGCGAAGAGATCCTCGAACTTACTAGTCATAGCCCTTAAGTTAAGTTTGACTTTGTCAAGCTCAGTGGCTAGCTTTCGGTTCTCCTTCTCGCTTTGAGACAAAGGTTGTTGCAGCACTTCGTGGTCACTTGACAATTTGATGTGCTTGTCAAGCAACTCACTCCATGTCGAGGAATTTGATTCCTCTTGGTGAGTGTGTGCGAGTGTAATTGAACTAGGTGAGGGATAGATGAATACCTCTCCTGTTTCCTCGTCGGTGAGCGCCATGAATCCAAGATCCTCTCCCTCACTGGAGTTGGGATCTGTGAATGCAACCGAGTCGCTTGTTGGATCTTCAGTTGAAGCGACCGGCACTTCACTCGCTACAAGCGCTCGCCTTGGAGTGTCCCTCTTTGCTTTAAGTTCCTCTCGCTCCTTCGCACTCAGCTTTGGGCAATCGGATTTGTAGTGGCCCATCTTGTGGCAGTGATAGCACTCCACTTCCATCATGTCCCTTGAGATCGGCTTGGTCGTCTCTTCTCTCTTCCCTTTTCCTTCTCGAGCATCAGTGCTCCTCCCTTTGTACTGCTTGTAGAATCTTTTGTATTTGCCCACTCGAGAGTTCATTTTGTTGAAATTCTTGGACAAGAACGCAATGTGTTCTTCCAACTCTTCCCTCGTCATCTTGGCTACCGACTGCTCGCTTGGCCCTTCGGCAGCTTTGAAAGCTACACCCTTTGACGTCGTGGGAGCTTCATCCTCTTCATCGAGATTCATTCGATTCAGATCAAATTCATGAGCTTTGAGTTCGGAGAACAGAATCTCCGGTGTGAGCTTTGATAGATCCTTGGTAGCTAGGTACAGCTCCTTCATAGTCTGCCACTTCCTTGTGAGAGCTCGGACAATCTTCAAGTTGACTTCCTTATCTGTGAGTTCCTTCCCAAGCGAGTTGAGAGTTGCAATGATGTTTGTAACCCTCAGCTCGAAGGCGTCGATGGACTCTCCTGGCTTCATTATCAGACTTTCAAACTCCCGCATCTGAACGGCGAGCTTGTTCTCCTTGATTTTGTCTGTGCCTTGAGAAATGAGGGCTAGGGTTTCCCACATTTCTTTTGCCGTTGCGCACTTCCTTATCCGTGGTAGAAAGGCGTCAGACACGGTGCTCTGCATCGTGTGACGTGCGATTTTATCAAGGTTAGCGATCTTGAAGTCGTTAGGATTGTATTCATCTTTGTCCTTCTCGACGTACTCTTGTCTGACATGAGCTTCGCGTCCTTCAGCAGCTGGGACGTTTACAGATACGGCCTTTTTGATTTCGATTGGTCCATCCTCTATGACTTCCCACATCCGATCGTGGATGGAGCATAGGAAGCTCTCGACTCGGAAACTCCATGTCTCGTATCCTTCGATCGAGAACTGTGGAAGATTTGATGCGCTGTATGTAGACATAGCAAACTATCAGCAGTATATGCAATATGCGTGGGTGAGGTTTTGATGCACTTAGGAAAATAGGATCCGGTTCAGTGAGACAACGTGAAGCGAGTGGGGACTCGCTTCGGATATGCAAAGCAGAGGCTTGAAAGAACCACTGCTCTGATACCACTTGTTGGTCCCGGTTTGTTAATAGGAAAAATACGTAGAGGGGGGGGGGGTGAATACGTATTTTGAAGTTTTTCAACTTCAAATCCCTTAACTCAGAGTAACAAGTAAAGAGCTCACTTGATACTTAAAACCTAGTTGAAGATAGATCTACAGTACGTAGCTTGCCTGCTTGACCGAAGTGAGCACTTGATCAAGAGGGAGTCTTTACTCGTGTATGCGGAATTTGGTGAGCTAAATCTTTCCTAAGTATTTAAAAAATTTCCAGATTATGTTTGTTTAGATGCAATATGCAATGAATAATCAAACAAGTAAGAGTTTAGGGTTAGAGAGATACGACACAGAGATTTATAGTGGTTCGGAGAAATCGCTCCTACGTCCACATTGTTGCACGACGACAACTGTTCTCTTCACTCAAGAACTTGAAGATTTCGGGCTCTTCAAAATCCTGTGACAAGATCGAGCTTCACTTGCTTGGATCTGTCAAACGCTGGGTGATTCCGGGTTCACACCAAAGACCTAGACACGACTGGAAGCTTCACTCGCTTCAGTCAAACAGACAGAGAGATTACGGGCTCTCCTTACAGCCTAGCTTCGATCGAGCTTTACACAAACAATGTAAGTGCAAGCTTGGATATAAACTCTATGATCGAGGCTTCTTCAATCGATGAAAGAAGAGTCTTGGATCGAGACAACCTAACGACAACACTCAAAAACCGAACAGACAGAGGTTTGGGTTTTTGGTAGTAGAACACACTATGAAGAACTCTTTACAGTAGATGCAAAGATGGCTAGAGCTCTTCTTCTAAGCTTGGATATATGAAGTGGGCTTAGATTCTAAGTGTGAAGGTTGTGAAGACGAGTTCCGATGAACTGGAAACTCGGAGAACACTTGGAAACAAAGACTCGAAAATTTGCTCGAAGGCTTGGGAGTGTTTGTTTGCAGTAGGCTCGAATGCTCAAGAAGTGTTCTACTTCTTCACGATGTAGTCCTTCACTATTTATAGGCGGAGAGATGGCCGATATCCGTTGCTTGGTTGGTGGCCTTGTCCCTCCTCCTCTCGACAGTACTTGCGCAGGCTGGCACCTTTTCAGACGCACAGATTTGGCCTTTTGCCAAAAATGGCTAACTTACAAACCTAACAGTAACTGGAGCGAGCCAGTACTGTTGCGGCGCCTTAGTCGGCCTGGCAGTCAACTCCTCTGCTCCACTCTGCTTTCGACACGTGGAGATCTCGTAATTAATGCTACGATCTCATGTTGACTGGAGTTCAAAATATGGGCGGGAGTCGCGCTGTTGCTTTCTGGTAGGTAGTGGCTCGCTTCGCTTTGAAGTTGTAGTGGCCGCTCTGAAGTGAGTCGCTTCACGGTCATATTTGTAGTGAGTCACTTGTGTTGGTCCCGGTTTGTTAATAGGAAAAATACGTAGAGGGGGGGGGGGGGGGGTGAATACATATTTTGATGTTTTTCAACTTCAAATCCCTTAACTCAGAGTAACAAGTAAGGAGCTCGCTTAAAAAGTTAAGACCTAGCTGAAGCTAGATCTATAGTACGTAGCTTGCCTGCTTGACCGAAGTGAACACTTGATCAAGAGGGAGTCTTTACTCGTATATGCGGAATTTGGTGAGCTAAAATCTTTTCCTAAGTAATTAAAATATCCAGATTAAGTTGTTTAGATGCAAGTGCAATGGATAAACAAAGTAAAGAGTTTAGGGTTAGAGAGATACGACACGAAGATTTATAGTGGTTCGGAGATAACGCTCCTACGTCCACTTTGTTGCACGACGGCAACAGTTCTTTTCACTCAATAACTTGAAGGTTACGGGTCCTTCAAAAACCTGGTCGAGATCGGGCTTCACTCGCCTGGATCTGACGAACAGTGCAGTGATTACGGGTTCACTACTAAGACCTAAACTGGACACGAAGCTTCACTCGCTTCTGTCCGAACAACAGGGAGATTCCGGGCTCTCCTTACAGCCTAGCTTCGATCGAGCTTCACACAAACGATGTAAGTGTAAGCTTGGATCTCAACTCTACGATCGAGGCTTCTTCAATCGATGAAAGAAGGGCCTTGGATCTGGACAACCTAACTACGACGAACACAAAAACCTAACAGACAGAGTATAGGGTTTTTGGTTTACAACGACACACTATGAATAGCTCTTTACAATAAGTGCAAAGATGGCTAGAGCTCTTCTTCTAAGCTTGGATATGGAATGGGCTTAGACTCTAAGTGTGAAGGTTGGGAAGACGAGTTCCGATGAACTGGAAACTCGGAGAACACTTGGAAACAAAAACTCGAAGATTTGCTCGAAGGCTGGGAGTGTTTGTTTGCTGTATGTGCTCGAATGCTCAAGTAGTGTTCTCTCTTTTCTTCGTCTTCATCCTTCACTATTTATAGGCGGAGGGATGGCTGAGATCCGTTGTTTGGTTGGTGGCCTTGTCCCTCCTCCTCTCGACAGTACTTGCGCAGACAGTAGCTTTTGCAGGTGCCCAGTTTGTCTCTTTGCCGAAAATGGCTAAGTTACAAACTTAACAGTAACTGGGGCGAGCCAGTACTGTTGCGGCGCCTTTGTCGGCCTGGCAGTCAACTCTTCCGCTCCACTCTGCTTTCGACACGTGGAGATCTCGTAATTAATGCTACGATCTCCTGTTGACTGGAGTTCAAAATATGGGCGGGAGTTGTGCTGTCGCTTTCTGGTAGGTAGTGGCTTGCTTTGCTTTAAGTTGTAGCGTCCGCTCTGAAGTGAGTCGCTTCAGGATCATACTGTAGCGGGTCGCTTTCGAAACGAAGTTTCGTAGTGACCGCTTTAATAAGTGTTGACCCGCGTTGACTCGCTTCTGCTTTTCTTTGTAGCGTTCGCTTTGCTTCGCTTTGGTGGCTTCACTTTGACTCCACTGTAGCGCTCGCTTCGCTTCGCTGGTTTCGGCACGCTTCACTTCGGTTTGCTAGACTCGCTTCGCTTTGGAAGAACACACTCAAGCGAGTGGCCTTCACTTGAATTCCTGCAGTCTAAAGCTAAGCAAAATAAAGCCATCCTAACAGATTTAGGCTTAGAAAAATTCTAACCTATTAACTACATCAAAATGGGTCGCTTGGGAGCTGGACACTTGGGGTTTTGGGATCCAATCAAAAACAAATGGCTTCGTTTATCAAGTATCCCTCAGAGTTCCCCCTTAACAAATTGGTCCATAACAATTCCCAACAACTTGAGAAATAAATTTCCCGAGAAACTTCTTAAGTGTTGACCCGCGTTGACTCGCTTCGTCTTTTCTTTGTAGCGCTCGCTTTGCTTTGCTTTAGTGGACTCACTTTGATTCCACTGTAGCGCTCGCTTCGCTTCGCTAGCTTCGGCACGCTTCACTTCGGCTTTAGTAGACTCGTTTCGCTTGGGAAATACACTCAACTGAGTGGCCTTCACTTGGAATTCCTGTAGTCTAAAAACTAAGTAAAGCAAAGCCAACCTACCAGATTTGGCTTAGAAAAATTTTAACCTATTTTCTATATCAAAAATGGGTCGCTTGGGAACAGAACGCTTTGAGGTTTTGGGATCAAATCAAAACAATAAAATATCCCTTATAGGTTCCCCCTTAACATATTGTTCTTAACAATTCCCAACAATGAAGTACGCGATAATCGGGTGTTTATAGGTATGTCGAGGGTAGTGATGGAATTCCCATAAAGACAGTATTCTTTCTTGCCATTAATGCCGTGTTCCTCACACTAAGAGGACTAGACTCACGCCAATCTCATGTTTAGGCAGGTCCTTAGGTTCTGGGAGAAACCTGATAAGATCAAGATGGCTTCTGCGCAGATTGGCTCCTATGCAGAAGCCTTGGCATGAGTTAAATTAGGCGCTAGGACCTTGCTAATGAAGCTGGTATTCCTCTCTTATTAGAAGATGTTATTTAATACTCACTCTTATTTTAGGGGTGATATTCTTAAGGTTTAGAGAGGTAGATTTTCTCCAGCATTCAGATTTACTTACACGAGGGAAGGCTGATATTAGTCCCTATCAGCTACTCCCCCCCCAGGTTCAGAAGCGTATTTGGCAAGCTTCTGATTTAATGCTTTGGCTGGAGATGATAATGTCTCCTTTCCTCTTCTTATTTAATATTCATTATTTCTTTTGACAACGTCACTCAAGTCTTGTCTTACGGAAAAGTAGAGCGACGTTTAGTTTTCCAAGGGAGCAGAGATATAAAATTTCTTTCTCCCCCTTTTCTTTCTACCATCCTGTCACCATATCATCAAGAGAGGAAGGGCGAAGAGAGAAATCTTCTCACTCCTTCTGCGAATTCCTTCATCGGTAAGGCCGCCATTTCTATTCTTTTAGATCCCTCAAAACCAAATGGGTAATCCCTTTATCGACTAACGCTCTTGTTATTATAAGTAGAGGGAGAAAAATCCTTCTTCCCCCTTTCCGCCAGATGTGTGGATTATTTTTTAGCTTATGCCATCTATATTTTGTTGTTCAGACATGTCGCTTGACTCTCTTCGTCGAAAAATCTGTGACCTGGCATACTCGGAAGACATCTCCGACTCTCTTCGATTCCATCTACTCAGATTTCTAACTAGGAGGGAGATGGATTTCCTGGAATTTGAGGATTTTCCTAATATGAAAGCTTATCTCCAACGGTTAAAGAATCTCTTTGTTCAATACGAGATGTATGATGGGTATTTATCGGAGGAAGCAAAGTGCGAAGCCATTCTCGCCCCCTTGATAGGTGGATTTCTCTTGCCAGGGGATGCCATTATTCATGACCTTGTCCGTAATGGTCGTATGATTACCCTGATGGCCGAACTGCTCTCTATTGAGGAGATTAAGAAGGCGGAGAGGGCAAATGAGGCCAAAGAGGTAGCTGAACCCTCAGCTAGTCAGATCCCTCAAGGGGGAAATGAAAGACAAAGGACAGACGGGGGTAAGCCATATAATCCTTTGACTATATTGGTTTTATTTTACCTTCCTTGGTGCGATTTTGAACTGATTAACATGTATGTGCTTGCTTCTCCTCTCTTCTTCTTCTTCTTTTTTTTTTTTTTTAAAAAAAAGGTTCAACTACAGGAGAGGACAGCAACTACGGTGATTCCCATTCCTTCCCCCGAGGTTCTGCAACCCCGTCATCTAGCTCGTGCTCTTCTGCCTTAGCTTAAATTTGTCGGACTTTGGTGCTTGTGTAGTGATTTCCTTTCTTTCTTTTTTTTTTCTTTTTTTTTTCTTTTTTTTTTTTTTTATGTTTTTTGCTGGGATAGACGCTTCAAGACCTGGAGGCTCATTTTGTGCCTTTTCTGCTGTGACTATAATAGACTGCATGCCTTGCTGTTTATTGGATGTTCTGCTTTCTTATGCATGTACTATTTTGGAATAGTAGGATATGAGCCTCTTCAGATGCTGTGCCCTGATAAAGAATAGCTTCTTTTTAAGCTCTACTGAGGTATTACCTCCATACTTCCAGTCTTTGAACTTTCTCTAGTTTTCTTTTACCCAAGGGCTTGAGTTTACCTTTATGCCTTTAGGCTAACTGTAATAAATTATGCTTTCTTTAATAGTTGCTTAACGCAAGGGATCTGACGTTTTAAGATAGTAAATTATGGAAAGCATTTTAAGATAATGGGATATGGAGGGTATCCCCCTACTCCCCCCCCCCCCCCCCCCCCAAGTGGGTTATGAGAGATCGAGTGAATCATAACTCATCTAGTGAATGATTCCATGCTAAGCATAGTATTTCTTTAGGTTATTAACATTCCAAGGCCGGGGTAGCACCCTTCCCTCTTCATCTTGAAGTTCATAGGCTCCCCCTTTTAATACCTCCTTTACCAGGTAAGGTCCTTCCCAATTTGCATCTAGCTTCCCCATGGGCTTGAGAGCATCTGCCCTTTTTAAGACTAGATCTCCTTTGCAGAAACTTCGGATCTGCACTTTTTTGTTATATGCGTCCCGCACCTGCTGTTTGTATCTTTCTGCCTTCTGGAGAGCTTTGATCCTGAGCTCTTCGACCATTTCTAGGTTCTCCCTCATCAAGGATGAATTTTGATTTTCATCATAAGCCACTATCCTTAATGACTTGAGCTCCGCCTCTACCGGCATTACCGCTGTCGCCCCATAGACTAAGTTAAATGGAGCTTCTCCTGTGGCTGTTTTAGGACTAGTGCGATATGCCCATAGCACCGAGTCTAATTCATCAGCCCAGTTTCCTTTAGCCTTTTCTAACCTGGCCTTGATGCCACTTACGATGGTCCTGTTTGTGACTTCGACTTGCCCATTAGCCTGGGGATGAGCCACAGCTACAAACCTTTGCTCGATGCCAATTTCTTTGCACCAAGTTCATACCATGGATCCCGTGAACTGAGCCCCATTGTCAGCGACCAGTATCCTTGGGATTCCGTATCGGCAACATATATTCCTCCATATGAACTTCTTTATCACCTGTTCCGTGATTTTTACTACGGCTTCGGCCTCAACCCATTTGGTAAAGTAGTCTACAGCTACAATTAAGAATACTCTTCCTCCTGTAGCTGTGGGGAATTTTCCCACTATGTCAATTCCCCATTTATCAAAGGGACAGGGTGCCATCATGGCCCTTAGTTCTTCAGCAGGCTTTTGGATGAGCCTCCCATTTCTTTGACAGCTATCACACCTTTTAACTAGGTTTTTAGCGTCTTTTTCCATTGTAGGCCAGAAGAACCCAGCCCTGAGTAGCTTCCTGACCAAATCTTTAAATCCAGTGTGTGCTCCTGCAGCGCCTTCATGTATTTCTCGCAATGCATATTCTCCCTCGGGCTCTGATAGGCACTTGAGGTAAGGATGTGTGAACGCCCTTTTGTACAGTTTATCTCCTATTAGGCAGAATTTAGCTTTGAATGCACGGGGCAATTTTCCTCCACTGGCTGTGGTTACAGCTTCTGGTTCTCCAGGAAGCCCTTTTAAGGCTTGGATGATTGGAGTTCTCCAATCATCCATTATTTTGATGGCCTGCATTTCGACTTTGACTAACTTGGCATCTGCGTTGCACAGCACAATTTCATCCGTCCAGGTTCCTTCTGCCGCACTGGCTATTCGAGCCAGTTTGTCGGCTTCAATATTTTCTTCCCGAGGGATCTGGATCACCTCAGCTTTGGCAAAATGCTCCATCAATTCATCCACCATTTTTGCATATGCCACCATTCTCTCTTCTCGCTTTTCACAAGTCCCTAGGACCTGATGCGTTACTAATTGGGAATCCGAATGAACCATTACATGGGTGGCGCCCATGGTTCGCAGCAAGTCTAGGCATCTGATCAGAGCCTCATATTTTGCCTCATTATTGGAGACATGATAGTTTAACTTGATAGCAAATTTATAGATGTGGTTTTTGGGGTCCTGGATGAAGATCCCCACCCCTGCACCATCTCTAGTAACGGAGCCATCCACATAGGCTTTCCACCATTGGAATTCCCCTTCTTCTCCTCTGGTGGTTTCTTGCAGGAAATCGGCTAGAGCTTGGGCCTTGATAGCCACTCTCGACTCGAAATCTACGTCATACTCACTCAGCTCTATGGCCCATTTAACTAGTCTTCCCGACAAATCGGGCTTTCCCAGTACTTGCTTCAATGGCTCATTCGTCCTGACTATCACTTTGTGTGATAGAAAGTAGGGTCTCAGTTTTCTAGCCGTTACCATTACTGCTAAGGCAGCCTTTTCGATACTAGGATACCGTATTTCTGCTCCTTGTATCATCTTGCTTGTATAGTAGATAGGCTCCTGCACCAACTTTTCCTGTCTCAGGAGTACTGAGCTGATGGATTCTTCTTCCACAGCTATATACAAATATAGAACTTCCTGTGGTAGCGGCTTAGTGAGAAAGGGTAGTTCTGCCAGATGCCCTTTTAGTTCTTCAAAGGCCTTTTGGCACTCATTAGTCCATTCAAATCTACTGCCCTTCCTCAATATTTTGAAAAAGGGGAGACTTTTATCTGCCGATCGGGAAATAAAGCGACTGAGCGCTGCAATTCGCCCATTGAGCCTTTGGATTTCTCGAATATTTCGAGGAGGTGTCAAATCTAATACTGCTTGTACTTTGGCTTGATTTACTTCAATCCCTCTGGGAGTAACCATGTACCCTAAGAACTTCCCAGCATGTACGCCGAATGAGCATTTAGCTGGGTTCAGCTTAAGATGATATAATCTGGCTACAGCGAACACTTCTTCCAGATCTTGTATGTGATTCTGAGCATACACGCTTTTGGCTAGTATATCATCAACATATACTTCCATATTCCTACCTATTTGGCTTTTGAAGATTTTATCCATCATTCTTTGATAAGTAGCCCCCGCGTTTTTCAAGCCAAAGGGCATGCTTTGAAAACCAAATGTCCCTGCATAGACTCCAAATGCAGCTTTCGGGACATCTGATGGATTCATTTTTACTTGATGGTAACCTTGATATGCGTCCATCATGGATAGCAGTTCGCAACCTGACGTGGAATCTACTAATTGATCGATCCTAGGGAGAGGGTAATGATCTTTTGGGCAGGCTTTATTTAAGTCTCTGAAGTCAATACACATCCTCCATGTGCCTGTGTTTCCCTTAGCCACCATTACTGCGTTGGATAGCCATTCCGGGAATTGTATTTCCCTAATGTGTTTAGCCTCCAATAATTTGGCGACCTCCTCCCTGATGATTTTATCTTTCTCAGGGCCGAATTGCCTTAACTTTTGTTTTACCGGCTTCACCGAGGGGTCTACATTCAGACAGTGTAATGCCACGGTTGCATCTACCCCCACCAGGTCAGATGACCCGAAGGCAAAGATATCGGCGTTCTTCCTCAGACACCTTATTAGTTGTTCTGATATGTCCGGAGGCATCTGAGTGCCAATTTTTGTGGTGAATCCCTTCCGATCTGGGATCAATTATATCTCTATCAGTTCCTCTGCGGGGACCATTAGGCTCTGCCCTTCTTTGATAGTGTCGGCCTCTTTGATCTTGCCCTCTTCTTTTTCTGGCTTGTGTCGAGGGGCTACAGGTTCTGGGACAGCCCATTTTTTGGCTTCTCCCATTTTAACGGATTGAACATAGCAGTTTCTTGAAGTCATTTGATTCCCTGATATCCATCCTACTTGGTCCCCCACAGGGAATTTCATCATCTGGTGATAGGTGGATACGATTATTTGGGAAGAGTTCAGAGCAGCTCTTCCTAGAATAGCATTATAAGATGACTCCTGGTCGACCACCCAGAAGGTGGTCACTCTTGACGTTCTAATATGTCCTTCTCCTAGAGTGAGTGTAAGATCCACTGACCCGACTGTCATGACAGGCTTCTGCGAGAAGCCTTGGAGGGGCACCCTGGCGTGTTTCAGAAGCTTTCTTTCGGGCATTTGATTAAGACAGCTCATAAGGATCACATTGATAAGGGTCTCGGTGTCTATAAAAATTCTCTGCACTTGGTACCCTTCTATTTCAGCTGTTACCACGAGAGCGTCATTGTGTTGATGTATCATAGCCTTGTTATCCCCAAGTCCGAAGGATATTTTTGGCGCAGTATTACCAGGCCCTGGTTCCTTAAGAGGATCGGAGACCTCGTCACCTGTCCTTTCCAGACGAGCTTCTGGATTAACCGCCATCCTTACAAGATTCTGCAAAGAATTGAGAGCGTTTTAGGGAATCAACTCCGTAAGCTCTTTGGAAAGAGGCTTGAGATGTATGTAATCCGCTGTTGGCAAACTTCTTGTATTTGAGCATCACTTACAACGGCTTTGACAAGTATGGCTTATTTGTTATAAGATTCTTGGAAGGGGGTGGCCCTTGCCAATATATGATGAAGGTAAGTAATGATTTAAAGATAGGAATTTGATTATGACAAAGGGTTTTGACACAGTCCTCTCCTCTTGACATGAGGCACCTGATCATATGAGATTTAGCTACGACCCACTGCTGATTTAGCAGATCTTGTTGCAATCGTTAACCATTCAAAGCGGCTTTAACAAGTGTGGTTTACTTAGCATAAGGTTTTTCAAGGATGGCTTTCGCCTTCGTGGGACTGATGTCAGTGACATCTGTCTTTACAAAATCTATTTTGCTAGGTTGTTTGTCTTCCTAAAGCTTTCCTGATGAGGCCTCTGGGAGGGATCTGATCAGAGGAAGAGGTTATTAAGAGTTTATGTGGCATCTTATTTTATTAAGCTTAATATGATATGCCTCGGCCGTATAGGCCCCTTTTTATTATTAGCACCTATTTTATAGGACTTTCTTGTTAAGATATTCCCTGTTAGCCAAGGATTGTGAGAATGGTGTCCCTTATGCGGGATTCCTAAGAGCATTACTTATCGAACCGAGCCCGCGAGAACTTGGTACATTTTATAAAGCTTGCAGAAGCGCTGACTATCAGGTTAAGCTTATGAAAGTAATATCCTCCTTAGAGGTTTATAAAGGTATTGTTTATCAAATGGAGTTTTTTGAGAATACCATCTGTAAAGCGGGATTTAGGTGGAATTTTACCCACTGGGATGCAATGGGTAAAACTTATAGGAGCGATATGTAAAAATGTCGCCTTTAGAGCAAGGCTTAGGGGTGCACTGCCCATTTAATGAGACTTATAAGGAATTTTGTCTATTGTATGAAGTTTAGGAGGATGTTGCCTATTGAGTAAGGCTTGGGAAAAGTTCTGCCCATTGCAAGGGGCTTGCAAAGGAGTTGCCTATTGGATAGGGCTTTGTAGAAGGTTCTGCCCATGGAATGGGGCTTACGAAAGAGGTGCCTATTACATAGGGCTTTGTGACAGGGTTTCCTATTAAGTAGGGCTTATAAAGTGTTCTGCCCATTATATGGGGCTTAGGATGATATTGCCTGCTAAACAGGGCTTTTTGAGGAGGGTTGCCTATTAAATAGGGCTTATGAAGGGTCCTGCCCCTTATATGGGGCTTACGATGATGTTGCCTACTGTGTAGGGCTTATGAAGGGTTCTGCCCATTATATGGGGCTTACGATGATGTTGCCTACTGTGTAGGGCTTATGAAGGGTTCTGCCCATTATATGGGGCTTACGAGGGAGTTGCCTGTTAAACAGGGCTTCTGAGAGGAGGTTCTGCTTCCAGATGAGGGCTCCCTTCATCAACATGAATGGGGTAACCTTAGCATCTTTCGGCTCTCCGTTTTCTTTAATGTTTTTATTACTTCATGGGTTTTGGGGTCATGGCAATTCAGGAGCATTCAACTAGCTTTAGTGGGGATGCTTATTTTGTAATCACCAGTCCTTTGCAACTTATAGATGGATTTCATATTGAGCATATAACAGACAGAATTGTATGCTCACCAAGTACACAAGGTGAGGCGAATGTATTTTGAGATTGCTGCAATTTGTGACCCGTCTTTCCTCTGGATCCCTCACAACCTTAAGTTTTTGACAAAACAACAACAGATTAGCCATCACAATTCATGTTATGAAAGAGATGAGGCCTTGAGATTGCTTTTAATCGCTGGATTCATGAATTACAAGCAATATAACTGAAACAGGTTCATGGTATACACACTAAAATTTTCCCGGAATAACATAAATCTCGCATTCAATACACATTCTTTTGATTAGATAGCCATCATTCTAGGTGATTATCGCGGCAGGGCAAATGAAAAGTCGAGTTTATGCGCACATCATCAGAATCAACTAGAACTGCGAAGATAAACAAGGACTGGCCCTTTGGACCCACGAGTTTTGACAGTACCTATAGATATCAATGTTTAATTCACATTTAAGGAGAGGAGATTAGCCTCTCAAACACAAGTTCCCTTTCAATCAAGGTGTTTATCACAATTTCCGTTTCAAAGGGAGCATAATCCTAAGATCATGTCACACTCAACAGCTCGCAACCGAGGAGAGTTTAATAAATGTTAAACAACAGCATATCTATCTAAGTTTCCGCTAGCTAGATCGCAAACAGGGCATTCCCAATCAATGCAACATTAGATTTCCTCACATTCTCCACATAAGGACGTAATACAGAGAAATCGCAAGCAGCATTACAACATCGAGCTAGAATCTTGCATAAAAAACAGGGGAAATCAACATCTTAACTCAAGAATTTCCCACAGACGGCGCCAGTTGTTAAATCCGGGTCAAAGATCCACAACAATTTAAGAGATTATTCATCATGTTTTGCAAATAGCATTCATGGGTAAAGCGTTAAAACAGTGAAAAGCAAGAGATTCATGCGTATAGAAAAGCCATAGCCGAGTATTACATATAGAGCAAGAAGCGCATAGCAACGACAAGTAATGGTGGAGCTATAAGTAAAGGATAAAAGGCGTATTTAGCCATGAACTAGCCAGATTCATGGGGTTTTGCACTCATACAAACTGATAACGCAAGACAGAGACAAGGAAGAGAGGGAGGCTAGGAATGCGGAACTCCATCAAACCTCGTTCCCTCTCAAATGATGAGGGTTTTACCTTAAACTCAAGGAAGTATACGTAGGAAAGGGACTCTTCCCGGTGTTGAGAAGAGCAGGTGGATTTTAAAGCGGACTACGACTTCCCGGAGGAGCTCGTGAGAGTGAGAGAGTATGGAATTAAATGGAACAGTACGCGAGAGGGCGTGTTGTTCTTATGAGTGGTGTTGTGATATGATGACGAAGTACGCGATAATCGGGTGTTTATAGGTATGTCGAGGGTAGAGATGAATTCCCATAAAGACAGTATTCTTTCTTGCCATTAATGCCGTGTTCCTCACACTAAGAGGACTAGACTCACGCCAATCTCATGTTTAGGCAGGTCCTTAGGTTCTGGGAGAAACCTGATAAGATCAAGATGGCTTCTGCGCAGATTGGCTCCTATGCAGAAGCCTTGGCATGTGTTAAATTAGGCGCTAGGACCTTGCTAATGAAGCTGGTATTCCTCTCTTATTAGAAGATGTTATTTAATACTCACTCTTATTTTAGGGGTGATATTCTTAAGGTTTAGAGAGGTAGATTTTCTCCAGCATTCAGATTTACTTACACGAGGGAAGGCTGATATTAGTCCCTATCACTCATGATCATGATCAAAACTATGCACACAACCTTAGCATCAATAACACAATCTACTCAACAAATTCAAAGCATGCCAATCCAACAAAGAACACTCTCCAACATGTGAAATTGTGATTGTATAAGTGAACACTCAACTCTCTCAAGGAAAAGATGTATATAACAATGCACATCAAAAAGGCTCACTCAATATCAATGCAATGCAACATGTTTACCATAGGCTTGCCCTTAATCTCAACATCTCCACCTAATGTAATGTAGGGACATTGGTTAAGGTAGGGAATGTATAGGCTAAGTGACTCAAATATAATCTAAATCATCAACCTCTTTTCAACTCCAAACAAAGTATGAATTTTTTATCTCCATCTTCTACCATCCAACACCAACTACAAAACATCAAGATATCAAAGATGCTTAAATATCAACAATATAACTCAAGCTAACTATTCCCTTATGCTTATATTCTTTTTTTTTTTTTTTTCCTTCTTTTTCTTTTTCTTTAGAGCTCAACTAAAAGTGTTCTTTCTAATGATGAACAAAAGCTCTATATTTTTCTTTTCGCTTCAATTTTTTTTTCTAAGCTTATAGGGATAGCCAACTATACTTAAACAAGCATCTACAACTTTTTTTCGTTTTCTCCTTCTACACCACATCAAACATTTTTCTATTCAACTCCTTCCATATCACCAACTATACTACTAAGGATACCCTTAACCTTCCAAACCTCCTATCATCCAAGTTCAAGAAAGAAAGGCTAATAAAAGGCTCAAAGTGGGTAAACAATGGATTATGAATAAAGTTAGTGTATAGGGATCATGTGGCTACGAAAGAATGGCCTAAGATCATATCCTAATTCATAAGTATACTAAGGTCTTGATGGAGAAATACTGCAAGTTCTAGAAACAATGAAGCATGCATGATCACACAATCAAAGAAATTGGCATCAATATGCCCAAAAGCTCAAATCTCACGGGTTCAAACTAACTAGTTCCCGACATCAAAGCATACTTCAAATTCATCAAATAAAATGCATCGCTTCGCCAAGGTTCCATGCATAATAAAGATCATGAATTTTTCTCCAAAATTCAACAAAAATTTTCTATCATTGGCCAAATTCACAATACTATCATCACATGCTTATTCGACTCGATTTAATCTAAGACTCGAAAAATGAAAGACTCAACAAAAACAACTACTAATACCCCAAAATAAGACTAAACAAATAAAGACTTTAAAAAACAAGAAAACATATAAATTGGGTTAACTTAGACACTCTTTCCCTCCCCCAAACTTATTTCAAAGAATAGCAAAGAAATAAGTTTTAAGAAAAGAAGTAGGCTAAGTTAACTCAATAAACACTCAAGGAAAGGGAGGAGGGGGTGGGTTATTGGGATCATACCTTTGATACCCATCCGGGTAGTAGGGGTAGAATTGATGCATGTCGTACATCATCCTTCGATATTGCTCTTGATATGCCCTTTCGTCTTCTCTTCGCTTCCTCTCCAATTCTCGAGCTTGTCTCTCCTCCTCGAGAAATGTTGTGAAGGTGTTGCGAAGGCCTCCAACTTCATCTCTCAACGTCCCCACTTCTTGGCGAATCTCTTGCACTTGTTCACCGACATATTGCCGGTAAAGCAAGTGATAGTTGTCGAACAATTGCGAGTTCTCCTCGTGATATCCTCGCATCGCCTCGTGAAAATCCGGGGCAGACATTTGAAAGGCCGGTTGTGGACCTCCATCTCCACCTTCTTCTTCTTCTTCTTCGTGCTCTTGTTGCTCCTCTTGTTCTTGTTCGTATTGCTCGGCTTCTTCCTCTTCCTCTTCATCATCACCTCCAAAGTGGCCTCCTTCCTGTGGTGTTTGTCCTCCCTCGGCCCACATGAGTTGCTTGTGGCTCGGTGTGTTCATCCTTCCATTCCCTCGTCGGAGGTACTCCTCTCCCACTATCATAGTGTAATAAGCATTCGGTAAGGGGAAGAGACGCACTCCACTCAAGCCATGGAGCTTGAAGTACCACCCGGATTGATCGTAGGATATCATCCTCACAAGCTCTAGTGTCCTCCTATCCACATAAATCGATGTGGACACCGGGTGTTCTCTAATCGGCACGTTGAAGTGGTTGGCAATCGGAGTGACGAATACTCTGATCCCAATCTTTTGGCCACCGAAGAGATAAGCTTGATTCTCCATGTGGTCCGTGAGGTAGAGGGCTGCGTCTTGTGAAAATCCTCTATAGGCCACCCAAAGAAGGTGTGCATCGGTAGCTAGGAAGGTGCCGGAGTCGTGGCGGGAGTGGATGGTGGATGAGATCAACCGATGAAAGTAACAGATCGTGGGATTCTGAGTGAGGTTGCCTTTGCATATGCCGGATTGTAAGACTTTCTCACCTCCTCTTCGTAGTCCACAAAGTGCTTCCATAAGTTTTGGAGGTCGGGGTGATTGTTACCCAAATATTCCCCGTTTTTGTCTCCTCCAATGATATCGTCGAGTTGATCCGTTGTCAACTCCCTCGGTTGTCCACCCAATTGAAACCGAATAGCGGTGGGGACTTGGTTGACTCGTTCCACCACCAATGTCGAAAGGAACTCCACAGTCAAAATGTGGTACGTCAAGTGATTTCCCTGGAAAATCCTAGTGAAGCCCCCTCTTTGCATTAATTGGATGATCTCGTCCGCTATCCCCATGGTCGCTATCGTCTCTTGATGAAGAAAACGGCAATGCTTGTGCTTAAGATGCACAAGATGGGACCACCTCCTCTTTGCCTCCGCCGTGGCAAGCTTTAGTTTGAATGCTTTCGGTTCCAAATTGGCCGGGATAGGCTTTGCCACCAGTGCTCGATTCTCCGGGATGGTCTTGTCGTTCTTGAACTTCTCCTTGACCTTCTCCTTTCCTTTGCCTTTGCTTGAAGAAGTCGAAGCAACACTCTTTCCTTTGTCTCTAGCCATTCTAGTACCTTAATTTTCAATAAGTTAGTACTAGAATTACAAGAGGATAACAACTTCAAACCAATCTTCCCCCAAACTTCAACCAAATTCAATTCCCCCCCGTTATCAACCAAATTCTTCATCAATAAATCCATCCATTCAACACATTATTCATCCTCAATTCATAATAATCCAATACATTCAACCCAATGCATAGAAACAACAGTGAATCTTTAACAATTCATAGACAAATTAAAAGACCCAATTAAAAATTATCATGCATTCATCTCCACATTGATCATAGAACCCAATTCATACAAATATATCAATATAATTCATGAATTTAATCCACAATCATCAATTCCACACCCTATCTTTCAATCCAAGAATTTAACCAACAAAAACGAATTTCAATAGGTCAAAACATGCGAATTCATGTAGAGAATCAAGAATTAATAAGAGAAGGGCAAGAAATCGAGTACCTTTTTATGAATTGAAGAGTGCTTGTGTTCTTGGGGAGAATTTGTGAGTTGTGTGTGTTTGGTATGTGAATTGTGTGTATATGGTATATTTAAAGGGGTAGAAAAACCTGGTCAAAGTTGAGAATTGCACCGTCAACGGGCCTCTCGATCGACCTCTCGATCGAGAGAGGTGTCGAGAGGTCCTTACTATTTCACGTTGTTTGACCTCTCGACTGGCCTCTCGATCGAGAGGTCTGTCGATAGGTGCTGCCCAAAAAGCTTCTAACCTCCCCTCTCGATCGAAAACACGGGGGTCTCGATTGAGAGGCTTCTCATGAATAACCTGACATATATTTGTAAAATCCTCTCGATACACCTCTCGATCGAGAGAGATGTCGAGAGGATCTTACTGGAAGACAGTTTCTCACCTCTCGATCCACCTCTCGATTGAGAGAGGTGTCGAGAGGCATGCTTGAATTTTGTTTTCTACACATAAACTTCAACTTTGTTAGCATATTAAGGGGCATGACTCGAAAGAAAAATTAAAAATTAAAAAATCAAAAATCAAAAATCAAAAATCAAAAACAAAAAATCAAACTACGACTCTAAAAAAATGAAAAACGGGATATTAGCCCGACGATACCTCGTTTCTAGCTCGGATTCTCAAGATTGACGGCCGATTTCGTTGGGTAAAGAGGCAACAGCTTGAAGTAGTGCTTGAGTCAATGTCCATTCACCACGAATTTTTCACCGTCGTTTTTCAACACTTCAAACGCTCCATTCTTCAAATCCTTGTAAATAACGAACGGCCCGGACCACTTGCTTTGCAATTTTCCTGGAAACAAATGAAGTCAAGAATTAAATACAAGAAATCATCACCAATTTCGAACTTACGCTTTTTAATGCTCAAGTCGTGGAATCTTGCGGCTCGTTCTTTGTAAATCCTTGAATTCTCGAACGCTTCGTTTCTCCATTCATCAAGCTCTAGCAAATCGTCACACCTTTGACCCATATATGGCCTCCTTGAACTCGAAATTGATCCTTCTCGTCGCACAATAAGCTTTGTGCTCCAACTCCATTGGTAAATGGCAAGATTTGCCAAAAAACAATTGATATGGAGATCTTCCGATTGGCGTCTTGAAGGCCGTCCTATAGGCCCAAAGTGCGTCATCTAAGTACTTCGCCCACTCCTTCTTGTTGGTGACGGTCTTCTCCAAAATTTGCTTGATCTCTCGATTAGCTAGCTCGGCTTGACCATTGGCTTGAGGGTGGTAGGGTGTCGTAACCTTGTGCTTGACTCCATATTTTGCAAGAAGTGATCCTAACCAACGATTGTTGAAGTGGCTCCCCCCATCGTTAAGCAAAGCTCTCGGGGTTCCATACCAAGACAAGATATTCCGTTGGAGGAATTTAATCACCACCTTCGAATCATTGGTTGTTGTGGTAAAGGCCTCAACCCACCTAGAAACATACTCCACCGCAAGAAGAATGTACGAGAACCCTTGAGATTTTGGAAAGGGGCCCATGAAGTCGATCCCCCAAACATCGAAGAGCTCCACCTCCATAATAGTGCGCTGCGGCATCTCGTCTCTCTTCGTAATGTTCCCCATCCTTTGGCATTGATCACACGTCTTGATGTAGGCATGGCAATCCTTGTAAATCGACGGCTAATAGAAACCACTATGAAAAATCTTGAGGGCGGTGTGATTTGCTGCAAAGTGTCCCCCATTCGGAGCGCTATGGCAATCCTCGATAATCTTCTTCCACTCCGTTTGTCAAACACATCGCCTAATAACTCCGTCGGCACACCTCCGGTACAAGTATGGATCCTCCCAATAGTAGAATTTGCAGTCATGGAGGAATTTCTTCTTTTGGTGGGACGAGAGATCCTTTGGCACATGATGAATCACCAAATAATTGACGTGTCGGCGAATTAAGGAGTGTACTCGTCTATCTCAAAAATCTGCTCATTAAAACTCTCCTTGATGATGATCCTCGAATCTTCTCCTTCCACCGGTTGCTCCAATCTTGAGAGATGATCGACCACCACATTCTCACACCCCTTCCTATCCTTGATCTCCATGTCGAACTCTTGAAGAAGCAAAATCCAACGAACTAACCTTGGCTTCGAGTCCTTCTTGTTGAATAGATAGCGAATGTCGGCATGGTCGGTATGCACAATCGTGTGAGATCCCCCCAAGTAAGGTCTAAACTTGTTAAAAGCATAGACCACTGCAAGTAACTCCTTCTCCGTGGTGGTATAGTTCTTTTGAGCCGAGTCCAACGTCTTGCTAGCATAGTAAATCACTCGGAAAAGCTTCTCCCTTTTCTGCCCCAAGACCGCTCCTATTGCCCAATCACTTGCATCACACATGAGCTCGAACGGGGCACTCCAATCCGGTGACACCAAAACGGGAGTAGAGATAAGCGCCTTCTTCAATGTTTCGAAAGCATCCAAGCAATCCTTGTCGAACACGAACTTGACATCTTTTCGAGCAATCCACACAACGGCTTCGTGATCTTTGAAAAGTCCTTGATGAATCTTCTATAGAAGCCAGCATGCCCTATCGGCATCCTCCGATAAGCAAATACTCCATATGGACAAGTGAACGCCGTCTTGTGTTGGTCCACCGGAGCAATGGCGATTTGATTGTAGCCGGAGTATCCATCGAGAAAGCAATAGTACTCATGACCGGCCAATCGATCAAGCATTTGATCTACGAACGGGAGAGGAAAGTGATCCTTCCTAGTTGCTGTGTTGAGAAGGCGATAATCGATGCAAACTCGTCATCCCGTGACAAGCCTTGTTGCTATTAACTCCCCCTTCTTATCGTTGATAACCGCCATGCCTCCTTTCTTTGACACAACTTGAGTAGGGCTCACCCACTCACTATCCGAAATAGCATAGATCATGCCGGCATCGAGCAACTTCATCACCTCCTTCCTCACAACTTCTTGCATAGCCGGATTCAATCGCCTTTGGGGTTGGACTCTTGGGCGATGATCATCTTCAAGCAATATCCTATGCATACAAATGGAAGGACTAATACCTTTGATGTCGGCAATCGTCCATCCAATCGCACATTTGTGATTCCTTAGGACCCTCAATAGCTTATCCGTATTCGTCTCCATGAGTTGAGAAGACACGATCACCGGGTACGTCTCCTCTTCTCCCTAAAACTTGTACTTGAGATGCTCGGGTAATGGCTTCAGCTCCACCTTAGGGGCTGCATCCTTCTTCTCCTCTTCTTCAAGAACTCCATCATCCACCTTCTTGTTGATGTCGAGGTAGAGAGCTTCTTTATGGTTGGGTGATGGTTGATTCGCCTCCAATTGATTGAGATACTTAAGAATCTCATCACAAGCTTCATCCATCTCCGAATAAGAATAAAGAGAATTCGAGATGCAATGATTGAGTGCCTCTTTCGAAGTCAGTGGTGTCAACGTCTCGATGGAGAAGATATCCTCACGATGATCATCGGGTCTCTTCATGGCTTCATAAATTGAGATCTTCAACTCTTCTCCATTGACCCTAAAGGTGAGGTCTCCATCTTGTACGTCGATCAATGCTCTCCCCGTTGCTAAGAATGGCCTTCCTAAGATCAAAGGTTGATTTGCATCCTCGGGCATATCCAATACAACAAAATCCGCTGGAAAAACAAGATTGTGAACTTGAACAAGCACATCCTTGACTATCCCCCTTGGATAAGAAACCGAACGGTCCTCCCTGAGTAAAGAGATAGTAGTTGGCTTCATCCTCCCAATCTTGAGCGGGTTGAAAATAGAGAGAGGCATCAAATTGATGCTAGCACCAAGATCACAAAGAACATTTTGAAACACTTGATCTCCAATCTTTCATGCTAATGTAAATCTCCCAGGATCCTTTTGCTTCAATGGTAGTATCTTTTGGATCACCGCGCTACACTCCTCCGTGAGGTTGATCGTCTCGAACTTCCCCCACTTCTTCTTTCCCGAAACTGCATCCTTGATGAACTTCATATGATTAGGCATCTCTCGAAGAGCATCGAGAAGCGGGATGTTGATGTTGACCTTTTGTAGTATCTCCAAGAAACGTTGATACTTCTCATCTTGCTTCGTCTTGGTCAAACGTTGAGGGAAGGGGGCTTTCGGAACATATGTCGTCATTTGAGACGTCTTTGCACCCTCTCGATCGAGAGAGGTGTCGAGAGGTCCCTTCTGACCTCGAGATTTGACCTCTCGACCCCCATCTCGATCGATAGGGGTGTCGAGAGATTTCTTCTGAATTTTCTGGGTGACCTCTCGATCGAGGAGGTGTCGAGAGGGTCGCATTGTATCTCCTCGTCGTAAAGCTCTTGATCGTCCTCTCGATCGATAGAAGTATAGAGAGGACCCTTCTGAACTCCAGTGTTGGGCTCTCGATCGAGAGGGGTGTCGAGAGACCCTTGTTTCGGAATTTATCTCCTCGTTTCATCAAACTCCGCATTCTTGTAGCTTCCGTTTCCAGTTTCTTCAACTACCAAGGATGGATTTGTGTATCTAGCGCCACTCCGAAGCTCAATAGCATGAACCTGATGATTCTTTGGGTTTTGCTCGATTGTGCTTGGGAAGTGGCCGGGCTTATGGACTCCTCCTTGAGCGTTGGCTAATTGACTCACTTGCGTCTCCAACATTTGCATTTGCTTGGTCAAGGCATTGATGCTACTCCACAAATTGTTGCTCAAAGTGGTTTGAGTTAGCTCCAATGTCCTCAACTTCGCGTCTTGTTGCGTCATCCTCATCTCCAATTGAGCCATATATTGTCGAATCAAATCATCGGTTGACATCTCCTTCTTTGGCTCTTGGATGACTCCATTTTCAACATGGAAGCCGGGAGGTGGTTGCAAGGCGTTGTTCGGATTGGCATAGGAGAAGTTCGGGTGGTTGCGGTTGTTTGGAACATAAGGCTTCTTGTAGTCTCCTTGGTAGTTCGAACCTCCCTAGCCTCCTTGTCCTCCTTGCCACTTGTTTCCTTGATTTGGTTGCCACTTGCCACCTTGTTGCACAAAATTGGCATCTTCTCCTTCGGTTGGGTTTGCCTGTTCATCATTAATCACATCGCACCGAAGTACTCCTTTCTTGATAGTATCCAACTCATTTGCTGTTTTCGTGTACGTTTCCATCAAGTCTTCGTAAGCCTCGATCCCAATGTTGGCAACTCTCCTCCTTCCAACGCGTCGGTCAGTAGCCTCTTCGTAACTCGAATTGACGGTAAGCTCAATTATCTCCATGGCCACATCATACTCGTTGTTCAAAAATTCTCCTTTAGAAGCATAATCGAGCTCCTTCCTACACATCTTGTTCAAACCACGATAGAAGCACGTGATTTGATCCTCCTTTCTAATTCCATGATTTGGGCATGCTCTCAATAGCTTCTTGAATCTTCCCCACGCCTCGTAAAATTACTCATCCTCAAATTGTTGAAATTGATTGATCTCGTTGATAAGCTTCTGAGCCCTCGAAGGTGGGAAAAACATGTTGAGAAACCTCGTGCACATCTCGGTCCAAGTCCTCTGTCTTGTCCAATCCATCAAGCCACTCCCTCACATCATCCTTGAGAGACCACACGAATAAGCTAAGCTTGAGGTAGTCCGATGAAACTCCATCGGCCTTGTATGTAGCACATATATCCAAAAACTGCTTCAAGTGAGCATTTGGATCCTCCGTCGGTGAGCCTCCGTATTGGTTAGCTTGCACCATGTTGATGAGGGACGTCTTGATCTCGTAGTTGTTGGCATCCGTGATCCCCCAATGATTCTTGGCTCCTTGGTGAATCGGGTGGTGATGAGGGTGGTGTATCAATCTTGCTTGCCTCCTTCTCTCGCCTCTTTACCCTAAGTGAGCGCTCAATCTCCAAATCTATCGGAATAAGGTCTATCCCTTTAGATCTTGTGGTCATGGACTACCTAAAATCAAAGAGAAGAGAAAGATAAAGTTAGATCAATAAACCAAAAACAGAAAATAAAAGCGCCTAAATCTGTTGGTCCCGGTTTGTTATAGGAAAAATACGTAGAGGGGGGGGGGGGGGGTGAATACGTATTTTGAAGTTTTTCAACTTCAAATCCTTAACTCAGAGTATGAAGTAAAGTGCTCTTTGAAATACTATGACCTAGCCGAAAGCTAGATCTAAAGCAATCACGAATCTCTTGACCTAAGCTTCGAGCTTGATCAAGAGTGAGACTTTACTCTTTGTGCGGAATTTGGTGAGCAAAATCTTTCTCCTAAGTAATTAAAATTTCCAAGTTATGTTTGTTTAGATGCACGTGCAATGGATAATCAAACAAGGAAATAAGAGTTTAGGGTTAGAGAGATACGACACGAGATTTATAGTGGTTCGGAGATAACGCTCCTACGTCCACTTGTTGCACTCGGCAACAGTTCTCTTCACTCAAGAACTTGAAGATTACGGGCTCTTCAAAAGCCTGGTCAAGATCGAGCTTCACTCGCTTGGATCTGACAGACGCTGGGTGATTCCGGGTTCACACCAAAAACCTAGACTGGACTGGAAGCTTCAATCGCTTCAGTCCGACAGACAGGGAGATTGGGGGCTCTCCTTACAGCCTAACTTCGATCGAGCTTCACACAAACGATGTAAGTGCAAGCTTGGATCTAGACTCTATGATCGAGGCTTCTTCAATCGATGAAAGAAGGGCCTTGGATCGAAAAAACCTAACGACGACGAACACAAAAAAAAACCTAACGAACAGATTAGGGTTTTTGGTTTACGACAACACACTATGAAGAACTCTTTACAGTAGATGCAAAGATGGCTAGAGTTCTTCTTCTAAGCTTGGATAGGGAATGGGCTTAGACTCTAAGTGTGAAGGTTGCGAAGACGAGTTCCGATGTGACTGGAACTCGGAGAACACTTGGAAACAAAGACTCGAAGTTTGCTCTAAGGCTGGGAGTGTTTGTTTGCAGTAGGCGCTCGAATGCTCAGGAAGTGTTCTACCTCTCTTCGTCTTCATCCTTCACTATTTATAGGCGGAGGGATGCCGAGATCCGTTGCTTGGTTGGTGGCTTTGTCCCTCCTCCTCTCGACAGTACTTGCACAGGCTGGCTACTTTTGCAGACGCGCAGTTTTGGCTCTTTGCCGAATTTGGCTAAGATCCAATTGTAACAGTAACTGGAGCGAACCAGTACTTTTGCGGCGCCCTTGTCGGCCTGGCAGTCAACTCCGCTGCTCCTCTCCGCAATCGACACTTGGAGATCTCGTAATTAATGCGGAGATCTCCAGTTGGCTGGAGTTCAAAATCGGAGCGGGAAGTGTGTTGTCGCTTTCTGGTAGGTAGTGACTCGCTTTGCTTTGAAGTTGTAGCGTCCGCTTGATCGAGTCGCTTTGGGTCATACTTGAAGCGTCTACTTTGGAAAATAGAATTTTCCGAGTATTGCTTAAGTAGAGTTTGACTCGCTTTGACTTTCGCTGTAGCGCTCGCTTTGCCTTTACACTGTAGCACTCGCTACGCTTTGCTTTGGCAGACTCGCTTTGAATCTTCTGTAGCGCTCGCTACGCTTTGCTATACTTCGACACGCTTTACTTCAGCTCGCTAGACACGCTTCGCTTTGAAAAACACACTCAAGCGAGTGGCCTTCACTTGAATCTTCTGCGGTCTAAATTCTAAGCAAAATAAAGTCATCCTAACAGAGTAGGCTTAGAAAAATTTTCTAACCTATTATCTATATCAAAAAGTGGGTCGCTTGGGAACAGAACACTTTGGGGTTTTGGGATCAAATCAAAACAACTATTTGACTCACTACGATGTGTCCCATAGTAGTTCCCCCTTAACATGTTTGTCCTTAACAATTCCCAACAATTTCCCCCTTTTTGATGATGCCAAAACCCAATGACTTAGATTAAAAACAATCTAGCCTATCTAACCGTGGAAGGAACTTCAAGCGACTGCTTCCTTTGCAGACTTCGTTTGAATTTTTCTTTTAAGTTCCTTTACCCTTTTTTTTCGGTTAAATTGATTGAGTTTGTAGCATAAGGATAAAGTCATTCACAAAGCAAGTAAATGACACAACATAAGACAGAGAATAAAATTGAGATATATGAACAGGAGTTCACAAAATAAAAGACTTGAAACTCAATGGTTTCCTGCAGTCTTTTCCTTGTCTTCCTCCTTCTCCTCCTTCTCCTCTTCCTTCTTCTTCTTCTCCTTTTTGTCCACAAAATAAGCAGAGAGGACGTTTGTCTCCAACGTACCAACAGTGTGGATACTTGGTCTCCTCCATCCGCTCTCCAGTCTGAAGGCTTCATTCACTTCTGCATCTATGATACTGCGATCAGAAACTTTTGTGCCTGGAAGGAATGGCATTAGAAATTCCTTCACTGCGGGCACCTTGACGATACGGGATTTGGGCTCTGCAAGCTCTGCCATAGTGAATATTTTCTGCCGCATCTTCTCATCATATGCGCACAAGAAATTGTTGAGGGCACTCATCGGAGAGCACTCATCCTGTAGTGGCACTACTCCCCAGTAGTAGTATGCTTTGATGAAAACCTCCTTGTAGAATAGCCACTGATCACGGAGATCTCTCGAAATGAAGTCCTCTATCTCCCTTGTGTCAGGATGTTCATTCCTCCTTGCTGCCAATTCTTCCTCTGATCTGCTAGACAGTTTGTTCATGACTGCGTTGAATTTGGCACTCGTCTCAGTGCTCCAGATTGGAAGCTTCTCGTTGAGTCGCTTGCGGATGTAATTTTGTTCCTCGTTCCTGGGGTAGCGTCCTGAATCGATCATTTCTTTTCCTGTCACATCACATGCATCGATTGTAGCTTGGGCCTCGCATGCTTCGGACTCTTCAGGCATGAATGGGATGAAGGCACTTCGGCAGATGGCTGACTGGATGAGTTTCACTTCGTTGAAGTGTTCTTCGATCCGGCCATCAATGATCTGAAGTCTCTTGGCCCTTATCCTTTTCTCCCTTTCCACAACGTCCTTCCTCTTTTCTCCTCTTGTCCTCCTTATCTCCTGCTTCTCTGCCCTCGAAGCGATTGCCTGCTTTATCTTTTGGCGTTTTGCCTCTGGATCTTCTTCTCTCGCTTCAGGCATAGTTCGTTTCAGAGTCTGCTTTGGTAGAGGGGGAGGCGGCATGTCCTTCTTTGTTTCTGTGGCTTTTGGAGGGACGACTGTTTGAGCAGATGAAGTGGCTCCAGCAGTCGTTGAAGTGAGTGCGGCAGTTGAAGCGGTTGCGGCGGGTGAAGCGGGCGCTTTAGAACCTGATGCACCTGCAAGTGTTAGCTTTTTCAATTCAAATACACGCTCCAACTCCCAAGCCATGGCCTCATCCTCCGCGATTTGCTTCTCCCTTTGCTCCTTGGTCAGCACCACAACACGAGGATGACGTGCAATTGAAGCTCCAAGCACTTTTTCCTCATTTGGCCTGCGGGGCTCTTCGGGCTTCTTCATGAACTCCTCCTAAGTGAGCTTTACTTTACCCCTCTTTGCACGTAAGGCCCTCGCTTCGTCATCCAATTCCTCCTCCTCACCTCCAACACCACGGTTCCCCTCCAACATTCTCTCCACACCAACAACTCCTCCATCACCTCCTTCTGTCTCTTGACCTTCCCCCTTTTTGGCATCATCACTGCCGGGGGTTAGGGTGATTGTCTTTCCCGTGATTGTTTTGTGGATGGTGTTGACAGCATCGAGAACAGCATGCAGCATTTGCTCGGTTTTATTTGCAAAAGTATGCTCCTCGGCAAGCACCAGTTCTGCAGTTTTAATACTGATTTCTTCGAGCAAGTTCTCACACTGTTTTTCCCTCTCCTTCACTGAGAGCATCAACCTCTCCAGTGGCTCCACCGACTTGAAGCGAGCCTCCAGCTCCGCTTCAACATCATTCTTCATTTCCTTCTTTTCTTCCTGCAGATTGAAGTACCAGAATTCTTGGGCCGCTTCAAGCTCTGCCTTCATTGTTTCAAGACTTCTCTCTCTCTGATTTAGAGAGAGATGAAATTCGAGACCTGCAGCGACTTTCTCGGTGTAAGTTTCTCCCAGGCTCTTGACCTTTTCAAGTAGGATTGATAATTCTGCACTTTGCAGATCAAGGGCCTGCGCACTCCTCCTTCGACTCTCAAGCTCTCCCTTCTCCTCCTCTCTCTCAAGTTTGAGGATTTTCATTTCATTTTTGAGAGTGTCGAGGGTCTTCTTGGTGCTGAGCAACTCACTCCCCTTCATTACTAAATCTCCATCCTTCTTCTCAACTGCCTCCCTCAACTCCTTCACCTCCTTCTCCAAATTCTCTTTCTCTTCGCCAACTGTGACTAGCTTGGCATTAACCTCCCTCAAGCGACTCCTTTCCGCGTCAAGCGAGTCCTTGAGTTCGGCGATGGTTTTTGTCTGGTCTCCCACCAGCTTCACCTGCGCCTCCAACGCCTTCTCCTTCTCTTCTAACAACCTTTCCTTCTCCTCCACCTTTCCCTCCAGTTCTCCCTTCTTTTTGTCAAAGTCTTCACGAAGACTATTGACCTCCTCCGCCTTTTTCTCCATCTCAGCACTTCTCCTGGTTATTTCACTTTGCAAACTAGCAATCTCCGCGTCCTTCACCTCCACCTCCTCCACATGATCTCTGATCAGTCACTTCTCGTGGGGAGTTGGTTCTCGCTTGGGAAACATAGCGGTTGGGTAAGTTTGCTTTATTTTTGTGTCCAACTTGTCCCAAAAGCTGGTGCCATCAAGAAAGGTATGGAAGCCGTTCACGCCAATAAAATTGAGCAGCTTGGCCTCCAGCTGAATCAATTCATCCTTCTTGAAGGCCTGCATGAGGTTGTAGACCTTATAGTACTCCGTTCCGCGGTAAGTAATGTATGTCAGGAAGTCGACGGTCTGGGTGTAGAACTCGTCGGTCCACGGAACATTTGAGTAGCGGAGGGCAATGGTCTCTGCAGCTTGCTCTTGATCCTTGATGTAGCGATCGATAGCCTGCATTTCTGCAGTGACAGCGGGAGGTACGAATGGTGGGATGATGGCGAGTTCACCGGCAATTTGGGCGGTATCGGCTGTGGCTGCCGATGTCGAGGGGGATAGGGATGATGATGAGACTTCAGTGGTTTCGGTTATTTGGATGGTTTCTTTGAGTGGTGATTGTATTTGCTGGGTTTGGATAGGTTGGAATGTGATGTAGGCTTCAGCTGGGTCTACATGTAGTAGAGGGATTGAGGGTATTTGAAAAGAAGAACCAGTTTCTTCTTCCAATGGGGAATGGGGTGATTTATGGGATTTGGGTTGAGCCGTTGATGAGGTTTGGGTTTCTGGTAGTGGCTGGGTTTGTGTTTGAGGTGTTTGAATCTGGACTTGGGGTGGGGGAGTTTGTATTTTTGTGGGTGAGGGTTGGGGTTGAGTCACTTCAACATCCTCAAGCGGCTTCTCCTCCGCCTTGCTTGACAGGATGAGTGAAGCGACTCACTTCAACTTTTTCTTCCCTCGCTTGGGCGCAGCACGCTTCCTGGGTGAAGCGACTCACTTGGCTTGGGTCGCTTCAGCTTGCCTTTCGGCAACTGGCACTGCAACGGGCACTTCTACAGCTAGAAGTCCCAAATCGATAGGAATTTTCATTTTCTTCCACTTGTCATAGAACACCGTCAGCTTGTTGTAGATAGCAACGTCGGATTCCGGCCACACTTTGTTGGGATAGCGTTCCTCCAAAGCAACAGACAGTCTGGAGAAGAACTTCAGCTTCCCCTTGCGGAGAATCTGATCGGCGCTTCCTTTCACGAATGCAAAATCATCGGCAGCTTCGTGAATCTGGTTGAGAAACCAACCATGCCAGTTGAACCTAGTTCCGGTAAGGCTGTCGACGATGATGGTGGTGGCGAACATCTTCGTTTCTGAGAGAGTGTCCAGGGTTCCGACGTAGCATGCGACGCTCTTCGAAAAGAGCTCGCATATATGGTTGAACGGTACCTTCAAACTTGAGCGGATACTGGCCTCCTTGAAGTTTGGTTCTGCTCCGGCGACGGCAAATCGACCATATTCAACTCCGGCCGAAAAACCTAACTCCAACAACGAGTTTCCTCCTTCCCTTGGCAAGTCGAACACGCCGATGAGATCGTTCAAATCCACCTCCACCGGCTCTCCGGTCTGTGGATCGGTGAATGAGGATGTATTCTGCTCTTTCCTCAGATTCAGAAGAAGCTCAGCCACCGCTTTGGCCAAAACCTTCTTCGGCACCGCCGTCACGAACTTCCATAGGCCGGCCGTGATCACGGCCCTACGGAAGAAACCATCTTCCTCGGTGACGACTGGGTCAAGATGTGGCTCGACGTTGATGTGCTTGTCGACACCAGTGAGAAACTGCTCCATAGTTTCAGAGTTTTGCTTCTTTCCCATGGTGAGAGATTTGAGAGATTTAGAATGGAGATTTAAAGACGAAGAACTGAGATTAAGACTCATGAGTTTGCAGAAAGTTTCAGTTCTTGCACAAGAATGGCAAAGATTGAGAGTTGTGAAAATTTTCTCTGTTCTGCACAGCGTCTTTAAATAGAGGTAGGGTTCGGCTGACGTGGCAGGGGCAAGACAGTAAAATCGGTGAAGATCCTGTAGGTAGGCGGTGGACGCGCGGTGATGGATCTGATGTGTCCGGCGTCATCTCAGTAAAAGTGAACCGCCAACTTGCACGCCGTCTCCATGTGGCCTGCTGTGATTCATTTGTCTTATACGCCGTAGATCCAATGGCTACAAATCGGGGACTGTTGAGATTCGACGGCTGGATCTTCTCCGTCTTTTCCCGCTTCGAATTCAAAGTGTACACCATGCGCCCGTTATTTTCGGCAGTACATGAACCTGCATTAAATGCAAAGCAGAAAGGTAAAATTGCACTCGAGTGCAGACAGCTCATACTCGCTTCGTACCCGCTCGCTTCAAGTTGGGATGCTAGGCCTTTGCTCGCTTTGAGAGGTACTCGCTTGAGTGACTGTTCTGCACTCGCTTGCGATGGCTCGCTTGGAGTGACGTAGCACTCGCTTGGCCATCTGAAGCGACTGGAATTAAATGAAATTTCTTTACTTAATTTTAAAATGTTTCCAACTTACATACTTCGAGGATAAACAATAATGTTTTCCTCTTTGTGTTTGTGTCAGATTCATTTCATATTTTCCACATAGCGAGTGAAGGTTTCTAGCACGCTTCAGCTCACTTAGTGTACTGAAAATTGAAACACTTACCAGTCAATCTCACTTTGTTGGAGATTGATACCACTTATTGAAGACTGCATTTTTTTGTTGAATTCTTTGATGGATCTGATCAGCACTTGATGAATCCATTTGTTGATATTGCTTTGAAGCTTGTTGATACCACCTGTTGAGTACCACTCCACTTGTTGGATACTTCATCTTCTTGGCATTCATCTTCATGGCATTCATCTTCCTCTACGAATTAGAGAGTCCTCCATTGAAGTGAATGGGGGAGAAAATGAATATAGTACACAAGCTTACTATAACCCAGAGGGGAGCTTCACGTAAGTGTACATATTCACGACGAATGGGGGATGAGTACAATTCCTTATCTCAGAGCAGAAATGGACAGGATGACAATGAGAATGCTCTGACAAGACAATCTCGTATTTTACGCAGAAGCATGTCACCAGCCCTGCAACCTTTTGTAGAAAAAGGTAAACCTTCAAGCTTCCTCCTACAAGCTACAGAATGAACTTGCAATCGACTCGCTTTGACCAATAGGGTAAATTGAAGCGATGCAAACTTCAAAGTGGGGAAGAAATGAATAGACATCCGGCAGCTCAACTCGATGAAGAGTGAGTAAAGATTGGATGTTTATCCACGATGAAGGAGATGAGAAGACTTGTTCCTCTTCGGCGGAAAGATGGGAAGAGGACACAAGGTCTAGGTGCCAGCCCTGCCTAAGCTTTCACCATTTTTACGTGGGAAGGCCTGATACAAGACCCCACAACCGTTACTAGAAACGGCACTTGCGAGTGTTTATACCCACTCGCTAGGGATCCTAGGCTAGGTAGCAGCTTTCCTTGCTCGCTTTGGAAGTAGCTTGCTCCGAGAGCAAACAATAGTTTCCCCTTACCTTAACCAATGGCTTAACAATTCCTGTAAGCGGGTAGGGAACATCTTCCAACACTCCACCTTTCTCCACCTTATTTCTCCTTCTTCAAGCGAGTGGAATTTTGAAGTGACTCGCTTGAGTTGGTGAAGATCCGAAGCGAGTGACGCTAAGAAGAACTAGCGACCACTCCTTCGTGCATCCTGGATTTAGCACTCTTCACCAGGGTCTAGCAACCCTAATTCCATGCATAGCTGATTGAAACGAGATTCAGCTAGAGGCTTGGTGAGGATATCTGCTCGCTGGAGATCGGTATGGATTTTCTCGAGCTTGATATCCTTCTTCTCGACATGATCACGAATGAAGTGATGTCGGATTTCCACGTGCTTGCATCTGGTGTGAAGCACTGGATTTTGCGAGATGCAGATTGCACTGTTGTTGTCGCAGAATATAGGAATTTCATTTGCTTCAACATTGTAGTCCTTCAACTGCTGACGAAGCCATAGAATTTGAGAGCAATAGCTTCCAGCGGCCATATATTCGGCTTCAGTCGTTGAAGTAGCTACACTCGTCTGCTTCTTCGAAAACCATGAGATCATCTTGCTTCCCAAGAACTGACAAGTGCCCGAAGTTGATTTCCTATCAATTCGGCACCCTCCATAGTCAGCATCTGAGTATCCAGTAAGCTCCAAATTATCCTCCGTTGGATACCACAGCCCCATGTTGACAGTGCCCTTCAAATATCGAAGAATTCTCTTAGCAGCTTCAAGATGGCTGTGCTTGGGATTGCTTTGGAAGCGAGCACATACTCCAACTGCAAAAGCAATATCAGGCCTACTTGCAGTGAGATATAGAAGAGATCCGATCAAAGCTCGGTAGTCTGTAGCATCCACAGACTTCCCATCTATGTCTGGCTCCATCTTCCAGTTCGTGTTCATAGGGATGTTCACAGCTTTGGCATGCTGAACACCGAACTTGGCAAGCATATCTCGAGTATACTTAGCTTGATTGATGAAGATACCATCATCCTGCTGCTTCACTTGAAGACCTAGAAAGCAGCTCATCAAGCCAATCATCGACATCTCATATTTGGTCTTCATAAGCTCTCCAAACTTCTCGCTAAGCGACTGGTTTGGTGACCCAAATATGATATCGTCCACGTAGATCTGAACCCATAGCATATCATCTCCATGATTGATGGTGAATAAGGTTCGATCTATCTTTCCTTTGTGGAATCCATTATCCACTAGGAATTGGGAAAGGGTATCATACCAAGCTCTGGGAGCTTGCTTCAATCCATATAGGGCTTTCTTCAAACGATACACCTTATCTCCTTGCTCAAAACCCGGTGGCTGCTCCACATACACTTCTTCCTTCAATTCACCGTTAAGGAACGTGCTCTTCACATCCATCTGATAGATTTTAAATTTCTTGGCCGCAGCATAGGCTAGAAATAGTCTGATCGCTTCAAGCCGTGCCACTGGAGCGAAGGTCTCATCAAAATCGATTCCTTCCTCTTGGCAGTAGCCCTTAGCGACGAGTCGCGCCTTGTTCCTCACAACGTTGTGGTCCTCGTCCGTCTTGTTCTTAAACACCCACTTGGTGCCAATCACATGCTGGAATTTGGGACGATCCACGAGATACCATACGTCGTTTCTGGTGAACTGATTCAGCTTTTCTTGCATGGCGATCACCCAATTGGAATCAGCTAGGGCTTCCTCCACGCATGACGGCTCAATGTTTGAGAGAAAGCAACTGAACATGGCACTTTCTCCAAACACTTGACTTCCGGTCACTACACCTTTGGATGGATCTCCAATGATTTGACTTGGTGAGTGATTTTTGAGCCATGCACGCTTGGATCCGCCAGCTTCATCTTCATCTTCTTCCCGGTCGCTCGCTTCACCATCTGAAGCGAATGGATTGGGTGCTTGGCCTGCACTCGCTTCAGGAATCTTGGGGGCAGCTTCATCTTTTCCTTGGACAATTGGCTCGCTTGAGTCTTTGACTTCTTCATCATCCTCAAGCATGTCCCAAGTAAGTGAGTTGATGGGTTCCTTGCTTGACTTATTTTCCTTAGATTGAACCTATTCCTGTGGAAGACTCAAAGAAGATTCATCAAATACGACATGGGGTGATTCCTCCACGATTAGGGTTTTACAGTTGAACACCCTGTAAGCTTTGCTTGATGTAGAATATCCTAAGAATATTCCTTCATCAGCTTTGCTTTCAAAGGCTTTCAACTGCGACTTCCCATTGTCATGGATGAAGACCCTACAACCAAAAATATGGAAATAAGATATGTTAGGAATTCTCCCTGTCCATATTTCATATGGTGTTTTGTCATGTCGTTTGCAGAGAAGCGTTCGATTCTGCGTGTAGCATGCTGTATTGGCAGCTTTAGCCCAATACTTCATCGGAAGCTTCGAGTCTGCAATCATGGTTCGAACGGCTTCTTTAATGATTCGATTCCTTCTTTCAGCAACTCCATTCTGCCGAGGTGTGCGTGCTGAGGAAGTCTGATGTGCTATCCCATGCTCCGTGCAGAAAGCTTCGATAGTAGAGTTCAGGAACTCTGTGCCTTTGTCGGAGCGAATGGTTACAATTGCTTGGTTCTTTTCCACAGCCAATCGCATGAGCAGTTGTGGTAGCTTGGTCAGTGTCTCCTTCTTGCTGAAGAGAAATACAACCCAAGTGTAGCGAGAGAAGTCGTCGACTACAACTAGAGTGTACTTCCTTCCATTTACACTAACTGGAGTGACTGGACCAAATAAATCCATATGAAGCAGCTCGAGCACTCGCTTGGATGATGCTTCTTCCAAACTGGCGAAGTGCTTCTTTGTCTGCTTCCCTCGTTGGCATGGTGAGCATGGATGGTCTTTGATAAAGACTTCATTTGGTATGCCTTGCACCAAACCCTTTCGAGCTAAGCGATTGATTGCTTTGAAGTTGAGATGGTTCAAGCGTCGGTGCCATAACCATCCTATTTCTGTAGCACTTCTTGCAACTAAGCACGTCTCCTCTTTGCAGCTGTCCCATTGTGCTATGTAGACGTTCCTTTGTCTAACTCCAGTGAGCACAATCTGGGACGTGAGCTTGCTCTTTATTATGCACTTGTTGGAAATAAATTCCACCTTGTATCCTTCCACATAGGAGACTTCTTCTATTGTAAGCTTTCCAACTTTCAGTGCGCCGTACCTTTTGGTGCTTCCTCGAGAGTTATCACCAAATGTAACGTGTGGACCCTTCTTCTCTATGTAGTCGTGAAGTAGAGCTCTCATGCCGGTCATGTGTCTTGAACATCCACTGTCCAAGTGCCAGATTTGTTGACCCTCACTTGGCATGGGATCCACGGCGCTCACATGCAATTAGACAGATTTTGGTACCCAAATCAGTTTGGGTCCTTGCAGATTAGTTCCCTTAGGTACCCACACTTGCTTCACTTTCTTTTGAAAGGTAGCTTGTGCTTTGGGTTTCTCGACCTTTGAAAACTGTGATTTCTACCTTGAAGAAGCTTCACACGTGCAGCAGTGTGTGCAAGAGGGGTAGCGGCTCGCTTGAGGCATACCTATGCTCTTACCCTTTTGCTTGTGTCCTGAAGCGACTCGCTTCGGATTAGCAATAGGCTTAGAGACTGACTTAGGATTTACAGTTTGTCGAAGCGGCTCGCTAGGTTTTCTCGAAGCGGTCCAACTAGGGTTTTGACCCCGACTCGCTTGAGTAACCTTGGGAATCTGAAGCGACCTCTTCGGTGCTTCAAGTTCTTCCCCCTCAGCGTTAGTCCGGTTGGACCATCTCCAGTCTGGATAACGTGACACATAGACATTACTCCTTTTCTTAAAAGGGAGATCCTTTGTCTCTGGTATCTTGGCCTGAGACTTAAAAGCTACAACTGGTTTTCCTTTACCTTTAGATTGGTAAGATTTAGCATTGTAAGTGCTAGGGACAGTTGATCTTTGCTTGCCCATAGTTTCTGCCCTTGAAGATATAGACATCTTCAATGGCTTCTTCTTAGGGTTCTCAGCCATTTGGCCTTTATCCTTGTTGGTGGTCGCTTTGGATGCAGTGGGCATTTCCAAAGTGACTGATGGTGTCGTGTGTGAGGCACCAACAAAGACAGTCGGCTTGGAAGGTCCACCCTCATATTCGAGTCCTCCCTTTCTACCAAAAGGTAGAAGTGAGCTCTCTAGTGCCTGCCTAGCATATGAAGCTTTGTTCAAGTTGGCAACTAGAGCGGACTGGGTTTCATACCTTCCTTCCAAGCTTTGATGTCTCGCGAAGAGATCCTCGAACTTACTAGTCATAGCCCTTAAGTTAAGTTTGACTTGGTCAAGCTCAGTGGCTAGCTTTAGGTTCTCCTTCTCGCTTTGAGACAAAGCTTGTTTCAACATTTCGTGGTCGCTTGACAATTTGATGTGCTTGTCAAGCAACTCATTCCATGTCGAGTAATTCGCTTCCTCTTGGTGAGTGTGTGCGAGTGTAATTGAACTAGGTGAGGGATAGATAAATACCTCTCCTGTCTCCTCGTCGGTGAGCGCCATGAGTCCAAGATCCTCTCCCTCACTAGAGTTAGGATCTGTAAATGCGTCTGAGTCGCTTGATGGATCTTCAGTTGAAGCGATCGGCATTTCACTCGCTATGAGCGCTCGCCTCGGAGCATCCCTCTTTGCTCTCAGTTCCTCTCGCTCTTTTGCACTCAGCTTCGGACAGTCGGATTTGTAGTGGCCCATCTTGTGGCAGTGGTAGCATTCCACTTCCATCATGTCCCTTGAGATCGGCTTGGTCGTCTCTTCTCTCTTCCCTTTTCCTTCTCGAGCATCAGTGCTCCTTCCCTTGTACTGCTTGTAGAATCTCTTGTATTTGCCCACTCGAGAGTTCATTTTGTTGAAATTCTTGGATAAGAACACAACATGTTCTTCCAACTCTTCCCTCGTCATCTTGGCTAGCGACTGGTCGCTTGGCTTGGCCCTTCAACAGCTTTGAAAGCTACACCTTTTGACGTCGTGGGAGCTTCATCCTCTTCGTCGAGGTTCATTCGATTCAGATCAAATTCGTGAGCTTTGAGTTCGGAAAACAGAATCTTCGGTGTGAGCTTTGATAGATCCTTGGTAGCTAGGTATAGCTCCTTCATTGTCTGCCACTTCCTCGTGAGAGCTCGGACAATCTTCAGGTTGACTTCCTTGTCTGTGAGTTCCTTCCCAAGTGAGTTGAGAGTTGCAATGATGTTGGTGACTCTCAGCTCGAAGGCGTCGATGGACTCTCCTGGCTTCATTATCAGACATTCAAACTCCCGCATCTGAACGGCAAGCTTGTTCTCTTTGATTTTGTCTGTGCCTTGAGAAATGAGGGCTAGGGTTTCTCACATTTCTTTCGCCGTTGCGCACTTCCTTATCCGTGGTAGATAGGCGTCCGACACGGTGCTCTGCATCGTGTGGTGTGCTATCTTGTCGAGGTTGGCGACTTTGAAGTCATTCGGAGTGTACTCATCTTTGTCCTTCTCTACATACCGTTGTCGAACATAGGCAGCCCGACCTTCGGCAGCTGGGATGTTCTCAGAGGCGGCTTTCCTGATTTCGATTGGTCCACCTTCGATGACCTCCCACATCCGGTCGTGGATGGAGCATAGAAAGCTCTCGACTCGGAAGCTCCATGTCTCGTATCCTTCGATAGAGAACTGTGGAAGACTAGAAGCATTGTATGTAGACATGGCAAACAGTCAGTAGTATATGCAGTATGCGTGGGTGAGGTTTTGATGCACTTAGGAAAATAGGATCCGGTTCAGTGAGACAACGTGAAACGAGTGGGGACTCGCTTCGGATATGCAAAGCAGAGGCTCGAAAGAACCGCTGCTCTGATACCACTTGTTGGTCCCGGTTTGTTATAGGAAAAATACGTAGGGGGGGGGGGGGGGGGGGGGGTGAATACGTATTTTGAAGTTTTTCAACTTCAAATCCTTAACTCAGAGTATGAAGTAAAGTGCTCTTTGAAATACTAAGACCTAGCCGAAAGCTAGATCTAAAGCAATCACGAATCTCTTGACCTAAGCTTCGAGCTTGATCAAGAGTGAGACTTTACTCTTTGTGCGGAATTTGGTGAGCTAAATCTTTCTCCTAAGTAATTAAAATTTCCAAGTTATGTTTGTTTAGATGCACGTGCAATGGATAATCAAACTAGGAAATAAGAGTTTAGGGTTAGAGAGATACGACACGAGATTTATAGTGGTTCGGAGATAACGCTCCTACGTCCACTTGTTGCACTCGGCAACAGTTCTCTTCACTCAAGAACTTGAAGATTACGGGCTCTTCAAAAGCCTGGTCAAGATCGAGCTTCACTCCCTTGGATCTGACAGACGCTGGGTGATTCCGGGTTCACACCAAAAACCTAGACTGGACTGGAAGCTTCACTCGCTTCAGTCCGACAGACAGGGAGATTGCGGGCTCTCCTTACAGCCTAGCTTCGATCGAGCTTCACACAAACGATGTAAGTGCAAGCTTGGATCTAGACTCTATGATCGAGGCTTCTTCAATCGATGAAAGAATGGCCTTGGATCGAAACAACCTAACGACGATGAACAAAAAAAAAAAACCTAACGAACAGATTAGGGTTTTTGGTTTACGACGATACACTATGAAGAACTCTTTACAGTAGATGCAAAGATGGCTAGAGTTCTTCTTCTAAGCTTGGATAGGGAATGGGCTTAGACTCTAAGTGTGAAGGTTGCGAAGACGAGTTCCGACGTGACTGGAACTCGGAGAACACATGGAAACAAAGACTCGAAGTTTGCTCTAAGGCTGGGAGTGTTTGTTTGCAGTAGGCGCTCGAATGCTCAGGAAGTGTTCTACCTCTCTTCGTCTTCATCCTTCACTATTTATAGGCGGAGGGATGCCGAGATCCGTTGCTTGGTTGGTGGCTTTGTCCCTCCTCCTCTCGACAGTACTTGCACAGGCTGGCTACTTTTGCAGACGCGCAGTTTTGGCTCTTTGCCGAATTTGGCTAAGATCCAATTGTAATAGTAACTGGAGCGAACCGGTACTGTTGTGGCACCCTTGTCGGCCTGGCAGTCAACTCCGCTGCTCCTCTCCGCAATCGACACGTGGATCTCGTAATTAATGCGGAGATCTCCAGTTGACTGGAGTTCAAAATCGGAGCGGGAAGTGTGCTGTCGCTTTCTGGTAGGTAGTGACTCGCTTTGCTTTGAAGTTGTAGCGTCCGCTTGATCGAGTCTCTTCGGGTCATACTTGAAGCGTCTACTTTGGAAAATAGAATTTTCCGAGTATTGCTTAAGTAGAGTTTGACTCGCTTTGACTTTCGCTGTAGCGCTCGCTTTGCCTTTACACTGTAGCACTCGCTACGCTTTGCTTTGGCAGACTCGCTTTGAATCTTCTGTAGCGCTCGCTACGCTTTGCTATACTTCGGCACGCTTTACTTCAGCTCGCTAGACACGCTTCGCTTTGTAAAACACACTCAAGCGAGTGGCCTTCACTTGAATCTTCTGCGGTCTAAATTCTAAGTAAAATAAAGCCATCCTAACAGAGTAGGCTTAGAAAAATTTTCTAACCTATTATCTATATCAAAAAGTGGGTCGCTTGGGAACAGAACACTTTGGGGTTTTGGGATCAAATCAAAACAACTATATGACTCATTACGATGTGTCCCATAGTAGTTCCCCCTTAACATATTTGTCCTTAACAATTCCCAACAAAATCACCTATTAATTCTATTTCAAAATATGCGTATGAAATCTAATCAATCCCCGGCAACGACGCCAAAATTTGATCGCACTATTTTCTACCACACAAAATAGGTATAGTATAAAGAAGTACGAGTATCGTATCCACAAGGATTGATGTATCGAAACCACACACAGTACCTCTACTTTAGAATTAAACTGATGTTTAAGCAATTAGGAATTTAGGAATGTGGTACTTATAATCTAGGCAAAGAATTAAAACAAATAAAAGACTCAATTAATCAACTAAGGCAGTAAACAAATTATAAAACAAATAATCAAATAAGGCAAATAACAAGTAAGCAAATAATCAAATAAGGGAAAATCAAATAAGGAAAAAGAGTGTTGATTCTAGGGAAGCCTACCTAATCAAATCTATGCAAGAAACAATGAATACAATTAACCAATTTAATCCAAATCTAGACGCGATACACGAAAATAAACTAACACTCCGGCTAAGGCAGTATAGATCGTCACTTAATAAGATAGTAATCTCCTCTCGGTCTCATAGAAATCAAATCAAGTGCAAAATAGAACAAGTATCGATAATACAATCAACAAGGTTCAGCTACGACACCTATATCGACTATATGCAAACATATGATAATCTAACTTCAGCTAAGACAATTAAATCATCATACCATGTATTCATGAGATCAATTATGCAATTATCCTACTACGGCATAAAAACATAACTATGCACACACAATTAATGGCCAGTTAATCATGCATGAGAATAAGCACCATGAAACATGCATCTAGATTGGAAGGCTAATTGTAATCAACAATACTCACATAAATTCAATTAGGCATTCATACCCTAAAATCAACTAAAGAATTTAGCTAGACATAATTAAAGCAAACATGAACAAAATATATTGAAAGAACATAATTAAAAGTAAGAGTAAGAAAAACTTGGAATTGAATCTTGAACACAATGAAGAACTTCAAATCTTGAATCTTGAATAAACTTGAACAATCTTCAAAGTCGAATACAAACTAAACAAAAGACGGAAAACTATAAAGTAAAGTATTTAGGTTAACTAGTTAGGGTTTACAATGCTAGACTAAGGAATATATATAGCGGAAATTTGTACAAGGAAACATAGATAAAAAAGGACTCTATTATTTTTCTCTCGGCTGGACACCCTCTCGATCGACCCTCCTCTCGATCGCCTGGCCTCTCGATCGAGAGAGGTATCGAGAGGTACTGGTTTCTTCTCGATCGATAGCCAAATCCAGTGGTCTTCCTCTCGACAGCTCTCTCGATCGAGAGACTGGTCGAGAGGTCTTCAACTCGACTCCAAACTTGGATCTTAACTTCAATTCTTCACGTCTCGGCTCGTCTCGGGGTTTCATCCTCAAAATATACCTAAAAACACAACAAAGTACCCACAAGCATAATATTGTCCAATATAACATAAACCATACAAATTATATACAATACTATACCATCGAGACTCAAAAACGACTCTTTTTTACTATGAAAACCGAGTAAATTTCACCTCTATCAATATACAAATTTCAACTTATAATTTTGTAGTTTCTCTCTTCCAAATTCCCTGAAATCCGTATTTTTGTGATAGTGGAGATGAAAACTTTTTTTTTCTCTCTCTCTAATATACCCTCAAAATAAATAAAGACCATGCATCAATAAATAGACAATACACGTGTACTTTTCTAAAAATGAATCTGGGCCGTGTATCTTGCACAAATCCATAGATGAGAATGTTTCTTATTTCCTACACTTAGAGAACTTTGTATGGGATCTCATCCCTATGTTTATATATATCTCTATTTATTTTCATATTATATTTCTTTAGTATTCAATTCATACATGAATTGAATTCTATTTATAATTATTTTATCCCATCAAGTATGGATTTTGTGGATGTTATATCGGTGGCTAACAAGAAGCAATAATAACAGTAAATAAGAATACGAAGGTTTTACATGGTTCAATCTATGGTTGGTAGATCTACGTCCACGGGAGGAAAAAGATGATGATTCGTTTATTAGGGTTTAACTGAGAGTACAAAAAGTGTGAATCTCCTACCTCTATAACCTAACCACTATATATATAGGTGTTTACATGGAATCCCACCATATGTACTCGTCTCCTTTAATCACGGTAACAGCCACTTCCAATAATCGTGCCTTCCTTATGTGCAACGATCCTATCTTCTACATCAATTAGGTATATGGACTCTTCATGGGCCGAACTTGTGGGCCTGGCTTTGATGGTGGGCCTAATCTCGATTGGGCCCTTTGCTGGGCCGGGGAGATGGGTCGTATCCTATCAATCCATAATGTATTATATATATACACTCTTTGACACTCAACAAACACACAACTTACGCACACCTAAATTATTTCATTGCTTTCAAAAAATCAATATATATAATCAGAAACGCTCATCTGCCCGCCACTACCACATACTTCTGTTATATGTATGGATTTGTTCTTGATTATTTGGATTATTAGTTTATGTTTTTTTTTTTTTTTTTTTTTTTTTTTTTTTTTTTTTTTTTTTTTTTTTTTTTTTTTGTTCTGGATTCTATGTTAATTTTTTGTTTTAATCTTTTTCATTTTTATTTTTTTTTACCATCGTCCTTGATAGGGACTAATATCAGCCTTGCCACATGGCGTCTTTTAATAATGACTGGATCTGCGGATCAGATGCCTCAGGTGCCATCCTCGGGGCAGATGCCTTGGCCAGTGCAGGAGCTATAAAGTTTTAGGCAGATCCTGGCTTATGCAGAGGCTATCCCAGATCCATCGCCATCTGCTTACGCCTAGGATCTGCCGGTCACGCAGCCCGCATGACTCTACGCACCTTAGGGTGAGGACCACTAAATTAATGACGGGAGAATCTTGTCTCCCTGAAAATTCCTTTCCTGTCCTTCCTACGTATGCACACTTACCTTTTCGTCCTTTCCCTTATCTATAAATAGTGGGTGATCTCACCTTTCTATGGAACTCAACTTTTACACACACTATTCCATTCACGCTCTGCTTAACACTCTTGCAAGCTAAGAATGATCGGAATCCTCTTTCAAGGGTTCTCTTTTCTCATCACTTCCATCCTCAGTTCATCGGCAAAAAGGGACATCCCTAACAGCTCAAACCGAAGGTATAATTCTCGTTGCTAAGAGAGGACGAAGCATGAAGGCACATTGCGTTCTCTTCTTCGCTCCTTTCTCTCTTGTTTTTCCGCCCAAACTAGCTCTACGCTCTATGGATTTAGCTGATTTTATGGTTGAAAACACCCTTTGCTTAATGTTTGTCTCGATTCTCTCTTTCATGTTCAAAAGGAGATGCTCTGTGAAGAATGAGTTGTTAAGGCTAATAAATCGCATGAATCTCTTACTTATCGTTGTTTTTAATCCTTTATACATGAATACTCTTTATAAACTCGATGAATAATCATATAATTGTTGTAGATCTTCAACCCAGATCTATCAACTGGCGCCGTCTGTGGGAATTTTGAGTTTAAGACGTTGATTTCCTTTCTTATAAGCGGATTTTTAACTTGTCATTTGTAATGCCGCCGAAGCTTTTGAGTCTGAAGCATTAATCTCTTCGGTATTACTGTAATTCTAGCTGGTTACGATAATATTGTTATGAATTTTCTCTATTATTTCCTTGTGCAAGAGACATCCAAGAGAGGGATGCTAGAACGAAGGTATATTCGGTGTTAGTTAAGTAGTCTCCTTAGAAAACTGGGATATGAATACTGTGAATTAATTTCAGCTGAGTCTTTCATGATGTTGGGCCGCGAAATCGGAGACGATCTTAAGATTATGTTCTCCTCATAATATAAATTGTGATAACTGAATTATATTCTGTGTTTAGTCCGAAGGTTGTGAAGAATTTGAAGGAAAGTCGAATCAAAATTGCAGCAATCTTGAAGCGCATTCAGCTCATCTCTGATAATTGGTGAGTTTAAAGTTCTATTGGAAATTGCAAAACATAAAATTAGCTCGTGGGTTATAAGGGATTGGTAGTTACAAAGGAAGCACTACGACTCAGATTCAGTCGTAGGCCACTGTATTACCATGAACCGAAAACACACAGAGTAAAAACACTAAAAACAGAGAGCCGAAAATGACGAGGTCATCCCCCTCACCCTGATGAGGGGGCCCCACATTTGAAGGCATAACTGATCGCACTATTTCTACCACACAAAATAGGTGTAATATAATGAAGCACGAGTATCGTATCCACAGGGACTGACAAGTCGAAAACACACACAATACCTCTACTTAAGAACAAATGTGATGTCTAGGCTTTTAAGGATTTAGTGAATGTGGTATTTATACTAGGCAAATAATAAAAAGACTCAATTAAATCAAATAAGGAAACAAAGTGTGCAGGAAAATAATTAGTCAAAATTAAACAACTTAAGGCACAAGCAATTAAAATAAATAAGGAAAGTGAACAAATAAGGAAAAGTGTTGATTCTAGGGAAGCCTACCTAATCAAAAATATGCAAATAATTAATGAATACAATTAACCACTTTAATCCAATCTAAATGTGATACATGCAAATATAACTTACACCCTAATTAAAGCAATGCAAGTAGTCACCCAACGAGATCCTAATATTCTTTCGAATTGTAAGAATCGAATCAAGTGCAAAATAGAACAAGTACCAATAATATAATCAACTAGGTTCAACTAAGACACCAAATCAATTATATATGAACATATAATAATTCAATTATCAATCAAGAAAATCAAACTATTATATCATGCTTTCATGAGATCGATTATGCAATTATCCAATTAAGGCATAAACACATAATTATGCATACACAATTAATGGCCAGTTAACCATTGACTAGAGCTATTTCTAGCCTATCAATAATACAATAACCGAACTAGCTAGTAGTCCGGGTCGAACCACAAGGAGTGAATGTATCGATAGACAATCAAGTAGTTCACGTAGTCTCTATCATACTATCTAAGCACATGGTCATGAGTTTGGTGTTTTATAACTAGGCAAGCATTAAGTAAATGAAATAACAAGCAAAAATAAAGGCAAGGAATGTAAAGAACAAGTAAAGGAACAAGTAAAGAAGATATGGTTTCAAACGATTTCCGATGTGATTAGGCTAAAGATTAGGCATTTGATGTATCAAACCATTTTAATTCCTTTGAGTGGCATTATTACATAAAGCAAGCTATCTCATCCTCCTAAGACTTGATAACTAGTAGATTGAATAACATGCTTACCATTCTAAACATATTACCAACTCCTAAAAGCACAATGCCTACTAATCTAACATCAATTCACATAATTCTTTCTAGGAGCAATGCAAATCAATACTAGATAATATGAGCAAGGATTCATGCCAAGTGCTATGAATGGAAGCTTCCTAGGCATTCCATCAAACACCTTGTATGCACTCATGGTTGTCAATCATTCATGCAATTAAATCCAATCAAATCCAAGGACAACTCAAAGGAAAGGTAGATCCACATCAAAAACCATTAAATCCTAGCCTAATTCACATCATCCATCATTTGAAACCTCAATGGATCTAGCCTAGCATGGATCTAAGCATCAAACCATCAACAACAAGCAAAAACATAATGAAAATGACAAGGAAAGAAAAGTAGAGAAGAAATCTTCAACAATCTCTTCAAACTCCAAGCATAATCTTCAACAATTATTTGAAAATACTAAAAAGGAAAGAGGGAAACTAGGGTTCTAAAGTTGTTATGCACAAAAGTGAATTACAAGTAGAATTTTGATCAAATAAGGAAAACATCTAGCTATATATAGTTTTCCCAAGCATTGGGGCTAAATTGCAAATACTAGAAACTTAAGTTGAGAAGGTGGGGTAAAATCTGTAATTCCTGGAAAGTTAATTGAGGAGTTGACTATTTCATTTCCGGTTGACCCGTGCAATTTCCGCCCACATTTCCAGTTTGCGCGCTCTCACGGTTTTGGCTCGTTCTCTCTCGTCCGACATCGGAAAATTAATCCGCAAAGTGCTACGGCTTCCTCTTTCGACCCTCTTCGACATAGGCTAAGTCAAACTTGCCCAGAAAATTGCCACAGCACCTGAAATCAGCACGGAAACCGAGAGAAAAACGCAAAGCATATAGAAAAGGCATAAATGGTAAAAACCTATCATTTCTATTCATTTAAGCACAAATCCGAACCAAAACACGCATCGAGACGCACTCTAAAGCATGCTAAATATGTGGTTATCAAACTCCCCCAAACTTAAGCCATTGCTCGTCCCGACAATGGAACGAACAATCAAAGAACATAAGCACATATGGGCATGCAAGTCAAGATCATCGATGCCTCAAAGCTCACTCAATAAACATTTTCAAACATGGAACTCCCAAGGTGCATCAAACAATCCACAACCACACAACACTCTCAACCAAGAAATCAATCACTTAAGCACAATGAAACTCCAAACCTCTCTAGATGCAAGTGTATCACTCTTTCTCTCTAGTGTATGGTATGAAATGTTTACACTCATCGAACTCATGCATGCATTGCTCTTACCATATGCTTGCCCTAAACCTCAAGATCTCCATCGCTTGGTTGTGCACTCGAACTAAGATCAATTAGGTCTTTTATTTAGGCTTGTAATGTGGGGACATTGGTTTAGGTAGGGATTTTTAGGCTAAGTGACTAAGAAATCTTCTAAGTACTTTCACCTCCTCGTTTCCACTCTAAGTGTGAATTCCTCCACCTTCTACCTTCACCATTTCACCTCTTTACACTCTTTAATACCAAGCTTGATTGAAGCTTCTAAATATTCATGAATAACTCCCTTATGCTCTCATTCACAACTAACTTTATTCAAACTCTTTTTTTTTTTTTTTTCTTTTCAACTTCTTTCTCTCTTTTTTTTTTTTTTCTTTTCTCATCACTAGAGCTCATAGGAGTATTCTCATCTCACAACGACTCTTCAATCAAACTACTCCAACCTCGTTTCTCACTACTCACAACCTCTCAATGGATTCCCTTAACCAACCTTCACCCCCTTTCATCCGGTTCAAAAATAAAGGCTTTAAAGGCTCAAGGGGGACCACAAAGTTGACATTTCATTTGGTTAGTGTTTAGGGAATAATGAGGCTAACAAGTGAGGGCCTAAAATCATTTCTAAGTTCTCATGACACATATAGCAACCTCGATCGAGATTAAAGGCAAGTTCTAGAAGATAACAATGCAATACATGGCAAACTCACAAGAAAGAAAAAGTAACGTTATTGATGCAACGTTTCGGCTCAAATCTCACAAGCTTTTGTTTAGAGTTCATGTGCCTAAGATCAATCATTCCTAGTTAATCATTCTATGCAATCACTTCATGCTCAAGACACACATGAGAAATCCCAAAAATATGATGCATTTTCCGCTCAAATCATCATTGGCATCTCTCTTGAAAGCAAAGGAGTGATAACCACAATATGAGAACCAAGACTTCAAGTGATTCATTCGAAAGAAGTTTTTTAAAATTTTGCAAAATTTGCAAGTAAGCATACATTTACACACATATGAATCACTTGAATCACATTCCAACTTATTCACCCTCATCACATACCAAACACACTCAAACACATTCATCACTTTCAAGCATCCAAATCAAGAACAATCAACTTTATCAAGCAAATACAAGCTTATAAATCACTAAGCACACAACTTAATGAAAAACCGAAGAAAGAAAACGTAGTTTAAAGTCCTTATCTTACCCCCTCCCCCAAACTTATTTTAGAAACAAAGTCTAAAATGAGTTTGGAGGGAAGAATAATAAGGAATTTAAACTACACTCACAAAGGTCCAAGCTTTGGATGGATATCACATTCAATGCTACCCATTCCGGTACGCGCTTGATTAAGTTGAATGACCTCCCTTTCTTCATGCATTGCTTCTCTTTGTCACCCCCTAGCAACATTCAATCTCAATTCACAAATTAGTAATCACATATCAAAGCATAGCTCAAGGGATGAACAATAAGCCCATGTAAGGGGATGATTTGAGATACCTTCCTCCTCATGTTCCAGCCCTAATTTGACAACTTATTTACACCAAAAAAACAAACAAAAAAATTACTCAAAACTATTCTATGTTGGAGAGGGTTGAAAGAGGAATCCATACCAAAAAACGGAATGCAATTCGGAGTTCGTATGAGGGAGAACGAGGCGAAACGGCGAGATTGCGCATAGGGGAGGAGGAGCTTTGGCGGTCAAACCCGGGTGAAAAGAGTTGACCGCCAATGAGTCACCTAAAATGGGCTAGCCATTGGCGACCGACAAAAGGGCGCCATTCCCGTTGGCGACCAACAGACGGCCGCCAAAACGGTCGTGGTCCATTCTGTCCCCGGATTTGGCCCGGGCGTTTTCGGGCCGGGCCGGGACGAAAGATGGTCCTCCCCCTACTCCCGAGTCTTAGGAACTCAATGCAATCGACGGAATCGAATTCCGACAAGTTTTACTATTTTTTCTCGATTTTACCGCCGAACTGCGCAAAGCTGAAATTTCACCTTCAAAATTTTTCTAAGTGTTGGAAAACAAAACTTGAAAAATTTCAAAATTTTTCTAAGGCATAGGAAAGCATCCAACACTTAGAAATTCCTTCCTATAGCATATTAACCCACTTCTCAACTCTTATTCGAATAAAACGACTCAACCAAACTTAAAGAAAATGAGAAAATGAAGGATACGTGTTGGGGTGCCTCCCAACGAGCGCTTGTTTAACGTCGCTAGCTCGACGATACCTCAATTGAGCTCATGGCACATCAAACGAGGCTCCCTCTTGACCTCCGAAACTTGTAAACCTCACATGGAAAGGATCGACACTCTTTTCTTGGAACTTCACTTCATTCATCATCATGCCACCTCTCTTGGGACTTGGAACTAGAACCTTTTCTCTTGGAGTTGGCAATTCATTCTCAAGTTTTGGCTTATAGAATGTCACTTCCTCTTCATCAACTCGGAAAGTGAGGCTTCCATCACACACATCCGTTAAAGCTCGACTTGTAGACAAGAAGGGCATACCAAGGATCAAAGGAATGTTGTGCTCTTCTTCGATGTCAAGAACGAAGAAATCCACCGGAAAGATGAACTTTCCAACCTTGATGAGCACATTGTCAATCTTTCCCCAAGGAATTGTGATTGAACGATCCGCCATTCGAAATATAGTCATTGTGGGCATAAGGGTTCCAATCTTCAATCGTTCAAAGATAGGAAGAGGCATCACGTTCACTCTTGAACCCATGTCACACAAGACCTTCTCTAGTACTTGATCACCAATTTCACAAGGAATTGTGAAATCTCCAAGATCGCTTTCCTTGTTGGGGAATTTTCTTTGTAGTCTAGCACTACATCCCTCCGATAACTCAATGGTCATATCATCATCCATTTTAACCTTTCTCTTGTCTACATCCTCCAAGAACTTCTCATGATTTGGCATACTACTCAACAAACCAACCAAATGAGAATTGACATCCAACTTCTTGAACTCTTCCAACCTATCAATGCTCATCTCTACAACTTCTTCATGAAGAGTACTCTCCACAAGATCTTCCCTCTTCTCTCCCCCAAACTTAGCATGGTTCTCGTATCCAAACTCAAAAGGAAATGATATATCATCCATGATACCATCATTCAACTCACTCACATCATCATTCTCTATAGAAGTTTGGGGAAGATGAGTAAGATAAATACCTTCATGTTTTTTTACACATGGTTTTTCCTCTTGTTGAGTCTCATGGAAAGGCATTGAAAATAGAGGCATTGATGGAGCTTCATAGCTCCAAGGTTGGAGTGGATCATCTTCTACAAGTTGTTGAAAAACCGAGAGAGGTTGTTGATTGATGTGAATCGCCTCTTCTTGGCCAAGAACTCTTCCATTCTTAGGTCTTTGCCAAGCTCGTACTTCTATCAACGCTTTTTTAATCTCTTCATGCTTCTTCTTGAGGTTGGTAATTTGGGAAGCAAGCTCTTCATATTTATCATCCAACATGGAGGTATCTTTCTTCAAATTTACCCTTTCCATAGGCCATTGAAAAGAATTAGAAACCATATCTTCAACAATCCTCATGGCTTCCTTCACATCTCGATTTAGCAAACAACCTCCGGAGGTAGCATCTACCATAGTTCTTGTTTGTGAACTCAAACCACCATAGAAGAAGAAGAGTTGTCGACTCTCATCTAGGCCATGTGGAGGGCATTTCCTTAAGAGCTCACGGAATCTCTCCCAAGCATCGAATATCGTCTCATCCTCATGTTGGGCAAATTGATAAATCTCCGAGATTAGGCGTTGTACCTTGGAAAGTGGAAAGTATCTTGAGAGAAAAGCTTTGCATAGGTCTTCCCATGATTTGATTGACTTCCCATTGAGACCTTTGAACCACTCTTTAGCCCGGTCACGAAGTGAAAATCCGAAGAGTCTCATCCGGATTGTGTCATTTGGCACTCCTTCGAGCTTGAGGGTATCACAAATTTCAAGGAATGAGTATAGATGATCATTTGGGTCCTCGGCGACTTCTCCTCCAAATTGATTTGCTTGAACCAAACGAATCAAGCCCGGTTTGAGCTCAAAGCTAGGTGCATCAACCGTGCCCCATTCTCTTCCTTGATAACTAGCCTTTGGAGGTTGGAATATCTCAATTATAGGAGGTAATTGAACCTCTTGAGTTCTCCTCCTTTGCTCTTCCATTCTTGCTTCCATAACCTCCAATTGCTTCCTAAGAACTTCCACTTCCCGATTGATTTCCACATCTTGCTCTTTGGAAGTTCTTTCTCTCTTCTCATAGTCCAAAACGAAAGATTCCACATGTTTAACCTTGGATCTATGAAGTGTGTACCTTTCAAACACACCAACAAAGAGATCAAAAATAATCCAATAAAATGCTTGAATTAACAAGCAAGATACCATCCTAACTATAAAAATAAAAACAAGCTTAGATTAGTAACAAGTGACTAAACAAACTATTGAAATGTCTATCTAATCACTCCCCGGCAACGGCGCCAAAAATTGACTAGAGCTATTTCTAGCCTATCAATAATACAATAACCGAACTAGCTAGTAGTCCGGGTCGAACCACAAGGAGTGAATGTATCGATAGACAATCAAGTAGTTCACGTAGTCTCTATCATACTATCTAAGCACATGGTCATGAGTTTGGTGTTTTATAACTAGGCAAGCATTAAGTAAATGAAATAACAAGCAAAAATAAAGGCAAGGAATGTAAAGAACAAGTAAAGGAACAAGTAAAGAAGATATGGTTTCAAACGATTTCCGATGTGATTAGGCTAAAGATTAGGCATTTGATGTATCAAACCATTTTAATTCCTTTGAGTGGCATTATTACATAAAGCAAGCTATCTCATCCTCCTAAGACTTGATAACTAGTAGATTGAATAACATGCTTACCATTCTAAACATATTACCAACTCCTAAAAGCACAATGCCTACTAATCTAACATCAATTCACATAATTCTTTCTAGGAGCAATGCAAATCAATACTAGATAATATGAGCAAGGATTCATGCCAAGTGCTATGAATGGAAGCTTCCTAGGCATTCCATCAAACACCTTGTATGCACTCATGGTTGTCAATCATTCATGCAATTAAATCCAATCAAATCCAAGGACAACTCAAAGGAAAGGTAGATCCACATCAAAAACCATTAAATCCTAGCCTAATTCACATCATCCATCATTTGAAACCTCAATGGATCTAGCCTAGCATGGATCTAAGCATCAAACCATCAACAACAAGCAAAAACATAATGAAAATGACAAGGAAAGAAAAGTAGAGAAGAAATCTTCAACAATCTCTTCAAACTCCAAGCATAATCTTCAACAATTATTTGAAAATACTAAAAAGGAAAGAGGGAAACTAGGGTTCTAAAGTTGTTATGCACAAAAGTGAATTACAAGTAGAATTTTGATCAAATAAGGAAAACATCTAGCTATATATAGTTTTCCCAAGCATTGGGGCTAAATTGCAAATACTAGAAACTTAAGTTGAGAAGGTGGGGTAAAATCTGTAATTCCTGGAAAGTTAATTGAGGAGTTGACTATTTCATTTCCGGTTGACCCGTGCAATTTCCGCCCACATTTCCAGTTTGCGCGCTCTCACGGTTTTGGCTCGTTCTCTCTCGTCCGACATCGGAAAATTAATCCGCAAAGTGCTACGGCTTCCTCTTTCGACCCTCTTCGACATAGGCTAAGTCAAACTTGCCCAGAAAATTGCCACAGCACCTGAAATTAGCACGGAAACCGAGAGAAAAACGCAAAGCATATAGAAAAGGCATAAATGGTAAAAACCTATCATTTCTATTCATTTAAGCACAAATCCGAACCAAAACACGCATCGAGACGCACTCTAAAGCATGCTAAATATGTGGTTATCAACCATGCATGAGAATAAGCACCATGAAACATGCATCTAGATTGGAAGGCTAATTGTAAACAAAAACACTTACATAAATTCAATTAGGCATTCAATCCCTAAAATCAACTAAAGAATTTAGCTAGACATAATTAAAGTAGACATAAACACAAAAGATTGAAAGAACATAATTAAAAAGTAAGAGTAAGAAAAACTTGGAATTGAATCTTGAACACGAAGAACTTCGAAACTTGAATCTTGAATAAACTTGAAAAGCTCCAATGTTGAATACAAAACTCTAAAGTAAAAATATGCTAGAAAGTATGTAAAATAATAAGGTGTTTGCTAGGTTAGGGTTTTACAATGCTAGACTAGGAGTATATATAGGAGAAATTTACATAAGGAAAGCCTAAACCAAAAAGGAGTCATAATTAAAAAAGGAGAAAAATTCTCGGCTGGGCACCTCTCGACAGACCTCTCGATCGAGAGGTCGATCGAGAGGGTACAATCTCTGCTCTCGATCGAAAGCTGCGGTAGAAGGTACCTCTCGACACCTCTCTCGATCGAGAGGTCGATCGAGAGGCCTTCACTCGAACTCAAATCTTTGATTTTCAGCTTCGATCTTCACGCCTTTTCTCATCTCGGGGTTTTATCATCGATTTATCATCAATTTATGCCTGAAAACACAGAAAAACACCTACAAGCATAATATTGTCCCATATACTAAAAACCATATAAAACATAGACAATACTATAAAATCGAGACACAAAATCGACTCTTTTTGGCTATGAAAACAAGGTAAATTTCACCTATATCAAATCCCCCAAACTTAAACATTGTTCGTCCCGAACAATACCAAAACATAAACAATAGACTCTAGCATTGTGAACTATATAGGCCTCAAAAACTTTTCAAAACCAATACTCATGATCATGATCAAAACTATACACACAACCTTAGCATCAATAACACAACCTATCCAACAAATTCGAAACATGTCAATCTATCGAAGAACACTCTCCAAACATGTGAGATTATATATATAAGTGAACTCTCAACTCTCTCAAAGAAAAGATGTAATAATAATAATGCACATCATGGGGTTCACTCAACATCAATGTAATGCAACATGTTTACCATATGCTTGCCCCTAATCTCAACATCTCCACCTAATGTAATATTCACAAACTAAGATCAAAAAGGTCTTTATAAAAGCTTGTAATGTAGGGACATTGGTTAAGGTAGGAAATATATAGGCTAAGTGACTCAAATTGCTCCAAATCATCAACCTCTTTTCAACTTCACCCAAAGTATAGATTTTACTCCATCTTCTACCATCCAACACCAACTACAAAACTTAATCATAGATGCAACATATACAATCCAAGCTAACTATCCCCTTATGCTTATTTTTTGTTTGTTTTTTTTTTTATAGAGCTCCTCTAATAAATGTTCTTTCTAACAATGAACAAAGGCTCTAACTTTCTTTTCTCTCTTTTTTTTTTTCTATTTTTTTTTTCTAAGCTCATAGGGATAGCTAACTATACTTAATCAAGCATCTCAAATTCTTTTCTTTTTTCTTTTTTTCATACCACTCCAAGATAATCTACTCAACTCCTTCCCACATCATCAACTAACTCCACTAAAGATACCCTTATCCATCCAAACCTCCTATCATCCAAGTTCAAGAAAGAAAGGCTCATAACTAGGCTCAAAGGGGTAAACAAAGATAATGATCAAGGTTAGTGTATGGGAATCATGTGGCTACGAAAGAATGGCCTAATATCATCTCCTAGTTCATAAATATACTAAGGTCTTGACGGAGAAATAGGGCAAGTTCTAGAAACAATGAAGCATACATGATCACTCAATCAAGAAAAATAGGCATCAATATGCACCAATAGCTCAAAACTCACGGGCTCAAACTAACTAGTTCCCGACTTCATGACATGCTTCAATTTCAATGAATAAAATGCGTCGCTTCGCCAAGGTTCCATGCATAATAAAGATCATGAATTTTCTCCAAAAATCAACAAACTTTTTCTATCATTGGCCAAATTCACAACACTATCATCACATGCTTTCTTGACTCAATTTAAACCTAAGACTCTAAACAATAAAAGACTCTAACATACCCCAAAATAATACTAACAAATAAAAGACTCTCAGAGCAAGAAAACAATAAAAGTAATTAACTTAGACACTCTTTCCCTCCCCCAAACTTATTTCAAAGCATAGCAACGAAATAAGTTTAAAGAAAAGAAGTAGGTTAAGTTAAAAACTGACCTCATTGAAATGGCGGTGGGAAGGGAGGGTTGTCGGGGTTATTTTTTGTGCATATGTATGCCTATTATTGGGGTCGAATCGTTGATGGCTCTCCGGGTAGTGAGGATAGAAATAGTGCATCTCATGCACCATCCTATTGTAATTCTCCAAGTACGCTCGTTCATCCTCACGCCTCTTCGCCTCCTCTTCTAGAAATTTCCTCTCGTTATCAATGTAGGCGTCGAGAGTATCAAAACGACTTCCAATAAATGTGCGAAGATCCCCCACCTCGGTTCTCAACGTTTGTACCTCTTCGCGAACTCCTCTTACTTGGGATTCAACAAACTCCCTACTATCCCAATGATAGTTGTCCATTGCTTCCATTGACTCCGTGTGCCAATCCCGCATCGTAGAGAAATCCGGAGCTCTCATATGAAAACCGGGCTGTGGAACACCCTCGTATCCTTGCGCAAAAGCATCTTCCCCTTGATCAAATCCCCGCTCATATTGCTCAGCCTCATCTTCATCTTCGTCCTCCTCATCATCATCACCACCTTCGTCGGGTTTTGGACCTCCCTCAGCCCACATAAGCTCCTTATGTTGAGGAGAATCCATCTTCCCGTTCCCTCTCCGCAGCTTCTCGTTCCCGATCACCTCCGTCAAATAACTGTTCGGAAGCGGAAAGAGATAAATGCCACTCATCCCATGCAACTTGAAAAACCACCCGGACGTGTCATACGAGATCATCCTTGCAAGCTCCAACGTCCGTCTATCTACAAAGATGGACGTAGATACGGGTTGCTCTCCAATCAGAATGTTGAAGTGTTGGGCAATGGGAGTGACGAAAGCTCCTATCCCGATCTTTTGCCCCCCGAACAAGTATGCTTGGCTCTCCATATGATCGACGAGGTAAAGGGCTGCATTTTGTGAATGTCCTCGCAAAGAAGTCCAAATAAGATGAGCGTCGGTGGCAAGGAAGGTGCCGGAGTCATGACGGGAGTGAATGGTGCACGAGATCAGCCTATGGTAGTAGCGAATCGTGGGATTCCGAATTGAGGTGGCCTTTGCTTTCGCCGGGTTGTAGGATCTCGTTCTTTCCTCCTCAAAATCCACGAAGTGCGCCCACAAATCTTGCAAATCCGGATGATTGTTGCCAATATATTCACCACGCTTGTTTCCTCCAATGATATCGTTAAGTTGATCCATATCAAGCTCTCTCGGTTGACCACCAAGTTGGAAACGAATGACATGGGGCACTTGGTTCACTCGCTCCACTACCAACGTTGAGAGGAACTCCACCGTGAGAATGTGGTAGGTGAAGTGATTCCCTTGAAATATGTTGGTGAAGCCTCCTCGCTGCATCAATTGGGTGACCTCATTAGCTATCCCCATCGCTGCCACCGTCTCTTGATGTAGGAAACGACAGTGCTTGTGCTTGAGTTGCACAAGGTGGGACCATCTCCTCTTTGACTCCGCAGTCGTGAGCTTGAGTTTGAACGCCTTGGGCTCCAAACTTGAGGGCATCGACCTCGCCGGCGGTATTCTAGTCTCCGGGATAGTCTTGTCATTCTTCCATGACTCCTTTCCCTTGCTCGAAGAGGTGACCTTTTCTTTTCCTTTGCCTTTGCCCGAAGAGGTTGAAACGACATTCTTGCCCTTGTCTCGTGCCATTTTTTAGTACCTAAAAGTATCACAAATCAATACAAGGGATGCAAGAATAAAGCAATTTAAATCATCTTCCCCCAAACTTCAACCAAGCTCAATTCTCCCCCATTATCAACTCAATTTCATCACCAAATTATACAATCACCACAATACTCCTCCATAATCATGAACTTATAATCACACAATCTCAATCTCATGTATATAGATACCAACGAATCTTCAACAATTCATAGACAAATATAAAGACTCATTCGATTATCAATACACAATTATCTCCGCATTCATCCATGAATTCAATTCATACAAATAATTCAATGAATTCCATGAATCCAATCTATCATGCTCAATCTAATACCCAATCTATCAATTCAACAAATTTAACCATCAAAATTGAATTTTAATCGGTCAAGACATGCGAAATCATGTAAAAAAATCAAGAATTGATAACAAGAGAGCAAGAAATCGAGTACCTTTTGACGAATCGAAGAAAGAAATCGAGAGAATTTGTGTGTGCTTGAGAGAATTCGTGAGTTATGAGAGAATGGTATGTGAGTTGTGTGCAAAAGGTGTATTTAAAGGAGTAGATAAACCTGGTCAAAGTCGGAATGTGCGCCGTCAACGACCCTCTCGATCGACCTCTCGATCGAGAGACCTGTCGAGAGGTAGCTACTGGAATCTGAAATTTGACCTCTCGATCGACCTCTCGATCGAGAGAGGTGTCGAGAGGTGCTGTACTGTACGTTCTGACCTCCCCTCTCGATCGAAAACACGGGGGTCTCGATCGAGAGGCTTCACGTGACACACCTGGGAAATTAAAAATTCAAAACCTCTCGACCGACCTCTCGATCGAGAGAGGTGTCGAGAGACCCCTACTGTATGCCAAACTTTCACCTCTCGAACGACCTCTCGATCGAGAGAGGTGTCGAGAGGTCCTGCTCGATTTTGTTTTCTACACAACTTTTTAACATTCGTTAGTATATTAAGGGGTTCGACTCTAAAATACGAAATTTGACTCAAACCTACGAAAAATAAACTACCTAAGACTCTAAAACGTAAAACGAAACAAAATAAAAATGGGATACGAATATTGGGTTACCTCCCAACAAGTGCTACGTTTTACGTCTTTAGCCCGACGATACCTCGTTTCTACTTTGGGTCATCGAGGTAAGTGGCCGCTTTCTTAGGGAATAGAGGCATCGGCTTGAAGTAGTGCTTGAGGCGATGTCCATTCACTACGAATTTCTCACCGTCGTTCTTTAACACCTCGAATGCACCATTCTTCAAGTCCTTGTAAATGACGTACGGCCCCGACCACTTACTTTGCAATTTTCCTGGAAATAAACGAAGTCGAGAATTAAAAACAAGAACATCATCACCAATTTCAAACTTACGCTTTTTGATGCTCAAGTCGTGGAATCTTGCAGCTCGTTCCTTGTAGATCCTCGAATTTTCGAATGCTTCGTTTCTCCATTCATCAAGTTCCAACAAGTCGTCACATCTTTGGCCCATGGCTTCCTTGAACTCGAAGTTGATCTTTCTCGTCGCCCAATAAGCTTTATGCTCCAACTCCATTGGTAAATGGCAAGATTTGCCAAATAGCAATTGATATGGCGACCTCCCGATTGGTGTCTTGAAAGCCGTCCTATAGGCCCAAAGTGCATCATCCAAGTACTTCGCCCACTCCTTTTTGTTGGTGACGGTTTTCTCCAAGATTTGCTTGATCTCTCGATTAGCTAACTCGGCTTGACCGTTTGCTTGAGGGTGGTAGGGCGATGTGACCTTGTGCTTGACTCCGTATTTTGCAAGAAGCGATCCTAACCAACGATTGTTGAAGTGGCTCCCCCCATCACTAAGCAAAGCCCTCGGAGTTTGTTGGTCCCGGGAAAGAGTGATTGGTGTATGGGGGGGGGGGGGAATACACCAATAACCAACCTTTTGACTTTTTAAAGTTCAGGTCGATCTAAGGTCGAGTGTCAAGGTCGATCCTTATCAAAGACAGGTTGATCTATCAAGCTCGTTTGGGAACAAGCTTGATTTATCAAACTGTGCTTATGCGGAAGTTGGTGGAGGTTGATTTACTCTTTGAAAAATCTCAAGGCTGGTGAACAGTTGCAGGTTGATGCAATATGCAGGTTGATGCGATATGCAGGTTGATGCGATATGCAGGTTGATGCGATATGCAGGTTGATGCGATATGCAGGTTGATGCGATATGCAGGTTGATAATATAATGTAAGGGCGATAAATAAAGAGAGAGAGAGAGAGACACCGTGATTTAGCGTGGTTCGGAGAAACCCTCCTACATCCACGTCAGGTCGACTCAACCTGAGAATCCCTTTTCTTTTGGATCCACCTTCTCTCTTATTTATACTGACTGAGTATCAGTTTCATACACCTCTCTTATTTATACTGACTGAGTATCAGTTTCATACACTTTGCAACTAGCAAATACAACCAGCTTTACAACGGCCTCAACCTATCTAACTGATGGGGGAGGAGGTTGTTTGGAGTGCGAGCTTGATGCGGCAGTAAACGCTTCAAGCTTGCGGTGTTCTTCAATGGAGAAATTCTCTTTTCCAACACTTGGGAAATATCTAGGGTTTTCGAGTGTTGAATGGATAGAACTAGAGAGAGAATTTCTACAGCACTTTAGCTTTTGAATAATGAATTTCCCGTACAGTTCCATTGAAGTGGGAAGTCTTTATATAGGCATAGTTTGAAAACTAGCCGTTGGAGTCTGCGCTGACTTGGCAGCTGACGTGGCAACTAGCCGTTGGTGCTGACGTGGCAACTAGCCGTTGGAGCTTGCTGACGTGTCAACTAGCCGTTGGTGCTGACTCATCACTTCCCGTTGGGATTTGTCCTAGCTGGCATCTAACGTGGCAGCTTAGGTGGCAGGTTGACCCATGGAGGTAGGTCATCGGCCTGAGGTATCTTCCAGCATCTTGATGTCTTGAACTTGAAAACAAGCTGGAGTACCTAGAGAGCAGGTTGATACGGCATGCAGAACGGCCTGAATAACGGCCTTCCTGGAGAACGACCTTCCTGGAGAACGATCTTCCTGCCTGGAGAATGGCCTTCCTGAAGAACGACCTTCCTGGAGAACGGCCTTCCTGAAGAACGACCTTCCTGGAGAACGGCCTTCCTGAAGAACGACCTTCCTGGAGAACGATCTTCCTGGAGAACGGCCTTCCTAGAACAGTCTTAGCTTGTTAACTCTATCAACCTTAACTCCATAAAATGTAGAATAAGCCTAAGTGTGGTTTTGAGAAAACATCATCAAAATTAACTGCAAAGGGTTCCCAACAATTTCCCCCTTTTTGATGATGTCAAAACCAACACTTCACAAATGAGATTCCTAGAAAGATAAAGAATATTACAAGCTTGTTCTAACTACACAGTTAAAACAGTATACGGAATCAACATAATAAGGCAGATAATGAAAGCGGTAAATGCAGTTGATCTCTTAGATGTCTTCTTCTGTCCTTCCCCCTTTTTGGCATCATCAGAAAGGATTTGAACTATGGATCGAAGAGACGAGACCTCTTCCTTCAAGATCATTATATCAGCCTTCATGGCTTCTTGATTACCCATTTTTGTTCTTATTTCCTACAAAAGGTAGGCATTAATATATGCAATACTTGGAGCAATAAGTATTAATAATTGAAGAAATATTAGCATATTGAAGAAGTTAAAGAAAAGACAAAGGGTGATACAATCCCTTTGATTCCCCCTTTGTGAACTAGAGGTTGATAGCATCAAGGTTGATAGCATCAAGCTTGATAGCATCAAGGTTGATAGCATCAAGCTTGATAGTGTCAAGGCTGATCACGGTCAAGGTTGATAGCATCAAGGTTGACAGTGTCAAGGCTGATACCATCAAGGTTGATAGTGTCAAGGCTGATCACGACCTTGACTTGCATCGGCCTTGGTCAAGCATCGGCCTTGATCTGTGTCGGCCTTGCTTCGGGCTTACCATGCGACGGCCTTTGCCTTGCATGGGCCTTGATATGAAACGGTCTGGATTTTTTTGATATTGACCTCGTAGAAGTAGATATCGGCCTTTGTTCCCCCTCAACTGATGGATCATTTGGGCAAGTGTTCCCCCTCAATTTGAGGAACTTTATATAAGGTTGATTCAAATGTTGAACTGAATGTTGATCATCAAGGTTGATTATCAACCTTTTGACTGCGTATCGACCTTGGGGTCAATACAAGGGCAGCTAAGCAACGCACTTTTACCAATCGCCCTTCGAGTGCGCACTCCTTGGTTCGGGTTCCCAACAATGAGCTCCTACAGATGATTATCGTCCCATCATCTCCGTCGAGATATTTCTTCTTGAGAGAATTGGCTCGGGTTCATTGATTGGTTCATCGAACTCGGGGTGAGCAAAAGGTTAAGCGACATGCTGATTTGTTGATGGCCTTGGAATTCAAATGGCTTAACCTCTTGTGCCATAGCCAGCTCGTCTCGGAGTCAGTTTTCATGCCCAGGCAGGTCTCCCTTTTATCAGTCAATTTGACTGTAAAGTTTATCCTGCACTATTCCGGTAAGGAGTATTTCTCCTTCCTTATTTCTCACAAGACATTTGTTAGCGGTGAATTCTACTCGTTTACCATTCGAGCAGAATTGCGACACAGAGAATAAATTATGATTAAGATCTTCAACATAAGAGACATTATGGATAGAGGTTTTACCAACATTTAAGTCGCCCTGATCTCGAGTGCGGCCTTTAGAGTTGCTTTCGAATGTTACTTGAGGACCGACTCATTCTACATAATTTGATAGTAGCATCTTGTTACACATCATGTGCTTGGAGCATCCACTATCAACGATTCACACAGCTCCACGAGCTGTTTGGCTCCTTCTCTGAGCCTTCCCGACCTGCAATTAATTAAACCTAGCAACCCATTTGAGATTGGGTGCTACATCGGTTGCGGGAACGGCCTTTGGGACCCAAACTTGTTTCGCTGGTCTGCTTTTATTCGAGGCTGACAAGGCAGTGGCGGTCTTGGGCTTGGGAGCCTTCTTATGAGAGCGAGGATGTTGAGGTTGATAGAACGGCTCTTCATAATATCCAGGTTGATAAGGTTGATACTGCCTTCTTTGAAAATAAGGTTGCTGAGGTTGATAGCAGTAACAGCCTTGATAAGCAGGCTGATAGAAGACCTGAGGTTGGTAAGGCCGTGGATCATATCGGCCTTGATAATCCCTTTGTTGAGCACCCTGATCTTGAGGTTTTAAGGCAGGTCGACGCTGCTGCCTCTTTTGGACAGGTCGTGCCTCCTTCTTAGGAACAGGATGTTCCTTTTCAAGAAGGTTCTTCTTCCTATGCTGCTTTATGAGAATGGCCTGAGGCTGACGAGCTAGGTTCTTCAGCTTGACAACCTTGTCAGGCAGAGCTTGTTCCCGTGAGGCAGATGCCTGAGCTTGTTCTTCAAGCTCCTTCTCCCTTAAAGTCAACTTTTCAACCTTTGACTTTAGGGTTTCTATCTCCCTTTCCTTTTCTTCATTGTAGGGTGATACTCTTTCTTCTAATGCCAGCTTGAGTTTTTCATTTTGATCCATTAGCTCGGCATTATCTTCAACGACCTCCTTGAATAACTCAGCGAGTTCGGCATATTCCTTCAGTTGCTTCTTGACCTCTTCCAGGGACACGGCCTTGGATAGGTCTTTATCTTCCTCATCTGCACTTTCATTGTCAGATAAAGAAAATTGAAGGAGTTGAGCAACTACCTGAGGTTGTTCGTCGGTGGGAGGGAGTTCTCCGACGAAGCACTCTTCTTCATCATCACTCGACGAGCTGTCGGAGAAATGAGCTTTTGTTGCTTCTTCTTCGGAACATAGGCTGATAGTCTTAAGGGTATCCCACATTTCTTTTGCAGTGTCAAGATTGCGAATTTTGGCAAGGTAGACGTCATTAACAGTGCTAGAAATGAGACCCATAGCATAGCTATCAAGACTTGCCTCTATTCTTTCCTCCGTTGTAAAATCACGGGGACTTTTGAGCTTTTTGACATAAGTGACTTTTCCTGGATCAGTCCCTTCGATTTCGGGAGTGGCTTCATAGATTCGTGTTGGACCATTCTCGATCACATCCCACATTAGAATGTGATGCGCTTGAAGACACATCCTTATCCGGAAGCTCCAATCTTCATATCCTTGGACTGAGAAGTCTTCACATAACCTGAGAAGAGAAGCTTCCATTGCAAAAAAAAAATGATATGCGTGTATGAAAAGATTTTTCAAAATAGGATCGGTTCAAAATGACCAAAAGCTTTATAAAAACTTTTAGTATGCAAAGCAGCGGTCAAAAGAACCACTGCTCTGATACCACTTGTTGGTCCCGGGAAAGAGTGATTGGTGTATGGGGGGGGGGAATACACCAATAACCAACCTTTTGACTTTTTAAAGTTCAGGTCGATCTAAGGTCGAGTGTCAAGGTCGATCCTTATCAAAGACAGGTTGATCTATCAAGCTCGTTTGGGAACAAGCTTGATTTATCAAACTGTGCTTATGCGGAAGTTGGTGGAGGTTGATTTACTCTTTGAAAAATCTCAAGGCTGGTGAACAGTTGCAGGTTGATGCAATATGCAGGTTGATGCGATATGCAGGTTGATGCGATATGCAGGTTGATGCGATATGCAGGTTGATGCGATATGCAGGTTGATGCGATATGCAGGTTGATAATATAATGTAAGGGCGATAAATAAAGAGAGAGAGAGAGAGACACCGTGATTTAGCGTGGTTCGGAGAAACCCTCCTACATCCACGTCAGGTCGACTCAACCTGAGAATCCCTTTTCTTTTGGATCCACCTTCTCTCTTATTTATACTGACTGAGTATCAGTTTCATACACCTCTCTTATTTATACTGACTGAGTATCAGTTTCATACACTTTGCAACTAGCAAATACAACCAGCTTTACAACGGCCTCAACCTATCTAACTGATGGGGGAGGAGGTTGTTTGGAGTGCGAGCTTGATGCGGCAGTAAACGCTTCAAGCTTGCGGTGTTCTTCAATGGAGAAATTCTCTTTTCCAACACTTGGGAAATATCTAGGGTTTTCGAGTGTTGAATGGATAGAACTAGAGAGAGAATTTCTACAGCACTTTAGCTTTTGAATAATGAATTTCCCGTACAGTTCCATTGAAGTGGGAAGTCTTTATATAGGCATAGTTTGAAAACTAGCCGTTGGAGTCTGCGCTGACTTGGCAGCTGACGTGGCAACTAGCCGTTGGTGCTGACGTGGCAACTAGCCGTTGGAGCTTGCTGACGTGTCAACTAGCCGTTGGTGCTGACTCATCACTTCCCGTTGGGATTTGTCCTAGCTGGCATCTGACGTGGCAGCTTAGGTGGCAGGTTGACCCATGGAGGTAGGTCATCGGCCTGAGGTATCTTCCAGCATCTTGATGTCTTGAACTTGAAAACAAGCTGGAGTACCTAGAGAGCAGGTTGATACGGCATGCAGAACGGCCTGAATAACGGCCTTCCTGGAGAACGACCTTCCTGGAGAACGATCTTCCTGCCTGGAGAATGGCCTTCCTGAAGAACGACCTTCCTGGAGAACGGCCTTCCTGAAGAACGACCTTCCTGGAGAACGGCCTTCCTGAAGAACGACCTTCCTGGAGAACGATCTTCCTGGAGAACGGCCTTCCTAGAACAGTCTTAGCTTGTTAACTCTATCAACCTTAACTCCATAAAATGTAGAATAAGCCTAAGTGTGGTTTTGAGAAAACATCATCAAAATTAACTGCAAAGGGTTCCCAACAGAGTTCCAAACCGAGTCAAAATATTTCGCTGGAGGAATTTGATCACCACCTTCGAATCGTTGGTTGTAGTCGGAATGGCCTCGACCCATCTAGAAACATATTCCACCGCAAGTAGAATGTAGGAGAACCCTTGAGACTTGGGAAAAGGACCCATGAAATCAATCCCCCAAACATCGAAGAGCTCCACTTCCATGATAGTTCGTTGCGGCATCTCGTCCCTCTTCGTGATATTCCCCATCCTTTGGCATCGATCACATGACTTGATGAACTCATGGCAATCCTTGTAGATCGACGGCCAATAGAAACCACTATGAAAGATCTTGAGGGCGGTCCTATTCGCTGCAAAGTGTCCCCCATTCGGAGCGCTATGGCAATCTTCGATGATCTTCTTCCATTCCGATTGTCGAACACATCGCCTTATGACTCCATCGGCACACCTCCTATACAAGTATGGATCATCCCAATAATAGAACTTACAATCGTGGAGGAACTTCTTCTTTTGGTGAGACGATAGATCCTTGGGCACATGGTGGATCACCAAATAGTTGACGATGTCGGCGAACCAAGGTATCAAATCGTCCATCTGAAAAATCTGCTCATCGGGGAAGCTCTCCTTGATTGCAATTTTTGAATCCTCTCCTTCCACGGGCTGCTCGAGTCTCGAGAGATGGTCGGCCACCACGTTCTCGCATCCTTTCCTATCCTTGATCTCCATGTCGAACTCTTGAAGAAGCAAAATCCAGCGAACTAACCTTGGCTTCGAGTCCTTCTTGTTGAATAAATAGCGAATGGCGGCATGGTCGGTGTGCACAATCGTGTGAGATCCCACCAAATAGGGCCTAAACTTATCAAAAGCGTAGACCACAGCAAGTAACTCCTTCTCCGTGGTGGTGTAATTCCTTTGAGCCGAGTCCAACGTCTTACTAGCATAGTAGATCACTCGGAATAGCTTCTCCCTTTTCTGCCCCAAAACTGCTCCTACCGCCCAATCGCTTGCATCGCACATGAGCTCGAACGGGGCACTCCAATCCGGTGACACCAAGACGGGAGTAGAGATAAGCGCCTTCTTCAATGTCTCGAAGGCTTCCAAGCACTCATTATCGAACACAAACTTGACGTCTTTCTCGAGCAATCCACATAACGGCTTCGTGATCTTTGAGAAATCCTTGATGAATCTCCTATAGAAGCCGGCATGTCCTAGAAAACTTCTCACCGATTTGACATTGGTTGGTGGTGGCAACTTCTCGATGGCTACAACTTTGGCTCGATCCACCTCCAATCCATATGAAGACACCTTGTGACCTAGTACAACTCCTTCTTGAACCATGAAGTGGCACTTCTCCCAATTGAGAACGAGGTTCGTCTCTTCGCACCTTTGAAGCACCGTGGCGAGATTCTCCAAACATTGATCAAAAGAAGGACCAAAGACTGAAAAATCATCCATAAACACCTCCATGATATTCTCAATCAATCCGTGGAAGATGGCCATCATGCACCTTTGGAAAGTGGCCGGTGCATTGCATAATCCGAACGGCATCCTCCGATACGCGAAAACACCATATGGGCATGTAAATGCCGTCTTGTGTTGGTCCTCCGGAGCGATGGCGATTTGATTGTAGCCGGAGTATCCGTCGAGGAAGCAATAATACTCATGGCCGGCTAGACGATCGAGCATTTGATCTACGAACGGGAGGGGAAAGTGATCCTTCCTTGTTGCTGCGTTGAGAAGACGATAATCAATGCACACTCGCCATCCCGTGACGAGCCTTGTCGCGATCAGCTCTCCTTTCTCGTCGTTGATGACCGTCATGCCTCCTTTCTTTGACACCACTTGAGTAGGGCTCACCCACTCACTATCCGAAATAGCATCAGCACCTCCTTCCTCACAACTTCTTGCATGGCTGGGTTCAATCGTCTTTGGGGTTGGACTCTTGGGCGATGGCCTTCCTCGAGCAAGATCCTATGCATGCAAATCGTAGGACTTATACCTTTGATGTCGGCAATCGTCCATCCAATTGCAGATTTGTGCTCCCTTAACACCCTCAATAGCTTGTCCGTGTTTGCCTCCGTGAGATGAGAAGATACGATCACCGGGTACGTCTCTTCTTCTCCTAAGAACTTGTACTTGAGGTGCTCGGGTAATGGCTTCAATTCCACCTTAGGGGCTGCATCCTTCTTCTCTTCCTCTTCGAAAAATCCGTCGTCCACCTTCTTGTTGATGTCGAGATATGAAACCTCCTTGTGGTGACTCGATGGTCGATTAGCCTCCAACTGATTGAGATATTCGAGAATCTCGTCGCAAGCTTCATCCAACTCCTCGTAGGCATAGAGAGAATTCAAAATACAATGGTTAAGTGCCTCCTCCGAAGTAGGTGGTGTCAATGTCTCGATGGAGAAGATATCCTCACGTTGATCGTCGGGTCTCTTCATAGCTTCGTAGATAGAAATTTTCAGTTCCTCCCTGTTGACTCGAAATGTGAGGTCTCCATCTTGCACATTGATCAACGCTCTCCCCGTTGCTAAGAATGGTCGCCCCAAGATCAATGGTTGATTTGTGTCCTCGGGCATATCCAAGACTACAAAATCTGCCGGAAAGACGAGGTTGTGCTCTTGAACGAGAACGTCCTCCACTATCCCCCTTGGATAAGAAACTGATCGGTCCGCCATAAGTAGAGAGATGGTGGTTGGCTTCATCTTCCCGATCTTGAGCCGGTTGAATATAGGGAGAGGCATCAAATTTATGCTAGCACCAAGATCGCATAGCACGTTTTGGAAGATTTGATCACCAATTTTGCACGACAACGTGAATCTCCCGGGATCCTTTTGCTTCAATGGTAGCTTCCATTGGATCACCGCGCTGCACTCCTCCGTGAGATTGATCGTCTCGAACTTCCCCCACTTCTTCTTTCCCGAAACCGCATCCTTGATGAACTTCATATGGTTGGGCATGTCTCGGAGAGCATCGAGAAGTGGTATGTTGATGTTGACCTTTTGTAGTATCTCCATGAAGCGTTGATACTTCTCGTCTTGCTTTGTCTTGGTCAATCGTTGCGGGAAGGGGGCCTTCGGAGTGTAAGTCGGGAGTTGGTGCGGCTGCTGGGCCTCTCGACCGACCTCTCGATCGAGAGAGGTGTCGAGAGGTCCCTTCTGACTTCGGTTTGTGACCTCTCGATCGACCTCTCGATCGAGAGAGGTATCGAGAGGCTCCATTTGAATCTCCTCGTCGTAGACCTCTCATCCTCCTCTCGATCGAGAGGGGTGTCGAGAGGTGGTTGCTGACTTCCAGTATGGACCTCTCGATCGACCTCTCGATCGAGAGAGGTGTCGAGAGGCCCTCGCCTCGGCTCTTGGATCCTCGTTTCCTCGAGCACCACATTCTTGAAGTGCCCGACTCCTTTCTTCTCAGCTTCCAAGGATGGATTTGTGTACGTAGTGCCGCTCCGAAGCTCAATGGCATGAACATGATGGTTGTTCTTCGGGTTTTGCTCCGTGTTACTTGGGAATTGGCCGGGCTTATGGACTCCTCCTTGAGCGTTGGCTATTTTTGACTCATTTGCGTCTCCAACATTTGCATTTGTTTGGTCAACGCATTGATGCTACTCGCCAAGTTGTTGGTTGATGTACTTTGAGTGAGCTCCAACGTCCTCAACTTTGCATCTTGTTGTGTCATCCTCATCTCCGATTGAGCCATATATTGCCGAATCAAATCATCGGTTGACAATTCCTTCTTGGGCTCTTGGATGACTCCGTTCTCAATATGGAAGCCGGGAGGTGGTTGCAATGCGTTGCTTGGATTGGCATAGGAGAAGTTCGGATGATTTCGGTTGTTGGGAACATATGGTTTCTTGTACCCTCCTTGGTAGTTCGAACCTCCTTGTCCTCCTTGCCCTCCTTGCCACTTGTTTCCTTGATTCGGTTGCCACTTGCCCCCTTGTTGCACAAAATTGGCATCTTCCTCTTCGGTTGGGTTTGCTTGATCATCCGTGATAGCATCGCACCGAAGTACTCCTTTCTTGATAGAATCCAACTCATTTGCTGTTTTTGTATACTTCTCCATCAAGTCCTCGTAAGCATCGATCCCAATGTTGGCAACTCTCCTTCTTCCAAGCCGTCGATCGGTAGCCTCTTCATAGCTCGAATTTACGGTTAGCTCAATAATCTCCATAGCCACTTCATACTCATTGTTCAAGAATCCTCCCTTCGAAGCGTAATCGAGCTCCTTCCTACACAACTTGTTCAAACCACGATAGAAGCACGTGATTTGATCCTCCTTACTAATCCCATGATTCGGGCATGCTCGAAGTAACTTCTTGAACCTCCCCCACGCCTCATAAAAGTGTTCATCCTCATATTGTTGAAATTGGTTGATCTCATTGATAAGCTTTTGAGCCCTCGAAGGTGGGAAGAACTTGTTGAGAAACTTTGTGCACATCTCTGCCCAAGTAGTGACCTCCTTCTTGTCCAATCCATCCAACCACTCTCTTGCATCGTCCTTGAGAGACCACACGAAGAGACTAAGCTTGAGGTAGTCCAAAGATACTCCATTGGCCTTGTATGTAGCACATATGTCCAGAAATTGCTTCAAGTGCGCGTTGGGATCCTCCGCCGGTGATCCTCCGTATTGATTGTTTTGCACCATGTTGATGAGGGACGTCTTGAACTCGTAGTTGTTAGCTTCCGTGGTCCCCCATCCTCCTTGCTGAAATTGGTCCACGACCGGTTTGAACCGATCGTTCAAAGTCCTCCTCACTTGATCCGCCATTGAATCGAAACTCCTTGGTGAATCGGTGGTGAAGATTGGGGTGTATCGATCTTGTTTGCCTCCTTCTCTCGCCTCAACGCCCTTAGAGAGCGCTCTAACTCCAAGTCTATAGGAATAGGTTGTATCCCCTTAGACCTTGTGGTCATGCACTACCTAAAACCAAAGAAGAGAAAAGAAAAACGTGAGATCAATAAACCGAAAACAGAAAATAAAAGTGCCTAAATCACCTATTAATTCTATTTCAAAATATGTGTATGAAATCTAATCAATCCCCGGCAACGGCGCCAAAATTTGATCGCACTATTTCTACCACACAAAATAGGTGTAATATAATGAAGCACGAGTATCGTATCCACAGGGACTGACAAGTCGAAAACACACACAATACCTCTACTTAAGAACAAATGTGATGTCTAGGCTTTTAAGGGTTTAGTGAATGTGGTATTTATACTAGGAAAATAATAAAAAGACTCAATTAAATCAAATAAGGAAACAAAGTGTGCAGGAAAATAATTAGTCAAAATTAAACAACTTAAGGCACAAGCAATTAAATAAATAAGGAAAGTGAACAAATAAGGAAAAGTGTTGATTCTAGGGAAGCCTACCTAATCAAAAATATGCAAATAATTAATGAATACAATTAACCACTTTAATCCAATCTAAATGTGATACATGCAAATATAACTTACACCCTAATTAAAGCAATGCAAGTAGTCACCCAACGAGATCCTAATATTCTTTCGAATTGTAAGAATCGAATCAAGTGCAAAATAGAACAAGTACCAATAATATAATCAACTAGGTTCAACTAAGACACCAAATCAATTATATATGAACATATAATAATTCAATTATCAATCAAGAAAATCAAACTATTATATCATGCTTTCATGAGATCGATTATGCAATTATCCAATTAAGGCATAAACACATAATTATGCATACACAATTAATGGCCAGTTAACCATGCATGAGAATAAGCACCATGAAACATGCATCTAGATTGGAAGGCTAATTGTAAACAAAAACACTTACATAAATTCAATTAGGCATTCAATCCCTAAAATCAACTAAAGAATTTAGCTAGACATAATTAAAGTAGACATAAACACAAAAGATTGAAAGAACATAATTAAAAAGTAAGAGTAAGAAAAACTTGGAATTGAATCTTGAACACGAAGAACTTCGAAACTTGAATCTTGAATAAACTTGAAAAGCTCCAATGTTGAATACAAAACTCTAAAGTAAAAATATGCTAGAAAGTATGTAAAATAATAAGGTGTTTGCTAGGTTAGGGTTTTACAATGCTAGACTAGGAGTATATATAGGAGAAATTTACATAAGGAAAGCCTAAACCAAAAAGGAGTCATAATTAAAAAAGGAGAAAAATTCTCGGCTGGGCACCTCTCGACAGACCTCTCGATCGAGAGGTCGATCGAGAGGGTACAATCTCTGCTCTCGATCGAAAGCTGCGGCAGAAGGTACCTCTCGACACCTCTCTCGATCGAGAGGTCGATCGAGAGGCCTTCACTCGAACTCAAATCTTGGATTTTCAGCTTCGATCTTCACGCCTTTTCTCGTCTCGGGGTTTTATCATCGATTTATCATCAATTTATGCCTGAAAACACAGAAAAACACCTACAAGCATAATATTGTCCCATATACTAAAAACCATATAAAACATAGACAATACTATAAAATTGAGACACAAAATCGACTCTTTTTGGCTATGAAAACAAGGTAAATTTCACCTATATCAAGAACCCCCCAAAAGCCCTATTTAATAGGCAACACCCTCGTAAGCCCTATTCAATAGGCAAAACCCTGAAAAGAAAGCCCTATCTAATAGGTAACATTCTCGTAAGCCCAACACAGTAGGCAGAACCCTCAAAAAGCCCTACAGAGTTAGGCACTATACAAAAATCCCTACATAGTTAGGCACCATACATTAAGCCCTATGGAAATAGGCACCATACATTTAAGCCCTATGAAAATAGGCACCATGCATTAAGCCCTATGAAAATAGGCACCACCCATCAAGCCTGATACAAGCAGGCACTACCCCTTAAGCCTTGCATGAGCAGGCAACATCTACAAAAGCTTGTACAAATGACTCCTAATCGTAAAAGATCTGTTAGAAATAAACAGCATCTGTTTAAGCCTCAGTTTAAAGGCATCTGGAACTAACGCTCTAAAAATCTTCCAACATTTGCAGAACCTTGCAAAGATGAATATTAGCTCAAATGCTGCTTCAAAAGAAGCTTGCCAAGCTCCCGGAAACTCAGAAAACTCTCTATCCGGGAATAGAGGAAAGAAAACTGTAGCGACCGAAGCTAGTGTCAACGCGGAAGCTCATTTTTCCCCAACCATGCTCCTCCAGATGAAAGCGCTCATAGAGGGCGCGGTCGAAGAGGCCGTCGAAAAAAGACTCCATGTTCTGGGAATGAACTCCAAAAGCGCAAATCCTTCGGGTGAAACCCAAGAAGGCGGGGGGAGTAAAAGCACCCCCCCCTAGTGCACAAGCAGAAGCCTGTAACCCCAAGCATAGCCCGAGAACTGGCTACCACACTGCCATCAATAATGGCAGGACAAGAGGAGGGATTCTCCACTGACTGGGAATCCCCGGATGAGGAAGATCCTGAGGAACATGAAGGCAACTTCGACGAGGACATTGACAATGCATGGGCCAAGAAATATGCCCAGCAATAGGTGCAAATGAAGCTCCTGGTAAAAGAAGTAGAGAAGCTGAAAAAGCAGAAGCAAGCCCCAGAGAGGACCGCGATAGAAATAGAAGCAAGCGAAGGAGGAATTCGCTATGCAAATGAAGAAAGGAACCTAAAGCATGTTCCAGCTCAAAAAAGTGGAGGACACAAGTCAGAACTTTTCTCCGTATATATCGACAAGAACAGGTTGCTCTCAGTAGATATCCAAACAGATCATGTCCCTAACAACTTCAAGACAATTTCCTGCGAGTATCAGGGGAAAGGTGACCCCGAAGAGCATTTGATGAAATTCGAAAGCTTATGCCTTCTCCACCAGTATTCAAAAGGCATCAAGTGTAGTGTATACCTCACAACTTTGTCTGGAACTGCTCAACACTGGTTCAAGCAGTTACCAAGAGCTTCTTTTCACTCCTTCCTGGATCTGAGGGAAGTTTTCCTACAACAGTTTGTCAGCGCTAAAAGGACCACTCGAAACTCCTTGCACTTGACGACTATTAAGCAAGGTGCCAATGAAAGTATGAGGGACTATATGACGCGTTTCAATGAGGCCGTCCTAGAAATCCCGGGAGTGGAGCCGAAGTTGAAAGTGCATGCTTGTGTAGATGGATTAAAGCCGGGGAAATTTTTCGCCTCTCTCATTAAGAAAGAAGCTACTTCTTTCGAAGAACTGCTGACAAGAGTCCAAAAATATATCCATATGGAAGAGGCTCTGAGCAGCAAGAGGGCTGAACTTGCTTCTCCAAAAGAAAAAAGACCCGAAGAAAGGAAAAGGCCGGCTCCAGATGCTAAGAAAGCTGATAAGAATGAGCGATTCTTGAGATCCTTTACTCCGCTCACCAATCAACCTGTTGATCTGTTGGAAGTAGTCATGAGAAAGCCTGGGGTTCAGGTCCCCATGGGACACAGGCAGCCGCCTAGGAACCCGCCCTCTGAAAAATTCTGCAAATTCCACAATGACTTTGGTCACATGACGAACGACTGTAGAAATATGAGAATCGCTATCGAAAAATTGATCCAAGAAGGGAAACTCTTGGAATATGTCAAGAGAGAGACGGAAGAAAACAAAAAGCGCAAAGAAGCCCATGAAAAAACACCCGATGTTAGGCAGGGGTCAGAACCCAAAGGCGTCATAAAAATGATATATGGAGGACCGACCGTAGGGGACTCCAACAGGAACAGAAAAGCATCTGCTAGAGAATTGCACATGCATGAGAGACATGAGGTCTGGAGAGCCGAAAAGGGCTTACCTGACCCAGAGATCTCGTTTGGACCAGAAGATAATCGAAATGTGATCCATCCGCATGATGATGCACTAGTCATCATGGTGGAAGTAGAAAGATACCAAGTCCAAAGGGTCTTCGTAGATACAGGAGCTGCGGTTAACGTAATCTTTAAAAGTTGTTTCAACCAAATGAGCCCCCAGAAGCCCCTAAATGGTGTGGCCACGGCTTTGCACGGCTTCTCAGGAGATCCGGTAATGTCATTGGGCTCAATTGATCTAATGCTCACTCTAGGTGAAGGGCTCATGCGGGTGTCAAAACCAGTCACTTTTTTGGTGGTGCGACAAAGATCTTCTTACAACATTATCTTGGGGAGAACCGCATTGAATCCATTCCAAGCTGTGGTTTCTACTTATCACTTGATGATGAAGTTCGCGGTAGGGAGCCGAGTAGGACAAGTGTCTGGGGATCAGGCAATTTCGCGAAAATGCTATATCCAGTCAGTACAGGCGGGAGAAGCAAAGAAAAGACCAATGACAGAACTGGCCAATGCCAGCAGCAATAGGGAGTCTGATAAAAAGAAGCTTAAAGAAACAGATGCTGTGGAAGGCGATCAAGACCCCCTCATTGCAATGGAACAATTAATGATTGCAGATGACGATCCTGAAAAATATGAAAAGACTACCCTAAAGGGGGAAAAAGCTAAAGAGAACAAGCTCATGGAAGAAATAGACAACAGCGGGATAGTGACGCCAGTTCCAAACACTGACCCCTCGGCAGAACCTATTGAAAACTCGAATCAGCAATCAATCAACCAAGATGATGAAGGTAAGGAGCCTGGAGCTGAAGTAGTTAACATGGGCAGTACCCCAACTGCGAAAGGAAGTTGGGGAGCCTTAATAGCCAAAGGCAGGGCAAAAGTTAGAGAGGCAACTGAAGTTCCGGCCCTGGAAAATATCAAAGAAGCCAGGGGCGAAAGCAAGAGAAGCATTGCTAAAACCGAGGAAAATTAGACATATCATTCCAAGAAGACAGAGCTAGTTACACTCCTTTATCTGTATTATTTTTCTTATTTTCTCCAGTCAATGCGTAGGAAAGAACAAACTATATTTTTGGTTTTAAATGATCGTTTTATAGATGACATCATGAAGGAGATATAATTCCTTCGGTTCCTTATACCTCACCTGGGGTGGGGGGGGGGGGGGGGGGGAGTAAGGGATACCCTATATCCCGGCACCTATATTTAATTATCTTAAAATGCTTTGTTTCAACAAAATGCTTCGTTGCAGCAATCAGTATCAAGAGAAATATGGCAGGAAGAAACGAGACGAAGAGTCATATAAGCATAAAAACAGAGGCATGCTAAAAGCAAGGCCTTAGAGAGCACCTAGCCGAGGAAAGAAAAAAGTAATATTGTTTGGTGCCCCACCGGCACGATCACAGGGCCATAAAAAAGCACCCCATCAGAAATACAAAAAAGTAAATTGTTTTGAAATATCCAACCAAATACAACATGATTAAAGAGAGGGATCGGAAGCGGAAGCAGAATCCTCAGAGCTGAAGGAATGAGAGGATGAAGCCTGGTCCCCAGAAGTGGGAGAGGCCATAGCCGTGGGCACAGGGAGTTCACCCTTGGATTGATCTATCGAAGTCCCCAGGACATCTCTCCCTCCTGTGCCGCCCGCCGCTGCCATCGGAGTAAGGGCAGAGGAAGTAGCCTCCCCGCTAGCAGATAGACCTAGAGCATTTTTCTCTCTCAGCTCCTAGCAAAGAAAATGAGTTGCTAAATAAAAAAATGATAAACAATAAATAAACAAGCTTTACCGTAAAAAAGAAAGAAAGGAGAAACCATAAGAAAAAGAGAAGGCACCTCGCCCAAGTCCTTTTGCATGGACCTCATAACTATAGTGTTAAGAGGAAAGAGAGGAAATGGGGGAGCATCCCAGGAAGGGAGGTTCTTCGAGGATTCAGCAAGTTGGCGAAGGACCTGAGACGCTTCTCTCAATACAGGCATGAACCAGGGCTCCTTAGTAGACAGAAGGTGACTCCTCTTAAGGGACTCAAGTTCTGTCTCAAACATCCTCACTACAGGCCTCGCGTTGATAGCAGCCGCCTGCTCTGGGAGACCCAGCTGTTGGCAGCATTCGAAAATAGCAGCAGCAGTCCATTCAGTGAGAGGATCGATCATCCGAAGCCAGAAATTGCGCGTATGAAGATATGCCTCTGGCAGATGCTTTATCAGGGAATCCAAGATGGCTTAACCATAAGGGGTCATTAGCAAGTTAGCCTTGCAATCCCGAATTCCCGAGGAAGTACCCTGGTTCAATCCCACCCTCCTCCCTTGAGTAAAAGAGGAGGCTTGAGCACGCTCCAGTTCCCGTTCATGAGCAAGCGACAATTGTTTTACCTCTGCTGTATAAGCCTCCTGCAGTTGCATCACCCGGTCTAATGAAGCCTTTAGAGCCCACTCAAGCTCCCCCACTCGTTCAGAAAGAGAAAGTACGCGCTGCCCGAGGGCAGAGCAGTGCTTCTCTCTATCTCGAAGAAATCCCCAGAGTTGATGAACTTCAACCTGGAGTTGCTCCCTGCTCTTTTCGAATTGAGAGAGATGCTCTCGCAGTTGTTCTAGACTCAATGACTGGGCATAAGAGGGGCCCTCCAAGACTTTACCTTTCTTCGCAGCTAGAAAAGAAGAAAAGTCGCTTTTCCTTTTAGGAGAAGAATAAGGAAGCTCTGGGTCAGCAAGAGAAGGGGTGTAAGCATCTACATCAATGAAAACAAGGAGAGATGAAGTTGGCTGGCTAGAGGCAGTCGGAGGTGGAAAGAAAGGTTTCATGCGAGGCATAATAATTGCTCTCCCGGGGACTCTCCCCAAAGGAAATATGACTTGCAGGCTCCACAGTCGCCTGAGCGGGTTCACCACTCGCCGAGGAAACAAGGGTAGGGTCACTGGCTTTCGCCTGTTCCACCTTTTTCAACAGTTTCTCGCGAATTTTCTACCCTAGGTTTTGTTTGGTAGCATCCATAACTGCAAAAAATAAAAATACACAGACAAAATACGGATAAACAAAAAGGAAGGCAAAGATTTTAAATCTTCTTCTTAAGAGAATGTCAAACAAATCTGAGCAAGTCTAATCTCAAGAAATCTCCGGAACTACCAGCCGGTTCTAACATTGAAGCCCCTGTTACATTCTCACAAAAACTAAACCTATAATTGAGAAAGCCGAAACCGATGGTATCCCTTGCAAAATACATAGAAGAAAGCAAGAGGGAAACATAGGGTTTCTTAACTTTAAAACCCTTGAAAAATAGTCCACAGAAAGGTAGAAGAGGATGATGGGATAATAAACCAAATACCTGAAAGAGGAGGAGAATGGAATAATCGCTGGAAACGCGAGGCAAGTCGGAAAGACAAGAGTATTGCTATTTTCTCTGAGACGCAATATGGAAAATGAAGGGGAGAAGGAGAAAAATGAAGAAGTTAAAAAGTTAAGGGAAAAGAGAGTGAAGTGTACCCCACTCAATGCTCCATGTCGGCCTGTACAAAGGAGGCGACGCATTTTCGCTTATAAATAATAATGATTTTTTTAAAAAAGAGAGAGAGAGAGAGAGAGAGAGAGAGAGAGAGAGAGAGAGAGAGAGAGAGAGAGAGAGAGCAACAATAACAACACACCTTTTGGAACACTTCTCCTATAATAAATAGTTACTTCTGTCACATCCCCGCCCTAAGAGGGAAGGCAATGATGAGTAAAGAAAATAGGCACAACTTTTTATCCTCGGGAAATCAACCGTTGCACTAATCTTCTATACGACAAGACATTTACAGCATCAGCAAAGAAGCAGTTTCCCGCCAAAGCATCTAGCAGAAGCTAACAGCATTTGCTTCTGGACCTTGGGGGGGGGGGGGTAGCTGATAGCGACTAATATCAGCCTTGCCACATGGCGTCTTTTAATAATGACTGGATCTGTGGATCAGATGCCTCAGGTGCCATCCTCGGGGCAGATGCCTTGTCCAGTGCAGGAGCTATAAAGTTTTAAGCAGATCCTGGCTTATGCAGAGGCTATCCTAGATCCATCGCCATCTGCTTACGCCTAGGATCTGCCGGTCAAGCAGCTGGCATGACTCTACGTACCTTAGGGTGAGGACCACTAAATTAATGATGGGAGAATCTTGTCTCCCTGAAAATTCCTTTCCTGTCCTTCCTACGTATGCACACTTACCTTTTCGTCCTTTCCCTTATCTATAAATAGTGGGTGATCTCACCTTTCTAAGGAACTCAACTTTTACACACACTATTCCATTCACGCTCTGCTTAACACTCTTGCAAGCTAAGAACGATCGGAATCCTCCTTCAAGGGTTCTCTTTTCTCATCACTTCCATCCTCAGTTCATCGGAAAAAAGGGACATCCCTAACAGCTCAAACCGAAGGTATAATTCTCGTTGCTAAGAGAGGACGAAGCATGAAGGCGCCTTGCGTTCTCTTCTTCGCTCTCTTCTTTCTCCCTTGTTTTTCCGCCCAAACTAGCTCTACGCTCTATGGATTTAGCTGATTTTATGGTTGAAAACACCCTTTGCTTAATGTTTGTCTCAATTCTCTCTTTTATGTTCAAAACGAGATGCTCTGTGAAGAATGAGTTGTTAAGGCTAATAAATCGCATGAATCTCTTACTTATCGCTGTTTGTAATCCTTTATACATGAATACTCTTTATAAACTCGATGAATAATCATATAATTATTGTAGATCTTCAACCTGGATCTATCAGTCCTTATGTCATTACAAAGATCATTCGATGGGTCAATATTTCACAGGAGCATAATGGTGCACCTTGCCCGTTGTTTATTTTAATAAACAGAAAATGTCAAAGAGAGTCACTTTGCCAATAGTAATAAAAACAAAATGTCAATATAAAGTCTCTCGTTGTTTGTGTTTTTAAGAAAATAGGTTTTAAAAGGAATATTTTGATGATAGGTGCATATGTATCCCATTGAAATTCGATACGGATCACTTTATAACGTTATTTTAAAGTAAAATATAAATGAAAAATATTAAAATATGTCAAGCCACCCGTTATTTTAATAAAAAGAAAATGTCGTTATATCAAAATAAGTTAAGATGTCCGTTTTGAACCACCACGTTAATCGACATGTATACGTATCAACTCCTACATCCGCCATTCTTATTTATCTAAAATACATACATTTGTAAATATTAATTATATAAATACTATGATAATGAAAAATATTAAAATATGTCAAACCATCGTTGTTTATTCTAATAAAAAAAAATGTCGTTATATCAAAATAAGTTAAGATGTCCGTTTCGAACCACCACGTTGATTGACATGCATACGTGTCAATTCCTACATCAATCATTCTTATTTATGTAAAATACATATATTTGTAAATATTAATTATATAAAATACTAAGATTTTATTTTAATGATCTCACACATATCTATCTTATATTTAGTTTTATATTGTATACTACTATATATTAAAAAGTTCCAAAGTGAGGTGAATGAAAATAACTCACTATCATATTTAGGAAATAAATAAAGTAATGTAATAATAAATAGATAAATAAATAAATAAAATTATTTAATATATACGTTTACATATATCTCTATTTATTTTCATATTATATTTCTTTAGTATTCAATTCATACATGAATTTGAATTCTATTTATAATATATTATTATATCCATAATGTATTATATATACACTCTTTGTCTTTGACACACATCAAACAAAACAACTCATGCACACCTAAATTATTTCATTGCTTTCAAAAAATCAATATATATAATCAGAAACGCTCATCTGCCCGCTATAGACACTGATAGGGACTAATATCAGCCATATTCCATAAATAAACCAAATTAATGGAGAAGCGCACCTTCCTTGACCTTAGAATATAGTTTCTAGAAACTATATATATAGTATACTAGGTGCCATGATAAATACAGAAATCTTACTGAAAAGGAATTGAGTGATAGGCCCTAGGTGACATAAGCCTTATCATCGTTATTAAGAGAAATTGATATTCATTCCAATAGAGATCAATAGAAGCTATCCCGCACAACAGTGTATTATCAAAGAGATTCCATGAGCATCAGATGCTCAACACAATCAAGAATCGTATTCCATGAAGGAGCTGTGAGGTTCCAGTTTTTCCCATAAGCCAGGTGAGATCTGTAAGCATCTGCAAAGGCATAAGGACCTGACAAGATCCTATAAGTGTTTAGCAGAGCTCGAGGTTCTGCGCGTCATACGGGCCGCGTGACTCTATGTTGGGAACTGTTATGGACCAATTTGTTAAGGGGGAACTATGTAGGATACTTGATAAACAAAGTCATTTGTTTTGATTGGATCCCAAAACCCCAAGTGTCCAACTCCCAAGTAACCCACTTTGATGTAGTTAATAGGTTAGAATTTTTCTAAGCCTACTCTGTTAGGATGGCTCTTTTATTTTGCTTAGATTAGGCTTCAAAAGTTCAAGTGAAGGCCACTCGCTTGAGTGTGTTTTTCAAAGCGAAGCAAGTCAAGCAAACTGAAGTGAAGCGTGTCGAAGAACAGTGTAGCGAAGCGATCGCTACAGTAGATTCGAAGTGAGTCCGCCAAAGCGAAGCAAAGCGAGCGCTACAGTTCAAAGCCAAAGCGAAGCGAAGCAAGCGCTACAGTGAAGAGTCAAAGCTAGTCAACTCTAGTCAGCAGTTTCCAAAGCAGTCACTAGGGAACTTTATTTCCCGAAGCAACTCACTACAGAATGACTACGAAGTGACTCAACTAGAGCGGACGCTACAACTTCAAAGCGAAGCGAGCCACTACCTACCAGAAAGCGACAGCACAACTCCCGCCCATATTTTGAACTCCAGTCAACAGGAGATCGTAGCATTAATTACGAGATCTCCACGTGTCGAAAGCGGAGTGGAGCGGAAGAGTTGACTGCCAGGCCGACAAGGCGCCGTAACAGTACTGGGTCGCTCCAGTTACTGTTGAAATTGGAACTTAGCCATTTCCGGCAAAAATCCAAAACTGCGCATCTGAAAAGTAGCCAGCCTGTGCAAGTACTGTCGAGAGGAGGAGGGACAAGGCCACCAACCAAGCAACGGATCTCAGCCAACCCTCCGCCTATAAATAGTGAAGGATGAAGACGAAGAAGAGTAGAACACTACTTGAGCATTCGAGCGCATACAGCAAACAAACACTCCCAGCTTTCTAGCAATCTTCGAGTTTTTGTTTTCCAGTGTTCTCCGAGTTTCCAGTTCATCGGAACTCGTCTTCACAACCTTCACACTTAGATTCTAGGCCCACTTCATATATCCAAAGCTTAGAAGAAGAACTCTAGCCAATCTTTGCATCTACTGTAAAGAGTTCTTCATAGTGTGTCGTCAACCAAAAACCCTATACTTTGTCTGTTAGGTTTTTGAGTGTTGTCGTTAGGTTGTCCAGATCCAAGGCCCTTCTTTCATCGATTGAAGAAGCCTCGATCGTAGAGTTGAGATCCAAGCTTACACTTACATCGTTTGTGTAGAGCTCGATCGAAGCTAGGCTGTAAGGAGAGCCCGTAATCTCCCTGTCTGTTTGACTGAAGCAAGTGAAGCTTCCAGTCCTGTTAGGTTTGTGTAGTGAACCCGCAATCACTACGTCAGTCGTTTGATCTAGGCGAGTGAAGCCCGATCTCGACCAGGTTTTTGAAGGACCCGTAACCTTCAAGTTCTTGAGTGAAAAGAACAGTTGCCGTCGTGCAACAAGTGGACGTAGGAGCTTTATCTTCGAACCACTATAATTCTTGGTGTCGTATCTCTCTTACCTTAATCTCTTTACAGTATTCGATTATCCATTGCACGTGCATATAAACAAACTTAACTTGGATTTTCAATTACTTAGGAAAGATTATAGCTCACCAAATTCCGCACAAAGAGTAAAGTCTCACTCTTGATCAAGCTCTAAGCTTAGGTCAAGAGATTCGTGATTGCTTTAGATCTAGCCCTCGGCTAGGTCTTAGTATTTCCAAAGAGCACTTTACTTTATACTCTGAGTTAAGGAATTGAAGTTGAAAAACTTCAAAATACGTATTCACCCCCCCCCCCCCTCTACGTATTTTCCTATAGCAAACCGGGACCAACAAGTGGTATCAGAGCGGCGGTTCTTTCGAGCCTCTGCTTTGCATATCCGAAGCGAGTCCCCACTCGCTTCACGTTGTCTCACTGAACCGGATCCTATTTTCCTAAGTGCATCAAAACCTCACTCACGCATATTGCATTTTACTGCTGATAGTTTGCTATGTCTACATACAGTGCCTCAAACCTTCCACAGTTCTCGATCGAAGGATACGAGACATGGAGTTTCCGAGTCGAGAGCTTCCTTTGCTCCATCCACGACCGGATGTGGGAAGTCATAGAGGACGGACCAATCGAAATCAAGAAAGCCATATCTGTGAACATACCAGCTGTTGAAGGACGCGAAGCTCATGTCAGACAAGAGTACGTTGAGAAGGACAAAGATGAATACAATCCCAACGACTTCAAGATCGCCAACCTGGATAAAATCGCACGTCACACGATGCAGAGCACCGTGTCTGATGCCTATCTTCCTAGAATCAGGAAGTGTGCGACGGCGAAGGAAATGTGGGAAACTCTAGCCCTCATTTCTCAAGGAACAGACAAAATCAAGGAGAACAAACTCGCCGTTCAAATGCGGGAGTTTGAGAGTCTGATAATGAAGCCAGGAGAATCCATCGACACCTTCGAGCTGAGAGTTACAAACATCATTGCAACTCTCAACTCGCTTGGGAAGGAACTCACAGATAAGGAAGTCAACCTGAAAATTGTCCGAGCTCTCACAAGGAAGTGGCAAACTATGAAGGAGCTGTATCTAGCAACCAAGGATCTATCAAAGTTCACACCGGAGATTCTGTTTTCCGAACTGAAAGCTCATGAGTTTGATCTGAATCGAATGAGCCTCGACGAAGAGGATGAAGCGCCCACTACGTCAAAAGGAGTAGCATTCAAAGCTGCTGAAGGGCCAAGCGAGCAGTCGCTAGCCAAGATGACGAGGGAAGAATTGGAAGAACACATTGCGTTCTTATCCAAGAACTTCAACAAAATGAATTCTCGAGTGGGCAAATACAAAAGATTCTACAAGCAATACAAAGGGAGGAGCACTGATGCTCGAGAAGGAAAAGGAAAGAGAGAAGAGACGACAAAGCCGATCCCGAGAGACATGATGGAAGTGGAATGTTACCATTGCCACAAGATGGGCCACTACAAATCCGATTGCCCAAAGCTGAATGCGAAAGAGCGAGAAGAACTGAAAGCAAAGAGGGATGCACCAAGGCGAGCGCTCGTAGCAAGTGAAGTGCCGGTCGCTACAACTGAAGATCCACCAAGCGACTCAGATGCATTCACTGATCCAAATTCCAGTGATGGTGAGGATCTCGGATTTATGGCGCTCACCGATGAAGAAACTGGAGAGGTATTCATCTATCCCCCATCTAGTTCAATTACACTCGCACACTCGCACCAAGAGGAACCCAATTCCTCAACATGGAGTGAATTGCTTGACAAGCACGTCAAATTGTCAAGTGATCACGAAGTGCTGCAACAAGCTCTGTCTCAAAGCGAGAAGGAGAACCGAAAGCTAGCCACTGAGCTTGACCAAGTCAAACTTAATCTAAGGGCTATGACTAGTAAGTTCGAGGATCTCTTCGCGAGACATCAGAGCTTGGAAGGAAGGTATGAAGCCCAATCCACTCTAGTCGCCAACCTAAACAAAGCTTCATATGCTAGACAGGCACTAGAGAGTTCTCTTCTACCTTTTGGTAGAAAGGAAGGACTTGGATTTGAGGGTGGACCTTCCAAGCCGACTGTCTTTGTTGGTGCTTCAAACACACCATCAGTTATTTTGGAAATGCCCACTGCATCCAAAGCGACCACTAACAAAGACAAAGGCAAAATGGCTGAGAACCCTAAGAAAAGGCCAATGAAGATGTCTATATCTTTAAGGACTGAATCTAAGGGTAAGCAAAATACAACTATCCCGAGCACTCACAATGCTAAAAATTACCAATCCAAAGGTAAAGGGAAACCAGTTGTAGCTTCTAAGCCTCAAGTCAAGACACGAGAGACAAAGGATCTCCCTTTCAAGAAGAGGAGTAATGTCTATGTGTCACGTTATCCGGACTGGAGATGGTCCAACCGGACTAACGTTGAGGGGGAAGAATTCGAAGCACCAAAGAGGCCGCTTCGAACTCCCAAGGTTACTCAAGCGAGTCAGGGTCAAAACTCTAGTTGGACCGCTTCGAGGAAACCAAGCGAGCCGCTTCGACAGACTAGAAATCCTAAGTCAGCCTCTAAACCCAGAGCTAATCCGAAGCGAGTCGCTTCAGGATATAAGCAAAGTGGGAAGAGCATAGGTAGGACTGAAGCGAGCCGCTACCCCACTTGCACACACTGTTGCACATGTGAAGCTGCTTCAAGGCAGAAGTCACAGTTTTCGAAGGTCGAGAAGCCCAAAACACAAGCTTCATTTCAAAAGAAAGTGAAGCAAGTGTGGGTACCTAAGGGAACTAACCTGCAAGGACCCAAACTGATTTGGGTACCAAAATCTGTCTAATTGCAGGTGAGCGCCGTGGATCCCATGCCATGTGAGGGTCAACAAATTTGGTACTTGGACAATGGATGCTCAAGACACATGACCGGCATGAGAGCTCTACTTCAAGATTACATAGAGAAGAAGGGTCCACACGTAACCTTTGGTGACAACTCTCGAGGAAGCACCAGGGGATACGGCGCACTGAAAGTTGGAAAGCTCACAATTGAAGAAGTCTCCTATGTGGAAGGACTCAAGCACAACCTGTTGTCCATTTCACAGTTTTGTGATAAAGGGTACAGGGTGGAGTTCATCTCCAACAAGTGCATTGTGAAGAGCAAACTCACATCCCAGATTGTGCTTACTGGAATTAGACAAAGGAACATCTATATAGCACAATGGGATAGCTGCAAAGTGGAAACGTGCTTAGTAGCGAGGAGTGCTACAGAGATAGGATGGCTTTGGCACAGACGCTTAAACCATCTCAACTTCAAAGCAATCAATCGCTTAGCTCGTAAGGGTTTGGTGCAAGGCATACCAAATGAAGTCTTCATCAAAGACCATCCATGCTCACCATGCCAACGAGGGAAGCAGACAAAGAAGCACTTCGCCAGTCTCGAAGAAGCCTCATCAAAGCGAGTGCTCGAGCTGCTTCACATGGATCTGTTTGGTCCAGTTACTCCAGTTAGTGTGAATGGAAGAAAATACACTCTAGTTGTAGTCGACGACTTCTCTCGCTACACTTGGGTTGTATTTCTCTACAGCAAAAAAGGAGACTCTGACCAAGCTACCACAACTGCTCAAGCGATTGGCTGTGGAAAAGAATCAAGCGATCGTGACCATCCGCTCCGACAAAGGGACAGAGTTCTTGAACTCTACCATCGAAGCTTACTGCACGGAGCAAGGCATAGCACATCAGACCTCCTCAGCACGCACACCACAGCAGAATGGAGTTTCTGAAAGAAGAAATCGAATCATCAAAGAAGCCGTTCGCACCATGATTGCTGACTCAAAGCTTCCAATGAAATATTGGGCTGAAGCAGCCAATACAGCATGCTACACGCAGAATCGAACGCTTCTCTGCAAACGACACGACAAGACACCATATGAAATATGGACAGGAAGAATTCCTAACATATCTTATTTCCATATCTTTGGTTGTAGGGTCTTCATCCATGACAATGGGAAGTCACAGTTGAAAGCCTTTGAAAGCAAAGCTGATGAAGGAATATTCTTAGGATACTCCACATCAAGCAAAGCTTACAGGGTGTTCAACTGTAAAACCCTAATCGTGGAAGAATCACCCCATGTCGTATTTGATGAATCTTCTTTAAGTCATCCACAGGAACAGGATCTATCTAAAGACGGAAAGTCAGGTGAGGAACCCATCAACTCTCTTACTTGGGACATACTTGAGGATGAAGAAGAGATCAAAGGCTCAAGCGAGCAGAATGTCCAAGGAAAAGATGAAGCTGCCCCCAAAACTTCTGAAGCAAGTGCAGGCCAAGCACCCAATCCACTTGCTACAGATGGTGAAGCAAGTAACCAAGAAGAAGATGAAGACGAAGCTGGCGTGTCCAAGCGAGCGTGGCTCAAAGATCACTCACCAAGTCAAATCATTGGAGATCCATCCAAGGGTGTAGTGACCAGAAGTCAAGTGTTTGAAGAAAGTGCCATGTTCAGTTGCTTTCTCTCAAACATTGAGCCATCAAGCGTGGAGGAAGCTCTAGCCGACTCAAACTGGGTGATCGCCATGCAAGAAGAGCTGAACCAGTTCACCAGGAATGACGTATGGTACCTCGTGGAACGTCCCAAATTTCAGCACGTTATTGGCACCAAATGGGTGTTCAAGAACAAGACGGACGAGGACCACAACGTTGTGAGGAACAAGGCGCGACTCGTTGCCAAAGGCTACTGCCAAGAGGAAGGAATCGACTTTGACGAGACTTTCGCTCCAGTGGCACGGCTTGAAGCTATCAGATTGTTTCTAGCCTATGCAGCAACCAAGAAGTTTAAGGTCTATCAAATGGATGTGAAGAGCGCATTCCTCAACGGTGAACTCAAGGAAGAAGTGTATGTGGAGCAGCCACCGGGTTTCGAGCAGGGAGACAAGGTTTATCGCTTGAAGAAATCTCTATATGGATTGAAGCAAGCTCCCAGAGCTTGGTATGATACACTTTCTCAATTCCTAGTGGATAATGGATTCCACAAAGGGAAAATAGATCGAACTCTATTCACTATCAACCATGGAGATGACATGCTATGGGTTCAGATCTACGTAGACGACATCATATTTGGATCACCAAACCAGTCGCTTAGCGAGAAGTTTGGAGAGCTGATGAAGACCAAATATGAGATGTCAATGATTGGCTTGATGAGCTGCTTTCTAGGTCTTCAAGTGAAGCAGCAGGATGATGGTATCTTCATCAATCAAGCGAAGTACACAAGAGATATGCTTGCTAAGTTCGGTATTCAACATGCTAAAGCTGTGAAGATCCCAATGAATACCAACTGGAAGATGGAGCCAGACGAAGAGGGAAAATCTGTGAATGCTACAGATTATCGTGCTCTTATTGGATCCCTTCTATATCTCACTGCAAGTAGGCCAGATATTACTTTTGTAGTTGGAGTCTGCGCTCGCTTCCAAAGCAACCCCAAGCACAGCCATCTTGAAGCTGCCAAAAGGATTCTTCGATATTTGAAGGGCACTATCAACATGGGTCTGTGGTATCCAGCGGAGGACAATTTGGAGCTCACTGGATACTCTGATGCTGACTATGGAGGATGCCGAGTCGATAGGAAGTCAACTTCGGGCACATGTCAGTTCTTGGGAAGCAAGCTGATCTCGTGGTTCTCAAAGAAGCAAACAAGCGTAGCTACTTCAACAACTGAAGCTGAATACATGGCCGCTGGAAGCTGTTGTTCTCAAATCCTATGGCTTCGTCAACAGTTGAAGGACTACAAAGTTGAAGCGAATGAAATTCCGATCTTCTGCGACAACAACAGTGCCATATGTATTTCGCAGAATCCAGTGCTTCACACCAGATGCAAGCACGTGGAAATCCGACATCATTTCATTCGTGATCATGTCGAGAAGAAGGATATCAAGCTCGAGAAAATCCATACCGATCTCCAGCGAGCAGATATCCTCACAAAGCCCCTAGCTGAGTCTCGTTTCAACCAGCTATGCATTGAATTAGGGTTATTAGACCCTGGTGAAGAATGCTAGATTCAGGATGCACGAAGGAGTGATCGCTAGTTTTTCGTAGCGTCACTCGCTTCGGATCTTCACCAACTCAAGCGAGTCACTTCAAAATCTCACTCGCTTGAAGAAGGAGAAACAAGGTGGAGTAAGGTGGAGTGTTGGAAGATGTTCCCTACCCGCTTACAGGAATTGTTAAGCCATTGGTTAAGGGGGACCTATTGTTTGCTCCCGGAGCAAGCTACTTCCAAAGCGAGCAAGGAAAGCTGCTACCTAGCCTAGGATTCCTAGCGAGTGGGTATAAACACTCCAAGTGCCGTTTCTAGTAACGGTTGTGGGGTCTTGTATCGGGCCTTCCCACGTAAAAATGGTGAAAGCTTAGGCAGGGCTGGCACCTAGACCTTGTGTCCTCTTCCCATCTTTCCACCGAAGAGGAGCAAGTTCTCTCATCTCCTTCATCGTGGATAAATGTCCATTCCTTACTCACTCTTTACTGAGTTGAGCTGCCGGATGTCTATCCATTCCCCTCTCACTTTGAATTTTGCATCACCTCAATTTGCCCAAGCTTGGGTCAAAGCGAGTCGATTGCAAGTTCATTCTGTAGCATGTAGGAGGATGCTTGAAGGTTTACCTTTTTCTACAAAAGGTTGCAGGGCTGGTGACATGCTTCTGCGTAAAATACGAGATTGTCTTGTCAGAGCATTCTCATTGTCATCCTGTCCATTTCTGCTCTGAGATAAGGACTTGTACTCATCCCCCATTCGTCGTGAATATGTACACTTACGTGAAACTCCCCTCTGGGTTGTAGTAAGCTTGAGTACTATATTCATTTCCTCCCTCATTCACTTCGATGGAGGACTCTCTAATTCGTAGAGGAAGATGAATGCCATGAAGACCAATGCCAAGAAGCTGAATTACCAATCAGGTAGTATCAACAAGCTTCAAAGCAAACAAGTGGATTCTACAATCTGAAGTCCAAATCAAATGAAGTCTTCAAATAGTGGTATCAATCTCCTACGAAGTGAGATTGACTGGTAAGCATTTCAATTTTAAGTACACTAAGTGAGCTGAAGCGTGCTAGAAACCTTCACTCGCTATGTGGAAAATATGAAATGAATCTGACACAAATACAAAGAGGAAAACACTCTTGTTTATCCTCGAAGTATGTAAGTCAGAAACATTTTAAATTTAAGTAAAGAAATTCAGTTTCTTATTCCAATCGCTTCAGATGGCCAAGCGAGTGCTACGTCACTCAAAGCTAGACATCGCAAGCGAGTGCGGAACAGTCACGTGAAGCGAGTACTCCGCAAGCGAGTGGATGCTGAAGCGGCTACACTCGAAGCAAGCGGTTACGTAGCGAAGCGTATGAGCTGTCAGCACTCGAGTGCCTATTTTACTTTCTGCCAAGCATTTAATGCAGCGGCGCGTAGAAGAAGAAACGACAGGCGCGTGGACGTCAAAGCCGAGGAAAGCGGGAAAAACCGCACTCAATCCAGCCGTCGAATCTGAACCGTTTCTAAATCTCAACCGCTGGATTGACTACTATTGGAAGAGACGAATCAAAATCTGCCACGTGGCCACGTCAAACCAAATTGGCGGTTCACTTTTCCAGTGATGACGCCGGACACGTCAGATCCATCACCGAAGGTCTGTCGCCCCTGCACAGGATCTTGGAAGATATTACTGTCTTGCCCCTGCCTCGTCAGCCGAACCCTAGTTCTATATATATGTAAAACCAAAGGCTGCAGAAAAATTTCAAAGTCCCAAAACTACCATTTAATTGAAACCTCTGCACCTCTGAAATCTCAAACCTAAAATCCCTCAAAGCCTTAACTTTTTCTCAACCCTCTCTACAAGTATACACCATGGGAAAGAAGGAGAAAACTAAAACAATGAAGGAATTCCTGAAAAACCTCGACGACAACGTCTTCATTGAACCGCATCTTAATGAAGATGTGGTAATGGAGAATGGCTTTCTCCGCAGGGCTGTGACCACGGCCGGCCTGTGGAAGTTCGTGACTGCCAAGCCGCAAAAGATTCTGAGCAAGGCCGTTGCCGAGGTTCTCCTGAATCTCAAAAAGGGAGAAGATACGTCAACTTTCTCTCATCCACTGAGAGGAACACCCGTGGAGATCGAGCTAGACAGGATAGCACGAGTATTCGATTTGCCGTCAACCGGACCAGTATCTCTGTCAGAACTGGGCATGTCAACTCAGGTGGAGTATGCTCGCTTCGCCAAACAAAGAGGTGTAAAGTTTGGGAACCCTAAGTTGAGCAACATCAGAAACGACTTGAAGGCTCCATTCAATCTGATCTGCGAGATGTACACGAAGTCCATTCTCTGTGGAGTTGGTTCGCTCAGCCAACTGTCAGACACCAAGATCTACGCCACCTCCGTAATTGTAGATAGCTTAAATGGAACAAAATTCAACTGGCATCGCTGGTTTATCAACCAGATTCATGAAGTGGCGGCGGATTTCGAATACGAGAAGGGAAGCACGAGTGAAATCATCCGCAAAGGAAGGTTGAAGTTTTTCTCTAGGATCTCCTACGCCCTGGAAAAACTGTTCAAAGACATGCCATGGACAGATACTGCTCCATACAAGAAGAACACTCTTTACTTTGATTCGTGGAAATCTGAGAAGCTTCCGATGGACCAGGACTGTGTTGATGTGATAGTTCTTCCTTCCATTCCAGTCGCTGAATCCTGTAGCGAGGCGGAAGAAGAAATCGAAGCTTCGTCACCATTGAAGCGAGTATCGAGGAAAGCAAGGTCTAAGCGGCCTCAAAGATTGAGAAGTGTTTCAACAATAATCGGAACGAGCGAGGCTGAGGAGCAGCCGCTCGAGAAGATCGTTGAAGAAGAAAATCCCCAACCCTCACCGGAAAAAGATTTACCTCAGCCTTCACCAACCAAAATCCAATCACCTTCTACCCATATTCAAACCCAAACCCAGCCTCTACCGGAACCTCAAACATCAACCACTGCCATTCCCATCACTCAAACATCACCCTCACCACAAGAATCAACCCACTCATCTTTTCAAATTCCTAACATACCTTTTCTGGGCACGGACCTCACTGATGCCTACAAACTTTTCTCTGTCCCACTCAATCCTCAACCAGAATCCAACCAACCTGAAGCTACTGAAGCTTCCACCCCCAGCTCACAATCCTCATCAGCCGAAAGCGCTGATACCGCCCAAACTGCCAAAACAACCAACACCTATCCCAACATCATCCCAGATTCTTCCCAAACTCCAACCGAAAAGGAATTGGTCCTTGAACGGTACCTGAAGGACCGAGAACAAGCTGCCGAGCTCATCCGTGAGCGATACCTCTCTGTGAAAATGGCCGATGACTTCTTCACCCGCGCAGTAGATTTCCTCACGTACATCACGTACAGAGGAACAGAGTTCTACAAAATCTTTAACCTGCGCAAGGCGATGGAAGAAGAGGTGATAGAAGCCATGGAGGTTGAATTGCTCAAATTTGCCCAAGTAGACGGTTTCCACACCTTCCTCAGTGAGGCAAAGTACTGGGAGGCGCTTGATGCAAGAGTAAAGATGGAGTATCCCGATGCGCACATCCCAGAGCGTGAGCCTTCGCTACATGAGCTCCGGTTGATCAAGGATCATGAAGCTGAAATGAGAGAAAAAGACGTGGTGATCTCTAATTTGCATAATGAGATCACCAAGAAGGATGCTGAGCTAACTTCGAAAATATTGGAGGTCACTAATCTGCGTGCAGTTTGTGACAAGAGGAAGACGGAAATGGAGGAGTTAGTTGTGGAAAAGACAAAGCTTGTGAATGAGAAAGCAAGTTTGTCGAAGCAGGTAGAGGAGTTAGAGAAAGGAAGTCAGGAAATGAAACAATCCCTAGATGCTGAGAGAAGCAGGCTTAGGGAAGTAAACACGAAGTTGGTGGAAGTGAGTGGAGAGAAGGAGAAGCTAGAGAAGGTGGTGGAGTCAGAAAAGGAGGGAGGAGAAGAGGATCATGAGAAACAAGTACAGAGAGAATATCAACAAAGCAACTGGTAATGTTGAGAAGATGGAGAAGCAGATCTCCAATAATGAGGAAAAGATAAGGAAGCTGGAGAGCGAGCTAACGAGAGGAAAAGTGAAATCTCTCAGTCTTGAAAAAGAAGTTGAAATCCTCACCAGCAAGCTAGACAAAGCAAATGCCGAGTTGAACAGCCGAAGGAAAGCTGGTCTCGATGTAGCTCTCAAGCAGGCTCAACTTGCTAATGACATCGAGAAGGCACAAAAGACGGCCGGAGAATTTGCTGCCCGCATGGCTGGAGCTGCCCAGGTCTATGTGACCTTAAAGCAAAAACAGAACGCTCTTGCCACTGCTCAAGCGGAACTGGAAGCTTCGCATAACTTCTTCAACCTCAAACTGGAGGAAGAGAGCAAGCTTATCCGTGCAGATATTGAAGCGGAGCTGGATGCTCGCTTCAGAGCAGTAGAACCATTAGAAAACTTGATGCGGTCGGTAAAGGAGAGAGAAGACCAGTGCAAGTATCTCCTTGAAGAAATTTCTATAAAGACAGCAGAGCTCGTCCTCGCCAAGGAAAATGTGTTTGCAGCACGGTCTGAAAAGATGCTACAAGATGTGCTAGGCAAGCTGACAAACATTCACCAATCCATCAGCGGAACGGTGTTTACAATCGCCCCCGGCAGTCTTGATGATGCCAAAAAGGGGGAAAACATTGAAAAAGCACTCATTCAATCAAGTGAAGTTGGAGGATCGAGCAACGCAGGAAGGGCGATCGAAGCCAGAGGCTTGATCGAAGGAGGTGTTGGAGGGTCTGGAGGCTGTGAAATCATTGAGATTGAGAAGATGTTAGAAGGAGGAAGTAGTGCAGTGGAGGAAGTGGCTGATGAAGCTAGAACTGAACTAGCAAGGACAAAAGGCAAAGAGAAGGTTACGGAGGAGCCCCGCTTGCCGACGGTCGGAAAACTGTTAGGTTCATCAATCGCCACTCATCCCGTTATTCCTGGTGTTCCTTTATCCAAAGAACAAAGGGAGCGACAGATTGCACAGGATGAAGCTTACGCACGAGCCTTAGAAGTGGAGCTTGAGCTCAAAAGAACTGTCACTCAAGATGGTGCATCTTTGCATGCGCCCGCTTCATCTTCGCGAACGGTTGCTTCGCCCTCTGCCCCTGTCTCTGCACAGGCACTCACTTTAGCATTGGCTGGAATTGTTCCTGCCAGAGAAACTGCAACTCAAATGCCACCACCGCCACCTCCTGTTCAGAAAGTTTCCTTGAAGCGATCAACGCCTGAAACAAAGGAAGATGACACTACTGCCAAACGTCAGAAAATGCAGCAAGTGGTCAAAGAGAAGGCTAGTCGCTTTGAGAAGAGGCAAAAGAAAACAGAGGAGAAGAAGAAAAGAAGGGAGAAGGATGAGGAAGTAAGGGAGAAAAGACTGATGAAATTGGATGAACGGATCGAGTCCAAATGGAATGAAGTGAGGCTCATCCAATCTGCCATCACGCGCAGTGCTTACATTCCTCACTTGCCTGAAGAGTCTGATGCTGTCAACCTCCAAGCCTGGATGGATACTGGCAGAGTTACGCTGAAAGAAATGATCAATTCCGGTCGCTACTCGACTGAAGAGCATGACTTCATTCGGAAGCGAATTAATGATATGCTTCCGAAGTGGAGTGGTGATGCCAGCACACAATTTAACTCAATCATGAAGGAGTTGAAAAGCAGGACAGAAGAGGAGCTGGCTATGCGGAGAGATCATCATCCGGACTCCAGACAAATCGAGGATTTCATCCCAAGAGACCTTCTCGACACTTGGCTGATTCTAAAGGATAAGTTCATATAAGCCTACTACTGGTGGAAAGTAGTACCGTATCAAGACAAGTGTCCTAGAATGGAGGCTCTCAGCAACTTCCTGCATCAATACAATGAGAGATTGAGGCGAAAGATCTTCACGTTGGCAGAAGAAGCAAAACCCCTTCCACTTATTGTCAAAGTGCCAGCTGCGAAAAAGTTTCCTATGCCTCTCAAACCAAATTCAGAGATTCCTAATCGAAAGGAAATTGATGCAGAAGTGGATGAAGCACTAAGATTGGAGAAAAGCTGGAGAGACAACCAGTACAACATCCGGACAATGGAGTTGAATGTCCGATCTGCTTACTATTCAGAGAAGAAGAAAGAAAGAGGAGGAGAAGAAGAAACGTGATGAAACTGCAGGAAACCGTTGAGTTTCAAGTTTCATATTTTTGACTATGTGAACTGCTTGTTCATCTATCAATTTTCAATTTCTGTCAAAATTTGTCATTTACCTGCTTTGTGAATGACCTTACCTCTTGCTACAAACTCAAATAATTTAACCGAAAAAAAAAGGGAAAGGAACTTAAAATTTTTTTTTTACAAACGAAGCTGCAAAGGAAGCAGTCGCTTGGAGTTCCCTTCACGGTTAGATAGGCTGGAATTTTCTAAGTCTTAGCCTTTGGGTTTTGGCATCATCAAAAAGGGGGAAATTGTTGGGAACTGTTATGGACCAATTTGTTAAGGGGGAACTATGTAGGATACTTGATAAACAAAGTCATTTGTTTTGATTGGATCCCAAAACCCCAAGTGTCCAACTCCCAAGTAACCCACTTTGATGTAGTTAATAGGTTAGAATTTTTCTAAGCCTACTCTGTTAGGATGGCTCTTTTATTTTGCTTAGATTAGGCTTCAAAAGTTCAAGTGAAGGCCACTCGCTTGAGTGTGTTTTTCAAAGCGAAGCAAGTCAAGCAAACTGAAGTGAAGCGTGTCGAAGAACAGTGTAGCGAAGCAATCACTACAGTAGATTCGAAGTGAGTCCGCCAAAGCGAAGCAAAGCGAGCGCTACAGTTCAAAGCCAAAGCGAAGCGAAGCAAGCGCTACAGTGAAGAGTCAAAGCTAGTCAACTCTAGTCAGCAGTTTCCAAAGCAGTCACTAGGGAACTTTATTTCCCGAAGCAACTCACTACAGAATGACTACGAAGTGACTCAACTAGAGCGGACGCTACAACTTCAAAGCGAAGCGAGCCACTACCTACCAGAAAGCGACAGCACAACTCCCGCCCATATTTTGAACTCCAGTCAACAGGAGATCGTAGCATTAATTACGAGATCTCCACGTGTCGCAAGCGGAGTGGAGCGGAAGAGTTGACTGCCAGGCCGACAAGGCGCCGTAATAGTACTGGGTCGCTCCAGTTACTGTTGAAATTGGAACTTAGCCATTTCCGGCAAAAATCCAAAACTGCGCATCTGAAAAGTAGCCAGCCTGTGCAAGTACTGTCGAGAGGAGGAGGGACAAGGCCACCAACCAAGCAACGGATCTCAGCCAACCCTCCGTCTATAAATAGTGAAGGATGAAGACGAAGAAGAGTAGAACACTACTTGAGCATTCGAGCGCATACAGCAAACAAACACTCCCAGCTTTCTAGCAATCTTCGAGTTTTTGTTTTCCAGTGTTCTCCTAGTTTCCAGTTCATCGGAACTCGTCTTCACAACCTTCACACTTAGATTCTAAGCCCACTTCATATATCCAAAGCTTAGAAGAAGAACTCTAGCCAATCTTTGCATCTACTGTAAAGAGTTCTTCATAGTGTGTCGTCAACCAAAAACCCTATACTTTGTCTGTTAGGTTTTTGAGTGTTGTCGTTAGGTTGTCCAGATCCAAGGCCCTTCTTTCATCGATTGAAGAAGCCTCGATCGTAGAGTTGAGATCCAAGCTTACACTTACATCGTTTGTGTAGAGCTCGATCGAAGCTAGGCTGTAAGGAGAGCCCGTAATCTTCCTGTCTGTTTGACTGAAGCAAGTGAAGCTTCCAGTCCTGTTAGGTTTGTGTAGTGAACCCGCAATCACTACGTCAGTCGTTTGATCTAGGCGAGTGAAGCCCGATCTCGACCAGGTTTTTGAAGGACCCGTAACCTTCAAGTTCTTGAGTGAAAAGAACAGTTGCCGTCGTGCAACAAGTGGACGTAGGAGCTTTATCTCCGAACCACTATAATTCTTGGTGTCGTATCTCTCTTACCTTAATCTCTTTACAGTATTCGATTATCCATTGCACGTGCATATAAACAAACTTAACTTGGATTTTCAATTACCTAGGAAAGATTATAGCTCACCAAATTCCGCACAAAGAGTAAAGTCTCACTCTTGATCAAGCTCTAAGCTTAGGTCAAGAGATTCGTGATTGCTTTAGATCTAGCCCTCGGCTAGGTCTTAGTATTTCCAAAGAGCACTTTACTTTATACTCTGAGTTAAGGAATTGAAGTTGAAAAACTTCAAAATACGTATTCACCCCCCCCCCCCCTCTACGTATTTTCCTATAGCAAACCGGGACCAACACTCTATGTACTATAGAGTGAGGACCACTGCATTCATGACAGAGGATACTTCGTCTCCGTCGAAATTCCTTTCCTGTCCTTCCCTCACACGGATACTCACTTTTCACCCTCCTCACACCTATAAATACTATGTGAACACACCCCTCAATCATCATCACAACATCACTCTCTACGAACAACACGCATCTTTGCGTACTGTTCCATTCAATTCCATATTCTCTTACGAGCTCCTCCGAGCCCGAGCGGTCAAGGCGTTCGAAGTCTTCTTCCGGGAAGCCTCAGTTTCTTTTCACCCCCATCCGTTCTTCTCGACGCCGGGAAGAATCTCTCTCTTACACACATCACTTTGAGCTTAAGGTAAAACCCTCATTACTTAGAGGGGAAGGAGGTTCAACGGAGCTCCGCGCTCCTCGTTTCTCTCTTTTTCTTACTTTGTTATCTGCTTATATGAGTACGAAACTCCATGGATCGTACTAGTTTATGGCTAAATATGCCCTTTACACACAGCACCCAGCTTGATTATCATTCGTTATTCCTGCACAAATCATGCTCTGTACAAAATGCTTGGCTATGGCTTTCTATACGCATGAAACTCTTGCTCTTTACTGCTTTAACGCTTTACCCATAAATGCTCTTTGCAAAACATGATGAAAAATACCTTAAATTGATGTGGATCTCCAACCCGGATCTATCAACTGGCGCCGTCTGTGGGAATCCTTGAGTTGAGATGTCGATTTCCCCTGTTTTTATTCAAAATTCCAGCTTGTTGTTATAATGTTGTTTGCGATTTCCCTTTATTATGTCCTTTTGTGAAGAATATGAGGAAATACGATGTTATATTGATTGGGAACGCCCTGTTTGTGGTCTAACTAGCGGAAACCCAGATGGGTATACTGTTGTTTGATATTTGCTAAGCTCTCCACGGTTATGAGCTGTTGAATGTGATGTGATTCTAGGATTATGCTCCCTTTGAAATGGAAATTGTGATAAACACTTTGATTGAAAGGAAACTTGTGTTTGAGAGGCTGATTTTCTCTCCTTGAATGTGAATTAAGAGTTGATATCTGTAAGTACTGACAAAACCCATGGGTTCAGAAGGCTAATCCTCTGTTTATCTTTGAAGCTCTAACTGATTCTGATGATATGTGCATAAATTTGTCCTGTCATTTACTCTGTCGCGATGATCACCTAGTATGGTGGCTATCTAATAGAAGGAATATGTATTGAATGCGAGATTTTTGTATTATTCCTGGAGAATTTTAGTATGTATACCATGGATTTGTTTTAGCTGCATTGCTCATAACAAATCAATCCAGTAATTAGAAATGATCTCAAGCCATATCTCTTTCATGACATGAATTGTGATGGCTAATCTGTTGTTGTTTTGCCAAAATCCTAAGGTTGTGAAGGATCCGGAGGAAACCCGGGTCAAAAACTGCAGCAATCTCAAAACGCATTTGATTCACCTTGTGTACTTGGTGAGCATACGATTCTGTCTATTATCTGCCAAATATGAAATCCATCTATGAGTTGTAAAGGATTGGTGATTACAGAGGAAGCATCACTACTAAAGCTAGTCGAATGCCCCTGAATCGCCATGACTTGAAAACCCACGAAATAATAAAAATATTAAAAAATGGAGAGCCGAAAGATGATGAGGTTACCCCATTCACTTTGATGAAGGGAGCCCGCATCTGAAAGCAGAACCTCCTCCCAGAAGCCCTGTCTAACAGGCAACTCCCTCGTAAGCCCCGTATAACGGGCAGAATCTCCTTTCAAAAGCCATACACAGTAGGCAACACCTTCGTAAGCCCCGTATAACGGGCAGAACTTTCTCTCAAAAGCCCTGTTTAATAGGCAACATCATCGTAAGCCCCATATAATGGGCAGAACACTTCATAAGCCCTATCTAATAGGCAACTCTCTCACAAAGCCCTATCTAATAGGCACCTCTTTCGTAAGCCCCATTCAATGGGGAGAACCCTCTACAAAGCCCTATCTAATAGGCACCTCTTTCGTAAGCCCCATTCAATGGGCAGAACCCTCTACAAAGCCCTATCTAATAAGCAACTCTTTCATAAGTCCCATACAATGGGCAGAGCCTTGCCTAAGCCCTACTCAGTAGGCAGCATACTAACAAGCCCCATATAATGGATAAAACTCCTTGCAAGTCCCATTAAATGGGCAATGCGCCCCTAAGTCTTGTCTTAAAGGCGACATTTTTATATATCACTCCCATAAGCCTTACCCATCACTTTCCGGTAGGTAAAATCTCACCTAAATCCCGCCTAATAAGTGGTGTTCTTGGAAAACTCTACTTGATAGACAATACCGTTATAAACCTCTATGGAGGATATTACTTTCATAAGCCCAATCTGATAAGCAGCGCTTCTGTCAGCTCTATAAAATAGACCAAGCTCTCGTAAGCTCGGTTCAGTAAGTAATGCTCTCATAAATCCCATATAAGGGATATCACTCTCATAGTCCTTGGCTAACAGGGAATACCCTGTAAAAAAAGTCCTAGGAAATAGGCGCTAAATATAAAAAGGGCCTATATGGCCAAGGCATCTTGTATTGAGCTTAATAAAATAAGATGCCACACAAACTCTTAATAACCTCTCCTCCTGATCAGATCCCTTCCAGAAGCTTCATAAAGAAAGCCTTAGGAAAACAAACACTCTAATAAAGTGGGTTTCGTAAAGACAGATGTCACCGACCTCAGCTCCATTCCGGCAAGAGCCACCCTGGAAAAGCGTTATATTAAGTAAACAACGCTTGTTAAAGCCACCCTAAATAGTTGACGGTTATAAAAGGATCTGCTAAATCAGCAACATATTACAACTAAATCTCACACAATCAGATGCCTCATGTCAAGAGGAGTGGATTGCGTCAAAACCCTTCGTCATAATCAGCTTTCCATCTTTAAGTCGTCACTTACCTTCATCATATATTGGAGAAGCCACCCTCTTTAAGAGTCTTATAACGAATAGGCTATACTCGTTAAAGCCACCATAAATAATGCTCAAACGCAGAAAATTTGCTAATAACAAATTACATATATCTCAAGTCTCTTTCAAAGAGCATCTGGAATTAATCCTCTAAACGTCCTCAAATCTTTGCAGATTCTTATAAGGATGAATGCCGCATCAGATGCTGCTTCCAAGGAGGCTGGTCAAGCCACTAGAAATCCAGAAGATTCTGTAATTGGAAACAAAGGGAAAGGCACTATGCTGACAGAGGCTAGTGTCAACATGGAGGCTCAGTTTTCTCCAGCTATGCTTCAGCAAATGAGAACCCTTGTCGAAGGAGCAGTAGAGGGGGCTGTTGAGAAAAGACTTCATACCTTTGGAGTAAATCCTCAAAACACAGATCCCTTGGGCGAGACCCAGGAAGGAGGGGGAAGTAAGAGCACTCCTGCAATGCATAAACAGAAGCTTATACATCAAGGCATAACTCAAGAGCTAGTCTCAAGGCTGCCCCCGATAGTGGCCGAAGAGGAAGAGGGATTTTTCACTGACTGGGAATCCCCAGAGGAAGAAGGTCCTGAGGAACTCGAAGGAAATCTCAATGAGAACACTGAAAAATGCATGGGACAAGAAATATGCCCAGCAACAAGAGCAGATGAAGCTCTTAGCAAAAGAGGTCAAAAGACTGAAGGAACAAAAACAGGTCAAAGAAAGGGTCCCAAAAGAAACAGAGACAAATGACAAAGAAGTTCGCCACCCAAACGAAGAAGGAAACCCAAAACCTTCCTCAAACAATAGGAGTGGAAGAGGCAAATCAGAACTCTTTCCCTTATATATTGATGAGAACAACCCGTTCTCAGTAGACATCCAAACTGATCCTGTTCCAAGCAATTTCAAAACAATCTCTTGTGAGTATCAGGGGAAAGGAGACCCCGAAGAGAACTTGATGAAGTTCGAAAGCTTATGTCTCCTTCATCAATATTCAGAGGGGGTTAAGTGTCGAGTGTTCCTCACAACCCTGTCAGGAACTGCTCAACATTGGTTCAAGCAGTTACCAAAAGCCTCCATACACTCCTTCATGAATCTGAAAGAAGTTTTTCTACAACAATTCGCCAGTGCTAAAAGAACCACTCGGAACTCCTTGCATCTGATGACCATAAAACAGGGTGCCAACGAAAGTCTGAGAGACTACATGACACATTTCAACGAGGCCATCCTGGAAATCCCAGGAGTGGAGCCAAAGCTAAAGGTGCATGCCTGTGTAGACGGCTTGAAGCCGGGACAGTTCTTTGCTTCTCTGATTAAGAAAGAAGCTACCTCTTTTGAAGAGCTACTGACAAGAGTCCAAAAATATATCCATATGGAAGAGGCTCTGAGCAGCAAGAGGGCCGAGTTGGCCTCTCAAAAGGAAAAGAAGCCGGAAGAAAAGAAAAGGTCGGCCCCAGATGCCAAAAAGACTGATAAGAATGAAAGATTTTTAAGATCTTTCACTCCGTTAATCAAGCAACCAGTTGACCTGCTCGAGGAGGTCTTGAGGAAGCCTGGGGTCCAGATCCCTGCTGGGCATAGACAACCACCAAGAAATCTTCCTTCTGAAAAGTTCTGTAAGTTCCACAATGACTTTGGTCACATGACCAACGATTGTATAAACTTAAGAATTGCCATCGAAAAGCTAATCCAGGAAGGAGAACTCTTGGAGTATGTCAAAAGAGAGACTGAGTAAAACAAGAAGCGTAAAGAAGCTCCTGAAAAGGCACCTGATGCTAGCCAAGGGTCAGAGCCCAAAGGCGTTATTAAAATGATATATGGAGGACCAACCATGGGAGACTCCAATAGAAGCAGAAAAGCATCTGCCAGAGAATTACATATGCATGAAAGGCATGGGGTCTGGAAGGTCGAAGCAGGCCTACCCCCACCAGAAATCTCGTTCGGGCCAGAAGATAAACAGAAAGTGATTCATCCGCATGATGATGCGTTGGTCATCACAGTGGAAATAGAAAGACATCAGGTCCAAAGAGTCTTTGTGGACACAGGAGCCGCAGTCAATGTTATATTTGAAAGTTGTTTCAACCAAATGAGCCTCCAGAAGCCATTGAATGGGGTAGCTACGGCTCTACACGGTTTCTCAGGAGACCCTGTGATGTCGTTGGGATCAATTGATTTAATGCTCACTCTGGGCGAAGGGCCTACACGAGTGTCAAAGCCAGTCACCTTCTTGGTGGTGCGACAGCCATCTTCCTACAATATCATCCTAGGAAGGACTGCCTTAAATCCATTCCAGGCAGTAGTTTCCACTTATTAACTGATGATGAAATTCCCTGTAGGAAATAGGGTGGGGCAAGTGTCAGGAGACCAAGAGGTCTCGCGAAAATGCTATGTCCAATCGGTGCAAGCGGGAGAGGCCAAGAAAAGGCCGATGGCAGAACCCATCGCCGAAAGGGCTGAAATGAAACTCAAAGGGAAAAGACTTAAAACCCCGATCCCAGCAGAGGAAGGTCAGAACCTCTCTGCTTCAATGGAACACTTGCTGATCGCCAGCAACAACCCTCCGGGGGAGCTAATTATATCCCAGGATCTAGCCAAACAACCGCTTCAACAGACAAACGAAAGCAAAGGACTTGAAGCCGAAGTAGCAAGCGTCTGCCGCGCCCCAATTGTGAAGGGGCAGTGGGAAGCTTTGATAACCCAGGCAAGGGCAAAAGTCAAAGGTACAATGGAAGTGCCAGACCAGGAAAATGTCGAGAAGGCGACGGATAAAGAAAAAGGTATCACCCTTGGAACATGCAGGGGAAACTAGGAATTATTCTCAAGAAGAAAAGAAAATACTGATGGGTTATGACCCCTTATCTGTCTTTTGAGTTTATCTTATTATTGGCTGATGTGCTAAAACATTGGATCATATCCCCTTTACCTTGGAGATAATTAAGTTTCGTAAATGTTGAGCCTTCGAATGAGGTGTAATTCTATCAGTTCCTTACACCTCACTTGGGGGGGAGGGGGGGAGTAGGGGATACCCCTATCCCATTATCTTAAAATGCTATTGTCTTATCTCATCATCTTAAAAATGTTGGGAGTATCCCTATTTCACCATTTTAAAATGCTTCGGCAAATAGGAAAAGGATGAGAAGCAAAAGCTCATATAAATACAAGAATAGGAGGGGTAACACTCTAAGTTGATTAAGAAATAGTAAAAACATGTTAAAAGCAGGGCCTAGGAGAAGCATCTGGCCGAAATCAAAAGTAACAATTGTTTGTGCCCCAGCAGCACGATTTCAAGGCCATAAATAGCGCCCTATCACAAACGCCAAAAAGAATAGATTGCTTTAAAGCATGTTATTAAAAGTAGTTGGTCTAAAGAGTAGGATCTGGAGCGAATGCCAGATCCTCGGAACTAGACGAATGAGAGATTGAAGCATCGCCCTTGGGAACAGGGGAAATATCAGTTGAAGGCAAGATCCAATTATCTCTGGGATGGCCTAGTGGAACGTTAAAGATATCATTCGCCCCTGATCCATCCTCCTCACTTGATGAGATACGTGCGGAAGAAGTGGTTCCTTGAGAAAAGGAGGGACCCGCAATTTCCTTCCTCGCCAGATCCTGAAAAAAAAAAAAAAAAAAAAAAAAAAAAAAAAAGAGAGATAGAATCGCTAAATAGATAATAATAAACCCGTGATGGGCAGACAAAGCTCTAGCAAAGAAAAAAGGAGGCACCTCATCAAAGGCTTTTTTCATAAGCTGCATGGCAGTAGTGTCAACAGAAAAGAGAGGGAAAGGGGGAGCATCCCAAGTAGGAAAGCCCTTAAGGGCTTCAATGGGCTGGCGAAGCGCTTCAGCAGCTTTTCTCAATACCGGCATGAACCAAGGTTCCCCAGTAGGAATGAAGCAGTTTCTCTTGAGGGCCTCGGGTTTTGTTTCGAACAAATGTATTATGGGCACCAGATTGATAGAGTTAGCATGCTCCGGGACGCCCAGCTGGTTACAGCATTCAAAAACAACATTGCCAGCCCAGCTTGTAAGAGGGTCTATCATTCTGGCCCAGAAATAAGGAGAATTGATAAACGCTTCAGGCAATTGCTTCACCAAAGAGTCTATGAAAGCTTGACCACAGGGGGGCATCAAGAAGTTAGACCGGCAAACTTGTATCCCCCTGGAAATGCCTTCATCGGAGCCCTGCTTCATCTCTTCCATGAGAGAAGAAGTCCGAGAACGTTCCAACTCTTGTTCATGAGTAAGAGTTAGTTGTTCCGCTTGCATAGCAAAGTCTGCCTTCATTTCCAACGCTCGTTCTAATGAAGCCTCTAGGGCCTTATCTAATTCCCTTGTTCGCTCTGATAATGAAGCAAAGCGTAGCTCAAGAGTAGAACAATATTTCTACTTAGCACGGAGACGGTCTTGAAGATCGCGAGCCTCAACTTGAGCACGGTCCCTACTCTGTTCAACCTCGGATAGAATCTCTAAGAACTGGTCAAAGGCCAAAGCCTGAGCGCCAAAGGAGGGTGTTGAAAGCCGGTTCACTTCTGTAAACACAAAGGAATGAAAATCACCTGCTCTTCAGAAACAGAGGCACAAATGCTTACTCCAATCAAAGGGGAAGAAAGGAAATAGGGCTTTACCATGATCAACTAATGGCGGTTCAGGAGAGTAGAGCCCTGAACGAGGTTCCATTATTATTGTCACCTGAAGGTTTTCAGGGTCAGATTTTGAAACCCTAACGCCCGTAGAGGGTAATGCAGGGGCGTCGTCTAAAGAGGAAATAGGCTCTGGGTTAAGGATTCTAGCCTCAACCATTCTCTGTTCCAACTTCATTTGAATCTTTCGTAGCAATTCCCCCGTATCAGCATTCATAGCTGAGAGCAAATGCAAATAAAACTCAATCTTCTAAGAAATCTTAAGATTTTCATGTAAAAATGCTCGTTATACTCACCCTTAAACCAGGTTTGCAAAAACAAAAATCGGTATTAACGATTCCTTCATAAATAAAAAAAAAAAGAAGAAAAGAGAAAGACAGGGGAAGAAAAGCCGCTCATAGGCAAAACCTGCACTAACGCAGGAGAGAGATATACGAAGATAATGAACACTAAATAAACTACCTGTGAGCGAGGAAGACGAAGCAATCACTGGAAACGTTGAGTAGAAAAGTGCGAATGTTCCCACTTTTCTCAGATGTATGATATAAAAGTGGAGAAGAAGAGAATGAAGGAAGTTAAAAAGGAAAAAGGGGAGTGGAGCGATGCCCCACTTGTTACTCCACGTCGGCCTGTAAAAGTGGATACTCACTTTTCACCCTCCTCACACCTATAAATACTAAGTGAACACACCCCTCAATCATCATCACAACATCACTCTCTACGAACAACACGCATCTTTGCGTACTGTTCCATTCAATTCCATTTTCTCTTATGAGCTCCTCCGAGCCCGAGCGGTCAAGGCGTTCGAAGTCTTCTTCCGGGAAGCCTCAGTTCCTTTTCACCTCCATCCGTTCTTCTCGACGCCGGGAAGAATCTCTCTCTTACACACATCACTTTGAGCTTAAGGTAAAACCCTCATTACTTAGAGGGGAAGGAGGTTCAACGGAGCTCCGCGCTCCTCGTTTATCTCTTTTTCTTACTTCGTTATCTGCTTATATGAGTACGAAACTCCATGGATCTTACTAGTTTATGGCTAAATATGCCATTTACACACTGCACCCAGCTTGATTATCATTCGTTATTCATGCACAAATCATGCTCTGTACAAAATGCTTGGCTATGGCTTTCTATACGCATGAAACTCTTGCTCTTTACTGCTTTAACGCTTTACCCATAAATGCTCTTTGCAAAACATGATGAAAAATACCTTAAATTGGTGTGGATCTCCAACCCGGATCTATCAGACACTCTAAATGTGTCATCTACTTTTTAATTATTTTATTCATTACTAATATGTCACCTTAATCGTTATTTTCTAAATATTTTAATAAATTGTATTTATTTCATATTTTACCTAACGTTGCAATATAAGGTGATTTATATCGAAATATTGACGTTACATGATAAAATTGATTATAACTACGTGAGACTCTATTTAACATTGGGTATCTTAACTTATTTTGATATAACGACATTTTCTTTTTATTAAAATAAACAATGGGTGACCGTAAAATTTGACATATTTTAATATTTATTTCATTTATATTTTACTTTAAAATAACGTTATAAAGTGATTTGTATCGAATTTTGATGGGATACAAATGCACATATTATCAAAATATTCCCTTTTAAACGTAATTTCTTATAAACATGAGTAACATGAGACTTTATATTGACATTATGTTTTTATTACAATAAACAACGGGTTTCGTAGACTCTCTTTGACATTTTATGTTTATTAAAATAAACAACGGGCGACTTGACTTATTTTGATATAACTGTCATTTTCTTTTTATTACAAACTCCCTTTGACAAGAAGGGTGCATCATCATGCTCCTGTGAAATATTGACCTATTGAATGAATTTTGCAACGATATAATGATGATGGTAACAAAACTTTGGAGATTGTGTGATAGAAGCGAATCTGCTTTCAGGAAAAAATGCTGGTAAGAAGTTTCCAATTGCAAGAATGACTATAACTGCATCAGATCAAATTAAGTTGACGGTTAGATTGCAAAAGAGACATTTTTCACTGTCTGTTTGTTTTGCTATTGACGTTAAAATTCATGTAACTATGTAAGACTCTCTTTAACATATTTTTTTATTAAAATAAACAACGAACGACTTCACTTATTTTGATATGACAACATTTTCTTTATATTATAATAAACAACGGGCTACGTGAGACTATATTTGACATTTTGTTTTTATTAACTGGTAACTTGACTTATTTTGATGTAACGACATTTTTCTTTTATTACAATAAACAACGAGCTACTTGATACTATCTTTGACATATTCTTTTTATTAAAATAAACAACAGGCGGCTCGACTTATTTTGATAAAACGCTCTTTTCTTTTATTACAATAAACAACGGACGACTTAACATATTTTACTATTTTTCATTTATATTTTACTTAAAAATAACGTTATAAGTTATTCGTATCGAATTTTGACGGGATACAAATGCACATATCATCATAATATTTCATTTTAAACATATTTTCTTACAAGTACGAGTAACGGTCGACTTTATATAATTATGTATTTTTCTACTATAATTTTATTTAAAAATTATAAAATATATGAATCCCGTTGATTTTCGACGGGCACTAAACTACTCCCTCCGTCCCATTACGATAGGGATCTTTTGTTTCAACACGGGAATTAAGACTGTAGTAATGATAGTGTGTTAAAGTGATAGGTATTGGGTTAAAGTGATGTGTCAGAATTTTATTGGGTTAATATTTTCTATTTCGAGAAAGGTCCCTATATCAGTGGGATGTCTTAAAATGGAAAATGTCCCTTTTAACATTGGGACAAAGGGAGTAGTAAATATTCAAATTCTCAATGTTTGGTATGGATTCTTGATGTTCGTGTTTGTAAACACTAAACAACTAGTAAATATTTAAATTCTCAATGTTTGGTTTGGATTCTTGATGTTTGTGTTTGTAAACACTAAACAAAATATGTACTGGATTCAAAATTTAACTATCTAATTTAAATTAATCAACTCTTCAAATTATATCTTTTGATACAGACTATGCAAATTATTTATGATGCAATTTTTTAAAGTCCGTATTCTTTTAGCATTTATTTTAATTCACGTGTTTAAAATAAAACTTCAATTTTTATATATATTAAGTTATAATTTTTTTAAATTAAAATATTATTCCTATCAATAATGTTATTTGGCCATAATGTGGCCGGCCACACAACAACATTTTTCATAATATATGTAAATTTAAAAATAGTAAATGATAACTATAATGTATTACTTCTATATTTTAATTTAAAAATATTTTTTCCCCAAAATTACATATTTTTCTCTTTTTTTTATAGATAAAAAGGTAATAAACTCTTTATAATAGTAAAAATTATCAAATAATTAAAGGGTTAATTTTAAAAAATACGTAAAAAATACTGAGTATCACTTTTTAAGTTTTTTATAATATAAAAAAGTTTGGCATATATATATTATTTGATATTAAAAAAATAAAAAATATTGAGAATCACTTTTTTGAGTTTTTAATAATTATGGCCGGACACATTATGGCCGAATAGCATCACCCTATTCCTATTAATTTTATTTTGGTTTATTGGATAAACGCCCGACGGACAAGCTCGCACCCTGAACAAACGAGCAGATCGGAACTAGGTGAGCAAGAAGTCAACCAGCCCAAGGGGAATCACCCCGCTGGAAACCTTGGAAACCCTAATAACTGGATAGATTGTGTCCTGGTTGCCCAGTCAAACCTCGAGGGATTGATGAGTGACTTCTTCAAAACCGACAGAGTGGGCGAACTCTTCCCCCACTACGTGGAAGAACAACGAGCTGGAGTTCGGCAAGGTGGAAGGGAAGCCGAGGGTTTTATTCCCACCATGAAGCACCTCGGCGTAATGAGGCACCTCGGCACGGCGAGGAGAGCATACAAATACTCTATCCGCCGGTCGGACAGGGTGCTCGGGCGCGACCCTCAACCATCTAGAATGTGGAATGACCACCTCAGTTTTTGTCAACGAAACCAAGGTCCACACCAGCTCGAAATAATGCCACCAACCCATAATCATTAGCGTGGGGTAGGGATTTTTGATGCTTATGGACAAGTTCTCTCCCTGCTCTCTGATGAAATCCTCAATACCCCATGCCGGAGAGGTATAAGGTACCCCACATTACTCCGTATAACGGGCTGGGCAATCCTCGAAACTTCCTCGGCCAATTTCAGTACAACATGATAAACAAAGGCCTCAATGTGGTTCACATGTGCAAGATGTTCCCGGAGTTACTTGTCGATAATGCACGAGAGTGGTTCGACAACCTGCCCCGAGGAAGCATCAGGTCGTACGTGGAGTTGATGGAGATATTCAAGCAAAGATTCTCTCAAAGGACCGAAACGAAGTACTATTAGGGTTATGTACTGAAAATCATACTTTTTATGCTTAATTATATGCTACATCTTCCTGTTTTATGAAATAAATAAAGTCATATGTTTTGCATATTTTTTCGTGTTATGGTTATGCAAATACATGTCATATGGTATATATTATAGATAATATGGTGTGGGTGGTCGCACGGAAGATCATATTATCGGATTCTTATATACTTAAATAGTGTTTGCAACCTAAGTAATCATGGACAAATTACTTGTTAATGTTGAAGTATAATGCTTGATATTAGCTGATCTTGGCCATTAGCTTATACTAATGTATTTACTTACATTGAACAGGATTGCAGTGGGATAAATCATTTTGTACAAATTAAATAAACGATTTAAGATCTCGGACGATTATTATTTCTTAATTCTAGTTGTATAATATTCAATAATATATTTTTGATAATTATTCCTTTGACTTATCAATGAGTAAGAGTTATTGCAACTCAAAGTATCTGATATCTTGGGTAATAATATTCCCTCCGTCCAATTTAAGTGTTCACAAGGGAAATAACTCAGTAACAACTGTCATATGAGATAGTGGGGTTCATATTATATTAGTTGTGTGAGTAAAAGTTTTCCACTTTAAGTAAGTGGACAATTAAACGGGATATCCCAATAAGGGAACATGGACAATTAGCATGGGATGGAGGGAGTATTATAAAGGGGCAAAAACTAAAGTACCCTCATTTTACCCAAAACTCAAAACATAAAAAACTAATTCCCCCCCCCCCCCCCCCCCCCCTGCTGAAACCAATCTCTCTCTCTCAAACCCTCATTCTCTGTCTCTCTCTCTGTTCCTCCGGCGTTCCTTCCTCTGACTATTGCTTCTCCACCGTATTTTCCCCGTTCTCCTTTCTCTCTCTACAAAAATGGTTGCTAGGGCGCGGTGCTCAAAGAGAAAACGAGGCGACACAACGGAACTGGAGAAGGAGGCCAGAAAACCCACTGGCCACCCCTTCGTTCATGACGAGGTAAGGAAATTAGGGCTTTTTACTATACAAGTTCTATGTGCATATCCGAATTTGTTCGATTTTGGTTGAAGGAATTGGGTTTGTATTAAAAATAGATTAATTTGTAAGAATTTTTTAACTGGTACTAAGAATTCGTGTTCGTTTTTTAAGATTTTCGTATTTATAGTGTCAAGATTTATTACTAAGAATTGATTTATTCGTTCTGTGAAATCTTACCAATGCATATAGTTTTTGCAAGAAGTTTGTATAATATCTTACCATCTATTTTAATTTATAACCATAAGTTAATAATATAAGATCTTATCACCCGTTATAACTTATATTATAAAATATTATCAATGGCTTATGTAATATCTTACTACACTTATTGAGATTATGTAATATCTTATCATTCTTATTGATAATTTGTTGTCACTCGAATTATATTATATAAAAAATCTTACAAATGATTATAGTTTCTTATAATGCGTTAGTAATATCTTACAACTCATGCAACTTATATAATAAAATCTTACCAACGATTATAGGAGTTAAGGATATACGGTTTTATTTTTATGAATTATGTTATAGGGGGGATTAAGAAATCTTACCATCGCTTATAGTTTCTTATTGGGATTTATGAAATCTTACCATCTCTTATAGTTTCTTATTGACAACGCTTTTTACATCATTCTTATTGACAACGGTTTTTGCACTTAATATGCAATGTAAACATTATCAACACTTAAATATGCACACACAAAGGTATTGTCTTTCATGAGAAACAAGTTTAAAAACATATAAAAAACTATGTATACTCACCGATCTATATGTTGTAAGAAAGTTGTGGTTTTTTATATTCGATTGGTGATTTAGTAACATATAACATGATTCTTATCATCATCTGATGTATTCTTCTGAAGTTGTGTTTTCTTTCTATACAAACAAAAATTAAAAAAATATGTTTTTCTTACCTTAAGTCGGTTCCTTGATTACAATTGTTCATAAGTTATTCTTGTAAAGACAATTGTATGATTTCTTCAGTTGCATACCACAAAGATAAATATGATGTTATTTATCTAATTAACATATGTTATAAGAATGTATAACATTTCTTACTTTCATCTTGTTAATTGGTAAGATATATCGTGTTTTCACCTTATATACCATAATGTTTGGTAAGAAATGTGTAACTTTATTCCATCTTAATGTATTATGTCTCATACATATTTACTTGTTTATTTTTTCCATTCAGTGATTTGTGTGGATGCTGAAGGCCCATAATGATGAGAAAGTTGAAGGCTTGATAAAATACAACATTGCATAGATCGGTGCTGAAGGCAAGGTAAAGCTGAAGGCTTGATGAAATACATGTTCTATTATTTTAATACGAACTAGAAAGTTTGACCCGTGCATTGCACGGATTTATATTTTATTAGAAAATAATAAGAATTACTCTTCAATTTCATGGAACTAAATTTTTTTCTTGTAGACTTATATAGTATTTGATTAAAATTTGAGTTTCATTCAGACTTCTAGGGAAGGGAAAGGGAATAATGGGCCAATTTGATGATTTAATTGTAAACCAAAATATTTGTTGACCATCAATCATTTTAATATTTGTAATCATAATGTTATCCCTTTGTCAAAATATTTCTCCTTGGAGAATTCAATACCGTCCTTCGACTATTTTTATTGGTCCTCCTTATTATACCATGATTTTATTCGAAGTATACATTACTTTTCTTCAATTAAGTCTTCAATTAAGGGGCTGTTTGGCTAAGCTTATTTTGAGGAGCTTATATGCTCTATGTGCTTATAAGTTGTTTGAAGAGCTTATAAACTCTTAGATTTAAGAGCTTATAAGATTTCATAGTTTTTGGATAAAAGAGCTTATAAGCTCAAAATAAATTAAAATCATAAAATAAAAAATGAAAAAAATATTTTTTTGGAATTTATAATTTTCTACAATCAAATGGAAGTGTTTATAATTGAAATATGAATATATATATAGAGGATGGATCATATAGAAATAAGTCCTGGTGTGAGAAATATGAATATATCTGGACCATTAATCTTAATTTGATCTATGGTTGTAATTGATTTAAGCATGATTATGAGGTATCATAAGCATGACTAGGTTTAAGCATGAATTTGTACATTAAAAAGCGTAATGGTGTTGTAAGCATAAATATATATTGCTTTAAGCATGATTTTGTATAGTTTTAAGCATCTTTCGCATTTTAACGAACCACTCCCTATATATATATATATATATATATATATATATATATATATATATATATATATATATATATATCGGAGATCACATACAAAAGATAACTCCTTCGTTCTTTGATAACCTTTCCAAGTTCATGGATGTAGTAGGCCTTCTCCATCCTCTTCAAATCCATCCCCCTTGGATACATCACCCCATTTTTGGCTCTCATTCTTTGATAGTAAGAGCTCATCCTCTCTTTCTCTTGGGCTTCACGTGGAAGATTCTCATAAGGTGGCCAATGATCCGGCTTGTGAGAAAATAAATCTCATCTCCAAGGGTCATTGGAGTCTTCTTCTTTTCATAGCTATCATGGTCATGGGAAAGGTCCCATGGAGGAACTCTTTGACCTCCCCATTCTTGCTCTCCAAAAGGTCTCATAGACTCAACTTCATTGACCACACAAATCACTTTGCATTGTTGCTTCGGGTTCACCTCCGTGTTACTTGGGAACTTCCCTTGTTGATGTTGAGAGGAAGCTTGGTTGGCCATTTGGCCTATTTGACATTCTAACATCTTGATATACTTTTCCATAGAAGAAAAGGTGTTTTCCAAATTTGTGACCTTTTGACCCGTATGGGCAATGAACGTTCCTTGTTGAGTAGCCATTTGAGATTGGCTATCCACCAATTGCTTCAACATTTGCTCCGTAAGACTTGGAGGCTTTGTCTCTTCAACAACTTGATGAGAAACACCAAATCCGAGAGGAGAAGATTGAGAAGCATTAAGAGCATTTTGTGGATTTCCATAGGAGAGGTTTGGATGATTATTGAAGGTAGGATTACCATAATTCCTTTGAAAATTACCTAGATTCCAACGGTTAATGTACTTCACCTCCTCCTCATTTAAGACCTCGTCATTCTTATATTTCTCGATGTCTCTTATCTCCATCATGTCTCTTCGGCCCTTATCATAATCACTCTTAAGACTAGTGATTAATGAAGTCAATTCATCATATCTCTCATCCGATAGAGAGGCAACCCTCTTTGTGGAAGTCCGTTCCATAGGCCATTGGGAGGCATTGAAGGAACCATATACTGATCGGTGAAGATCGGTTTGTCCCGAGGATCTATTTCGGATATCTAACTATCGAATACAACCTATCATGCTCCTATGAATTAAGTGCGGAATCATAGGGTGTTCAGATCGATTACCTCAAGGTAGAAGAGAACTCGCGAATAGATCCTCTGATCTGTATCCCTGCTCGATTCTGACGTTGGATGGACAACGAACCTTAGAATCAGCCACGGAAAACGGGAACCGCCGTTCTGCTCTAAGCCCGGCGCGCGTCTCTCTCTCTCTAACCCTAGCCTCCTTCTCTTGTTTAGAATATTTAAGTGCACTCGTATATTCTAGACTGTTAGGTCAAACAAGACCTTGAGGGGGTATATATAGAGGAGACCAAGTGAGACTTGGGCTTAAGTTGCAGGCCAGGCCTGCAACACATGGACTAGGCGTCCATTAGCAGATTGGCGCCCCTTACTGGGCCCAATTAAGTGGCGGCCCACTTATTCGTTATACTGTGGCATGTTGAGCTTTTTGGGACAGATCAGGGATCTACTAGCTGGTAAAACCGAGGCCTCCCAATGGCTAAATTCTCCATACTCAGCCCAGAGTATAATTTAGTCCATAAGTACTAAAACATTCCACTAGAGTAATAGTACTGAATTACCTGTTTTACCCCTGTTGAGTTCAGGGCTAGTATTAGACTTAGCGACCCCCATATTTAAGATATCCCACATCTGTTGATTAACTTAGAGCTTCTGACTGCTCATGTTATTCAACTTCTTTATTCCTGAGTAGTACCATTCATTCCTTATTCATCATACCGGAAATTAATCCACTTGCAGGGTTTGGTATGATAATCCTTAATGAATTCCTCAGGGGATGTGATCAACCTGTTCTACCAGGATATGGTGCTCTGTTGCAGTTACACTAAGAGTCGTACTAGTTGTAGTTGCTTCCCAAGATACAGAGCATATTGAGTTGCAGATACTCTGAACTCTCACCCATGGTAAATCAAAGAAGCAGACTACAACTATACACCCTTAGGACTCAACTAGAGTTAAGGTTCATCTTAAGTCACCGAGGTCTTGATTCTTTCTACATCGGTCAGAATAGAAGAATGCACCTCACCGTGATCCTATCAGTACACGCACGTACTAACATAGACAAGTAGCCAAGACAAGCTACTTATGCAGCCTATACTACAGCCTAAACCGACAGTTATATCCAGAACTGTCTCGATTGTGATACCCTTTTATATCTCTAGATGAACCGGCAACTATGGTCTTCTGTGATCTACAACACACCATAAAGCCTACAACTTTGAGATAATGGATAGATGTTTGATGCATGGATAACAATTCATACTTAATCAGATAGGAGATTGTTAGTGGTTATGGACAACACATGCATACAAGCTAAAAGGCTTGCTTTCTAGTATACAAATCCATCAATCTCCCACTTATACCTACGCAAACTTTTAGTATATCATGTGACAAATAGGCAAAGTGTCTACAATCTTGCATCTATTACACATCTTCTCCCACTTATACTCAAAGTTTCTAGTGTGGGAGGCGCTCCAGTCCCATCCCTTCGACATGCTTGTTGAACACTTTGACTGGTAAGCTCTTTGTGAATGGATTCGCCAGATTATCCGCTGAAGGGATTTTCTTCAGTTCTACTTCTCCTCTTTCGACGATTGCTCGTACAAGATGGTACTTTCTCTCTATGTGCTTGCTTGCCTTGTGAGCCCTAGGTTCCTTGCAGTTTGCAACTGCTCCAGCATTATCACAATACAATGTGATACCTCTGGGCAAACTGGGAACTAGCTCTAGCTCATTAAGGAAGTTCAGGAGCCACACACCCTCTTTAGCAGCCTCACAAGCAGCCACATATTCGGCCTCCATGGTCGAGTCTACGATGCACTTCTGCTTCACACTCTTCCAAGTGACGGCTCCACCTCCCAAGGTAAACACATAGCCTGAGGTAGATTTCCTCTCATCTCGATCAGCCTGGAATTCTGAGTCCGTATACCCTATCGGGATCATCTCATTGGACTGATAAACAAGCACATGATCTCTTGTCCTCTTGAGATACTTCAATATGTGCTTAACAGCCGTCCAATGTCCCTGACCAGGGTTAGACTGATATCTAGCCACCATGCCAACCGCATAGCAGATATCCGGTCTAGTACACATCATCGCATACATGAGACTCCCAACCGTGGAAGCATATGGTATAGTCTTCATGTCCTCTATCTCCTCTTGTGTCTTGGGACACATGTCCTTAGATAGAGGAATGCCATGTCTGAAGGGAAGAAAACCCTTCTTGGTATTTTGCATGCTGAAACGGGCGATCACAGTATCTACATATGAAGCTTGGCTTAAGCCTAACATCCTCTTACGGCGATCTCTGATCACCTTGATCCCTAGGATGTAACCTGCTTCTCCCAAGTCTTTCATCTGAAACTGTTCAGACAACCAATCCTTTACGCCTGATAACACGTTCACATTGTTGCCAATGAGAAGTATGTCATCTACGTACAGTACTAAGAATACCATGCTTCCGTCCGAACTGAGCCTGTAAACACAGCTTTCGTTTATGCACTGGACAAATCCAAAGGATTTTATCACTCCATCAAAACGAATGTTCCAGGACCTGGACGCTTGCTTAAGTCCGTATAAGGACTTCTTAAGCTTCCATACGAGATGCTCCTGGCCATCTCTCACATAACCTTCTGGTTGGCGCATGTAAATGTCCCTACCTTCTTCAAGGTACCTGTTCAAGAACGCAGTCTTGATGTCCATTTGCCAAACCTCTAGGTCTAAATGTGCCGCCATGGACAAGAGTATTCTGACAGACTTAAGCATGGCAACCGGCGAAAATGTCTCATCATAATCGATTCCCTCTTTCTGAGTGAATCCTTTCGCCACCAATCTAGCTTTGAAGGCTAAAACCTTCCTGTCAGGTCCTCTCTTTCTCTTGTACACCCACTTGCAACCGATGGGTTTTACCCCATCCGGCAGCTCCATAAGGTCGTACACGTCCATGTTAACTATGGATTCTATCTCCGAATCCATAGAAACTCTCCAGGAATCTGCATCCTCGTCCTCCATCGCTTCCTTGTAAGTCCAGGGGTCGATCTCATCATGTTCGATACCCGAGAGCAGTTCAGTGGATTCTCCCACGAACATGAAACGGTCTGGTTGACGAACAACCCTCCCACTGCGGCCAAGCGATGGTGGAGATACAGTATCGAAAATGGGTGCAGTTTATGGTATAACCTCTTGTACTCTCGGCTGTTCTGGAATATCGGCTGTTGCTGATGCTCGCAACTCATCGAGCATTATTTGACTCCTTGACCGATGGTTACTAATAAAGTCCTCCTCTAGGAATCGGGCATTAGTGCTCACAATGACCTTCTGATCCTGGGGACTATAGAAATAACCTCCTTTCGTTCCCTTTGGATATCCTACAAACAGCCTAACCTCAGTCTTAGACCTCAATTTGTCAGCCTCCTTTGTCAGCACGTGTGCTGGACATCCCCAAACCCGAATATGACCCAAACTGGGCTTACTCCCTGTCCATAATTCGGAAGGAGTTTTAACCGTCGACTTTGTTGGTACTAGATTGAGGAGATAACCTGCTGTTTCTAAGGCATATCCCCAGAACGAAATTGGCAAGGATGCATAGCACATCATCGATCTCACTGTATCTAAAAGAGTACGATTCCGTCTCTCAGCTACACCGTTCTGTTGGGGAGTACCCGGCGTAGTCAACTGAGATGAAATCCCATTGTCTGACAAGAACTTTCGAAACTCAGTTCCGAGGTACTCGCCACCTCTATCAGAGCGAAGCGACTTGATACTTCTACCTGTCCTCTTCTCCACTTCCACTTTGAACTCTTTAAACTTGTCAAAGCAATCAGACTTCTTGTGGAGTAGGTAGATAAAACCGTATCTCGAGTAGTCATCGATAAATGTGACGAAATACTTGTAACCTCCTCGAGCTTGAACGGACATCGGTCCACACAAGTCAGAGTGAACCAACTCTAAGAGCTCTTGAGCTCGATATCCTATGGACTTGAAAGGTCTGGTCACCATCTTTCCTTCCAAACACGATTCACACGTTGATAAAGGTTCTATTTGGAAATCCAAAACACCTTCTTTTATCAACCTTTGAATCCTCTTTTGGTTGATGTGACCCAATCGTAAGTGCCATAATAGAGTTTGGTTCGTTTGAGACGGATTCTTCCTCTTTTTAGTGTTCAATGATGAGGAAGCATTATTAGAAGAAGAACCATTCATAGGACAAGTAATGGTATAGAGAGACTGGGACAATGTGCCAGAAACTATAACTTCATTGTTTTTCATGATAGAAACACCTCTATCTAAAACAACTGAATATCCGTAAACAAATAGTTTCGAAATAGAAATCAAGTTTCGCCTAAAAGCAGGCACATACAATACGTCTCTCAAAACCAAAACAGTACTATCGAAAAATAAATGAATGTCTCCAACTGCGACAGCTGCAACTCTCGATGCATCGCCCATGGAGATGGTAATCTCGTCATCACTCAGCTCCCTTGTCTTCAGAAACCCCTGCAAGGAGTAACATACATGGTCAGTTGCTCCCGTATCTACTACCCAAATCTGGGTAGAACTTGCAGCTAAGCATGTTTCAGTTACGTATGTGAATGACGTACCAGAATTCTTCTTCTTTAGAGGGCAGTCAGCCTTCCAGTGTCCTTTCTCGCCGCATATGAAGCACTTGCCCTTGAACTTCGGTTTCCTTACAACATCGAGAGGCACCTTCCTTGCTCCCCTAACATTTCGAACCATTCTCCTAATGTCTTCCGACGTCAGAGTAACTCCTGTTGCTTTATTCATAGCTTGAATAAACTCTGCAACTGGCTCGGCTTTTGGCACCACTTCATCAACCAAGAAAGACTCGAGAGTCTCAATCATGCTGGATGCAGTCACCATATGACTAATCATATACTGCATTCCATCTGACACAGACGATAAGACTATTTTCATAGCCTCATCATTTTTCTTGTGCCAAGTCCCATGAACCTCTCTTTCTTCTTGTGATGCCGACTCAGTAAGGGTAGGAGGAGCAGAAGTCGCAAGCATGTCAGTATACTCGCCCGTAGCAAGGACATTGTCGAGATTCTTCCTCCACTCCACATAGTTGGAATCCGTGAGAGGACTCGAAGTGAGAATGTTTATCAACGGGCCTAAAGTCATATCTGAAAAAGCAATAAACACGTAGACACAAGTAAGAAAAGATCATGCATCAGTTCGTAACGAAAATTATTGTAACCTTTTGATAAACCAATAATTTCGAAATCTTCAACAGCCCAAACAATGCGGATCACAAGCCACGTTCGTGTGGACGTTTACGCTCCCACTGTTCGACCAGATACTCAGATCTTTAACTCTACTTATTTTGCCAACCTGCCCTTATGGCAAATAGAGCTAACAGTTGAACCTTACTAGACCATATTAGATTAGAAAAGGGACTCCGTTGGGGAATTGTATTCTAACTAATACCTAAGCTTTTAACCACAATCTTAGCCTAACTCAGAAAAAGCACTATTTTTCTTAAGCTATCTTTATTCAAAACCAACTCCAGAGAAAACCGTAGTTACTATTCCAAGCAAGCCACGTTAGTGTGGACGTTTACTCAGAAAATCTCCCACTTCTCATTTTGGTTAGAACATTTTTGTTAAGAAACCTTAAGTCTGGCGAACTCGTCCGGCATGATGTGCAAGCCACGTTCGTGTGGACGTTTACACACTCGCACCAAGACTTCACCTTAAGGTCAGTTGTGGAGGTCTTAACATTTTTGTTGGTCCCGGTTTGCTATAGGAAAAATACGTAGAGGGGGGGGGGGGGGTGAATACGTATTTTGAAGTTTTTCAACTTCAATTACTTAACTCAGAGTATAAAGTAAAGTGCTCTTTGAAAATACTAAGACCTAGCCGAGGGCTAGATCTAAAGCAATCACGAATCTCTTGACCTAAGCTTAGAGCTTGATCAAGAGTGAGACTTTACTCTTTGTGCGGAATTTGGTGAGCTATAATCTTTCCTAAGTAATTGAAAATCCAAGTTAAGTTTGTTTATATGCACGTGCAATGGATAATCGAATACTGTAAAGAGATTAAGGTAAGAGAGATACGACACAGAGATTTATAGTGGTTCGGAGATTACGCTCCTACGTCCACTTGGTTGCACGACGGCAACTGTTCTTTTCACTCAAGAACTTGAAGGTTACGGGTCCTTCAAAAACCTGGTCGAGATCGGGCTTCACTTGCCTGGATCCAACGACTGACGTAGTGATTGCGGGTTCACTACACAAACCTAACAAAGACTGGAAGCTTCACTTGCTTCAGTCAAAACACGACAGGGAGATTACGGGCTCTCCTTACAGCCTAGTTTCGATCGAGCTTTACACAAACGATGTAAGTGTAAGCTTGGATCTTAACTCTACGATCGAGGCTTCTTCAATCGATGAAAGAAGGGCCTTGGATCAGGACAACCTAACGACGACACTCAAAAACCTAACAGACAGAGTTTAGGGTTTTTGGTTGACGAAACACACTATGAAGAGCTCTTTACAATAAGTGCAAAGATGGCTAGAGCTCTTCTTCTAAGCTTGGATATGGAATGGGCTTAGACTCTAAGTGTGAAGGTTGTGAAGACGAGTTCCGATGAACTGGAAACTCGGAGAACACTGGAAAACAAAGACTCGAAGATTTGCTCGAAGGCTTGGGAGTGTTTGTTTGCTGTATGCGCTCGAATGCTCAAGTAGTGTTCTACATCTTCACGTTGTGATCCTTCACTATTTATAGGCGGAGGGTTGGCTGAGATCCGTTGCTTGGTTGGTGGCCTTGTCCCTCCTCCTCTCGACAGTCCTTGCACAGGCTGGCTACTTTTCAGATGCGCAGATTTGGACTTTTGCCGAAAATGGCTAAGTTCCAATTTCAACAGTAACTGGAGCGAGCCAGTACTGTAGCGGCGCCTTGTCGGCCTGGCAGTCAACTCCTCTGCTCCTCTCTTGAGTCGACACGTGGAGATCTCGTAATAAATGCGAAGATCTCCAGTTGACTGGAGTTCAAATTCGGAGCGGGAATTTGTGCTGTCGCTTTCTGGTAGGTAGTGGCTCGCTTCGCTTTATAGTTGTAGTGGCCGCTCTGAAGTGAGTCGCTTCGCGGTCATATTTGTAGTGAGTCACTTGGGAATAATTTTCCCGAGAAACTTTTTAAGTGAATATTGACCCGCGTTGACTTGCTTCGTCTTTTCTTTGTAGCGCATGCTTTGCTTCGCTTTAGTGGGTTCACTTGATTCCACTGTAGCGCTCGCTTCGCTTCGCTTTGGCAGACTCACTTTGAATCTACTGTAGTGATCGCTTCGCTTCGCTATTCTTCGGCACGCTTCACTTCGATTTGCTTGACCCGCTTCGCTTTGGAAAACACACTCAAGTGAGTGGCCTTCACTTGAACTTTTGAAGCCTAATCTAAGCAAAATAAAAGAGCCATCCTAACAGAGTAGGCTTTTAGAAAAATTCTAACTTATTATCTACATCAAAATGGGTCGCTTGGGAACAGAACGCTTTGGGGTTTTGGGATCAAATCAAAACATTTAGACATCCCTTATAAGTTCCCTTAACATATTCGTTCTTAACAATTCCCAACAATTTCCCCCTTTTTGATGATGCCAAAACCCATACGACTTAGATAAAAATAAATCTAGTCTATCTAACCGTGAAGGGAACTCCAAGCGACTGCTTCCTTTGCAGTTTCGTTTGTAATTTTCTTTTAAGTTCCTTCCCCTTTTTTTTTTTTCGGTTAAATTAATGAGTTTGTAGCAGAAATGTAAAGTCATTCACAAAGCGAGTAAATGACACAGAGGAGACAGAAATAAAAGTGGGATAAATGAACAAGCAGTTCACAAAAAGAAATACTAGGAAGCTTGAAACTCAAAGGTTTCCTGCAGCTTCATCCTCCTTCTCCTACTCCTTTCCTTCTTCCTCCTCCTTCTTCTCTTCTTCAATAGCAGCAGTATCCATGTAAGCTGATAGCACTCTCGATTCCATAGAGCCTACTGTGTGGATACTAGGTCTTCTCCATGCACTCTCCAGCCTGAAGGCTTCAGTCACCTCCTCATCTATTATCCCTCTGTCTGGAATATCCGTGCCTGGATGATAAGGCATGGGGAATTCTTTTATAGCAGGAACCTTGACAACAATTGGCATGGGTTGAGTCTGTTCAGCCAAGGTGAAGATTTTTCTCCGCAGATTGTCATCATAGGCTGCGAGAAAATTGTTGAGAGCACTTATCCTAGAGCATTGATCCTGCAGCGGCACTACCTCCCAGTAATAGTAGGCCTTGATGAATAGGTCCTTGTAGTATAACCACAGATCAAGCAGATCTCTAGGAATAAAAGCCTCAATTTCCCTTGCATCAGGGTGTTCGTCCCTTCGCTTGGCCAACTCCTCTTCTGACCTCTTTGACAGTTCAGCCATGGTAGCTTTGAACTTCTTTCCTGAGTCGCTGCTCCACAAAGGACGCTTTTCATTGAGACGCTTCCGAATGTAGTTATGTTCTTCCTTTTTGGGGTAGCGACCCGACTCAACCATCTCTTTTGTAGTCACGTCGCATGCATCAGATATGGCTTGTGCTTCGCATGCTTCGGACTCATCTGGCATAAATGGAATGAAGGCACTCCGCACCAATGAAGACTGGATGAGTATCACCTCATTGAATTGCTCCTCAATCCGTGCGTCAATCACTTGGAGTCGCCTGTCATTCGACCTCCTCTTCCTCTCGCCTTCGCTCCTTCCCTCTTCTCTTTCCTTCCTCTTTCTTTCCTCTCTTCCAGCTTTTGAAGCGACTGCTTGCTTGACCTTTTGGCGCTTGGCCTCGGGGTCATCTTGCTTAGAATCTGGAGCAGCTCGCTTCAATGACTGCTTCGGTGGTGGGGGAGGTGGCATGTCCGTCTTCGTAGCGGCACTAGAGGGGACGACTGCGGATGAAGCGAGTGCGGCTGTTGAAGCTGGCGCGGCGGCTGAAGCGGGCGCTTTGGGTAAAGCAGCCGCTTTGGAGCTAGACGAAGAACCTGCACCAACAGATAGTTTTGTTAGTTGCTCCATCTCCCACGCCATGGCAGCATCCTTCTCCACCTGCCTCCGCTTTTCCTCCTTCGTCAACACGGTCACTGGAGGGTGTTTTGCAATTGAAGCGGCAAGCACCTTCTCCTGAAGCGGCCTGCTGGGCTCTTCAAGATTTTTTAATAACTCCTCCTCCGTGAGCTTCGTCTTGCCAAGAGCCCTGGCTTCATCCACTACCTCCTTCACACCTCCATCACTACTGCCTCCCTCCAACATTCTCTCCACTCCAATACTACTTCCCCCTATACCTCCAACTTCTCTGCCGTGAAGCTGTCCTTCCCCTCCTAGCTTCACTTGACTTTCACTCATTTGTCCTTCCCCCTTTAAGGCATCATCACTGCCAGGGGTTAGGGTGATAGACTTTCCAGACAAGGATTGTTGAAGAGAGTTGACTGAATTGAAGATAGCTTGAAGCATCTGCTGGGTTTTATCCATGGAGGGCGCCACTAGTTCACCAGTCTTGATGCTTATCTCTTCAAGCAGATAATTGCACTGCCTCTCTATCTCAACAACCGACGCCATCATACTCTCTAATGGCTCTACCTCCCTGAAGCGAGCCTCCAGCTCCGCTTCGACGGCTTTGGTGATTTTCTTTGTTTCTTCTTGAAGTGTGAATTCCAAGTGTTCCTTGGAAGCTTCAAGCTCTGCCTTCATCCCGGCAAGTCTCCTCTCCCTTCGATTGAGAGAGTTGTGAAATTCGGCATCTGCAGTGATCCTTACTATGAGAGTTTCTTTCAGTCTCTTGACTTTCTGCAGTAGGATTGACAGTTCAGCATTCTTCAAGTCAAGAGCCTGTGCACTGCTCCTCAGACTCTCCAGTTCTCTCTTGTCAATTGCACTCTCATCCTTGACTCCCTTCAACTCAGTTCGAAGTGAGTCAAGAGCCTTTTTGGTATTGAGGAGCTCGCTTCCCTTCATCACTAACTCTCCTTCTCTGTTCTCCACCTTCTCTTTCAGCTCCTTCACCTCCTTCTCTAACACCTTCTTCTCTTTGACAAGAGCGATCAACTTGGCATTGACCTCCCTCAAGCAGCTTCTTTCTGCCTCAAGCAAGCCCTTGAGTTCGGTGATGGTTTTGGTGTTGTCATCCACTAGCTTCACCTGCGCCTCCAGCGCCTCCTCTTTCTCCTCTAGAAGCCTCTCCCTCTCCTCCACCTTTCCCTCCAATCCCTTTTCTTCCTGTCAAAGTCTTCTCTAAGACTAGTGACCTCCCCCGCCTTCCTCTCCATCTCTTCACTCATCTTAGTAATCTCGCTTTGGAGACTAGCAATCTCAGCATCTTTCAACTCCACCTCCTCCCTATGTTCTCTGATCAGCTTCCTTTCATGAGAGGAGGGCACTCGCTTCGGAACTGTAGTGAGTGGATATGATTCCTTCACCTTTGCATCCAGCTTCTCCCAGAAGCTGGTCCCTTCAAGGAAGGCATGGAAGCCATTTTCGCCTATGAAGTTGAGTGTTTTGGCCTCCATTTGAATCAGTTCCTCTTCTGTGAAGGCTTTGAGGAGTCTGAAAATCTTGTAGTACTCCGTTCCTCGGTACGTGATGTACGTCAGAAAGTCGACTACATTCGTGTAGAACACGTCGCTCCATGCAACGTTCGCTGAGCTCAGATTGTAGCGAAGGTTGATAGTTTCAGCGGCTTGCTCTCTGTCCAGGACATAGCGTTCCAGAGCCCGCTTGTGTACGGTGAGGGCAGGGGTTATGAATTGAGGAACGATGGGTTGTTCTCCTACAGTTTGGGCGGTATCGGCTGTAGCTGCCGATGTCGAGAGGGATTGGGTAGGTGATGAGGTTTCTTGGGTTTCCGAAATCTGGATGGCTTCAGGGGGTGGTGGTTGGATAGTTTCGGTGGGTGGTGGTTGTATAGGCTGGGATTGAAGTGGGGTGAATGAAGTGTAGGCAGCAGCTTCATCTGTGCTTAGGAATGGAACAGTGGGAATGTGAAAAGAAGATGCTGACTCTTTGTTGGGAATTGTTATGGACCAACTTGTTAAGGGGGAACTATGTAGGATACTTGATAAACGAAGTCATTTGTTTTGATTGGATCCCAAAACCCCAAGTGTCCAGCTCCCAAGTGACCCACTTTGATGTAGTTAATAGGTTAGAATTTTTCTAAGCCTACTCTGTTAGGATGGCTCTTTTATTTTGCTTAGATTAGGCTTCAAAAGTTCAAGTGAAGGCCACTCGCTTGAGTGTGTTTTTCAAAGCGAAGCAAGCCAAGCAAACTGAAGTAAAGCGTGTCGAAGAACAGTGTAGCGAAGCAATCGCTACAGTAGATTCGAAGTGAGTCCGCCAAAGCGAAGCGAAGCAAGCGCTACAGTGAAGAGTCAAAGCTAGTCAACTCTAGTCAGCAGTTTCCAAAGCAGTCACTAGGGAACTTTATTTCCCGAAGCGACTCACTACAGAATGACTACGAAGTGACTCAACTAGAGCGGACACTACAACTTCAAAGCGAAGCGAGCCACTACCTACCAGAAAGCGACAGCACAACTCCCGCCCATATTTTGAACTCCAGTCAACAGGAGATCGTAGCATTAATTACGAGATCTCCACGTGTCGAATGCGGAGTGGAGCGGAAGAGTTGACTGCCAGGCCGACAAGGCGCCGTAACAGTACTGGGTCGCTCCAGTTACTGTTGAAATTGGAACTTAGCCATTTCCGGCAAAAATCCAAAACTGCGCATCTGAAAAGTTGCCAGCCTGCGCAAGTACTGTCGAGAGGAGGAGGGACAAGGCCACCAACCAAGCAACGGATCTCAGCCAACCCTCTGCCTATAAATAGTGAAGGATGAAGACGAAGAAGAGCAGAACACTACTTGAGCATTCGAGCGCCTACTACAAACAAACACTCCCAGCTTTCATAGCAATCTTCGAGTCTTTGTTTTCCAGTGTTCTCCGAGTTTCCAGTTCATCGGAACTCATCTTCACAACCTTCACACTTAGATTCTAAGCCCACTTCATATATCCAAAGCTTAGAAGAAGAACTCTAGCCAATCTTTGCATCTACTGTAAAGAGTTCTTCATAGTGTGTCGTCAACCAAAAACCCTATACTTTGTCTGTTAGGTTTTTGAGTGTTGTCGTTAGGTTGTCCAGATCCAAGGCCCTTCTTTCATCGATTGAAGAAGCCTCGATCGTAGAGTTGAGATCTAAGCTTACACTTACATCGTTTGTGTAAAGCTCGATCGAAGCTAGGCTGTAAGGAGAGCCCGCAATCTCCCTGTTCGACTGAAGCGAGTGAAGCTTGCAGTCTTTGTTAGGTTTGTGTAGTGAACCCGCAATCACTACGTCTGTCGTTCGATCTAGGCGAGTGAAGCCCGATCTCGACCAGGTTTTTGAAGGACCCGTAATCTTCAAGTTCTTGAGTGAAAAGAACAGTTTCCGTCGTGCAACAAAGTGGACGTAGGATCGTTATCTCCGAACCACTATAAATCTTTATGTCGTATCTCTCTTACCTTAATCTCTTTACAGTATTCGATTATCCATTGCACGTGCATATAAAAAAACTTAACTTGGATTTTCAATTTCTTAGGAAAGATTATAGCTCACCAAATTCCGCACATACGAGTAAAGACTCCCTATTGATCAAGTATTCACTTCGGTCAAGTAGGCAAGCTACGTACTGTAGATCTAGCATCAGCTAGGTCTTAAGTTTCAAAAAGAGCTCTTTACTTGTTACTCTGAGTTAAGGGATTTGAAGTTGAAAAACTTCAAAATACGTATTCACCCCCCCCCCCCCCCCCTCTACGTATTTTTCCTATTAACAAACCGGGACCAACAAGTGGTATCAGAGCAGCGGTTCTTTCGAGCCTCTGCTTTGCATATCCGAAGCGAGTCCCCACTCGCTTCACGTTGTCTCACTGAACCGGATCCTATTTTCCTAAGTGCATCAAAACCTCACTCACGCATATTGCATTTACTGATGATAGTTTGCTATGTCTACATACAGTGCCTCAAACCTTCCACAGTTCTCGATCGAAGGATACGAGACATGGAGTTTCCGAGTCGAGAGCTTCCTTTGCTCCATCCACGACCGGATGTGGGAAGTCATAGAGGACGGACCAATCGAAATCAAGAAAGCCATATCTGTGAACGTACCAGCTACTGAAGGACGCGAAGCTCATGTCAGACAAGAGTACGTTGAGAAGGACAAAGATGAATACAATCTCAACGACTTCAAGATCGCCAACCTGGATAAAATCGCACGTCACACGATGCAGAGCACCGTGTCTGATGCCTATCTTCCTAGAATCAGGAAGTGTGCGACGGCGAAGGAAATGTGGGAAACTCTAGCCCTCATTTCTCAAGGAACAGACAAAATCAAGGAGAACAAACTCGCCGTTCAGATGCGGGAGTTTGAGAGTCTGATAATGAAGCCAGGAGAGTCCATCGACACCTTCGAGCTGAGAGTTACAAACATCATTGCAACTCTCAACTCACTTGGGAAGGAACTCACAGATAAGGAAGTCAACCTGAAAATTGTCCGAGCTCTCACAAGGAAGTGGCAAACTATGAAGGAGCTGTATCTAGCAACCAAGGATCTATCAAAGTTCACACCGGAGATTCTGTTTTCCGAACTGAAAGCTCATGAATTCGATCTGAATCGAATGAACCTAGACGAAGAGGATGAAGCGCCCACTACGTCAAAAGGAGTAGCATTCAAAGCTGCCGAAGGGCCAAGTGAGCAGTCGCTAGCCAAGATGACGAGGGAAGAATTGGAAGAACACATTGCGTTCTTATCCAAAAACTTCAACAAAATGAATTCTCGAGTGGGCAAATACAAAAGATTCTACAAGCAATACAAAGGGAGGAGCACTGATGCTCGAGAAGGAAAAGGAAAGAGAGAAGAAACGACAAAGCCGATCCCGAGAGACATGATGGAAGTGGAATGTTACCATTGCCACAAGATGGGTCACTACAAATCCGATTGTCCAAAGCTGAGTGCGAAAGAGCGAGAAGAACTGAAAGCAAAGAGGAATGCTCCAAGGCGAGCGCTCGTAGCGAGTGAAGTGCCGGTTGCTACAACTGAAGATCCACCAAGCGACTCAGATGCATTCACTGATCCAAATTCCAGTGATGGTGAGGATCTCGGATTTATGGCGCTCACCGATGAAGAAACTGGAGAGGTATTCATCTATCCCCCATCTAGTTCAATTATACTCGCACACTCGCACCAAGAGGAACCCAATTCCTCAACATGGAGTGAATTGCTTGACAAGCACGTTAAATTGTCAAGTGGTCACGAAGTGCTGCAACAAGCTCTGTCTCAAAGCAAGAAGGAGAACCGAAAGCTAGCCACTGAGCTTGACCAAGTCAAACTTAATCTAAGGGCTATGACTAGTAAGTTCGAGGATCTCTTCGCGAGACATGAGAGCTTGGAAGGAAGGTATGAAGCCCAATCCACTCTAGTCGCCAACCTAAACAAAGCTTCATATGCTAGACAGGCACTAGAAAGTTCTCTTCTACCTTTTGGTAGAAAGGAAGGACTTGGATTTGAGGGTGGACCTTCCAAGCCGACTGTCTTTGTTGGTGCTTCAAACACACCATCAGTCATTTTGGAAATGCCCACTGCATCCAAAGCGACCACTAACAAAGACAAAGGCAAAATGGCTGAGAACCCTAAGAAAAGGCCAATGAAGATGTCTATATCTTTAAGGACTGAATCTAAGGGTAAGCAAAATACAACTATCCCGAGCACTCACAATGCTAAAAATTACCAATCCAAAGGTAAAGGGAAACCAGTTGTAGCTTCTAAGCCTGAAGCCAAGACACGAGAGACAAAGGATCTCCCTTTCAAAAAGAGGAGTAATGTCTATGTGTCACGTTATCCGGACCGGAGATGGTCCAACCGGACTAACGTTGAGGGGGAAGAATTCGAAGCACCAAAGAGGCCGCTTCGAACTCCCAAGGTTACTCAAGCGAGTCGTGGTCAAAACTCTAGTTGGACCGCTTCGAGGAAACCAAGCGAGCCGCTTCGACAGTCTAGAAATCCTAAGTCCGTCTCTAAAACCACAGCGAATCCAAAGCGAGTCGCTTCAGGATATAAGCAAAATTGAAAGAGCATTGGTAGTACTGAAGCGAGCCGCTACCCCTCTTGCACACACTGTTGCACATGTGAAGCTGCTTCAAGGCAGAAGTCACTATTTTCGAAGGTCGAGAAGCCCAAAGCACAAGCTTCATTTCAAAAGAAAGTGAAGCAAGTGTGGGTACCTAAGGGAACTAACCTGCAAGGACCCAAACTGATTTGGGTACCAAAATCTGTCTAATTGCAGGTGAGCGCCGTGGATCCCATGCCATGCGAAGGTCAACAAATTTGGTACTTGGACAGTGGATGTTCAAGACACATGACCGGCATGAGAGCTCTACTTCAAGATTACATAGAGAAGAAGGGTCCACACGTAACCTTTGGTGACAACTCTCGAGGAAGCACCAGGGGATACGGCGCACTGAAAGTTGGAAAGCTCACAATTGAAGAAGTCTCCTATGTGGAAGGACTCAAGCACAACCTGTTGTCCATTTCACAGTTTTGTGATAAAGGGTACAGGGTGGAGTTCATCTCCAACAAGTGCATTGTGAAGAGCAAACTCACATCCCAGATTGTGCTCACTGGAATTAGACAAAGGAACGTCTATATAGCACAATGGGATAGCTGCAAAGTGGAAACGTGCTTAGTAGCGAGGAGTGCTACAGAGATAGGATGGCTTTGGCACAGACGCTTAAACCATCTCAACTTCAAAGCAATCAATCGCTTAGCTCGTAAGGGTTTGGTGCAAGGCATACCAAATGAAGTCTTCATCAAAGACCATCCATGCTCACCATGCCAACGAGGGAAGCAGACAAAGAAGCACTTCGCCAGTCTCGAAGAAGCCTCATCAAAGTGAGTGCTCGAGCTGCTTCACATTGATCTGTTTGGTCCAGTTACTCCAGTTAGTGTGAATGGAAGAAAGTACACTCTAGTTGTAGTCGATGACTTCTCTCGCTACACTTGGGTCGTATTTCTCTACAGCAAGAAGGAGACTCTGACCAAGCTACCACAACTGCTCAAGCGATTGGCTGTGGAGAAGAATCAAGCGATCGTGACCATCCGCTCCGACAAAGGGACAGAGTTCTTGAACTCTACCATCGAAGCTTACTGCACGGAGCATGGCATAGCACATCAGACCTCCTCAGCACGCACACCACAGCAGAATGGAGTTGCTGAAAGAAGAAATCGAATCATCAAAGAAGCCGTTCGCACCATGATTGCTGACTCAAAGCTTCCAATGAAATATTGGGCTGAAGCAGCCAATACAGCATGCTACATGCAGAATCGAACGCTTCTCTGCAAACGACACGACAAGACACCATATGAAATATGGACAGGAAGAATTCCTAACATATCTTATTTCCATATCTTTGGTTGTAGGGTCTTCATCCATGACAATGGGAAGTCACAGTTGAAAGCCTTTGAAAGCAAAGCTGATGAAGGAATATTCTTAGGATACTCCACATCAAGCAAAGCTTACAGGGTGTTCAACTGTAAAACCCTAATCGTGGAAGAGTCACCCCATGTCGTATTTGTTGAATCTTCTTTAAGTCATCCACAGGAACAGGATCTATCTAAAGACGGAAAGTCAGGTGAGGAACCCATCAACACTCTTACTTGGGACATACTTGAGGATGAAGAAGAGATCAAAGGCTCAAGCGAGCTGAATGTCCAAGGAAAAGATGAAGCTGCCCCCAAAACTTCTGAAGCAAGTGCAGGCCAAGCACCCAATCCACTTGCTACAGATGGTGAAGCAAGTGACCAAGAAGAAGATGAAGACGAAGCTGGCGTGTCCAAGCGAGCGTGGCTCAAAGATCACTCACCAAGTCAAATCATTGGAGATCCATCCAAGGGTGTAGTGACCAGAAGTCAAGTGTTTGAAGAAAGTGCCATGTTCAGTTGCTTTCTCTCAAACATTGAGCCATCAAGTGTGGAGGAAGCTCTAGCCGACTCAAACTGGGTGATCGCCATGCAAGAAGAGCTGAACCAGTTCACCAGGAATGACGTATGGTACCTCGTGGAACGTCCCAAATTTCAGCACGTTATTGGCACCAAATGGGTGTTCAAGAACAAGACGGACGAGGAACACAACGTTGTGAGGAACAAGGCGCGACTCGTTGCCAAAGGCTACTGCCAAGAGGAAGGAATCGACTTTGACGAGACTTTCGCTCCAGTGGCACGGCTTGAAGCTATCAGATTGTTTCTAGCCTATGCAGCAACCAAGAAGTTTAAGGTCTATCAAATGGATGTGAAGAGCGCATTCCTCAACGGTGAACTCAAGGAAGAAGTGTATGTGGAGCAGCCACCGGGTTTCGAGCAAGGAGACAAGGTGTATCGCTTGAAGAAAGCTCTATATGGGTTGAAGCAAGCTCCCAGAGCTTGGTATGATACACTTTCTCAATTCCTAGTGGATAATGGATTCCACAAAGGGAAAATAGATCGAACTCTATTCACCATCAACCATGGAGATGACATGCTATGGGTTCAGATCTACGTAGACGACATCATATTTGGATCACCAAACCAGTCGCTTAGCGAGAAGTTTGGAGAGCTGATGAAGACCAAATATGAGATGTCAATGATTGGCGTGATGAGCTGCTTTCTAGGTCTTCAAGTGAAGCAGCAGGATGATGGTATCTTCATCAATCAAGCGAAGTACACAAGAGATATGCTTGCTAAGTTCGGTATTCAACATGCTAAAGCTGTGAAGATCCCTATGAATACCAACTGGAAAATGGAGCCAGACGAAGAGGGAAAATCTGTGCATGCTACAGATTATCGTGCTCTTATTGGATCCCTTCTATATCTCACTGCAAGTAGGCCAGATATTACTTTTGCAGTTGGAGTCTGCGCTCGCTTCCAAAGCAACCCCAAGCACAGCCATCTTGAAGCTGCCAAAAGGATTCTTCGATATTTGAAGGGCACTATCAACATGGGTCTGTGGTATCCAGCGGAGGACAATTTGGAGCTCACTGGATACTCTGATGCTGACTATGGAGGGTGCAGAGTCGATAGGAAGTCAACTTCGGGCACATGTCAGTTCTTGGGAAGCAAGCTGATCTCGTGGTTCTCAAAGAAGCAAACAAGCGTAGCTACTTCAACAACTGAAGCTGAATACATGGCCGCTGGAAGCTGTTGTTCTCAAATCCTATGGCTTCGTCAACAGTTGAAGGACTACAAAGTTGAAGCAAATGAAATTCCGATCTTCTGCGACAACAATAGTGCCATATGTATTTCGCAGAATCCAGTGCTTCACACCAGATGCAAGCACGTGGAGATCCGACATCACTTCATTCGAGATCATGTCGAGAAGAAGGATATCAAGCTCGAGAAAATTCATACCGATCTCCAGCGAGCAGATATCCTCACAAAGCCTCTAGCTGAGTCTCGTTTCAACCAGCTATGCATTGAATTAGGGTTATTAGACCCTGGTGAAGAATGCTAGATTCAGGATGCACGAAGGAGTGATCGCTAGTTTTTCGTAGCGTCACTCGCTTCGGATCTTCACCAACTCAAGCGAGTCACTTCAAAATCTCACTCGCTTGAAGAAGGAGAAACAAGGTGGAGTAAGGTGGAGTGTTGGAAGATGTTCCCTACCCGCTTACAGGAATTGTTAAGCCATCGGTTAAGGGGGAACTATTGTTTGCTCTCGGAGCAAGCTACTTCCAAAGCGAGCAAGGAAAGCTGCTACCTAGCCTAGGATTCCTAGCGAGTGGGTATAAACCCTCGCAAGTGCCGTTTCTAGTAACGGTTGTGGGGTCTTGTATCGGGCCTTCCCACGTAAAAATGGTGAAAGCTTAGGCAGGGCTGGCACCTAGACCTTGTGTCCTCTTCCCATCTTTCTGCCGAAGAGGAGCAAGTCCTCTCATCTCCTTCATCGTGGATAAATGTCCATTCCTTACTCACTCTTTACTGAGTTGAGCTGCCGGATGTCTATCCATTCCCCTCTCACTTTGAATTTTGCATCACCTCAATTTGCCCAAGCTTGGGTCAAAGCGAGACTATTGCAAGTTCATTCTGTAGCATGTAGGAGGATGCTTGAAGGTTTACCTTTTTCTACAAAAGATTGCAGGGCTGGTGACATGCTTCTGCGTAAAATACGAGATTGTCTTGTCAGAGCATTCTCATTGTCATCCTGTCCATTTCTGCTCTGAGATAAGGACTTGTACTCATCCCCCATTCGTCGTGAATATGTACACTTATGTGAAACTCCCCTCTGGGTTGTAGTAAGCTTGTGTACTATATTCATTTCCTCCCTCTTTCATTTCGATGGAGGACTCTCTAATTCGTAGAGGAAGATGAATGCCATGAAGACTAATGCCAAGAAGCTGAATTACCAATCAAGTAGTATCAACAAGCTTCAAAGCAAACAAGTGGATTCTACAATCTGAAGTCCAAATCAAATGAAGTCTTCAAATAGTGGTATCAATCTCCTACGAAGTGAGATTGACTGGTAAGCATTTCAATTTTAAGTACACTAAGTGAGCTGAAGCGTGCTAGAAACCTTCACTCGCTATGTGGAAAATATGAAATGAATCTGACACAAATACAAAGAGGAAAACACTCTTGTTTATCCTCGAAGTATGTAAGTCAGAAACATTTTAAATTTAAGTAAAGAAATTCAGTTTCTTATTCCAGTCTCTTCAGATGGCCAAGCGAGTGCTACGTCACTCAAAGCTAGCCATCGCAAGCGAGTGCGGAACAGTCACGTGAAGCGAGTACTCCGCAAGCGAGTGGATGCTGAAGCGGCTACACTCGAAGCAAGCGGATACGTAGCGAAGCGTATGAGCTGTCAGCACTCGAGTGCCTATTTTACTTTCTGCCAAGCATTTAATGCAGCGGCGTGTAGAAGAAGAAACGACAGGCGCGTGGACGTCAAAGCCGAGGAAAGCGGGAAAAACCGCACTCAATCCAGCCGTCGAATCTGAACCGTCTCTAAATCTCAACCGCTGGATTGACTACTATTGGAAGAGACGAATCAAAATCTGCCACGTGGCCACGTCAAACCAAATTGGCGGTTCACTTTTCCAGTGATGACGCCGGACACGTCAGATCCATCACCGAAGGTCTGCCTCCCCTGCACAGGACCTTGGAAGATTTTACTGTCTTGCCCCTGCCTCGTCAGCCGAACCCTAGTTCTATATATATGCAACATCAAAGACTGCAGAAAAATTTCAAAGTCCCAAAACCTACCATTCTAGTGAAACCTCTGCACCTCTGAAATCTCAAACCTAAAATCCCTCAAAGCCTTTCACAACCTTCAATATTAGCCATTCTCGTGCTTAGATCTGCAACCTCTGCAACTCACGAGTCTCAACCCTTTCACTGTTAAAGTCTCGTTTCAAAACTTCCCAAATCTCACCATGGGCAAAAAGCTGAGTACAGAAACAATGGAGCAATTCATGACGAAGGTAGACAAGCACCTCAACGTCGAGCCCCATCTCGACCCAATTGTCATCGAGAGAAACGGCCTTTTCCGTAGAGCCGTGACCACGGCTGGTCTTTGGAAGTTTGTAACGTTGGTTCCGACGAAGGTCTTGGCAAAGGCAGTGGGAGAGCTACTTCTGAACTTGAAGAAGGAACAAAACACAACATCATTTATAGAGCCACAAAACCCATCCATATCCATGAAACCCCTGAAGCTACATCATTCCAATCCCCTTCGACATCGGCAGAAACAGCCGATACAGCCCATACATCCATAATTCCCCAGTTCCAAATCCCCAAAACCCCCTCACAGGTGGATGCTCTCAAAAGATACAAGAGAGACAGAGAGCAAGCTGCTGAAACCCTCAGAACCCGCTATCCCTCAGTGCCTATGTCAGACGACTTCTTCACCAAGATAGTCGATTTCTTGACATACGTCACCTACCGCGGCACAGAGTTTTACAAAGTTTTCAAGCTCCTAGAGGCTTTCTCAAAGGAAGATCTCATCCAGATGGAAGGAAAGCTCCTGGACTTCATCGGTGAAAATGGCTTTCATGCATTTCTCACTGGAACCAGCTTCTGGGATAAGCTGGACGCAAAAGTAAAGCGTGCCTATCCGGACGCTGAAGTCCCTAAGCACACTCCGACCATTCACGAGAAGAAACTAATGAGGGATCACGCAGAAGAGATGGAGGTGAAGGAGGCGGAGATCTCAAGTATACAAAGTGAGATCAGCAGAAAGAAGATGGAGTTGGAAGAAAAGGAGAAGGCGCTGGAGGCGCAAATGAAGCTAGTGAATGATTACACAAAATCAATCAACGAACTCAAGGGCTCGCGTGACGCAGAAAGGAGCCGCTTGAGAGAGGTGAATACCAAGCTTGTCACAGTTGGTAAAGAGAAGGAGGCATTGGAGAAAGAGGTGAAGAAGTTGAAGGAAGCAGTAGAAAAGAGAGATGAAGAAGTGATAAGAAAAGGGAGTGAGTTGATAAGCACCAAAAAGACCCTCGACTTACTTCAAACGAAACTGAAGGAACTCAAAGAAGAGAGTGACATTGACAAGAAAGAATTGGAGAGTCGAAGGAGGAGTGCTCAAGCTCTTGACTTACAGAATGCAGAGCTCTCAATTCTGCTGAAGACAGTCAAAGAATTGGGTGAACTGTACACCGAGAAGGTAGCTGCAGGTGCCGAATTCCACCTCTCTCTCAATCAAAGAGAGAGATCGCTTGAAACCCTGGAGGCAGAACTTCAAGCAGCACAGGATTTCTGGTACTTCAATCTGCAAGAGCAAAAGAAGAATATGAAGAGAGAAATTGAAGCGGAGCTGGAGGATCGCTTCAGAAGACTAGAACCTTTGGAAAGAATGATGAGATCTGTAGTTGAGAGAGAAAAGCAATGTGAATATTTGTTGGAAGAAATCTCGATCAAAATAGCAGGAATGGTACTGTCGGAAGAACAAGTCTTCGCAACACGAACGGAAAGTATGCTTCGTGCTGTACTTGATAAGATTGAGGGACTTTACAAGTCTCTTGCTGGAAAGACAATCGTCCCAACCCCTGGCAGTGATGATGCCAAAAAGGGGGAAGGGATGATACTGAAAAATACCAATCTCTTGGAACCACAAGGTGGAGTAACTGATGTGTTTGAAGTAGAAAGGTTGTTGGAAGAAGGTAGTGGTACCAGAGGAGAGGAGAAGGAGGCAAAGCTTGCCAAGAAAGGCAAAGAAAAGCTCACAGAGGAAGAACTAATGAAGAAGCCCGAGGAACCCCGCAAACCACTTGAGGAAAAAGTGCTGGCTTCTTCTATCGCACGACATCCTCCAGTTACGGTGTTAACCAAGGAGGAAAGGCGGAAGCAAGCGGAGGAAAACGAAGCCACAGCCAAGCAGTCGGAGCTAGTAAGGTTAACTCTTGCAGGTGCTTCGAGTTCCAATGCGCATACTTCAGCCGCCGCAAGTGCTGCACTCACCTTGGCAACTGAAGAAGTCACTTCATCTGCAATTGTCGCTTCAAGTGTAACCACAAAGAAGGACATGCCGCCTCCCCCTCCACCAAAGCAAATAGTGAAGAGAACTGCTCCAGAAACTATAAGAGATGATCCAGCTACCAAGCGCCAAAAGGTCGAGAAGGCAGTTACTTCAAAGGCAGAGAAGGAAAAGAGGATAAAGGCAAAGCGACTGCAAGTCATTGACGACCAGATTGAGGAACACTTCAATGAAGTGAGACTCATCCAGTCTGTCTTAGTCCGAAGTGCCTTTGCTCCAGTCACACCAGAGGAGTCCGATGCATGCCTAGCTCAGGCTATAATCGATACATGTCACGAGACTGCTAAAGAGATGATTAACTCTGGTCGCTATCCTCTCAAGGAAGAACGCAATTACATTCGGAAGCAACTCAACCAGAAGCTTCCTATCTGGAGCAGCGAGTCAGTAAAGAAGTTCAAAACACTCATGGGACAGATGTCCAGCCGGTCGGAAGAGGAGTTGACTGTGCGCAGAAATGAGCACCCAGATGCTCGTGAAATTGAGCAATTCATCCCTGACGAATTACTCGAGCAATGGCTACATTACAAGGAGAAATTTATCAAAGCATATTACTATTGGGAGGTAGTGCCATTGCAGACCGAATGCTCAAGGGTCAGTGCGCTCAAAAACTTTCTCAGTGCCTATGATGATAAGTTCAGGCGACAGGTCTTCGCTCTTGCACAGCTTGCAGAGCCCATGCCGCTAATCATCAAGGTACCAGCCAAGAAGGAATTTCCTATGTCATTCCTACCTGGCACCAGTGTCCCCAATCGCAGCATCATCGACGCTGAGGTGGATGAAGCCTTCCAACTGGAAGAGACTTGGAGGAGGCCAAGTATCCACAGTGTTGATTCGCTGGAAGCAAAGGTCTTCAGTGCATACACCATACCAGATGAAATGATTGCGAAGGATTTGGAGGAAGAGGAAGGAGAGAAGGAAAGGGAAGTGTCGAAGGAAAAGGAGGATGACAGGAAAGGAACTGCAGGAAACCTTTGAGTTTCAAGTTCCTTATCTATTTTGTGAACTGCTTGTTCATCTATCAATTTTCAATTTCTGTCAAAATTTGTCATTTACCTGCTTTGTGAATGATCTTACCTTTTGCTACAAACTCTAATTATTTAACCGAAAAAAAAGGGAAAGGAACTTAAAAAATTTTTTTACAAACGAAGCTGCAAAGGAAGCAGTCGCTTGGAGTTCCCTTCACGGTTAGATAGGCTGGAACTTTCTAAGTCTTAGCCTTTGGGTTTTGGCATCATCAAAAAGGGGGAAATTGTTGGGAATTGTTATGGACCAACTTGTTAAGGGGGAACTATGTAGGATACTTGATAAACGAAGTCATTTGTTTTGATTGGATCCCAAAACCCCAAGTGTCCAGCTCCCAAGTGACCCACTTTGATGTAGTTAATAGGTTAGAATTTTTCTAAGCCTACTCTGTTAGGATGGCTCTTTTATTTTGCTTAGATTAGGCTTCAAAAGTTCAAGTGAAGGCCACTCGCTTGAGTGTGTTTTTCAAAGCGAAGCAAGCCAAGCAAACTGAAGTAAAGCGTGTCGAAGAACAGTGTAGCGAAGCAATCGCTACAGTAGATTCGAAGTGAGTCCGCCAAAGCGAAGCGAAGCAAGCGCTACAGTGAAGAGTCAAAGCTAGTCAACTCTAGTCAGCAGTTTCCAAAGCAGTCACTAGGGAACTTTATTTCCCGAAGCGACTCACTACAGAATGACTACGAAGTGACTCAACTAGAGCGGACACTACAACTTCAAAGCGAAGCGAGCCACTACCTACCAGATAGCGACAGCACAACTCCCGCCCATATTTTGAACTCCAGTCAACAGGAGATCGTAGCATTAATTACGAGATCTCCACGTGTCGAATGCGGAGTGGAGCGGAAGAGTTGACTGCCAGGCCGACAAGGCGCCGTAACAGTACTGGGTCGCTCCAGTTACTGTTGAAATTGGAACTTAGCCATTTCCGGCAAAAATCCAAAACTGCGCATCTGAAAAGTTGCCAGCCTGCGCAAGTACTGTCGAGAGGAGGAGGGACAAGGCCACCAACCAAGCAACGGATCTCAGCCAACCCTCCGCCTATAAATAGTGAAGGATGAAGACGAAGAAGAGCAGAACACTACTTGAGCATTCGAGCGCCTACTGCAAACAAACACTCCCAGCTTTCATAGCAATCTTCGAGTCTTTGTTTTCCAGTGTTCTCCGAGTTTCTAATTCATCGGAACTCTTCTTCACAACCTTCACACTTAGATTCTAAGCCCACTTCATATATCCAAAGCTTAGAAGAAGAACTCTAGCCAATCTTTGCATCTACTGTAAAGAGTTCTTCATAGTGTGTCGTCAACCAAAAACCCTATACTTTGTCTGTTAGGTTTTTGAGTGTTGTCGTTAGGTTGTCCAGATCCAAGGCCCTTCTTTCATCGATTGAAGAAGCCTCGATCGTAGAGTTGAGATCCAAGCTTACACTTACATCGTTTGTGTAAAGCTCGATCGAAGCTAGGCTGTAAGGAGAGCCCGCAATCTCCCTGTTCGACTGAAGCGAGTGAAGCTTGCAGTCTTTGTTAGGTTTGTGTAGTGAACCCGCAATCACTACGTCTGTCGTTCGATCTAGGCGAGTGAAGCCCGATCTCGACCAAGTTTTTGAAGGACCCGTAATCTTCAAGTTCTTGAGTGAAAAGAACAGTTGCCGTCGTGCAACAAAGTGGACGTAGGAGCGTTATCTGTTTTAACGGTTGTTGGGTTGATGAAGATTGAGGTTCTGGTATTTGGGTGTTGTGGGTTTGGATTTGGAGTGGGGGTGATTTGGCTTTGATGGGTAAAGGCTGGGGTTGAGTCGCTTCAATGTCCTCAAGCGGCTTCTCCACCGCCTCGCTTTCTTGGACAAGTAAATCGACTCGCTTTGTCTTCTTGCCTCGCTTCGGCACGGCTCGCTTCCCGGGTGAAGCGACCGGCTTCACTTGGCTCACATCGGCTTGCCTTTCGGCAACCGGTCTCGCTACGGGCACTTCAATTTCCAGAAGTCCCAAATCCATCAATTGCTTGGACTTCCTCCATTTGTCGTAGTAAATGGACTATTTGTTGTAGATGGTGACGTCATCTTCCGGCCATGCTTTGCCCGGAAACTTCTTCTCCAAGGCATAGGAAAGCCTTGAGAAGAACTTCAGTTTCCCCTTGCGGAGAATCTGATCGGCGCTCCCCTTCACGAACGCAAAGTCGGCAGCAGCTTCGTGAATTTGATTGAGGAACCAGTCATGCCAGTTGAAGCTGGTTCCGGTGAGGCTGTCGACGATGACTGCTGTGGCGATCAGCTTCGTCTCAGAAAGAGTATCCAAGGTTCCGATGTAGCACGCGACACTCTTCGAGAAGAGTTCGCAAATGTGATTGAAGGGGGCCTTCAAACTTGAGCGGATACTTGCCTCCTTAAAGTTTGGATCGGCTTCGGCGGTTGCAAAACGACCGTATTGAACTCCGGCCGAGAGACCCAAATCCAGTAATGAGTCTCCTCCTTCTCTCGGCAAGTTGAACGTGCCGATAAGCTCATTCATGTCCACCTCCACTGGCCTCCTCGTCTGTGGATCGGTAAAAGAGGACTTGTTTTGCTCCTTCCTCAAATTTAGCAGGAGCTCACCGACGGCTTTGGCCAGAATCTTTGACGGGACCGCCGTCACAAACTTCCATAGGCCGGCCTTGGTCACGGCCCTACGGAGAAATCCATTTCTCTCGATGATGGGTGGATCGAGATGAGGCTCGACATTGATGTGTTTGTCGACCTCTGCGAGAAACTCCTCCATCGTCTCGGTGTTCTTCTTCTTTCCCATGGTGATTTTGAAAGAGTTAGAATGAGGTTTTAACAATGAAAATCAAGGGTTGAGACTCGTGAGTTGCAGAGCAATTGCAGATCTAGCACGAGAATGGCAAATTTAGAGGGCTGTGAAAATTTCTGCAGTTCTGCCTCGACCCATATATATAGAATTAGGTTATGGCTGACGTGGCAGGGGTAGAACGGTAATAACGCCGAAAATCCTGTAGGTAGGCGGCGGACGTGCGGTGATGGATCTGTCGTGTCCGGCGTCACCACAGTAAAAGTGAACCGCCACTTGCTCGGCGTCGCCACGTGGCCTTCTATGGTTGGCTTGTCGTATACGGCGTTGATCGAACGGCTCCAGATTGGGGGCTGTTAAGATTTGACGGCTGGATTTTCTCCGCCTTTTCCCGCTTCAAATTCAAACGTGTGAACACGCGCCCGTTATTTCAGTCGTTCCTGCACCTGCATTAAATGCACAGCAGAAAGTAAAATTGCACTCGAGTGCAGACAGCTCATACTCGCTTCATGCCCGCTCGCTTCGAGTTGGGCTGCTACGCCTTGACTCGCTTGAGAGGCATTCGCTTGAGTGACTGTTCCGCACTCGCTTGCGATGGCTAGCTTTGAGCGACGAAGCACTCGTTTGGCCATCTGAAGCGACTGGAATAGGAAATTGAATTTCTTTGCTTAATTTAAAATGTTTCTGACTTACATACTTCGAGGATAAACAAGAATGTTTTCCTCTTTGTATTTGTGTCAGATTCACTTTATATTTTCCACGTAGTGAGTGAAGGTTTCTAGCACGCTTCGGCTCACTTAGTGTACTTAAAATTGAAACACTTACCAGTCAATCTCACTTCGTAGGAGATTGATACCACAAATTGAAGACTTCACTTGAATTAGATACCACATGTTGAATGCTACACGTTGAGTTAGATCTTCATGGCATACATCTTCCTCTACGAATTAGAGAGTCCTCCATCGAAGTGAATGAGGGAGAAAATGAATAAAGTACACAAGCTTACTACAACCCGAAGGGAGTATCACGTAAGTGTACTTATTCACGACGAATGGGGGATGAGTACAAGTCCTTATCTCAGAGCAGAAATGGACAGGATGACAATGAGAATGCTCTGACAAGACAATCTCGTATTTTACGCAGAAGCATGTCACCAGCCCTGCAACCTTTTCTATAAAAAGGTAAACCTTCAAGCTTTCCTACATTCTAGAGAATGAATCTGCAGTCGGCTCGCTTTGACCCAAGCAAGGGCAAATTGAAGCGATGCAGAATTCAAGATTGCAGCATACTTGCTCGCTTTGGAAGTAGCTTGCTCCGCGAGTAAGCATTAGTTCCCCCTTAACCATATACTTAACAATTCCAATAAGTTGGTAGGGAACTTCTTCCAATACTCCACCTATCTCCACCTAACTTCATTTTCTTCAAGCGAGTGAGGTTTGAAGTGACTCGCTTGAGTTGGTGAAGATCCGAAGCGAGTGACGCACAAGAGAACAAGCGAACACTCCTTCGTGCATCCTGGAGCTAGCATTCTTCACCAGGGTCTAATAACCCTAATTCCATGCATAGCTGGTTGAATCGAGACTCAGCTAGAGGCTTGGTGAGGATATCTGCTCGCTGGAGATCGGTATGGATTTTCTCGAGCTTGATATCCTTCTTCTCGACATGATCACGAATGAAATGGTGTCGAATTTCCACATGCTTACATCTGGTGTGAAGCACTGGATTCTGCGAGATACATATGGCACTGTTGTTGTCGCAGAAGATTGGAATTTCATTCGCTTCAACTTTGTAGTCCTTCAACTGTTGACGAAGCCATAGGATTTGAGAACAGCAGCTTCCTGCGGCCATATATTCAGCTTCAGTTGTTGAAGTGGCTACGCTTGTTTGCTTCTTTGAGAACCACGAGATTAGCTTGCTTCCCAAGAACTGACATGTGCCCGACGTTGATTTCCTATCAACTCGGCACCCTCCATAGTCAGCATCGGAATATCCAGTGAGCTCCAAATTGTCCTCCGCTGGATACCACAGACCCATGTTGACAGTGCCCTTCAAATATCGAAGAATCCTTTTGGCAGCTTCAAGATGGCTGTGCTTGGGGTTGCTTTGGAAGCGAGCGCAGACTCCGACTGCAAAAGCAATATCTGGCCGGCTTGCAGTGAGATAGAGTAGTGACCCAATTAGGGCACGATAATCTGTAGGATCTACAGATTTTCCTCCTTCGTCTGGCTCCATCTTCCAGTTGGTATTCATAGGAATCTTCACAGCTTTAGCATGTTGAACACCAAACTTGGCAAGCATATCTCTAGTGTACTTCGCTTGATTGATGAAGATACCATCATCCTGCTGCTTCACTTGAAGACCTAGAAAGCAGCTCATCAAGCCAATCATCGACATCTCATACTTGGTCTTCATCAACTCTCCAAACTTCTCGCTAAGCGACTGGTTTGGCGATCCAAATATGATGTCATCCACATAGATCTGAACCCATAGCATATCGTCTCCATGATTGATAGTGAATAGAGTTCGATCTATTTTCCCTTTGTGGAAGCCATTCTCCACTAGGAATTGAGATAGAGTATCATACCAAGCTCTGGGAGCTTGCTTCAACCCATACAGGGCTTTCTTCAAGCGATACACTTTATCTCCCTGCTCGAAACCCGGTGGCTGCTCCACATAAACTTCTTCCTTCAATTCACCGTTGAGGAACGCGCTCTTCACATCCATTTGATACACTTTGAATTTCTTGGCCGCTGCATAGGCTAGAAATAGTCGGATTGCTTCAAGCCGTGCCACTGGAGCGAAGGTCACATCGAAATCGATTCCTTCCTCTTGGCAGTAGCCTTTAGCGACTAGACGCGCCTTGTTCCTCACAACATTGTGGTCCTCGTCCGTCTTGTTCTTGAACACCCACTTGGTGCCAATAACATGCTGGAACTTGGGACGATCCACGAGGTACCATACGTCATTTCTGGTGAACTGGTTCAGCTCTTCTTGCATGGCGATCACCCAGTTAGAGTCGGCCAGGGCTTCCTCCACGCTTGATGGCTCAATGTTTGAGAGAAAGCAACTGAACATGGCACTTTCTCCAAACACTTGACTTCTGGTCACTACACCCTTGGATGGATCTCCAATGATTTGGCTAGGTGAGTGATCTTTGAGCCATGCATGCTTGGATCCGCCAGCTTCATCTTCATCTGCTTCCTTGTCGCTCGCTTCACCATCTGAAGCGACTGGATTGGGTGATTGGCCAGCACTAGCTTCAGGAATCTTGGGGGCAGCTTCGACTTCTCCTTTGGGATCCTGCTCGCTTGAGTCCTTGATCTCATCATCTTCATCAAGCACGTCCCAAGTGAGTTGATTTGAGGGTTCCTTGCTTTGATCCTTTTCATTTGCTTGGGCCTGTTCCTGTGGAAGACTTAAAGAAGATTCATCAAATACGACATGGGGTGATTCCTCCACAATTAGGGTTTTACAGTTGAATACTCTGTAGGCTTTGCTAGATGTAGAGTATCCTAAGAATACTCCTTCATCAGCTTTGCTTTCAAAGGCTTTCAACTGCGACTTCCCATTGTTGTGAATGAAGACCCTACAACCAAAAATATGGAAATAAGATATGTTAGGAATTCTCCCTGTCCATATTTCATATGGAGTTTTGTCGTGCCGTTTGTTGAGAAGCGTCCGATTCTGTGTGTAGCACGCCGTGTTGGCAGCTTCAGCCCAATACTTCATTGGAAGTTTCGAGTCAGCAATCATGGTGCGAACGGCTTCTTTGATGATTCGATTTCTTCTTTCAGCAACTCCATTCTGCTGAGGAGTGCGTGCTGAAGAAGTTTGATGTGCTATGCCATGCTCCGTGCAATACGCTTCAATTGTAGAGTTCAAGAACTCTGTGCCTTTGTCGGAGCGGATGGTCACGATAGCTTGATTCTTTTCCACCGCCAATCGCTTGAGTAGTTGAGGCAGTTTGGTCATTGTCTCCTTCTTGCTGAATAGAAATACAACCCAAGTGTAGCGAGAGAAATCGTCGACTACAACTAGAGTGTACTTCCTTCCATTTACACTAACTGGAGTGACTGGACCAAACAGATCCATGTGAAGCAGCTCGAGCACTCGCTTTGATGAGGCTTCTTCGAGACTGGCGAAGTGCTTCTTCGTCTGCTTCCCTCGTTGGCATGGTGAGCATGGATGGTCTTTGATGAAGACTTCATTCGGTATGCCTTGCACCAAACCTTTTCGAGCTAGGCGATTGATAGCTTTGAAATTGAGGTGGTTCAAGCGTCTGTGCCATAGCCATCCAATTTCTGTAGCACTCCTTGCTACTAAGCACGTTTCCTCTTTGCAGCTGTCCCATTGTGCGATGTAGACATTCCTTTGTCTAACTCCAGTGAGTACAATCTGGGATGTGAGCTTGCTCTTCACAATGCATTTGTTGGAAATGAATTCCACCCTGTACCCTTTATCACAAAACTGTGAAATGGACAACAGGTTGTGCTTGAGTCCTTCCACATAGGAGACTTCTTCAATTGTGAGCTTTCCAACTTTCAGTGCGCCGTATCCCCTGGTGCTTCCTCGAGAATTGTCACCAAAGGTTACGTGTGGACCCTTCTTCTCTATGTAGTTGTGAAGTAGAGCTTTCATGCCGGTCATGTGTCTTGAACATCCACTGTCCAAGTACCATATTTGTTGACCCTCACTTGGCATAGGATCCACGGCGCTCACCTGCAATTAGACAGATTTTGGTACCCAAATCAGTTTGGGTCCTTGCAGGTTAGTTCCCTTAGGTACCCACACTTGCTTTATTCTCTTTTGAGATGAAGCTTGCGTCTTGGGCTTCTCGACCTTCGAAAACTTGGTGTACTGCTTAGAAGCAGCTTCACACGTGCAACAGTGTGTGCAAGAGGGGTTGCGGCTCGCTTCAGTCCTACCTATGCTCTTCCCATTTTGCTTATATCCTGAAGCTACTCGCTTCGGATTAGCTTTGGGTTTAGAGACTGACTTAGGGTTTCTAGTCTGTCGAAGCGGCTCGCTTGGTTTCCTCGAAGCGGTCCAACTAGGGTTTTGAGCCTGACTCGCTTGAGAAACCTTGGGAATTTGAAGCGACCTCTTGGGTGCTTCAAGTTCTTCCCCCTCAACGTTAGTCCGGTTGGACCATCTCCAGTCCGGATAACGTGACACATAGACATTACTCCTCTTTTTAGGAGGTAGATCCTTTGTCTCTCGTGTCTTGGCTTGAGACTTGGAAGCTTCAACAGTTCTCCCTTTACCCTTGGATTGGTAAGACTTAGCATGTTGAGTGCTAGGGACTGTTGAACTTTGCTTGCCCTTAGGATCTGCCCTTAAAGATATAGACATCTTCATTGGCTTCCTTTTAGGGTTCTCAGCCACTTTGCCTTTATCCTTGTTGGTGGTCGTTTTGGATGCAGTGGGCAATTCCAAAGTGACTGATGGTGTAGTGTGTGATGCACCAACAAAGACAGTCGGCTTGGGAGGTCCACCCTCATATCCAAGGCCAGCTTTCCTACCAAAAGGCAGAAGCGAGCCCTCTAGTGCCTGCCTAGCATATGATGCTTTGTTGAAATTGGCAACTAGAGTGGACTGGGTTTCATACCTTCCCTCCAAGCTTTGGTGTCTAGCAAAGAGATCCTCGAACTTACTAGTCATAGCCCTTAAATTAAGTTTGACTTCGTCAAGCTCACGGGCTAGCTTTCGGTTCTCCTTCTCGCTTTGAGACAGAGCTTGTTTTACCACTTCGTGGTCGCTTGACAATTTTTGGTGCTTTTCAAACAACTCACTCCATGTAGAGGATTGTTCTTACTCATTGACAGTGTGTGCTAGTGTAATTGAAGTGATTGAAGGATAAAAGAATACCTCTCCTGTTTCTTCATCGGTGAGCGCCATAAATCCAAGATCCTCACCATCACTGGAATTTGGATCAGTGAATGCATCTGAGTCGCTTGGTGGATCTTCAGTTGTAGCGACCGGCACTTCACTCGCTACGAGCGCTCGCCTTGGAGCATCCCTCTTGGCCTTCAATTCTTCGCGCTCTTTAGCACTTAGCTTTGGGCAATCGGATTTGTAGTGGCCCATCTTGTGGCAGTGGTAACACTCCACTTCCATCATGTCGCGCGGGATCGTCTTGGTCGTCTCTTCTCTCTTTCCTTTTCCTTCTCGAGCATCAGTGCTCCTCCCTTTGTACTGCTTGTAGAATCTTTTGTACTTGCCCACTCGAGAATTCATCTTGTTGAAGTTCTTGGATAAGAACGCAATGTATTCTTCCAATTCTTCTCTCGTCATCTTGGCTAGCGACTGCTCGCTTGGCCCTTCGGCAGCTTTGAATGCTACTCCTTTTGACGTAGTGGGCGCTTCATCCTCGTCGTCGAGGCTCATTCGATTCAGATCAAACTCGTGAGCTTTGAGCTCGGAGAACAGCACTTCTGGCGTGAGCTTCGTTAGATCCTTGGTAGCTAGATATAGCTCCTTCATAGTCTGCCACTTCCTTGTGAGAGCACGGACTATTTTCAGGTTTACTTCCTTGTCTGTGAGTTCCTTCCCAAGCGAGTTGAGAGTTGCAGTAATGTTGGTAACTCTCAGCTCGAAGGCGTCGATGGACTCTCCTGACTTCATCACCAGATTTTCAAACTCCCGCATCTGAATGGCGAGCTTGTTTTCCTTGATTTTGTCTGTGTCTTGAGAAATGAGGGCTAGGGTTTCCCACATTTCCTTTGCCGTTGCACATTTCCTTATTCGTGGTAGATAGGCGTCCGACACGGTGCTCTGCATCGTGTGGCGTGCAATCTTGTCGAGGTTGGCAACTTTGAAGTCATTTGGAGTATACTCATCCTTATCTTTCTCCACGTACTATTGTCGAACGTGGGCTGGACGACCTTCAGCGGCTGGAACCTCCACAGATATGGCTTTCTTGATTTCGATTGGTCCGTCTTCAATGACTTCCCACATCCGGTCGTGGATTGAGCATAGGAAGCTCTCGACTCGGAAACTCCATATCTCGTATCCTTCGATCGAGAACTGTGGAAGATTTGATGCACTGTATGTAGACATAGCAAACTATCAGCAGTAAATGCAATATGCGTGGGTGAGGTTTTGATGCACTTAGGAAAATAGGATCCGGTTCAGTGAGACAACGTGAAGCGAGTGGTGGCTCGCTTCAGGTATGCACAGCAGAGGCTCGAAAGAACCGCTGCTCTGATGCCACTTGTTGGTCCCGGTTTGCTATAGGAAAAATACGTAGAGGGGGGGGGGGGGGGGGTGAATACGTATTTTGAAGTTTTTCAACTTCAATTCCTTAACTCAGAGTATAAAGTAAAGTGCTCTTTGAAAATACTAAGACCTAGCCGAGGGCTAGATCTAAAGCAATCACGAATCTCTTGACCTAAGCTTAGAGCTTGATCAAGAGTGAGACTTTACTCTTTGTGCGGAATTTGGTGAGCTATAATCTTTCCTAAGTAATTGAAAATCCAAGTTAAGTTTGTTTATATGCACGTGCAATGGATAATCGAATACTATAAAGAGATTAAGGTAAGAGAGATACGACACAGAGATTTATAGTGGTTCGGAGATTACGCTCCTACGTCCACTTTGTTGCACGACGGCAACTGTTCTTTTCACTCAAGAACTTGAAGGTTACGGGTCCTTCAAAAACCTGGTCGAGATCGGGCTTCACTTGCCTGGATCCAACGACTGACGTAGTGATTGCGGGTTCACTACACAAACCTAACAAAGACTGGAAGCTTCACTTGCTTCAGTCAAAACACGACAGGGAGATTACGGGCTCTCCTTACAGCCTAGTTTCGATCGAGCATTACACAAACGATGTAAGTGTAAGCTTGGATCTTAACTCTACGATCGAGGCTTCTTCAATCGATGAAAGAAGGGCCTTGGATCTGGACAACCTAACGACGACACTCAAAAACCTAACAGACAGAGTTTAGGGTTTTTGGTTGACGAAACACACTATGAAGAGCTCTTTACAATAAGTGCAAAGATGGCTAGAGCTCTTCTTCTAAGCTTGGATATGGAATGGGCTTAGACTCTAAGTGTGAAGGTTGTGAAGACGAGTTCCGATGAACTGGAAACTCGGAGAACACTGGAAAACAAAGACTCGAAGATTTGCTCGAAGGCTTGGGAGTGTTTGTTTGCTGTATGCGCTCGAATGCTCAAGTAGTGTTCTACATCTTCACGTTGTGATCCTTCACTATTTATAGGCGGAGGGTTGGCTGAGATCCGTTGCTTGGTTGGTGGCCTTGTCCCTCCTCCTCTCGACAGTCCTTGCACAGGCTGGCTACTTTTCAGATGCGCAGATTTGGACTTTTGCCGAAAATGGCTAAGTTCCAATTTCAACAGTAACTGGAGCGAGCCAGTACTGTAGCGGCGCCTTGTCGGCCTGGCAGTCAACTCCTCTGCTCCTCTCTTGAGTCGACACGTGGAGATCTCGTAATAAATGCGAAGATCTCCAGTTGACTGGAGTTCAAATTCGGAGCGGGAATTTGTGCTGTCGCTTTCTGGTAGGTAGTGGCTCGCTTCGCCTTATAGTTGTAGCGGCCGCTCTGAAGTGAGTCGCTTCGCGGTCATATTTGTAGTGAGTCACTTGGGAATAATTTTCCCGAGAAACTTTTTAAGTGAATATTGACCCGCGTTGACTTGCTTCGTCTTTTCTTTGTAGCGCATGCTTTGCTTCGCTTTAGTGGGTTCACTTGATTCCACTGTAGCGCTCGCTTCGCTTCGCTTTGGCAGACTCACTTTGAATCTACTGTAGTGATCGCTTCGCTTCGCTATTCTTCGGCACGCTTCACTTCGATTTGCTTGACCCGCTTCGCTTTGGAAAACACACTCAAGTGAGTGGCCTTCACTTGAACTTTTGAAGCCTAATCTAAGCAAAATAAAAGAGCCATCCTAACAGAGTAGGCTTTTAGAAAAATTCTAACTTATTATCTACATCAAAATGGGTCGCTTGGGAACAGAACGCTTTGGGGTTTTGGGATCAAATCAAAACATTTAGACATCCCTTATAAGTTCCCCCTTAACATATTCGTTCTTAACAATTCCCAACAATTATCTATACTAAAAATGTTTTTATCTGCTTAGTATTTTTCTTTCAAAAGGTTGTCGACATGCTAGATCACGTTGTCACATAATCCTACGCATAATTTTCTAAACGCAGCAAATAAACCATGCTCGCAGAAAATTAAAACATGTTTATATTGACAATCCTAAAACATGCTCGACTAAGCGCAATTTAATTCACCTTGACAGGCAAGACATGCTATAATAATTTAAATTGCATCCATAGCATGCTTAAGAAGAATGAGATAAAAACAAAAATAAAACTCGCTTTTCGTGGTGTGACGACCCTGTCTAATCTATTACAAAATAGAAATAAAATCTGAAACAGGCTTCGGTCTTGAATAAGTCCTCCGTCTTGATCTCCCGTTTCTCCCCGAAAATAAATAAATTATTTAAATAATTTATTATCTAATTTTTGTTGCCATTGGGCTTTTCTAACCGAGATTGGGCCCACACCACGTGGCCCAATTCTCTAGAATAAGCCCAACCCGCGCTCGTTTCACTCTCATGGGCCCACGAACTCGAAACTGGACCTAAAACAGCCCGAGTTCGCAACTGGGCCCGAGCCCGAACGCAGGAGGCAGCCCGTAACACGAACGGGCCGGGTTAGAAACCCTAAGCCCGATCGCGGGCTAGGGCACGGACGCGCAAGGCTGCCCGCGCCGCGGCCGACGGCGTGAGGCTCTGCCGCCGGTCGCCTCCGCCTCCCTGGCGCCGCTGATGCTGCTGGCCGTCGTTCCCTGCCGGTGGCATGGCCGGCGGCCCTCTCCGGTGTGAATCGCGGCGTCGAACCCACCCTAGGGTTCCGCCGCGAACCCTACTCGCCTTCTGCCGCCGGCGACGCCCGCCGCGGCCCCGGCCCCTGCTGCTGGTGTTGATGTCGCCGGTGTGCTCCGCCGTACTGGACGCTAGCCACGCCGCCGTCGCCGTCACCTTCAGCTGCCTTTCCTGCGGCATAAACCCTCGCGGGTTCTGCCGCCGCCGCTGCTCGCTCCGGCGCTGCCCGCTGCCGCCATCAACGATGGCGACCACGTGGAGTCCGTCACCGGACTCCGTGGTCGTCGTCTCCGGCGACCATGCAGTCCTGGACATCTGCCGCGGCATCGAGCCCTTTTTAGGGTTCCGCCGTGGCCGTCCCTCGCGCCGTCGTGCTGCCCGCCGGCTGCTGCTGCTCCTCCGCCGTCCCTAGCTCCGATTGGACACCAGCAGCCATGCTGGAGTGCTTCCGATTGCCGGAGAGCGAAGGGCCGCCGCCGTGAGCGACTGCACGCGCGCGTGCGATGGCGCGTGTGCGTCACGCGCCGCCACGTGCGGCGGTCGTCCTCGGTGTTCGTCTCCTCGTTCTTCGCATTCTTCGTCTCGATGCAGCAATTACAAATGAAAAACGAACTAATCTATGCCTAATCTCGATCGCACCTTATTATCTCGCGATCAAAAATTACATAAATTGCCAAATCGGCCCCGAAAAACGACAAACACCACGAAAAGCGACATCCTAATCGATCTAACATGCATAATAATCGATAATTAATCAGATAGAGCCAAAAATCTAATCCTTGGCTCTGATACCAACTGAAGGAACCATATACTGATCGCTGAAGATCGGTTTGTCCCGAGGATCTATTTCGGATATCTAACTATCGAATACAACCTATCATGCTCCTATGAATTTAAGTGCGGAATCATAGGGTGTTCAGATCGATTACCTCAAGGTAGAAGAGAACTCGCGAATAGATCTTCTGATCTGTATCCCTGCTCGATTCTGACGTTGGATGGACAACGAACCTCGGAATCAGCCTCGGAAAACGGGAACCGCCGTTCTGCTCTAAGCCCGGTGCGCGTCTCTTTCTCTCTAACCCTAGCCTCCTTTTCTTGTTTAGAATATTTAAGTGCACTCGTATATTCTAGACTGTTAGGTCAAACAAGACCTTGAGGGGGTATATATAGAGGAGACCAAGTGAGACTTGGGCTTAAGTTGCAGGCCAGGCCTGCAACACATGGACTAGGCGTCCATTAGCAGATTGGCGCCCCATACTGGGCCCAATTAAGTGGCGGCCCACTTATTCGTTATACTGTGGCGTGTTGAGCTTTTTGGGCCAGATCAGGGATCTACTAGATGGTAAAACCGAGGCCTCCCAATGGCTAAATTCTCCATACTCAGCCCAGAGTATAATTTAGTCCATAAGTACTAAAACATTCCACTAGAGTAATAGTACTGAATTACCTATTTTACCCCTGTTGAGTTCAGGGCTAGTATTAGACTTAGCGACCCCCATATTTAAGATATCCCACATCCGTTGATTAACTTAGAGCTTCTGACTGCTCGTGTTATTCAACTTCTTTATTCCTGAGTAGTACCATTCATTCCTTATTCATCATACCGGAAATTAATCCACCTGCAGGGTTTGGTATATATGATAATCCTTAATGAATTCCTCAGGGGATGTGATCAACCTGTTCTACCAGGATATGGTGCTCTGTTGCAGTTACACTAAGAGTCGTACTAGTTGTAGTTGCTTCTTAAGATACGGAGCATATTGAGTTGCAGATACTCTGAACTCTCACCCATGGTAAATCAAAGAAGCAGACTGCAACTATACACCCTTAGGACTCAACTAGAGTTAAGGTTCATCTTAAGTCACCGAGGTCTTGATTCTTTCTACATAGGTCATAATAGAAGAATGCACCTCACCGTGATCCTATCAGTACACGCACGTACTAGCATATACAAGTAGCCAAAACAAGCTACTTATGCAGCCTATACTACAGCCTAAACCGACAGTTATATCCAGAACTGTCTCGACTGTGATACCCTTTTATATCTCTAGATGAACCGGCAACTATGGTCTTCTGTGATCTACAACACACCATAAAGCCTACAACTTTGAGATAATGGATAGATGTTTGATGCATGGATAACAATTCATACTTAATCAGATAGGAGATTGTTAGTGGTTATGGACAACACATGCATACAAGCTAAAAGGCCTGCTTTCTAGTATACAAATCCATCAGGCATGAGCGGCCATCTCCTCAATTATCCTCAATGCTTCCTTAGCATGTTTATTCAACAAACAACCCCCCGCGGTGGCATCAACTACACTTCTTGTGTGAGAAGTGAGTCCACTATAGAAATGAGTTACTTGTTGATCCTCACTTAAACCGTGTTGAGGACATTTGCGGATAAGCTCTCTATACCTCTCCCAAGCTTCAAATAAAGTTTCATCCCCATGTTGAGAGAAATGGGAAATCTCCGAAATCATCTTGTGAGCTTTCGAAGGAGGAAAATACTTTGATAAGAAAGCTTTGCAAAGAGCTTGCCAAGTGTGTATCTCCGACTTATCCAATCCTTTGTACCAATCCTTGGCTCTATCCCTCAAAGAGAAACCAAACATTCTTAATCGAATGGCATCACAAGGGACACCATTTAGCTTAACGGTTTCACACATCTCCAAGAAAGAAGTGAGATGTGCATTTGGATCCTCTAGGGGGCTTCCTCCAAATTGAGCATTCATAACCATTTGAATCAAGCCGGTCTTCAACTCAAAATTATTGGCATTGATCGTGCCCCACTCCCCTCTTTGATATTGTTCCGTTGGAGCTTGATACATAGAGTTGATGGGAGGTGGTGGCACCTCATTTGCCTTCCTCCTTTGTTCATTTATCTCCGCTTGCATTTCTTTCATTCTCCTCATGATGGCTTCCATATTTGGGTTTTGATCACCCATTCTTTCTTCTTCTATAGATTTCCTTCTTCTATGCCTTCTCTCAAATTCCAAGACAAGTGGCTCTACAAGTCTCCCCTTGGACCTTGTGAGCATGTACCTTCAAAACAAAAAGAAAAAGAAATTAAAAACAAGCTTAGATTAGTAACAAGTGACTAAACAAACTATTGAAATGTCTATCTAATCACTCCCCGGCAACGGCGCCAAAAATTGACTAGGCTATTTCTAGCCTATCAATAATACAATAACCGAACTAGCTAGTAGTCCGGGTCGAACCACAAGGAGTGAATATACGATAGAAAGTCAAGTAGTGTGTCTCGTCTCTATCATACTATCCAAGCAACCAAATATCATTTGTGTTTTGTTTATCTAGGCAAAGAGTTAAATGAACATCAAACTAAACAATGCACTCAAATTTAAGTAAACAATGCAAGAAAAAGCAAATAAGAAACAAGTAGTGAAAATTCAATAAAAACAAGCAAGGATTCAAATGATTTCCGGTGCGATTAGGCTAAGGACTAGAAAAGTGATGTATCAAACCATTTTAATTCCTTCGAGTGGCATTCTTACATAAATCAAACTATCTCATCCTCCTAAGACTTGATAACTAGTGGATTGAATAACATGCTTACCATTCTAAACATATTACCAACTCCTAAAAGCACAATGCCTAGTAATCTAACAACAATTCACATAATTCTTTCTAGGAACAATGTAAAATCAATGCTAGATAATATGAGCAAGGATTCATGCCAAGTGCTATGAATGGAAGCTTCCTAGGCATTCCATCAAACACCTTATATGCACTAGTGGTTGTCAATCATTCATGCAATTAAATTCAATCAAATCCAAGGGCAACTCAAAGGAAATGTAGATCCACATCAAAAACCATCACATCCTAGCCTAATTCACACCATCCATCATTTGAAACCTCAATGGATCTAGCCTAGCATGGATCTAAGCATCAAACCATCAACAACAAGCAAAAACATAATGAAAATGACAAGGGAAGAAAATAGAGAAGAAATCTTCAACAATCTCTTCAAACTCCAAGCATAATCTCCAACAATATTTGAAAATACTAAAAAGGAAAGAGGGAAAGAACTAGGGTTCTAAAGTAGTAGCTCAAGAGTGAATTACAAGTGTTCAAAGATACCAAATAAGGCAAATAAAGGAGTATTTATAGTCTTCCCATAAGTAGGGACCAAATTACAATTAAAGGAAACTTGAGTTGAGAAGGTGGGGTAAAAACTGTAATTTCCGGAAAGTTGTTCAAGGGGGTGTGTTGTGCATTTCCGCCCACATTTGTCATTTTGCGCACTCCCACGGTTTTGGCTCATTCTCTCTCGTCCGGCATCGGAAAAATAATCCGCAAAGTGCTACGGCTTCCTCTCTCGATCCTCTTCGACATAAGATAACTCAAACGTGCCCAGAAAATTGCCACAGCACTTGAAATTAGCACCGAAATCGAGAGAAAACGCAAAGCATATAGAAAATGCATAAATTGTAAAAACCTATCATTTCCTATCCATTTAAGCACATATCCTACCCAAAACACGCATTGAGATACACTCTAAAGCATGCTAAATATGTGGTTATCATTTATTTCCAGGAAAATTGCAAAGCAAGTGGTCCGGGCCGTTCGTTATCTACAAGGATTTAAAGAATGGAGCAAAATTTGAAGTATTGAAGAACAACTGTGAAAAGTTCGTGGTGAATGGATATCGACTCAAGCACTACTTCAAGCCGTTACCTCTCTATCCAGCGAAAGGGCCATTAATCTTGAGGATCCAAGCTAGAAACGAGGTATCGCCGGGCTAAAGACGTTAAACGTAGCACTTGTTGGGAGGTAACCCAATATTCGTATCTTGTTTTTAAATTTCACTTTTAGAGTCGTAGTTATATTTTTCATATTTTTGAGTCATACCCCTTAATGCAATAACAAATTTGATTTTGAGTGTAGAAAACAAAATTCGAGCATACCCTCTCGACACCCCTCTCCATCGAGAGGTGGATCGAGAGGGTCGAAACTGACTTCTAGTAAGGTCCTCTCGATAGGGGTCTCGATCAAGATCTCGATCGAGAGGATTTTCAAAATTTTGCCCAGCATTTTCACGTGAAACCTCTCGAACGAGACACCTTTGTTTCGATCGAGAGGACAGGACAGTAGATACAGAAGGTGTCCTGTCGGCAGACCTCTCGATCGAGAAGCCGGTTGAGAGGTCAAAACATGTGATCCAGTAGCACCCTCTCGGCAGACCTCTCGATCGAGAGGCCGGTCGAGAGGGCCTTTGACGGCGCAATTACCAACTTTGACCAGGTTATTTTTTCCCTTATAAACACAACACATGCACGATTTTGTGCACCAAACACACACAATACACAAATTCTCTTCAAGAACACAAGCACCCATCTCTTTCTCTCATCAATTCATCGAAAGGTACTCGATTTCTTGCCCTCTTTCTATTAATTCTTTATTCTCTACATGAATTCGCATATTTTAACCAATTGAATTTAGTTTTTGATGGTTAAATTCTTGAATTGATAGATAGGGTGTGATAGGGACTAAATATCAGCTTTACCATATGGCATCTTCCCTTTGATAGTTAAAAATAAGCCTTGAAGACAAAGACGCCTTGAGGGGAACAGACGCTCTGCGCGAAATAAAGAATGATGGGATCTGCTCAGAACTGGCCTCCGAACATAATAAGCTTCACAAGATCCTTAGGCATCTGCCGAGGTCTAGGGATCTGCCCAGCACGCTGTTCGCGTGACTCTACCTACCTTAGAGTGAGGACCACAAAATCAATGACGGGAGAATCTTGTCTCCCTTAAAATCCCTTTTCTATCCCTCTTACGCATGTACACTTACCTTTTCGTCCTTCTCCACACCTATAAATATCGTGTGATCACACCACTTTTTCCAACTTAACACAACTGTTCACACACGCACTCCACGTATTATCCCATTCACTCTCACATTCCACAACAAGCTCCCTCCAGCCGGAGCAATCGGAGTACTAGAGGTCTCTTCCCGTGGAACCTCGCTCACCATCATCTTCATTTCCATTCTCATCGATGGGAAGAACACCCCCCATCATTTTGAGCCTAAGGTATAATCCTCGCTGCTAAGAAAGGATGAAGCACGAAGGCGCCTTGCACTCTCTATTTCACCCTCTCTTCTCTCCTTTCCTCTTCGTTTTTCTACTTGTACGAGCTCTGAGCTCCATAGATTTGACTGGATTGTGGTTATAAATACCTTCTACTCAATATTTAACTCGATTCTCTCTTTTATATTCGTATGGAAGATGTTCTGTACAAAATGAGTGGTTATAGCTAATAAATCGCATGAATCTCTTACTCTCTACCATTGTAATCCTTTATCTATGAATGCTCTTTACAAATACGATGAATAATCACTTAAATTGTTGTGGATCTTAAACCCGGATCTATCAACTGGCGCCGTCTGTGGGAAAATTCTGAGTTGTAGACGTCGATTTCCTTGCTTATATGTGAATCCTTTAGCTTGCTATTTGTAATGCTGTTGAAGCTTTTGAATCTGAAGTGTCAATCTCTTTGGTACTACTAGAATCCTAGCTGATTGTGGTAGTATGGTTATGAATTCGCTCTGTTATTTTTCTTGTGCAAGAAATGCCCGAAAGAGGGATGTTAGAATGAACGAATATTGGATGTCAGTTCAGTGGCTTCTCAGGAAACTTGAGTACGCATACTATGAATTGATTTCAGCTGAATTTTTCATGATACCGAGTCGAGGAATCGGAGGTGATCTTGAGATCATGTTCTCCTCATAATATGTGTTGGATCTCTGTAACTGAGATGTTCTATCTGTTGAGTTTGAAGGAATCTTTCATAGTGTTGAGTTGCGAAATTGGAGGGAATCTTAAGATCATGTTCCTTCATCATATGAATTGCAATAACTGAATTATATCTTGTATTTGGTCTAAAGGTTGTGAAGAATCTGAGAGAAAGTTGAATCAAAATTGCAGCAATCCTAGAACGCATTCAGCTCATCTTTTATAATTGGTGAGTTTAAAATTATGTTAGATATTGCAAAAATGTGAAGTTAGCTCGTGGGTTATGAGGGATTGGTAATTACAGAGGAAGCACTACGGCTCAAATCCAGCCGTAGGCAACTGTATTACCATGAACCGAGAACCCACAGAGTGAAAACATTGAAAACAGAGGGCCGAAAATGACGAGGTCACCCCATTCACCTTGATGAAGGGGCCCCACATTTAAAGGCAGAACCTCTTAGAAGCCCTATCTAATAGGCAACATTCTCGTAAGCCCTATATACTAGGCAGAACCTCCCATAAGCCCTATCTAATAGGCAACATCTTCGTAAGCCCTATATAATAGGCAGAACCTCTCAGAAGCCCTATATAATAGGCACCATCTTCGTAAGCCCTATATAATAGGCAGAACTCTCAGAAGCCCTATCTCACAGGCAACATTCTCGTAAGCCCTATATAATAGGCAGAACTCTCAGAAGCCCTATCTAATAGGCAACACTCTTGTAAGCCCTACATAGTAGGCAGGACCCTTCAAAAAGCCCTACCTAGCCAGGCGCTATACATAAAGTCCTGCACGATCAGGCATCGTGCATTGAGTCCTATGAAAATAGGCACTATACGTTCAGTCCTGTATAAAAGGCAGAATCCTAAAGAACCCTACACCGTAGTCAGAAGCCTATCAAAAGACTCGCATGATCAAGCATCACACATTAAGTCCTATGAAAACAGGCAACACTCTTTCCTGCCGTATACAGATAGAAGCTACTCTTTAAACCCTTACATAAACAGGCCATATCTATGAAAACTCATACAGATGACCTGTCATAAAAGACTTATCAAAAGCAAACCCTATCTATTTTAAGCCTCATTTCAAGAGCATATGGGACTAATTCTCTGAAAATCTTCAAAACGTTTGCAGAACCTCACAAAGATGGCTGCTAACTCAAATACTCATCAGGGAAAGGAATCTGACAGAGTCATCCTCACTTCTGAGGGGCAGGAATCTGCCTATACCATCCCGAGAATACCCTTTGGACCCAACGACAACAAGGCTATCATACACCAACACAATGATGCCCTTGTAATAGCGGCGGAAATAGAGGGGTATCAAGTACGGAGAATATTCATTGATACGGGGACCCCTGCTAATGTGATCCTCATGAGTTGTTTTCATCAGATGTCACAAGGGAAGCTTCTGAAACCAGCCAAGGTAGCTCTTCAAGGTTTCTCGGCCTATCATGACAATAGGATCAGTAGATCTTACGCTCACCTTAGGTGAGGGACATGTTAAAGCATCAAAGCTGACCACTTTCTGGGTAGTTGATCAAGAGTCCTCCTATAACGTCATTTTAGGAAGAGCTGCTCTGAACTCTTTCCAAGCAATAGTATCAACGTATCACTTAATGATGAAATTCCCCGTGGGAAATCAAATAGGATGGGTATCGGGAAATCAAATGATCTCACGGAAATGTTATATCCAATCCATCAAAACAGGGGAAGCCAAGAAGTGGGCTGTTCCAGAACCCGTCGCTCCCAGACACAAACCAGAAAAAGAGGAGGGCAAGATCAAGGAGGCTGATACTATCAAAGAAGGGTAAAATTTAATGGTCCCTGCGAAACAATTGATAGAAGTGGAGTTGATCCCAAGCCGAAAGGGGTTTACAACCAAAATTGGCACTCAGATGCCTCAAGATATATCATCACAACTAGTAAGATGCCTGCAAAAGAATGCGGATGTCTTCGCTTTCGGGTCATCTGACCTGGTGGGGGTGTACGCAGCTGTAGCATTACACTGCCTAAATGTGGATCCTTTGGAAAATCCAGTAAAGCTAAAGCTAAAACAATTTGGCCCTGAGAAAGATAAAACCATCAGGGAAGAAGTTGCAAAACTACTAGAAGCTAAACACATTAGGGAAATACAGTTCCTAGAATGGCTATCAAATGCAGTGATGGTAGCCAAGGGGAACACAGGCACCTGGAGGATGTGTATTGACTTCAGAGATTTAAACAAAGCCTGCCCTAAAGATCATTACCCTCTACCTAGAATTGATCAATTGGTAGACTCTACATTCGGGTGTGAATTGCTATCTATGATGGATGCATATCAAGGCTATCATCAGGTCAAGATGAATCCGTCAGATGTCCCAAAAGCCGCATTTGGGTTTTGCGTGGGGACATTTGGTTTCCAAAGCATGCCTTTTGGATTGAAGAACGCAGGCGCTACCTATCAAAGGATGATGGATAGGATCTTTAAGAGCCAAATTGGCAGATATATGGAGGTAAATGTTGATGATATACTAGCCAAGAGCGTGCACGCTCAGGATCATATACGGGATTTGGAAGAGGTGTTTGTAGTAGCCAGGCTGTATCACCTTAAACTAAACCCGGCCAAGTGCTCATTCGGTGTCCAAGCCGGGAAATTCTTGGGCTACATGGTTACCCCCAGAGGGATTGAAGTTAACCAGGCTAAAGTACAGGTTGTGCTAGATATGATACCCCCTCGAAACATTTGGGAAATCCAAAGGCTCAATGGGCGAATTACGGCGTTGAGTCGCTTCATCTCCAGATCAGCTGACAGAAGACTACCCTTTTTCAAAATTTTGAGAAAGGGAAGTAGGTTCGAATGGACAAATGAATGCCAGAAAGCCTTCGAAGAATTGAAAGAGCATCTGGCAGAACTGCCTCTGCTCACTAAGCCGTTGCCACAGGAGGTCTTATATTTATATATAGCTGTGGGGGAAGTATCTATCAGTTCTGTACTCCTGAGAGAGGAAGGGTTAACTCAGAAGCCCATCTACTATACAAGCAAGATGATACAGGGAGCAGAAATGCGGTACCCAAGCATTGAAAAAGCTGCATTAGCAGTGATGGTCACGGCTAGAAAACTGAGGCCTTACTTTTTATCACATAAGGTGATAGTCAGGACGAATGAGCCGTTGAAGCAAATATTGGGTAAACCTGACCTGTCAGGGAGATTAGTCAAATGGGCGATAGAGCTAAGCGAGTATGATGTAGATTTTGAGCCAAGAGTAGCTATTAAAGCTCAGACATTGGCCGATTTCCTACAGGAAACCACCAGAGGGGAAGAAGAAGAATATCAATGGTGGAAAGCCTACATTGATGGCTCAGTCACCAAGGAGGGAGCAGGAGTAGGGATCTTTATCCAAGACCCTAAAAGCCATGTTTACCAATTCGCTGTTAAATTGAACTATCATGTCTCTAACAACGAAGCAGAATATGAGGCCCTGGTCAGATGCCTTGACTTGTTACAAACTATGGGCGCGACCCACGTAGTGGTCCACTCGGATTCCCAATTAGTAACGCAACAGGTCCTGGGGACTTGCGAAAAACGGGAAGAACGGATGGTGGCTTACGCTAAACTTGTGGATGAACTAATGGGACGTCTTACCAAGTCCGAAGTAGTCCAGATCCCTCGAGAAGAGAATGTAGAAGCCGACAAGCTTGCGCGAATAGCTAGCTCGGTGGAAGGAACGTGGGCGGATGAAATTGTGTTATGCAACGCAGATGCTAAATTGATCAAAGTCGAGATACAGGCTATTGAAATAATGGAGGATTGGAGAACTCCGATCATCAGAGCCCTGAAGGAGCTCCCCGAAAAGGCAAAAGCCACAACTTCGGCTAGTGAGGGTAGGTTGCCACGCACATTCAAAGCTAAATTCTGCTTAATAGGGGACAAACTATACAAAAGGGCATTTACAAACCCTTACCTCAAATGTTTGTCAGAACCCGAAGGAGAATACGCGTTGCGTGAAATACACGAGGGTGCTGCGGGAGCACACAATGGATTCAAAGATTTAGTTAGAAAACTACTCAGGGCCGGATTCTTTTGGCCTACAATGGAGAAAGATGCTAAGAACCTAGTCAAAAGGTGCGACAACTGTCAAAGAAATGGGAGACTCATTCACAAGCCCGCTGAAGAGTTGGGAGCCATGATAGCACCCTGTCCTTTCGATAAATGGGGGATTGATATAGTGGGAAAATTCCCCACGGCTACAGGATGAAGGATATTCTTAATTGTAGCCGTAGACTACTTTACTAAATGGGTTGAGGCCGAGGCTGTAGTAAAAATCACGGAACAAGTGGTGAAGAAGTTCATCTGGAAAAACATATGCTGCCGATACGGAATCCCGAGGATCTTGGTTGCCGGCAACGGCGCTCAATTTACAGGATCCTTGGTACGAGCCTGGTGCAGAGAAATCGGCAGTGAACAAAGATTTGTAGCTGTAGCCCATCCGCAGGCTAACGGGCAAGTCGAGGTAACAAACAGAACCATTGTAAATGGCATCAAAGCAAGGCTAGAGAAAGCCAAAGGAAACTGGGCTGATGAGCTGGATTCAGTGTTGTGGGCATATCGAACCAGTCCTAAGACAGCCACAGGAGAGGCCCCGTTCAACCTGGTCTATGGGGGAACGGCAGTAACACCAGTAGAAGCAGAGCTCAAATCGCTAAGGATAACAGCCTATGACGGAAATCAAAACTCCTCCCTGATGAGGGAAAATCTGGACATGGTTGGAAAGCTTAGAAACCAAGCCCTTCCAAAGGCAGAAAGATACAAACAACAAGTGCGGGATGCATATAATAAGAAAGTGCAGGTCCGGAGGTTCTGCAAGGGAGACCTGGTACTAAAGAGGGCAGATGCCCTCAAACCTATGGGAAAGCTAGATGCAAATTGGGAAGGACCATACTTAGTAAAAGAAGTATTGAAAGGGGGAGCTTACAAATTACAAGATGAGGAAGGAAGGGGGCTGCCTCGGCCTTGGAATGTAAATAATCTAAAGAAATACTATGCTTAGTATAAAAACAAGTAGATTTCCTAAAATCCACTCCGTGGAGAGCCAGAGAAAGCATAAGAAAATAAGAAGGCTCCTTTTACAGAGCAGATCATCCAAAAGGGAGGTAGATTTCTGAGCTATTAATCAAATGAGTTATAATTCATTCGATCTCTCATAACTCACTTGGGGGGGGGGGGGGGGGGGGGGGGAGTAGGGGGATACCCCCTATATCCCATTATCTTAAAATGCTCATATCCCATTATCTTAAAATGCTCGTATCCCATTATCTTAAAATGCCTATATGCACGAAAAACCGGAAACATTGAGCTATCATTAAAAAGGCTAGAATATAATTTCCTTCAGCAAAGCCAAAAGGCCTTAGACTCCCGAGTTAGGGAGACTAGAAAAAGTAAGTGATTGTTCCAAACTTAGAGTTATGAAATGAATACCTCATCAAAAATCAAAAGAAGTTGTTCATAACCAGAGAGACAAGGGTAAAACAAACTAAACAGAAACACCAGAGTCAGGAAGGGAATCTGAAGAGCTCGGGGAGGAGGCAGAGGAGCCACTGCTAGCCTCTGCAGCTGAACCTGCAAAGGAGGGCGTGAAATAGGAAAATTAGCATCCCCTAAACAAACTTAAATGACAAGCAACAATGAGGCAGTGTACCTCCTTCCAGTTTCAATTTCTTGTTCTTTCTCTCGTAGACCATCTCAACCGGGGGTTCTCTCTTGCCCTCAGCCCGTATGGATGTCTCGGTATCTCGGGCCCTCTCGATAGTGAGCAGGTCAGCCATCAAGGTGGCAACACGCCCGTTACGCTCTGAGTCATGAACAATGGCATCCCCGGTGCTAGAAACCCACCCACCAAGGGCGCAAGAATGACCTCACATTTTTCCGCCTATGACAGATACCCATCATACATTTCGTGCTGGGCAAAGAGGTTCTTCAGCCTTTGAAAGTAGGCCCTCATATTAGGGAAATCCTCAAATTCCAGGAAATCCATTTCCCTCCTGGTTAAAAACCTAAGTAAATGGAATCGGAGAGAATCAAAAACATCCTCTGAATAGGCCAAGTCGCAAATCTTTCGATGAAGGGAATCAAAAGACATGCCTAAATAGTAAACATAAACGGCGCAAGTCAAAAATGATAAAGCTGAGGAAGCTAGTCAGATGCAAAAAGTTAAAATTGCTTTACCCCTAACCTACAATACGTCTAGTAAAAATAGCATGTAATACCGCTAAAGATGGAGTTATCAAAAAATCCCTGAAAACTGGTTTTCCCCTTCGCTCTTAAGGAAAATAAGAAAACAAAGGCAAGCAAGAAAATGGCTCCTCAGTCACGAAACTGCCGACAAACAGGAGGATTACCTGCCCGGTCCCGGTGAAACGAAAGAAGAGAAGTGATAGCCTTGCGGAGCACAAGATAAACGAGATAAGTGAAGGGGCTGGTTTTCTCTCTTCTGCGAACAGTTTGAAAAGATGATAAAGAAGAAGGAAAAAGAAGGAAATATTATATCCCTCTGCCCTCGGAAAATTAACGTCGCACTATTTTTCCACGCGACAAGACCTGTGTGACGCCATAAAAAAAACAAATCATCATCATTTCCCGCCTAGGTACTAAACTAGAAGCTTGCAGCACATGCTTCTGGGGGAGGGGGGGGGAGTAGCTGATAGGGACTAAGTATCAGCTTTACCATATGGCATCTTCCCTTTGATAGTTAAAAATAAGCCTTGAAGACAACAGACGCCTTGAGGGGAACAGACGCTCCGCGCAAAATAAAGAATGTTGGGATCTGCTCAGAACTGGCCTCCGAACGTAATAAGCTTCACCAGATCCTTAGGCATCTGCCGAGGTCTAGGGATCTGCCCAGCATGCTGTTCGCGTGACTCTACCTACCTTAGAGTGAGGACCACAAAATCAATGACGGGAGAATCTTGTCTCCCTTAAAATCCATTTTCTATCCCTCTTACGCATGTACACTTACCTTTTCGTCCTTCTCCACACCTATAAATATCATGTGATCACACCACTTTTTCCAACTTACAACTCTTCACACACGCACTCCGCGTATTATCCCATTCACTCTCACATTCCACAACAAGCTCCCTCCAGCCGGAGCAATCGGAGTACCAGAGGTCTCTTCCCGTGGAACCTCGCCCACCATCATCTTCATTTCCATTCTCATCACTGGGAAGAACACCCCCCATCATTTTGAGCCTAAGGTATAATCCTCGCTGCTAAGAAAGGATGAAGCACGAAGGCGCCTTGCGCTCTCTACTTCACCCTCTCTTCTCTCCTTTCCTCTTCGTTTTTCTACTAGTACGAGCTCTGAGCTCCATGGATTTGACTGGATTGTGGTTATAAATACCTTCTACTCAATATTTGACTCAGTTCTCTCTTTTATATTCGTATGGAAGATGTTCTATACAAAATTAGTGGTTATAGCTAATAAATCGCATGAATCTCTTACTCTCTACCATTGTAATCCTTTATCTATGAAAGCTCTTTACAAATACGATGAATAATCACTTAAATTGTTGTGGATCTTAAACCCAGATCTATCAGGGTGTTAAATTGGGGATTGTTGATAGAATTCATGAATTAGATTGGTATAATTACACTAATTGGATTCTAAGATGATTGTGAGCACGAATGCATGTTGATTTTCGATTGGGTCTTCTAATTTGTCTATGAATTGTTGAAGATTTGTTGGAATTTATATGCATTGGATTGAGAATGTGTTGGTATTTCATGGATTGAGAATAAATCAAGTGTATTTGATGTGTAGATTTATTGGTGTAAATTTGAGTTGATAATGGGGGAGGATTGAAGTTTGGGGGAAGATTGGTTTGTGTTTGCTCAACTCTTGTATTACTAGTACTAACTTGCTAAACTTTTAGGAACTAGAATGGCTAAAGATAAGGGAAAGAACGTTGCTTCAACTTCTTCAAGCAAAGGAAAAGGCAAGGAGAAGGTTAAGGAGAAGTACAAGAATAACAAGACCATCCCTGAGAATAGAGCACCGAAAGCAAGGCCGATTCATGCCAACTTGGACCCGAAAGCTTTCAAGTTGAAGCTTGCTACAGCGGAAGCATGAAGGAGGTGGTCCCATCTTGTGCACCTCAAGCACAAGCATTGTCGATTCCTCCACCAAGAGACGATCGCGGCTATGGGGATAGCGGACGAGGTGATCGATTTGATCCAAAAAGGAGGCTTCACCAACATTTTTCAAGGAAATCACTTGACAGACCATATCCTAAATAATACGATCCTTGACGACCAATAACACACAAGACGCAAGCGGAAGACTCGAAATTGATAGAACAGATGGAATATCCCAATATACCTAAAGTCTAACCCCACGAATGATACAGAATCGGCCTAAACCCCCTATACCCCAAGTGGTGATTGCCTTAGTCACATGGGGACGATGAATGACACACAAACGAGGGTGATGAACTCGATTGATTCGCCAGCTAAAGAATTTCATGGTCACACCATAAGAAATTCGAAGATAAATCTCATAAGATAAATAAACTGAAGTATTATTGATGAATAAAATCTTATTTTCGTCACCTATGAATGAGCCTTATTTATAGGCTTCAAAAAGTCATAATTCCACAAGGAAACTACTTAAAAACTTATCCTAAAAGATATCTGATAGATCCGCGTTGGAGATCCACAACAATTTAAGGTATTTTTCATCATGTTTTGCAAAGAGCATTTATGGGTAAAGTGTTAAAGCAGTAAAGAGCAAGAGTTTCATGCGTATAGAAAGCCATAGCCAAGAATTTTGTACAGAGCATGATTTGTGCAGGAAGAACGAATGATAATCAAGCTGGGTGTTGTGTGTAAAGGGCATATTTAGCCATAAACTAGTAAGATCCATGGAGTTCCGTACTCATATAAGCAGATAACGAAGAAATGAAGTAAGAAAAAGGGAGAAACGAGGAGCGCGGAGCTCCGTTGAACCTCCTTCCCCTCTAAGTAATGAGGGTTTTACCTTAAGCTCAAGGTGATGTGTGTAAGAGAGAGATTCTTCCCGGCGTCGAGAAGAAAGGATGGAGGTGAAAAGGAACTGAGACTTCCCGGAAGAAGACTTCGAACGCCTTGACTGCTTGGGCTCGGAGGAGCTCGTAAGAGAATATGGAATTGAATGGAACAGTACGCAAAGATGCGTGTTGTTCGTAGAGAGTGATGTTGTGATGATGATTGAGGGGTGCGTTCACTTAATATTTATAGGTGTGAGGAGGGTGAAAAGTGAGTATCCGTGTGAGGGAAGGACAGGAAAGGAATTTCGACGGAGACGAAGTATCCTCTGTCATGAATGCAGTGGTCCTCACTCTATAGTACATAGAGTCACGCGGCCCGTATATGACGCGCAGAACCTCGAGTTCTGCTAAACACTTATAGGATCTGGTCAGGTCCTTCTGCCTTTGCAGATGCTTACAGATCTCACCTGGCTTATGGGAAAAACTGGAACCTCACAGCTCCTTCATGGAATACGATTCTTGATTGTGTTGAGCGTTTGGTGCTCATGGAATCTCTTTGATAATACACTGTTGTGCGGGATAGCTTCTATTGATCTCTATTGGAATGAATATCAATTTCTCTTAATAACGATGATAAGGCTTATGTCACCTAGGGCCTATCATTCCATTCTTTTTCAGTAAGATTTCTGTATTTATCATGGCACCTAGTATACTATATAGTTTCTAGAAACTATATTCTAAGGTCAAGGAAGGTGCGCTTCTCCATTAATTTGGTTTATTTATGGAATATGGCTGATATTAGTCCCTATCAGCTACTCCCCCCCCCCCCCCCCCCCCCCCCCCCAGGTCCAGAAGCGTTTATATGTTGGCTTCTGGCAGGTGTCTTAGTAGGGAAATTATTTTCGCTTTGCCTTATCGAGGCTCTCTTTCGCATAGAGGAATATTATAATGGATATATTTTGTAGGAAAAGAGGCGCGTTACTTTTTGGGGAGTAGAGAGGCGCTTCCTATTCTTTTACAGGCCGACGTGGAGTAACAAGTGGGGCATCGCTCCATTCCCCTTTTGCCTTTTTAACTTCCTTCATTCTCTTCTTCTCCACTTTTATATCATACATCTGAGAAAAGTGGGAACATTCGCGCTTTTCTACTCAACGTTTCCAGTGATTGCTTCGTCTTCCTCGCTCACAGGTAGTTTATTTAGTGTTCATTATCTTCGTATATATCTCTCCTGCGTTAGTGCAGGTTTTGCCTATGAGGGGCTTTTCTTCCCCTGTCTTTCTCTTTTCTTCTTCTTTTTTTTTTTTTTTTTTTTTTTTTAAGAAATCGTTAATACCGATTTTTGTTTTTGCAAACCTGGTTTAAGGGTGAGTATAACGAGCATTTTTACATGAAAATCTTAAGATTTCTTAGAAGATTGAGTTTTATTTGCATTTGCTCTCAGCTATGAATGCTGATACGAGGGAATTGCTACAAAAGATTCAAATGAAGTTGGAACAGAGAATGGTTGAGGCTAGAATCCTTAACCCCGAGCCTATTTCCTCTTTAGACGACGCCCCTGCATTACCCTCTACGGGCGTTAGGGTTTCAAAATCTGACCCCGAAAAACTTCAGGAGACAATAATAATGGAACCTCGTTCAGGGCTCTACTCTCCTGAACCGCCATTAGTTGATCATGGTAAAGCCCTATTTCCTTTCTTCCCCTTTGATTGGAGTAAGCATTTGTGCCTCTGTTTCTGAAAGAGCAGGTGATTTTCATTCCTTTGTGTTTACAGAAGTGAACCGGCTTTCAACACCCTCCTTTGGCGCTCAGGCTTTGGCCTTTGACCAGTTCTTAGAGATTCTATCCGAGGTTGAATAGAGTAGGGACCGTGCTCAAGTCGAGGCTCGCGATCTTCAAGACCGTCTCCGTGCTAAGGAGAAATATTGTTCTACTCTTGAGCTACGCCTTGCTTCATTATCAGAGCGAACAAGGGAATTAGATAAGGCCCTAGAGGCTTCATTAGAACGAGCGTTGGAAATGAAGGCAGACTTTGCTATGCAAGCGGAACAACTAACTCTTACTCACGAACAAGAGTTGGAACGTTCTCGGACTTCTTCTCTCATAGAAGGGATGAAACAGGGCTCCGATGAAGGCATTTCCAGGGGGACACAAGTTTGCCGGTCTAACTTCTTGATGTCCCCCTGTGGTCAAGCTTTCATTAACTCTTTGGTGAAGCAATTGCCTGAAGCGTTTATCAATTCTCCTTATTTCTGGGCCAAAATGATAGACCCTCTTACAAGCTGGGCTGGCAATGTTGTTTTTGAATGTTGTAACCAGCTGGGCGTCCCGGAGCATGCTAACTCTATCAATCTGGTGCCCATAATACATTTGTTCAAAACAAAACCCAAGGCCCTCAAGAGAAACTGCTTCATTCCTACTGGGGAACCTTGGTTCATGCCGGTATTGAGAAAAGCTGCTAAAGCGCTTCGCCAGCCCATTGAAGCCCTTGAGGGCTTTCCTACTTGGGATGCTCCCCCTTTCCCTCTCTTTTCTGTTGACACTACTGCCATGCAGCTTATGAAAAAAGCCTTTGATGAGGTGTCTCCTTTTTTCTTTGCTAGAGCTTTGTCTGCCCATCACGGGTTTATTATTATCTATTTAGCGATTCTATCTCTTTTTTTTTTTTTTTTTCAGGAACAGGCGAGGAAGTAAATTGCGGGTCCCTCCTTTTCTCAAGGAACCACTTCTTCCGCACGTATCTCATCAAGTGAGGAGGATGGATCAGGGGCGAATGATATCTTTAACGTTCCACTAGGCCATCCCAAAGATAATTGGATCTTGCCTTCAACTGATATTTCCCCTGTTCCCAAGGGCGAAGCTTCAATCTCTCATTCGTCTAGTTCCGAGGATCTGGCATTCTCTCCAGATCCTACTCTTTAGACCAACTACTTTTAATAACATGCTTTAAAGAAATCTATTCTTTTTGGCGTTTGTGATAGGGCACTATTTATGGCCTTGAAATCGTGCTGCTGGGGCACAAACAGTCGTTACTTTTGATTTCGGCCAGATGCTTCTCCCAGGACTTGCTTTTAACATGTTTTTACTATTTCTTAATCAACTTAGAGTGTTTCCCCTCCTATTCTTGTATTTATATGAGCTTTTGCTTCTCATCCTTTTCCTATTTGCCGAAGCATTTTAAAATGGTGAAATAGGGATACTCCCAACATTTTTAAGATGATGAGATAAGACAATAGCATTTTAAGATAATGGGATAGGGGTATCCCCTACTCCCCCCCCCCCCCCCCCCCCCCCTCCTGTAACGACCGCAGTTTTTCTTAGTGAGTAATAAAAACTTCGGTGTTATTTAGTAATAAAAATTTTAAGAATATTAATATAAGTATTATTATGGAAAATAAAATTTTAAATGTTACTAGTAGTGTCGCTTATAGTGGAAATAGTATACCGAAACGAGAGTCGATTATAATCGAAGAAAGCCGATAGGGAATAATCGGTGAATTAAATTTCCTCAAAGGGGCCGAGGCCCACTTAGTTTTTGCAAGGCCCAATTAACATATTTTGGCCCACATAGTCGCCAAGGCCCAATTAACATATTTTTTGGCCCACATAGTTGTCGAGGCCCATTTAATTAATAGTTGTTCGATTTATTTGGCCCAAGGACGAGAGCACACGTTCTAAAAGAAATTCGGAAGTGATCGAAGAACCCATTACTAATAATTTCGATCCATAATAAAGTATACATGAGAAATAATAGTATGAAATAAATACATACATTCCTTTATAATAGACAAGAAAAACAATAGAAATAAATTGAAGGAAGAAAAAGGGAGGGAAATCTCGGTTGTAGCATACTACATAAGTCTGAAAATTTAAATCACTAATCTCTCTAACACCAATTAAGAATAAGAGAGGAAGAAATACTAAATATCATTAGAGACACAATTAGTACATCATTAGAAGTTTAAGTGGACAAAAAAAAATGCATGGGGAAGGGGAGAGCTAGAGCTAGCCGTCCAACCCTTCACCTCCTTGAGTCACAAATTTGAAATGAGCCCTTCCCCAATCCAAGCCATATATGCAATGATTACAAGCCATCTTCACAAGTAAGCCCTTCATCCTTATACAAAAAGAAACAAAGGGATGAGTAGCACAAATCATACACTCACACAACACAACAACAAGTAGAGAGAGAGAGAGAGACTGCCGAGAGCAAGGAAGAGAGAGGCTGCCGGATTCCAGCAAGCCCCCTGCCGGAATCCAGCCACCGGTGACCCCCACACATCAAGGTAAACTTCCCTCAAACCTTCCTAAGGCCTAGAATGAACATGCATTGACTTGAGAATCAATTTTCCCTTTCTAGGATAGAAGAGAGAAGAAGGGAGAAGACAAGCAAGCACAAATTGAAGGAGGACAGCCTTCATTGGGAGATAGAGGTCCAATTTCAGTTTCTAAAGGTGAGGAAAACCCCACTTCTTTCCCCTAGCATGAACAATCAAGGCTTTAACACTTAGAACCCAACATGCAAGTGTAGGTCTCAAGTTGTATCAAGAGGAAGGAGAACCGAAGGGAAGGAGGTGACAAGGAGAAGGAGACAGCCACCAATCCAACCAAGAAATCAGTTTTCAACCTTCCACAATCACAAGTAAGACTCCCCATATCATTTCTTTTTAGAGATTCAAGCTTTTAAGCATGCAATCCCATTAGGATCACCAAAGAACCAACAATAGGCATAATTTAGAAATCCATCAACCCTTGAGCATGAAACATAGATCAAAACTCCAAGATTGAAACATAGAAAGCTTATCAATCACTTGGAGATGATGCATGTTAATCTATAGGCCAAGAACTGGAAATTCGGGCATGATAGAACACATAGGACCTCCCATAGAAGGCCTAAAGCATTGCATGTATGATAACCTTTAATTCAACCCCTCAAACCAACAAGACACCAGTTTCAAGCAATCATAAATCTGGAAAGATTGTTCTAACCAAGACACCATAAACTCAAGATAAAACAGCCCCTAAATTGCTCTAACACAACCCTAAATCCTAAAACTTGAATGACAATAAAATTGGAAATAGATCAAGAGGGTAAAGGGGTGAGTAGTGGACCTGCCAACGGTGAGAAGAGGTGCCGGAGACGGGTTTTTCGAACCCAACGGCGGCCACGAAGGGCCTGGGCAGCCTCGGCAGAGCCGCCTCCACGCCGGAGCTCACCTCGGAGGGAACCTGCAAGGGGAAAAAGGAGAAGGTCAGACGCAGGGGAGAGATAAGGGAGGTACCGGCGACAACCTTGCCGCCGGCGCCGGAAATTGAGACAGAGAGAGAGATGCAGAGCACGACGAAGACAGTCGCGATGATGAACCCTAGCCATGAGGGCTAGGGCAAAGGATGGACAGAGCAAGATAGGGCAGGGAGGAGCCGCCGCAGAGGGAGGAAACGCTGCCGGCGGACTCGACGGAGAGGCGGAGAGCCGACGGGAGGAATTTCCCCAATTCCTGAGTTAGGGATTCAATTTCCCAATTGATTCCAACATTGAGAGTTAAGTGTAGATGAGGAGGACGGTGACCGGAATTATCGAAGGGGGAGAAGGAAATTGGCGGCGATGATGCCGTCGAGCAGGGAGAGGCCGACGGCAGAGAGAGAGGAAGAGGGAGAAGTAGTCCAGAGAGGGAGAAAGAGAGAGATCGCGAGGGAGAGAAGGAGAAATGAGTGAGGGAATGTTCTGCAGTTCATAAACCATAAGCGGGCCGGGCCGAATAGACGGGCCAAGCGTATTTAATATTAAAAGACGAACAAGACTTTAAAATTTAAACGGGCCGATTCATAAGCCAATTAAACCGAAGATTAGATATGTGCACAAGGGCCGCACACGATAAATTATCGAGAATAAATAATAGGCTTCGACTTTAATAATTCTATTATACTCATTAATTATAAACCAGACTAATAAAACATCAACTCAGATTAATCCTATAAGTGTAGACCACTTACATTCCTCCATAGAAACACGGGAATTAGTTAAAGGATAGCTTTTGCTTAAATCGATAAGATTATCGATTTTCAGTTCAAGTTACTTACTTTACGTTCTTTGAACGAGGTTAGGCGGAGGAACAAGCAGAGCCTAAGCAACTCCGGGAATTTCATCAGTAGTGTCAGAATAACAAGCAAGGTGGGTTTTCAAACTAAAATATTTTCCTTACATTATAGTTATTTCTTTAAAAGCATTGTCATGCCATAAATGCCTTGTTTTGTATGATGTCTATCTGAAGGGCTTCGGCCATAGTTATCAAAAAGAAGTACACCAGAATCATTCCAGATATGACGGATTACACCAGAAAATAGCTTGCAAGCATTCTTTTAATTTAACTGTTTTCTGTGAGTATAGGTTTTTCCTAAAACCCCTATGCCTCACTTTAATGGCTGGCAATAAAATGTTTTGGCATGTGTCCACTGAGTACTCTGTACTCAGCCCTGTACATATTTCCCGTGTGCAGGTTGATCGTGATGGATGTGGAGCAGTCCGAGGAGCTTTTTGTCGGGTATCAGTGTGTGGAAGCCTCTTGGTGGTGCGTGTCGCCATACATGCATCTCACGCTTTTTCCGCAACGTTCGCTACGTAGTTCACACAGTTTACTTCGTGTATCGTTGCAACGAGATGTTGTTTTGTATAACGTTGCAACGAGTCGAGCTCTTCGTAGCCGACGAACTCTTTATTGAATAAGCTTCCGCTCTATCATGTAATGTTCCTTGTGTAAACAGACACGTTTCCGCGTATTTTCTTTTATCAGTAATTCCTCTGTATCGAACACAGTCTTTTGTCAACATTCTTGACGAATGTTGAGTATTTTGAATCGAACTTGGAGTTGTTTTCCTTGCTAGATTTTACTTTCCATTTATGTTCATGTACCCAATTTCTTCTTCATCCCATTTCTTTGCGTCACAACCTAGCTTGCCCGAGTTGTGGCGGGGCGGGTTGTGACACCTCCCCCAAGTGAGGTGTAAGGAACTTAAAGAATTACGCCTCATTCGAAGGCTCAACATTTACGAAACATAATTATCTCCAAGGTAAAGGGGATATGATCCAATGTTTTCGCACATCAGCCAATCATAAGATAAACTCAAAAGACAGATAAGGGGTCATAACCCATCAGTATTTTCTTTTCTTCTTGAGAATAATTCCTAGTTTCCCCTGCATGTTCCAAGGGTGATACCTTTTTCTTTATCCGTCGCCTTCTCGACATTTTCCTGGTCTGGCACTTCCATTGTACCTTTCACTTTTGCCCTTGCCTGGGTTATCAAAGCTTCCCACTGCCCCTTCACAATTGGGGCGCGGCAGACGCCTGCTACTTCGGCTTCAAGTCCTTTGCTTTCGTTTGTCTGTTGAAGCGGTTGTTTGGCTAGATCCTGGGATATCATTAGCTCCCCCGGAGGGTTGTTGCTGGCGATCAGTAAGTGTTCCATTGAAGCAGAGAGGTTCTGACCTTCCTCTGCTGGGATTGGGGTTTTATGTCTTTTCCCTTCGAGTTTCATTTCAGCCCTTTCGGTGATGGGTTCTGCCATCGGCCTTTTCTTGGCCTCTCCCGCTTGCACCGATTGGACATACCATTTTCGCGAGACCTCTTGGTCTCCCGACACTTGCCCCACCCTATTTCCTACAGGGAATTTCATCATCAGATAATAAGTGGAAACTACTGCCTGGAATGGATTTAAGGCAGTCCTTCCTAGGATGATATTGTAGGAAGATGGCTGTCGCACCACCAAGAAGGTGACTGGCTTTGACACTCGTGTAGGCCCTTCGCCCAGAGTGAGCATTAAATCAATTGATCCCAATGACATCACAGGGTCTCCTGAGAAACCGTGTAGAGCCGTAGCTACCCCATTCAATGGCTTCTGGAGGCTCATTTGGTTGAAACAACTTTCAAATATAACATTGACTGCGGCTCCTGTGTCCACAAAGACTCTTTGGACCTGATATCTTTCTATTTCCACTGTGATGACCAACGCATCATCATGCGGATGAATCACTTTCTGGTTATCTTCTGGCCCGAACGAGATTTCTGGTGGGGGTAGGCCTGCTTCGACCTTCCAGACCCCATGCCTTTCATGCATATGTAATTCTCTGGCAGATGCTTTTCTGCTTCTATTGGAGTCTCCCATGGTTGGTCCTCCATATATCATTTTAATAACGCCTTTGGGCTCTGACCCTTGGCTAGCATCAGGTGCCTTTACAGGAGCTTCTTTACGCTTCTTGTTTTGTTCTGTCTCTCTTTTGACATACTCCAAGAGTTCTCCTTCCTGGATTAGCTTATGGCAATTCTTAAGTTTCTACAATCGTTGGTCATGTGACCAAAGTCATTGTGGAACTTACAGAAATTTTCAGAAGGCGGATTTCTTGGTGGTTGTCTATGCCCAGCAGGGATCTGGACCCCAGGCTTCCTCAAGACCACCTCGAGCAGGTCAACTGGTTGCTTGATTAGCGGAGTGAAAGATCTTAAAAATCTTTCATTCTTATCATCTTTTTGGCATCTGGGGCCGATCTTTTCTTTTCTTCCGGCTTCTTTTCCTTTTGAGAGGCCAACTCGGCCCTCTTGCTGCTCAGAGCCTTTTCCATATGGATATATTTTTGGACTCTTGTCAGTAGCTCTTCAAAAGAGGTAGCTTCTTTCTTAATCAGAGAAGCAAAGAACTGTCCTGGCTTCAAGCCATCTACACAGGCATGCACCTTTAGCTTTGGCTCCACTCCTGGGATTTCCAGGACGGCCTCGTTGAAACGTGCATGTAGTCTCTCAGACTTTCGTTGGCACCCTGTTTTATGGTCGTCAGATGCAACGAGTTCCGAGTGGTCCTTTTAGCACTGGCGAATTGCTGTAGAAAAACTTCTTTCAGATCCATGAAGGAGTGTATGGAGGCTTTTGGTAACTGCTTGAACCAATGTTGAGCAGTACCTGACAGGGTTGTGAGGAACACTCGACACTTAACCCCCTCTGAATATTGATGAAGGAGACATAAGCTTTCGAACTTCATCAAGTGCTCTTCGGGGTCTCCTTTCCCCTGATACTCGCAAGAGATTGTTTTGAAAATGCTTGGAACAGGATCAGTTTGGATGTCTACTGAGAAACGGGCTGTTCTCATCAATATATAAGGGAAAGAGTTCTGATTTGCCTCTTCCACTCCTATTGTTTGAGGAAGGTTTTGGGTTTCCTTCTTCGTTTGGGTGGCGAACTTCTTTGTCATTCGTCTCTGTTTCTTTTGGGACCCTTTCTTTGGCCTGTTTTTGTTCCTTCAGTCTTTTGACCTCTTTTGCTAAGAGCTTCATCTGCTCTTGTTGCTGGGCATATTTCTTGGCCCATGCATTTTCAGTGTTCTCATTAAGATTTCCTTCGAGTTCCTCAGGACCTTCTTCCTCTGGGGATTCCCAGTCAGTGAAAAATCCCTCTTCCTCTTCGGCCACTATCGGGGGCAGCCTTGAGACTAGCTCTTGAGTTATGCCTTGATGCATAAGCTTCTGTTTATGCATTGCAGGAGTGCTCTTACTTCCCCCTCCTTCCTAGGTCTCGCCCAAGGGATCTGTGTTTTGAGGATTTACTCCCAAGGTATGGAGTCTTTTCTCAACAGCCCCCTCTACTGCTCCTTCGACAAGGGCTCTCATTTGCTGAAGCATAGCTGGAGAAAACTGAGCCTCCATGTTGACACTAGCCTCTGTCAGCATAGTGCCTTTCCCTTTGTTTCCAATTACAGAATCTTTTGGATTTCCAGTGGCTTGACCAGCCTCCTTGGAAGCAGCATCTGATGAGGCATTCATCCTTATAAGAATCTGCAAAGATTTGAGGACGTTTAGAGGATTAATTCCAGATGCTCTTTGAAAGAGACTTGAGATATATGTAATTTGTTATTAGCAAATTTTCTGCGTTTGAGCATTATTTATGGTGGCTTTAACGAGTATAGCCTATTCGTTATAAGACTCTTAAAGAGGGTGGCTTCTCCAATATATGATGAAGGTAAGTGACGACTTAAAGATGGAAAGCTGATTATGACGAAGGGTTTTGACGCAATCCACTCCTCTTGACATGAGGCATCTGATTGTGTGAGATTTAGTTGTAATATGTTGCTGATTTAGCAGATCCTTTTATAACCGCCAACTATTTAGGGTGGCTTTAACAAGCGTTGTTTACTTAATATAAGGCTTTTCCAGGGTGGCTCTTGCCGGAATGGAGCTGAGGTCGGTGACATCTGTCTTTACGAAACCCACTTTATTAGAGTGTTTGTTTTCCTAAGGCTTTCTTTATGAAGCTTCTGGAAGGGATCTGATCAGGAGGAGAGGTTATTAAGAGTTTGTGTGGCATCTTATTTTATTAAGCTCAATACAAGATGCCTTGGCCATATAGGCCCTTTTTATATTTAGCGCCTATTTCCTAGGACTTTTTTTACAGGGTATTCCCTGTTAGCCAAGGACTATGAGAGTGATATCCCTTATATGGGATTTATGAGAGCATTACTTACTGAACCAAGCTTACGAGAGCTTGGTCTATTTTATAGAGCTTACAGAAGCGCTGCTTATCAGATTGGGCTTATGAAAGTAATATCCTCCATAGAGGTTTGTAGAGGGTTCTGCCCATTGAATGGGGCTTACGAAAGAGGTGCCTATTAGATAGGGCTTTGTAGAGGGTTCTGCCCATTGAATGGGGCTTACGAAAGAGATGCCTATTAGATAGGGCTTTGTGAGAGAGTTGCCTATTAGATAGGGCTTATGAAGTGTTCTGCCCATTATATGGGGCTTACGATGATGTTGCCTGTTAAACAGGGCTTTTTGAGAGAAAGTTATGCCCGTTATACGGGGCTTACGAAGGTGTTGCCTACTGTGTAGGGCTTTTGAAAGGAGATTCTGCCTGTTATACGGGGCTTATGAGAGAGTTGCCTGTTAGACAGGGCTTCTGAGAGAAGGTTCTGCCCGTTATACGGGGCTTACGAGAGAATTGCCTGTTAGATAGGGCTTCTGAGAGGAGGTTCTGCTTTCAGATGCGGGCTCCCTTCATCAAAGTGAGTGAGGTGACCTCGTCATCTTTCAGCTCTCCGTTTTTTTAATGTTTTTATTATTTCGCAGGTTTTCAAGTCATGGTGATTCAGGGGCACTCGACTAGCTTTAGTAGTGACGCTCCCTCTGTAATCAACAATCCTTTGCAACTCATAGATGGATTTCATATTTGGTGGATAACAGATAGAATTGTATGCTCACCAAGTACACAAGGTGAATCGAATGCGTTTTGAGAGTGCTGCAGTTTTTTGACCCGGCTTTCCTCCGGATTCTTCACAACCTTAAGATTTTAACAAACACAACACAGTTTAGCCATCACAATTCATGTCATGAGAGAAATATGGCCTCGAGATCATTTTCAATCACTGGATTAGCTTGTTATGAACAATGTAGCTAAAACAAGTTCAAGGTACACATTCTAGAATTCTCTGAGAATAATATCAATCTAGCATTCAATACATATTCCTTCTATTATATAGCCACCATTCTAGGTGATTGTCGTGACCGAGCAAATGACAGGACAAATTCATACACATACCATCAAAATCAGCTAGAGCTTCAATGATAAACAGAGGATTAGCCTTCTAGATCCACGGGCTTTGACAACACTTACAGATATTCAGTCTTAATTCGCATTCAAGGAGAGAAAATCAGCTTCTCAAACACAAGTTTCCTTTCAATCAAAGTGTTTATCACAATTTCCATTTCAAAGGGAGCATAATCCTAGAATCACATCACATTCAACAGCTCATAACCGTGGAGAGCTTAGCAAATATCAAACAACAGTATACCCATCTGGGTTTCCGCTAGTTAGACCACAAACAGGGCGTTCCCAATCAATATAACATCAGATTTCCTCATATTCTCCACATAAGGACATAATAAAGGGAAATCGCAAACAACCAACAACGAGCTGGAATTTTGCATAAAAACAGGGGAAATAGATATCTCAACTCAAGAATTCCCACAGACGGCGCCAGTTGATAGATCCGGGTTGGAGATCCACAACAATTTAAGGTATTTTTCATCATGTTTTGCAAAGAGCATTTATGGGTAAAGCGTTAAAGCAGTAAAGAGCAAGAGTTTCATGCGTATAGAAAGCCATAGCCAAGCATTTTGTACAGAGCATGATTTGTGCAGGAATAACAAATGATAATCAAGCTGGGTGTTGTGTGTAAAGGGCATATTTAGCCATAAACTAGTAAGATCCATGGAGTTTCGTACTCATATAAGCAGATAACGATGAAATGAAGTAAGAAAAAGGGAGAAACGAGGAGCGCGGAGCTCCGTTGAACCTCCTTCCCCTCTAAGTAATGAGGGTTTTACCTTAAGCTCAAGGTGATGTGTGTAAGAGAGAGATTCTTCCTGGCGTCGAGAAGAAAGGATGGAGGTGAAAAAGGAACTGAGACTTCCCGGAAGAAGACTTCGAACGCTTTGACCGCTTGGGCTCGGAGGAGCTCGTAAGAGAATATGGAATTGAATGGAACAGTACGCAAAGATGCGTGTTGTTCGTAGAGAGTGATGTTGTGATGATGATTGAGGGGTGCGTTCACTTAGTATTTATAGGTGTGAGGAGGGTGAAAAGCGAGTATCCGTGTGAGGGAAGGACAGGAAAGGAATTTCGACGGAGACGAAGTATCCTCTGTCATGAATGCAGTGGTCCTCACTCTATAGTACATAGAGTCACGCGGCCCGTATGACGCGCAGAACCTCGAGTTCTGCTAAACACTTATAGGATCTGGTCAGGTCCTTCTGCCTTTGCAGATGCTTACAGATCTCACCTGGCTTATGGGAAAAACTGGAACCTCACAGCTCCTTCATGGAATACGATTCCTGATTGTGTTGAGCGTCTGGTGCTCATGGAATCTCTTTGATAATACACTGTTGTGCGGGATAGCTTCTATTGATCTCTATTGGAATGAATATCAATTTCTCTTAATAACGATGATAAGGCTTATGTCACCTAGGGCCTATCATTCCATTCCTTTTCAGTAAGATTTCTGTATTTATCATGGCACCTAGTATACTATATAGTTTCTAGAAACTATATTCTAAGGTCAAGGAAGGTGCGCTTCTCCATTAATTTGGTTTATTTATGGAATATGGCTGATATTAGTCCCTATCAATATCAAACCAAATCTTAGTCTAAAAAGATATAAATTCACTAAAATAATGCTTAAAATAACCCTATCAACTAGAGAACTCATAAAAAATTAAAATTAATAAAAAAAATAACTAAATAAATAAACTATTAAACAATATCTTCAATATTCATCCCATATCATCTATAATTCTGGGCCTCCGGTCTTCGAACCATGACTTACGGGCTCCATCATTCCCCTCCTCTTGAAGAGGATTTGTCCTCAAATCCTGACCGCCTCCTACAGCAAAAGGAAAGAAATTATGCTTCCTTTTCTTCTCACCCGATAGCATGGACTCCAACTCTTTCATCTCCTCCAACTCAATTTGATGTTCACTTCCTTTAATTGATAATACGCCATGAAATGTATCTTTGCAAGAAACATCATCGCATGTCTGCACAAATGAATAAGTAGAAGGGAATAGACAATCAAGATCATTAGTGGACGAAACATTCCCCTTGGAATAAAGTAGAGACTCATGTGTTGGTCCCGGTTTGTTAATAGGAAAAATACGTAGAGGGGGGGGGTGAACACGTATTTTGAAGTTTTTCAACTTCAAATCCCTTAACTCAGAGTAACAAGTAAAGAGCTCACTTGATACTTAAAACCTAGCTAAAGCTAGATCTACAGTACGTAGCTTGCCTGCTTGACCGAAGTGAGCACTTGATCAAGAGGGAGTCTTTACTCGTGTATGCGGAATTTGGTGAGCTAAATCTTTCCTAAGTAATTAAAGAATTCAAGTTCGTTTGTTTAAATGCATGTGCAATGGATAATCAAATACAGTAAAAGTTTAGGGTTAGAGAGATATAAGACACAGAGATTTATAGTGGTTCGGAGATAAAGCTCCTACGTCCACTTTGTTGCACGACGGCAACTGTTCTCTTCACTCAAGAACTTGAAGGTTACGGGTCCTTCAAAAACCTTGGTCGAGATCGGGCTTCACTTGCCTGGATCTAACGACAGACGTAGTGATTACGGGTTCACTACACAAACCTAGACAAGACTGGAAGCTTCACTCGCTTCAGTCAAAAACACAGACGGGGAGATTACGGGCTCTCCTTACAGCCTAGCTTCGATCGAGCTTCACACAAACGATGTAGGTGCAAGCTTGGATCTAAACTCTATGATCGAGGCTTCTTCAATCGATGAAAGAAGAACCTTGGATCGAGACAACGTAATCGACGACTCAAAAACCTATCAGACAGAATTTAGGGTTTTTGGTTGACGAACACACTATGAAGAGCTCTTTACAGTAGATGCAAAGTAGGCTAGAGCTCTTCTTCTAAGCTTGGATATTTGAAGTGGGCTTAGACTCTATGTGTGAAGGTTGTGAAGACGAGTTCCGATGAACTGGAAACTCGGAGAACACTTGGAAACAAAGACTCGAAGATTGCTCGGAGGCTTGGGAGTGTTTGTTTGCTGTATGCGCTCGAATGCTCAAGTAGTGTTCTAACTCTTCACGTTGTGATCCTTCACTATTTATAGGCGGAGGGTTGGCTGAGATCCGTTGCTTGGTTGGTGGCCTTGTCCATCCTCCTCTTGACAGTACTTTGCGCAGGCAGACACTTTTGCATTTGCGCAATTTGTCTCTTTGCCGAAAATGGCTAAGTTACAAACTTAACAGTAACTGGAGCGAGCCAGTACTGTAACGGCGCCCTGTCGGCCTGGCAATCAACTCCTCTACTCCTCTCCGCGTTCGACACGTGGAGATCTTGTAATAAATGCGGAGATCTTGTAATAAATGCGAAGATCTCCGCTTGACTGGAGTTCAAATTCGGAGCGGGAATTGTGCTGTCGCTTTCTGGTAGGTAGTGGCTCGCTTCGCTTCGAAGTCGTAGTGGCCGCTTCGAAGTGAGTCGCTTCGGGGACAATTTGTAGTGAGTCACTTGAGAAGTGAGGTTCCGAAGTGACCGCTTTAGTAAATGTTGACCTGCGTTGACTCGCTTCGGCTTTTCTTTGTAGCGTTCGCTTCGCTTTGCTTCAGTGGACTCGCTTTGATTCCACTGTAGCGCTCGCTACGCTTTGCTAGCTTCGGCACACTTCACTTCAGCTTCGGTAGACTCGCTTCGCTTAGAAAACACACTCAAGTGAGTGGCCTTTACATGGAATTCCTGCAGTCAAAATAAAAAGCCATCCTAACAGAGTAGGCTTAGAAAAATTCTAACTTATTTTCTTCACCAAAATGGGTCGCTTGGTAACAGGACACTTGGGGTTTTGGGATCTAATCAAAACAATTACTTCATTGGTAAAATGTCCCATGTAGTTCCCCCTTAACAATTTAGTCCTTAACAATTCCCAACAATTTTCCCCTTTTTGATGATGCCAAAACCCAAGGACTTAAGATTATTGAAATCTAGTCTATCTAACCGTGGAAAGAACTTCAAGCGACTGCTTTCTTTGCAGGCTTCGTATGAATTTTTTTTTTTTTAAGTTCCTTTCCCCCCTTTTTTTCGGTTAAATTTGTTGAGTTTGTAGCAAAAGAATAAAGTCATTCACAAAGCAAGTAAATGACACAATATGACAGAAATTGAAATTTGGATATATGAACAAGCAGTTCATCAAAATAGATATGAAACTTGAAACTCAAAGGTTTCCTGCAGTTTCATCATGGTTCCTTTATCTTCTCTCTCTCCTCCTCCTTCTTCTCATCCTTCTTTTCCTCTTTCTCCTCCTCTTTCATGAAGTAAGCCGACATGACATTCGGCTCCATTGTTCTGATATTGAATTGATTTTCTCTCCATTTTCGCTCCAATCTAAGAGCTTCATCCACTTCTGCGTCAATCACCCTTCTGTTGGGAATGTCTTGTAGAAGGGGCATGGGAAACTCTTTTACTGCTGGCACTTTGACGATAAGTGGTAGGGGCTTTGCTTGCTCTGCCAGAGTAAAAATCTTTCGCCGCAGCCTCTCGTTGTAATGACGCAGAAAGTTGTTGAGAGCTTCCATCCTCGAGCACTTGTCTTGGTGAGGCACTACCTGCCACCAGTAGTATGCCTTGATGAATTTGTCTTTCAGAATTAAACAAGTGTTGAGGAGGTCTCTTGGGATGAAGTCCTCGATTTGCCTCGAATCGGGATGATGGTCTCTCCGAATTGCCAATTCCTCCTCCGTTCTGCTCTTCATTTCTTTCATGATGGAGTTGAATTGAGCACTGGCGTCACTGCTCCACTTCGGACTCATATCATTCACTCGCTTCCGAATGAAATCATGCTCTTCGGGTGGATATCGACCAGAATCGATCATTTCTTTCAGTGTAACCTTGCCAGTTTCCATCCAAGCTTGGAGTTGGACGGCCTCAGATTCTTCAGGCGTGTGAGGAATCCAGGCACTACGAGATCACGGATTGGATGAGCCTTTCTTCATTCCAGAGAGACTCGATCCGTTCATCCAGTTTCCTCAGCCTCTTCTCCTTCACTTCCTCATCCTTCTCCTTCCTTTTCTTCTTCTCCTCTTTCTTCTTCTGCCTCTTCTCGAAGCGACTAGCCTTCTCTTTGACCACTTGTTGCATTTTTTGACGTTTGGCAGCAGGGTCATCTTCTCTGGTTTCAGGCATCGATCGCTTCAAGGACACTTTTTGAGCAGGAGGTGGCGGTGGTGGCATTTGAGTAGCAGCAGTGGCAGCTTCATTAGCAGGAACAATTCCGGACAAGGCCGAAGTGAGTGCCTGTGATGAGACAGGGGCAGAAGCAGAGATGGGTGCTTGGGAGGATGCGCCTACACGAGTAGCTGCTCTTTGAAGCTCGAAATCTTTCTCCATAGAGCGGGCGAGGGCCTCATCCTCAGCAATCTGTCGTTCCTTCTGTTCCTTAGTTAAAGGAACACCGGGGACAACGGGGTGAGCGGCGATTGAGGAACCTAGAAGTTTTCCGGCCAGCGGCAAGCGGGGTTCCTCCGTTGCCTTTCCTTTGCCCTTAATCCTTGCTAGCTCAGCTTTAGCTTCATCAACTACTTCATCAACAGCACTGCCTCCAACATCTCCAGTTCCCCCTGCGATCAAGCCACTGGCTTCAATCGCTCTTCCTCCACTACTTGAACCTCCAACTTCTCCAGATAGAATGGTTAATCTTTGCATACTTTCCCCCTTTTTGGCATCATCAAGACTGCCGGGGGTCGTTGAAATCACCGTTCCGCTGATGGATTGGTGGATGACTGTCAATTTGTTCAGAACATCGTGAAGCAACTTCTCTGACCGTGTTGCAAACACGTTTTCCTTGGAAAGGACGAGATCTGCCGTCTTCATGGAGATTTCGCCGAGAAGATAGCTGCATTGCTTCTCCCTTTCTATCACCGACCGCATCAAATTCTCCAACGGCTCTACAGCTCTGAAGCGAGCGTCCAGCTCCACTTCAATCTCATCCTTCATCCTTTTTCGTTCTTCTTGCAAGTTGAAATACCAGAAGTCTTTGGAAGTAGCAAGCTCTGCTTTTTCAGTTGTAACAGCACTCTCTCTTTGTTTCAGCATTACGTAGACTTGAGCAGCGTTGGCCATCCTAACTGAAAAATCTCCTGCCAACTTCTGTGCCTTTTCGATGTCGCTAGTAAGTTGAGCCTGCTTGAGAGCTACATCGAGACCAGCTTTCCTCCGGCTCTTCAACTCAGCATTTGCTTCGTCAAGCTTGCTGTTGAGCACTTGGACCTCTTTTTCTAGGCCATGGAGTTTCAGCTTCTCCCTTGTCCGCTCACTTCCGAGCTTGATTTCCTCTTCCTTCTTCTTCTCCAACTCTTTCCTCTCTCTCTCCAACTTCCTCCTCAGATCCTTCTTTTCACTCTCCAATGCCACAAGCTTGGCATTTATTTCCTTCAACCTGCTACGCTCAACCTCAAGCAATTGCTTGGACTCGTGAGCGTCCTTTGCTGACTCTTCTGCTTGCTTCTGCTTCTTCTCCAGCAAGCTTTCCTTCTCCTCCACTAGTCTCTCCTTCTCCTCAACAACTTTCTCCAACTCAGCCTTCTTTTTGTCAAAATCTGCACGCAGATTATTGACCTCCAACACCTTCGAGACAAGCTCCGCATCCTTCTTGGTGATCTCACTCTGCAGATTAGAGATCACCACCTCCTTCACTTCCACCTCAGCTTCATGCTCCTTGATCAACTGGAGTTCACGCTGTGAAGGCTCACGTTCTGGGATGGGCGCATCAGGGTACTCCTTCTTCACCCGTGCGTTAAGCACATCCCAGTAGTTGACCTCGTTGATGAAGGTGTGGAATCCATCAACTCCGACAAACGTGAGGGCCTCTATCTCCTTGGCTTCAATCACTTCCTCCTTCATCGCTCTGCGCAAATTGAAGATTTTGTAGTACTCTGTTCCTCTGTACGTGATGTACGTGAGGAAGTCTACAGCGCTTGTGAAGAAGTCGTCTGACATCTTCAAGGAGGGGTAGCGATCAAGGATGATCTCGGCCGCTTGCTCTCGATCCTTAACATAGCGTTCTAGGATCTTCTCTTCCTCGGTCGGAGATTGGGCAGGGATGGTAAAGGGGATGGTTTCGGCTGTCTTGGCTGTTTGGGCGGTATCAGCGCTTTCGACTGATGAGGATTGTGAGTTGGGAGTAGAAGCTTTAGTAGCTTCGGGTTGGTTGGTCTCTGGTTGAGGATTGAGTGGGGCAGAGAAAAGTTTTTAGGCATCGGTGAGGTCCGTGCCTAGGAATGGAATGTTTGGAATCTGGAAGGATGAAGATGATTCCTGGGGTGAGGTAGGAATTTGAGTGGTTGGAATGGTGGTGGTTGGTTGGATTTGGATTTGGGTAGGAGGTGTTTGGATTTTGGATGGTGAAGGTTGGGGTGGATCTTTTTCCGGTGGGGGTTGTTCTTCTTCAGCTATCTTCACGAGCGGCTGCTCCTCAGCCTCGCTCGTTTCAATTATTGTTGTCAGACTCCTTAATCTCTGAGGTCGCTTTGACCTCGCTTTTCTTGAGACTCGCTTCGATGATGAAGGAGCTCGAACTTCTTCCTCCGCCTCGCTACAGGATTCAGCGACTGGAGCGGAAGGAAGGACTATCACATTGACGCAGTCCCGGTCCATCGGGAGCTTCTCAGCTTTCCATGAATCAAAGTAGAGAGTGTTTTTCTTGTACGGTGCCGTCTCCCTCTTGCCTGACCACCGCATGTTCTCGAACAGCGTCTCTAGAGCGTAGGAAATTCTGGAGAAAAACTTCAGCTTTCCCTTTCGAACGATCTCGCTGGTACTTCCCTGTTCGTACTTGAAGTCTGCCGCAACTTCGTGAATCTTGTTGATGAACCAGCGGTGCCAGTTGAAGCTTGTCCCTGTCAAGCTATCAACAATGACGGAAGTGGCGTAGATCTTGGTGTCTGACAGTTGGCTCAGTGAACCAACTCCACACAGTACAGACTTCGTGTACAGTTCGCAGATCAGGTTGAACGGACCCTTCAAGTCGTTCCTGATGTTACTCAATTTTGGATTTCCAAACTTTACTCCTCTTCGTTTGGCAAAACGAGCGTATTCCACTTGGGTAGACATACCCAGTTCTGACAGTGACACCGGTCCGACCATCGGCAGTTCGAACACACCGGCTATTCTGCTTAGCTTGATCTCCATCGCTGTTCCTCTCTGTGGATGAGTGAAAGTTGACGATTCTTCTCCTTCCTTGAGATTCAAGAGAATCTCGGCAATGACTTTGGCCAGAATCTGCTGTGGCTTCGCCGTTACGAACTTCCACAGGCCGGCCGTGGTCACAGCCCTGCGGAAGAATCCATTTTCAGTCACCACATCTTCATCAAGATGTGGTTCCACATTGATGTTATCATTGAGCGTTTGCAGAAAATCCTCCATCGTTTCGGTCTTCTCCTTCTTGCCCATGGTATATGTGTAGAAGGATGTGAGAAAAGTTTGAAAATTTGAGGGGTTTTAGACTCGTGAAGTTGCAGATGTACAGAGATTTCACGAAAATGGCAGTTTTTGACACTTGTAAATATTTCTGCAGGCCTTCAGTGTTACATATATATAGAACTAGGGTTCGGCTGTCGAGGCAGGGGCAAGACAGTAATATCTTCGAAGATCCTGTGCGGAGGCGGCGGACTCTCGGTGATGGATCTGATGTGTCCGGCGTCATCACAGGAAAAGTGAACCGTCAAACTGACTTGGCGTTGCCACGTGGCAGCCTTTGATTCGTCTCTCCAATAGGCGTCAATCCAGCGGTTGAGATTTAAAAAAACGGTTCAGATTCGACGGCTGGATTGAGTGCGATTTTCACGCTTTTCTCGGCTTGGCGTCCACGCGCCTGTCATTCCTCTTTCTACGCGCCGCTGCATTAAATGCTAAAGTAAAAAGTGAATTTTTGCACTCGAGTGCTGACAGCTCATACGCCTTGCTTCGTGTCCGCTCGCTACGAGAGTAACCGTTTGGCTTCTACTCGCTTGCGAAGTACTTGCTTGGCGTGGCTGCTCCGCACTTGCTTGCGATGACTTGCTTGAGTGACGTGGCACTCACTTCGTCATGTGTAGTGACTGGAATAAGATTTCTTTGCTTAATTTAAAATGTTTCTGACTTACATACTTCGAGGATAAACAAGAGTGTTTTCCTCTTTGTATTTGTGTCAGATTCATTTCATATTTTCCACATAGTGAGTGAAGGTTTCTAGCACGCTTCAGCTCACTTAGTGTACTTAATATTGAAACGCTTACCAGTCAATCTCACTTCGTAGGAGATTGATACCACTTATTGAAGACATCATTTGATTCGGACTTCAAGTTGTTGAATCCACTTGTTGGTCAATGCATTTGCTTTGAAGCTTGTTGATACCACCTGTAGAGCACTTCATCTTCTTGGCATTCATCTTCACGGCATTCATCTTCATGGCATTCATCTTCCTCTACGAATTAGAGAGTCCTCCATCGAAGTGAATGGGGAAGGAAATGAATATGGTACACAAGCTTACTACAACCCTGAGGGGAGCTTCACGTAAGTGTACATATTCACGACGAATGGGAGATGAGTACAAGTCCTTATCTCAGAGCAGAAATGGACAGGATGACAATGAGAATGCTCTGACAAGACAATCTCGTATTTTACACAGAAGCATGTCACCAGCCCTGCAACCTTTTGTAGAAAAAGGTAAACCTTCAAGCTTCCTCCTACTAACTACAGAAAGAACTTGCAATCAACTTGCTTGACCCAAGGAAGGGTAGAATGAAGCGATGCAAGATTCAAGATAGCAGCATTCTTTGCTCGCTTTGGAAGTAGCTTGCTCCGAGAGTAAGCACTAGTTCCCCCTTAACCAAATACTTAACAATTCCTATAAGTTGGTAGGGAACTTCTTCCAATACTCCACCTTTCTCCACCTTACTTCATTTTCTTCAAGCGAGTGGAATTTGAAGTGACTCGCTTGAATTGGTGAAGATCCGAAGCGAGTGACGCACAAGAGAACGAGCGATCACTCCTTCGTGCATCCTGGAACTAGCATTCTTCACCAGGGTCTAATAACCCTAATTCCATGCATAGCTGGTTGAAGCGAGACTCAGCTAGGGGCTTGGTGAGGATATCTGCTCGCTGGAGATTAGTATGAATTTTCTCGAGCTTGATATCCTTCTTCTCGACATGATCACGAATGAAGTGATGTCGAATTTCCACGTGCTTGCATGTGGTGTGAAGCACTGGATTCAGCGAAATACATATGGCACTGTTGTTGTCGCAGAAGATCGGAATTTCATTCGCTTCAACCTTGTAGTCCTTCAATTGCTGTCGAAGCCATAGGATTTGAGAACAGCAGCTTCCTGCAGCCATATATTCAGCTTCAGTTGTTGAAGTTGCTACGCTTGTTTGCTTCTTAGAGAACCATGAGATCAGCTTGCTTCCCAAGAACTGACACGTGCCTGACGTTGATTTCCTATCAACTCTGCACCCTCCATAGTCAGCATCGGAGTATCCAGTGAGCTCTAGATTGTCCTTCGCTGGATACCAACGACCCATGTTGACAGTGCCCTTCAAATATCGAAGAATCCTTTTGGCAGCTTCAAGATGGCTGTGCTTGGGGTTGCTTTGGAAGCGAGCACAGACTCCGACTGCAAAAGCAATATCTGGCCTACTTGCAGTGAGATATAGAAGTGACCCAATTAGGGCACGATAATCTGTAGGATCTACAGATTTTCCTCCTTCGTCTGGCTCCATCTTCCAGTTGGTATTCATAGGGATCTTCACTGCTTTAGCATGTTGAACACCAAACTTGGCAAGCATATCTCTAGTGTACTTGGCTTGATTGATGAAAATTCCATTATCCTGCTGCTTCACTTGAAGACCTAGAAAGCAGCTCATCAAGCCAATCATCGACATTTCATATTTGGTCTTCATCAGGTCTCCAAACTTCTCGCTAAGCGACTGGTTTGGTGACCCAAATATGATGTCGTCCACATAGATCTGGACCCAAAGCATATCTTCTCCATGGTTGATGGTGAAGAGAGTCCGATCTATCTTCCCTTTGTGGAATCCATTGTCCACTAGGAATTGAGATAAAGTATCATACCAAGCTCTGGGAGCTTGCTTCAACCCATATAGGGCTTTCTTTAATCGATACACTTTATCTCCCTGCTCGAAACCCGGTGGCTGCTCCACATACACTTCTTCCTTGAGTTCACCGTTGAGGAACGCGCTCTTCACATCCATTTGATAGACTTTGAACTTCTTTGCTGCTGCATAGGCTAGAAACAATCTGATAGTTTCAAGCCGTGCCACTGGAGCGAAGGTCTCGTCAAAGTCGATTCCTTCCTCTTGGCAGTAGCCTTTGGCAACGAGTCGCGCCTTGTTCCTTACTACGTTGTGGTCCTCGTCCGTCTTGTTCTTGAACACCCACTTGGTGCCAATCACATGCTGAAATTTGGGACGATCCACGAGATACCAAACGTCATTTCTGGTGAACTGGTTCAGTTCTTCCTGCATGGCGATTACCCAGTTTGAATCGGCTAGGGCTTCCTCCACGCATGACGGCTCGATGTTTGAGAGAAAGCAACTGAACATGGCACTTTCTCCAAACACTTGACTTCTGGTCACTACACCCTTGGATGGATCTCCAATAATTTGACTTGGTGAGTAATCCTTGAGCCATGCACGCTTGGATCCGCCAGCTTCATCTTCATTTTCTTCCTTGTCGCTCGCTTCGTCATCTGAAGCGACTGGATTGGGTGCTTGGCCTGCACCCACTTCAGGAATCTTGGGGGCAGCTTCACCTTCTCCTTTGGGATTTTGCTCGCTTGAATCTTTGATTTCATCATCTTCTTCGAGCATGTCCCAAGTGAGTGAGTTTAAGGGTTCCTTGCTTGGGTTCTTCTCATTCGCGTTCGCCTGTTCCTGTGGAAGACTTAAAGAAGATTCATCAAATACGACATGGGGTGATTCCTCCACGATTAGGGTTTTATAGTTAAACACCCTATAAGCTTTGCTTGATGTGGAATATCCTAAGAATATTCCTTCATCAGCTTTGCTTTCAAAGTCTTTCAACTGCGACTTCCCATTGTCATGGATGAAGACCCTACAACCAAAGATATGGAAATAAGATATGTTAGGAATTCTCCCTGTCCATATTTCATATGGTGTTTTGTCGTGCCGTTTGCAGAGAAGCGTTCTATTCTGCGTATAGCATGCTGTATTGGCAGCTTCAGCCCAATACTTCATTGGAAGCTTCGAGTCTGCAATCATGGTTCGAACGGCTTCTTTGATGATTCGATTTCTTCTTTTAGCAACTCCATTCTGCTGTGGTGTGCGTGCTAAAGAGGTCTGATGTGCTATGCCATGCTCCATGCAGTAAGCTTCAATGGTAGAGTTCAAGAACTTTGTCCCTTTGTCGGAGCGGATGGTCACAATAGCTTGATTCTTTTCCACAGCCAATCGCTTGAGCAGTTGTGGCAGTTTGGTCAGTGTTTCCTTCTTGCTGAAGAGGAATACAACCCAAGTGTAGCGAGAGAAGTCGTCGACTACAACTAGAGTGTACTTCCTTCCATTCACACTAACTGGCGTGACTGGACCAAACAGATCCATGTGAAGAAGCTCGAGCACTCGCTTTGATGAAGCTTCTTCGAGACTTGCAAAGTGCTTCTTTGTCTGCTTCCCTCGTTGGCATGGTGAGCAAGGATGATCTTTGATGAAGACTTCATCTGGTATGCCTTGCACCAAACCTTTACGAGCTAAGCGATTGATTGCTTTGAAGTTGAGATGGTTCAAGCGTCGGTGCCATAGCCATCCTATCTCTGTAGCACTCCTTGCTACTAAGCACGTCTCCTCTTTGCAGCTGTCCCATTGTGCTATATAGACATTTCTTTGTCTAACTCCAGTGAGCACTATCTGGGACGTGAGTTTGCTCTTTACAATGCACTTGTTGGAAATAAATTCCACCTTGTATCCCTTGTCACAGAATTGTGAGATGGATAGCAAGTTGTGCTTGAGTCCTTCCACGTAGGAGACTTCTTCAATTGTGAGCTTTCCAACTCTCAGTGTGCCGTACCCTTAGGTGCTTCCTCGAGAATTATCACCAAAAGTGACGTGTGGACCCTTCTTCTCTATGTAGTTTTGAAGTAGAGCTTTAATGTCGGTCATGTGTCTTGAACATCCACTGTCCAAGTACCAGATTTGTTGACCCTCACTTGGCATGGGATCCACGGCGCTCACCTGCAATTAGACAGATTTTGGTACCCAAATCAGTTTGGGTCCTTGCAGGTTAGTTCCCTTAGGTACCCACACTTGCTTCACTTTCTTTTGAAAAGAAGCTTGTGCTTTGGGTTTCTCGACTTTCAAAAACTGTGACTTCTGCCTTAAAGCAGCTTCACACGTGCAACAGTGTGTGCAAGGGGGGGGGGGGGTAGCGGCTCGCTTCATTCCTACCTATGCTCTTTCCTTTTTGCCTGTATCCTGAAGCGACTCGCTTCGGATTAGTTATGGGTTTAGAGACTGACTTAGGATTTCTAGACTGTCGAAGCGGCTCGCTTGTTTTACTTGAAGCGGTCCAACTAGGATTTTGACCCCGACTCGCTTGAGTAATCTTGGAAGTTCGAAGCGGCCTCTTTGGTGCTTCGAATTCTTCCCCCTCAACGTTAGTCCGGTTGGACCATCTCCAGTCCGGATAACGTGACACATAGACATTACTCCTTTTCTTGAAAGGGAGATCCTTTGTCTCTCGTGTCTTGGCTTGAGATTTAGAAGCTACAACTGGTATCCCTTTACCTTTGGATTGGTAAGCTTTAGCATTGTAAGTGCTAGGAACAGTTGATCTTTGCTTGCCCATAGTTTCGGCCCTTGAAGATATAGACATCTTCATTGGCTTCTTTTTAGGGTTCTCAGCCACTTTGCCTTTGTCTTTGTTAGTGGTCGCTTTGGATGCAGTGGGCATTTCCAAAGTGACTGATGGTGTCGTGTGAGAAGCACCAACAAAGACAGTCGGCTTGGAAGGTCCACCCTCATATCTGAGTCCTCCCTTTCTACCAAAAGGTAGAAGTGAGCTCTCTAGTGCCTGCCTAGCATATGATGCTTTGTTCAAGTTGGCAACTAGAGCGGATTGGGTTTCATACCTTCCTTCCAAGCTTTGATGTCTCGCGAAGAGATCCTCGAACTTACTAGTCATTGCCCTTAAGTTAAGTTTGACTTGGTCAAGCTCAGTGGCTAGCTTTTGGTTCTCCTTCTCGCTTTGAGACAAAGCTTGTTGCAACACTTCGTGGTCACTTGACAATTTGATGTGCTTGTCAAGCAACTCACTCCATGTCGAGGAGTTAGCTTCCTCTTGATGAGTGTGTGCGAGTGTAATTGAACTAGGTGAGGGATAGATGAATACATCTCCTGTTTCCTCGTCGGTGAGTGCCATGAATCCAAGATCTTCACCCTCACTGGTGTTGGGATCTGTGAACGCATCGGAGTCGCTTGCTGGATCTTCAGTCGAAGCGACCGGCACTTCACTTGCTACGAGCGCTCGTCTTGGAGCATCCCTCTTTGCTTTCAGTTCCTCTCGCTCCTTCGCACTCAGCTTTGGGCAATCGGATTTGTAGTGGCCCATTTTGTGGCAGTGATAGCACTCCACATCCATCATGTCGCGCGGGATCGACTTGGTCGTCTCTTCTCTCTTCCCTTTTCCTTCTCGAGTATCAGTGCTCCTCCCTTTGTATTGCTTGTAGAATCTTTTGTATTTGCCCACTCGAGAGTTCATTTTGTTGAAATTCTTGGACAGGAACGCAATGTGTTCTTCCAACTCTTCCCTCGTCATCTTGGCTAGCGACTGCTCGCTTAGCCCTTCGGCAGCTTTGAAAGCTACACCTTTTGACATCGTGGGAGCTTCATCCTCTTCATCGAGATTCATTCGATTCAGATCGAATTCATGAGCTTTGAGTTCGAAGAACAGAATCTCCGGTGTGAGCTTTGATAGATCCTTGGTAGCTAGGTACAGCTCCTTCATAGTCTGCCACTTCCTTGTGAGAGCTCGAACAATTTTCAGGTTGACTTCCTTATCTGTGAGTTCCTTCCCAAGCGAGTTGAGAGTTGCAATGATGTTTGTAACCCTCAGCTCGAAGGTGTCGATGGTCTCTCCTGGCTTCATTATCAGACTTTCAAACTCCCGCATCTGAACGGTGAGCTTGTTCTCCTTGATTTTGTCTGTGCCTTGAGAAATGAGGGCAAGGGTTTCCCACATTTCTTTCGCCGTTGCGCACGTCCTTATTCGTGGTAGATAGGCATCAGACACGGTGCTCTGCATCGTGTGACGTGCGATTTTATCAAGGTTGGCGATCTTGAAGTCGTTGGGATTGTATTCATCTTTGTCCTTCTCGACGTACTCTTGTCTGACATGAGCTTCGCGTCCTTCAGCAGCTGGGACGTTTACAGATATGGCCTTTTTGATTTCGATTGGTCCATCCTCTATGACTTCCCACATCCGGTCGTGGATGGAGCATAGGAAGCTCTCGACTCGGAAACTCCATGTCTCGTATCCTTCGATCGAGAACTGTGGAAGATTTGATGCGTTGTATGTAGACATAGCAAACTATCAGCAGTAAATGCAATATGTGTGGGTGAGGTTTTGATGCACTTAGGAAAACAGGATCCGGTTCAGTGAGACAACGTGAAGCGAGTGGGGACTCGCTTCGGATATGCAAAGCAGAGGCTCGAAAGAACCGCTGCTCTGATACCACTTGTTGGTCGCGGTTTGTTAATAGGAAAAATAAGTAGAGGGGGGGGTGAATACGTATTTTGAAGTTTTTCAACTTCAAATCCCTTAACTCAGAGTAACAAGTAAAGAGCTCACTTGATACTTAAAACCTAGCTGAAGCTAGATCTACAGTACGTAGCTTGCCTGCTTGACCGAAGTGAGCACTTGATCAAGAGGGAGTCTTTACTCGTGTATGCGGAATTTGGTGAGCTAAATCTTTCCTAAGTAATTAAAGAATTCAAGTTCGTTTGTTTAAATGCTCGTGCAATGGATAATCAAATACAGTAAAAGTTTAGGGTTAGAGAGATATACGACACAGAGATTTATAGTGGTTCGGAGATAAAGCTCCTACATCCACTTTGTTGCACGACGGCAACTGTTCTCTTCACTCAAGAACTTGAAGGTTACGGGTCCTTCAAAAACCTTGGTCGAGATCGGGCTTCACTTGCCTGGATCTAACGACAGACGTAGTGAATACGGGTTCACTACACAAACCTAGACAAGACTGGAAGCTTCACTCGCTTCAGTCAAAAACACAGACGGGGAGATTACGGGCTCTCCTTACAGCCTAGCTTCGATCGAGCTTCACACAAACAATGTAGGTGCAAGCTTGGATCTAAACTCTATGATCGAGGCTTCTTCAATCGATGAAAGAAGAACCTTGGATCGAGACAACCTAATCGACGACTCAAAAACCTATCAGACAGAATTTAGGGTTTTTGGTTGACGAACACACTATGAAGAGCTCTTTACAGTAGATGCAAAGTAGGCTAGAGCTCTTCTTCTAAGCTTGGATATTTGAAGTGGGCTTAGACTCTATGTGTGAAGGTTGTGAAGACGAGTTCCGATAAACTGGAAACTCGAAGAACACTTGGAAACAAAGACTCGAAGATTGCTCGGAGGCTTGGGAGTGTTTGTTTGCTGTATGCGCTCGAATGCTCAAGTAGTGTTCTACCTCTTCACGTTGTGATCCTTCACTATTTATAGGCGGAGGGTTGGCTGAGATCCGTTGCTTGGTTGGTAGCCTTGCCCCTCCTCCTCTCGATAGTACTTTGCGCAGGCAGACGCTTTTGCAGGTGCGCAGTTTGTCTCTTTGCCGAAAATGGCTAAGTTACAAACTTAACAGTAACTGGAGCGAGCCAGTACTGTAACGGCGCCCTGTCGGCCTGGCAGTCAACTCCTCTACTCCTCTCCGCGTTCGACACGTGGAGATCTTGTAATAAATGCGGAGATCTTGTAATAAATGCGGAGATCTCCGCTTGACTGGAGTTCAAATTCGGAGCGGGAATTGTGCTGTCGCTTTCTGGTAGGTAGTGGCTCGCTTCGCTTCGAAGTCGTAGTGGCCGCTTCGAAGTGTGTCGCTTCGGGGACAATTTGTAGTGAGTCACTTGAGAAGTGAGGTTCCGTAGTGACCGCTTTAGTAAATGTTGACCTGCGTTGACTCGCTTCGGCTTTTCTTTGTAGCGTTCGCTTCGCTTTGCTTCAGTGGACTCGCTTTGATTCCACTGTAGCGCTCGCTACGCTTGCTAGCTTCGGCACACTTCACTTCAGCTTCGGTAGACTCGCTTCGCTTAGAAAACACACTCAAGTGAGTGGCCTTTACTTGGAATTCCTGCAGTCTAAATAAAAAGCCATCCTAACAGAGTAGGCTTAGAAAAATTCTAACTTATTTTCTTCACCAAAATGGGTCGCTTGGGAACAGGACACTTGGGGTTTTGGGATCTAATCAAAACAAATTACTTCATTGGTAAAATGTCCCATGTAGTTCCCCCTTAACAATTTAGTCCTTAACAATTCCCAACATCATGCATCAATCCATACTCGTTTGTATCTACTTTCTCCTCCTTGGACTTCACCATCTCCGCTTCATATGAAAGTTGCACTTGATTATCCTCATCCACTTGTGTTGGAGTAAGAGAAACAATCGACACTTCATCCTTGACATGAATGACGTCCTCTTGCTGCTCTCCATCATACTCTTCATTCTGCACATCAAGATCACTATCATTGAATAAAGTAAGCGGCCCGGGAGGTGCCTCGATTTCTTCCACCTCCTCATTTACTTCTTCCATGACCATCTTTCTTGGATCTTCTTTCTCATCTCTGGTCACAACTTCACCATCATCTCGAACCGGAGTAAAAGTTCTCTTGGCATCTGACCTTGGCATCAAAAATGGACATATGTACTCCTTTGGCTGCTCTTTTTTCTCCAAAAAGCTTTTCTTCGAATATGAAACAGTAGTAGCTTGGGACTGCCTCCAACTATTCTGATTCCCACGATGGTAATGGGAAGGTGCAAAATGTTTCCTCATCACTGCCTTCATCTCTTTCCAAGTCATGATTGGCTCCACTCCATTCCTTCTTCTACTCTTAACTAACCGATCCCACCAAGTTTGAGCATAGTCCGATAACAACCTGGATGTTAAGTTCACCTTCTTGAACTCAGAATAGTTATGATAATAAAAAGCTAGCTCCATATTTCTCTCCCATTGAAGATACAACTCTGGATCATATTTCCCTTGAAAGTAGGTAATGTCCACATCTTCGTCCTCACCAAGATGGCCACGTTGGTTGTATTGTCAGACTTTGTCTTTGTATCGACCTCCACTCTTCGAACAAATTAACACCGACTCAGACCTCATCTCCTCGCCCCATTGTTTCACCATCGCCTCTATCTTGAATTTTGTTTGTTGATCAAGTTCCTCATACGACATACCAGCAGAGTATTGAAACTTTTAGATCTCGTCGAGACGTTTCCGAAAAGGTATTATGGAGAAAAATTGGAGTTCGTATGTGTATTCTACGGCCGTTACAAGGCTGGCCAACGAATCTGACTCTTTTTTTTTTTTTTACACGAAAACGAATCTGATGAATGATTAGATGAAGACTCGAACGAACAACACGAATAGAATGACACGAATAGAACGATACGAAAAAGAAACAAAAGGAAAGATAAAACCTGGATTACGTAAACTCTGGCTCTGGTGCCAAATGATACGATCCTTGACGACCGATAACACACAAGACGCAAGCGGAAGACTCGAAATTGATAGAATAGATGGAATATCCCAATATACCTAAAGTCTAACCCCACAAATGATACAGAATCGGCCTAAACCCCCTATACCCCAAGTGGTAGTTGCCTTAGTCACATGGGGACGATGAATGACACACAAACGAGGGTGATGAACTCGATTGATTCGCCGGCTAAAGAATTTCATGGTCACACCATAAGAAATTCGAAGATAAATCTCATTAGAGAAATATACTGAAGTATTATTGATGAATAAAATCTTATTTTCGTCACCTATGAATGAGCCTTATTTATAGGCTTCAAAAAGTCCTAATTCCACAAGGAAACTACTTAAAAACTTATCCTAAAAGATATCAAACCAAATCCTAGTCTATAAAGATATAAAATTCACTAAGATAATGCTTAAAATAACCCTATCAACTAGAGAACTCATAAAAACCGAAAATTAATATAAATAAAATAACTAAATAAATAAACTATTAAACAATATCTTCAATCTTCATCCCATATCATCTATAATTCTGGGCCTCTGGTCTTCGAACCATGACTTACGGGCTCCATCACTACCGGTGGAGTTCCTTTCAACTTTGGTTGTGGAGAGGTCCAATCAAGTGCCCATAGTCATTCGTTTCCAATTGGGTGGTCAACCGAGGGAGTTATCGATGGAGCAACTCGACGGGATTATTGGAGGCAACCCTCTGTTGGGAAATTCGGGGTCGATCGCAGCGGAAGCAATTATCGAGAAAACCCGAATACGATCTAGATTTATATCTATAATTACATGTGAAGAGAATTACATACAATACGAACGAAAATACGTAAACTTACTTGTATTTTGCTCGTATTAGCCAATGACTCGTTGTGAATCCCAACTATGGTATCCACGTGACGTTGCTTGATCGCGCGGACAACTCCGGGATGAATTCTCCTCGTCGAAAGCAAGGAAATCGATCGGAGAAGAAGATTCAGAGAGAACGGCCGCCGTCTCTCTGAATTGTGAGCGTGTATTATGATAAGAGTTAGGGTTTTGTGTGCTTTTGATAACTATATATATGAACAGAATTAACCTAGTTAAATGGGCTCACTATAATCCACACACTAATTATTATTAGGCCCAGCTTAATAATAATAAACCCAATTATACAATGTCCATAAGAATATATATCTTTCAATCTCCCACTTGGACTTGTATAATAATCAAAGATTACACACCACATATCCATCCATTAACACGACCAATCAACAACACATAAAGTGTGACCCTATAGGCCTTCATTATCGACGATAACCCAGTTAAAGTCTATACTAAACTCCTAGACTGCGTAGTATAGCGAACTCGATATATGAAGAACGTTTACGCGGATTCGCAAAACTGACCTTTGTATAAAGTTTGTATGATATCCTTTCATTCACGTAACTCTCAGTTAAGCCTTGGATTTGCAAAGTGTCCATCCAACTAGCTTAACCTTCTTATCTCATCTTTGTCAATCGATCCTTAGATGATCATATTCAATTACTATAATTGAATACATCGTATGCACTGGCTAGTGACTTAGCAATCAATTGATATAGAGAAAATGAGGTTACTCTCGAAATACTTTCGAGGAATGAATCCCCTTCTTGGCTCAACTACTATCTTCGTTTTCATCATGATGTATCCAATCCAAGCCGTATCTACCCCAAATGGAGTGCAAGCTTTGTACTTGGTCAAAATACATCACTTTGTAAACAAGATAAGCAATGACCTCAAGTCAAAGGATCATCATATACTTTACTCACCAATAAACTATAGACACTAGAAACAAATAGTTTAAAGGTAGGGTGTACCAATACTTCTCCAAAAGTATTCATGTGTCCATCACGAGTATCCAATACTATATAATGGTGAGATCCATTATATACTCTAAGAACGTGATGCAGACCCCATGCCAACCTAGCATACATCATCAATATCTAGGGTTGCAAACGAGCCGAACCTGATCGAGTATTGGTCTGCTCGGGTTCGGCTCGTTTAGTATTTGATAGGCTCGGGCTCGGGTTCGAGTTCGATTCGAGCTTTAAATCCGGGCTCGAGCTCGGCTCGGGTTAAAATTTTTGAGCTCGAATTCGGCTCGTGCCCGGTTCGGATTTGAGCTCGAATTTGGCTCATGAAAAGCTCGAGTCCGAGCTCGTTTAAAAAACATGATATAAACATATTTAATTTTGTCTTTTAAAACTTCAAATGAACTTAAATTAAAATGAATTTCATCAAATAAAAATCCACCTAATGAAATTCATCCAAAACACAAAATATAATCCAAAAAGAACAAAGCATATATACATATTTTTTTAATTTTAATTATGGTATAGTCCTTAATTAGTTTTGGTTGTAATTTGAAATTAATTTTAACTCATTAACATTTGACAATAATTCAAATTCTCTTACCTACAATTTTTTACACATAAATGCTAAAGCTCGTTTACAGGCTCGATTAAGAGTTCGCGAGCAGGCTCGCGAACATGTTCGATTAACATACGAGCCGAACACGTTCGCGAGCAAAACGAGCCGAACACCTTACTGCTCGGGTTCGGCTCGTTAAGTTAACCGAGCTCGAATTCGGGCTCGAAGCTCGGCTCGTTTGTTAACTAGTTCGAGCTCGAACGAGCTTTTACCGAATCGAGTACCGAATAAGTCCCGAGTAGCTCGGCTCGTTTGCAGCCCTATCAATATCCCTTTCTTGATGATTCTCGGTTGGGGTTGTTTTAGAGTTAAACTATATTGTTGATTTCTCACTTCATCAACAACAGTTTTAACGCAAGGGAACAGGTCAACAAGAATATATACAAACAATCAAATAGATATTCTTAGACAAGTATATGCCAATAGCAAAATCATCAAATGAAAATGTATATAAAATAAATGTGATCAAGTTTATGTGTCTCAACCATGAAATTGTTTCTAAGACATTTAAACTTCAAACTCCCACTAACCTAAAGCATATTTCCAACATATCTAATACCCAAGCTCTCAAAATGACTCCTATGCTTCTCAAAACATAGTGGCTTGGTAAATGGATCTGCTAGGTTATCATCAGTGGGTACTCGTTCTAATTTGACATCGCCCATCTCTATTATTTCTCTGATCAGGTGATATCCTCGGGACGTGTTTATTCCTGTTTGTGGCCCTCGGTTCCTTTGCTTGTGCAACCGCACCGGTGTTGTCACAATACAAAGGTACTGCACCACTAGCACTCGAAACTACTCCCAGTTCTCTCAAGAACTCTACGATAGCAACGGCTTCTTTTGTCGCGTCAGATGCAGCAATATACTCGGCCTCGGTGGTTGAGTATGCAGTAGTGCTTTGTTTGGAACTATTCCAACTTATTGCACCACCATTTAGGACAAAAACATGTCCAGACTGTGACTTATAGTCATCATGGTCTGTTTGGAAGCTAGCATCAGTATACCTAGTAACTGATAGCTCTTGCTGTCCACCATAGACTAAAAGGTATTCTTTAGTTCGTCTAAGATACTTAAGAATAGTCTTGACAGCTTTCCAATGTGCCTCACCGGGATTTTGCTGAAATCTGCTTGTCATACTAAGTGTATATGCTACATCCGGCCTAGAGCATATCATGGCATACATGACTGATCCTATAGCCGAAGCATATGGAACCTTTTGCATGTATTCAATCTCCTTGTCCGAAGAAGGACTGCCCTTCTTTGACAATTTGATTCCATGACCCATCGGAAGAATTCCTTTCTTGGAATTTTCCATGGAGAAACGCCTTAGCACCTTGTCGATGTATGTGGATTGTGACAGCCCCAACAACCTGTTAGGTCTATCTCGATAGATCCTAATCCCAAGGATGTAGCAGGCTTCACCTAAATCCTTCATCATGAAGGAACTGGACAACCAAGCTTTCACGGACTCCATCATAGGAATATCGTTTCCAATTATCAAAATGTCATCAACATATATGATAATGAAAACGATGCTCCATTCTTGCGTTTACTATAATAAACACAAGGGTCCTCTTTGCTTCTGACAAAATCAAACGATTTGATCGCTTTGTAAAAACAAATGTTCCAACTCCTGGAAGCTTGCTTAAGCCCATAAATGGACTTTTGCAGCTTGCATACGGCATTTGGCCTAGATCCCGATGTAAAACCTTCAGGTTGTGTCATATAGACATCACCTTCTAATTCTCCATTGAGAAAGGCGGTTTTCACATCCATCTGCCAAATGTCATAATCATAGTATGCAGCTATCGCAAGTAAAATCCTAATAGACTTGATCTTTGCAACTGGCGAAAAGGTTTCGTCATAGTCAATGCCCTCGCGTTGACTATACCCTTTTGCCACTAACCTAGCCTTGTAGGTTTGCACCTTGCCATTTGCATCGGTTTTCTTCTTGAAAATCCATTTGCAACCAACGGGTCGAGCCCCGTCTGGCAAGTCAACCAAGTTCCAAACTTGATTGGTATACATCGAGTCCATTTCAGATTTCATAGCTTCAAGCCACTTCTCTGATTCAGTATCTAATACTGCTTCAGAATAGGTCTTTGGTTCCTCTTCATCATCCACCAAATCTCCATCATCTTGGTTCTGAACCAATAGATTGAGCTTGTTTGGTGCACGACGAATTCTCCGAGGCCTATCGAGTTGGTATTGCGTTTGGTTATCCGTATCATCCTGAACGTGAGGAGTATCTTGAGTATTAGGTGATCCAATACCTAGGGGGCATTCGGGAATTTCAACTTCATGTTCTTCCCGAGGAGGTGAAGATGCAACTATTGCAACATCATCTCTTTGATGAAAAGGATCATCAAATACTCCCACTGAATTCTTGTCCGGACCATCCGACAAGATTCCATTGTTAATATTTTGTGGTTCTTGAATTTCTTCAAGATCTATCGTACTACGACTTTATTCCTTATAAACGTACTCGTTTTCAAGAAATGTCGCATTCCTAGACACAATCACCTTGTGATCTCCAGGAAGATAGAAGTAATATCCTCGAGTTTCCTTAGGATATCCCACAAAATAACACTTCTCACTTTTAGATTCCAACTTACCAGTGATCATTTTCTTAACAAATGCTGGACATCCCCAAGTCCTAACATGAGCAAGACTAGGCACTTTGCCCCACCATAATTCATACGGTGTTTTCTCGACTGATTTAGAAGGAACCCTATTCAGAATATATGTGGCACTGTCTAAGGCATACCCCCAAAGGAATTTAGGGAGACTGGAAAAACTCATCATGGATCGAACCATATCTAATAAAGTTCGATTCCTCCTCTCGGAAACCCCATTCATTTGAGGTGTCCCCGGAGGTGTCCATTCCGGACGGATTCCATGAGATTTCAGGTAATCGATAAACTCTTGGCTTAAGTATTCACCTCCTCGATCCGATCGAAGAGTCTTAATACTTTTGCCAAGTTGTTTCTCGACTTCTAACTTATACTCCTTGAATTTCTCAATCGCTTCGGATTTATGTCTCATCAAATAAATATATCCAAATCTTGAGAAATCGTCAGTAAAAGTTATGAAGTACGAATATTTACCCCGTGCTTGAGTTGGGAACGGTCCACACACATCTGTGTGAACCAACTCTAACACTTCTTTGGCTCGTATTCCTTTCCCAGAAAGTGGCTTATTGGTCATTTTACCTTTGAGACAAGATTCACATGATCCATAAGACTCGAAGTCAAATGATTTGAGATAGTCCAACTTTCTCAATCTTGCAATTCTTTTCTCATTTATGTGACCAAGCCTACAATGCCAAAGATAGGTAAGATTGTTCGTATTACCTAGCTTAGGTCGTTTGTTTGAAACATTGAAATTATTTTGTTCACAATTGAGCAAATATAAACCATTCACCAAAGATGCATTTCCATAAGCAATCCCATTCATTCCAAAAGAACAAGATTTGTCTCCAAAACGGAAATGAAAACCATCCATGTCTAACAAGGGAATAGAAATAATATTTCTCGTAATCGAGGGAACAAAATAGCAATTATGCAAAACAAGTCTATTTCCTGAAGGAAGATCCAATCTAAAGGTTCCCACACGTTCAGCAGTTACTCGTGCTCCATTTCCAACGCGTAGATCAACCTCTTCAGGCCTCACTTTCCTGCTGTCACTTAGCCCCTTCACATTACAACAAATGTGTGAGCCACAACCGGTATCCAATACCTAGGAATGTGAGTTATCATTAGACATATTTATTTCAATGACAAACGTACCTGAACCCGACGAAGAAGCACCTTGTGCCTTCAACTTCGGACAGTCTCTCTTCCAATGCCCGTTTCTTTGCAGAAAATGCATTGATCCTGTGAGATAGTCGGCTTCTTACGAACACCTCCCTTAGGCTTCAAGTCCCCACCTTTCGGTGCAGGTTTCTTCTTCTTCTTTTGCTTACCCTTCCCTTTCGGGTTGGGAGAAGGAGAAGAGCTCACCATGAGCACAGATTTACCCTTAGAGATAGTAGATTCATAAGATTTCAGCATGTTATGAAGCTCCGGTAACCTTGCCTTAGTGTTGTTCATATTGTAATTCACAATGAAGTTCTCAAATGAACTAGGCAACGAATACAAGATGTAGTTGACCGCGAGAGATTGAGGAAGCTTCAATCCAATTGTAGCCAAATTCTCAATCAACCCGATCATCTTCAAAACATGATCTGAAACACTCTTCCCTTCAGAGAGCTTGCATTCATGCAACTCCCTACAAACATCAAACTCGAGAGTTTGAGTCTGAGATGCATACAACGAGTTCAAATGTTGCATCATCTCATAGGGAAGCATGCGCTCATGCTGCCTATGCAACTCCATAGTCATAGAGGCAAGCATGATGCATTGAGCCGAATGGGCGTCGTCCTGATGTTTCTTATGAGCAAGGGCGTCAAACGTCTCATACTCTTCAGAGCCCTCAGCAGGCGCGACCGGGATTGATCCGTCCAAGACGTACTCAGTCCTCTCAAGCCTTAGTACCAAACGCAAATTGCATTGCCAGTCCAAAAACTTTGACCCAGTCAACTTATTGTTCTCCAACAAACTTCTCAATGACAAGTTCGACGATGACATAATGATATCTGATCAATAAATAATAGAAAATAAATTAGAACAGCATTTACAAATCACATTTATAACTAATCAAACAATGGCATATTGTACGATTAGCTCCCACTAATTTTAACATATACTGCAACTCCCAAAATTTGCAGAATACGGATTTATATCCAATATAAATCATAGTGGACCAAGATCCAGGTCTATATTATTGTAGACTCTGCTGAGGCTGATGACTACAACAATATCACCCGGTAAGCCTCCAAGCTAATTCCAAAACTATTTTGAAATTCTTGGTTGATTAATCCAATTAATCTGCGTTCTTAAATTATCCAGACGCTGGGGCGCCAGAATAAAATAAGCAAGTCAACCCCATTACACGATCGCAACAATTGCATCTATGAAAAAGTTTTAAACAATGTCGATTTTGAGTAAACACTGGGGTGTAAATACTCTAAACGAAAAAGTTTAATCACTTATTCAATTGTAATGGACAAAGCGTGCATCCTAGATGAGACTTATATTATAAAATGGGAACTTATATGTGATACTAACTGTTCAACAATATCCAATATTGTCCCAAACAATTACTGGGCGCCGCCTACCCAGGCATAACAATGCGGACCACAAATACTGGGCGCCGCCTACCCAGACATAAAAGCGGTCTCTAATCTAATACGATTAAATTTAAAGCACATAATCCAATTATCATGCTATACACACAACCAAGTAAAACTCTATAAATAAATATATTAATCCAATTAATATATTAATTTATAATCGTAAAATGGGTCTAACATTTTATATTAATTCCAAATTAACATAAACAAAAATTGTTATTATTTCCAAAATAATAACTAGTTTTAAAGAATTTACAATTAGAAATAGCACTTTATTCCAAATAAATGCCTTTCTACTTTCGGACGGCTTTACGAGCAATTTGAGCTTCTCGGACCATCCGAGAATGTACAAGACAATTAAAATAAGCTTGATTTCAAAAATCAACTCATTTGAAGCTCAAAACACTCGTTCATGCATTTTATCGAACACATGAAGTGCACAGAAAAATCTGCCCTGTTATTTCTTTAAAACAGCCTTTTTGAGGCATTTCGTCGAACACCTGCCGAGCGCTTTTACGAGCACGATTCTCAGGCCTGATTTCCGGCGACCGTGGCTCCGGCGTGTCACATAACGCCGACCATCATTACCACGGTGCTCCGGCAACAACCCGTGGATGTCAAACAGTCCATAAATCGCCCCCAAAACGTGGAAAGGTTGAGGCCTAGCAGAGCCGCTGCTGCTGCCCAGCAGCCAGCAGGTTACAGCCCCTCACCCTCCAGCCTCCGTCTGGAAAAGCTGCCCACGGCAAGGGTGCCCCTCGGCTTGCGCGCCTGCCCAGCAGTGTGCGCCCGAGGGCCCAACGTAGCAGCAACCGTCAAGCTTCGACGGTGCAGCGTGCAACGCCCGCCCTTGGCGGGGCTGCTGCTGCCCGTCTCCACCCGGAGCTCTCTTGAGTGCATCCCTCGCCTCCAAGGCGCCGCCCCTCGACTGTAAGGAGTCACCATGACTCCGTCACGGCGTAGGCGATCGTTCAAACTCCGGTGACTGTGTTTTTGAACCCTAGGTTCAATGAAAAACACGCGCCTACCATCTGTTCGACGAAAGGTCCCAGAAACTATTCTAAATAAACTATTCTAAATAGCTTTAGGCAGTTACACTCATCAATTGTTCGACGAAATTCCTCAACCAATTTTCAGAAATTTTCAAAATAAATTCCGAAAATTTTTAATAAATTTTATCAAATAAAATCATACACCAATAATACGAATTCAACACGAAATATAGATATAAATCGAGCCCTAGGCTCTGATACCACTGTTGGGAAATTCGGGGTCGATCGCAGCGGAAGCAATTATCGAGAAAACCCAAATACGATCTAGATTTATATCTATAATTACATGTGAAGAGAATTACATACAATACGAACGAAAATACGTAAACTTACTTGTATTTTGCTCGTATTAGCCAATGACTCGTTGCGAATCCCAACTATGGTATCCACGTGACGTTGCTTGATTGCGCGGACAACTCCGGGATGAATTCTCCTCGTCGAAAGCTAGGAAATCGATCGGAGAAGAAGATTCAGAGAGAACGGCCGCCGTCTCTCTGAATTGTGAGCGTGTAGTATGATAAGAGTTAGGGTTTTGTGTGCTTTTGATAACTATATATATGAACACAATTAACCTAGTTAAATGGGCTCACTATAATCCACACACTAATTATTATTAGGCCCAGCTTAATAATAATAAACCCAATTATACAATGTCCATAAGAATATCTTTCACCCTCATGGTCACTACTTGGGTGATCACAATGCCGACCTCCAAGACTTATGGAAGCACATTGTGGATTATGAGGAAGAGGTGAAGAAGTCATACAATCCCTCGAGTGCAAAGGCGTCTTCAATTCGGAATCCCACACTCCGATATTTCCACCGGTTGATCTCTTGCACTATCCACTCCCGCCACGACTCCGGCACTTTCCTAGCTACCGATGCTCATCTCCTTTGGGCATCCTATAGAGGGTTTTCTCAAGATGCAGCCCTCTACCTTGTGGATCACATGGAGAATCAAACATATCTCTTCGGCGGCCAAAAGATTGGGATTGGGGCCTTCGTTACTGATTGGTGTTTAGATGTTAGGATTTTCGTAGTGTTTTCGAGTCCGTTTTCGTTATGTTTTGTGTCTCTTTCGTTTGTCTTTTGCTATGATTTGGTTGTTTGGAGTTTGGTTCGTGTAGGATCATTAGGTGGAAGAAACGGAAGGAAACGGGTCGAAAAAGGCGAGGAATTGAGGAAAAATCAAGCATGGAGCGAGCACGACGTTGGACGACCGTCCAAGGCAGTGGACGGCCGTCCTGAGTAGGCTGGACGAGCGCGCACTTACGGTGGACGAGCGTCCAGAGTAGAAAAGAAGAAGAATGCGAGTGCGACGTTGGACGAGCATCCAACGTACGTTGGACGACCGTCCAACGTTCCGGCCATCTGTATTTTCCTTATATAATTAGGTTTTCATACCTATTATATATACTATCCCTTGTACACGAATTCTACAACACTTTTACTATTATTTAGCTTTAGTTTTCAGCATTCAAATACTCTAGATTAGATTTTATTGTTCGGATCCGAATTCTTCGTTCGTTGCAATTTAATTCAAGGCTTTTCCTTTATTTCGAGTTCTTCGTTCTTCGTTTAATTCTCGTAAGTTCTTTATTGCTTTCGTTTACTTGCTTTAATTGCTTGCTTTAGTTTTAGATTCGTTTTCTTAAGTGCTTCGTTCAATTCCCTTCGTTTTATTTCGTTCATTCGATTTTTCAAGTTCTAGTTTAGATTCGTTTTTCTCAAGTTTCAATTCTCTCGTTTTTAAAGCTTTCAAAGTTAGATTTATTTTTCTTTAAATTTCCAGATTTCATTCATCATGTCTAGAGTAGTTTATGCTTTCTTCGTTGCTTTCTTTATTGCTTTCTTTTCGATTCTTGCCTAGGTAGATTAATCGTTTCACTTTAGTTTAATTCTTAGATTTATTTGCTTGTTCTTAGATTAGTTATTTATTTGTTTTTATTTATTGCTTTGATTTATTTTATTTGCCTAGGATTTAAAACCGAAAACCCAAAAATCTTATTCACTTGCTTTCCTAGATTTAGGCTAGATTAGGATTTACTACATAATTAATTGCCCTGTTAAGTTTTCCTTGAGATTCGATACTTAGGTTTTACTTGCTAGTGCTACGATAGGATTTCGTTCTATTGCGAACACTTTTTAGTAAAACAAATTTTGGCGCCGTTGCCGGGGAAAACTTTAGGCGATTTAATTGTGTAGTATTTTTATTTGTTTTTATTTTTATTTGTGTTTATTTCGAATTCTTATTTCTCCCACTCGGTGCGTTTAACCCTTTTTGTTGAGTGTTGTTTATGCATGGTCGCCGAAGTCTTCAAAGGAATTTAGCGCCCTACTTCGACAACATCCATCAAAGGAAAGCGATTTTAGCCGCGAAGGAGAAGGAGGAGATTGATTCACAAGACTTTTCTTTGGTCTTGTTATTTGCAGAGCCCGAAGCCATGGCAGCTAGAGTCGTCATGGGCGATTTTGCTCACCCCACATTCACAGCCACCACTTCGGCGATTGTCCTGACGGAAGCGGTCAGGAATCATGAGCTTAAACCTCATCACATGGCGTTGCTCCCATCCTACCTAGGGCTGCCCAACGAGGATGCTTTGACGTTCATCCGAGAGTTCTGCACGGTGTGCAAACTTTCCCACTCTCGGGACTCACGAAGGATAACTTGAAGATGAAGTGCTTCCCATACACCCTCAAGGATCGAGCAAAATCATGGTATTTGTCACTCCCGACCAACTCTCTCACCACATGGAATTGGGTGTGTGAGAAGTTCATGCTCAAGTACTACCCGAACCGCAAGACTCAAGAGGTGCGGTCGAAGATTATGAATTTCTCCCAAGACAACGATGAGCCGTTTCACGAAGCATGGGAGAGGTTCCAAGAGCTACTTCAACAATGCCCCCATCATCAAATGGCATCGGAGTTGCTTTGGCAATATTTCTACGACGCCCTCAACCAAACTTGTCAGTTCATGGTGGATAGTTCGGCCGGAGGCAACATAGCGGTCAAGACAGCTGACGAGTTGAAGGATATTTTCGAGACGCTCGCTGCGAGTTCTCAACAAAAATCAGCTAGACCGAGGAAAGTGGAGGAGAGTGCAGTTTCGATGAGCCCCGATTTGAAGAAGCAAATGGCTGACATGTTAAGGGACCTCGAAAATTTGAAGATGAAGCAAAGTGCACCGGCCCCGAAGGAGGAAGAGAGGAAGCCCGATCAATGCGAGATTTGTGGAGAGCTTGGACACATCAAGGAGGTGTGCCACAACATGGGGGAGTTTCCATACGAAGGAGGAGCCGAGGTGTACGCCGCTCAAGGATACCCGCCTCAAGTGCCTCCACCTCAAGGATACCAAGGGGGATACAATGGACGTTTCCAAAATCCGAGGCCAACACAAGGGCAAGGTAATCCTCCTACCTATCCTAATAGGCTTCCTCCACCATATAATAACCCATATCCTCCTCCACCAAATCCCTACTACTCTCAACCTCCATCATATTATCCACCTCCTCAATACCCTCCTAATCCATATTATCCACCACCTCCATACTACCCACCTCAACCTACTCCTACACCACCACCACCATACCCAAATTCTCGCCCTCAAGGATCCCCACAAAAGCCACCCGTCGATGAGGGTCTCTCTACATTCCTACATGAGGCTAAATTGGCTCGAGAGGCTCAAGATGCTAACATAAAGAGGCTCGAGTTGGCCATTGGCCAAATTTCTGGTTCCATGCACCTAATGCAACAACCGGGGCAAATTCCGAGCCAAGGGATTCAACCACAACAAGCCAACGAGGTGCAAGCTCCATATCCTCCATATGTTCCTCCCGTTCCACCTCACCAAGCTCATGCAATCACGGTGTTACAACGCAATGGTGGCACGATGTCGCCCCAAGGCCATTCAAGTGTTAGGAGGAGCCCGAGCGAGCAGTGGAGCAACGGCAAAAATCGGGTAGCACACCACGCTGGACGGGCGTCCAACGTCTCTGGACGACCGTCCAATGTTGGACGGCCGCCCACCGTCACGCCAGCCCCTAGACGAGCTCAAGCTATTTCATCAGCGAAGCTCGCGCTGGACGGGCATCCAACGTACGTTGGAAGACCGTCCAACGCTGAAGAGGAGCCAAATGCGAAGCCCACCTTGGATGAGCGTCCAGCCAACATTGGACGAGCGTCCAGAGCCCAGAATGCACGCACGTAGTTCGAGGAAGCCGAGAAGGAGGCCAAACCTCTTCACAAGACGCTCAACCCTTATGTTCCACCTATTCGGAGTGTTGTGAGGAAGGAGAGAAAGGATGCCGAGCCTATCAACTCGTTTCCTAAGAGAGGAGATCCGGGAGGTTTCGACATGAGCATTGTTTTGGATAGTGGAGAGACCGTCTCGGGATTGATGGATCTAGGAGCTGTGGTGAATTTAATGCTGTATTCTATATTCGAGAAGATGAACTCAAGAGTCCTTCAAGCTACCGACATGCGCATTGAGCTAGCAGACGGCACCGGCCGCCCACCGTCACGCCAGCCCCTGGACGAGCTCAAGCTATTTCATCAGCGAAGCCCGCGCTGGACAGGCGTCCAACGTACGTTGGACGACCGTCCAACGCTGAAGAGGAGCCAAATGCAAAGCTCACCTTGGACGAGCATCCAGCCAACATTGGACGAGCGTCCAGCGCCCAGAATGCACGCACGGAGTTCGAGGAAGCCGAGAAGGAGGCCAAACCTCTTCACAAGACGCTCAACCCTTATGTTCCACCTATTCGGAGTGTTGTGAGGAAGGAGAGAAAGGATGTCGAGCCTATCAACTCGTTTCCTAAGAGAGGAGATCCGGGAGGTTTCGACTTGAGCATTGTTTTGGATAGTGGAGAGACCGTCTCAGGATTGATGGATCTAGGAGCTGCGGTGAATTTAATGCCGTATTCTATTTTTGAGAAGATGAACTCAAGAGTCCTTCAAGCTACCGACATGCGCATTGAGCTAGCAGATGGCACCGTGAGTAGTCCCTTGGGAGTTGTGGAAGATGTCACTGTCATCGTTGGTGGAATTCGAGTCGTTACCGACTTTATCGTGCTTCATGAAGGAAAGGGAGCTAAGAGCACAACTGGTCATCTACTCTTGTTGGGACGACCATTTATGGCCACTACTCGAGCTCGGATTGATGTAGGTACCGGCACATTGAGCATGGCCGGTGAAGGAGGCTCGGTAACCTTTTCGGTTTTTGGAAATTCACCTTCTATTCCAACTTCTTCTCTTCATTCATGCTCTTTTATTAAGCTTGCTAACCCTCTTGTTGAGGAAAATGTTTGTGAGATTTCTGATAGGGTAGCAGCTCTTGAAGAATTCCTTGACGAGGAAGAGTCCATTGAAGTTGACGAATTCTTTAGTTGTGTGGATGAAGAAGAGGACATAATTGCAGAATTTCTATGGAATTTGGAGGAGGAGGATGAAGTGGACGAGGAAAGCTCGACAAATGCATCGAATGAGGAAGTGGTCATTAACTCTTTTCTTTCTAACCTCACCATTTGTGAAACATCTTTTCTTGCAGAGTCTAACTCGAAGATGTTTGAGGAGGAGTTCGAACTAAGTGTGGGGGAGTCGAGAGTTGATGATGACCACGTTCTGGATCTTTGAGATTGTTCGAGAAGAGAGAGTGAGTGTGTCGCAAGGAGCATCAAAATGTCATTTGGTGCTACGGGTTTGGGTTGATCGTATCCTTCGTCAAGCTAATGACGTTAAATAAGCGCTTGGTGGGAGGCAACCCACGTAAAAAAAAATCTCTTTTATTTTTGTAGAGTAGGATTTATTTTCTTTTTATTTTGTTGTTTTTCGTTTGTTTTTCTTTTTGATATTCGTGCAGGGATTGGTTCTTAAGGATTGCAATGGCATGGAAGGCCTCGAGAGGGAGAAAAAGGGAGAATTCGAGCACAATTTTGCGAGGGCCGCGTTGGACGAGCGTCCAACGTACGTTGGATAAGCGTCTCCAGTTTTCAGCGAACGTCGCGCTGGACGGGCGTCCAACGTACGTTGGACGAGCGTCCAACGCAAGACGGGCTCCCAACTCAATTGCTCCACCGGACCTAAACGATCCTCGTTGGTGGTCTCCTCATGATCCCCGTTGGCAAGATCCACGGTTCCAAGGTTTCTTCAACCCATAGCATTCTTTGTGTTTATTTTTAAATTTTTGTTTTGAGTCTTTTATTTCTTTTCTCTTTATTTTTTTTGTGCAATTTTACGCTTTGGTATTTTGTTTTGTGTTTGTTTTGTAGGTGCTACTTGAAATTTCTCGGGATTTCAAGTGTGTTGGTCGATATCTTGCGATAAGTTCCTTCTATCCCTTTCCTTTTTATTTTCTCGCAATCAGGTCATTGCTTGATTTTAAGTGTGTGTGTTGGGGGGGGGGGGGGGGGGGGGGGGGGGGTCTTTGAAACTTTGGCATGATGTGTTTGTTTTTGTTTCGTATTTTGCTTGTCTTGATCGAGTCTTGTTTGGTTTGATTGAGTCTAGTTGATTGAGTCTTCATGTTCCCTCACTTAGGAATTTGTTTGATTTTGAGCCCTATAAGCATGTAACTTAGGATCAATGTGAATGATTCAACGATGGAATCTTTAGTTGTTGGAATTGATTTGAGCATAAATTAGGTTGTTTTAATCTTGAGTTGTTGTTGATTATGATTCGATGAGTTGTGGGGCATGAATTGATATGAGTATTGAGGAAAATGATTTATGATTTTTGGTTGAGTGATAAATCTAGATTGTTACGACTTGGATTGCTAGATTACTTTCCCCTTATGTTTAAAAAAAAAAAAAAAAAAAAAAAAAAAAAAAAAAAAAAAAAAAAAAAAGAAAGAAGAAGAAGAAGAAGAAGAAGAAGGGTTGTGTTTATGTGAATAAAAGAGTTGATAGGATTCTGCTCCTCTTACTTGTAACGTATGAAAATACTAGAGTAATGAGCATGGGAAACCACATGAAAAGGCTTCGAGAGACCCTCGAATGATCACATTTCATGACCTATGTCCTAGATGATACTCGTGTATATTAGAATAAAGTGTTCGTAGGCATTCTACCCCTCTTGACAATGGGTACGGGAAACCGCACTAGGAGGCTCGATGTGACCCATCGATGATTAAACCTAGTGAATTATGTGCCAAAAACATTCACGTGTTAAAAAAAAAAAAAAAAAAAAAAAAAAAAAAAGAGAGAGAGAGAGAGTTGTTTATGTGTTGAATAAAAAGGGGAAGTAGGCTAGACATCTAAAGTTGTGGTGATCTAGATATTTGTGAGATGTGTGTATCATTGCTTTTCCTCTTGCTTGGGTTGATTTATAAGCCACATAGTTCGTTGATTATGATTGATCGTAACTTGGGATTCAAGTGACCTCGTTTGAGTTTGTTGATTCCGGTGATTAAATGTTCTATGATTTGAATTGTTTGGATTGAAGTTGTGTGTTTATATTGCTTGAGGACAAGCAAAGGTCTAAGTGTGGGGGATTTTGATTGGTGTTTAGATGTTAGGATTTTCGTAGTGTTTTCGAGTCCGTTTTCGTTATGTTTTGTGTCTCTTTCGTTTGTCTTTTGCTATGATTTGGTTGTTTGGAGTTTGGTTCATGTAGGATCATTAGGTGGAAGAAACGGAAGGAAACGGGTCGAAAAAGGCAAGGAAGTGAGGAAAAATCAAGCATGGAGCGAGCACGACGTTGGACGACCGTCCAAGGCAGTGGACGGCCGTCCAGAGTACGCTGGACGAGCGCGCACTTACGGTGGACGAGCGTCCAGAGTAGAAAAGAAGAAGAATGCGAGTGCGACGTTGGACGAGCGTCCAACGTACGTTGGACGACCGTCCAACGTTCCGGCCATCTGTATTTTCCTTATATAATTAGGTTTTCATACCTATTATATGTATTATCCCTTGTACACGAATTCTACAACACTTTTACTATTATTTAGCTTTAGTTTTCAGCATTCAAATACTCTAGATTAGTTTTTATTGTTCGGATCTGAATTCTTCGTTCGTTGCAATTTAATTCAAGGCTTTTCCTTTATTTCGAGTTCTTCGTTCTTCGTTTAATTCTCGTAAGTTCTTTATTGCTTTCGTTTACTTGCTTTAATTGCTTGCTTTCGTTTTAGATTCGTTTTCTTAAGTGCTTCGTTCAATTCCCTTCGTTTTATTTCGTTCATTCGATTTTTCAAGTTCTAGTTTAGATTCGTTTTTCTCAAGTTTCAATTCTCTCGTTTTTAAAGCTTTCAAAGTTAGATTTATTTTTCTTTAAATTTCCAGATTTCATTCATCATGTCTAGAGTAGTTTATGCTTTCTTCGTTGCTTTCTTTATTGCTTTCTTTTCGATTCTTGCCTAGGTAGATTAATCGTTTCACTTTAGTTTAATTCTTAGATTTATTTGCTTGTTCTTAGATTAGTTATTTATTTGTTTTTATTTATTGCTTTGATTTATTTTATTTGCCTAGGATTTAAAACCAAAAACCCAAAAATCTTATTTACTTGCTTTCCTAGATTTAGGCTAGATTAGGATTTACTACATAATTAATTGCCCTGTTAAGTTTTCCTTGAGATTCGATACTTAGGTTTTACTTGCTAGTGCTACGATAGGATTTCGTTCTATTGCGAACACTTTTTAGTGAAACAGTTACTCCAATTGCCAACCACTTCAATGTACCTATTCGAGAACGCCTGGTGTCCACATCGATCTATGTGGATAGGAGGACTTTGGAGCTCGCAAAGATGATATCTTATGACCAATCCGGGTGGTATTTCAAGCTTCATGGTATAAGTGGAGTTCTTCTCTTCCCCCTTCCAAATGCTTACTACAGAATGGTGGTGGGGGATGAGTACCTTAGAAGACACAATGGGAGGATGAATTCCCCGGGCCACAAGCAACCCATGTGGGCCGAAGTAGGACCAATGCCACAACAAGGAGGCCACTTGGGAGGAGATGATGAAGAAGAGGAAGAGGAAGAAGTCGAGCCAAGAAGAAGAGCAACAAGAGGAGCAAGAAAAGGAAGAAGGTGAAGGAGGAGGTCCACAACCGGCCTTCCAAATGACCGCCCCGGAGTTTCGCGAGGCGATGCGAGGTTACCACGAAGAAAACTCACAATTCTTTGATAACTATCACTTGCTATACCGAGAATATGTCGGTGAGAAAGTGAATGCTATTCGAGGGGAGGTGGGTACTTTGAGGACGGAGGTCGGTGTGCTCCGAAACACTTTCACCACATTTTTCGAGGAGGAGAGACAAGCTCGGGAAATGGAGAGGAAGAGAAGATAATATGAAAGGGCATACCAAGAGCAATATCGGAGGATGATGCACGACATGCATCAATTTTATCCCTACTACCCGGAGGGGTATCAAAGGTACGATCCTAACAACCACCCCCTTCTCCCTTTACATGAGATTCATTGAGTTAACTTAGCCTTACTCCTTTTCTTAAACTTAATTCTTTGCTATGCTTTGAAATAAGTTTGGGGGAGGGAAAGAGTGTCTAAGTTAACCCAATTTATGTGTTTTCTAGTTTTTAGAGTCTTTTATTTGTTTAGTTTCATTTTGGGTAGTAATAGTAGTTTAAATTTTTGTTGAGTCTTTATTTGTTGAGTCGTAGGATTAAATCGAGTCGAATAAGCATGTGATGATAGTGTTGTGAATTTGGCCAATGATAGAAATTTTTTATGGATTTTGGAAAAATACATGATCTTTATTATGCATGGAACCTTGGTGAAGCGACGCATTTTGTTTGATGAATTTGAAATATGTTATGATGTCGGGAACTACTTAGTTTGAACCCGTGAGATTTGAGCTATTTGTGCATATTCATGCCTATTCTTTGATTGAGTGATCATGCATTCTTCATTGTTTCTAGAACTTGCCTTATTTATCCATCAAGACCTTAGAATATTTATGAACTAGGAGATGATCTTAGGCCATTCTTTCTTAGCCACATGAGTCCTATACGCTAACCTTGTTCATAATCCTTTGCTTACCCAATTTGAGCCTTTTAAAAGCCTTTCTTTTCTAAAACTTGGATGATAGGAGGTTTGGATGGTTATGGGTATCCTTTGTAGTTATGGTTGGTGGTATGGAAGGAGTTGAATAGAATATCTTGTTGTGGTGAAAAGGGAGAAGAAAAAGAATTTTTAGATGCTTGTTTAAGTAGTTGGCTATTTCAATAAAAAAAAATAAGTTGTGAAAAGAAAAGAAAAAAATATAGAGCTTTTGTGTATCTTTAGTGAAATCATTCTTATTTGAGCTCTAGAAAAAAAAAAAAAGAGAAAAAGAAAAAGAAAAAATAAGCATAAGGGGATAGTTAGCTTTGAATTTTATTTTGAGCATCTGGAGTTTTGTAGTTGGTGTGTTGGATGGTAGAAGATGGAGTAAAAATCCATACTTTGGTGGGAGTTGAAAAGAGGTTGATGATTTGGATTATTTTAAGTTACTTAGCCTATACATTCCCTACCTTAATCAATGTCCCTACATTACAAGCTTATGTAAAGTCCTTTATGATTCTAGTTTGTAGATATTACATTAGGTGGAGATGTTGAGATTGAGGGCAAGCCTATGGTAAACATGTTGCATTGCATTGATATTGAGTGAACCCTATGATGTGCATTATTATATACATCTATTCTTTGAGAGAGTTGAGTGTTCACTTATACATCCACAAGTTCACATGTTTGAGAGTGTTCTTTGATTGATTGGCATGCTTTGAGTTTGTTGAATGGATTGTGTTATTGATGCTAAGGTTGTGTGCATAGTTTTGATCATGAAGTTGGTTTGTTTTTGAAATTTTTTGAGGCCTATACAGTTCACAATGCTAGAGTCTATTGTTTATTTTGTTTTAGTATTGTTCGGGACGAACAATGTTTACGTTTGGGGGATTTGATATATGTGAAATTTACTCGGTTTTCATAGTCTAAAAGAGTCGATTTAGGGTCTCGTTAGTATAATATTGTCTATGATTTGTATGGTTTACTTTGTATTGGGCAATATTATGTTTGTGGGTGTTTTTCTGTGTTTTTAGGCTTATTTTGAGGATAAAACCCCGAGTCGAGACAAGGTAAGAAGAATTGAAGGAAGAGTCCAAGATTTGAATCGAGATAAAGACCTCTCGACCAGCCTCTCGATCGAGAGGGCTGTCGAGAGGAGAGCTTCTGGACAATGCTTTCGATCGAGAGGATTTTAGCACCTCTCGACCAAGCTCTCGATCGAGAGGCCTGACGATTGAGAGGGAGATGCGGTCGAGAGGGGTGATCCAGCCGAGAAATTGGACTCCTTTTTGGACTATGTTTCTTTGTAAAATTTCCCCTATATATATTCCTTAGTTTAGCATTGTAAACCCTGGCTTAGAACTTACATACACCTTACTTTTATATTTTACTTTAGAGCTTTTATTTTCCGTCTTTCATTCGTTTGTATTCGACTTCGGAGATTGTTCAAGTTTATTCAAGATTCAAGTTCTTCGCGTGTTCAAGATTCAATTCCAAGTTTTTCTTACTTTACTTTTTAATTATGTTCTTCCAATTTATTTTGTCCATGTTTGCTTTAATTATGTCTAGCTAAATTCTTTAGTTGATTTTAGGGTTTGTATGCCTAATTGAATTTATGTGAGTACTTTTAATTACGATTAGCCTGCCAATCTAGATGCATGTTTCATGGTGCTTATTCTCATGCATGATTACTTGATCACTAATTGTGTATGCATAGTTATGTTTTTATGCCTTAGCCGGATAATTGCATAATTGATCTCATGAATACATGGTATGATGATTTAATTGTCTTAGCCGAAGTTAGATTATCACAGGTCAAGCATATAGTCGATATAGGTGTCGTAGCTGAACCTTATTGATTGTATTTATCGATACTTGTTCTGTTTTGCATTCGATTTAATTTCTATGAGACCGAGAGGAGATTAGGATTTTATCAAGTGACGATCTATACTGCCTTAGCCGGAGTGTTAGGTTATTTTCGTGTATCGCATTTAGATTGGATTAAATTGGTTAATCGGGTTAATTGTTATTTGCATAGATTTGATTAGGTAGACTTCCCTAGAATCAACATTTGTTTCCTATTTGATTTTCTCTAGTTTCTTTATTTGCTTATTTGTTTACTTTGCCTTATTTGTTTATTTGCTTATTTAATTGTTTCCTTAAGTGTGTTCTTTTATTCCTTTATTTATTTGCTTAGAATTATAATACCACATTCCTAATTCTTAATTGCTTAGACATCAGTTTAGTTCTAGAATAGATGTATTGTGTGTGATTTCGACTTGTCAATCCCTGTGGATACGATACTCGTGCTTCCCTTTTACTTTACCTATTTTTGTGTGGTAGAAATAGTGCGATCAACGATCTGCATGACTCTACGTACCTTAGGTTGAGGACCACTAAATTAATGACGGAGGGAATCTTGTCCCCCTAGAAATTCCTTTTATGTCCTTCCCTCATAGGTACATTCACCTTTCCACCCTTTTTTACACCTATAAATAGATAGTGATCCCATCATTTTGAGGTACGAGTTCTATACTTTTCTATATTGTTCCATTGATATTTTCTCTGGAGTTTAACTACTCATACTGACTTGAGCGTCGGAGGTTCTACCCGGAGGAACCTCCCCCTTTGTTCCTCCGGCTCTATTTTACAGTCACGCAACGATTGTGGTGACGGAGCTGGAAGGTATTCAATCTCAATCTATGAGTGTGTCGATGCCTTGTGTCTATCGTCTCGTCCCTCTTTTCTTCGTTGTAACCATTCTTCGTGGAAACGGTTGGGTTGATAGCGTGAACGCTTTGAGTTCTATAAATGTCCTAGCCGAAGGAAGGATGATTTGTGGGAAATGGGTTGTGCGAATCAGCGCCTTGCGTTGAATTCGTCATAGCTTTGTCTTCACTAATCCGTACTACAATAAACTTAATAAATCCTTAATTGTTGCTAATCTTTAACCCGGATCTAACAGGTTTCAACCCGAGAATCGAGGAAACGAATAAATGGTAAAGGTGGGGTTACTCTATTTTAAAATTCTATCTTTGAGTTATTAAGCTCTGATATTTATGAAAAATTGATATTATCCATGAAAATGTTTTTGTTGTGCGGACTACCTGTTTAATGCTTCAACCAGTTAACGTCGTGGTTCTTAAGTTGGTCTAACACACTAGCTAAGGACTTGTGTACACTCAGCCCAGAAGTGTGGTGGGTTGATCATCATCGGCTTCTGTTGGATGAAAGAAATGTCTGGGTCAGCGTCCCGGTTTTCTACTTTTCAGCTTGCCTGGCTGGGTTAGCGTCCCGAGGTATTGTTGGTGAAGTAACGGCCATAGTTCCGTGACAAGTGAGCGCTCCAGAAAAATAAGTTTTAAGTATAATTAGGAGTCAAATTGTAACGACCCGCATTTTCATAACTCTACAATAGTAGTTTAATTCGTAAATCAAATAAATAGTTTGAAGATTAATGACTAAAAATTCTATTCTCGACGAAGTAGAATTTTCGTAAGAAAGACTTGTTTAATTAGTCGATTTTAATTAGAAGAATGACCCTTATAATTAGTCGATTAAAGAATGTGATTACTTACTTTAAGTAAGTAGAATTTCAATTAGAAATCAAATAGTAATTTGATTAATCATTTCTATAATAGTAATTATATTATTGATTTACGATAGTATCAATTTATTTTAAAATCGATCAAGAGTAAAGTTGTGGTACAACAAATTAATTTATATTATGGGCCAAGCCCATCGGTTCATGATCGAACCGTTAGATAAAAATCGAACCAAACATTCGATTAATGCATTAATGAATCAAAAACAGTAAATTGATTAATAAACCACATGTCAATAAGTAAAATATCTTGAATAATTAAATGATATTACACTAAAAACAACAAATAACAAATCAACATGAGCAGCCTGTTGCTGTTGCTTGTTGTTGTTGCGTAAAACAAAAAAAAAAAAGAAAATAGAAGGGAAAGAAGAAAAAAAAAACAGAGAAGGGAGAGAAGGGACAGCAGGAGCAGCAAAGTAAATTCCTCCCCCCCAGCTTCATTCCTTCCCCTTGCACCATTTTTGAACCCCAAGAAAATATCAACTTGCCACCTGTAAACTGCAAAACAAAAACCTGCAAACTGCAAAGCAAAGATGATAGGATTAGATAAGGAAATCAGAACAAAGGAGACTCTATCTCTTACAACTAGCTAGATTTGCAGAGATCAAAAGAAGGATTTGCGGGGGGAAAACAGATTTTTTCTCCAACACTTACCCTCATGATGTTGCTACATTCAACAAAAGATAAGCCTATAAATACCTTACACCCCAACTCATTTCAATTCCCTTTTCCTTTCACTCACTACTCCACTAAACACACTAGAGTAGAGAAGCAGCAGCAGATCAAGAAGAAGAAGGAAGGAGTGTGGTGAGCTAGCAACAACAGCACTACTACACTAAGTAAGTAACTTAAAACCCCCAATTAAAATCAAGCATGATTTAAACTTCAACCCATGAACAATAATACGAAAATTCAGTTTTCATTCTTCGGACAAACATGTTAAAACTGAATATATACATACAAGTCCAATATTGAAAACAAAAGCATGAGATCAAGCATAATACGAAGCATAAACGGGTTCAACTTTAATGACCAAATTTTTAGACTAAAAACTCATAAAACCAATTAAACAGTTAATACTACTACAGCATGTGTGTTATTCTTTCCAACCAAAGTCCCGAAAGCTATAACAAGGAAATCAAAAGACATAAATCACCACAAACTTTCATATCTCATAAACCAAAATCTGAAAATTCTAAGCTATATGTATATGTTGCTCTCAAGAAAAACAGAGATTACACATTTTCATAAATCACATAAAGCAATTACTGCTGCCACTAATTAATCCTATATGCAAGAAATCCTAAACTAAATAAATTAAAGGAAAGGGGGCAGTGAGCTTAGCTTAAGCTTCGGACAGACCACCTCCGGTCGGAACCCTCCGACTCCGATGACGAAGCTGAAACTGCACAATAATAATCGAACAAATACAAATTAGATGGCATTGAAAATAAATTGGGCAGAATATATATAAGAAAAGGGGAAGGGGATTTTGGAGAAGAGGAAATCGGACCCTTACCTTCGGCCGGCAGCGAGGCTCCTTCCAGCAGCGTCAACGGCGAGCTCCAGACGGCGAGCCGAGGGCCGACGGCGAGAACAGCAGCGACGCCGCCTCTGTCCTTTCCTCCGGCGTGCACGTCGAGCAGGTACGGCCGAGCCACCGGCAAGGGAGAAGCCGGCGACGTCCGGCAGAGAGAGAGAGCATCCGCGAGAGAGAGAGAGAGAGAGAGAGAGTACGGGTTTCTGTCTGATTAATGAAAGAGATAGAGAAAGGGAGAAGAAGAGGAGGCTGCCGCCGACGAAGAGGACGCCGGTGCCGGCAGCCTCGACGCCGGAGACAGCGGCGTTCGGCAGAGAGAAATCCGAGAGAGAGGAAGGAGTTAGGGCTCAGTCGAGAGAGAGAGCGGAAATGAAGAGAGGATTAGGGTTTCCCTATTTATATGTGAACGAACCGGGTCGGGTTCTGGTCCGGGTCGGGTCTCGGGCTAAACCCGTGGGTCTGAACCGGGTTAGTGGATCTGGGCCGAGTCCAGTGATTTGGGCCGAGAATTTAATTTAACTTGGGCCGAGATATTAATTCATTCGGGCCGTTTCTAATGGATTAATCTACGGACTTTACTTGTCCGGAATTAATTCTATTAATCGAATGATCGATTAATTTTTGAGGGATTATATTCTCGTAAAATACTCACGAGATTAATTAGTTAATTAATTATAAGGACGGCCCGACTATTAAAATCGGATTCGCTTGAGATTAATTTAAAAAAAAAATGATTAAGATTAATCAACTTATGAATTTAATTAATTAAGATTAATTAAGTATTAAGCTATGCTTAGCTTTTAAATATGTCCTGAAGATATGCATAATTTTCGGGAATTAATTCGACAAATAAATGGTCTCGAATAATGGAAGAAACGATTCTGAACAATAAAAGATTATTCTTTTATGAAAAGATTTAAAGGATTCAAATCAATCTGTTAACCCTAACGGATTTATAAGATAGGAAAAATATACTAGACGATTATTTTTCCATAGGAAGTTTTATTATAAGAATGTAGATTCTTATTATACCTTTATGAATAGGCGTGACTCGACAAGGGTTTTGACGTTGTTCATCTATCAAGACTGGGCATATTCTACGCTTCAAGAGGTGGGCTTTCTTATACAAATAAAGCTATAGAATGTTTAGATTGAAAATAATATTTTTCAAATATTGTCATGCCATAAATGTTTGATTTTGTATGATACCTATCTGTATTGGCTTTGCCAATTTATTAAATTGAATTCGGGTCCTAGTGAGATAGCTATCTTACTTGGACTAGTGTACACATTGTGACCGTGTGTCATCTTCGGGTTGGCCAGTCAAGGTATCGTGAGAGTGGCCACTCTCTCGATACCATAGGAACAGATATGGTAGATTACTAAAGAACTTAGCCGGCCGGCAAACTTTTAGATCACAAGAACTATTTTAGTAAGCATAGGCTCTTTTCAATAAAACTCCTATGTCTTACTGTTGAATGGCTTGACAATTATATATGTATGTTTTCGGCAATGTGCCCACTGAGTACCTTTGTACTCAGCCCTGCATATAATTCTAAATGTGCAGGTTGAACGAGATGGAATGGAGAGTCGACCCAAGCTTTTGTCATCATGAATCATATTAGTTTCTTGTATTAAGACTCTCGGTAATGTGTGTTCATACATGCATTCTGTAAGACTTCCGCTGTAAAATGTCGATAAATTCTTGTTGAGTATTTGAGTCGTGTAAGCGTTTCGAACACATGTACATCTTTCCCTTAAAGGCTCGACGCCAATTGATAAAATAAATACTTCCCACGCTTGTTCGGGTGGTTTCTTGCACTTTAATTACATTCCCCTTTCTATTCCCGCTTCTTTAATCCCATCCCTAGTCACGGGTTCCCGGCTTCACTATCCTTAGTGAAGTCCGGTCGTGACAGAGTGGTATCAGAGCACTTGGTTGCTCCGAAATCCGAGAGTCTTTTTCAGTCTTAGTCTAGTATTGATTCACTAGACTAGTCAAATCTAATCAGTTGACAAAAGCTCGGCACTCCATCACATCGCGTTCAACGGGAAAAATGGTAAGTTCTCTTATTTAATAAAACTTGAAGCTTTAAGATAGAAGAGAACATAGTTAAGGTCGGAATCTAGATCACAAGGCTTTTCTTGAGAACATAGCTCACACGAAATAGTTACTACTTGAGTTAACTTAGAATTTATGATTATCAAGAAACGAAAGTTTCTTTCGGCAAATGAAGATAAGAAGACGATGGCGTTGCTCAAGAGAAAGATGACTCCAAGCGATGCATGCATGAAGATTTAAGAGGAATGTCATTCGAGTTAATGACATGGGCTTAGCCTTTATTGAATTGTTTAAGAAAAGTAAACGACATAAGTTTACTATTGTACAAAATATACGATATGATAAACCATACATCGAAGATTATAATTAAAATTCTAGCATCATTTCGTAATAAGATTATACCCATTAGAACTTCTCGGAAGTTTTGATATTAATATCTTGGAGAAGTCATGAATAAAGAGATTCAAGTAAGCAGAGCTCTAGCCCATCAATAGTAGTGAATATAACCATGAGAACCTTTCATGAGTTAATGAAGTCATAAAGAAAAATAATGTCACTATCTTCTCATTAAATAGAGAATTATTCTTAACGAATATAGAAATTGAAATCATCAACAATGTCAGTTGACTAGCCAATAATGATTGAAATACATTTGCAAGATCAGTTTAAAGGACAACGTATGGAAATGCCCGACCACCAACAGTTATTACTAAAGACCAAACCATAGTGCCATATAATACAATTATATTTTCAGCCTATGGTCAAACTATTATAAGGATCAACATCTAAAATAAATTTAGAATTTAGGGTCGGTTAAGATTAAACCGTAGCCTAACGTCCTAGTGCATAGACTCAATAAAATATTAGTGCCACTTAAGAGAAACCTTATTATGATAAGGCCACCTCGATTAATTGTTAGGGCATTACCCAAAGGGGCTTTGAAGATTAGTTTATAAAAGTTGTACATGAGTACTTATACTAAGAAGAATTATAAACATAATGATATAAAGGAGAACCTATCATGCTAAGAATGCGTTGTATTCTGATATCATATGTGAGCCCCTTGAAGCCAAAAAAAGTAAAATTCCGTAAATTCGGAGTTCAAAAGAAATTGAGTCGGGTTAAGAGTTCGCCCAACTTTGTAAAACTTCTTTTCATTTCCTGGGGATTTTCTGAGTCACTAAAGTAAGGAAATTTCTTGTGACTAAGATTGTGCTTATGCGGGACTGATCACCCCACATGATGTCAATCTTGGTAGCGTCACCATCAGACAAGAAATTAGATGGGTATCGACAAAAATGGGTGCCTCCCCCTAACCCTTGTCATTCCATTTCTACCCTCTGATTATTCTTCCAAGCTTGTCAGATGTTTTATTGAAAACACGTTTTGGTTACTTGTAGTATGCCAAAACGAACCATCGTTCTCATATCTTTCATTTACATATCTTCTCATTCCACTTTGATCCAATTATTTTCGAAAGCAATAGGATTAACTAGTCCATTTGCAAGTCATAAGCATGACCTGTATGACACCATTAAGAGTACCCAAAGGTATAAAAAGGAGACTAGAGGAAAATAGATTGAGACTTCGAATAGGTGGAACGAGATTAAAGATTTGAAACATTGAGAGACAATATGACCCTTAGTATGTTATAAAGTAGACCAAGGGTTGATAAACAAGTAAAGATATCGATACAAGACCCAAGTAGGTAATGGTATGATAATAGATGGTTGATAGAGACCTTACGGAGACCAGGAAAGATTTCATAATTTTAAAGAAGATGCTAGATAGTAAGTCGAGTGAAGTACTAAAGTAAAGTTAAAAATTAGAAATGTAGGCACGGCAAGTGTCCCCAACAAATGCAATGATAAAGTTAGTAAAATTTCTGCGACCAAGCCTGAAAAGGATAATATAATAGTGATGATAATAAAGAATAAAATATAGATCCTTGAGTTTAATAAACTAAGGATTCCATTAAGTGAAGTTCAACGATAGCCCACGAGATAAATATTGGAAGTCCAATAAATATTGAAAAATGACTTAGACTACAAGCCATAAGGACATGAGCAAATGAAGTTTGAATAGATAGAATGACCCAGTCTTAATCGACATCATCCCTAATTTAAGGAGGATATGAGTCTAAAAAGGGTTCAGTCGAATCAAACTCAAACAAAGCTACTATCCCCAAGAAGTAATATCAGATTAGATAGTAAGGTCAGGGTTGTTTAACAGCACACATAATAATAATAATTATTATTACAATAAGATCTTTAGGTGATGATGTATTAAAGATAGATGAGAGAGAAAACAAGGAATATATACATTTATGTGAGAATACCTTCTTTGATAAAGTTTAGAGAAAAGAGATGGAGGGTTCACAATGAAAGGAGTATTGGCCGTAGTAATTTCGATCTTCGAAAGGAAATAAAAGCAATAACTGATAGTTCATGAGTTAAATATTAACCATATACAAAATCAGTAGCATTGGAATGTGACTCCAATTATGAACACTAAGTGTGTGATTAAAATAGAATTAAAAGTATATTGAGCCATTTGTAATGTTGTCTCGAAATAGGAAAATGGTGACATATTATGATAGAACAAGAAAAGAAGTAAATTAGAGGAAAAGTGTACTGTAAGCAAAATGAATTTTGAAGTGGGTATAAACCTTAAAGCATGGGGATAAATCAATATCCATATAATATAGCATCTAATACAATATGAGTCTATATAGTAACTAGTGGTATAGGTTGATGACCTATCCTGATTAAGATTTCTCCTACATCATGTGTTAGACACCTCGTAGGATTTTAGTGTCGAGCATACTGAAATATTCTTCCACTAGAAGTATGGTAAACTTTGAAGAACAAAATCTATGTTAGTTGTCCACAAGAGAGTAACTACATGTTACATTAAAATAAGAATACACGTCAACAACTATAGACATGAGGTAGGAGTAAGAAATCTTGATTACTATCGAGACATAGAAGTGAAAGGTAGCAAAATTTGCAATGCGAGTAGTTACCTTATGCTTAAGGAAGGTAACCTATGAGAAGCTTCTCCAGTCAAGAGACTTGACTATATGAGATAAGTAGCATTTGAGATATTGACCAAGGGTTATAATAATACCCTAAGCTAAAGGATTGATGAAAAATACGGGATAGACAATGCTATCTAGAAGGATATAAAGTACGGAGTAAGAGGATATGTACAATTTAAATTCACATAGTGGATGCGAAGATACATAACCAAGAATATAGTGTTATAGGCCGAATTATGGCTTTAATGAATGACAACAACTTTGATATAAGCAAAAACAAAATTTATAGGGGTTCAGACATATTTCGACACGTTAGTCCTTATCAAAGGACAGGATGTCAATGAGATAGAAAAATTCTGCTAAGGTCTCAAAAATGTTAAAAGTCAAACGAAAGTTATATCGAAGGAAGCCTTAGTAGAAATGATATATATACGATTAACATATCAAGAGATGTCCTAATTAAAACTGATAAAATTTGAGCAAGGAAAAGATAAATAAATAGACGAACTCAAATAATTTTCGGTGTAAGGAACATTATAGATCCTTAAAAGCCCTTTTGGATTATAAGAATTTAGGTTCCAACTACCTTGAGAAATTAAAGGAGTTTATAAAAAGAAGTATTCAAGTAAAAGATGTCATGAGTGTGAGTACATGAGATAGCAAGAAGAGACAGAAAGAACGACCATGAATTGGCTATCGAGAGGAGAATATTAAGTGACATAATTATTCCTACGTCAAGGAGAAGGTGACAATTATGCGTGGAAAAAAATGGAGTTAAAGGATGTAGCATTGCTATAGGAGTAATTTATCTTACCCCGTCATTAAGACATAGATTAAGCGTGTAAAACAACATGCCCAAAAGTTTCTAGATCACTTTAAAACAAAAGGTTATTCGTCAGACAAAAAGGCTAATAGCATATAGAAATTAATTGTCTTAACGTAAATAAACTAAAATCAACTTATGTACATGATATCTAAGATAAGCCATGATTAAGTTCCGACTAATGTGCTTTGCACAAGCTAGTGGAATCATGTACTCTAGTTGTAATAATGAGTAAAAGTTCTATATAAATCATGTGATCGACTAATGTAGTGACCGAAGCGATATGAAATAAGACAATTGAGCTAAAAAGGCCTAAATAAATCCTAGAATGATTTGAGAGAAAGAAACATATAATTATTCAGGAACAACACTTTACATTATATGTATAATGCTATAAGTTAAGAACGAAAGAAAATTTTGAGCCACTAGTGGGTCTCCACTCGAGAGTGAATCATTTAGAAAATGTCTTACCTTTAAGAGTTTTATAATTATACATTGGATATCAATGGTGAAGATACTATCGTCTCCTTACCGAAGATCGGTTGACTATTTGAGAACAATCGTAGCCAAACATATGAGACATTACAGCTAGAAACTCTAAATTAAGAAATGAGGGGGTTAAAGATAAGGCATTTATATTACGGTTCACAAATTAAGAATTAGTGAGAATGGGTAGCATAAAAGACTTACCTTGAACTTTAGGAGGATAGAAATCAACTCATGAAGGAAATTAAAATTTTAAAATAGAAAAGAAGGACCATAGAAATGATTCTACGACAAATACTAAAATAGTTAATGTAACGTTATGACACATATAGGTAAGGTATAGACCCTTACCGTACATAAAGAAAATAGAAATAAAAAAATGTTTGTACCTAAATGGTCCCCGGATGACTACCTCGTCTAACGAGTTAAAACGATGATAGAAATTGGTACAAACCTACCGTGGCTTAAAATAAGTGTCAAGAAAGAGTAATATGGGGTTAAAAGAAAAGGGTAGTATCCAAGGCCCCATAGACGGTATAGAAACGCCTAAAGGATTACTAAAATAATAAGATTGACCACGGAGATGGTAATCGAATTTTAGAACAAACAATAGTTATAAGTTAATGGCGCCGATCTAGATAAACGCTAGAAGTAAAGAAAGAAGAATGTCATGAGAATGCGACTAAACACATATGATATGACCCAGTATATGTTGCGTCAGGAAAACATATGGGAAATTATGAGGAAATACTAAGAAGCGTGGAGAAAGAGAAAAATTTCTTCGAGAATATCTTCATCAAACAGATACAAAAGATGTATAAATATTTATATTCATAGTAAGATAGGAGATTAGTTAGGAGCTATTTAAAAAAAAAATGGGATTTAGAAATCTCAGTGCTATACTTAGCACACCAGTTCTTACTGGTTAGTTGTGTAATTCTAATCATCCGGAATTAGGAAAGAGATGAGGAGATATGTGGGACTTGGAAGAAAGTCAAAAGGGACAACGAATGTAAGAATTCTCCAAGAGGTGGAGACAAGGACCTCCTATGCATGATAGTAGAAATAAAAGATTTATGTTCTCAAAGATTTAGCTATTGCTTCAGGTGTTAGTATAAGTCATGACCCAAAGAAATTATGAGTTAGAAAAGTTAATTTCTAAATGTTGTAGATGTATATCGTATACGTTGGGGCGATATAATAAATTTCAGATGCGAAAACTTGAAATGAACGAGATGTCGAATAGTCAGTGCTCGGCATAGATCTACGGCGGATCTAGATCCTTCAGCGAAAATACAAGATAACCGCGGTTAGGATATCTGTAACCTACTTTGACCCAGAGACATGAACGATATCTGAAGAAATGAACGTTCGAACGTTAAACTATGAAACTATATCCAGATAAATATGTACATAAGTTAATCCCATCGGTAAATGTCTTGTAAGGACACCACGAGCAAGAAAGAATGAAGTAAAAACTCGATAAGTACAAAAAAAAAAAAAAAAAAAAAAAAAAAAAAAAAAAAAAAGCCCAAAGTTATTTATGCAAGACAAGCAAATTTCGGGACGAAATTTAATTTAAGGAGGATATGATGTAACGACCCGCATTTTCATAACTCTACAATAGTAGTTTAATTCGTAAATCAAATAAATAGTTTGAAGATTAATGACTAAAAATTCTATTCTCGACGAAGTAGAATTTTCGTAAGAAAGACTTGTTTAATTAGTCGATTTTAATTAGAAGAATGACCCTTATAATTAGTCGATTAAAGAATGTGATTACTTACTTTAAGTAAGTAGAATTTCAATTAGAAATCAAATAGTAATTTGATTAATCATTTCTATAATAGTAATTATATTATTGATTTACTATAGTATCAATTTATTTTAAAATCGATCAAGAGTAAAGTTGTGGTACAACAAATTAATTTATATTATGGGCCAAGCCCATCGGTTCATGATCGAACCGTTAGATAAAAATCGAACCAAACATTCGATTAATGCATTAATGAATCAAAAACAGTAAATTGATTAATAAACCACATGTCAATAAGTAAAATATCTTGAATAATTAAATGATATTACACTAAAAACAACAAATAACAAATCAACATGAGCAGCCTGTTGCTGTTGCTTGTTGCTGTTGCGTAAAACAAAAAAAAAAAAAAAAAATAGAAGGGAAAGAAGAAAAAAAAAAAAAACAGAGAAGGGAGAGAAGGGACAGCAGGAGCAGCAAAGTAAATTCCTCCCCCCCAGCTTCATTCCTTCCCCTTGCACCATTTTTGAACCCCAAGAAAATATCAACTTGCCACCTGTAAACTGCAAAACAAAAACCTGCAAACTGCAAAGCAAAGATGATAGGATTAGATAAGGAAATCAGAACAAAGGAGACTCTATCTCTTACAACTAGCTAGATTTGCAGAGATCAAAAGAAGGATTTGCAGGGGGAAAACAGATTTTTTCTCCAACACTTACCCTCATGATGTTGCTACATTCAACAAAAGATAAGCCTATAAATACCTTACACCCCAACTCATTTCAATTCCCTTTTCCTTTCACTCACTACTCCACTAAACACACTAGAGTAGAGAAGCAGCAGCAGATCAAGAAGAAGAAGGAAGGAGTGTGGTGAGCTAGCAACAACAGCACTACTACACTAAGTAAGTAACTTAAAACCCCCAATTAAAATCAAGCATGATTTAAACTTCAACCCATGAACAATAATACAAAAATTCAGTTTTCATTCTTCGGACAAACATGTTAAAACTGAATATATACATACAAGTCCAATATTGAAAACAAAAGCATGAGATCAAGCATAATACGAAGCATAAACGGGTTCAACTTTAATGACCAAATTTTTAGATTAAAAACTCATAAAACCAATTAAACAGTTAATACTACTACAGCATGTGTGTTATTCTTTCCAACCAAAGTCCCGAAAGCTATAACAAGGAAATCAAAAGGCATAAATCACCACAAACTTTCATATCTCATAAACCAAAATCTGAAAATTCTAAACTATATGTATATGTTGCTCTCAAGAAAAACAGAGATTACACATTTTCATAAATCACATAAAGCAATTACTGCTGCCGCTAATTAATCCTATATGCAAGAAATCCTAAACTAAATAAATTAAAGGAAAGGGGGCAGTGAGCTTAGCTTAAGCTTCGGACAGACCACCTCCGGTCGGAACCCTCCGACTCCGATGACGAAGCTATCGTCGAGGGTAGTAGTCGAAACTACACAATAATAATCGAACAAATACAAATTAGATGGCATTGAAAATAAATTGGGCAGAATATATATAAGAAAAGGGGAAGGGGATTTTGGAGAAGAGGAAATCGGACCCTTACCTTCGGCCGGCAGCGAGGCTCCTTCCAGCAGCGTCAACGGCGAGCTCCAGACGGCGAGCCGAGGGCCGACGGCGAGAACAGCAGCGACGCCGCCTCTGTCCTTTCCTCCGGCGTGCACGTCGAGCAGGTACGGCCGAGCCACCGGCAAGGGAGAAGCCGGCGACGTCCGGCAGAGAGAGAGAGCATCCGTGAGAGAGAGAGAGAGAGTACGGGTTTCTGTCTGATTAATGAAAGAGATAGAGAAAGGGAGAAGAAGAGGAGGTTGCCGCCGACGAAGAGGACGCCGGTGCCGGCAGCCTCGACGCCGGAGACAGCGGCGTTCGGCAGAGAGAAATCCGAGAGAGAGGAAGGAGTTAGGGCTCAGTCGAGAGAGAGAGCAGAAATGAAGAGAGGATTAGGGTTTCCCTATTTATATGTGAACGAACCGGGTCGGGTTCTGGTCCGGGTCGGGTCTCGGGCTAAACCCGTGGGTCTGAACCGGGTTAGTGGATCTGGGCAGAGTCCAGTGATTTGGGCCGAGAATTTAATTTAACTTGGGCCGAGATATTAATTCATTCGGGCCGTTTCTAATGGATTAATCTACGGACTTTACTTGTCCGGAATTAATTCTATTAATCGAATGATCGATTAATTTTTGAGGGATTATATTCTCGTAAAATACTCACGAGATTAATTAGTTAATTAATTATAAGGACGGCCCGACTATTAAAATCGGATTCGCTTGAGATTAATTTTAAAAAAAAAATGATTAAGATTAATCAACTTATGAATTTAATTAATTAAGATTAATTAAGTATTAAGCTATGCTTAGCTTTTAAATATGTCCTGAAGATTTGCATAATTTTCGGGAATTAATTCGACAAATAAATGGTCTCGAATAATGGAAGAAACGATTCTGAACAATAAAAGATTATTCTTTTATGAAAAGATTTAAAGGATTCAAATCAATCTGTTAACCCTAACGGATTTATAAGATAGGAAAAATATACTAGACGATTATTTTTCCATAGGAAGTTTTATTATAAGAATGTAGATTCTTATTATACCTTTATGAATAGGCGTGACTCGACAAGGGTTTTGACGTTGTTCATCTATCAAGACTGGGCATATTCTACGCTTCAAGAGGTGGGCTTTCTTATACAAATAAAGCTATAGAATGTTTAGATTGAAAATAATATTTTTCAAATATTGTCATGCCATAAATGTTTGATTTTGTATGATACCTATCTGTATTGGCTTTGCCAATTTATTAAATCGAATTCGGGTCCTAGTGAGATAGCTATCTTACTTGGACTAGTGTACACATTGTGACCGTGTGTCATCTTCGGGTTGGCCGGTCAAGGTATCGTGAGAGTGGCCACTCTCTCGATACCATAGGAACAGATATGGTAGATTACTAAAGAACTTAGCCGGCCGGCAAACTTTTAGATCACAAGAACTATTTTAGTAAGCATAGGCTCTTTTCAATAAAACTCCTATGTCTTACTGTTGAATGGCTTGACAATTATATATGTATGTTTTCGGCAATGTGCCCACTGAGTACCTTTGTACTCAGCCCTGCATATAATTCTAAATGTGCAGGTTGAACGAGATGGAATGGAGAGTCGACCCAAGCTTTTGTCATCATGAATCATATTAGTTTCTTGTATTAAGACTCTCGGTAATGTGTGTCTTCATACATGCATTCTGTAAGACTTCCGCTGTAAAATGTCGATAAATTCTTGTTGAGTATTTGAGTCGTGTAAGCGTTTTGAACACATGTACATCTTTCCCTTAAAGGCTCGACCCCAATTGATATAATAAATACTTCCCACGCTTGTTCGGGTGGTTTCTTGCACTTTAATTACATTCCCCTTTCTATTCCCGCTTCTTTAATCCCATCCCTAGTCACGGGTTCCCGGCTTCACTATCCTTAGTAAAGTCCGGTCGTGACACAAATACTTTTCAAACCCTCCTAATTTTACTTGCAGCGTGGATATTATCTTTAAACTTATTAACTTATTTCGCTTCTGCTTTTTAAAACGTAACTTTGATGCATGTTAGGATTATCATGTTAGATAATTCAAAAATATTTAAAATCGAAAATGAAATATTATGGATCCAACTATAGTGCGGTCTGGACCTCCACGGTTGTTAAACTTTCTTAAATATTATGGATCCAACTGTAGTGCGGCCTGGTCCGCCACGGTTGTTACGCTTTCTTAATTATTATGGATCCGATGATGGCACGGTCTGGTCCGACCTCATCGTTATGGTTTATGTACTTGGTTAGTTGGTGAAAGGATTTTGGTATTCACTACGACTTCATGATCCTGGTATAGGGGAGATGCTGCCCGAATTTTCAGGTTAATTTTATGTAAAACTAATAAAAACAATTAATTTGAATTGTATTATTATTTCCCCCCTTTTACTTTTTCCTTAGTCGCATTCCGGTTTACTTATTACTTATTAAATGTTTGAAATTATTATTTTAGATATATGAAAAATCGGGATGTGACACACGTGAACTGTGACGGAGGATCGGGTACGAGAGAGAGAGAGAGAGAGAGAGAGAGAGAGAGAGAGAGAGAGAGAGAGAGAGAGGAAACCCTCGTTTTCGTCGCCGAAACCCTAGTCGTCGTCCAGACAAAGAGAGAGAGATCGGGATGGTGAAGGGAGGCGGCGGATGAGCTACAATAGCACTGAGCGCTGGTGACGTCGTCGTCTTCCTCGTGACGGCGGCGGAATGGAGGGTTTTCTTGCAGGGGAGAGAAGAAAAGAGAAGAGAGAGAAAGTGAGAGGCGGATTTGGGGGGGGGGGAGGAGAGGGAAGAAATTGTGTTGTGTTTTAGAGAGAGAGAGAACCGTCAGAAAAATGAGAGAAAAAGAAGAGAAAGGGAGAAATAATAGTGACATCACATTAAGGGTATTTTAGTCCCATTTCCTGAAAGTTGTGTAAAACTAGTAAATTGTTAAGTTATGTTCAAATTCATGTTTTTGTTAAGATACTTAGGTAATTGGCTATATTTCCTCTATTATAAATATGATAATTAATATTATAGATAGAAATTGTGTCTCGGCTGAGTCCGAGTTGATGATGTCCCTTGAGGCTCTCTAAAGATTATTATATTAAACTCTGCATGTGGATTAAGTTCCGGTATAATAACAATGTCGAGCGGATATTACTCTCAGTTAAGATATTAATTAATTAAAAGCTACCGGTAGTTAAATTAATTAATGGACATGCGATATTTTAACACGGGAAATAATTTAATTAAAAAAGAAGCCTGATATGTAATCATTTGGGAATTGGACGACAAGGCAATATTATTTCTTTAGTGGAATGAAATAATATTAACATTATTAAGTAAAGAATTTGGGCCCCCAGAGAATACTTGGATTATTAATTATATTAGGAGGCCCAGTCCAAATCCTCCTTAAGATCCCTAGAGTAGCCCATTAGAAGCAAGTCTGACCCAGTAAGGAAAACCATAAACCTAATCTACCTCTATATATATAGACGGTGAGATGAGATTTCATCACATGATATATGTGTGAATCATACGAGATTCGGAAATCGAGAGTGACGACTAGGGTTTTACTACGAGGAAAAGAAGAAGGCATTCCGTCCATTCAAAATTCTTCTTCGTGCTCGGGAATACTCTAGAAGTTCTTGGGGTTTACGAGAAGAGCTAGATCTCGTGTGCAGAGATCTAGTCCGTGGAATTCTTCACCAAAATCTCATATTCCGGCTGGATCTGCCCAACAAGGTATACAATTCTAGATCTACTTCCACCTTAGGATCTAGGAAATTGTATGTTTATAATTTTGTTTAATTAAATTAACATCCGAGAGATCCAAGGATCCAACAATTGGTATCAGAGCCAATTCGGCTTTGTTGATTTAATTAATTAAAATTATAATATTCGTATTATTTGTTTTTGGATGCAAATTTTGTGTTTTGCAGAGATCCAATTATCATGATTAATATGAATGTTTTCGATTTTAATTATGTATTAAAATCGGTCTATTTGTGGCCGCGTTTGTAAAACACGAAGGTTGATCTTGTTAGATTAGGTTTTATTTTACGTTTTATCGATGTAAATTCGATGTTAAATTGTTCCTATCTAAGTATCCGATCGAACGACGGTGGAGACGAGATGGAGGGGACGACGATCTCATCGAAAATCGAGGGAGATGGCGGCGGCGGCGCGAAGACGAGATTGGAACATATGGAACTATATTGTGAAGGAGTTTGACAAGAATGGAACATATGGAACTATATTGTGAAGGAGTTTACTATACGTGGAACATATGGAACTTATGAGAACTTATGTCGCATCTGCGCTCACTTTCATGAACTTATGTAAGTTCGTGCCTCAGACATCGTTTGGTAAGAATGGGTTCTTCAATATTGGGCTGGGTTTTTTCTTCCTCTGTTCCCTTCTGTACGTCAACATTTGAGACCTCCTCTACCTCCGTCTCTACCTCTGCCGCTGCCTCTGATCCTGTCTCCTCCTCTCGGTTCTCCTCAGATGATTCATGTACCTGCTCTGGGGTGAAAGAGTGTGATGGAGTAGCCACATTTCGGAATTTTTGTATTTCTTCGTGCTCCTCTTCTATTAGGGTAGTGCTGGTGGCGTGATCATCGATTGGTTCATCGACCTGGCACCAATATGGAATATCAAATTAGAATAGTAGGGACTAATAGCTAAAAAGTTCCAAAAGTACCAAATGTTCCAATATAGTTCCAGAAGTTAGCACAACAACTCCAAAAGTTCATAAAGTTCCAAAAGTACCAAAAGTTGGGATAAATTCAAGGGCGTTGTATTACCAATTTAAACCTTGATAAGAAACCCATCTGCTGACTCTATCATAGCATCTTTTCCTCCACCAATATCATCCTGCCATGAGTTTATTACTACCTCCGTCCCTTCTAAGACGTTACATTTCTTTTTATCAATTTCTAGAACGTTTTTCCACGCTTCTTGATGATGCGTTTTAAAATAGATTTTTGAAGAATTTTTTCTTTTACGGGATACTTGATAGTTGTATTATCCCGCAAAAGAAAAAATTCTTCAAAAATCTATTTTAAAACACTTCATCAAGAAGCGTGAAAAAACGTGCCAGAAATTGACAAAAAGAAATGTAACGTCTTAGAAGGGACGGAGGGAGTATAAAATAACAAATAAATTAATGAGTTTATTAAAGAATCAAATCAAGATATATAAACCCCACCTCTGCTTCTTCATCATCTGTATCACCACCGAGGTCAGTCTCATGCTCAGCCGGCATCTCAGGCTCATGCTCCTCCTTCATTTCTTCTTCATCTTCCTCAGTACCTGCTTGTTCTTCCTCATTGCTTTCTCCCTGCTCACTGGCTTCGTGCTCACTGGCTTCTTTACTTGCTTCTTTCTCACCGGCTCCATTCCCAGCCCTTTCTCCTCGTCCAGATCCACCTGATTCTCCATGCCCAGATCGGTTAAGGTTGAACATTTTTAGCTTATCATAAACCAACCCCGCCACATGTTTTGCAAATGTCCCCGATATCTTTTATTTCATCTCCTCTTTTGCTTTCTTCACTTGTCTAGCCACAATCTCCTCAACTGGACCCCTATTCCTCTTACCCATCGCAACGTTTTGGGCACCCCTCTCTTCGGCTTCGGCTTCGGCTTTAAACACCTCTTCTGTAGCAGCACTCCTCCTCTCAAATCCTGCAAAGGCTGAACGGTGTGGAAGTCAGCTCGTGCTCTTCCGGTCATATTGGAAGCTGAACGAAGTCCCCAAGGGCTCTAGAGTGGTAATGTACCTCTTTTTGAGCTCCTTATGGTCAGCCTCCAGCAATGTAAAAACCTTCAAATAAGAGTACAAAATAAATGTGAACTTACGAAACAGTTGGAACTACCGGAACAAAAAACTGTTACAATAGATACAACAGACTAACGCATCTAACCTCCTTGATCTGAATCTGTTCATACACATATGATATATCATAGCTGTACCGGAGGCCTCGAGGATGATAATTCTTCTCAAGCTTTCCCCATAATGATTTCCCCACTTCTGGAAAGACTTCATAAAACCAGGCCTAAAAATGAAGAAATTTCGAACATGATAATCAATATCCCATGAATCCTTACCTAAAATGAAATATGAAATTCTATGTTGTTAAAAGATACGTAACATAAATGCGAGAGTGTTGTCATTCAAATGATAACTTTTGGATAGAATGTTGTACTTCACAACCTTTAGTGCTTTTAGCATAATTTGGAAGGAGATGTTGCCTCGTGGGAACTTATCCCAAACTTTCTAGTTTTCAACCAGGACCCACAAAAAGTCAGGTATCCTGGAGCTTGACTCCAACCCCAACACGATGAAGGCAGCAATAAGAATTTGGGTTAACTTCATGCAATCTGCAAAATCGAGAAGCCTGAAGTTCGTGTCATCCCTATACGTGAACCAGGGGCAGATGCCGAAATAGGAGCGTTGTTGAATATCCTCGAGTAGAGCGAGTTCAGAGGGAGTACGTTCGGGCCAAAGGGATCGAAATCTTTGCAGTGTCCAAATCGTAGCCTTGTCACCAGGGCGAACTCCAACCTTGCTGTTGGGAATTGTTAAGGACCAATTTGTTAAGGGGGAACTGCATGGGACATTTTACCAATGAAGTAATTTGTTTTGATTTGATCCCAAAACCCCAAGTGTCCTGTTCCCAAGCGACCCACTTTGATATAGAAAATAGGTTAGAATTTTTCCAAGCCTATACTGTTAGGATGGCTTTGATTTGCTTAGATTTTTAGACTGCAGAAAATCCAAGTGAAGGCCACTCGTGTTTTCCAAGTGAAGTGAGCCGTGCCGAAGCTAGCAAAGCGAAGCGAGCGCTACAGTGGAATCAAAGCGAGTCCATCAAAGCAAAGCGAAGCGAGCGCTACAAAGAAAAGCCGAAGCGAGTCAACGATGGTCAACATTTATTAAAGCGGTCACTTCGGAACCTCATTTCCCAAGCGACTCACTACAAATTGACCCTGAAGCGACTCACTTCGAAGCGGCCACTACGACTTCAAAGCGAAGCGAGCCATCACCTACCAGAAAGCGACAGCACAACTCCCGCCCATATTTTGAACTCCAGTCAACAAAGAGATCGTCGCATTAATTACGAGATCTCCACGTGTCGAACACAGAGAGGAGCAGCGGAGTTGACTGCCAGGCCGACAGGGCGCCGTAACAGTACTGGGTCGCTCCAGTTACTGTTAAGTTTGTAACTTAGCCATTTTCGGCAAAGAGACAAACTGCGCACCTGCAAAAGCGTCTGCCTGCGCAAAGTACTGTCGAGAGGAGGAGGGACAAGGCCACCAACCAAGCAACGGATCTCGCCATCCCTCCGCCTATAAATAGTGAAGGATCACAACGTGAAGAAATAGAACACTACTTGAGCATTCGAGCGCATACAGCAAACAAACACTCCCAAGCCTTTGAGCAATCTTCGAGTCTTTGTTTCCAAGTGTTCTCCGAGTTTCTAGTTCATTGGAACTCGTCTTCACAACCTTCACACTTAGAGTCTAAGCCCACTTCAAATATCCAAGCTTAGAAGGAGAGCTCTAGCCTACTTTGCATCTACTGTAAAGAGCTCTTCATAGTGTGTTCGTCTACCAAAAACCCTAAACTCTGTCTGTTAGGTTTTTGAGTCGTCGTTAGGTTGTCTCGATCCAAGGCTCTACCTTCATCGATCGTAGATCATAGAGTTTAGATCCAAGCTTGCACCTACATCGTTTGTGTGAAGCTCGATCGAAACTAGGTTGTAAGGAGAGCCCGTAATCTCCCTGTCTGTGTTTGACTGAAGCGAGTGAAGCTTCCAGTCTTGTCTAGGTTTAGTGAACCCGCAATCACTACATCTGTCGTCGGATCCAGGCAAGTGAAGCCCGATCTTGACTAGGCTTTTGAAGAGCCCGAAATCTTCAAGTTCTTGAGTGAAGAGAACAGTTGCCGTCGTGCAACAAGTGGACGTAGGAGCTTTATCTCTGAACCACTATAAATCCCTGTGTCGTATCTCTCTAAACCCTAAACTCTTTACTTTGATTATTCATTGCACGCGCATCTAAACAAACGAACATGGATTCTTTAATTACTTAGGAAAGATTTTAGCTCACCGAATTTCCGCATACACGAGTAAAGACTCCCTCTTGATCAAGTCCTTACTTCGGTCAAGCAGGCAAGCTACGTACTGTTGATCTAGCTTCAGCTAGGTCTTAAGTGTCAAACGAGCTCTTTACTTGTCACTCTGAGTTAAAGGGAAAAAGTTTAAAAGCTTGAAATACGTATTCACCCCCCCCCCCCCTCTACGTATTTCCCCTATTAACAAACCGGGACCAACACTTGCAAAGCGAACAATTTTGTCCTTCACCTTGAAGAAGATCGTCGTCGGATCAGGGTATGGACTCGCAACCACTTCCCGAGATATCAGGTAGTGGATGCATTTGTTTGACTTTGTTAACACGTTCGGGTATCGCAAATAAACCCCGGACACCGTCTTCTTGAAGGTTGCTTTAGGATCGACGTGGTAATATCTGTCCAAGTGCATCTTTATAATTGCAAATAGATTTTTTTTCTCAACTAACAAAAGTTTGTAAGTCTCTCGTTGCATGTGCTCACTCGGGCACACCCAATTAGCCTACAAAACCCAACATTTAACAACATGATATACTTGGAACACTTGGAACTTTAGGAACTCTTGGAACACTACTTCACTAGACAACTACATTTTCTAACCAAAATCAACCACTATTATCACAAACAACAACAACAACAACAACAACAACAACAACTGATATTATCACTATTTCGCAAAGAAAACTAACATTGTAGCACAAACAAGAACAACATCACAAAATCGAGAAAAAATAAAGTAAAACCAACTGATAAAGTCGACAAATAAAACATCAACCACCACAAAAGTACCAACCTCGACCGAAATCGACATAAATTAAGCAAAATAAAGTCGATATTTCCTATTTCGAAACCTACAATAAAATCCACCACCCAAAACAACTTCTTCAACATACATGTTTGGGTTCGAGCTCGGTGAGTCCATTGAAGGTTTTGTTTCAAGTTCTGAATGATTGTACGACGACATATATGGCCACGACAACAATGACGTAGATGGAGAAAGGACACTGGCGGTGGCGGTGGCGGTGGCGGTGGCGAAAAAGATGGTAACGGGGACGGAGGAGAAAGGTTTGAGAGAGGGTTTGAGAGAGGGCGAGAGATTGAGAGAGGGTTTGATAATGGTAGATGAACAGTTCGTGGAGTAGCTAGTGTGGAGTTTTTGAGGGCACAACGTTTGATTTCAGGCAAAAAAGCCGAATTCGAAAATTAAAGACAATTTCGTCCGAAAAGCAAAAATTAGGTATAATTTATAGAAGTTATGTTGGTGGGTACAATTATTTTTACAAAGTCAAAATGAGTATCTCAAATTTCGCCCCAACTTTAAAACTAAAAAAAAAAAAAAAAAAAAAAATCAGAATCTACATTGAGTACACTTCAAAAAAATTAGTTTTATGTCATAAAATTGTATAAATAACAGTCCTCCCATTTATAACAGTCAAGAAAAAATGCAAGGAAAAAAAAAATAATTGACGAGGAAAGAGAAAATGACTCAAAAAAGTAGAAAGCTGATGGTCAAATTTAGACCTCTTTCAGTGAAGACGTCTGCGGCATCGACCTTGCCGTATCTTCTCAGAGTGCAAACAAACCGCTTTCTTTACTTTTTTGCTTTCGAAATTCAACAAATTAAATTTCAGATCTTTAATTTAGTTTAATTTTATAATTAATTAGTAGTAATTTATATATATTTGTGGTATTATAACATATTTCGGTCAATTCATATAAAAATCGTTACTTACGATTTTATTAAACATGATTAAAAAAAAATGATAAAAATAATTTTGTAAAATATCTAATCCCCTAAAATTGCAACTTACTCTCCCTGTTCCACTTATAAATTGATAAAAAAAAAAAAATTGGCACAAGAATTAAGAAGAGAGTGATAATAATAGATTAAAGAAGCGTGAACGAATTTTAATGAGTTAAAATTGCAATTTTAGGAAATACAATAACTCTTTACTAAAGGGATTGATAAAAACATAATTTATCCTTTTATAATTTTTTTTTGATCGGGCAAAGTTAGTTGTTAGATTAGATGTTAGTACCGCCAAGTTCCCAAACTCCTAGAAAATCTCCAAGTCCACCTTATCTCTCCACAATTCGCTCCCATAAGGGATCGAACCCAGGTCCACTCATTCAAGAGAGGAGCCCGGTGGCCAGGTGCGCTAAGTCACCTGGTTTCCTTTTATAAATGATGATAGATGAAGTATGTTTTCTAAAATGGAAAAAATTAACCCATCATTTTGAATGTGAAACCATTACTTTTCAATTTTAACATTTATGCTTAAAATTTAGGGTTAAAAAAAAAATAAGACTACTAAAATGGGACTAAGTGAATATTGAAATACATTCAAAATATTGAGTTGATTAAATTGTATTATTCTAAAACATGACTCATTATATATGTACATATATTTAATAAAATATAAAGCACGTTTATAAATTGATTTAATTAATTACATATATAATTTTCGTATATTAATATAGAAAGATGAAAATAAAATAAATAAAATTAAGAGATGTGTATATACACAAATTTACTGAATAAAAACAAATCATTAAATAAGTGAGGAAAAATAAAAGAAAACAAAAGAATGTAAAAAGACAAGAAAAGAAGAAACAGTGAACATTGGCAAAATTAAAAAAATTAAAAATCCACTAATTGGAATCCACGTGTACAGCGGATCTAAAGGTTTGCATTGCAAACGTTTTTTGCCTAATCGAAGCTCCCACCTTGCCGTATCCTCTCTGAGTGCAAACAAACCGGTTTCTTCTTTCTTCCACCAAAGACAAGAAATTGGATACAAAAATAAATGAATAATTACAAATACAGATATAAATAAATTACAAATGATAATTCAAACTCAACGCCTTTCAGGCAACATTCAAATACACTACATTAATTTTCCTATTTTCTCCAAATCAATGCGAAACCGCTGCAGATCTTTAAAGCACTGTTATTTCACTAATTTCAGTTTCGCCGTCGCTTTGTGAAACCATTTTTGAATCACGCTCTCTTTCATATTTTTTCGAGATTGTGTTATTCCCAATTCCTGGGAATACAGTTGTGTCAGCTGAAAATTGGCCATTTTTCTACAGAAATTGCATTGACATGCGCTGTCGTTGTTCGACATTGACGATCTTTGACTTTGAAGTTCCATTTTTGTTTTGGATTATTTTTCGTTGTGTTTTCCGTAGCTTTATTAGGTCAACGATAAAGTTGATTTTTGTTGAAATTTGGGGGTTTACTTGTTCAGTTCTTCCTTTCTTTGATATGTCTCTGTATTTCGACGTCAATTTGATTTTTTAGTGAATAGTAGTTGTTTTTTTTCCATTGGTACATTTTTATGGCAGTTAGGCTTAAGTTGGATTGTCCGTTGTTCTTGAGGAAAGTCACTTTCTCAGCTAGCGAGGCTGTTTTGAGGTCACACTAAAGCTTCCAATAGGGGGTTTTACGTGAAACTTGGCAACGAATGTTAAGCAAGCATGCCTAGCTTCACAGCTCCAACAAAGAAAATCACCACTCTTACTGTTAGTTCAACCTTGCACTTGTTTTTATTTCACAGTATTATTGTTTTGCTGATTTTCCGTTAAAATTTGATGTCATTTCCTTTTTCGCCTGTTTGCAATAGGTGGCTGTTAAATGTCGGCCGTTAACTGGCAGGGAACTTGGACGGGATATAGTAAGAGTGCATAATGACAAGGTTTAATTTTCCTGTAGAAGCATAGAAAAAGATTTGCTCTGAAATTTTCTAGATGAAAATACATTATCTTATGAATAATGCAGGAAGTTCTTGTTTTAGATCCCGACCTTTCAAAGGACTACCTAGATCGCATTCAAAACAGAACCAAGGAGCGGAGATACTCATTTGATTATGCATATGGCCCTAACTCTACCAATTTGGTAGGTATTGATTTCATTTTCTTATTTTTGGTTATATTCCTGTCTCCAAAGGCTATTTTAATTGGTAAATGAACTCTGTGCATCAAGAAGGTGAATCAAGATAAGATGCACGTTTTAACTGGGCAAATGGTGCTGGTCATGAGGATTATGAGGAAGTCTTTGGTAAATGTTGAATCTGATGATGTTTCTTCTTCAGGATGTGTATAAGAGAAGTATCTGTTGCACAATTGCTGGAGTAGTCCAGGGTATTAATGCAACTGTATTTGCCTATGGTTCCACTGGCAGGTATTCTGAGATTTTGCACGAAAATTTTGGGAATAACTAGTTACAGGAAATAAGTTTGATTAATTCTTATAATTTTTCGGACTTTGAAATCCAAAAGATTTTATCCAACCTGAAGTCTTATTGTTTTCCAAGTTATAGTCATTTTCTGCCAGCCAGGTTAAAATACCCAAAGTATCTTCAGTTTTGTCCAACTTGGTGTTTGCTGATGTATTCCAGCTCACATTCAAAACTTAACCATGCTAAAAACAACCTAAGTGGCCTCAGGAAGTAACTTCATCGCTTCATATCGTCATATATAGTTCAACTAGGAGCTGAACCATATATTAAGTTATCATCAGTGACAAAATTTCAATTGTTTCAAAACTTATCATCCTACTTTATTATCATATCCGATGCTATTGTTTCAAGCTAATTATGTATAATGTCCTGATTTACTGAATTTTATTTGTTTATTTTGTGTGGAACATTCTGTATCATCAAATATTCTCCTGCCATTTGGTCTTTTTATTAAAACTAGGCGCGAAAGATGACCAGAAGAAAACATACCATATAAGTCCTCTCAGCACATAACTTGTTTTAAATTTTAATATATTTCTATAATTTTAATTTACTTAGCAGAGATTTGCGTGTATCACTATTTACTACAGCCAGATCTTAGAAGGTTCATTCTTCGTCATCCAACTGATGACACATTAAATTCTGATTTGTTTGTGTTATTAAGATGATCATGAATCAATTTTGAAGAATTCTGCCACTACCTATTTTTCTGTGCTTTAACTCTCAGGTGCTCAGTGGTTGTCTTGGTTTTATCTATTACAGAACATTATTAGGTGTATCACTTTATGTTGATATGAGGTTTGATGTCAAAGATGTAGCTTTTTAGTCTACAAATTTAGGCCCAAATAAATAAACTGATTGTTCATCATATATGGTGTCATTGATTATTTCTTGAATTCTTCTCTCAGCGGAAAAACATATACCATGGTTGGAACTCAAGATGATCCAGGGCTTATGGTTCTTAGTTTAAATACAATTTTTGATCTGATGAAGAAAGACAGTAGCTCTGATGACTTTGAAGTTACTTGTTCATACCTTGAAGTCTACAATGAGGTTGGTCATTCATTTATTTTCTTCGAGAAGATAATGTTGATTTGAAGCTCTAAGAATATGATGGCTTTGAAATTACTAGTTCATATTGGTCATTTTTCTTTTAGAAAATAATTGCTGAATTTTAATACCTGAAACTCCATGAGTACGACTTGTTATCATGCAGGTAATATACGATCTTCTAGAAAAGTCATCAGGTCACTTGGAACTAAGGGAAGATCCAGAGCAAGGAATAATTGTTGCTGGGCTTAGAAGTATCAAGGTAATTCATTTTGTATCTTTTAGAAGAAACTGATTTGTATTATAAGAAGTTAGTATAAAATCATTCACATGCTTTGTTGGTATTTTAATGCTGATAATAAGAATTGAAATATGGTGGATACTTTGTATATGCTTGCTGGGTTACTTGCTTGAGAAACAATTCTAGTCTAAATGCATTGCTTTATACAACAGGTGAATTCAGCTGACAGAATTCTCGAACTTCTGAATTTGGGGAACAGTAGGCGAAAAACCGAAAGCACAGAGGTCAATGCAACTTCCTCACGGTGTGTGATTTATCTCAGTTATTTTGTTTCTCATAACCTCACTTTATTCTTTTTTATGAAATTGGATTTCTATCTAATGATGTAGATTGTCATGGTCGCATTAATTTACTTGTGGATTGTCCCATACAACTCAAAAAAGTCTATCTTTTACGCAGTCTATCTCTTTTGCACTCATTCACCCTTATGCCTCCTGTTTGCAGGCAGTCATATAAATTATGTCAATTAGTATACCTTAATGTTGATATGGTTTAAACACATTTTAAAAAGTATGCTGATGGCCAAGTGCAATGGCTCCATTTCTAATATTCAACATATATTGCACATAGCGACTAGCTCTATCAATATCCTTGGTAATGCTAAAGTTTCTTCACAAAGTTGAACATTAATTTTCTGTCTCAGATCCCACGCAGTTCTAGAGATAACTGTGTCCAGAAAACAACTAAAGAAATATCCAAACCAAGTTATCAGAGGAAAACTTGCACTCGTAGATCTTGCTGGAAGGTTTATACATCCTCTTTATTTTTCTACACACACTATAGTTCTTTCTTCACTTAGGTTGCGTTCTCTTTAATGCGAAAGAAAAGGAAAGAAAAGAGAAAATTACCTTATAAATGTCACCCCTTTTCTCACCTTTTCTCACCTTTTATGAATGAGGGGGGATTTTACTCCTTAAATTGGAGAAAATATTTACAACACCAAATTGGAGAGATAATATTTTCTCTCCATTGTAGTGCAAATGAAGGGGAAAAAATAGAAAAAGGTGAGAAAAGGTGAGAAAAAGGGCGGAATTTATAGGGTGATTTTCTCTTTTCTCTCATTTTCTTTCGCATCAAAGAGAACGCAGCCTAAAGTATAAAATGTTGCTTAGAAAAATTTATCATGCAGCGAACGAGCATCTGAAACAAATAGCGGGGGACAGAAACTGAGAGACGGTGCCAATATAAATCGATCCCTTCTGGCTTTGGCAAACTGCATTAATGCTTTGGGAAAACAACAGAAGAAGGGGTTGGCTTATGTGCCCTACCGGAATAGGTCCTCCCTCCCATCCTAACCCCTCTGTGTATAGCTATATTCTTGGGGTTTATTATTTCTGGTTTGTACTGCTGATAATGTATCTTATCTTAAATTTCTTTTCAGCAAATTGACTCGAATTCTTAAAGATGGTCTGAGTGGTAATTCTCAAACAATAATGATTGCCACCATCTCACCAGCTGACGATCAGTATCACCATACTGTCAATACTCTGAAGTATGCTGACCGAGCAAAGGAAATAAAGACACATATCCAGGTGAGGAAACATCAGTTTCAATATAAATTGATCCAAAGAATTTCTGTGCAAGATATTTATTTGTCTTCATAAAAAAAAAAAAAAAAAAAGACTTCTTATTATGTGTTTCTTGGATGGCCTAACGTATCCTCTCTAGGCTTCTACTTAAACTATGCTGAAAGGGATTTACTAAGGTCCTTGTATCTGAGATGTCAGGTTTGCTCCTACTAAAATAATTCCTGAAGATATTTTAGTTCGTAGAAATCTATTATTTAATCCTAAATTGCTCTTTCAATTTGGAAAGAATGTTTTTGAGTGTCCTGCTTATTGTACCATGATTCTCCCCTAATTTGGGACCAGTGCGGAAACTCCTGTAAAAATTGGAAATGACCTACGTATGGGGATGATTTGAACTGTTGATTTACTCTACGAATGGTAACAATATGATTGTCTAAATGCACTTACGTTCATCTTGCATATCTCTGGACACTTTAAACAACTCATCCATTCTTGTATTTTGAACTTGATGTTTGATTGAGATACTATTTGACTAGAAAACCTCCTCCGACATATAGCAAATTACTAGCTTGGATTCATTCAAGATATGGTTATTCTCTTTCTTTATATTGTCTCCTGTCTTCTTCTTTTTTTTTTTTTAAATTTCATCCTCATTTTCTCTGTCTTAGTTTCTTGAATGTATGATCTTCTATTTTTGTCTACATGGCTCAACTGTAGTCTCTTCTATAAAAAACATATTAATATAGCATATTATATGGTTCTCAGAAAAATGTAGGAACAATAAATGCGCATGTATCAGACTACCAGAAGATGATTGAAAATCTTCAGGTGACTATTCTTCTCTGAGTATTTTCTATCTTCCGGGACAGGTGTAGTGTAGTAATATCAAACAATTTATTTTGCAGAGTGAAGTCTGCCGGTTGAGGAATGAATTAGCTGAGAAAGAGTCCCAACTTCATGCCAAGTCTACTGAAAAAGCAGCAGATGATGAATTGTCAATGTTGAATGCATTGAGCCTAGAAACTAATGAAAATGTCCTGGAGAGGATAAACTTACAGAAAGCTCTTTATGAGCTTGAAGAAACTAATGTTCGTAATCGCAGGGAACTCCAACACCTTGATGATGCTATTGCAAAAAAACAGGTGGCATAATGGCTTCTTTACTAGATGTTTTGTGAACTGGAATACTTGTTAGTGTATACTTGTGAAAATCTAATCCCTCTCTACAAGAGTTAGCCTTTTGTGTTTCACCTGCTCTATTGTCCTCTCAAAGGAGCCATTTCTTATCAAATCTTGTTTTTGCATGTATAACTTATTTAAATGATTTTCATATCGATATCTAAGTTTATATGTAAAGCTACCTATGTACTACTTTTGCAGGTGATCGAGAGTGATGGGCCTGTTGTACAGGCGTTGCAAGCAAGGCGTCAAGTGATTCTTGATAACATTCGTGATAATGATGAGCTTGGTGTTAGTTATCAGAAGGTTGTGCTTCTGATAGTTGCATGCCTCGTGGTTTTGTTCTCTTTTAACATAAATTGATGTCATTCTCGTGCTTCTGTTGGGCAGGAAATTGAAGCAAATGAAAAGCGCAGGTGTCAACTACAGGAACTGATTGATGAAGCCATTAAAAATAATGGCAATAAAACATATTTGGGCATTCTTAGTCAGTATAGACTGCTGGTAATCCATGCTATTAATTTGCTACAATATTTTTTATCCTTACAAGAATTTTATTTAAAATTTGAAGAAAACCAGAATCCTGGCTTTGTGACTAGTTGCATATTGCATGCCTGAATATGTACATTTCTAGAAATTTTCTCATTGAAGCATCTGAGCAACTTTGTGTTCTCAAATACATGGTGTTATGCCTTTTCTATTTCAGAAAGATTGCTCCCCTTTCTCTTGACTTTAGGAAGTATGTTTCATCGTGAAAGCAGACAAACCACATCACACTTCCACTCTCTAATATAAGTCCATCCCTTGAAATTCTATGCAGGGTATTAATAACACCGAACTTCAATTTCAAATGGCGCTAAGAGATCAAATCATTTACAACCAAAGAGAAGTGCAGAGAAAGTTCTGGGAGCTACTAGTGAGCTTGGGACTCGGTGTGAAACAAATACTTGAACTAGGAGCAATGCAAGGGATAACTATGGATGACATCGAAATGATAACTCCAGGACCTTCCAATACGACCCATTCCCTGAATTTGAAGTATGAAAAAGATACTCGGTTAGACCATTCTACATCCAACAATCAATCTGGTTCCATATCACCTGGATTCTTTCCTCAAATACAGGAACTTGGAGTGAGATCATCCCCAAAGGAAAGTCAAAAGCTTAATCCTGCAGTTTTCCGAGAGGAGCACCATCCTTCATACTATTACATTTCTCAAGGGTTGTCCCCTTCAATCAGTCAGCGTCAGTGCAACAATCAGCCAGGTTTTTGTTTTGGTGCGGGTGATCATCGATTCGGTAGTACTTTTGCACAGAGGAACCGCCATATGTCCCATTATGACAAGAATCGTGTTTCAAATTTGTCTTTGAATACCAACTTTAGGCAGCATCAGCTGCAACAGGTATTCAAATCCTTTTATAAGTTCTTAATCTCTGTGAAGTCCTGTTTTTGCCAAGGTTTTCATCTATTTTTAAATACTACAGGATGCATGGATGGTGGGAAATACGCAGCTGGTAAACATGAATTCATACATTGGAATTAACAGATCATGGGATCCATGTGAAGATGGGGTAACAAGATATCATGGAGAGAGAACTGACAATGTTCTTGGACATTTTATGATGGATCAAAGTGTGGACAGGGTTAATTCCCGACATGGATTTGCAAAATCTCCAGCTTGCCCACAGAAATCTGTTAAAAGCATACTTCCTCCTGACGTCACATCCAAGTTTAAGGGAGAGGAGCAGTTTAAGTGCAAGTTATCTAGATCCTAAGCCTCCTACTAATTGGAGTACATTTTTTTTTATTTTTTTCCCTCTATTGATTCGTTTTTTCCCCCACTCCTAGTATCCTCGCCCCCCAAAGTGTACGCATGGTTGGTGATCTCTAGAATAGTTGGCATTAAAGAGTCTAATGTAATCTCCTCAATTTTTTGTAGCTCGATTCGATTCATTCTATAGGAGAAAAGCTAGTCTGCATAGGCTTCCAGGGTTAGTACCTGCACATACAAATTTGTATAATAGATGGTTAGCAGCTAGAATTTTCAGAATTGTAAATATTAATGTTTTGGACTTATCCATCGATACAGCTTATGCCTTAGATTTTATATGTCAATGAATCTGTTATGAGGTGGAGAAGATAGAAAAAGCCTAGATGAATTGTAAAGTCGCGACTCTTATCCAATAATGTTCGTTCATCTATCCTAATCCAGGAGAAGTGATATGCTAGTCACCTTTGTGGGCACCTTCGTCATTTTTTTCATTTCGATATTATTTTGTTCAATTTTTTCAATTGTAATATATTCTAATACCTTATAAATTAATATTGAAATCACTAAATTTAAAAAGGATATAAATATTAATGCTCGATTTGTTCGTTTTTTCTTCTAAGTTCAAAAAATGAATAATAAAATAAATCGAGCTATGATAATTATACTTTTTGTTGATTTAATGATTTCAATATTAATTTATAAGGTAATATACAATTGAAAAAATCGAATAAAGTAATGTCGAACACGAAGGTGACTAGGATAAGTTGACTAGCATATCATTTCTCCCTAATCCAGGTTTAAATTAGGGGCAAACCCCAAAATAGCTCAAATCGATACGTAAAAGTTAAAGTGTTAATCCCCAAAATGGTCCAAATCAATAAAGATTAAAAGTAGTCTCTCATGAGTAAATGGTATAAATATAACCCTATTTTTTAATTTGGGACAATTATACACAATCAAGGACAAATTAATTTATTTAACTGAAAAATAAATTTAAAAAAAATGTGAAAAAAACAAACAAAACAAACCTCCCCCCCCCCCTTGATCAATGAAGAGGTGCCGTTTTTCCTCCGTCGGCGGCGCCTCCCCTCCTCTGTTGTTGCGCCCTCCGACCTCCCGTCGTTTATCCCCATCCCCCTCACCCTTTCTCTTTCTCTTAGCTTCTCCCTCTCCGACGAAGAGGCACCATTCCTCCTCCGTTTTTGGTGTTTCTTCTCCTCCGTTGTCGGCGCTGCTCCCTACTCCTTTGTTGCTCACCGCTCCGATCTCCTCTGCTTCTCCGACGAAGAGGCGCTCCTCCTCCTCCGTTGTCGCCCCTCCTCAAAAATAGGTCGAAAAAGGGCGAAAAGACGAAGTCGGAATGAAGGAGGACAGTTCGGAGAGTTGGACGGCCGTCCAAGTTGTTTTGGCCGTGCGCGTCCAAAGCTGGACGCACGTCCTGCGCGCAGAAGAAAGTTGTGCAGAACGAGGAATTGGACGCACGTCCAGAATCGGCGGCCAACTCATGTTTCTTTGTTTATTAGGTTTTTATACCTAGTACAAATACTACTACTTGTGGACGAATTTTACAACACTTTTACCTTCGTTTAGCATTTATTTTCCGCATCAAATACTTTAGTTTAGATTTCCTTTTGTTCGGATCCGGATCTTCGTTTCGTTTTAATTCAAGACTTCTTCTTTAATTCGTGTTCTTCATTCTTCATTTAATTTCGTAAGTTCTTTATTGCTTTCGTTTATTTGATTTATTGCTTTCCTTAGTTCTAGATTTAATTTCGTAATTGCTTCGTTTACTTTCGTTTGCTTTATTTCGTTCGTTCAATTTCAAGTTCTTAGTTTAGATTCGTTTTTCTTGGTTTTTCGATTCCTTCGTTTTTCAATTTCTTAGAGTTAGATTTATTTGCTTTAATTTCCAAATTTCCTTATTATTATGTCTAGATTCGTTTTCTTCGTTGCTTTCGTTATTGCTTTCTTTTCGATTCTTGCCTAGGTAGTTTAATTGCTTTCTTCTAGTTTAATTCTTTGGATAAATTAGTTTAGATTATTTCCTTGCTTTCTAGATTAGTTTATTTAATTGCTTTGATTTATTTTATTGCCTAGGATTTAAAATCAAAAACCCAAAAAAATTCTCTTTACTTGCTTTCTTAGATTTAGGCTAGATTAGGTTGTTTTTGCTACACGATTATTTGCCCTGTTAAGTTTTCCTTGAGATTCGACTCAGGGTTTTACTTGTTAGTGCTACGATAGATTTCGTTCTATTGCGAACACTTTTTGGTGAAACAAATTTTGGCGTAGTTGCCGGAGAAAACTTTAGGCTATTTAATTGTGTAGTATTTTATTTATTTTATTTTAGTTTGTTTTTATTCGATTTCTTGTTTCTTCCACTCGTTGCGTTTAATCCTTTTGTTGAGTGTTGTTTATGCATGGTCGCCGAAGTCTTCAAAGGAAATAGCACCACACATCGACAACATCAACCGGAGGAAAGTAATTCTCGCCGCGAAGGAGGAGGAGGAGATCGATTCCCAAGACTTTGATTTAGTCTTGTTGTATGCAGAGCCCGAAGCAATGGCAGCCAGAGTTATGGGCGATTTTGCTCGCCCTACATTCACACCCACCACTTCGGCGATTGTCTTGACGGAAGCGATCAGGAATCATGAGCTTAAATCTCACCACATGGCGTTGCTCCCATCCTACCACGGGCTGGCCAACGAGGATGCATTGACGTTCATTCGAGAGTATTGCACGGTGGTGCAATCTTTTCCACTCTCGGGACTCACGGAGGACAACTTGAAGATGAAGTGTTTCCCGTACACCCTCAAGGATCGAGCAAAGTCGTGGTATTTGTCGTCCCGGACAACTCTCTCGAAACATGGAATGCCATTTGTGAGAGATTCATGCTCAAGTACTACCCGAACCGCAAGACTCAAGAGGTGCGGTCGAAGATCATGAACTTTTCCCACGACAATGATGAGCCGTTTCACGAAGCATGGGAGAGGTTCCAAGAGCTACTTCAACAATGCCCTCACCATCAAATGGCACCGGAGTTGCTCTGGCAATATTTCTACGATGCACTAAATCAGACTTGTCAGTTCATGGTGGATAGTTCGGCCGGAGGCAACATAGTTGTCAAGACAGCTGATGAGATGAAGAAGATTTTTGAGACGCTCGCTTCGAGTTCTCAACAAAAATCAACTAGGCCGAGGAAAGTGGAGGCGAGTGCAATCTCGATGAGCCCCGATATGAAGAAGCAAATTGCCGACGTGTATAGGGATCTCGAGAACTTGAAGATGAAGCAGAGCGCACCGGCCCCGAAGGTTGAAGAGAGGAAGCCGGACCAATGTGAGATTTGTGGAGAGCTTGGACACATCAAGGAGGTGTGCCACAACATGGGGGAGTTCACATATGAAGGAGGAGTCGGGGTTTATGTTGCTCAAGGCTATCCGCCTCAAGTACCTCTACCTCAAGGATATCAAGGAGGATACAATGGACGCTACCAAAATCCGAGGCCAATTCAAGGGCAAGGTAATCCTCCCACCTATCCAAATAGGCGTCCTCCACCATATAATAACCCCTATCTTCCACAAAATCCATATTATTCTCAACCGCCACCACCATATTATCCACCTCCACAATATCCTCCCAATCCATATTATCCACCACCTCCATACTACCCACCTCAACCTACTCATACACCACCAACACACCCTAATTCTCGTCCTCAAGGGCCTCCTCAAAAACCTCCCGTCGATGAGAGCCTCTCTACATTCCTTCACGAAGCTAAATTGGCCCGAGAGGCTCAAGATGCTACTATTAAGAGGTTCGAGACGGCCATTGGCCAAATTTCTGGTTATATGCACTTGATGCAACAACCGGGGCGGATTCCGAGTCAAGGGATTCAACCACAACAAGCTCACGAGGTGCAAGCCCCATATCTTGCGGAGCGGAAGACAGGTGGACAATGGAGTTATGATGCCTCCGCAAGGGCATTCAAGTGATAGATGGAGCCCGAACGCCCGTTGGAGCAAGATGAAATTCCGGCAGAAGCAAGAGTTGGACGGGCGTCCAACTCGTCTGGACGGCCGTCCAATCCTGGACGTGCGTCCACGCCTTCAGCTGTTGTTGGATGTGCGCCCAACGAGGGCTTTCAACTTACGACAGAAGCCGAAGTTGGACGAGCGTCCAACTCATCTGGATGTGCGTCCAACCCCAACTTTCAGCGTCTTACAGAACCTGAAGTTGGACGTCCGTCCAACCTCGACGAGCCACGCACGGAGTCCGAGGAAGCCGAGAAGGAGGCCCAACCTCTTCACAAGACGTCCAATCCTTATTTTCCTCCCATTCCTTATCCGAGTCGTGTGAAGAACAAGAAGCGCGATCAACAATTCATGGATCTCTACAAGCTTCTTTCTAAGGTGGTCGTGAACTTGTCTCTTCTTGATGTGATTCGCAACGTGCCACCGTTCGTGAGATTCGTGAAGGAGTTGACATCAAGGAAGAAGCCGTTCGATGAGATGGAGACGATTGCGGTGTCGGAAGTGGTGACATCGATAATGCAACACCCTCTTCCACCTAAGCAACGAGATCCAGGTTCTTTCGTTATCACTATCTCTTTAGGTAATGGTAAGGAAGCATGTGGTATGCTAGAATCAGGTGCCAGTATTAATCTTATGCCTTATTCTATCTTTAAGCAATTAGAGTTAGGAGAGCTTAAACCCACTCGCATGAGCATTCAATTGGCGGATGGTCTATTAGGTACCCTAGAGGTATTATTGAGGATATTCTTGTTTGTGTGGGGGAGTTGATCGTTCCCGTTGATTTCGTTGTTCTAGAGATAGCTGAGGTACAAGAGAATGGTATTGAGCACACACTTTTCCTAGGTCGTCCTTTCATGGCTACTACTAATACTTTGATTGATGTGAAGAGTGGTGTGATTAAGATGTCTGTGTTGGGTGAGGATGTTTTGTTTTCTGTGCATAAAAGTGGACCTATGTCATCGGTCAATTTAATTGATAATTGTTCTTTCATCGATAAGGTTGATGCCTTAGCCGAGTGTTCTTTTGTGCAGGATTATGATACCGAGGATGTATGTTGGGGATCCGGAGATCAAATGGAGTGGGAGCAAATGGAGAGGGATATCGGAATCAAGCTTCCGTTTCCACCTCAGGATCCGGAACCCGGCTCGAAAATTCCGGAGCCGTTGGAGTTGAAAGAGCTCCCTTCGCATTTGAAATATGTATTTTTAGAGAGAGGAAACCAAAAACCCGTAATTATTTCTTCTTCTTTGTCTCTTGCAGAGGAAGGATCGTTGGTGGGCATACTCAAGGAGAACAAGCTCGCTTTTGGATGGAGCTTGGCGGATATTCGAGGAATTAGCCCGGCCACTTGCATGCATCGCATAAATCTCGAAGAAGGCGCTCACCCCAAACGAGATGGACAATGGAGGCTCAATCCAATGCTCATGGAGGTCGTACGCAAGGAAATCTACAAGCTATTGGCGGAGGGTATTATTTATGCCATCGCCGATAGTGAGTGGGTGAGCCCGGTGCACGTCGTTCCAAAGAAGGGAAGAATTACGGTGACAAAGAATGAGAAGGATGAGTTGGTCGCCTCCCGCCTGGTTACCGGTTGGAGGATGTGCATTGATTATAGGAAGCTTAATGCTTCCACCAAAAAGGACCACTTTCCTCTCCCTTTTATTGATCAAATGCTTGATAAATTAGCCGGGTAGGAATTTTATTGTTTTCTTGATGGATTGTCAGGTTATTACCAAATTGCGATAGCTCCTGAGGATCAAGCAAGGACGGCATTCACAAGTCCTTTTGGGACCTACGCTTATAGGAGGATGCCATTTGGTCTCTGCAATGCACCGGGTACGTTCCAACGATGTATGATGTCTATATTCTCGGAATTTATTGGTGATTTTGTAGAGATTTTTATGGATGATTTTTCTATTTTCGGATCATCTTTTCATGATTGCTTGCTGAAAATTGAAAGAGTTCTTAAGAGATGCATTGAGAGTGGTCTTACTTTGAGTTGGGAGAAAAGTCATTTTATGGTCACAAGTGGTATTGCTTTGGGTCATGTGGACTCGAGTAAGGGTATAGAGGTCGACAAAACGAAAGTGGAGGTGATTGAAAAATTGTCACCACCTAGTGATGTCAAAGGTATTAGTAGTTTCCTTGGTCATGCGGGCTTTTATAGACGATTTATTAAGGATTTCTCTAAAATTAGCCAACCTCTTTGCCGTCTTCTTGCTCAAGATGTCCCTTTCCACTTTGATGATTCTTGTATGCATGCTTTTCTCACTTTAAAAGAAAAACTCATCTCTGCGCCTGTTGTAGTTGGTCCTGATTGGTCATTGCCTTTTGAAATCATGTGTGATGCTTCTAATAATGCCGTAGGGGCTGTTTTGAGTCAAAGAGTCGATAAGATGCTTCGTGTGATTTACTATGCTAGTTTAACTCTTAATCCTGCTCAAGTGAATTACACCACTACCGAACAAGAGATGTTTGTTGTTGTTTTTGCCTCAGATAAATTTAGATCATACATCATAGGGTCTAAGGTGATTATTTATAGCGATCATGGTGCATTAAAACATCTTTTGACTAAAGCCCAAGCAAAACCTAGGTTGATTAGATGGGTCTTATTGTTACAAGAGTTCGATATAGAGATTCGTGATAGGAAAGGTAGTGATAATCTTGTGGCCGATCATCTCTCTCGTCTCGATTCGCCTCCTCCTTATGCTTCTCTTGATGATATATGCGATTCTTTTCCTTTTGAAAATGTGAATGAAGTGGATGTTGCTCCTTGGTTTGCCGATATTGCTAATTACTTGGCCGATAAGGACACTAAACCCGTCCTTAACGCCCAAGAAGAGAAAAGGTTTCTTCGTTTGTGTAGGCAATACTATTGGGAGGACCCCCACTTATTCAAGTTTGGGAAGGACGAGGTGATTCGAAGGTGCGTTCCCGACCACGAGCAAGCCGAGGTGTTGCGACATTGTCACGAGGAACCGAGTGGAGGCCATTTTGGTGGGCAAAAGACTGCACATAAGGTACTTCAAAGTGGGTTATATTGGCCCACTCTTTTTAAGGATGCCCAAGCCTTTTACCTTTCTTGTGATCGTTGTCAACGCGTCGGCTCGATTAGTCGACGCAATGAGATGCCTTTAAATCCTATCTTGGTGGTCGAGGTATTTGATGTATGGGGAATTGATTTTATGGGCCATTTTCCCAAGTCTCAGGGATTTGAATATATTTTACTTGCCATCGATTACGTGTCTAAGTGGGTTGAAGCTATCCCCACGAAGACTTGTGACTCTCACGTTGTCTAGAACTTTGTGCAGGAAAATATTTTGTGTAGGTTTGGTTTCCCTCGTGTGATCATTAGTGATGGGGGAAAGCACTTTTGCAACAAATTGTTCGCGAAGCTCATGAAGAAGAACGCCATCACTCACAAGGTGGCGACTCCCTATCATCCACAAACTTCGGGGCAAGCGGAGACGAGCAATCGGCAAATCAAAGGGATCCTTGAGAAGACGGTGAAGCCATCAAGGAAGGATTGGGCCGACAAATTGAACGATGCTCTTTGGGCATATCGTACGGCTTACAAAGGCATGCTTGGGATGAGTCCCTATAGGCTCGTCTATGGTAAGTCGTGCCACTTGCCTGTTAAGATTGAGTTCAAGGCATTTTGGGCCCTCAAGCGCATCAATTTCAACCTCGACGACGCACACAATCGAAGGATCTTGCAAATGGAGGAGCTCGACGAGCTAAGGAACGAAGCCTGTGACAACGCCAAGATCTACAAGGACAAGGTGAAGCGTCTACATGATAGACGCATAGCCTACAAGGAGTTCAAACCCGGAATGAAGGTACTTCTCTTTCACTCTCATCTTTGTTTATTTCCGGGTAAGCTAAAGTCTAAGTGGGGAGGTCCATACACGTTGGTGCAAGTTTTCCCTCATGGTGCGGTGGAGATCAAGAACGAGGACTCAGGATACATCTTCTCGATCAACGGGCAACGATTGAAGCCTTACATCGAAGGGACGACATTGCCTCAAACGGCGGAGACGATTCTCATCTCCGACCCCCCACTTTCATCTTTAGTATTTGGTACGTCAAGCTAATGACGATAAACAAGCGCTTGGTGGGAGGCAACCCACGTAAAAAAAAAAAAAAAAAAAAAAAAAAAAAAAAAAAAAAAAAAAAAAAAGGAGTAGTTTTCGGTTGTTTTTCTTTTTGATTTTCGTGTAGGGAGTAGTTTACAAGGATTGGTATGGAAAGAGCTCGAGACGGGACGAAGATAACGAATTTTGGGCAGAATCGGGAGTTGGACGGACGGGCGTCCAACTTTTGCGCAATAAACACAGTACCAGGGGTTGGACGGGCGTCCAACTCTAACCTCTTCAGCTCAGTACCCGGAGTTGGACAGGCGTCCAACACGAGTTGGACGGCCGTCCAACCTTTGACGGGCCCTAATTCTTTTCCAATTCAATTTTCTCTTCTATACTTAACCTATTTCCTTCTTTCCTTCCTTCACTTTTCTTCTCACAGTTGCACCATAAAAACGCCGCTGCTCATCTCTTGTCAGCCGCTCTCCGCCGCCGTCAGCGGTTTTCCGCTGCCGTCAGCCGCCGCACGCCGCCGTTTAGCAGCCTTCCGCCGCCGTTCAGTAATTTTTCGCCGCCGTCCAGCAACTCCGCCGCAGCCGTCAGCAAATCGGCCGCCGCCGTTCAGCAGTTCCACGTTGCCGCGCCGTCGACAGCAAACCGCCGCCCAGATTTGAGTTGGACGGACGTCCAACAGCAGCTGGACGGGCGTCCAGATTTAAATCTGCCCCGGCACGCAATTTGTGCCCTGGCCTCCCTCATTCCGCTCCCGACTCCATTCTCCCACTTTCATTCACCAATGGCACGTGGAAGTCGTGGGAACCAGCCCAATCCGTTTAGCAATGCCCGAGTTCCTTTGGGCAATCGTCTCGAGGGTTACCGATCCACCGGTGCCACCCCGGAGCAACTAGGTGAGCAGCAAGGAGTCTCATTCCGTACTGAGAGGTGCGCTACTACTAACTATTATCTTCACTTTCGAGATTTGGATATTAGACCCCCTAGGCATTTTAGTGACGATTTTCTTCGTCGTTTGCCTATTTGGAACACGCTTAGGGGCTATCTTAATTGTCTAGCCTTGTTGCATTTGGTCACTCATCAGTGGGAGGGACATGATAGTTTGTGTTTGGAGATGTGTTGTAGTTTTCGCCTTGAGAAGAACGAGGAGGGTGAATTATGCATGTATAGTACGTTTAATGGTGTGCTTTGGGAGGTGACTGGAGCGGTGATGGGCTCTGTTTTCGGTTTTCATGTTGGTGATGATTTGTCTGAATTTGTGCCTTCTGATTTTAATGTTGCTAATGCTTGGTATGCTATATCTGGGGTTAGTAATTATAGGACTTCTGGGGTGCCTAGTGCATTTATTCGTGATGATGCTTTGCTTATTCTCCATCGTTTTCTATCTTGCATGATTAGTGGTAAGAAGGAGATTAGTAAAGTGAATGATATGGAGATTTATTTGCTAACTTGTGCTAGGAAACAATGTGAGGGTGTGTACGGCTCCATTTATATGGGCCCAACTTACTAATGTACAAAACAAGAGGTGAGCACACCCTACTTTGGGATATATTGCTACAGGTCTAGCTCGGCACTATGGAGTCGACACTACACAATGTGAAGGACTAACCCTGAGTCAAGAGACTCCGACCGAGCTTCTCAAGGCTCATTTTATGAGAGGCCCGACTGAGTTCGTCCCAATGCGAGAGAGACCCTCGGTGATATCCTATTTTGCTATTCTTCGACGAGGGCATGGGAACGACGAGGAGCAAGAGTATGAAGCCGGAGGAGATGATGAAGAAGAAGAGCACGGGGACCAAGGAGGCGATGAGGAAGAAGAGGAACAGCAAGACGAGGAGCAACAAGAGGTTCCGTCCGATGACGATCTACTAGTTCGTCACTATACACGACGAGATCGAGTCCGGGCCCGACAAGCTATAGAGGCCGAGGTTCCACCCTATTGGGCCGAGTTTAGGACAAACTTTACACAATTCCAACATAATGTGTTTAGTCGATTCGATTCTCTGTCTACTCAAATGACGGGTTAGGGAACCGGGTCTACAACATCGAGCGACACTTGACTCGATATACCGACTTTTCGGTTGGCTCTACCTCTTCTCAGCCGGATCCGAACGACTCTCGATTTTGGGCTCCCAATGATCCTGTTGGCAAGATCCATGATACCGAGGTCCATTCCATCCTTAGCCATGTTTTGAGTATTTGAGTCTTTTTGTGTCTTTTTCTTGTTTTGTGCACTTTTATGCTTTGGTATTTTGTTTTGGTGTTTGTTTTGTAGGTACTAACTTGGAATCTTTTCGGGATTTCGAGTTTGTTGGTCGTCATGCGATAAATTCTTCTTTCCTTCTCCTTTTTATTTTCTCGCAATGGGGACATTGCTTGATTTTAAGTGTGTGTGTGTGTGTGTGTGGGGGGGGGGGGGGTATGTATTTTTGGTTTGATCGAGTCTAGTATGTGATCGAGTCTTGTTTTATTCCCCACTTAGGAAGTTGCTTGTACTTGAAAAAGCATGTTCAACGTGATCTATTTGAGTTCGATTGACATGATGACGTGATATTGGAATTGTCGAACTTAGATTGTCGAAACTAGGATAACTTTGACGTGGACTTGCGATAGCATGATTGTTTGTGAATAGTCGTGGTGTTGGTCCCGGTTTGCTATAGGAAAAATACGTAGAGGGGGGGGGGGGGGGGGTGAATACGTATTTTGAAGTTTTTCAACTTCAATTCCTTAACTCAGAGTATAAAGTAAAGTGCTCTTTGAAAATACTAAGACCTAGCCGAGGGCTAGATCTAAAGCAATCACGAATCTCTTGACCTAAGCTTAGAGCTTGATCAAGAGTGAGACTTTACTCTTTGTGCGGAATTTGGTGAGCTATAATCTTTCCTAAGTATTTGAAATTTCCAAGTTAAGTTTGTTTATATGCACGTGCAATGGATAATCGAATAAATAAGAGTTTAGGGTTAGAGAGATACGACACGAAGATTTATAGTGGTTCGGAGATAACGCTCCTACGTCCACTTTGTTGCACGACGGCAACTGTTCTCTTCACTCAAGAACTTGAAGGTTACGGGTCCTTCAAAAACCTTGGTCGAGATCGGGCTTCACTTGCCTGGATCTGACAGACGCTGGGTGATTCCGGGTTCACACCAAAAACCTAACTAGACTAGAAGCTTCACTCACTTCAGTCAGACAGACAGGGAGATTACGGGCTCTCCTTACAGCCTAGCTTCGATCGAGCTTTACACAAACGATGTAAGTGTAAGCTTGGATCTCAACTCTACGATCGAGGCTTCTTCAATCGATGAAAGAAGGGCCTTAGATCTGAACAACCTAACGACAACACTCAAAACCTAACAGACAGAGTTTAGGGTTTTTGGTTGACGAAACACACTATGAAGAGCTCTTTACAGTAAGTGCAAAGATGGCTAGAGCTCTTCTTCTAAGCTTGGATATGGAATGGGCTTAGACTCTAAGTGTGAAGGTTGTGAAGACGAGTTCCGATGGACTGGAAACTCGGAGAACACTTGAAAACAAAGACTCGAAGATTGCTAGAAAGCTGGGAGTGTTTGTTTGCTGTATGCGCTCGAATGCTCAAGTAGTGTTCTACTTCTTCACGTTGTGATCCTTCACTATTTATAGGCGGAGGGTTGGCTGAGATCCGTTGCTTGGTTGGTGGCCTTGTCCCTCCTCCTCTCGACAGTACTTGCGCAGGCAGTAGCTTTTGCAGACGCGCAGTTTTGGCATTTTGCCAAAATTGGCTAACTTCCAAGTGTAACAGTAACTGGAGCGACCCAGTACTGTTGCGGCGCCTTTGTCGGCCTGGCAGTCAACTCCTCTGCTCCTCTCCGCTTTTGACACGTGGAGATCTCGTAATAAATGCGAAGATCTCCAGTTGACTGGAGTTCAAATTCGGAGCGGGAATTTGTGCTGTCGCTTTCTGGTAGGTAGTGGCTCGCTTCGCTTTGAAGTAGTAGCGTCCGCTTTAGTTGAGTCACTTCGCAGTCATTCTGTAGTGAGCCGCTTCGGGAGATAAAGTTCCCAACTGGCTGCTTTGGAAATTCCTGACTAGCTTTGACTTGCGTTGACTTTATACTGTAGCGCTCGCTTCGCTTCGCCTTGCTTTGGCAGACTCACTTTGAATCTACTGTAGCGATCGCTTCGCTACACTGTTCTTCGGCACGCTTCACTTCGATTTGCTTGACCCGCTTCGCTTTGGAAAACACACTCAAGCGAGTGGCCTTCACTTGAACTTTTGAAGCCTAATCTAAGCAAAAGAAAAGAGCCATCCTAACAGAGTAGGCTTAGAAAAATTCTAACCTATAGACTACACCAAAATGGGTCGCTTGGGAATAGGACGCTTGGGGTTTTGGGATCTAATCAAAACAAATGACTTTATTTATCAAATATCCCATGTAGTTCCCCCTTAACAATTTAGTCCTTAACAATTCCCAACAATTTCCCCCTTTTTGATGATGCCAAAACCCATACGACTTAGATAAAAATAAATCTAGTCTATCTAACCGTGAAGGGAACTCCAAGCGACTGCTTCCTTTGCAGTTTCGTTTGTAATTTTCTTTTAAGTTCATTCCCCTTTTTTTTTCGGTTAAAATTAATGAGTTTGTAGCAGAAAATATAAAGTCATTCACAAAGCGAGTAAATGACATAGAAGAGACAGAAATAAAAGTGGGATAAATGAACAAGGCAGTTCACAAACGATATGTTCAGAAGCTTGAAACTCAAGGGTTTCCTGCAGCTTCATCCTCCTTCTCCTTCTCTTCTTCAATAGCAGCAGTATCCACGTAAGCTGATAGCACTCTCGATTCCATAGAGTCTACTGTGTGGATACTAGGTCTTCTCCATGCACTCTCCAGCCTGAAGGCTTCAGTCACTTCCTCATCGATAATTCCTCTGTTAGGAACGTCCGTGCCTGGATGATAAGGCATGGCGAATTCCTTTAAAGCTGGTACCTTGACAACAATTGGCTTGGGCTCTGCTTGTTCAGCCATTGTAAAGATTTTGCGGCGCAATCTGTCGTCATAGGTGGCAAGGAAGTTGTTGAGTGCACTTATTCGAGAACACTCATTCTGCAGCGGCACTACCTCCCAGAAATAATAGGCTTTGATGAATAGGTCTTTGTAGTACAGCCACAGCTCGAGCAGATCTCTCGGAATGAAATCCTCGATTTCCCTTCCGTCCAGGTGCTCATCCCTCCGTTTGGCCAACTCCTCCTCTGACCTGCTTGACAGTTGAGCCATAGTCTTTTTGAATTTTGCTCCCGACTCGCTGTTCCACGATGGACGCTTCGCATTGAGTCGTTTGCGGATGTAATCTTGCTCCTCTTTGAGAGGATATCGACCAGACTCCACCATCTCCTTCGTAGTCACGTCACATGCATCAATTGTGGCTTGAGCTTCACATGCTTTGGACTCTTCTGGCATGAGAGGGATGAAGGCGCTGCGCACTAATGAGGACTGGATGAGTAACACTTCACTGAAGTGTTCCTCGATCCGTGCGTTGATCACTTGTAGTCGCCTTTCATTACTCCTCTCCTTCCTCTCGCCTTTGCTCCTTCCCTCTTCTCTTTCCTTCCTCTTTCTCTCCTCTCTTCCAGCTTTTGAAGCGACTGCTTGCTTGACCTTTTGGCGCTTGGCCTCGGGGTCATCTTGCTTAGAGTCTGGAGCAGCTCGCTTCAATGACTGCTTCGGTGGTGGGGGAGGTGGCATGTCCTTCTTGGCAGCACTTGGAGGGACGACTGCTGACGAAGAGAGTGCAGCAGTGGTCGTAGTGAGTGCGGCTGTCGAAGTTGGCGCGGCGTCTGAAGTGAGCAGCTTGGGAGTAGCGGCCACTTGGGAGCTAGATGAAGCACCTGCAGCAATAGAATCTTTTGTTAGTTTAAACACCTGCTCCAACTCCCACGCCAAGGCAGCATCCTTTTCCACCTGCACCCTCTTTTCCTCCTTCGTGATTACAGTGACTGGAGGATGTCGTGCAATAGAAGCACTCAGCACTTTTTCTTGAAGCGGCCTACTGGGCTCTTCAAGTAGTTTCAGTAACTCCTCCTCCGTGAGTTTTTCCTTCCCCTTCCTCGCTCCATCATCCACTCCCTCCTTATCTCCTCCATCACCACTTCCTCCTTCTAACATTAACTCCACATCGACTCTCCTTCCTCCTGAACCTCCAGCTTCACCTTGCTCTACTTGCCCTTCCCCCTTTTTGGCATCATCACTGCCAGGGGTTAGGATTATAGATTTTCCAGAGAGGGATTGATGTAGTGAATTGACTGTGTTGAGAACAGTCTGTAGCATCTGCTGGGTTTTGTCCATGGATGGCGCCACAATTTCAGCAGTCTTGATAGATATCTCTTCAAGTAGATATTCACACTGCCTCTCTCGCTCTACAACAGACGCCATCATGCTCTCTAAAGGCTCCACCTCTCTGAAGCGAGCCTCCAGCTCCGCTTCTATGGCTTTGGTGATCTTCTTGGTTTCTTCTTGAAGTGTGAGATCCAAGTGTTCCTTGGACGCTTCAAGTTCTGCCTTCATCACTGCAAGCCTCCTTTCCCTCCGATTGAGAGAGTTGTGAAATTCGGCATCTGCAGTGATTCTAACAGTGAGAATTTCTTTCAGCCTCTTGACTTTCTGTAGTAGAATGGATAATTCAGCGTTTTTCAAGTCAAGGGCCTGCGCGTTTCCCCTCAGGCTTTCGAGCTCTCTTTTGTCAACTGCACTCTCATCTTTGACTCCCTTCAACTCAGTTCGAAGTGAGTCAAGAGCCTTCTTGGAACTGAGTAGTTCGCTTCCCTTCAACACTAGTTCTCCCTCCCTATCCTCCAGCTTCACCTTCAGTCTCTTTACTTCTTTCTCCAGCTCCACTTTCTCCTTGCCAATAGTGATGAGCTTGGCATTAACTTCCCTCAAGCGGCTTCTTTCTGCCTCAAGCAAGCCCTTGAGTTCAGTGATGGTTTTAGTGTTATTATCCACTAGCTTCACCTGCGCCTCCAGCGCCTTCTCTTTCTCCACTAGAAGCCTCTCCTTCTCCTCCACCTTATCCGCCAATTCCTTCTTCTTCTTGTCAAAGTCTTCTCTAAGACCAATGACCTCCCCCGCCTTCCTCTCCAATTCATCGCTCTTCTTGGTAATCTCGCTTTGGAGACTAGCAATCTCAGCATCCTTCATCTCCATCTCCTCCTTATACTCCCGGATGAGCTTCCTCTCATGGGATGAGGGCACTCGCTTTGGAACTGTGGTGAGTGGATAAGATTCCTTCACCTTGGCATCCAGCTTCTCCCAGAAGCTGGTCCCTTCAAGGAAGGCATGGAAGCCATTTTCGCCGATAAAATTGAGCAGTTTGGCTTCCATCTGGATCAATTCCTCCTCGGTGAAGGCTTTGAGGAGCCTGAAGATTTTGTAGTATTCTGTTCCTCGGTACGTGATGTACGTCAGAAAGTCTACTACGTTGGTGTAGAAAATGTCGCTCCATTCAACACTCGCGGAGCGAAGATTGTAGCGAAGGTTGATTGTCTCCGCGGCTTGCTCTCTGTCTCGAACATAGCGTTCGAGAGCCCGCTTGTGATCGGTGAGAACAGGGGTTTTGAATTGAGGGATGATGGGAAGTTCTCCGACAGTTTGGGCGGTATCGGCTGTAGCTGCCGATGTCGAGATGGATTGGGTAGGTGATGAGGTTTCTGAAATCTGGATGGCTTCAGTGGGTGGTGGTTGGATAGTTTCGGTGGGTGGTGGTTGTATAGGCTGGGATTGAAGTGGGGTGAATGAAGTGTAGGCAGCAGCTTCATCTGTGCTGAGGAATGGAACAGTGGGAATGTGAAAAGAAGATGCTGACTCTTCTTCATGGGGAGAGATGGGGGTTATCTGTTTTAATGGTTGTTGGGTTGATGAGGATTGAGGTTCTGGAATTTGGGTAAAGTGGGTTTGGATTTGGAGTGGGGGTGATTTGGCTTTGATAGGTAAAGGCTGGGGTTGAGTCGCTTCGATGTCCTCAAGCGGCATCTCCACCGCCTCGCTTTCTTGGACAATCAAATCGACTAGCTTTGTCTTCTTGCCTCGCTTCGGCGCGGCTCGCTTCCCCGGTGAAGCGACCGGCTTCACTTGGCTCACTTCGGCTTGCCTTTCGGCAACCGGTCTCGCTACGGGCACTTCAATTTCCAGAAGTCCCAAATCCATCAATTGCTTGGACTTCCTCCATTTGTCGTAGTAAATGGATTGCTTGTTGTAGATTGTGACGTCATCTTCCGGCCATGCTTTGCCCAAAAACTTCTTTTCCAAGGCATAGGAAAGCCTTGAGAAGAACTTCAGTTTCCCCTTGCGGAGAATCTGATCGGCGCTCCCCTTTACGAACGCAAAGTCGGCAGCAGCTTCATGAATTTGATTGAGGAACCAGTTATGCCAATTGAAGCTGGTTCCGGTGAGGCTGTCGACGATGACTGCTGTGGCGATCAGCTTTGTCTCGGAGAGAGTATCCAAGGTTCCGATGTAGCATGCGACACTCTTCGAGAAGAGCTCGCAAATGTGGTTGAAGGGGGCCTTCAAACTCGAACGGATACTTGCCTCCTTGAAATTTGGATCGGCTTCGGCGGTTGCAAAACGACCGTACTGAACTCCGGCCGAGAGACCCAAATCCAGTAATGAGTCTCCTCCTTCTCTCGGCAAGTTGAACGTGCCGATCAGCTCATTCATGTCTACCTCCACTGGCCTCCTCGTCTGTGGATCGGTGAAAGATGATATGTTTTGCTCCTTCCTCAAATTTAGCAGGAGCTCTCCGACAGCTTTGGCCAGAATCTTTGAGGGGACCGCCGTCACAAACTTCCATAGGCCGGCCTTGGTCACGGCCCTACGGAGAAATCCATTCCTCTCGATGATGGCTGGATCGAGATGAGGCTCGACATTAATGTGTTTGTCGACCTCCGCGAGAAACTCCTCCATCGTCTCGGTATTCTTCTTCTTGCCCATGGTGATTTAGAAAGATCTTGAAGAGAATTTTTAACAATGAAGTAGAAAGGGTTGAGACTCGTGAGTTGCAGAGTAATTGCAGATCTAGCACGAGAATGGCAAATTTAGAGGGCTGTGAAAATTTCTGCAATTCTGCCTCGACCCATTTATATAGAATTAGGTTATGGCTGACGTGGCAGGGGTAGGACGGTAATAACACCGAAAATCCTGTAGGTAGGCGGCGGACGTGCGGTGATGGATCTGACGTGTCCGGCGTCATCACAGTAAAAGTGAACCGCCACTTGCTCGGCGTCGCCACGTGGCCTACTATGGTTGGCTTGTCGTATATGGCGTTGATCGAACGGCTACGGATTGAGGCCTGTTGAGATTCGACGGCTGGATCTTCTCCGCCTTTTCCCGCTTCAAATTCAAGCGTGTGAACACGCGCCCGTTATTTCCGTCGTTCCTGCACCTGCATTAAATGCACAGCAGAAAGTAACATTGCACTCGAGTGCAGACAGCTCATACTCGCTTCATGCCTGCTCGCTTCGAGTTGAGCCGCTACGCCTTGACTCGCTTGAGAGGCATTCGCTTGAGTGACTGTTCTGCACTCGCTTGCGATGGCTAGCTTTGAGTGACGAAGCACTCGCTTGGCCATCTGAAGCGACTGGAATAAGAAATTGAATTTCTTTGCTTAATTTAAAATGTTTATGACTTACATACTTCGAGGATAAACAAGAGTGTTTTCCTCTTTGTATTTGTGTCAGATTCATTTCATATTTTCCACGTAGTGAGTGAAGGTTTCTAGCACGCTTCGGCTCACTTAGTGTACTTAAAATTGAAACACTTACCAGTCAATCTCACTTCGTAGGAGATTGATACCACAAATTGAAGACTTCACTTGAATTAGATACCACATGTTGAATGCTACACGTTGAGTTAGATCTTCATGGCATTCATCTTCATGGCGTTCATCTTCCTCTACGAATTAGAGAGTCCTCCATCGAAGTGAATGAGGGAGAAAATGAGTAAAGTACACAAGCTTACTACAACCCGAAGGGAGCATCACGTAAGTGTACTTATTCACGACGAATGGGGGATGGGTACAAGTCCTTATCTCAGAGCAGAAATGGACAGGATGACAATGAGAATGCTCTGACAAGACAATCTCGTATTTTACGCAGAAGCATGTCACCAGCCCTGCAACCTTTTGTATAAAAAGGTAAACCTTCAAGCTTTCCTACATTCTAGAGAGTGAATCTGCAGTTGGTTCGCTTTGACCCAAGCTAGGGCAAATTGAAGCAATGCAGAATTCAAGATTGCAGCATTCTTGCTCGCTTTGGAAGTAGTTTTCTCCGAGAGAAGCATTAGTTCCCCCTTAACCATATACTTAACAATTCCAATAAGTTGGTAGGGAACTTCTTCCAATACTCCACCTTTCTCCACCTAACTTCATTTTCTTCAAGCGAGTGAGTTTTGAAGTGGCTCGCTTGAGTTGGTGAAGATACGAAGCGAGTGACGCTCAAGAGAACAAGCGAACACTCCTTCGTGCATCCTGGAACTAGCATTCTTCACCAGGGTCTAATAACCCTAATTCCATGCATAGCTGGTTGAAACGAGACTCAGCTAGAGGCTTGGTGAGAATATCTGCTCGCTGGAGATCGGTATGGATTTTCTCGAGCTTGATATCCTTCTTCTCGACATGATCACGAATGAAATGATGTCGAATTTCCACATGCTTGCATCTGGTGTGAAGCACTGGATTCTGCGAGATACATATGGCACTGTTGTTGTCGCAGAAGATCGGAATTTCATTCGCTTCAACTTTGTAGTCTTTCAACTGTTGACGAAGTCATAGGATTTGAGAACAGCAGCTTCCTGCGGCCATATATTCAGCTTCCGTTGTTGAAGTGGCTACGCTTGTTTGCTTCTTTGAGAACCATGATATTAGCTTGCTTCCCAAGAACTGACATGTGCCCGACGTTGATTTCCTGTCAACTCGGCAGCCTCCATAGTCAGCATCGGAATATCCAGTGAGCTCCAAATTGTCTTCTGCTGGATACCACAGCCCCATATTGACAGTGCCCTTCAAATATCGAAGTATCCTTTTGGCAGCTTCAAGATGGCTGTGTTTGGGATTACTTTGGAAGCGAGCGCAGACTCCGACTGCAAAGGCGATATCGGGCCTGCTTGCAGTGAGATAGAGTAGTGACCCAATTAGGGCACGATAGTCTGTAGGATCCACAGATTTTCCTCCTTCGTCTGGCTCCATCTTCCAGTTGGTATTCATAGGGATCTTCACGGCTTTAGCATGTTGAACACCAAACTTGGCAAGCATATCTCGAGTGTACTTGGCCTGGTTGATGAAAATTCCATTATCCTGCTGCTTCACTTGAAGACCTAGAAAGCAGCTCATCAAGCCAATCATCGACATCTCATACTTGGTCTTCATTAGCTCTCCAAACTTCTCGCTAAGCGACTGGTTTGGTGATCCAAATATGATGTCATCCACGTAGATCTGGACCCAAAGCATATCTTCTCCATGATTGATGGTGAAGAGAGTCCGATCTATCTTTCCCTTTTGGAATCCATTTTCCACTAGGAATTGAGATAATGTATCGTACCAAGCTCTGGGAGCTTGCTTCAACCCATACAGGGCTTTCTTCAAGCGATACACTTTATCTCCTTGCTCGAAACCCGGTGGCTGCTCCACATACACTTCTTCCTTCAATTCACCGTTGAGGAACGCGCTCTTCACATCCATTTGGTACACTTTGAATTTCTTGGCCGCTGCATAGGCTAGAAATAAACGGATCGCTTCAAGACGTGCCACTGGAGCGAAGGTCTCGTCAAAGTCGATTCCTTCCTCTTGGCAGTAGCCTTTGGCAACTAGTCGCGCCTTGTTCCTCACTACGTTGTGGTCCTCGTCCGTCTTGTTCTTGAACACCCACTTGGTGCCAATAACATGCTGAAACTTGGGACGATCCACGAGGTACCATACGTCGTTCCTGGTGAACTGATTCAGCTCTTCTTGCATGGCGATCACCCAGTTAGAATCGGCTAGGGCTTCCTCCACGCTTGATGGCTCAATGTTTGAGAGAAAGCAACTGAACATGGCACTTTCTCCAAACACTTGACTTCTGGTCACTACACCCTTGGATGGATCTCCAATGATTTGGCTAGGTGAGTGATCCTTGAGCCACGCACGCTTGGATCCGCCAGCTTCATCTTCATCTGCTTCCTTGTCGCTCGCTTCACCATCTGAAGCGACTGGATTGGTTGCTTGGCCAGTACTAGCTTCAGGAATCTTGGGGGCAGCTTCGACTTCTCCTTTGGGATCCTGCTCGCTTGAGTCCTTGATCTCATCATCTTCATCAAGCACGTCCCAAGTGAGTTGATTTGAGGGTTCCTTGCTTTGATCCTTTTCATTCGCTTGGGCCTGTTCCTGTGGAAGACTTAAAGAAGATTCATCAAATACGACATGGGGTGATTCTTCCACAATTAGGGTTTTACAGTTGAATACTCTGTAGGCTTTGCTAGATGTAGAGTATCCTAAGAATACTCCTTCATCTGCTTTGCTTTCAAAGGCTTTCAACTGTGACTTCCCATTGTTGTGAATGAAGACCCTACAACCAAAAATATGGAAATAAGATATGTTAGGAATTCTCCCTGTCCATATTTCATATGGAGTTTTGTCGTGCCGTTTGTTGAGAAGCGTCCGATTCTGTGTGTAGCACGCCGTGTTGGCAGCTTCAGCCCAATACTTCATCGGAAGCTTCGAGTCAGCAATCATGGTGCGAACGGCTTCTTTGATGATTCGATTCCTTCTTTCAGCAACTCCATTTTGCTGAGGAGTGCGTGCTGAAGACGTTTGATGTGCTATGCCATGCTCCGTGCAGTACGCTTCAATTGTAGAGTTCAGGAACTCTGTGCCTTTGTCGGAGCGAATGGTCACTATAGCTTGATTCTTTTCCACCGCCAATCGCTTGAGCAGTTGTGGCAGTTTGGTCAGTGTCTCCTTCTTGCTGAATAGAAATACAACCCAAGTGTAGCGAGAGAAATCGTCGACTACAACTAGAGTGTACTTCCTTCCATTTACACTAACTGGAGTAACTGGACCAAACAGATCCATGTGAAGCAGCTCGAGCACTCGCTTTGATGAGGCTTCTTCGAGACTGGCGAAGTGCTTCTTCGTCTGCTTCCCTCGTTGGCATGGTGAGCATGGATGGTCTTTGATGAAGACTTCATTCGGTATGCCTTGCACCAAACCTTTTCGAGCTAAGCGATTGATAGCTTTGAAATTGAGGTGGTTCAAGCGTCTGTGCCATAGCCATCCAATTTCTGTAGCACTTCTTGCAACTAAGCACGTCTCCACTTTGCAGCTATCCCATTGTGCTATATAGACGTTCCTTTGTCTTATTCCAGTGAGCACAATCTGGGACGTGAGTTTGCTCTTCACAATGCACTTGTTGGAGATGAACTCCACCCTGTACCCCTTATCACAGAACTGTGAAATGGATAACAGGTTGTGCTTGAGTCCTTCCACGTAGGAAACTTCTTCAATTGTGAGCTTTCCAACTTTCAGTGCGCCGTATCCTTTGGTGCTTCCTCGAGAGTTGTCACCAAATGTAACGTGTGGACCCTTCTTCTCTATGTAGTCGTGAAGTAGAGCTTTCATGCCGGTCATGTGTCTTGAACATCCACTGTCCAAGTACCATACTTGTTGACCCTCACTTGGCATGGGATCCACGGCGCTCACCTGCAATTAGACAGATTTTGGTACCCAAATCAGTTTGGGTCCTTGCAGGTTAGTTCCCTTAGGTACCCACACTTGCTTCACTCTCTTTTGAGATGAAGCTTGTGTCTTGGGCTTCTCGACCTTCGAAAACTTGGTGTACTGCCTAGAAGCAGCTTCACACGTGCAACAGTGTGTGCAAGAGGGGTAGCGGCTCGCTTTAGTCCTACCCATGCTCTTCCCACTTTGCTTATATCCTGAAGCGACTCGCTTCGGATTAGCTCTGGGTTTAGAGACTGACTTAGGGTTTTTAGTCTGTCGAAGCGGCTCGCTTGGTTTCCTCGAAGCGGTCCAACTAGGGTTTTGACCCCGACTCGCTTGAGTAACCTTGGAAGTTTAAAGCGGCCTCTTGGGTGCTTCAAGTTCTTCCCCCTCAATGTTAGTCCGGTTGGACCATCTCCAGTCCGGATAACGTGACACATAGACATTACTCCTCTTTTTAAGAGGTAGATCCTTTGTCTCTCGTGTCTTGGCTTGAGACTTAGAAGCTTCGACAGTTCTCCCTTTACCCTTGGATTGGTAAGACTTAGCATGTTGAGTGCTAGGGATTGTTGAACTTTGCTTGCCCTTAGGATCTGCCCTTAAAGATATAGACATCTTCATTGGCTTCCTTTTAGGGTTCTCAGCCACTTTGCCTTTATCCTTGTTAGTGGTCGCTTTGGATGCAGTGGGCAATTCCAAAGTGACTGATGGTGTAGTGTGTGATGCACCAACAAAGACAGTCGGCTTGGGAGGTCCACCCTCATATCCAAGGCCAGCTTTTCTACCAAAAGGCAGAAGCGAGCCCTCTAGTGCCTGCCTAGCATATGATGCTTTGTTCAAGTTGGCAACTAGAGTGGACTGGGTTTCATACCTTCCCACCAAGCTTTGATGTCTAGCGAAGAGATCCTCGAACTTACTAGTCATAGCTGTTAAATTAAGTTTGACTTCGTCAAGCTCACGGGTTAGCTTTCGGTTCTCCTTCTCGCTTTGAGACAGAGCTTGTTTTACCACTTCGTGGTCGCTTGACAATTTCTGGTGTTTGTCAAACAACTCATTCCATGTAGAGGATTGTTCTTCCTCATTGACAGTGTGTGCTAGTGTAATTGAAGTGATTGAAGGATAGAAGAATACCTCTCCTGTTTCTTCATCGGTGAGCGCCATAAATCCAAGATCCTCACCATCACTGGAATTTGGATCGGTGAATGCATCTGAGTCGCTTGGTGGATCTTCAGTTGTAGCGACCGGCACTTCACTCGCTACGAGCGCTCGCCTTGGGGCATCCCTCTTGGCCTTCAATTCTTCGCGCTCTTTGGCACTTAGCTTTGGGCAATCGGATTTGTAGTGGCCCATCTTGTGGCAGTGGTAACACTCCACTTCCATCATGTCGCGCGGGATCGGCTTGGTCGTCTCTTCTCTCTTTCCTTTTCCTTCTCGAGCATCAGTGCTCCTCCCTTTGTACTGCTTGTAGAATCTTTTGTACTTGCCCACTCGAGAGTTCATCTTGTTGAAGTTCTTGGATAAGAACGCAATGTGTTCTTCCAATTCTTCTCTCGTCATCTTGGCTAGCGACTGCTCGCTTGGCCCTTCGGCAGCTTTGAATGCTACTCCTTTTGACGTAGTGGGCGCTTCATCCTCGTCGTCGAGGCTCATTCGATTCAGATCAAACTCGTGAGCTTTGAGCTCGGAGAACAGCACTTCTGGCGTGAGCTTCGTTAGATCCTTGGTAGCTAGATATAGCTCCTTCATAGTCTGCCACTTCCTTGTGAGAGCACGGACTATTTTCAGATTTACTTCCTTGTCTGTGAGTTCCTTCCCAAGCGAGTTGAGAGTTGCAGTAATGTTGGTAACTCTCAGCTCGAAGGCGTCGATGGACTCTCCTGACTTCATCACCAAATTTTCAAACTCCCGCATCTGAACGGCGAGCTTGTTCTCCTTGATTTTGTCTGTGCCTTGAGAAATGAGGGCTAGGGTTTCCCACATTTCCTTTGCCGTTGCACATTTCCTTATTCGTGGTAGATAGGCGTCCGACTCGGTGCTCTGCATCGTGTGGCGTGCAATCTTGTCAAGGTTGGCAACTTTGAAATCATTTGGAGTATACTCGTCCTTATCCTTCTCCACGTACTGTTGTCGAACATGGGCTGGACGACCTTCAGCGGCTGGAACCTCCACAGATATGGCTTTCTTGATTTCGATTGGTCCGTCTTCAATGACTTCCCACATCCGGTCGTGGATTGAGCATAGGAAGCTCTCGACACGGAAACTCCATATCTCGTATCCTTCGATCGAGAATTGTGGAAGATTTGATGCACTGTATGTAGACATAGCAAACTATCAGCAGTAAATGCAATATGCGTGGGTGAGGTTTTGATGCACTTAGGAAAATAGGATCCGGTTCAGTGAGACAACGTGAAGCGAGTGGGGACTCGCTTCGGATATGCAAAGCAGAGGCTCGAAAGAACCGCTGCTCTGATACCACTTGTTGGTCCCGGTTTGCTATACGAAAAATACGTAGAGGGGGGGGGGGGGGGGGGGGGTGAATACGTATTTTGAAGTTTTTCAACTTCAATTCCTTAACTCAGAGTATAAAGTAAAGTGCTCTTTGAAAATACTAAGACCTAGCCGAGGGCTAGATCTAAAGCAATCACGAATCTCTTGACCTAAGCTTAGAGCTTGATCAAGAGTGAGACTTTACTCTTTGTGCGGAATTTGGTGAGCTATAATCTTTCCTAAGTATTTGAAATTTCCAAGTTAAGTTTGTTTATATGCACGTGCAATGGATAATCGAATAAATAAGAGTTTAGGGTTAGAGAGATACGACACGAAGATTTATAGTGGTTCGGAGATAACGCTCCTACGTCCACTTTGTTGCACGACGGCAACTGTTCTCTTCACTCAAGAACTTGAAGGTTACGGGTCCTTCAAAAACCTTGGTCGAGATCGGGCTTCACTTGCCTGGATCTGACAGACGCTGGGTGATTCCGGGTTCACACCAAAAACCTAACTAGACTAGAAGCTTCACTCACTTCAGTCAGACAGACAGGGAGATTACGGGCTCTCCTTACAGCCTAGCTTCGATCGAGCTTTACACAAACGATGTAAGTGTAAGCTTGGATCTCAACTCTACGATCGAGGCTTCTTCAATCGATGAAAGAAGGGCCTTAGATCTGAACAACCTAACGACAACACTCAAAACCTAACAGACAGAGTTTAGGGTTTTTGGTTGACGAAACACACTATGAAGAGCTCTTTACAGTAAGTGCAAAGATGGCTAGAGCTCTTCTTCTAAGCTTGGATATGGAATGGGCTTAGACTCTAAGTGTGAAGGTTGTGAAGACGAGTTCCGATGGACTGGAAACTCGGAGAACACTTGAAAACAAAGACTCGAAGATTGCTAGAAAGCTGGGAGTGTTTGTTTGCTGTATGCGCTCGAATGCTCAAGTAGTGTTCTACTTCTTCACGTTGTGATCCTTCACTATTTATAGGCGGAGGGTTGGCTGAGATCCGTTGCTTGGTTGGTGGCCTTGTCCCTCCTCCTCTCGACAGTACTTGCGCAGGCAGTAGCTTTTGCAGATGCGCAGTTTTGGCATTTTGCCAAAATTGGCTAACTTCCAAGTGTAACAGTAACTGGAGCGACCCAGTACTGTTGCGGCGCCTTTGTCGGCCTGGCAGTCAACTCCTCTGCTCCTCTCCGCTTTTGACACGTGGAGATCTCGTAATAAATGCGAAGATCTCCAGTTGACTGGAGTTCAAATTCGGAGCGGGAATTTGTGTTGTCGCTTTCTGGTAGGTAGTGGCTCGCTTCGCTTTGAAGTAGTAGCGTCCGCTTTAGTTGAGTCACTTCGCAGTCATTCTGTAGTGAGCCGCTTCGGGAGATAAAGTTCCCAACTGGCTGCTTTGGAAATTCCTGACTAGCTTTGACTTGCGTTGACTTTATACTGTAGCGCTCGCTTCGCTTCGCCTTGCTTTGGCAGACTCACTTTGAATCTACTGTAGCGATCGCTTCGCTACACTGTTCTTCGGCACGCTTCACTTCGATTTGCTTGACCCGCTTCGCTTTGGAAAACACACTCAAGCGAGTGGCCTTCACTTGAACTTTTGAAGCCTAATCTAAGCAAAAGAAAAGAGCCATCCTAACAGAGTAGGCTTAGAAAAATTCTAACCTATAGACTACACCAAAATGGGTCGCTTGGGAATAGGACGCTTGGGGTTTTGGGATCTAATCAAAACAAATGACTTTATTTATCAAATATCCCATGTAGTTCCCCCTTAACAATTTAGTCCTTAACAATTCCCAACACGTGGGGCACATTGTCTTGTTTCGTGATATGAGGTGAAATTTTTTTTATTCGGATTATGAGTGAATTGCATTAAATAGTTGACGTATATTTGATCTTAGCTCGCTTCCCTACTTGTATAAAAAATATTAAAAAAAAAAAAAAAGTTGTGCTTTGTTGTGAAAAGAGTTGATAGGATTATGCTCCTCTTACTTGTAACGTATGAAAATACTAGAGTAATGAGCATGGGAAACCACATGATAAGGCTTCGAGAGACCCTCGAATGATTAAATTTCATGAACTATGTCCTAGATGATACTTGTATATGTGTGAATAAAGTGTTCGTAGGTACTCTACTCCTCTTGACAATGAGTATGGGAAACCGCACTAGGATGCTTGATGAGACTCATCGATGATTAAACCTAGTGAATTATGTACCAAATTGTTCACGTTTGTAAAGAGAGAGAGAGAGAGAGGAGAGAGAGAGAGAGAGAGAGAGAGAGAGAGAGAGAGAGAGAGAGAGAGAGATGTTGTACTTGAGTTGAATAAAAAGGGGAGTAGGCTAAGGGATGAGTATGTTGACTATTTGATTGCTTGTGAGATGTGTGATATGTCGAAAATCGGATCCTCATATTTAAATCGAGTTAACGGGCCACATGATTGTTTGTATTTGATTGTGTATTTGCTTGTTTATATTAGAGTAGTCTTGGTTTTGATTTGATGAGTTTGACGATGCCTACTTCTTGTTGTTGAGTTGATTGAATTGGAATGGATTGTGTTGAATGTGTTTGCTTGAGGACAAGCAAAGTTCTAAGTGCGGGGGTTTTGTTTGGTGTTTAGATGTTAGGATTTTCGTTGTGTTTTCGTATTCGTTTTTGTAGTTTTTGTGTGTCTTTTCGTTTAAATATGGCTATGATTGGTATTTGTGGAGTTTTGGTGTTCGTAGGTGTTTATGGATGAAAAGGGAGCAAAAATGGGTCGAAAAGGGCGAAAAGACGAAGTCGGAATGAAGGAGGACAGTTCGGAGAGTTGGACGGCCGTCCAAGTTGTTTTGGCTGTGCGCGTCCAAAGCTGGACGCACGTCCAGCGCGCAGAAGAAAGTTGTGCAGAACGAGGAACTGGACGCACATCCAGATCAAGTTGGACGCACGTCCAGAATTGGCGGCCAACTTATGTTTCCTTGTTTAACTAGGTTTTCATACCTAGTATAAATACTACTCCTTGTGGACGAATTTTACAACACTTTTACCTTCGTTTAGCATTTATTTTCCGCATCAAATACTTTAGTTTAGATTTCTTTTTGTTCGGATCCGGATCTTCGTTTCGTTTTAATTCAAGACTTCTTCTTTAATTCGTGTTCTTCATTCTTCGTTTAATTTTGTAAGTTCTTTATTGCTTTCGTTTATTTGATTTATTGCTTTCCTTAGTTATAGATTTAATTTCGTAATTGCTTCGTTTACTTTCGTTTGCTTTATTTCGTTCGTTCGATTTCAAGTTCTTAGTTTAGATTCGTTTTTCTTGGTTTTTCAATTCCTTCGTTTTTCAATTTCTTAGAGTTAGATTTATTTGCTTTAATTTCCAGATTTCCTTATTATGTCTAGATCGTTTTCTTTGTTGCTTTCGTTATTGCTTTCTTTTTGATTCTTGCCTAGGTAGTTTAATTGCTTTCTTCTAGTTTAATTCTTTAGATTAATTAGTTTAGATTATTTCCTTGCTTTCTAGATTAGTTTATTTAATTGCTTTGATTTATTTTATTGCCTAGGATTTAAAATCAAAAACCCAAAAAAAATTCTCTTTACTTGCTTTCTTAGATTTAGGCTAGATTAGGTTGTTTTTGCTACACGATTATTTGCCCTGTTAAGTTTTCCTTGATATTCGACTTAGGGTTTTACTTGTTACTGCTACGATAGATTTTGTTCTATTGCGAACACTTTTTGGTGAAACAATCGGTGCCATCAAACGAGGGAAGATCCATACGGGAAATATTATAGACAGCAGCCGAGCCATCCGATGAGGGTTTGGTTCCCCCGATAGAAGAGGAATCCTCGGGTGATGATTTGCTTCCTCCAGTCATAGCAAACGAATCTGTGGCTTGTTGGATTGGAGAGAAACTGGCCATTCGATCAAGTTTTGCCATAATCACCTCAAACTTGGCGGCGTGCCCAGCTAGAGTGTTTTCCATCGTTCCTATCGATATCTCTATTGCATCGACGACTTTGCAAACCTCCGCAACAACTGTCTGCAAGTCCTTCACAATCTTCTCTACCTCATCGAGACACTTCTTTTTGGCCATGGATCTCGTCTCAATCATTTCGGAGTTTGGAATCCGGCAGGTCGGACCAATTTGATAGAGTTAAGATCGCGAAACAAAGAAGAAAACAACATTGAAATAAAATAAAAACACCTCAAAGAGGTTCACAGGAATACTCCTGCAGCCACAACCATTTAAAGCTGCAAAATCCTAATAATAATAATCCACGCTAACCCTAACTTATCAAGAAACTATTTAAGCTAATAATTACTTAAGGCCTAAGAAAACTAAACTCTATCCTTAAATAAAAAAGACTGGTCGTGAGTGGTCGTGGTCGTGTGATATAGTCGTAGTTGTGTGTGATATGGTCGTGTGTGTATTGTCTTTCTATAAAGATTTTATGATCAAGAACTGAGGTAAATATATACTCCCTTCGTCCCCTTATTGATGGCACAATTGACTTTTTGACTTTTCCGGCACGCGTTTCCACCGAGACGTAGTACGGGTTTTACGATATAATTTTGAAATATTATTTCTTTTACGGGATACTACGAGTGTCGTAGTATCCCGTAAAAGAAATAATATTTCAAAATTATATCGTAAAACCCGTACTACGTCTCGGTGGAAACGCGTGCCGGAAAAGTCAAAAAGTCAATTGTGCCATCAATAAGGGGACGAAGGGAGTAACAATTTGGTCGTGTGATTGCGATCATACTGGGTCGTTTTCATGTTTGGTCGTGATCGTGAATAAAGTGGTCGTGTGAACGTTGAACCTGTTAACAAGCTATAGAGATAAACTTGCCGGAATATGTCACAGGAAACTTGACTAAATAACTATGGGTTGAACGTCGTATCGTTCCCAAACCTCCGATGACACTTTATCCTCGTTTGCTACACCAATTCTAAATCAAAAATTCAGAAATTTAGAATTTTCCTTTGATTTTTTTCAAACAAAATCAATGAATGATGTAGATCAATACATTGTCAATACTTGCCGGAGTCGTCGCCGTCCCTTACCGTTGTCCTTTGCCGGCGCCGCCGGTGCAAGCTTGCCGGAGTAGTCTTCTTGTCAAAGACGCATGTTTTCTTTATTTCTTTCTGTTTTATGAGAACGTCTTTGTTCTCTTCTTTTACTTCTTTTTTTCCCATTAATTAAGTTATTGAGGGTGTAAGTGTCTCCAATTCAAAAAGAGGGCTATATTTATACCATTCAGTTATGGAGGGGGGGGGGGGGGGGGGGGGGGGGGGGGGGGGGATGAAAAGAAGAGAGAATACCCGTAAGTAGCCATTCTTATAGCTAGGAGTGGTTCGCTACGACATACCGTAAATTTTCAGCATACTGTATGTTGTACCGTTACTTGAGGTATAATTTCTTTCATACCATTGTCGTACTGTACCTTTCGGCATACCAATGTTCAGTATACCGAAAATTCGGTATGGAAAAAATGCATACCGTTATCATACCATATTTTCGGAGTACGGTACGGTATACCAAAAAAGATACAATTATCAAATATTATATTATTCCAAATGTTTTTATTTAATTTTTTTCCGGTACAATAAAGTCAATTAAAAATCCATAAACTAAAAAAATCCATAAGAAATTAATAGTATTACGATTATATAGTAGCTTTAACATTCTTAAATCAAACTCATCTAATTTAATAACATTCTTCATTCAAATTTAAGAGTTATTTTTTAAAATGCAATAGTGATTAATCAAGTAATATCAAAATATTAACTTATAGATAATCATTTATCTAATCATAGATCTCACTCTCGTGTTTATGTAGTGAATTATAATGACATACATACATACTTCATGAATCAACATTTATATATTTCACTAATATTTTTTCAATATATTTACTTTAAAAACTAAAAAATTCAGAAATTACGCTAGCATGCATTAAATCTTAATCAAGCTAATGTTGAAAAAATACTATTTGGAATACAAGTTATATAACATATTCTCTATTACTTACAATCAACTTATATTTTATTAACTTTCGGCTACTACGTGTTAACCTAATTACACTAATATAAGCTAGAAGTATGTTTTATCTTCTATATTGTAAACTTATTATAGTAATACATTTAAGAGTCGAGCATTTATCTTATATGAACTAGTATACAAATAAATTAATTGTATAATTTTGTAGGTTCTAAAATATAAAGAATATTATTTATAGAACTCTTAAATTATATGGTAAATATTGGTATATATTCGGTAAATTTGGTATATACCATAACAATGTATACCGAAAATTCGGTACATACCGTAAATTCGGAATATACCGAACATTCGGTATCTTTGGTATATACCGTACATACCGTTTATTCGGTAATATACCAAATGTTCGGCATATACAGTAAATTCGGTATACACCGCGGTACGACTACGACCATGATAGGGTGTATTTTTACCATATTATCTAAGTGTTATATAATCGTTTTCTTGTCTTATTTTGATAGTTTAGCTCAGGTTTAGTATTGTTTACTTTATTTCGAGCTAGATTATGCTTTTGGGTTGTTTTGAGTGTTTTTAGGGCTTTTGAGTTGAGAAAACCCAAGATGAGATGAGAGACGGCGAAATCAAGGAAGATGTTGAATCAATGATCCTGAGTTCCGACTTTTCACGATTTTATTGCATAGTTATCTGGAAGTAATGAATGCATAATGTCGAAGAGGAGTTCGATAGGAGCACGTAGGCGAAAACGGAGGTCAATTCGGAGTTCGGACGAGGAAGATATGGCCAAAACAAGAAACACGCGCTGGACCTCTCGACCCTCTCGACCGAGAGCCCTGTCGAGAGGGGGGTCGAGAGGATCTCCCGGGAATCCTCAAATTTCATTTTTTTTATTCTTTTAACCTAATCCTTGTACACTTAGGTAACCATTACGAATCCCTACCTTATAAATACTCCAAAACTCAACATTGTACCTAAGTTTTTCATAGATTAGCATAGAGAGAGTTCTCTCTTACCCTAGATTAGTTTTTATTCTTTTCTCTAAACTTTTATATTTTTACATTTATGTATGTAGACCATTGAAGATTGAAGATTTATTCAAGATTCAAGAGTTTTCTATCTCTTTCTCTTTTACTTATGCTTTTAATTATGTTTATTCTTCCTTCTACCTTTCTTTTAATTATGTCTAGCTAATTTTCCTAGATTGATTATAGGGTTTGTATGTTTAATTGAATCTACATGAATACTTTTTAGATTTATTTTAGTCTGCCAATCTAGATGTATGTTCCATGGTGCTTATTTTCATGCATAATTAATTGGCCATTAGTTTTGTATGCTTAGTTATGTTTTTATGCCTTAGCCGGATAATTTCATAATGGATCTCATGAATACATGGTATGATGATTTAATTGTCTTAGCCGAAGTTAGATTATCATAGGTCTTGCATATAGTTGATATAGGTGTCGTAGCTGAAACTTGTTGATTATATCTATCGATACTTGATCTGTTTTGCACTTGATTTAATTTCTATGAGACCGGGAGGAGATTATGATTTTATTGAGTGACGATCTATGCTGCCTTAGCCGGAGTGTTAGATTAATTTTGTGTATCGCATCTAGGTTGGATTAAATTGGTTAGATAGATTTATTGGTTATTTATGTATGTTTGATTAGATCTACTACCCTAGGATCAAAGATTTCTTTTATTTGTTAATTCTTTATTTTTCATTTATTATTTATTTTTCTTGTATTTGTTTATTTTATTTGATTTAATTTCTGTTTTAGATAGATAATCCACATTCTAAAGTTTTGCTTGCCTAGACATCGTTGAGAAGCTCTAGTAGAGGTAACTCCTATATTTTCGAATATCGGTCCCTGAGGAAACGATACTCGTACTTATCTTTACTACACTATTTTAGGGTGGTAAATAGGAGCGATCAAATTGGCATCGTTGCCGGGGACTGATAAGATCAAATAGGAATATTTCGAACGAGATTTGATTGGTGCCCTAGGAATTTTATTTTTCTGTTTTTAATTGATTGATCTAACATTTTCTTGGTCTTATCTTTTGCTTTGAAGGTATTAAAGAAGGATCGAGACGAAGTTGAGTTTGATCAATCACCACCATCCACCACGGGAGATCCACAACCGAAGCGAACTCTCAAAGATTGGTACTATCAAACATATCCTAAAGAATTCTCCTTAGAGCAGCAAACTATCTCTATGATGGAGAACTTTATATCCAAATCGGAGTCGACGATGTCTCTCGACGCTTTGAACTATCGAAACTATCTTCAACAATTCTCATTGGAATAGATTATTGAGATCTCTATAGCCAATGCGGAGGCTGCGAGGAATCAATCTTTGATCTTCGAAGCGCAATTAGAACAATTGGAGAAGGTCCAATTCGTGCCCCAATTCCATGCTATTGAGGTACAAGATGAGGAGTTCGAGGCCCCAAAAATCGAGAAAGTTGAAGATGAAAGCGCCTTGGAGTTGTAAAAGGGGGAGAAACATGATGAAGATTTGAGAAGCAGCCCTATCGACCTACCTCTCGATCGAGAGGCGGGTCGAGAGGCCCCTATATCAAAGATCCAGAATGTTCCTCTCGACACCCCTATCGATCGAGAGAGGGGTCGAGAGGTCCCTCTTGTTGGGAATTGTTAAGGATCTCATGTTAAGGGGGAACTCATATTGGGAGGTTTTTAAATTATAGTGTGTATTTTGATTGGATCCCAAAACCCCTTAGTATCCTATTCCCAAGCGACCCTAATTGTTGTAGAGATAGGTTAGAAAATCTTCTAAGCCTATATTGTTAGGATGGCTCCTTATTTTGCTTTAGTAGCTTAGGTTTTGGACTACAAGAATTTCAAGTGGAGACCACTCACTTGAGTGTATCTTTCAAGTGAAGCGAGTCCGCCCAGCCGAAGCGAAGCGTGCCGAAGAATAGCGGAGCGAAGCGAGCGGTACAGTAGATTCGAAGCGAGTCTGCCAAAGCGAAGCGAAGCGAGCGCTACAGCTACAAGACAAAGCGAGTCAACACGGGTCAACAATTACTAAAGCAGTTACTCGAAAATTTATTTTCCAAGTACTCTCTATAGTATGACCTTGAAGCGACTCACTTGAAGCGGACACTACAATTCTAAAGCGAAGCGAGTCCCTACCTAACAGAAAGCGACAGCACAATTCCCACTCCAATTTGAACGACGAGTTCAAACTCGAGTCAACTGAAGATCGCCGCATTAATTGCAAGATCTCCACGTGTCGAGTGGAGAGAGGAGCAACGGAGTTGACTGCCAGGCCGACAAAGGCGCCGCAACAGTCCTGGATCGCTCCAGTTACTGTTACACTTGGAACATAGCCATTTTCGGCAAAGTGCCAAAACTGCGCGTCTGAAAAGCATCCAGCCTGTGCAAGGACTGTCGAGAGGAGGAGGGGCAAAGCCACCTACCAACGAACGGCTCTTGTTCAAACCTCCGCCTATAAATAGTGAATGATGAAGACGAAGAGAAGTAGAACACTACTTGAGCATTCAGTGCCTACTGCAAACAAATACTCCCAGCTTATAGCATAATTTCGAGTTTTTGTTTCAAGTGTTCTCCTAGTTTCAATTCCATCGAAACTCGTCTTCGCAACCTTCACACTTAGAGTTCTAAGCCCATTCCATATCCAAGCTTAGAGAAGAGCTCTAGCCTTCTTTACACTTGCTGTAAAGAGCTCTTCATTAGTATGTTCGTCGTAAACCAAAAACCCTAACCCTAAACTCTGTCTGTTAGGTTTTTGTGTTCGTCGTTAGGTTGTTTCGATCCAAGGCTCTACTTTCCTCGATAGTAGAAGCCTCGATCATATAGTTTAGATCCAAGTTAGCACAGTCCTCGATTGTGTGAAGCTCGATCGAAACTAGGTCTTAGTGGAGAACCCATAATCTCCCTGTCGTCGGATTGAAGCGAGTGAAGCTTCAAGTCCAGTTTTAGGTTTTTTGCGGTGAACCCGTAATCACCCAGTCGTCGTCAGATCCAAGCAAGTGAAGCTCGATCTTGACATAGGTTTTTGAAGAACCCGTAATCTTCAAAGTTCTTGAGTGAAGAGAACTAGTTGCCGAGTGCAACAAGTGGACGTAGGTGTTTTATCACCGAACCACTCTAAATCGCTGTGTCGTATCTCTCACCCTAACTCTCTATTGATTTACTGTTTTGGTTTATCATTGCACAAGCATACTTAACAAACCTAAAACTGTGTTTTCAAATACTTAGGAAAGATTAGCTCACCGAATTTCCGCATCTTGAGTAAAGTCTCACTCTTGATCAAGCATTTGCTTAGGTCAAGAGACTAGCTTATACTGTAGATCCAGCCTTCGGCTAGGTCTTAGTTTCCAAGCGAGCACTTTACTTAAAACTCTGAGTTATTGGAAAAGAAGTTGAAAAACTTCAAAACACGTATTCAACCCCCCCCCCCCCCCCACGTGTTTTTTCTCTAACAAACCGGGACCAACACCTCTTTCGATCGAAACATGCGATTTCTTCTCCGACGGCTTTTCCCTTCAATACTTGTTCGATTCCACGCCTGAGGAAGAGTCCATACAACCAAGAGGAGTAGTTGATGTTGTTCATGTTCGAGTTTGAGGATTCGACATTCCGGCCGACATCATGATCGTGGAGATGGAGGTTCGTCAAGCAACCTTTGATCGTGGTGATCTCACAGTTCGAGTGCACAAAGAAGAGCTAAAGATTTTGGTCATAGGAGCAAAAAGAAGGAAACTCGAAGATGGGGGAGAAAAGAGATTTCATTATTATCCACCTTGAAAAGAGGTAACGTCGGGCTAAAGACGTAAAACGTAGCACTTGTTGGGAGGTAACCCAGCTCTATCTTTATTTCCAGTTTTCATTTTTTTTAGTTTTAGTTTTAGTTTTCGTTTTTGTTTTTCTTTGAATCTTATCTTTTATTAAGCTTTTTATCCAAGAACTTTTGAAGCTTGTGAATTGTAGGTTTTCTCGACGAGGTTTTGACTAAGAGGAGAAGATCGATAGTAAGCTAGCTTCAGTGAAAGGTACGCTCGTTAACTTATCCACTTCTTCTTCTTCTTCTTTAAACTTATTCCTTCATCATGATTGAGAAATAAGTTTGGGGGCGGGAGAAGTGTGGCTTCGTTAACTCGTTTGCATGCGTTCTTGGATATTAGTTTAATTTTTGATATTAGTAGTGTCTTGGGAGTTTAGACGATTGAGTCTAGCATGATTTATGAGTATATGAATTGGCCAATGATAGCATGATTTTCTTTGAATAATTGATTGATATTATGTTTGGAACCTTGGTGAAGACTATGCATGTGTGTGATGAAATTGGATTATGCTTTGATTTTGGGAAACGTTTTGTTTTAACCCATGAGGATTTGAGCCTTTGGTGCATATTTATGCCTATTTTTCTTTTGTGAGAGTATCATACATGTATTTTTACTTCTAGAACTTGCCTTTGTTCTCCATCGAGACTACGTATGTGTGTATGAATTTGGAATTGATTTTAGGCCATCTTTTGTTAGCCACATCTTTCCTAAACACTATCCTTTACATATATTCCTATGTTAGCCACTTTTGAGCCTTTATAGCCGTTTATTCTTAAACCGGATGAAAGGGGGTAAAGGAGGAATTATGGGTATCTTGGGAGTTGTTTTGTTTGGGATTATGATCGGGAGAGCTGTATTTTTAGTAAGCTCCTTTGAAAGAAAGGAATTTTAGATCCCTATAAGCTCTAAAAAAAAAAGAAAAAAAAGAAAAGAAAAGAGGGAATAAAGGACTTAGAAAAGCAGTTTGGAAAAGAAATAAATATATTGAGTCCTAGTTCGAAAGAAAGAAAAGAAAAATAAAAGCATAAAGAGATGGATAGAGTTTTTAGTATTTTGGGAGTTGAATAAAAGAAGGTTGAGAGGAGAAGAGGTTGATATTTGAGTTTGAGTTGATGCGTAGAAGATGGAGTTAAATCCATACTAGTTTGGAGTTGCTAAAAGGTTGGTACTTCGAAACGTCTAAGTCACTTAGCCTATATTTTCCCTACCCTAAACCAATGTGTCTACATTACAACCTTGAAAAAGAGCTAATTGATCTTAGTTCTTACATACAATTAAGTGGTGGAGATGTTGAGATAAAGGGCAAGCTTATGGCAAGTCTTTGCATTGTATTAATTATGAGTGAGTCTATACACTTTAATTATTTCATTTTGAGTTGAGAGTTCACCTATACACTTATATCTTCACATGTCTTGAGTGAGTTTCCCTTATTGAAACATGATTTGATTTTGTTGTACTTTCGTAGAGTCGAAACTTTGAGGTTGCTTATATAATTTTGATTGATGTTTCTTTGAAGATCTATGAGGCCCTTAGAGTTCATTATGCTTGTATGATGTGTTTGTCTTGATTTGTCTATTCTTTAGTTTAGGTTTAGTTTATTGTTCGGGACGAACAATGTTTAAGTTTGGGAGATTTTGATAGGGTGTATTTTTACCATATTATCTAAGTGTTATATAATCGTTTTCTTGTCTTATTTTGATAGTTTAGCTCAGGTTTAGTATTGTTTACATTATTTCGAGCTAGATTATGCTTTTGGGTTGTTTTAAGTGTTTTAGGGCTTTTGAGTCGAGAAAACCCAAGATGAGATGAGAGACGGCGAAATCAAGGAAGATGTTGAATCAATATGATCCCGAGTTCCGACTTTTCACGATTTTATTGCATAGTTATCTGGAAGTAATGAATGCATAATGTCGAAGATGAGTTCGATAGGAGTACGTAGGAGAAAACGGAGGTAAATTCGGAATTCGGACGAGGAAGATATGGCCAAAACAAGAAACACGCGCTGGACCTCTCGACCCTCTCGACCGAGAGCCCTGTCGAGAGGGGGTCAAGAGGATCTCCCGGGAATCCTCAAATTTCATATTTTTTATTCTTTTAACCTAATCGTTGTACACTTAGGTAACCATTACGAATCCCTACCTTATAAATACCCCAAAACTCATCATTGTACCTAAGTTTTTCATAGATTAGCATAGAGAGAGTTCTCTCTTACCCTAGATTAGTTTTTATTTTTTTTCTCTAAACTTTTATATTTTTACATTTATGTATGAAGACCATTGAAGATTGGAGATTTATTCAAGATTTAAGAGTTTTTCTAGCTCTTTCTCTTTTACTTATGCTTTTAATTTTGTTTATTCTTCCTTCTACCTTTCTTTTATTTATGTCTAGCTAATTTTCCTTAGATTGATTATAGGGTTTGTATGTTTAATTGAATCTACATGAATACTTTTTAGATTTATTTTAGCATGTCAATCTAGATGTATGTTCCATGGTGCTTATTTTCATGCATGATTAACGACAACCCACGACCATACACGACTACGACCAAATTCACACACGATCACGACCACGACCACTAACAATCCAATTGTTTTGAATTTTGCATATGACAATTAACCCCGTACACCTCTAAACCCTAAACATTAAAGCCTAACCCCTCTATGTCACACCCCGATTTTCCTAACTCTAAAAATAATCAATTTTAATTATGACCAATTAAATCGGGATGCAACGAAGGGTAAAATAAAAAGGAAGAATCATAATTCAATTTATTTTAATTAATTTTAATTAAAATTCATTTAGTTTAGCCCGGAAATTTGGGCAACATCTCCCCTTAAACCAGGATCAAGTCGTAGTAAATACCAAAGACTATACATCAGCTAACCAGGTACATAAACCATAACGATGAGGTCGGACCAGACCGCGCCATCATCGGATCCAAGATATTTAATAAAAATAACTACCGAGGCGGACCAGACCGCTCTACAGTAGGATCCAAAATACATATCGAAAGCATAACAACCGTGGCGGACCAGACCGCACTACAGTTGGGTCCAGAATATATAGTTACATCAAAGTTGCGTTTAAATAGCGGAAGCGAATAAATAAACATTCATTTATCAACCGTTATAGTTTTTATAAATTCGTTTAAGTTTTCGTTATATGAATTCATATTTTTAAAACGTCAAGTTTTAAACTAACAAATGAATAACGAAATAAACTTTAAACGAATATTAACTTTCTAAGTTAACTAAACCATAACTCCCAATTCAATTATTAAGTATGATAATTCGGTTATCTAAATAACAAAAAGGGAAATTGTTTAACGATCCAAAGCATACGTAAATTGTTTATAACCAAATAAAAGTTGAAGAAACGGGAAAGAGTCTAACGGTTTAAGTTTTATTATCCTCGTCTCTTGTTTATTCCTCCTTTCCTTTCTCTCTCTCTTCTCGCCCCGTCACTATGCCTCCGGCTCCCAATTTGCAAAGCAAAGAAAGTTTCACAGGGCTGAGTACAACTAGCACTCAGTGGGAATCATTGCCAATCAAAGGAAAACAAAAGCAGGGCTTTCAGGATTTTAAAAGAGAGAAGAGAAAGAATAAGTCTTGATCCCATATGACCAAACCATTTAGACGTCCATTTAGGTATTCCCGAGGTTACTCGTAATCGAATCCCGGTTAAACCACCTGTCGGATTATAAGAACATTTGCAGGGTGACATACATAAAGTGTATATAAACCCATCAGCTATGCTAGACGGCATAAATAAGTTATATGTAAGTCTATCGGCTAGGGATCGAGATTTCCGTGGTAAACCCCACTCCCGATCCCGGTGTACAGCAGTTGCTCGTTGGTGTGTTAGACCTAACGATGTCAACCCGATATCGTAAAAGATTAGAGCATTAAACCTGGGAAACCTGTGATTCACAATTTAATCCTGAAACAAAGCCTGCACTTGAAGAATATAGAGCTTACTAGCTCAAGAGTTATCAAGAAATAAGAATCCCCAAGGATTTTAACAAGTTCGAATAAATAGATCCCCACCTTTACCGGTTACTCGATTCTTTGGTTCGAATCTTAGTTCAGCTTCTTCGGAGATTCTTCCTACAAATATTTCCTGAAGTTAAGTTACGTTCGTAGTTTTATTCTTAGAACTTACATAACTTTCTTTTAAATATTAATATATTCCTTATAACTATATAAACTCTTATCAACCTTCTATAATTATTTTCTTATGTTTTCGTCGTTTGCATGGCTTAGACTTCAACACAAAAGTTGTTCAACTAATCATTAGGAATATTTTGGTGCAAAAATATTAGACATGCAAAAAGGGTAAGGGTCCTTCGAATCGAAATGAACACAGTTTCATTTTTAGAAAATTAACGGTGACTCCGATCGTTACCAAAATTTATAGGATGCTAGATAATTTCATTTCGAAGCCATATTAATATTTTCAAAACATTTGGACAGAGTCTCGACATGCAGGGAAACATTATCCATGAACAAGAAAGGTATACCAACAACAATTCATTTTCACAAGTTCGTTCCGATTAAGAGGTTAATTATTAGGTTACGAACAACTTTAATTCGGTAATATGGATGCAAAAAGGAACACCGGCAACCACCAAAGAAAGGGCGGCTGCACGGCGACGGAGAAGAAGAGAAGATGCAAATGATGAAGGCGATGCATGTCCTATCTCGGGAGTTCGTGGCGACGATCAGCCACTATCCCTAGAATCGAAATCTCCCTACGAGTTCATAGAAACGAACGACATACCTTTCCGATGATCGGGGAGAAAGATACGCACGAAGGATGATCGGGGCTGTTCTTGGTTGCCTCGGCTTGAAGAAGAAGATGATGACGGAAGATGAAGCTGAAGAAGATGAAGGCAGCGGCTGCTGCAGCTGATTCGGAGAAGATGGTGGCAACGACGGTGGCGGATGATCGGGAGAGATGAAGCTGCTGCTCCTTGCGGCTTCTCGGAGAGGAAGGACGAAGGTGATGGTGAAGGTGATGATCGGTGGAGGTGGTGGAGATGGAAAGGGGCTGATTGATGGAGATGATGATGATGATCGGAAGTGATGGAGGGGCTGGAGGTGGTTGTGATCGGCGATGGAGGGGCTGCCGACGGGAGGTGAGGGAGAGAGGGTCGGTTAGAGAGAGAGAGATGAGTTGGTGGATTGGTTTCCTTATGATGAAGGAAATGGGTTGGATATGATCAAGTGAGGCGGTGGTGGCCTCTATTTATAGGGGCCATCCCGTCTCCGATCGAACGTCTCGTTTCCCGACGAAAAGATATTTTTCCGGCAACGAATTCCGATTTAAGATTTCAAAGGGTTTACGAAACCACAAAAAATATCGAACACAACGATATAGGTTAAAGAATTTTCGGAAGAAATTTGATAGCTCGAAGATTTTTAAAGAAACGAAAAGATCGAAAATAGACAAACGGCGACTCGGGTTTTCTTAACCGTTTATCCGAAAAATACCTAGCTTCTTTCATAATTCTTTTAATGTCAAAACTAGGTTAAATATATTAACATTACATTTTTGGAATTTTATTAAGTTAGAAATAATATTTTTAGTTAACTAATTTTAATTAAATTAAATATTCTAAAATTCTTTCATTAAGAAATTTACATAACTAATAATATCTAAGCTTTTTAAATTTTAAATTCTTTAATCATTTTACTATATAAATTATGAAAAGCTTATTATATTAAAGGAAACTATTTATTTTCTATTTTCTAGTATTTAAAAATACGGGTTATTACACTCTACACCCTAAACCTAAAACACTACCCTAAAATACTAAAACATAAACACTAAACACTAAAACCTAACCCACCTAACCCATAACCTTAAACACTAACACTAACCCGTAACCCCTCTAAACTCTAAATTACTAAAACCCAACCCTAATTAGTTTATGTAGTGATAGTGTGATACACATCCACACACGGCCACGACCATTCACGACTACGACCACATTCACACACGACCACACCGAATATAGGTTTTTACGCTCATATTAATGTACGAAGTCAACGATTGATTCGTCTACGACTGAGGAGGGGCGATGATGCAGACCGCAGATCGTGGATTTCAATTCATGGGCCAATAACTAAAGATGATCCACAAAAGAACGCCAAAATACCTACGGATTTACCGACGAAAAAGTACGGGTCGACAAATACATACGGATCAATGTAAATGCGGATATACCTACCGTCAACGAATCAATTACTGAATGTGGCACGCCTAGGTCGTGCCACATATACCTGCGGAAACATTAGTAGGAAAATATACCTACGGGCTTTATCTGTAGGTTTATTTATTAATTATAACTTTTTAGATAAAATTATGCAATTTCTTACATTAGTAGGAAAATATACTTCTTACACCTCTAAATCCCTTACTTTTCTCTTTTAATACTTGCGCATAAAATCTCATTGGAAAATAAATAAGACAAGTGAAGTGAGAGAGAGTATTTTTGTAAGCTTTTGAGGTGGAAATGGAATAATTAAAATAAGACTCGCATCCAAAAATGAAAGAGTATTGTCAAAAAAGTATTAAATGTTCAACGTCTACATACATGACTAGTGAAGTGAAACGAAGTGAATAGTTCATTCATTAGATCAATACATCACTCATAAAATAAATAAATAAAAATTGGATTTCAGAACAAATAGATAATTACTATTAGTGTTCTAAAAGTCGCCGCCTAGGTCTGCCTAGGCGGCGCCTAGACGCTAGTCAGTACCTTGCTGTCCGACTTATATGTAATCTGCCTAGGCTTTAAGCAATACCCTAACGAGCCGATCTTGAAGCTTAATCATTAGTCTATATGTACTCCCTCTGTCCCACTGATAAATGGACCTTTTCCTTTTGGGACGTCCCACTGATATAGGGACATTTCCCGAAATAAGAAATTCTAATCCAGTTGAATTCTGTCACATCACTTTAACCCACTACCCATCACTTTAACACACTATCATCACTCTCATCTTAATTTCTATGTCGAAACAACAGGTCCCTATCCCAATGGGACGGAGGGAGTATTAATTAATCGACGTTTAGACGAATATGCTACTATATAATGATTTTTTATTTATAATTATGAAATTAACCTATCAATTGTCATATCATGTGTATTAATTATAAATTTGACAATAATATTGTAAGAATAGTAAAAATAAGCATTGAAGTTCTAATCCGCTAAGCCCTTGTCTAGCCGCCTATGTGCTAGTCACCCCTGCACAACCGTATTACAAATTTATATATATGAATAATTGAATTACTAAAATTTCCCTTTGAAACTGATTTTGTAAACGCTTTCTTGTTATATACCTTGTTTATGTTACACCTGCTCGCTTCACAAAGAAGGAAAAAATTTACCCAATAATTCCTCTTTCATCAAGGGAGTAGATATAATAATTATACTTTGAAAGTTAGCCCATGATGTCATTAATAGATGGAAGTGGATCCCACTTAATAAAGTAAATCACCCTTTTAAGTAATTATCTAGTTCAATATATCAATTGTATACTATAGCATCATAATTAAAAATAAAAAGCAAAATATTTGAAACATGGTGGGGTGATAAGAGGGGGGTCTAATGTCTATAGTGAAGATGGCGCTTGCATCGCCCTTGCCTGTATCAACATGTAGGTAACTATTACATACATAAGCATATCGGTTAGTGTAAAGTAAGAGATGGTCGCCATCAACAATCAACAAGAAGCATGAAAAATGAGGTTATTCCTAAATTATATCCGGTCAAAGAAAGTAACCTGTATGCTAAAAAAAGGTAACCTATAATACATTGAGTGCGAGAGTTAACATTGAAACAAAAACTATCACTCTGTTCTTTTCAACATGAGTCATTTCTTTTTGACAATTCTGACACGCTTTTCCACACTCGTTGATGATGGGTTTTAAAATAGATTTTTGTAGAATTTTTTCCTTTTCAACATACTATGACAGTTGTAGTATCTCGTAAATGAAAAAATTCTTCAAAAATCTATTTTAAAATCCGTCATCAACGAGCGTGGAAAAACGTGCCAGAATTGTCAAAAAGAAATGACTCATGTTGAAAAGAACGGAGGGAGTACTAAATTACCCACCGTCCTCCCAATATAAACAAAGATTAAACAATACACCAAGTTTAATGTGATTCGTTGATTTGATTAAGAGGACAGACATAAATGGATCATATTTAATTCACTAGGAGTCTTGAACCGTCCCCTATATATATTCACATAGGGTTCAGTAATAATATAAATCTAACAAGGTTGTTGAGACAAATTATCTACAAAACATACTATACAATATTGTACAACAGGATGTACACAACACACACACCTCCTCCTCTTCTTGCAGATTTAACCTTCGATACATAGCCCAGATCAACAGGTAACAACCGTTCCCGTTTACTTTATCTCTCTTTATTCTTTATTTTATAGTCATGTCAGTATTTGTATTCCAATCATCCAATTTTAACTGAATTCATGGAAAATCCTCACGACTGACCTGAAGCATGTATTCTGCTTCATTACTGAGTCTTCAAATGTTAAACATTAATGTAGCATCTCCTCCAAATCTTGCAATTATATGCAATGCAACGAACACCTTAGCTTGATAACTCAAATATGGCAGCCGTGTGATTGAATCCGCAAGATATTTCTATAGCTTTGATGCTCTTATGCAAGTTGAGTAGCATTGGTTCGACATAGTCAATGTCATCACCTTGACCCTAGAATGGTAGTGTAATTTGTTTACAGGCGGATTCTAACATTACAACCCCGAAATGGATTAAAGATTGTGTAACACCATGAGAGAAAGCATAACGATAACGTTTTAGATCCAGTTCAAATAAGACAAAATTAAAAGCGGACAAGATAAGCACCAAAACCATCAATCTCTGCAATATATTCATACATTATCACACAAGGTTGTGTTCGCTTTGATGGGAAAGAAGGGAAAATAATTTTTTTGTTTTTATTAAACCATTTTTCCCTCTTTTCTCCTTGTTCTCTGTGTTGGCATATCTACTATCCATTTATCTTCACCTGGCACCTTTCTTTTTGGCGCGGTGTTTAAGAAATTCAAGTTTATGACGTAAAGGTAGAAATAAATGGAGTGTTAATGGTATAAAGGTGAAAATAAGTGGGATGTAAGGGAATAAGTGTTAATGTGGGATGTTGGGCTTAAAATTTAAAGGGGCCAAATGATTATAAACGTCCTAATGAGGATATGTGGCCAAATGGGAGTAAACGGAAGGAGGATTTAGTATTATTATAATTATTTTACTATTAGGCCTGACAGTATTAGGATAGATTAGGGTTGAGTTTTACTTGGGCCTCAAGTAATTAGTTTAAATATTCTCTTTATAAGTAGGGTTGGGCAGAGACTATTATTGTTAGACTTTGCATTTTCATACGGTCGTGGCTACACGATTTTTCCTGTGAACCTCTTAGAGATGTTTTATTTCAATTCAATTCTACTTTATCGTTCTATCTCCACCTTCACTCTGTCATATTCCTGTAGAACTGTTACTCCGAATCATGATAATATTTCCCCGCTCACATGATAGTATTTTCCAATTTGTCAAGCCTCTTTTTCACCTTAGAGAACATATGATAAAACAAGTGTAACTCCAAATTATGGGATATAATTTTCCAGCATTTTCTTATCCCTCCTATTCCATCAAAGAGAACACACATTCCATTACAAATAATCATTTCAAACAGTCTTCTATTTTTCTGGTATAGACATACAATTGATCCTATTTTGATATAGAGAAACAACCAGTCTTCTCTTATTGGTATTTTGTTTCTAGTCATTTCAAATTGATTCTAGAAGCTTGCTTACCATAATAACACTCAAGTTTCCAAGTCAGGTCACATCTCCCTTCATCTTATACATCACACATATACATAGAACTAGCCATCTTGAGGGTTATGTTTACAATACTATTTTGTGAAAATTGACAATCTTCCTTAAAGACAATCTGTTAAGATTAGCAAAGATAAGAGATCGGGTAGGTTTTTGCATATGTAGAGGTTGTTACTTGACCACATGCAAGTGCCTAAACAACTTTTATCGAGGTCCAAGTAGAATCTAAAAGAAAAGGCTTTAACATATCTGTCCTTCAGAGAACAATATCTGATATTCACTTTTATTGATAACTGAGATTTATTAGCCGTGCCCTATAACCTACAGTGGGGTTGAGAGTATATAGCAAAAGATTGAATCACGATCTAAAACCTCAGTTCTCCATGAAGTTTTTTACAAATGCATCGCAAAGTGATTTAGACTTCCAAATACTCTCACAGCAACTAAGAGTATCCTCACTATCCATTTCCCTAATAAAAATAACTACAATTATCCACCATCATTCTCTCTGGGTAAATAGTGTATAAATACAAAATGCATACAACATACTCCAACATTGTATTAAACACAAAGATTTATCAATATGCATCTACGTACACACATAGCCGTAAACAAGAAAATTAAGTTGTGGTTTCAAGCAAGATAGCATGAAAATGGACTGATTAGAAACCAAAAATGTAAACAAAAAACATGAATAAAATCTTACCAACTGTCCTCCTGGTGAATGGGAATCGTCCTGAAATGTTCCGTTTGAACCACCCCAACCCCACGTGTATACATGACCTCCTGAATATCAGCAACAAATAGGAGAAATTAAACACTGTCAATCGTTTGGGTTTCTCACATATCAGTTTCCATTTTTGAGTCCATCGTTCTCATCATTCAATGGTTAAGATAACATTTTCAAGGTTTTCAAGATTGACGTTGAGTGTAATAATGTCGCTCATCAATATGGATTGAAAAGACATATAAAACTGTCAGAAATCGGAACACTACAATTATGTTTGGGTTTCCATAAGGCCATAATAGTTGCAAGAAAAAAAGTAATGCATTAAGTGTGCATTTGTTGTCTTTTTACTTTTGTCTTTGTACACGGAAACAAATTTACCAAACTAGTTGATGCACATGACATTGACATTTACTCAAAAGACAAGAGTTGATAATAAAATTGAGATTAAAAAAAAAATGCATCTGAAATTATGCCACATGAAACTGATTTATCATTTTATTTTTTTAAGAAAAGAAAACTAATACTCTCACCATATGCCAAAATGAGCCTCAACTGGTTTTGGCACGGGTTTATAGGTGGAGTGTGTTGTGAGTGGAATAGAGATCTCACTTATATTCTTATAAAAAATAAGTTGAGTGGGTTGTGAGAAGAATAACGATTATGGGTCGGGTCTAATCAACAGCAAACCAATAAGTAAATGTAAAGTTGTGTAAATATAAGAGGCAATCCCAAAAATAGCGATTATGATAAAACAAAAGTAAATTTTAGCCACTTAAAAGAAAATAGGTAAATTTTAGCCACTTTTACCAATTTACCCCTGAATGTATTAGCATATTAAAATCAGAAATATCAAATAAAAAAATAAAAATAATAGTTTGAAATTAAAAAACAGCTCCCCATAAAAACTCACACCCCTAGGGTGCCCCCAAACGAATCCACGATTCTCATCTTCGTCCACAGCGGCAGCACTGCCTTCTTCTTCCTTTTCTCCAGCATAGCTCCGCCAAATGTTGCCAGCTACCCCGTCGTGCTAACCGCCGTTTTGCACAGCTTCTTCCGCAGCCACTGCTGCGGCGCTGCCACCGTCTTCATTTCCCTCTGCCGCCGCACCAAGCTATGCTCCTCCAAAGGTTGCATCTGCGATCGAGTTCCATGACTACACTGTGCCAACCTTCTCCCAGAAGCATGTCTTCTCTCTAACGATCGATTTATGTCTGATCATGATAGGGATGCAGTAGACTTATAGATATCTCGCTAGTAGTTGTGTCATTTTATTATTGGAGTCCTTATTATGTTTATATTCTAATATTAAGTTATTAGGTTATATTATTGTTGAGTCAAGCCCATAAGTATATGGGCTTTTAGGGTTTCATTAGGGTTTAATTAGTTTCTTATATATAGGCTTATGTTTCCAACATTCTAGTCATCGAGAATAATATTAGAGTTCAAAGGTACGTTCTTCATGGTTAATTATTGTAGTTTGTTTTTGAATTTTGATGGTGATTGGGGGTGGTTTGAGAAGAAATGCGAATGCAGATTACACAAATTACACAACCACGACCAAATCGTGGTCGTGAATAATCCAAGAAAATGGGTAATTCTCGGTCGTCGACCCAATTCAGGTGCTCACCATCACCCCCGAGTTGTGTGAGTGCACGACCACGACTCCCCTAGTCGTGGTCGTGTAATGCCACACTTGTAATGCCACACTGGGTGACGTTTCTTACTACCTGCAAGTGCTATGGGTAATTCTCGGTCGTCGACCCAATTTAGGTGCTCACCGTCACCCCCGAGTTGTGCGAGTGCACGACCACGACTCCCCTATTGTGGTCGTGTAATGCCATACTTGGTGATATTTCTTACTGCCTGCGAGTGCACGACCACGACTCGCCCAAATCGTGATCGAGTCGTGGCACGCCGGGCATCGTATTTGCGGGATGTGCGAGTGCACGACCATGACCCGACCCACCCGATCGTGGTCGTGTTGCAGCATGCCAGGCATGCCCCTCGGCCGTGACTAGAGCATGAGGGCTCGGCTGTGCTAGTGCACGACCACGATCACGACTCGACCACCCCGAGTCATGGTCGTATAATTAACTTAAAAGGGCAAATTTGTCATTTCATACGAAAAGTGGCTTAAAATTTACCTATTTTTCTATCTTTAAATGTAATTCAATAGAGTAATTCAATACTCTATCTTTAAATGTAAAATAGAGGACGGTTGGAAAGGATTCTGTAAGCTACAAATAGAGTAAAACTCTATTTTAGAGTAGGCTTGGATATGCTCTTAACTCTAAATATTATGTAGCATATTACAAAAAATATAAGTGGTGCTATTGCCCCAAGATAGCCCAGGAAGAATTAATTATAGCCCTCATAACTAAAAGAAGCTCCATCCGTCCCCGATATCAATGTTGGACTTCCAAGGCACGAAGATCAGAAAAGAACAGTTAAAGTAGTTGGTAGTGGATGAAAAAGTAGTAAAATGTGGATAAAGGGTAAAGTTGAAGAACAGAAAAGAACAATTAAAGTAGTTGGTAGTGGATGAAAAAGTAGTTAAAAGTGGATAAAGTTGTTGGGAAAAGGGATAAAGTGTTGGGACTAGTAGGTTCCTCCGTCACACTCACAAAGGATAATTTTATCCTGGCACGGGAATTAAGACAAGAGTGATAGTGGTGGATAAAGTAGTGTGAATGGGTTTTAGTGGGTTAAAATTTTGCTATTTAAAGTAATATCCCTATATGAGTGGGACATACGAAAATAGAACTTATCCCTTTAAGAATGGGACGGAGGGAGAGTAAGATAGGGTTTTGAATTTAAATTGTGAAAGGAAATAATTTCCTTTTCGTGAAATAGCACATACATGAGGTACGGCCCCATAAAGAAAATTCCAACACATATATCAAGGACAAAGGGAGTAGAATTCTAGCCACTTTTTAAGATATGTCAATACAACATCTAATCACAAAAAACCTAAAAGAACCAAAATTACGAAACTAAACAAATTTTAACCCACTAAACAAATTTTAACCTAAAAGAACAAATTTTACGAACCTAAAAGAACCAAAATTATATAAAAAAGTAGTTCCACATATATTTTAAATGCTAGTTAGAAATCTTTTACCTGAAATAGCTGCTGTATGCTTCCAGCCACAGGATACCTGTCTACGAAAAAAATTGTTAACTACACAAGAAACGAGGAATATTACCAGTATTACTTATTCAACTGTTTACACATTATTTTGCTATTTATTCCATCATTGAACGAGAGTCAAGAAGAGAGATGATCATTCTAAATGCTATTTTTAACAGAATCAACTTCCTATGTAGCAACTATATTTACATAGTAATCATTACAAACCTTGGTGACTGGCTGTGTCAACAATGGACCTTGGACTCTTTCGGGTGAATAGTTGATCCCCGTGCACCTGATATATAATATGTCAACTAAAGAACTACTATGCATTTCAGAGAGAATGAAAATAAAACAAGTACCCCTTGCAAAAACGTTTATGTGAAGAAGCATACCCGTTGCCTAGACAGCCATTCTCATTAGATCCCCATGAATACAATTCCCCACCATCTTTGCAATAACAAAATAAAAGAATTATATACAGAAATTAGCAGATGGACATTGCACCAGAACCATAATTAACCTAGGGTAAGAGATAAAACCACTGAGTTTTCAGTTCAGCAATTAAATTGATACTAGGCTGTAAAGAAGACAAATAAATAATTGAAGGCATGGGCTATTTTGGTAATCAATAAATGATACAACAGAAAACTATTAGGCTACTTCCTTTTACTCCAAGTAATGAGTCAATAAAGAGTAGAAGAGAACTTCAATTAAAAAAAAAAAGAAAAAGGTTTCATTACAAAAGTTGTCAGAAGAATATTTGCTTGGGTTCCTGCATTAGCTTAGGGCAGTTTTTATGCCTGCAGGTAATTTATTTACTTTCTGCAGAAATCTTGCAGGTGCCGTTGTGTCCGATTCTTAGATCAAAGCCTAAGTTCCAATTAGGAAAACGGAAAGTTGCCTAGCATCAAATACATAAACAAGGAAAAGAATACTAAAAGTGAGAAACAAAGAAAGGAAGGAAAGGGTATAATCTCAAGATGCATCTTAGATATTCCAGCTCTGAGAGCCAAATTACGATGGTTTAAAAATTGTTAAACCGTTAATCATTTACCAAAGAGCAGGCAGCCTGGTATGGCTTTATACAAGAGAAGAAGGCTATTTCTAGTGATAGTGAGGCCCTCAACTCCTGAGGGAAATGCAAGAGAAAAACCTATTGGGTAGTGATAGAAAGCCAAGTACTCTATTATTGAGTTAGATAGAGCATGGATATATGTCTACTCACTTTGAAATTTCCCTGATCTGAATCAGGGCTAAAGTCCAAGAAATTACAAATACCAAAATAGGAACATGAGTATAACTTATGGGAATGCCTAGTCTAGAAATATGCCCTGATTCTGTTACAATGGCCAGTGGAACATAGACATGACTCGATGCAAATAACCCTTCTTAGAATAAAGCATGGATGATGATGTAATAAATATTTGGACGAATGAAGACTTCACAAAAGTCAAAAACTTATGTGCCCAACAAGGAAGACTTTATCAATTTAGCTTTTGTGACTAAGAAAATATAATCAGATCAATGGTTACTTACTCGTAATCACGCAGGTGTGATAGGCACCACAGGCAACTTCATCGGAAAACGGCAGTGTGCTTATCGTAAATGGTGTTGTCGAGTTCTTTGCTTTTCCAAAACCCTGATATTTTGCAATAAAACCTACGTTAATGAGAAAATGACCAAGTATAATAAATCTGATTCAAAAGAAAGATCAGCTTCATAAACTGAATAACATTAGTCATACCCATTTTCCTAATTCTTTTTCACCAAAAATAAAGACAGTGCCATTCTCTGTTACATTCAAACAAAAGTTAAGCTATAGGAAGACCAACGACACAGCATATAAACCACCAAAACCCAAATATCATACCAGAAATGCAGGCAGAGTGCAGCATTCCAGCAGAAACACTTTTAACCTAATATATTGAAACCAACAGTCAACATGTTGATGAAATATAAATTGATAAGATTCACGTGGCGCGTAGCGTACCTGGACTCCCTCAAGGCTCTTAATTAGACGTGGTGTATACTCACTGCAAAACCAGAATCAAAATGATTATTAACTTCACACGCAAGTTGATCATACTTAGTTACGTCCAATTGATTTTCAACAATCTTCTGTCCGAGTCTAATAGCTCTCCAACAATTGAGTAACGTAAACCCTAAGGGTGTCTTTGATGGAAAAGGAGGTAACAAAAATTATTTTCCACTTTTTTCTATATTTAACTTTTCTTTTAGATGGAAAATTTTCTTGGCCAGGATGGAAAAAGTTTCTTGGGAAGCCCCTTAACCAAATTTTCACTCCAAATCATGATAATATCTTCCCACGATAAATATTTTCCCACATGTTAGCCTCTTTCCCACCTTAAGATAACATGATGTAGAAATATGAAGAATGCAGTGTAGAGTTAATTCAACGTGAAGGAGAAGCCAGCTGGAAGAATTCAACCAATCAGATGTTGATATATGGAGTTAGTTAAATGATACGCCAGCTTGGCAATCCTTGTGGGATAAGTTGTAATTGTTTCCTAGCTGTTAGATCTTACACATATCAGTGGCCCATAGGCAATAGCATGTCAAATAGTGATAGGACGCGTCAGTTTTGTTTCTATAAATAGCCATACGTACTGAAATGGAAGAACTACTGTTCCATTGAATTTTACTGAGTTTCTATTGAGTTTACTTTACTGTTTCTCTACTTTTTTTTGTTACTTATGAGTAGAGTGTGGAGTTAGGTTTTCTACATGGTATCTAGAGCTAAGGTTGAAGGAATAGAGAATGAAGCATAGAGAGATGGTGAAGGATAATCGCAAGAGAACGAGGAAAGAGGAGAGTGTTTGTCAGTTGGTAACAAATCCGACGAGAAACGGCCGATTTTTGGAACGTATGGATCGGGAGGAAGACCTCCGATACAGAATGAAGTGAATCAAGGTGGAAACAATGCTAGGTCAAAGGTTTTAATGGAGGAGGAGCTGGTAGCGGTGATCTATAAAGAGATCGGAACAGATACTACATTTTTACTCCAAAGGAATTAAGGAAATCGAGGAAATCCTATTTTTACGGACCTCAGATCATCCTGGTATATGCAAAGGTATATGCAACTGGTCACAACACTCTTAAATGGAACAAATTTTTTGCATTGGAGTCGTTCGATTAGAAGAGCATTGGGTGCTGGGAGTAAGCTAGAGATATTGGATGGATTTTTACCTGAACCAAGCATGAATTGCAGTTATTATAAGGCATAGATTAAAACAGATTATATGATCTCTTGCTGGATTAATAACTCAATATCTGTTAGGAACAGGAAAATAAAACCGAACGGAGATTCGTTCGTCAGCCTAGGGCTCAAGAAATTATGATTCTTCAATAATAATTCAATCCAGCATGAATAACAATATTTATACTACTACTCCTAGAATCCTACTCTGACTAAACTACCGTAATTAAACTACTGCAATCCTAACCTAGAACTAATAGAATAAAATAGATAATTAAATTAAAATAATAAATCTAATCCAAACGCCTACGCCCGTCCCCTCCTGCGATAAACAAGAAAAGGTCGAGGCTCAGATGAATCTGCCAACTCGACCCTCTCATCATCCTGCTCCATAACAACTCCTTCCCCCTTTGAAACAACCTTGTCCTCAAGGTTAAAATCTGGAAACTGCCGCTTAGAATGATCCACCTCCCACCAAGACGCATCGTCCTCTGACAGTCCAATCCACTTGATCAAAAGCTGCGTCACCTCTTGACCTCCTTCCTGCACTTTTCTCACTGCCAAAATCGACTCAGGTTCGAAAGCTAGACTAATTGGTACCTCTAAACTTTCAGGCAACTCAGACTCCACTGGATGCTCTCCCACCACACGTCGCAACTGAGATACATGAAAAACCGGATGAATCCTGCTTGAGATGCTTGAGACAGGCAACTTTAGTCGATACGCTGATGGCCCCACACGTCGCTCCACCTCAAAAGGCCCATAGAATTTTGGGGAAAGCTTGTGATGAGGCTGACTAGCTATGGATGTTTGACGATATGGCCTCACCTTCAAAAATACACGATCCCCCACATCAAATTCCAACTCCCTTCGGCGCCTATTAGCAAACCTCACCATTATTTGTTGAGCTCGAACCAAATTTTCTTTTAAACGGCGCAACACAGCATCCCTACAGGTTAATTCCTCAGCTACAGCAGCTACTTGACACTCCCCAGGTAAAAATCGCCGAATCGTAGGAGGTGAGCGACCATATACTACCTCGAAAGGAGAGATTCGAGCAGCCGTCTGATAAGCAGTGTTATACCAATACTCAGCCCACGAAAGCCAACGAGTCCACTGTTTAGGCTGCTCACTTGTAAAACATCGTAGATATGTTTCCAACACCCGATTTAACACCTCCGTTTGCCCGTCAGTCTCCGGGTGGTAAGCAGAACTAAACTTAAGTTGAGTGCCAGACTGTTTAAATAACTCCTTCCAAAAAGCACTCATAAATATCGGGTCGCGATCACTAACAATCGAACGTGGAATTCCGTGTAAACGAACTACATCTTTAATAAACCAATCAGCTACTGACCTCGCAGTTATGGGAGGCTTAAGAGCCACAAAATGACCATACTTGGATAACCTGTCAACCACTACCATTATTGCAGCTTGTCCTCGAGACTTAGGCAAGCATGTGATGAAATCCATAGATATATCTTCCCATATAAGCTCCGGAATCGGTAACGGCTGAAGTAACCCCGCTGGAAATTTTGCCTCATACTTGGATTTTTGGCGGACTAAGCATTTAGCAACATACTCTTGTACTCTCCGAAACATTCCCCTCCAATATACGCTCAAGGCCAGTCTCCTATAAGTTCGGTATGCGCCTGCATGCCCACCAGTCGGAGAATCATGGAATTCATACATCAACTTCGGAATCCATGCTGAATTTGCAGCCAACACCACTCGATCCTTGTAAAATAACTTGCCACCAACCAACTCAAACCCCACTCTACTCCCTGGCCGCTCACGTAAAGCATTCACAATATTCTGAATATATTCATCCCCTTCCTGTTCGTGCAAGACCTCCTGCATATCCACCCATTCCGGCCCGCTGAGAGCTCCCAACTCACCCATCTCTCCTCGCCGCGACAGAGCATCAGCCGCAGCATTGGCGGTACCAGCCTTGTGTTCGATAACAAAATCGTAGCCCAACAATTTAACCACCCACGTCTGCTGGCCGGTGTCGCAATTTTTTGAGACAACAAATGCTTGAGACTACTATGATCAGTTCGCACTACAAATTTTCTTCCCAACAAATATGGTCGCCAATGCTGTACGGCCAACACTAACCCTACCATCTCCCTCTCATACGCCGACTTGGCTAATGTTCTTTCGGACAACAATTTACTGAAGTAGGCAATTGGACGTCGGCTCTGCATTAAAACAGCCCCCACTCCAGTTCCCGATGCATCGCACTCCACCACAAACTGTTTTGCAAAATCAGGCATAGCAAGAACAGGAGCCTCCGTCAAAGCTTTCTTTAGTCTCTTAAAGGCAGCCTCCGCTTCCTCGGGCTATACGAACTTCACCGAAGCTGTCTTTTTCAAAAGGGAAGTTAATGGTTGTGCAATGAGCCCATAATCTCGAACAAAACGCCTGTAATATCCTGTCAATCCTAGGAAACCACGCACTTCTCGAACTGAACGAGGTCGAGGCCACTCCACTGCGCTAATCTTAGTGGGATCCATTGCTACACCGGCCTATGAGATTATGTGTCCCAAATACTCCACCTTCGTGCTCCCAAACGAACACTTCTTACGATTTGCCTTAAAGTGATTCACCTTCAAAATTTTTAGGACCTGAACCAAATGGTCGTGATGCTCTTCCCAAGAACGGCTATAAACAAGGATATCGTCAAAGAAGACCAATACAAACTTCCGTAAATAAGGCCGAAACAAATCATTCATCACTGATTGGAACGTAGCAGGGGCGTTGGTTAAACCAAAAGGCATCACCAAAACTTCATAATGCCCGCTGTGCGTCCAGAACGCAGTTTTAGATATGTCCGAATCCGCAACTCTAATCTGATGATAGCCTGTGCGCAGGTCAATCTTTGAATACACCACTGCTCCAGCCAGCTCGTCAAGCATTTCTTGAATTACCGGAATTGGGTATTTGTCCGGAACCGTTAACTTATTGAGCTCTCTGTAGTCTACGCAAAACCGCCAGCTGCCATCCTTCTTCTTGACTAACAAAACCGGGCTAGAAAATGGGCTAGAGCTCGGCCGTTTAATTCCAGCCAGCAACATATCTGCCACTAGACGCTCAATCTCATCCTTTTGAAAGTGGCCGTACCGGTACGGCCGAACAGAAACCGGACCCGCTCCCGGAACCAACTCAATTCGATGGTCCCGTGTTCGCTTGGGCGGAAGGCCCTCTGGCTCCCCAAACACTTCCGTAAATTGTTGTAGAATACGTGTCACCTGAGTGGACTGAGATTCCGTCAATTTCACTGGTTCCCCCTCTGTCACTACTGCAAAAAATTCAACATCTTGCATTCGTGTCAATGCTCTCAACCCCACCGGACTGCGGCACAACGTAGGATCTCCCTGCAGCACTATATTTCTCCCCTTCCGTGCAAACACCATCGACATGGTTTCCCAATTCACTTTCACCTCTCCCAGAGTCGCCAACCATGCTACCCCAAGAATAACATCTACACCCCCAAGGCCGAACACATAACAGTCAGCGACTATCTCGCACCCCTGTAGCATTAGCGACACATTTTTGCAGATCCCTTCCGATTCTTGTCGCCTTCCGTCACCCAGTTGCACCCCAAACTTGGCTGTCCTGTCCGGCGTCATGTGTAGTAAGTGTACTAAGGGCGCCGAGATAAAATTGTGGCTAGCTCCGCTATCGATCAACACGGTTACGGTGCGCCCTTGCATCACCCCTCGAAGTCTCATGGTGCGAGGGCTCGAAATTCCCCCCAATGAGTACATTGGAAGCGATCCCTCTTTCCAGTTCAGCCAAGTCGTCTGATTCCCCCACCTCCAAGAACTCCGCTTGGCTAAAATCGAGTATCTCGTCTTCTTCCGCCAACATAACCCGCAATTGCTTTAATGGGCACTCGTGCCCCAGAGTGTAGGGTTTCTTACAGCGAAAACATAACCCCTTTGCACGTAAATCGCTATAAGTTTGTGGAGTTAGGCGAGTAAAACGAGCCCGGGCTGGTGGTCCTGGAGCTCCTGGTATAGGTTGTTTTGCCCCGAATTCACTCGCGGCGCTGCTGCGGGTTTGTACCCCAGTCGTAGTCCCCGACCCTGCGTTGAAATTTGGTCGTGGATAGTTGTTATTCCGTGTAGGCGCGATGCTCACGCGACCTCCTGACTGCGTAGTTAAGTTGTCTTCTACGTCTCTCGCAAGCTCCATCGCTGTCTCCAAATCCTGCGGTCGTAACAGCCTAAGGGTACTGCGAATTGAATCAGCTAATCCCTTCATGAAATATCCCAAATAATGGTCGTCACTAAGTCCTGGAACCTGGCCGGCCAGCTGCACAAATAAGTTGATGTAATCCTCCACTGAACCAGATTGTTTCACATCGGCCAAACGCTCAAAAGGATTTCCTTTAAATCTAGTATCAAATCGCGATACCAGCGCCTTTGAGAATTCCTCCCATGAGAGTTCCGGCTTGCGAGAACGAAACCACGTAACCCAATATAGGGCCGATTCCTCCATAGCAACCACCGCTATCGCCACCTTCTGCCCATCGCCTGTTTTGTTGATCTCAAACTGTTGATTGGCACGGGCCAACCAACCTATCGGATCAGCACCATTAAAAGGCGGTAACTGCAGAGAAACCACGGGCTGCGGATTCCCTTGCCCGCATCCTGATGTCGGCTCCCCCTCTTTCGGCTTATCTATAGCCTTCTCTTGAAGCGCCTTCATCGACCTTGAAATAAAATCTCCTCCAGCGATTTCTGCATCTCTTTTGCATCTCTGTTTGCGCTGCTTCAACATTTGATAAGCGTTCTGTTGTAGATCGTAACTCCATGACGGTGGGACGGGAATCCGGCAGGTCGGACCAATTGTTAGGAACAGGAAAATAAAACCGAACGGAGATTCGTTCGTCAGCCTAGGGCTCAAGAAATTATGATTCTTCAATAATAATTCAATCCAGCATGAATAACAATATTTATACTACTACTCCTAGAATCCTACTCTGACTAAACTACCGTAATTAAACTACTGCAATCCTAACCTAGAACTAATAGAATAAAATAGATAATTAAATTAAAATAATAAATCTAATCCAAACGCCTACGCCCGTCCCCTCCTGCGATAAACAAGAAAAGGTCGAGGCTCAGATGAATCTGCCAACTCGACCCTCTCATCATCCTGCTCCATAACAATATCAAAGGAACTTGTGAGCGCATTCTCACATATCAATAGCACTAGAAGGCTGTGGGAAGCTTCAAATCAGAGATTCGGTAGGAGAAATGGACCAAATGTATACAAGATACAGAAAGAAATTATAAATCAAATTATAAATCACAGGCAAGGGAATTTGTCAATGTTAATGTACTTCAATGAATTGACCACGTTATGGGATGAATTAGACATGATTCTACCACCATTGGGATGCATCTGTGATACGAGGATGAGATCTAACAGAAGAAAACAAGAGATAAGATTGATGCAGTTTCTAGTTGGATTAGATGATGGCTATAAGCAAGGCTAGTTGCTAAAGGTTACAACCAATCTTATGGTATAGATTATGATGAAGTTTTCTCTCTCATGGCTAAACTAGTATTAGTAAAATTGTTGATTGCATTGCAGCAAGTCATTCTTGGCATTTACATCAAATTGATGTAAACAATGCTTTCTTACATGGTTTCCTACATGAAGACATGTAAATACATGATGTCGCCACGACAGGGCTACAAGAAGGCTAAAGCAGGGGAAGTTTGCAAACTTGTCAAGAGTTTCTATGGATTGAAACAAGCTTCTCAAGAGTGGAATTTTGAGTTCAGTAATCAGCTTGTTAAGCAAGGTTTTACTCCTTCCGGTGATCCTTGCCTTTTTACTAAAGGATCAAGAAATAATTTCATTTGCTTATTGGTTTATGTGGATGATGTTCTTCTTATAGCAAGTCCTTCTTTCACACTGATACAAGATGTCAAAACCTTTCTTCATACCACTTTCACTATCAAGGACTTAGGAAATGCTCATTACTTCTTAGGTATGGAAATTGCCAGGGGAGAGAATCTGGAACAGCGAAAGTATGTGCTTGATCTGATATCAGCTGCTAGATTGGCAGATTGGCAAGTTGTAAAGGAGCTTCCACCCCACTTCCCTCAGGCATTAAACTTGTTCAATCAAAGGTCTTTTGGTTGATCCTGAACCTTATAGAAGGCTTGTTGGAAAGTTGCTTTACTTGAATCTTACTAGGCCAGATATAGCCTAAACAGTTCAACAACATTTAAAAGGGTGCCCTTCTTTTGGACTTTTCAATGCTGCAAATTCTAGGTTTGATCTTCAAGGTTTTAGTGATGCGGATTGGGGTTCTTGCTTAGATACTCGAAAGTCACTTACTGGATATTGAATAATTGTGGGATCATCACTAATTTCTTGGAGGTGTAAGAAACAAGTCACAGTTTCAGTATCATCTGCAGAGGCAAAGTATAGAAGTCTCAGCACCACTACTAGAGAGTTACAAGAACCATGATTTTCATGAGAGGACTAAACATCTAGATATTGATTGTCAACTTGTGCGTGAGAAGTTCAAAACTGGATAGCTCGTTCCTACGTATGTCACTTCTACATTGCAGCTCACAGATTTGTTTACGAAGTCTTTGCCTACTCGGTTTTTTTATTTTCAAGATTGAGCTCGTTGATCTTCATCGTGCCCATCTTGAGGAGGGGTGAAGAAATATGAAGAATGCAGTGTAGAGTGTGGAGTTCTTTGTTCTTTTCTGATTTGGAAGCTGTAATTCAACGTGAAGAAGGAGTAGCCGGCTGGAAGAATTCAAGGAATCAGATGTTGACATATGGAGTTAGTTAAATGATATGCCATCTTGGCAATCCTTGTCGATAAGTTGTAATTGTTTCCTAGTTGTTAGACCTTACAGATCAACTGCTCATAGACAATAGCGTGTCGATTAGGGATAGGACGCATCTGTTTTATTTCTATATAGCCATATGTACTGAAATGGAAGAACTATTGTTCCATTGAATTTGACTAAGGGGGTGTATTCAATTGAGATTTTGTTGGATTTTTTTAGACTTTGATTTTTATAGACTTTTAAAATCCAGACTCGCAGAGTTTGTCTAGACTCTTACAGATTTTGACTGACTCTATTTATTGATTTTGATGGATTTTCATGGACTTGCACACTTGCAGTATTGTGTAATATGTTTTTTTTAATTAATTTACATGGATTTTCATAAACTCCGAGCGTTAAACTATTGTAACTAGTTTTTGAAATAAATAAATATATATGAGTCACAATTGTAAATAAATAAATAAAATTATCTATATTGTTTATAAAACAAATACCAATAACTTTATCCAAATTTTTTGAATATGTTTGTAGGGGAGTATCAAAATTCATCAAATTATGTCATCTTCCAAAACAAGAACAGTACTTTAGAAATAGTCCAATTAATGTATTTCTAATAAAAAAAATTACTCTTATTTTTTTCCGTTCAAATGTTATATTTCAATTTAGTCATTATTCCTTAAACCTTAAAAAAAGTAGTAGTAATTTAACCATAAAAAATAAAAATGAAAGTTGAGATTTAAAAGTTACATGTTCCAATTTTATAAGAATGATGATTTTTACGAAAAGATTGATTTTCAAGCATACTCATATAGTAAATAAATTTTTAGTACTAGATATTCAAAATAAACTGTAACTGTTTGGAGAAAAAAAATAAAAAATACTACTTACATATGAAGGTGGTTGGTGGTGGCGGAGGAGGGTGGCGGAAATGGTGATATTGTGTTTTTTTCAGAGAATCCATAGAAATCTCTGGTTTTTATAAAAGATTTTGAAAAGTGAAATCTCTTTATATTTTTGAAAGAGAATCTAGCAAAATCCATAGACTATTAAAATCCATGGACTGTTGAATACCTAAAGATTTTTTAAGAGTTTATAAAATCTACATTGAATACCTCAAGATTTTTAAAGACTATATAAAATCTGAATTGAATATCTACAGATTTCTAAAATCCAGCAGAATCTAAATTGAATACACCCCCCTAAGTTTCTATTGAGTTTACTTTACTGTTTCTCTACTTTCTTTGTTACTTATGACTTATGAGTAGTGTATGGAGTTAGGGTTTCTACACATGAGATAAAAGAAGTGGGGAACACATAATGTACACTGTACAGGATAAATTTTGAATTCCTTTTCATATCCCTCCATTTTGTTTTCCACCAAAAAGAACACCCTAGTCTAATAGCTCCGTGATAACCGACTTATGTAGACTTCATTATTGTTCCAACACAAAATAATGTTCAAGAAGTCATATAAATTTTTTGATTTTGTTTATCATTCAACATGAGCCTAAGTAGCCAAATCGAGTTGCCAAATCTCTCATACTACCACAAGGTATGTCAATCATCTCATCCTTTTAAGAAATGCTCTCCTCTATAAGAGCTAGCACAAACTTCCTTCACAGTGAAGTCAGATATTCAGCACCTATGCCACCTTTAATCTACAAGGGTACTAGTGAAAACTAGAGAAATAGTATTACATTGCGCTAGACTAAGAAAAGGGTCAATTCACAATTTTCAGACCCAATACTTGGCGTATTAAAATTTTATCGGGATGTCATTTCCTGGCTAGGGAAAACACAACTGGCACACGTCAATGATTAAATCCAAATCTACCACATCATAATATTTGTGCGACTAGAAATGCCACATGAAAAATCCAGCTGCTTGCTGCATTTTTAGGAACCAAAAAATGCCTCGGGAATATGATAGCAGAGAATCTAGTGTGCCCTTAAAGGTATACACTCGTCGCAAGAAGAAATGTATTTTTAGTACTTAATATATTTATTATTAAGTTGTTAGTTTAATTGAGTTTATAGTGTGCCTGTATTTCGACCCATGGGCCATAGTAAGTCTGAACTTAAAAAGAAGTTTGAGGGTTAGGGTTAGCATCGCAGTAAAATTATAATCTTGGGGCAGAAGTATTCTGTGGCAGCGGTTGTGGTGAACCTCACCATTGGGTATTGATTCCATCTAGTATTCAGGTTGATATTTCTAATTCCACCTTCGCTATATCAGTATACGTCACTGCAACAACTTATTGGGCTGAAATTCATATTAATGATTTATTGTACTAAATTGGCTCACAAGACCATGCTCTTAGGCTAAATAAATCAATGTATTCTCCTAAAAATAGAAGCACAGACTAGTTAAAATTATTAATCCGTATCATCTGCCCAGAGTACAGCACATCCAGTAAGAGATCTGTAACCATGTCTTTGAAAAGCTTATACCAACACCATACCAAGGAAGATTAGGGCCCAACTTTTCCATAAACCAAGGAAGATTAGGGCGCGTTTAGCTAAACTTATAAGCTGCTTATAAGTTGTTTTGACTTATAAGATCCCTAACAGTGTTTAGCAAAATAAGCTTCCCCCTCCCCAACTTTTTTTTCACAATTCACCTTTGCATTGTATAACTTCATATTATTGTTATATTAATATTATATATACACGTCCATTTGGTTGTATAAAATTATGGATTTCAACATTTCTAATTTTCTCAAAATTCTAATTTGCAGGATTAAATTATTTTAATTTATTTTGAGCTCAATAAGTCTTAAACCATAATTGCAAAGGTTGTACAAGATTATCGTCAGGTTTATGTGGAGGAAACACAGTTCAGCAAATTATCAACACAATATTTGTGAATTGCTTCCTTTGTGAAAGAACATTCTAACTATACAAGAAAATTATTTCATCTTTATATCTTACTTTATAACTTAAGCCGTTGATGAGAACAAATAAAGTTGGTAACTAGCATTTTGGTTTTGTAGCACTGAATGATTATATCCATTTAATTAACAAAAACCTGCTGCTCCTTTGGAACCCGAAAATGCTAGATTGGTGTCCGTGACCAAGCCTTCCAAACTCTCCTCCTCCCCAACTCAGAGTTTGACCATTGGCTAGCACAAATATAAGATAAAGCAAAGCAAATAGTCAATGGAGCAATAGAGTTTTAGATAGTTAAATAGTGAAAGATTTCTGAATAGAGAAGTGCATATCACACCAACCTGTGATAGCAATCGAGTGTTCACACCCCAATGATATCGTTTTAATGGAGACTGCATCCAAGCATTCAACTTTATGTGGAAGAGGAATGATCGTTTGTGCCTCTGCATATTAATGAAAATAGAAGTGATGACTTTGAAAATTATCATCTTTGTGGATGGAATTTTTTTTTAAAGAAGAAGAATTTTATACGCTAGACTACAAATGGATTTTTAAAATCGACACCATCTAACAGTTGAATTTCGAAACGTGGCATGACGCATAACAGCATAAGACTCTTGAATAAATTAGGAGTGCCCCATGGAAATTCCCTTAATTTTAGAGACTTAATTAATAATCTTCAGATTTGGAAATGTCAAATATTCTAATCTTCAGATTTTGAATCGTCCAAATCACGTATAGAGCTCATTCAGGCCATCTTTCGTTCAAAAGCCGAATAGTTAATCTCTAGAGACTGCTAAACAGAAATTCATTGGGCTGGTGCGGTGCATTTCGCACCGAGATAAAGCATTAATCAGGCAGCGAGATGCCGCCTAGTAGAGAGAGCAATCGGATGGTTCGGGTCAAAACAATACAAAACTTCAAAACCAAATATACCGAAACTCTTGCAAAATATAACCAATCCAAACCAAAATATGTTAAGATCCGATCCAAACCAAACCGAAAACTTTGGTTTAGTTTGGTTTTGTATTGGTTTCGACTGGATCGAACTTATATGAATAACATATTTATGTAGCAACAAATATTTCAAGTCATCAACATAATTCGAGCTAACATATATATCAAGAAAAGTCAAAACATCTAATAAATACTTCAACATAATTAAAATTTCCAACAGTCAACAACTTTGTAGGAGAGTCGAGATTAACATAATATTTTATAGAAATATTAAATATTAGAATTTTTTAATATAAGATCGGTTAAAACCGAAATCCAAACTTGTAGGGCCGATTCAAATTGAGAAAATTTTGGTTTTTAATTTACAATAATTGTTCTGAACCAACGTGCAAAAAACCGATCCAAACTAACGTATTTACAATGGTTCGATTGAATTTTGGATCCGAATGGTTTTTTTGCTCTCCATACTGCCTAGCACCTAGGCTTGGGTGGCAATTTTAGCACACTGAATGATTTTAATTTTTAGGGCACAAGTTGAAAAGGAGTGACATTTATAATTCTTGACTTCAGTAGATGTGGAAACTACTAAAGGAAAAATCACAAAACAAAAACAAATTCACTTACTTTTTCCAAGGCCAAGTTGCCCATTATCATTCTTTCCCCATAAATAGAGTTCTCCTTCCTCTGCAAATGTAGAACATGGATATCTGAATATGGAAGTTAGAAGGCACCAAAAAATATCCCTAGTGGAAAAATATTGGAACGAAATATCAACAATTAGTAGGAAACAATAAAATAAAGCTCCCTCCACCAACCACAACTTCTTAAGCTAAAGATAAGAGTGCCACTTGCAAGCAACCTTTGGTGAACTAGAACACCGTTTTAATTTTTGGATCACAAGATATTGGCAATTTAAATGATTCCTTATATACAGAATTTCAGATGGATCGAAAATGTTTCAAGACATATCACTCTTTTAAAGATGGTTGATGAAGGATTGAAGGATCGGAACCACTTCAGCCCAGGCCAGAAACTACATAAAGAAATCAAACATTGAAACTATTGTATACCTATAATAGTGTTGGAGCCATGGATCACCAATGGTCTCATGAATTATTATATTATTCTATAAGGATGCGTAAAGCATGCAATTGTAATTAATGTACATTCTATACTATCTGATACTGAAATCTAAACGTAAGCATATCTGGAGTCATCACTAGATGTTTGGCTTACATAATAGTCCCTCCATCCCTTACTAATAGTCCTAGAGTATGAATATATTTGAGGTATTAATACCTCAAATATATTCATATACCTCAAATATATCCATACTCTGGTATACTTATAGTAAGGGACACGGGAGTACCTTTCTATTCTGAAGTAGCAACATATTTTTAAGAAGCTTGTGATATGCAGAGCCAATTAGTTCATTTTGAATTTTAATGATGCATGACCATACTGAGAGATGTTAAACTAAGAGATGTTCGATTCAGAATTCAAAGATGGTGTGGAAGGTCGAAAGTCCCAACGTTAACATGTTCCAGAGAAGAATTAGAAAAAAGATTCAGTAGCAGCTCATAGTCCATATTTATAACTTGGTCAAGCTTCGTTGTGAAAGAAACTTATGAATTATGATTTGAAGCGGAGAGCCAAGAATTAAATATATGAGCGCTTTTAAGAACAAAATGCAGAAGCAAAGAGCTTATCTCCAAAAAAAGTCTCACCAGAACATTCTGACAAATAACCCTTACATAAAAGGGCTCCAAATCCATAAAAAGCTTCGCTTCACAAGTGATGGAGCTTAATGTGGTAAGTAGTTCTTTACTCTGAAGTACAAAACCCACAAAGGCATTCTTAGGTATATATGGCTTCCTAAACTGGAGTCAACAATGAGATACTCAAACACCAAACAGTTAGTGTCTATATTCTAGGAGTAGGCAAGTGATTTCGAGAAGAAAAGAAAGTACACGACATTCAAGGTGTAGAATAGAGATTCACCGTTAATCTATCTTTCTACTGACCCAAAATGAAGAAGAAGTTCCACATACAGCTATATATAAAATTCGAGCATATTACAATTTGGTTTTATCCCACCACGCAGTAAACAATGAGTAATAACATAAGACAACATATAATGCTTTAGTCTATTAACAGGTAGTCTTCCGTCATTCAGACACAAGATCTTTCAGATACACAAGAAAACTAATCCCTCTATCCCTGCTCATAAAATTCCACAAACAAGCAAGTAGATGTCCCGCTTATCAGTGCAAGATAATGATCAAAGGCTTTTGGGGATAATAGATAAAATATATTCTTGTTAACAGAGAGAAGGAGGAGATGGTGTGTTATATGAACCTGTAATAGCAGCTGAATGGTGGTATCCAGCTGCGATTTTAACAGTCCTTTTAGGAATACTGGACAACCTGTGAGGCTCCTGCGATAAGGTTGACCAAAGAAATCAAATGCCATAGTTATCGCAGTAATGTTGAGTACAACATTAATTTAATTCTACTAATTTATTAGTGGCAATCTAGAGAATAATTAAGACATGTTGGAGAGTAAAATATGTTGCACATTAACAAGAGAGATACCTAGGGAGTAAAAACTAGGGTTAGGACAATATTACAATATATTCCTATAATACGTAAAGATATACAAGGAAACCTAAACAAATACTAACTACAACAGTCCCATCAAGCTATAGAACATATGTCAACCACATCCTGCTTGCTACAAAATTTTAAGAACACTTCACACCGAACTGTTCATAAAAACATCTGCAACATGGTTGGACGGAGAAGTGAATGGAGTGGCAATTTTCTATCTCATCACATACTAGCGAATATAATATGGTGGTCCACCTCGATATGCTTGGTCCTCTCATGGAAAATAGGATTATACGCAATGCAAATAGCTACTTGATTATCATGATACATAGGCATAGATAGTGAATTCCAACTCCTAAAGCAATCTCTTCACCCATGTCATCTTGGTAGCAGTATGAGTCATATCCTTATACTTCTCCATGGCAGTCATATCCCTAGAGTCCTCCATAGTAGAAGATCTAGTAGCGGGTATACTTGTTCTTACTTCACCATGTTAGTAATTTTCCACCAAAGTAAGTACAATATCAGAAGTGGACCATCACTCAGACTCGAAACCAGCATAGTCTACATCAGCATAACCTTCAATCTTGAGATGATCATTTTTCATAAATGACAACCCCTCCTATAAGATCTTATTATTTATCCAAGAATTTGAACAACATCCCACCGACTGTCTTAGGATTATCCAAAAAAGGCTAACTAGTCCAATTGCAAAAAAAGCCTAGTTATGGTTAGGTCCATAAATTTTCTAAGTGTATTCTCATGTTCTTTATCCTCAAAGGCTCAAAGAATTCTCCACTATCATTTCCAAACACAATGGTTGACATCCATAGGAGAATTAACAGGCTTTGCTCCTAATAATCCAATTTCACTGAGTAAATTTGCAGCATACATGCTAACAAAAAGAAACACCAAACTTTATGTTATCTCAACCCCCAAGTAATACTCCAAATGTCATATTCTTAGTAACAAAATGTTGATGCATGTACCGCTCAGCCTCATCTGTTGTGACAAACGTCAAGTCCCACATCTGAAATATAAGGTAGACGGACCTTATATATAAAGGAGAATACCACTACATTAGTATGAGGCCTTTTGGGTAGGAGCCCAATAGCAAAACCATGCAGGCTTAGGCCCAAAGCGGACAATATCATACTAATGTGGTTCGGTAAAAAAAACAAGAAACATAAAACAACAAACAACAAACAACAAACAAAACAAAACAAAACAAAACAAAAAACAAGAAAAAGGAAAAGGAAAAGAAAAAGGGAAAGGGAAAGGGAAAGGAAAAACCCTAGTAGCATTGTCCCCTTAGCAATACACCCTCCATAATAAAGTCGGGTCAAATCACCATAAAGGTAGGCATTCCTCACAACAAGTGGATACATTGACCAATGGAGATTGACAGCCAAAGGAAAAAATACCCGAATGGAATTTACACTAGTAGTAGGAGCAGTCAACCCCAAAGTCTAGATATATCATTTTGCCACGAGACGAACTTAGTATCAATCACCATGGTACTTCAAGGTAAACACCCAATGAAAAGCAACAGCTCATACAAAGGAGGAGCCATCATAACATCCCAGGTTGCACGAGAGACAAGAGCAAACATTTTTTCATCCATAACAGTCTACAAAGTGACATGCCTCGGAATAAGAAGATTGCATAAATGTTTAAAAGGCGAAACAACAAGAGCTAAATCATTCTTAGAAATGAGAGGGGGTAATCATTGTTAGCAGGGTGAAGGAAGTTATATGAATACACCATCAAATAAGCAAAAGTACTCAACAACCAGTGATACAAATATATCAGCTACAAGTGCAAAAATGGTAATGCCAAGAAACAATTAACAACAAAAGCACAGTACTACACGTGTGGCACCAGATATTCACATAAAGAAAAGAAAAGAAATTAAAGATTATGCTAGCAACTAAGGAAATTACATTGTGTTGGACTATCAAAATGATGAAATAATTCGACTGCCACGTGACAGAAATTGAAAATGAGAAAACATACGGTTGAATAATCTTGCTTCTCTGCTATGCCTAGCTGTCCGAAGTCATTGAGTCCAGTAGCATAAACATCCCCATTTTCTGCAGAATCAAGATGCTTAATAAGCATCAGGAAATACAAAGAATTTTTAATATATGATCTATTAAAACATCTCAGCATTTATTCTAGAGATAGAAAAAGGCTTCATCAGGGTTTCATTTGGTAGTTCATCAGTAAGATGGAAGAACTGATGAACAACCCACCATGCGTGGTGTAATTTACTCCAGAGAGAGCATAATAAATAGTATGAAAGAGCAATCTAGCAATAGATGCAATCAGTTCTAATAAACATTCGCAGTGATTTACAAGCAGCAAACATTGCAACGATTATGCTTCTCCTTTTTGAATATATATGATGTGAGGTTACAGAACTGGAAGCGTCTTCAAGAAGATGAAAAGCGCAGAATAAACAAAGAAAAGTTATGTCTCTACTTGAAAAAATTCTCATGTTAGCAAATGGTAGGAGTATCACAGCAATGGAGCAGATTACGGAGCACATTGCCAGATTCTACCTCCTGTTTCGAATGTCAGTAATTACGCCAAAAGCAAGAATAAGAAACCAGACAGGACTTTTTACCATGAAAGCTAACAGAACAAGTTTTTAGATAGCTGATATATATTACACCTATTGGAGAAAACATAGAAACATTCATTTCGAAGAAATCTATTTGCAAATTCTTGTCAATTTGACTAAGCACAAATGACTCCAAGATACACACTCTAAACAATTTGTAAAGACTTATTCAAAATTAGGCTTTATCAATATGAATTTACTTAAAACTATAGAATTTTTCTGGCAAACCATTATCTTCGGAGCAAAAGCATTCTTTTCCTTCCCCTGTTCACAAGAAGATTGTAACTGCCCCTTCATCTAAATGACTAAATCTTCAGCTTAACTTACACCGATCATTCAGCACAGGCTAGAAAATTAGAGACCAGATTATATGAAATTATAGAGTTGTTAATCACCAGTAAGAAAAAGTGTGTGAGCACCACCACAAGCGATCTCCATCAAACTCTGATCGCTGAAAGCGGATGGTGAAATATGCTTAGGTCTCCATTGCGACTCCGAATTGCCTAATCCCAATCTCCCAAAATCTCCATTGCCCCAAACAGCTGCGAACCTCTTGCCTCTACTCAGCACTTCATCAAAATCGTCGCGTCTGCCACTTTCAGAAGAAACCCATCTTGACCGAGAGGCTAATCGAGCGTTCTTGTTCACCAAATGTGATAAAAGTGCGATACTTTGCATGCAAGAGCGGGTTCTTAACATCTTCATTGTTCTCGAATTGCGGAAACCCCACAAGATCAAATCGAGGTGCAGAAATTCGATCTCGATTCCAGGTTAGATATATGATAGTCAATGGCGGTTCGAATTATAGAGTGTAGAAACTTCGGAGGAGTATGGATGGATATAGCGCAACGTAGCTACGCGTGAGCTTCATGTTTAGTCGTGAGTAAACTTTATACCCCATTGTCAAAATACTCCCTCCGTCCCATGGCAATTGTCCATGTTGCTTTATTGGGACGTCTCATTTAATTGTCCACTTATCTAAAGTGGAAACATTACACTCTCACAACCAATATAATATAAAATCCTCTATCTTTTATGGCATTGGTTATTGTGCTATTTCCATAGTTGACAATTGTCATGTGACAGAGGGAGTAACATATATGTAGGCCTCATTTGAAAGGAGAGATGGGCTATAAATGCATTAAAAGCCCTAAGACTATCTTTATATGCAACCTTTAACAACTCAACCTACAAATAAAATATTAATTTCTCTCTCTTCCACACACACAATCCACAAACCAACTCTATTTTACAACTTAATATACTTTATTAATAACCCAACCCACATTAAAATATAATTTATTTTATTATATGTATTAAATTTATATTTTGATTTGTTATAATTAAAAAAAATAAAATTATATAACTATATATTATATATTGTCATACTTTTAAATAAAAATATTAAAATTAAAACAATACAATTTAAAATACAACAGAAAAATAAAATGAAAAAGAAAATACTATGAGTACATTGTACACTATATAGAGCAAAAATAAATGAAGTATACCAACTAATCAAAATGTGACAAATGGCATTAACAATTGAATTAATGAGGTCGTTGTAGGATCCGGTCGTGAAAATTATTTTTCTTTTTGATTTTTTTTATGGCAAATTATTTGTCCCTTAGTGCACGACCTCAATTTGGGGTTGCCAATAAAAGTAGTATGGACATGGATTAAGGGGGTGTTTGGCTAAATTTATAAGCTATGTTTGACCGTTTATAAGTTATTTGACTGTTTATAATCACTTTAAAAGTATTTGGCAAAATAAGCTGTGAAAGAGCTTCTAAGCTCCAAAAATAAGCTTCAAGTGCTTATAAGCACTCCAAAAAATAAGCTCCTCTACCCCAACTTATTTTTTCAAATTGACTTTTTTTAATTGTATAACTTGATATTATTTTTATATTTCTATTATAAACACTTCCATTTTATATTTCTATTATAAACACTTCCATTTAAATGTATAAAATTATAATCTCAAAAAAAAATTATTTTTTCTATTTTTTTATTTTAATTTATTTTGAGTTTATAAGCTCTTCTATCCAAACACTTTGACAATTTATAAGCTTTTAAATCTAGGAGCTTATAAGTTATTGAAACATCTTATAAGCACTTAGAGCTTATTATTTTAACGAAACCCCAACTCATAAAGAAATCTACCACTCCGGTCCCTGCTAGTTGAATCATTTGCTTTTTGACTTTTTCGGCACGCGTTTCCACCGAGACGTAGTACGGGTTTTACGATATAATTTTGAAATATTATTTCTTTTACGTAGTATCCCGTAAAAGAAATAATATTTCAAAATTATATCGTAAAACCCGTACTACGTCTCGGTGGAAACGCGTGCCGAAAAAGTCAAAAAGCAAATGATTCAACTAGCAGGGACCGAAGTGGTAACTAAGAACCATCATATCATCCATAACCATGCTCATCGAATTTTGCTAAAATATATAGTGCTCCTCGCCGAAGCCAACTCCGATTTCGTCGACGTTTTGTTGAGCTTCCTCGCCTTGCCTCTGGGGAAAGTGAGTGAAAATTCTCGACGAAGCTTACGGCTCAGCATCAGTTCCAGGATGCTTAAGCACTTTGTAGGGAGGCGTAACGGATCTCGACGAAGCCTATTTCAGTGTTCCAGGAGCTAAGAACATGTTGCTCGACCCACAAAGCTCGTGTTGAGCCGAGCTTCGTAAACTTGCGCTCGACATCAGCAATAGCCCTCCGAACAAGTTCTTCGTCAAGGAGATTACTTCTAAGGAGGAAAGGCCATGACGATGAAGTTCTATTTTCCAATCTATAGCCATAGCGATGCAATGAGAAATATAGTCATTAATTAATAATTTTGGGGGTTATAGCTTATGGGGCTATAATGGTATTTTACACTTATTTTTATTTAGTTACTATTGTAGAGGCTACGAGGTGCAAACAGGTCATTAATTAATAATTTTTGGGGTTATAGCTTATGGGGCTATAAGGGTATTTTACACTTATTTTTATTTAGTTACTATTGTAGAGGCTACGAGGAGTAAAATCCTGGCTATGAATAACATTGCCCATCTTATAAGGGTTTGGTAGACAATATTAAAAATGAAGATAACTTAGTAAATTAAAATAGAGAATTTGAAAAATGATTAAAAAAAAAAAGTCTTTCTTGTTGTAAATATTATATATATATCAATAATCATCTCTAAAACCCTAACTTGATCTTTTGTACTATTATAAATAAAGGTATTCAGTCATCGTAATAATACACTCCTACAAATTATTTCTCTATGCTTTCTCTTTTATTTAAACTTGTCTCTTGCACTATAAATAGAGGAATGCAGAATGAAGAAACTTCAACACTTCCACAAATTTCCAGCGCTCATAATTTGCAAGTACTCACGAGTTCAAAAGCTATTCTTCTCACGAGTCCTCGAAGAAGTGTTCCAAGCTTCAGTCCCATCGAAGCTTGCTTTCTGCAACCTTTACACTCTAGTTTCTAAGCCATCATACATATCCAAAGCTTAGGAAGAAGAATCCTAGCCTTTACTCTAAACTGTAAAGGTTTCTTCACTTAGAGTGTGTGTGTTCGCAAACCCAACCCAAAACCCTTGTCTTTGTCTAGTCAAACGTGTTAGAGTTGTTTGTGTTGTTGTTAAGGTTGTTGTTAGATCCAAGGTTCGCTTTCATCGATGGCGAAAACCTCGATCGAAAGTTGTTGTGTTATAAGATCCAAGCTTTCACTTTCATCGATTGTGAGAAGCTCGATCTGTGTCTTAGGTTAGTGGAGAACCCGTAATCTCCAAGTTTCTTGAGTGAAGAGAAACTGTTCCAGTGTTGGAACAAAGTGGACGTAGGAGTTTCATCTCCACTAACCTAGGACTCAGATCGAGCTTCACGCAGTCGATGAAAGCGCAAGCTTGGATCTTTCAACAACCTTAAGTGCATGTTTGGTAGGGATGTTGAGATAAGTAATTTTATCATAGATGAATAGTGATTCTTGAGATTAGACCATGATAAGAAAGATGATAAAAGTTAGATGGGTGTTTGATATGAAAAAATAACAATTACTGTAGAACAATGACTACAGATTAAAATTACAAAATTACCCTCAAGTTTTTTCCTAATTTTTGAGAATCAAAATCGAATCTCAAAATTTTAAAGCTTTCCTAAATAATCTGAATCTCAAAAGAGTATCTTGCATCATCGAAGCTCATCCTTCCGGCATCGAGCGAGAATCGAGGATCGGTGTCACGGGATCGCCGGCCGAAGCCTTAGTCGGCAATCTCAGACTGAGTCCCCCTAAACTGCCGAGAGATGGGATTCTCCACAGGCAATGTGGCAAAGCTGCTTCCGCCATTGTTTTGCTTCTTCATCTTCTGCTTCCGCCGCCATTTCCGCCATTTCTTGCTGAAAACGGAGGCCGCCGCCCAAAACCCTCCTCCTCCTCCTCCTCCGCCGCCGCCTGAGCTCTTCTTCTCTTGAGTATCGATTTCAATGTGGTCCTTTATCCTCAAATTTGTTACACTCGCCTCTTCTTCTTCCACTATTTTGCTATTGTTCCCTTCGAATTCAACTGCATTTCTTGAATTCTCCAAATGGGATTCTCTCACAGAGGTTATTTCATCCCTTTCAGCACCATCGCCATCTTCGAGGAGTATACCTTCCTCTGCGTTTTCTGGGTCTCTGAAATCCTCTTCATTCTCGGACTCCTCGAAAACGGGCTTGTCAGGTACAAAAGATCTGATTTTCTTGCTGTTTGGGAAGCTTTGGTGACAGGAGGAGAAGAAAAAAAAATAAATGAGCAAACAGAAAGAAAAAATGGTGGAGAAATGAAATGGTGGGCGTGACTCTCATGGAAGAAAAAGGGAGGGTAAAATGAAGAGGGGATGTTATTCTGTCTTGAACAGTGCTTTATCAGGCCTTTGAGGCCTGATAAAAAAAGAGCCATATCATGGGTTTAACAGTGTTTTATACACGAGTCGTGCTTAAAACACGGGCCGACATGTTAACCTAATAATGGGTACCAAACACCCTATAAAGCCATATTATATATCTTATCATGCCTAATATGTCCTACCAAACACACCCTAACAACACAAACAACTCTAACACACTTGACACAACAAGACAAGGGTTTTGGGTTGAGTTTGTGAATACGCACACTCTAAGTGAAGAACCCTTTACATTTTAGAGTAAAGGCTAGGGTTCTTCTTCCTAATCTTTGGATGTGTATGATGGCTTAGAAACTAGAGTGTATAAGGTTGCAGAGAGCAAGCTTCGATGAAACTGAAGCTTGGAACACTTCTTCAAGAACTCGAGAGAATGTAAGCTGAAAATCAAGAGTGCTTGCAAAAATGAGCGCTGGAAATTTGCGGAAGTGTTCAAGTGTTCTCTCTTCTGCATTCCTCTATTTATAGTGTGAGAGACACGATGAACCCGTTGAAAATTGGTGGCTTTGTCTCTCCACTCTCGACAATACTTGGGCTTGACCGGCAGCTTTTCAGAGGACGGCTTTGTCTTCTTTCCCAATTTGGTTAAAAGCCAAGCATAACAGTAACTGGCTTGGGCCTGTACTGTAGCGGCTGCTTGTCAGTCTTCCCAGTCAACTCTTGCAACCAATCTTCATTAGCCACGTAGAGATCTGCAATAAATGTGTCTAATCTTTACTTGACTAAGTTCAAACTTGAGTTTGAACTGAAGCTGGTAGTTGAGCTGTCGCTTTCAAGCTTCGCATTGTACTCGCTTCGCTTTACAAGAGTACTCGCTTTAGCTTTGTCGGTTAGACTCGCTTAGGTTTATCGAGAGCACTCGCTTTCGCTTTATCGGGTAGCCTCGCTTCTGCTTCAAAACACACTCAAGCGAGTGGTCTTCTCGCTTCGCTTGAAATCTGCAGACTAATCCTAAAGAGACTAAAGCAAAACAAGTTTTCCTAACATTATAAGCTTGAAAATTCTAACCTATAATACTAATCAAATAGGGTCGCTTGGGAACAGGATTGTCACAGAGGGTTTTGGAATCGAATCAAAACATAGTAAATAATTTTATTAAGCGTCCCAAAAGGTTCGCCCTTAACATGTGAATCCTTAACAATTCCCAACACTTTTCCCCCTTTTCATGATGCCAAAACCCAACACTTCACCACTATAAGAACTTCCAAGCAATTGAATCCTTCACAGTCTTATCATTTTTTTTTTTAGTTCTTGTGGTTTGTGTAGGTTTGTAGCAAAAAGGATAAAAGCTCATAACTCTAGTAGATATAGAAATGTAAAGCACGACGCTTGACAGAAATAAAACTTCATAGAAAGTTCAGGCGCATAACATGGATCACAGAGAGAATAGAGAAGGAATTACTCTACAAAATAGGCTGAAAGTACTCGCTGCTTCATGATCTTGTGAATAGATGTGTTTGGCTTGTTAATTCCAATGAAGTGTAGAGCTTCCCTGGTTTCACGCTCAATAATTTCTCGATCAATGATGATTGTTCCTCCAATCTTCGGTCTTGGAAACAACTCTCTCTGCGGGATTTTGATGATAATCTTTGGCTCTGTGCTCTCTGCTGCTATCAGTATCTTTCTCCACAGATCTTCATTATACACAACCATAAAGTTGTGCAGAGCATCAAGCTTCGAGCAGGTCGCTTAGTTGAAGACTACTTCCCAGAAGTAGGAGGCATTAATAAACTTCACTCGGCACTCCATCCATCTCTCTTTCAATTCATCTGCAATGAAATCTTCAATATTTCGAGCGTCCGGATGTTGTGCTCTTCTCTCTTCAGTTTCTTCAAATGGCCTGTCCACCAGCATCTGCAGCACCCTGGTAAATCTCTCGCTAAGCTCGCTGTTGAACATCGGTTTACTGCTGTTGATGAGATTTCTCATGAAATCATAGTCATCTTTGGAATAGCCTTCTAGTCATTCAACAACTAACGACGACTTTCTGCAAGCTTGTACTCTCGCTTCAAGCTCGCACATCTCTGATTCATCAGGGGTGAGAGATATGTAACCACTCCTAATCAGACTTTGTTGAACTAGGACATTCTCCTCGATTGATGTATTCGTTTGATCCCTGAGGTGTTCGATCCTAGCATTCCTGGCCACTTGAGCTCTCTCTGCTCGCTTTCTCTGGTCATCCTTCTTCTTTTCTAGCTCAGCACGGCTCGCTTTCACGACTAAATCCGTCTTCACCTTTTGGCGCTTGGCCGCGGATCCGCTTTCTCAGTAGTTTGAGCGGGTCGCTTGGTGATTGGTTTGGAAGGCTTAGCTTGAGCAGGTTCCGTTGCCACGACTTGAAGCGGTTGTACTTGATGAATTTCCATAAGTCCTTGTTCCATCAGCTCGAAGGATTGAATCGCTTCTAGAGTCGTTCCAATGGGGATTGACTCTCTCAACGCAGCACTGTGAAAAGCGGCGGAGGAAGAAGCGAGAAGCTTGGTAGCTGGCTCAGTAGCTTGGGCTGCGGAGGGAGCAGGCTTGCTCGAGTAAACAACAACTTGCTTGCCTTTATCGGCTCTGCTTGGAAGGGGTTTGTCTTCCCCCTTTTTGGCATCATCGCCAGTGGGTGTCGGGATCACTCCTTTCTCATTGATGGCATAACGAAGGCTCGCAAATTCTTCCGTCATAGCCATCAAAGCTCCAACTGTTCGTTCCGAGAAAGACCCTTCTTGGATGAGCATGAGTTCTGCTGTCTTCTTCGAAATTTCATCCATCAGGATGAAGGATTGCCTTTCTCGTTCAGCTACTGCATACTCTCTTTGTGCAACTTCCGTCATCAAGCGTTCGAGAGGCTCAACATCCCTCTCTCTTTCTTCAATGGCCAGGAAGCGAGACTCAAGCTCCGCTTCGATTTCAGCTTTGTACTTCTTATTAATTTCCTACAAACGGAAATCAGAGAAATCTTGTGACAGAGCAAGCTCTGCCCCAAGTGAGGTTAGTCGGGACTCTTTGGCGGCAAGCTCGGCTGATAAATCATTGAGTTCTTCCTCCTTCATGGCAAAATCAATAGCCTTCAATGTTATTCTGGTTGTCTCAATTCGTCTGCTGTTGAGCTCGCTCATTGCTTTATAAAATGAGGTTTGGAAGGTCGCTTGATCACTCTCCAGCTTGAGCTTAGCAGCTTTAGTACGGGTAAGCTCTCTATTGAGCTTCATGAGTTCATTCAGCTTCTCTTCCTCAAGCTGTTGTCTCTTGCTCTTATCCTCATCAATCTCCTTCTTGTGCTTCTCTATGAGTGACGCAATTTCTTTTCTCTTTTCTTTCACCTCTTTCTCCTTCTTAGCAAGCTTATGCTTTACATTATCAAGCTTTTTCACAGTATCCACAAACCTGCGATTTCATATCGCTTTCCCTCTTGATGTTTGATCTCTTCTGTCTAGCGAGCTCCTCGCTAAGCTGGAATTTCTCCTCTTCAACCTTCTGGATAGTGTCTGCCAGATCGATGATCTCTTGATTGAGCCCATTTAGCGTCTCTTCATGCTTCGCTTTTAGGGCAAGTTCATGATCAGTGAGCTTTCTCTCTAGCAACACTACCTCTGGATACTCTTTCTTCACTACTGCATCAAGCAGCTCCAGGTACTTGGGCTTATTGATCAATGCCTTGAAGCCATCAACACCAATATACTGCAATTGGATGGCTTCTTGCTACGCAATAGTGTTCTCGCTGAATGCTTTGATCAGCCCAAAGATTTTAAAGTACTCCGTACCTCTGTGCACAACGTACGTGAGAAAATCGGCAGCTCGCTCGATGAAATTGTCAGTCATGGATACTGACGAGTATCTCTTCCTCACTTTTTCCACAGACCTCTCCAGTCCTCATGGAAGATTTCCAGAGCTTCGGTTTGGGCGGATTTGGGGGTGGTCGCTTGGGCTGTTAGTGGGGTTAAGGTTTTTGGTGGGTTGGAGGAGGAGGGGATATCTGGGTTGACATTTTATGTGGTTTGTGTGGGAGAAGGGCTGTTTATTATGAATGGGATGTGTGGTAGGGTAGGAATATTTGTGTCTGTGTGAGAAGGGGTAGCTTCAAACTCTTCATCATCATCAATGATTTGTCTGCGGATATTGCGGTGAATGGATTGGATAGGTTGCTGGTCAACCTCTTCTCCTTCTAGAGGGACGACAGCTTCACCTTCTCTGGTGCGAAGCTCCGAGATCCCTAGTGATGATGAAGAAAGAGAGGCTTCCTTCTCGATTGATTGAGCAAGCGTCCTGACTCGCTTCGCTTGCTTCTTTGAGGGTTGGGCAGGTGCTTGCATCTTCTTTGCTGGAGGAGGGGGAGTAGCTTTCTTCTTCTCTTTTCCTCTCTTCTTTTTCGTTTGGACAATGGCCACTCCTGGGCGCACATCTACCTCGATCAAGCCAGCGTCTTTGATCAATCTGTCCTTTTTCACCAGATCATAGAAGACACTGTTCTTCGTGTAAGCTTGGGTATCTGTCCAAGCTCGTCCAGGGTATAGTTTTTCCAAGGCAAAAGAAAGCTTCCCGAGGAGGCGAAGCTTGCCTTTCTTCACGATTTTGTGGGGGTTCGCTGCATCTCTCTCGAAATCTTTCGCAGCTTCTTGGATTAGCTGGATAAACCAGTTGCTCCAGTAGAACTTGAAGCCTGAGGCTGTCAACAATTACCGAGATGGCAAAGATCTTTGAATCCGTAATCTGTCCTAGCCCGCCAATGTGGCAAGCTATGGTCTTGGTGTAAAGCTCAACAATGTAGTTGAAAGGCTCTGTAAATCCACTCGAATGTTGCTTCATCTGTCACTCCATACAACATTCTCTTTTACTGCATAGCGTCGGTACTCGGTTTCTACCTCTAGTCCGACACTCGCTAAGCTTCCTTCACCATTTGTTGGAAGATTGAACACCTTAGCGACCTCCAACAAGCTTACGTACATGGGAAGCTCCGTGCTCGGATCTGTAATCCTCGAGGTGAGTTCTCCAACGCGGATATTGAGAAGAAACTCCGCTACTGATCTTGTGAGGTTTTTAGATGGCTTAGCAGTAACGTAGCTCCACAGGCTGGTGACAGTCACGGCCTTACGGAAGAAACCAGAGGGTTTGATGAGAGTCTCATCAAGATGAGGCTCCATAGAAATATAGTTGTCTGGCTTGGCAAGGATAACATCCATGGTGATGATATCGGTTTTCTTTCCCATTGTGAGAGAGTAGGAAACTGAGAGAGAAAATATAGAGGATTTTCTATGAACAAGACAAGAGAAAGGATTTGCAGATTTGCAGAGGAAAACTTTCACAAATTAGGAAATTTTTGGGGGTGATGAAGTTTTTGCGCAGAACAGTCCTCATATATATAGGTTTAGGGTTTAGGCTGACGTGGCGATGTGCTGTTGGTGAGGAGCGACGTGGCGTCGAGCGAGTGGAGTCGTGGCTGACGTGTCGCGGTAACAAACAGTGTCACCATGATTAAATGATGAACCATAGTGGTGAAAAACTTAGCACGTGCTATGCTATGCTATGATACATCTAGGCTCTCGCCCATGATCCAACGGTTGTGATGAACAAACTGTTCTACTTTGATGCTTCAGATTCCCCTGCTTTTGGCGCTTCAATTTGGCGGTGCAGACGCGCCCGGTTAATAGAGCCCTAGTACTGTAGGCATTAAATGCAAAGTAAAAAGTAAGTTCTGCACTCGAGTGTGGGACGACTCGCTTGCGATGGTAGCCGCTTGGCTATCCTACTCGTTTGCATTTTAATTAGCTTAACGTGACAAGTGTAAACTCGCTTGCAATGGTGAGTTCGAGTGACGAAGCACTCGTTTGACCAATTCTGAAGCTATAATGAAAACTAAATTGACTGAATTAATTTAAAATGTTTCTGACTTACATACTTTGAGAATAAACAAAGTGTTTATCTCTTAGTAATTGTGTCAGATTACATTTTTATTTTCCACTTAACAAGCGAGGGTTTCTAGCACGCTTCGCTTTGTTTAGTGTACTTTGTTAGATCCGGGTCAAAGATCCACAACAATTATACAATTATTCATCGTATTCAGAGATTGGCAATGAGTATTCATGTACATATAATTACAAATAAAGACATAAAGGAGATTCATGAGGTTTATTGATCTTAATACCTCAACTTCCGCCAGACGCCTCTTCTTCATGGTTGAAGGAGGAGTGGGGAGGAGGTCGAGAGCAAGGCATTTGAGCCATAATTCTAGCCAAGTTCATGAAGAACAGAGCTCGTTTAGGAAAAAGGAAAGGGAAGAGGAGGACGAAGTAGAGAACGCAAGGCGCCTTCATACTTGTCCTCTCTTGGCACCGAGAATTATACCTTTAAGTGAACCGGTTGAGAATCTATTTCACCCACAAAGTGAAGATGGGATAAATGATGAAGAAGGCTCCTTAGAGAAGGACCTTGGTTGCTTGAGTTCGAGAGAAAGTTCTAAATGAATAGAACAGTATACGAAGTGTGTATGTAAAGTGTGTGTGCGTGTTGTTGGTGGAATGATGGGGTCACCCTCTATTTATAGATGTAAGAAAGGACGAAAAAGGTAAAAATACATTCATAGGAAGGACGGGAGAGGAATTTCTAGGGGGACAAGATTCCTTCGTCATTAATTTTGTGGTCCTCACCCTAAGGTGTATAGATTCACGTGGATTGTGTGTTCGGTAGGTCCCTAGGCATATGAAGATGCCTAAAGATCCGAAATAGCTTCTGCATGAGGATTGGCGAGCCTTAGCATCTTCTGCTTCGAATGTGGCATCTGTGCCGGGAATGGCACTTGGGGCTTCTGATATTCAAATCTAGTCAGCACTTGAAGATGCCACTTGGCAAGGCTGATACTAGTCCCTATCAGCTACTCCCCCCTCCCCCACCCCCCCCACCCCTAGGTCCAGAAGCGTGTGCTATTAGCTTCTGCCTGGTGCTTAGGCGGGAAATAATTGTCTTGATGATGTCATAAGGGTCTTGTCGTGCGAAAAAAGGTGGTGCATCGATTAATTTTTCGAGGCAAGGAAAATATAGAGACTCCCCATCTTATCATCGCCTTTTTGCATAATCGAGACAGAAAAAAGGTAACCTACCTTCCGAGGAGTAGCTTTTCACTCCTTTTACCTTCTTCTTCCCTTTTCTCTTCGCCTAATTTAAAGAGAAGAAAGGAAAAGAGACGTCTTGATATTTTTGCTTTCTCCTTGCCCAGAGAGGTCAATACCCTCTTTGCTCTGTAATTTCTTAAGGATGAGCAGGTATCTTTCTCTTTATTTTATTATCTCTCTTCCGCCTTTTCATGAATCACATATTGACGGATCAAGAATAAGGAAAACCTTTCATTTTCTTGCTATTATTCCTCTCTCTCTCTCTCTCTCTCTCTCTCTCTCTCTCTCTCTCTCTCTCTCTCTTTTTTTTTTTTTTTTTTAATATTAGGGCTTCTTGACAGTTGGCATCTACTTTGATTTTGATTTCTTTTCTTATGGAGATATCACCTTCGAGGTTTTACCCCTTCATTATTCTATTATTTCAGCTATGTCTATTGATTCCGTTTGCCAAAAGATCTGTGAGTTGGCTTACTCTGACGATGTTTCCGAATCCCTTCGATTCCGGCTGCTTGGTTTCCTGACTCGGAAGGAGATGGATTTTGGGGACCTTGACGACTTCCCTGATATGAAGGCATACCTTAGGAGATTCAAGAATATTTTCACTCAATATGAAATGTACGATGGGTATTTGTCGGAGAAGGAGAAATGTGAACTCATCCTCTTGTCTCTGCCAGGGGGGCATCTATCGCTTGAGGACGGTGCCGCTAACCTGGGAATCTATGAGCATCTTCCCACTCTGATGGACGCATTGCTTAGGGTTGAAAGGGCTAAAGAAATTGAGGCGGCGGCGAGGATTAAGGATGAAGATAGGCTTCCAATCGAGAGGGTCTATGAAAGGAAAAACAAGAGATTGAAGATGGATGAGGGTAAGTTGTATGATAATCAAATTACGCTAATCCTGTTCTGACCGCCAGGCTGATTCGATGAATATTGATTTTTGGTTTACTTATGATCTTTATAGGTTCAACCGTTAAAGACGACCATGTCTCCCGCTCCTTCTCTCAGGGTTCTTCAGTGATAGGGACTAAATATCAGCTTTTCCGTGTGGCATCCTCCAATAATAGTTAATAATTAAGTTCTGTTGGTCCCGGTTTGTATGAGGAAAAAACACGTAGAAGGGGGGGGGGGGGGTGAATAAGTGTTTCGAAGTTTTTCAACTTCAAATTCCTCGAACTCAGAGTACTAAGTAAAGTGCTCGCTTGAACTACTAAGACCTAGCCGAGAGCTAGATCTAGAGTATTCACGGTTCTCTTAACCTAAGCTTAGAGCTTGACCAAGAGTGAGACTTTACTCTATATGCGGAATTACGGTGAGCTAAATCTTTCCTAAGTATTTGAAATCTCAGTTTGTGTTTGTTAAATGCTTGTGCAATGAATAATCAAACAGTAAGCAAAGAAAGAGATTAGGGTTAAAGATACGACACAGAGATTTATAGTGGTTCGGAGATGAAACTCCTACGTCCACTTTGTTGCACTTGGCAACTCGTTCTCTTCACTCAAGAACTTGAAGATTGAAGGCTCTTCAAAAGCCTATGACAAGATCGAGCTTCACTTGCTTGGATCTGTCGGACGCTGGGTGATTCCGGGTTCACACCAAAAACCTAAACTGGACTGGAAGCTTCACTCGCTTCAGTCCGACGACAGGGAGATTACGGGTTCTCCTTACAACCTAGTTTTGACCGAGCTTCACTTAAAGAAAGTGTAAGCTTGGATCTAGACTCTATGATCGAGGCTTCTACTATCGATGAAGGTAGAGCCTTGGATCGAACACAACCTAACGACGAACACACAAAAACCTAAAACTTGGGTTAGGGTTTTCTGTTTCGACAGAGACACACTATTGAAGAGTTCTTTACAATGAATGCAAAGATGGCTAGAACTCTTCTTCTAAGCTGGGATTTGGAATGGGCTTAGAATTCTCGGTGTGAAGGTTGCGAAGATGAGTTCCGATGAGGCTGGAACTCGGAGAACACTTGGAAACAAAGACTCGAAGAATGCTCAAAGGCTGGGAGTGTTTGTTTGCAGTAGGCGCTCGAATGCTCAAGTAGTGTTCTACTTCTCTTTGTCTTCATCCTTCACTATTCATAGGCGAAGGTTTGGCCGAGATCCGTTGCTTGGTAGGTGGCCTTGTCCCTCCTCCTCTCGACAGTACTTGCACAGGCTGGCACCTTTTCAGACGCCCAGATTTGGCATTTTGCCAAATATGGCTAACTTACAAACCTAACAGTAACTGGAGCGAGCCAGTACTGTTGCGACGCCCTTGTCGGCCTGGCAGTCAACTCCGCTGCTCCTCTCCTCATTAGACACGTGGAGATCTCGCAATTAATGCGACGATCTCCAGTTGACTGGAGTTCAAAATAGGAGCGGGAATCAAGCTGTCGCTTTCTGTTAGGTAGGGGCTCGCTTCGCTTTAGAAATGTAGCGTCCGCTTGAAGTGAGTCGCTTCAAAGTCATACTTATTAAAGGATTAGAACCTAGCTAACCCTAGCCGTCATTATTTTTGTATTCTAGGTTTAGCAGTATATATTATCTCCTTATTTAGATAGATACGATCCCGATATTGTGGATCAATTGTTGTACGTGTATCTATATATTGAGGAAATAAACGAATCCCATTCACACGGTGAAATTCTTTTCCCTCTCGTATTCTTTCATTGGTATCAGCTTTCTCACCTAAAAACCCTAGCTGCTAATTAACCCTAGCCGATTTCATGGCCGCCGTCGTCTCTTCTACATCCGACTCTCTTTCGATAGCCACCATGATTCACATGGTGACTATCAAACTCACTTCTGGGAACTATCTCCTCTGGAAAAGACAAGTGATTCCCATGCTTACAAGCTTCAATCTTATGGGGTTTGTCAACGGCGCCGAGTCGGCACCTTCTCCCACCATCTCGTCTGAATCTGGTGTTACTTCTCCCAACCCGGACAACACCAAATGGCTGACCACGGATCAGCGTCTCCTAGGCGTTCTTCTCTCCACTCTCTTCGAGGAGGCCATGGCCGAGGTTGTCGAATGCTCGACGTCCTTTGATGTTTGGAATGCTCTTGCAGCAGCGTTCTCCCACTCTTCTGCCTCCCGTATCAATCAACTCTGTGAGGAGCTCCTCTCCCTCCGTCGCGGCTCTCTCTCCGTCAAGGATTATGGTGCTCGTTTCAAGAGTTTATGTGATCAACTATCTGCGATCGGCAAGCCCATTGATGAATCCGATAAGAGCCATTGGTTCTTACGTGGTCTTGGCCCCTCTTTTGCGAATTTTGCAGACACAAGGATGTCAATGCCTCGCATTCCGACGTTCTCAGTTCTGCTCCATCAGGCTATTCACTTCGATCTTATGTCGAAGACTATGGATTCCTCCGGTTCCACGCCTCAGATCGCGTTCACTGCTTCTGTGCAGAATTCCTCTCATTCTCCGCATAGTTATCCCTCTTCTTCAAATCAAGGAGGCCGCTCTCAAAACGGTGGTCAGAACGGTGGTCGCGGCGGCCGTGGTGGTCGCGGTGGTGGTCAGAACGGAGGACAGAATGGAAGTCAGCCTCGTAAGCCGCGCTGCCAGATTTGTCGCGGCGAACATTACGCAGACAAATGCCCCCTTTATATTGGTCGATCTGCTCCCTCACCGGCAAACTTAGCTGAAGCTTTCACCTCCTCTTGCAACATCTCGGCCGCAAATGCCTCAGATTGGTTTGTGGATTCCGGAGCGTCGGCTCATATCACTTCTGATCCATCAGCTCTTGACATAGTTCAACCATATACTGGAAATGGTAATGTAGCTGTGGGTAATGGCAACTCTCTCTCTATCTCTCATACTGGATCCACTTCTCTCACAAATGGTGTTCATCTCCTTGATGTTCTTGTGGTTCCTCACATTACCAAAAATTTGCTATCTATTAGCAAATTAACTAACGATTATCCAGTCAATGTGGTTTTCTCTGATCGTATGTTTGTCATTCAGAATCGGGCAACAAAGCAAACAATCGCTCAGGGTCATCTTGATGGGGGGCTCTACGTTTTGGATCGAGGGACTCCTGCTCTCCTTGCTGCTGTTACATCTTGTCGTTCTAAGGCTAGCTTCGATCTTTGGCATCTTAGATTGGGGCACGTTCCATTTAATGTTATTTCGTTATTGAATAAGTTAGGTCACTTATCTGTGACGTCTTTGCTTCCTACTCCTAGACTTTGCTCTCCATGTCAGCTTGCTAAGAGCAAACGTTTGAGTTTTCATTTGAATAATAAACGTGCAGCGTCTGTTTTAGACTTGATACATCGTGATCTATGGGGTCCGGCTCCTGTTACTTCTAGAGATGGTTTTCGTTACTACGCTGCATTCATCGACGATTTCTCTCGATTTACATGGATTTATCCCTTACATGCCAAATCTGATTTTTATTATGTTTTCGTCAAATTCCATGGATTCGTTTGCACTCAATTCTCAGGAAACATCAAGCAATTTCAAAGTGATGGAGGCTCTGAATTTGTTAATCATCGTCTACGTGCTTTCTTTGAGTCTCATGGCATTCATCACCGCATCTCCTGCCCATACACTCCGCAACAAAATGGCCGTGCTGAACGAAAACATCGCCACATCACCGAAACAGGCCTTTCGTTATTATTTCAAGCTCATGTTCCGTCGGTTTTCTGGTTTGATGCTTTTGCGACTGCCACCTACATCATAAATCGACTGCCATCCTCTATTCTTGATGATAAGTCGCCCTTCGAGCTCTTGTTCGGTACCATTCCTCACTATCCTAACTTCAAGCCCTTCGGTTGTCGCGTATTTCCATATTTACGTGATTATTCTTCGCACAAGCTTGCCCACCGAAGTGCACCGTGCATCTTTCTTGGATATAGTTCCATGCACAAGGGTTTTAGGTGTTACGATCCTAGCGCTTCCCGTATATATATCAAGCGTCATGCGCAATTTGATGAGTTATATTTTCCTCTTGCTGATTCGGGGTCAGCTACGCCATGTGATAAGCTTGATGTTACGCCATTTTTTGAGTCTTCTACTGTATCTCCAGTGAAGTCAACACCGTTAAAGCCATCTTGCCCCACTTGCATTGAGGATCCTACATCATCATCACCACCGTCAACGGCAGCTCCATCTTCACCTATCCATAATCTTGAGTCAAATACTTCTCAACATCCACCAACTCCTATTGTTTCGGAGGCTGCTCGTCCCGACCCCGCACCAACTCACCACATGATCACGCGAGCTAAAGCGGGGGTCTTCAAACCCCGTTATCCGATCCATCTTACCACCACACCCTTCTTGTCGGCTTTACTTGCATCCACATCTTCTACTGAGCCTCGAGGTTTCAAATCTGCTTCGAAACACTCTCACTGGCTTTCTGCTATGAAGGAAGAAATGGACGCTTTACATGAAAATCGCACTTGGGAGCTTGTTGTTGCACCGCCGAACACAAACATAATTGGCTCAAAGTGGGTATTTCGCACTAAATATAAGTCTGATGGCTCGATGGATTTTCATCACACATTTAGCCCCGTCGTTAAAGCCACCACAGTTCGAGTTATCCTTGCTCTATCGATGCATTTTCGATGGCCTCTTCATCAGTTAGACATCAAAAATGCCTTTCTTAATGGCGTGCTCACCAAGCCTGTTTATATGGCTCAACCCCCCGGCTTCGTCAACCCGCAACGTCCTTCGCACGTTTGCCGACTTAAGAAGGCTTTGTACGGCCTTCGTCAAGCCCCTCTAGCGTGGTTTCAACGCTTTAGTTCCTTTCTTTTTGGCCTCGGTTTTTAGCAAAGCAAATGTGATACCTCGCTATTTTCTTTCCACAAGGGCTCTGTCGTGATATATCTTCTTCTCTATGTCGATGACATAATTCTGACCGGAAATAGTCCCTCTCACCTTCGGCAGTTTATATCTCGTGCTGGACGAGAATTTGCTCTCAAGGATTTGGGAGCCTTAACTTATTTTCTCGGTCTTGAAATCACCCCTCAAGAGAATGGTTTGTTCATAGGGCAGACGAAGTATGCTCACGACATTCTGTCTCGAGCTCATCTTCTTGATTGCAAACCAGTTCATACCTCTCTTGTTGCCGGGGAATCTCTACATCAACATGGTACTCCCTTCAAGGATCCCTCTTTATATCGATCGTTGGTAGGCGCTCTCCAATATCTTACAATTACTCGGCCGGATCTTTCTTACGCTGTCAACCACGTAAGTCAGTTTCTTCATTCCCCTACCGACGTTCATTTCGAGGCGGTTAAACGTATTCTCAGATACGTGAAGGGTACCGTTCACCTTGGGTTATCTTTCACTCGCACCTCGGACTTGTCGATTCTTGGATATTCCGATGCCGATTGGGCACGCTGCACTGATACGCGTCGCTCGACGTATGGTTACTCCCTATTTCTCGGAGGCAACTTAGTTTCTTGGAGTGCGAAGAAACTACCCACAGTAGCTCGCTCGACCTGTGAATCCGAGTATCGAGCTCTCGCGAATACAGCCGCTGAATCTATTTGGCTCGTCAATCTTCTTGGAGAACTTCGAGTTCCTATCTCGTCTCCACCCGTTCTCTTATGTGATAACACCAGCGCTGTCTTCCTTAGTCAGAATCCGATCTCACACAAACGAGCCAAGCACATCGATATCGACTGTCACTTCATTCGTGACCTAGTTTCTGCAAAGAGACTTTCCACTCAGTTTGTGCCTTCTCATTTGCAGATAGCCAATATCTTCACGAAGAGCTTACCTCGACCAGCCTTCGAGTCTTTATGGTCCAAGCTCTGCGTTTGTTTTCACCCCATGCATCACTTGAAGGGGGGTATTAAAGGATTAGAACCTAGCTAACCCTAGCCGTCATTATTTTTGTATTCTAGGTTTAGCAGTATATATTATCTCCTTATTTAGATAGATACGATCTCGATATTGTGGATCGATTGTTGTACGTGTATCTATATATTGAGGAAATAAACAAATCCCATTCACACGGTGAAATTCTTTTCCCTCTCGTATTCTTTCAATACTGTAGTGAGTACTTTGGAAAATAAAATTTTCCCGAGTATTCGCTTTAGTATTCGTTGACCCGCGTTGACTCGCTTTGACTTGTTACTGTAGCGCTTGCTTCGCCTCGCTTCGACAGACTCCTTGAATCTACTGTTGCGCTCGCTTCGCTACGCTATTCTTCGGCACGCTTCACTTCGGCTGGGTAGACTCGCTTCGAATGGAAAACACACTCAAGCGAGTGGCCTTCACTTGAATTTTCTGCAGTCTAAGAACCTAAGTGACTAAAGCAAAAACAAAGCCATCCTAACAGTATAGGCTTAGAAAATTTTCTAACCTATTTTCTACATCAAATTGGGTCACTTGGGAATATGATACTTGAGGTTTTTGGATCAAATCAAAACAAGTATTATACTCACTTCAAAGTGTCCCATATGAGTTCCCCCTTAACATGTAATCCTTAACAATTCCCAACAATTTCCCCCTTTTTGATGATGCCAAAACCCAACGACATAGACTAAAGGAAAATTAGCCTTTTTAACCGTGGAAAGAACTTCAAGCGACTGCTTCCTTTGCATGCTTGATTGAATTTTTTTTTTAAGTTCCTTTCCCTTTTTTTTCGGTTAAATTTTTTGAGTTGTGTAGCATAATTAAATCATTCACAAAGCATGTAAATGACACAATTCGGACAGAAAGTAAATAGGATAGATATGAACAAGCAGTTCACAAAGTATAGATATGAAACTAAGGATCTGCTTCTTCCTTGTTCTCCTCTTCTTCCTTCTCCTTCTCCTCCTCTTTCTCCTCTTCAATGACATAGGCAGAAAGGACCTTTGCTTCCATGGTGTTCAGATTGTACTGGTTAGGTCTCCATCCACCTTCCAGTCTAAGTGCTTCATCCACCTCCTCGTCAATTATCCTCCTGTAGGGAACACTGGTGCTTGGTTGGAACGGCATGGGAAAATCCTTCACAGCGGGCACTTTGATTATAAGCGATTTAGGCTCAACTACCTCCGCCAGAGTGAAGATTTTTCGCCGCAGCTTCTCATTGTAGCACAGAGGAAATTGTTGAGGGCATCCATCCTCGTGCAGTTATCTTGCCATGGCACTACTTCCCAGTAGTAGTAAGCCTTGATGAATTTCTCCTTGTAGAACAACCATTGATCAAGAAGATCATCGGGAATGAATTGCTCAATCTCTCTAGCACCTGGATGGATGTTTCTGCGCTCAATCAGTTCTTCTTCAATTCGGCTTGTCAGCTCTTTCATGACCTTTTTGAACTGAGCGTTGATCTCTATGTTGAACTGAGGCAGCTTCGCATTCAACTGCATGCGGATGAAGTCGGGCTCATCACCATGATAGCGTCCTGAATTGATCATCTCCTTGTGTGTGACATTGCACGCGTCGATTAATGCCTGGGTTTGGCATGCTTCGAATTCCTCCGGAGTGAATGGTATGTACGCACTTCTGGTGATGGCAGATTGGATGAGTCTCACTTCGTTGAAGTGTTCCTCAATCCTCTCTTCGACCTTCTTTAGTCTCCTCGCCTTTGACTGCTTTTCCCTCTCCGCTTCACTCCTCCTCTCTTCTCCTCTCCTCCTTCTTCTTTCCGTGCGTCCGACCTTAGCAGCGACCACCCTTTGGCGCTTAGCCGCTGGATCTTCTTCTCTAGATTCCGGTGTGGTTCGCTTCTGAGGGGCTTTCGGTGCAGGAGGTGGCATGTCCTTCTTTTGAGTTTGAACAGAAGGAATGACCGCTTGACTGGCGGTAGCGGCTTCAACAGTAGTCGAAGCGAGTGGTGCAGCTGAAGCGGGTGTAGCAGTTGAAGCGGGCGCTTGCGAAGATGCACCTGAAGCGCCTGCCTGAGAACTTCCAGTCAATGCTTTCTCTGGGAGTTCGAATTCTTTCTCTAAGGCACGGGCCAAGGCTTCATCCTCCGTGATCTGCCTCTCTCTTTGTTCCTTCGTCAATGGAGCAACAACGATAGGATGAGAAGCCATAGAGGAAGCTAGCAGCTTCCCAGATGATGGTTTGCGGGGCTCTTCAAGGACATTGTCCTTGCCCTTCTTTCTGGCTAGCTCGGCCCGAGCTTCATCGTCCTCCTGCTCCTCCAGAGCTTCACTCACTTCTCCTGCTCCACTTCCCTCTGGGATCAAGCTTCCAGCTTCGATCCCCTCTACAGTTTCAACATTCTCTCCTTCTTCTCCATCCCTCCTAGCTTCATCAATTGATTTTTCCTTGATTTCCCCCTTTTTGGCATCATCAAGATTGCCGGGGGCTGAAGTGAACACCTTTCCGCTGATGGATTGGCGTAGTTCCTCGAATTTATTGAAGACAGCGTGAAGCATCTTCTCTGCTTGTGTCGCGAAGACATGTTCTTCAGACAGCACTAACTCTGCTGTTTTCACTGAGATCTCCTCAAGCAGATACTTGCATTGCTTCTCCCTCTCAATGACAGAGGCCATCAATCTCTCAAGCGGCTCCACCGCTTTGAAGCGAGAGTCCAACTCAGCTTCAATGTCTGCACGAATTTGCTTGTTGTTGGGAATTGTTATGGACCAATTTGTTAAGGGGGAACTATGTGGGATACTTGATAAACGAAGTCATTTGTTTTGATTGGATCCCAAAACCCCAAGTGTCCAACTCCCAAGTGACCCACTTTGATGTAGTTAATAGGTTAGAATTTTTCTAAGCCTACTCTGTTAGGATGGCTCTTTTATTTTGCTTAGATTAGGCTTCAAAAGTTCAAGTGAAGGCCACTCGCTTGAGTGTGTTTTTCAAAGCGAAGCAAGCCAAGCAACTGAAGTGAAGCGTGTCGAAGAACAGTGTAGCGAAGCGATCGCTACAGTAGATACGAAGTGAGTCCGCCAAAGCGAAGCGAAGCAAGCGCTACAGTGAAGAGTCAAAGCTAGTCAACTCTAGTCAGCAGTTTCCAAAGCAGTCACTAGGGAACTTTATTTCCCGAAGCGACTCACTACAGGATGACTACGAAGTGACTCAACTAGAGCGGACGCTACAACTTCAAAGCGAAGCGAGCCACTACCTACCAGAAAGCGACCGCACAACTCCCGCCCATATTTTGAACTCCAGTCAAACAGGAGATCGTAGCATTAATTACGAGATCTCCACGTGTCGAAAGCGGAGTGGAGCGGAAGAGTTGACTGCCAGGCCGACAAGGCGCCGTAACAGTACTGGGTCGCTCCAGTTACTGTTGAAATTGGAACTTAGCCATTTCCGGCAAAAATCCAAAACTGCGCATCTGAAAAGTAGCCAGCCTGTGCAAGTACTGTCGAGAGGAGGAGGGACAAGGCCACCAACCAAGCAACGGATCTCAGCCAACCCTCCGCCTATAAATAGTGAATGATGAAGACGAAGAAGAGTAGAACACTACTTGAGCATTCGAGCGCCTACTGCAAACAAACACTCCCAGCTTTCATAGCAATCTTCGAGTCTTTGTATTCCAGTGTTCTCCGAGTTTCCAGTTCATCGGAACTCATCTTCACAACCTTCACACTTAGATTCTAAGCCCACTTCATATATCCAAAGCTTAGAAGAAGAACTCTAGCCAATCTTTGCATCTACTGTAAAGAGTTCTTCATAGTGTGTCGTCAACCAAAAACCCTATACTTTGTCTGTTAGGTTTTTGAGTGTTGTCGTTAGGTTGTCCAGATCCAAGGCCCTTCTTTCATCGATTGAAGAAGCCTCGATCGTAGAGTTGAGATCCAAGCTTACACTTACATCGTTTGTGTAAAGCTCGATCGAAGCTAGGCTGTAAGGAGAGCCCGCAATCTCCCTGTTCGACTGAAGCAAGTGAAGCTTCCAGTCTTTGTTAGGTTTGTGTAGTGAACCCGCAATCACTACGTCTGTCGTTTGATCTAGGCAAGTGAAGCCCGATCTCGACCAGGTTTTTGAAGGACCCGTAACCTTCAAGTTCTTGAGTGAAAAGAACAGTTGCCGTCGTGCAACAAAGTGGACGTAGGAGCGTTATCTCCGAACCACTATAAATCTCTGCGTCGTATCTCTCTTACCTTAATCTCTTTACAGTATTCAATTATCCATTGCACGTGCATATAAACAAACTTAACTTGGATTTTCAATTACTTAGGAAAGATTATAGCTCACCAAATTCCGCACAAAGAGTAAAGTCTCACTCTTGATCAAGCTCTAAGCTTAGGTCAAGAGATTCGTGATTGCTTTAGATCTAGCCCTCGGCTAGGTCTTAATATTTCCAAAGAGCACTTTACTTTATACTCTGAGTTAAGGAATTGAAGTTGAAAAACTTCAAAATACGTATTCACCCCCCCCCCCCCCCCTCTACGTATTTTTCCTATAGCAAACCGGGACCAACACTTGTGCTCCTCCTGCAGCGTGAGATTGAGAAAGTCCTGGGATGCTTCAAGTTCTGCCTTTGCAGAGGCGATAGCCCTCTCTTGGCTGTTGAACGTCACACGAAGTTGCGCAGCTTCGACAATTCTGACTGCAAACTCACTGGCCTTCTTCTGTGCTTGGTCAATTTGGTTAGCCAGTTCTGTCTTCTTTAGATTGACTGAATCAATCTCTTTTGCTTGGGCAGCTATCTGAATTGCTGCTCGAGCCATGTCACACTTCATTTTGATTACATCTCCAACCTTATCCTTCGCCACCCTCCTCATCTTTTCAGTATAACTGGAGATCTTTTCCACTTCTTCCTTATGGTTGGCAACAAGTGTGGTCTTCTCCCTCTCCACAGCTACCAACTTGGCAGTCATGCCATTCAACCTGTTCCTCTCATCCTCAAGCGACTGCTTGAGCTCAGTGATGGTTTTCTCCTGGTCTCCCACCAGCTTCACCTTCTCCTCCAATGCCTTCTCCTTCTCCTTCACCTTCCCTTCCAACTCTGCCTTAGCCTTGTCAAAATCTGCACGCAGATTATTGACTTCCACAGCTCTCCTGTCCAACTCCTCCTCCTTCTTGGTAATCTCACTCTGGAGATTAGCAATCTCATCCTCCTTTGCCTGCAACTCCACCTTGTGCTCCTGCACCAACTTCCGCTCGTGCACAGATGGCACTCTTTCTGGGATGACGGCGTCTGGATAGTATCTCTTGACTTTCGCGTCCAACTTTTCCCAGTAATTGACTTCATTGATGAAGACGTGGAATCCATCCACGCCTATGAAGTCGAGCAACTTCGCCTCCCTCTTCTCGAGCACTTCCTCATAAAAGGCCTTCCTGGGGTTGAAGATCTTATAGTACTCTGTCCCTCGGTACACAATGTACGTTAGGAAGTCGACGACATTGGTGAAGAAGTCGTCGGACATCTCCACCGAGGGGTAGCGGTTGGTGTTCGTCTCCGCAGCTAGATCTCTATCCCTCAGGTACCGGGTTAGAGCTAACTCTTCTGCAGACGGAGGGGGTTTGACTGGTGGTGGAACGATGGCAAGGTCAGTATCGGTGGTTTGGGCGGTGTCGGCTGTCTCTGCCGGTTCTGTTGGGGAGTTAGATGTTGAGGCTTGGGGAGTTTCTGTGTGTGTGGCTTGGGTGGCTTGGATTTGTTGAGTTTGCTGGGATGGTTGAAAGATGGAAAATGCAGCAGCAGGATCTGTGCAGAGCAGAGGCATTTCTGGTAGTTTGAAAGAAGATGAGGATTCTTCTTCATGGGGTGAGAGGGGAGATTTCTGGGTTTGGGCTGTTGTGGAGGTTTGGGGTTCTGGTGGTGGTAGTGTTTGAAGTGGGGGAGTTTGGGTTTGAAGTGGGGGAGGTTGGCTTTTGGCAGGTGAAGGTAGGGGTTGGGTCGCTTCAACTTTCTCGAGCGGCTGCTCCTCAGCCTCGCTCGCTTCGAACAAGGCGGCAATATCCTTCACTTTCTTGGGTCACTTTGACCCAGCTCGCTTCGCGTCTCCTCGTTTCGCTGGTGAAGCGGGTCGCTTGGATTTATTTTCCTCACTTCGCCTTTCGGCGACTGGTGCGGCTGCGGGCACTTCAACAATATGAAGTCCCAGATCAATTAGGATCTTCTCCGACTTCCAGATGTCGAAGAAAACGGTGTTTTTCTTGTAGTCAGAAGTATCTTTCCACTGCTTGTTAGGGAATAACTTCTCCAGCGCGAAGGATATTCTGGAGAAGAACTTCAGCTTCCCTTTGCGAAGGATCTTGTCATTGCTACCCTTCACAAACTTGAAGTCCTGGGCAACTTCATGGATTTGGTTGCAGAACCAGCCATGCCAGTTGAACTTCGTGCCTGATAGACTGTCGACGATGACGGTGGTGGCTAAGAGCTTGCTTTCGGAGAGTTGGCCCAGGTTTCCGACGTAGCATACGACGCACTTTGAAAAGAGCTCGCAGATGTGATTGAAGGGAGCCTTCAGATCTGATCTTATGCTGGCTTCCTTGGGGTTGGGCTCTGCTCCTTGGACGGCAAATTGAGCATATTCAACACCGGCCGACAACTCCAACTCCAAGAGTGAGTTCGCTCCTTCCTCCGGCAGGTTGAATTTTCCGGCGATAGCACTCAAGTCTACCTCCACTGGCTCTCCGCTCTCCGGGTCGGTGAACGTTGATGAAGTTTCACCTTCCCTCAGATTCAGTAGAATCTCGGCAACTGCTTTGCCCAATATCTTCGTCGGCACAGCAGTAACAAATTTCCACAAGCCGGCCGTGGTCACGGCCTTGCAGAAAAATCCTTCTTCATCGACAACTTTCGGGTCGAGATGCGGCTCGACGTTGATATGGTTGTCGATCCCAGTCAGAAACTGCTCCATCGTCTGAGCCTTTTGCTTCTTTCCCATGGTGGATTTAGTGAGATATGAACGAAAATATAAGAAAAAGGGTTGAGGGATTTGAGACTTGTGAGTTTGCAGAGATGCAGAAATTTTTGCACGAGAATGGCAAATATGGGGTGTGATGAAAGTTTCTGCAGTCTGCTCCTTCTTCCTTATATAGAGTTAGGGTTTAGCTGACATGGCAGGGGCATGCTAATAATTTCTTCGGGGGCCCCTGTTTTATACGGCGGAAAGCGGCGACTGGTCTGATGTGTCCGGCATCATCACAGTAAAAGTGAGCCGTCAAGTTGGCTTGGTGCTCCACGTGGCTGTCTGTGAGTCGCCTCCTCAACCGGCATCGATCTAGCGGCTGGGGATCGAGAACTGTTCAGATTCGATGGCCAGATCTTCTCCGACTTTCCCGCTTCGAATTCAAATTAAAGTGCACGCGCCCGGATTTTCGTCATTGTACGTGCACCTGCATTTAATGCAAAAGCAAAAGTAAAATTTGCACTCGAGTGCAGACAGCTCATACTCGCTTCGTACCCGCTCGCTTCGAGTTTGGCCGCTTGGCTTTTATTCGCTTGCGAAGTACTCGCTTGGAGTGACTGTTCTGCACTCGCTTGCGATGGCTAGCTTGGAGTGTTGTAGCACTCGCTTGGCCATCTGAAGCGACTGGAATAAGAAATGAAATTTCTATGACATTATTTAAAATGTTTTTGACTTACATACTTCGAGGATAAACAAAAATGTTTTCCTCTTTGTATTTGTGTCAGATTCATTTATATTTTCCACATAGTAAGTGAAGGTTTCTAGCACGCTTCACATTACTTAGTGTACTTTAAATTGAAACACTTACCAGTCAATCTCACTTCGTAGGAGATTGATACCACTTTGTAGCATTGGACACCACTTGATGAATTTTACTTCAAGTTTGGTCTTCATGGCATTCATCTCTTCCATCTTCCTCTACGAACTAGAGACTCCTCCATCGAAAGAATGAGGGAGAGAATGAATAATGTACACAAGCTTACTACAACCCAGAGGGGAGCTTCACGTAAGTGTACTTATTCACGATGAATGGGAGATGAGTACAAGTCATTATCTCAGAGCGGAATATGACATGATGACAATGAGAATGCTCTGACAAGACAATCTCGTATTTTACGCAAAGACATGTCACCAGTCATGCAACCTTTTCAAGTAAAAGGTAACTCTTCAAGCTTCCTCCTACATTCTACATAATGAATTTGCAATCAACTCGCTTGACCCAAACTAGGGTTAATTGAAGCGAAGCAAAATTCAAAGTGGGGGAGGAATGGATAGACATTCGGCAGCTCGACTCAATGAAGAGTGAGTAAGGAATGAACATTTATCCACGATGAAGGAGATGAGAAGACTTGCTCCTCTTCGGCGGAAAGATGGGAAGAGGACGCAAGGTCTAGGTGCCAGCCCTGCCTAAGCTTTCACCATTTTTACGTGGGAAGGCCCGATACAAGACCCCACAACCGTTACTAGAAACGGCACTTGCGAGTGTTTATACCCACTCGCTAGGAATCCTAGGCTAGGTAGCAGCTTTCCTTGCTCGCTTTGGAAGTAGCCTGCTCCGAGAGCAAACAATAGTTCCCCCTTAACCAATGGCTTAACAATTCCTGTAAGCGGGTAGGGAACATCTTCCAATACTCCACCTTTCTCCACCTTATTTCTCCTTCTTCAAGCGAGTGGAATTTTGAAGTGACTCGCTTAAGTTGGTGAAGATCCGAAGCGAGTGACGCTTAAAGATAAGCGACCACTCCTTCGTGCATCCTGGATCTAGTTCTCTTCACCAGGGTCTAATAACCCTAATTCCATGCATAGCTAATTGAAACGAGACTCAGCAAGAGGCTTGGTGAGGATATCAGCTCGCTGGAGATCAGTATGTATTTTCTCGAGCTTGATATCTTTCTTCTCGACATGATCACGAATGAAGTGATGTCGGATTTCCACGTGCTTGCATCTGGTGTGAAGCACTGGATTCTGCGAGATGCATATAGCGCTGTTGTTGTCGCAGAAGATTGGGATCTCATTAGCTTCAACCTTGTAGTCCTTCAACTGCTGACGAAGCCATAAAATTTGAGAACAACAGCTTCCAGCGGCCATATATTCGGCTTCAGTCGTTGAGGTAGCTACACTGGTTTGCTTCTTTGAGAACCATGAGATCAGCTTGCTTCCCAAGAACTGACATGTGCCCGATGTTGATTTCCTATCAACACGGCATCCTCCATAGTCAGCATCGGAGTATCCAGTGAGCTCCAGATTATCTTCAGCTGGATACCACAACCCCATATTGATCGTGCCTTTGAGATAGCGAAGGATTCGCTTGGCAGCTTCAAGATGGCTGTGCTTGGGATTACATTGGAAGCGAGCACATACTCCAACTGCGAAGGCAATATCCGGCCTGCTTGCAGTGAGATATAGAAGGGATCCGATCAAGGCTTGGTAGTCTATAGCATCCACAGACTTCCCATCTAGGTCTGGCTCTATCTTCCAGTTGCTGTTCATGGGGATCTTCACGGCTTTAGCATGTTGAACACCGAACTTGGCAAGCATATCTCTAGTATACTTAGCTTGATTGATGAAGATTCCATCATCCTGTTGCTTCACTTGAAGACCTAGGAAGCAACTCATCAAACCAAATATGGACATCTCATATTTGGTCTTCATTAGCTCTCCAAACTTCTCGCTAAGCGACTGGTTTGGTGATCCAAATATGATGTCATCTACATAGATCTGGACCCATAGCATGTCTTCTCCATGATTGATGGTGAAGAGAGTCCGATCTATCTTCTCTTTGTGGAATCCATTATCCACTAGAAACTGAGATAGGGTATCATACCATGCCCTAGGCGCCTGCTTCAAACCATACAGGGCCTTCTTTAATCGATACACCTTATCTCCTTGCTCGAAACCCGGTGGCTGCTCCACATATACTTCTTCCTTCAATTCCCCATTGAGAAACGCGCTCTTGACATCCATCTGATAGACTTTGAACTTCTTGGCCGCTGCATAGGCAAGAAATAATCCGATCGCTTCAAGCCGTGCCACTGGAGCGAAGGTCTCATCGAAATCGATTCCTTCCTCTTGGCAGTAGCCCTTAGCGACGAGTCGCGCCTTGTTTCTCACAACGTTGTGGTCCTCGTCCGTCTTGTTCTTGAACACCCACTTGGTGCCAATAACATGCTGAAATTTGGGACGATCCACGAGGTACCATACGTCATTCCTGGTGAATTGATTCAGCTCCTCTTGCATGGCGATCACCCAATTGGAATCAGCTAGGGCTTCCTCCACGCTTGATGGCTCAATGTTTGAGAGAAAGCAACTGAACATGGCACTTTCTCCAAACACTTGACTTCTGGTTACTACACCCTTGGATGGATCTCCGATGATCTGACTTGGTGAGTGATTCTTGAGCCACGCTCGCTTGGATCCACCAGCTTCATCTTCATCTTCTTCCTGGTTGCTTGCTTCTCCATCAGAAGCGACTGGAATGGGTGCTTGGCCTGCACTCGCTTCAGGAGTCTTGGGGGCAGCTTCAACTTTTCCTTGGACAATCTGCTCGCTTGAGTCCTTGATTTCCTCATCATCTTCAAGCATGTCCCAAGTTAGTGAGTTGATGGGTTCCTCGCTTGACTTTCCTTCCTTTGATTGAACCTGTTCCTGTGGAAGGCTCAAAGAAGATTCATCAAATACGACATGGGGTGATTCCTCCACAATTAGGGTTTTACAATTGAACACCCTGTAAGCTTTGCTTGATGTAGAATATCCTAAAAATATTCCTTCATCAGCTTTGCTTTCAAAAGCTTTCAATTGTGACTTCCCATTATCATGGATGAAGACCCTACAACCAAAAATATGGAAATAAGATATGTTAGGAATTCTTCCTGTCCATATTTCATATGGTGTCTTGTCGTGCCGTTTGTTGAGAAGCGTCCGGTTCTGCATGTAGCATGCTGTATTGGCAGCTTCAGCCCAATACTTCATTGGAAGCTTCGAGTCAGCAATCATGGTTCGAACGGCTTCTTGATGATTCTGTTCCTTATTTCTGCAACTCCGTTTTGTTGAGGCGTACGTGCTGAGGAAGTCTGGTGTGCTATGCCATGCTCCGTGTAGTATGCTTCAATGGTTGAGTTTAGAAACTCAGTGCCCTTGTCGGAGCGGATGGTGGCAATCGCTTGGTTCTTCTCCACAGCTAGTCGCTTGAGCAGTTGTGGTAGTTTGGACAACGTCTCCTTTTTGCTGAAGAGAAATACAACCCAAGTGTAGCGAGAGAAGTCGTTGACTACAACGAGAGTGTATTTTCTTCCATTCACACTCACTGGAGTGACTGGTCCAAACAAATCCTTGTGAAGCAGCTCGAGCACTTGCTTGGATGAAGCTTCTTCAAGACTGGCAAAGTGCCCCTTTGTCTGCTTGCCTCGTTGGCATGGTGAGCATGGATGGTCTTTGACAAAGACTTCATTTGGTATGCCTTGCACCAAGCCTTTACGAGCTATGTGGCTGATGGTGTTGAAGTTAAGATGGTTCAAGCGTCGGTGCCATAGCCATCCCATTTCTATAGCACTCCTTGTGACTAAGCACGTATCCTCCTTGAAGCTTTCCCATTATGCTATGTAGACGTTCCTTTGTCTAATTCCAGTCAGCACAATCTGAGAAGTGAGTTTGTTCTTCACAATGCACTTGTTGGAGATAAACTCCACCTTGTATCCCTTATCACAGAATTGTGAGATGGATAACAAGTTGTGCTTCAGTCCTTCCACATAGGAAACTTCTTCAATTTTGATCTTCCCGATCATCAGTGCGCCGTATCCTTTAGTGCTTCCTCGAGAGTTGTCACCAAAGGTTACGTGTGGACTCTTCTTCTCAACATAGTCTTGAAGTAGAGCTCTCATGCCAGTCATATGTCTTGAACATCCACTGTCCAAGTACCAGATTTGATGACCTTCATTTGGCATGGGGTCCATGGCGCTCACCTGCAATTAGACAAGTTTTGGTACCCAAATCAGTTTGGGTCCTTGCAGGTTAGTTCCTTTCGGTACCCATACTTGCTTCACTTTCTTTTGAGAGTGAGCTTGTGTTTTGGGCTTCTCGACCATCTTGAACTGTGATTTCTGCTTTGAGGCAGCTTCACAGGTGCAGCAGTGCGTGCAAGAGAGGTAGCGGCTCGCTTGAGACATACCTAGGCTCTTACCCTTTTGCTTGTATCCTGAAGCGACTCGCTACGGATTAGCTACAGGCTTAGAGACTGACTTAGGGTTTCCAGTCTTTTGAAGCGGCTCGCTAGGTTTCCTCGAAGCGGTCAAACTAGGGTTTTGACCCCGACTCGCTTGAGTAACCTTGGAAGTTTGAAGCGACCTCCTTGGTGCTTCGAATTCTTCCCCCTCAATGTGAGTACGATTGGACCATCTCCAATCTGGCTCACGTGACACATAGACATTACTCCTTTTCTTGAAAGGGAGATCCTTTGTCTGTGGTGTCTTGGTCTGAGACTTAGAAGCTTCAACAGCTTTCCCTTTACCTTTGGATGGGTAAGATTTAGCATTGTGAGTGCTAGGGACTGTTGAACTTTGCTTGCCCTTGGATTCTGCCCTTGAAGATATAGACATCTTCATTGGCTTCTTCTTAGGGTTCTCAACCACTTGGCCTTTGTCTTTGTTAGTGGTTACTTTGGAGGCAGTGGGCACATCCAAAGGAACTGATGGTGTCGTGTTTGAAGCACCAACAAAGACAGTAGGCTTGGAAGGTCCACCCTCATATCCAAGTCCTCCCTTCCTACCAAAGGGTAGAAGTGAACTCTCTAGTGCCTGCCTTGCATATGAGGCTTTGTTTAAGTTGGCCACTAGATTGGATTGGGTTTCATACCTTCCTTCCAAGCTTTGATGTCTAGCGAGGAGATCCTCGAACTTACTAGTCATAGCCCTTAAGTTAAGTTTGACTTGGTCAAGCTTAGTGGCTAGCATTCGGTTCTCCTTCTCGCTTTGAGACAAAGCTTATTTAAAATGTTGTGGTCACTTGACAGTTTGAGGTGTTTATCAAGCAACTCACTCCATGTCGAGGAATTAGCTTCCTCTTGGTGAGTGTGTGAGAGTGTAATTGAACTAGATGGGGGATAGATAAATATCTCTCCAGTCTCTTCGTCGGTGAGCGCCATGAGTCCGAGATCCTCTCCCTCACTGGAGTTGGGATCAGTGAATGCATCCAAGTCACTTGAGACTTCTTCAGTCGTAGCGACTGGCTGCTCACTTGCTACAAGCGCTCGCCTGGGAGCATCCCTCTTTGCCTTTAGTTCCTCTCGCTCTTTTGCACTCAGCTTAGGGCAGTCAGATTTGTAGTGGCCCATCTTGTGGTAGTGGTAGCATTCCACTTCCATCATGTCCCTTGAGATCGGCTTGGTCGTCTCTTCTCTCTTTCCTTTGCTTTCGCGAGCATCAGTGTTCCTTCCCTTGTACTGCTTGTAGAATCTCTTGTATTTGCCCACACGCGAGTTCATCTTGTTGAAGTTCTTGGATAAGAACACAACATGCTCTTCCAGCTCTTCTCTTGACATCTTAGCGAGTGACTGGTCGCTTGACCCTTCAGCAGCTTTGAACGCAACTCCTTTTGATGTCGTGGGAGCTTCGTCTTCATCATCAAGATTCATTCTGTTCAGATCGAACTCGTGAGCCTTGAGCTCTGAGAACAGGATCTCCGGTGTAAATTTTGACAAGTCCTTCGTAGCAAGGTATAGCTCCTTCATGGTTTGCCACTTCCTTGTGAGAGCTCGGACGATCTTGAGGTTCACCTCTTTGTCTGTGAGTTCCTTCCCAAGTGAGTTGAGAGTAGCAATGATGTTGGTAACTCTCAGCTCGAAGGCGTCGATGGACTCTCCTGGCTTCATTATCAGACTCTCAAACTCCCGCATTTGTACGGCGAGCTTGTTTTCCTTGATCTTGTCCGTTCCTTGAGAAATGAGGGCTAGGGTTTCCCACATTTTCATCGCCGTCGCACACTTCCTGATCCTTGGAAGATAGGCATCCGACACAGTGCTCTGCATCGTGTGGCATGCGATCTTGTCAAGGTTGGCGATCTTGAAGCCATTTGAGTTGTACTCGTCCTTGTCCTTCTCGACATATGTCTGTCTGACATGAGCAGGACGGCCTTCTGCAGCTGGAACATCCACAGAGATAGCTTTCTTGATTTCGATCGGTCCTTCCTCTATCACTTCCCACATGCGGTCGTGGATGGAACTGAGGAAGCTCTCTACTCGAAAGCTCCATGTCTCATATCCTTCGATAGAGAACTGTGGAAGATTTGATGCACTGTATGTAGACATAGCAAACTATCAGCAGTAAATGCAGTATGCGTGGGTGAGGGTTTTATGCACTTAGGAAAAACTGGATCCGGTTCAGTGAGACAACTGAAGTGAGTGGGGACTCACTTCGAATATGCAAAGCAGAGGCTCGAAAGAACCGCTGCTCTGATACCACTTGTTGGTCCCGGTTTGTATGAGGAAAAAACATGTAGAGGGGGGGGGGGGGGGGTGAATACGTGTTTTGAAGTTTTTCAACTTCAAATTCCTCGAACACAGAGTACTAAGTAAAGTGCTCGCTTGAACTACTAAGACCTAGCCGAGAGCTAGATCTAGAGTATTCACGGTTCTCTTAACCTAAGCTTAGAGCTTAACCAAGAGTGAGACTTTACTCTATATGCAGAATTTCGGTGAGCTAAATCTTTCCTAAGTATTTGAAATCTTAGTTTGTGTTTGTTAAATGCTTGTGCAATGAATAATCAAACAGTAAGCAAAGAAAGAGATTAGGGTTAGAGATACAACACAGAGATTTATAGTGGTTCGGAGATGAAACTCCTACGTCCACTTTGTTGCACTTGGCAACTCGTTCTCTTCACTCAAGAACTTGAAGATTGCGGGCTCTTCAAAAGCCTATGACAAGATCGAGCTACACTTGCTTGGATCTGTCAGACGCTGGGTGATTCCGGGTTCACACCAAAAACCTAAACTGGACTGGAAGCTTCACTCGCTTCAGTCCGACGACAGGGAGATTACGGGTTCTCCTTACAACCTAGTTTCGATCGAGCTTCAATTAAAGAAAGTGTAAGCTATGATCTAGACTCTATGATCGAGGCTTCTACTATCGATGAAGGTAGAGCCTTGGATCGAACACAACCTAACGACGAACACACAAAAACCTAAAACTTGGGTTAGGGTTTTCTGTTTCGACAGAGACACACTATTGAAGAGTTCTTTACAATGAATGCAAAGATGGCTAGAACTCTTCTTCTAAGCTGGGATTTGGAATGGGCTTAGAATTCTCGGTGTGAAGGTTGCGAAGACGAGTTCCGATGAGGCTGGAACTCGGAGAACTCTTGGAAACAAAGACTCGAAGAATACTCAAAGGCTGGGAGTGTTTGTTTGCAGTAGGCGCTCGAATGCTCAAGTAGTGTTCCACTTCTCTTCGTCTTCATCCTTCACTATTTATAGGCGGAGGTTTGGCCGAGATCCGTTGCTTGGTAGGTGGCCTTGTCCCTCCTCCTCTCGACAGTACTTGCGCAGGCTGGCACCTTTTCAGACGCCCAGATTTGGCATTTTGCGCTTGCTGGGAGTGTATTGTTGCGCTCGCTTCGCTACGCTATTCTTCGGCACGCTTCACTTCGGCTGGGTAGACTCGCTTCGAATGGAAAACACACTCAAGCGAGTGGCCTTCACTTGAATTTTCTGCAGTCTAAGAACCTAAGTGACTTAAGTAAAAACAAAGTCATCCTAACAGTATAGGCTTAGAAAATTTTCTAACCTATTTTCTACATCAAATTGGGTCGCTTGGGAATAGGATACTTGGGGTTTTGGGAACAAATCAAAACAAGTATTATACTCACTTCAAAGTGTCCCGTATGAGTTCCCCCTTAACATGTAATCCTTAACAATTCCCAACAAGTTCTAAAGATGTCAGATGCTGCATAAGAAGCAGATGCCACACTTGAGATAGGAAATGCTAAATCCGCTCAGAACCGGTCTTGGCATAAGGGGTTGTACTAGATCCCTAGGCATCTTCCAAGACCCAAGGATCTGCCTAACACACTATCCGCATGACTCTACACACTCTAGGGTGAGGACCACTGAATTAATGACAGAAAGAATACGGCCTACCTGAAGAATTCTCTCTTTTGTCCCTCATATGCATGTACACCTACCTTTTCGTCCTTTTTTCTACCTATAAATATCAAGTGATCACACCATTTCAAGGATCTCAACTTTTACACGCACGCACTATTCCATTCATACTCTGTCTTGAACTCACTCAAGCCGGAGCAACCGAAGTCCTGCCTCAAGGACTTCCATTCTCTCATCATTTCCACCTACATTCTCCTCGGTGAAAAGGGGACTCCCAACAGCTCAAGCCGAAGGTATAATTTTCGTTACCGAGAGAGGACGAAGCATGAAGGCGCCTTACAGTGTCTACTTTATTCTCTCATTTCTCTCTTGATATTCTACTCACATGAGCTCTACGCTCCACAGATCTAGCCAATTTCATGGTTATATGCACCCTTTATTCAATATTTAGCTCGATCTTATCTTTTATGTGTCAAAGAAGATGCTCTGTAGAAAATATGGCTAACGAATCACATGATTCTCTTACTTGCTACCGCTATAATCCTTTATACATGAATACTCCCTACAAATATGATAAATAATTGTATAATTGTTGTAGATCTTCAACCGGGATCTAACATGCAGGTTCATCATCCAGTTCCGGCTCCTCTATCTGATTTGATTATGTTTTAATCTGGTGTTTATAAACAACTTTTTCCTCCACCAGTTTTTGTTGGGGTTTTCGTTTTTAGGCCCCTGAATGTGGTGCTTGGACAAGGATACGCTTATTTTTTCTTATTTTCGACCTTGGGCTGTTACGTTTTCTGTTCTGCTTCTTTGCCTTTAAATAGCCATGCCTCTTCTTGCTCTGCTATTATTATTATTATTATTATTATTATTATTATTATTATTATTATTATTATTATTATTATTATTATTATTATTATTATTATTATTATTATTTATTTATTAATTTTTGCATTTTAAGATAATGGAATTTGGGATATATGGGGTATCCCCCTACTCCCCCCTCCTCCCCCCCCCCCCCCCCCCCCAAGTGGGTTATGAGAAATCGAATGAATTATAACTCATTTTATTGCTAGTTTTGAACTCTGCCTCTCTTAAGTGAGTATTTCATAAAAAAGCCTCTCCTGTTTTCCTGAGGAGTTTCTCACACCCCGTTGGGTGAACTTAGGAAACCACGTTACCTCTGTCCTAAGCATAGTACTTCTTTAGATTGTTTACATTCCACGGTCGGGGTAACACCTTCCCCTCTTCATCTTGTAGCTCATAAGCTCCTCCTTTTAATGCTTCTTTTACTATGTATGGTCCTTCCCAATTAGCGTCCTTCTTTCCCATGGGCTTAAGGGCATCTGCTCTCTTTAATACCAGATCTCCCTTGCAGAACCTTCGGATCTGCACTTTCTTATTATATGTGTCTCGCACTTGCTGCTTATATCTTTCTACCTTTTGAAGGGCTCTGCTTCTGAGTTCTTCAACCATATCCAGATTCTCCCTCATTAGCGAGGCGTTTTGATTTTCGTCGTAGGTGGTTATCCTCAATGATTTAAGTTCTGCCTCCACTGGGGTTACTGCTGTTGCCCCATAGACCAGGTTAAACGGAGCTTCTCCTGTAGCCGTCCTAGGACTGGTTCGATATGCCCATAATACTGAATCCAATTCATCGGCCCAATTTCCCTTGGCCTTCTAATCTAGCTTTGATGCCGTTTACAATGATTCTATTTGTTACCTCTACTTGCCCGTTAGCTTGGGGATGTGCTACAACCACGAATCTTTGTTCAATCCCAATCTCCTTGCACCAGGTTCGCACAAGGGATCCTGTGAATTGGGCACCGTTATCAGCGACTAGAATCCTTGGGATGCCATACCGGCAGCAATATTTTTCCAGATAAACTTCTTCACCACTTGTTCTGTAATTTTTACAACAACTTCAGCCTTAACCCATTTAGTGAAGTAGTCTACCGCTACAATCAAGAATATCCTTCCGCCTGTGGTCGTAGGGAACTTTCCCACTATATCAATCCCCCATTTATCAAAGAGACATGGTGCAAACATTGCTCCCCAGTTCTTCGGCGGGTTTGTGGATAAGCCATCCGTTCCTTTGACAGCTATCACACCTCTTAACCAGATCCTTGGCATCTTTTTCCATTGTAGGCCAGAAGAAGCCGGCTCTAAGGAGTTTCCTAATTAAGTATTTAAACCCAGTATGCGCGCCCCCAGCTCCCTCATGAATTTCGCGCAACGCATACTCCCCATCTGGTTCTGATAAACATTTGAGATAAGGGTGCGTAAACTCCCTTTTGTACAACTGATCTCCTATCAAACAGAATTTGGCTTTGAAAGCGCGCGGCAACCTGCTATCTCTAGCAAGGGTTATGGTTTCTGCCTTTTCAGGGAGTTCTTTCAAGGCCTTAATGATCGGAACTCTCCAATCATCCATTATCTCAATAGCCTGTATTTCAGCTTTAACCCATTTGACATCTGCATTGCATAGCACAATTTCATCAGCCCATGTTCCCTCAACAGAGCTGGCTATACGTGCCAGCTTGTCGGCTTCTGCATTCTCCTCTCGAGGAATCTGGACTACCTCGGATTTGATGAAGCAACTCATCAGTTCTTCCACTATTTTAGCATATGCCGCCATTCGTTCTTCCCGGTTTCTCGCAGGTCCCTAGGACTTGATGCGTCACTAACTGAGAATCCGAGTGGACCACTACATGGTTTGCACCCATGTTCTGTAACAAGCCCAAACACCTAACCAGGGCCTCATATTCTGCCTCATTGGAGACATGATAGTTTAATTTAACAGCGAACTTGTAAGTATGGCCTTCAGGGTCTTGGATATAGATCCCTACCCCAGCTCCTTCTTTAGTAACCGAGCCATCTACATAAGCTTTCCACAGTTGGTATTCTTCTTCTTCACCTCTAATAGTTTCTTGCAAAAAATCAGCCAATGCCTGAGCTTTAATAGCTACTCTTGGCTCAAAGTCCACGTCATATTCGCTTAGTTCTATAGCCCATTTGACTAACCTTCCTGACAAGTCTGGTTTGCCTAATATTTGCTTCAGTGGCTCGTTTGTCCTGACCACTACCTTATGTGATAAGAAGTAGGGTCTCAGTTTTCTGGCCGTGACCATCACAGCTAAGGCTTCTTTCTCAATGCTCGGGTACCGCATTTCTGCCCCCTGTATCATCTTGCTTGTATAGTAAATAGGCTTCTGGGCTGGCCCTTCCTCTCTCAGGAGTACAGAACTGATAGATTCTTCTCCCACAGCTATATATAAATATAAGACTTCTTGCGGCAATGGCTTAGTAAGCAGAGGCAACTCTGCCGGATGCTTTTTCAATTCTTCAAAGGCTTTCTGGCATTCATCTGTCCATTCGAACCTACTTCATTTCTCAAAATTTTTAAGAAAGGTAGGCTTCTATCAGCCGACCTAGAGATGAAACGACTTAGCACCGTAATTCGTCCATTGAGCCTTTGGATCTCTCGAATATTTCACGGGGGTGTCATATCTAGTACAACTTGTACTTTGGCCTGATTAACTTCAATCCCTCTAGGGGTAACCATATAACCTAAGAATTTTCCAGCTTGTACACCAAACGAACACTTGGCCGGGTTTAGCTTAAGGTGATAAAGCCTGGCTACGGCGGCGAGCACCTCTTCTAAGTCTCGTATATGATCCTGGGCTCGTACACTTTTGGCTAATATGTCATCAACATATACTTCCATGTTTTTACCAATTTGGTTTTTAAAGATTTTATCCATCATCCTTTGGTAGGTAGCTCCTGCATTTTTTTAGACCGAAAGGCATACTCTGGAAACCAAATGTTCCAGTGTAGACCCCGAATGCAGCTTTCGGGATATCTGGCGGATTCATCTTGACTTGATGATAGCCTTGATATGCATCCATCATAGATAGCAATTTACACCCTGACGTAGAATCCGCCAATTGATCGATTCTTGGTAGCGGGTAATGATCTTTTGGGCAAGCTTTGTTTAAGTCTCTAAAGTCAATGCACATCCTCCAGGTTCTCGTGTTTCCCTTGGCCACCATTACTGCATTTGACAACCATTCTAGGAATTGTATTTCCCTGATGTGCTTGGCTTCTAGTAATTTCGCAACTTCTTCCCGGATAATTTTGTCTTTCTCAGGGCCGAATTGCCTTAATTTTTGCTTTACTGGTTTTGCCATGGGGTCCACATTCAAACAATGCATAGCTACAGTTGTATCTACCCCCACTAGGTCAGATGACCCGAATGCAAAGACATTTGCATTCTTCTGTAAGCACATTATCAGCCGTAGTGATATGTCTTGAGGCATCTGAGTGCCGATCTTAGTAGTGAAGCCATTTTTTACCAGGGATTAATTCCACCTCTACCAGCTGCTCCGCAGGGACTATTAAATTTTGTCCCTCTTTAAGGGTGTCAGCGGTTTTGAGTCCTTTCTTTTCACCATCTATCTTCTGCCTAGAGGTGATGGGTTCAGGTACCGCCGATTTTTGAGTTTCCCCCAACTTGACAGATTGGATGTAACATTTCCGTGAGGTCACTTGATGCCCCGACACCTGACCTACTTGATCTCCAACAGGGAATTTCATTATCGGGTGATAGGTGGATACTATTGCTTGAAAAGAGTTTAGGGCAGTTCTCCCCAGGATAATATTGTAGGATGATCTTTGATTAACCACCCAAAAGGTGACCGGCCTTGATGCCTTAATAGATCCTTCGCCCAGTGTTAGTATCAGATCCACAGATCCTATTGTCATAACAGGCTTCTGCGAAAAACCGTGCAGGGCGACTCTGGCCGGTTTAAGGGACTTTCCCTGGTTCATTTGATTTAAAAAATCCTCTAAGATTATGCTAACAGATGCTCATGTGTCGAAAAAAAACCCTTTGAACTTGATATCCTTCTATTTCTGCTGTCACCACAAGGGTGTCATCATGCTGATGCAGAATGGCCTTATTATCTTTGGGGCCAAAGGATATTATTGGGGCAATACGGCTCCCTTTTCTTCCTACAGGTGCAGGGGTTGCTTCATGTAGTTCCCCATAGTTACTATTTAGGCCAGATGCAGTGAGGTCCATGTGTATCATTTGTATCAACCCATCAACCTTATGTTCTCTGCCCAGGCCATGGTTGTGAATTGATGAATTACAGGCCCTATTTGGGACTTTATGTTTGCCTCTTGACTCAGGCTCTTGAGTACTAAGGGCAATTGCGTTACCCCCATTCTCCTGGGTTTCCTGTGGAGAGTTTCCTGAACCTCCAGGAGTTTGGAGAGCTTCTTTTGAAGCGGCATCTGAATTGGCAGTCATATTTGCAGGGTTCTGCACATTTTTTAAGATTTTTTAGTATATTAGTCCTGATTGGTTATGAAATAGGACATAAAATAGAGATTGTTTATTTTTAGTGAAGCTTCTGCGGATGCACTGCATCTGCCTGGGCTTTTTATAAGTGTTGCCTACTTATGCAGGGCTCGATATCTGGTGCCTATTTGTATAGGGCTTGATATATGGTGCCTATTTGTATAAGGCTTTCGAGGGTTCTGCCTATTACATAGGGTTTTACGAGAGTTTTGCCTATTAGATAGGGCTTTTTGAAGGTTCTGCCTATTTAAATAGGGCTTATGACAGTTTTGCCTATTAGATAGGGTCTTATGAGAGCATTTTAGCTCAATTGCAGAGGATTTGTGCCTTCGAATGTGGGGCCCCCTCATCAGGGTGAGGGGGGTGACCTCATCATTTTCGGCACTCTGTTTTTAGTGTTTGCTCTGTGTGGTTTTCGGTTCATGATAACACAGGGGCTTATGATTAGATCATAATGCTTCCTCTATGTTTACCAATTCCTCATAACCCACAGGCTAATTTCGTGATTTATGACTTCCAATTAAACTTTTAAACTCACCAATTGTCACAGATGAGTTGGATACGCTTCGGTGTTGTTGCAGCTTTGATTCAACTTTCCTTCAAATTCTTCACAACCTTTAGACTAAACAGAGAATACAATTCAGCTATCACCATTTCTATTACGAGGACCTTAGAATCGTTTCCTATTTCACGACTCGACACCATGAAAGACTCGACAGAAATTAATCCATGATATTCGCATCCGAATTTTCTGAGAAATGACTCAACTAACACAGAATATCCATTCATTCCCACATCCCTCTCTCGGGTGCTTCTTGCATAAGGAAATAACTGAGAAAAACCATAACAACATTGCAACAATAAGCTAAAATTCCAATAAAACAGAAGAGATTGACGTCTTAAACTTAAACTTTCCCACAGACGGCGCCAGTTGTTAGATCCGGGTCAAAGATCCACAACAATTATACAATTATTCATCGTATTCAGAGATTGGCAAGGAGTGTTCATGTACATATAATTACAAACAAAGACATAAAGGAGATTCATGAGGTTTATTGATTATAGCTCAACTTCTGCCAGACGCCTCTTCTTCATTTGTTGGGAATTGTTAAGAACAACATGTTAAGGGGGAACCTATAAGGGACACTTCATTGTTTTGATTTGATCCCAAAACCCCAAAGCGTTCTGTTCCCAAGCGACCCACTTTTTCGATATAGATAATAGGTTAGAATTTTTCTAAGCCTACTCTGTTAGGATGGCTCTTTATTTTGCTTAGAATATAGACTTCAAATGATCAAGTGAAGGCCACTCACTTGAGTGTGTTTTCCGAAGCGAAGCAAGTCTAGCAAGCCGAAGTGAAGCGTGCCGAAGAATAGCGAAGCGAAGCGAGCGCTACAGTAGATTCAAAGTGAGTCTGCCAAAGCGAAGCGAAGCGAGCGCTACAATGTAAAGTCAAAGCGAGTCAACTCTGGTCAACATTTTCCAAGTCAGTCACTAGGGAACTTTACTTCCCAAGCGACTCACTACAAAATGACTACGAAGTGACTCAAATCTAAGCGGACGCTACAACTTTAAAGCGAAGCGAGCCACTACCTACCAGAAAGCGACATCACAATTCCCGCTCCGAATTTGAACTCCAGTCAACTAGAGATCTCCGCATTTATTACGAGATCTCCACGTGTCGATTGCGGAGAGGAGCAGCAAAGTTGACTGCCAGGCCGACAGGGCGCCGCAACAGTACTGGGTCGCTCCAGTTACTGTTGAAATTGGATCTTAGCCATTTCCGGCAAAAAGCCAAATCTGCGCGTCTGAAAAACAGCCAGCCTGTGCAAGTACTGTCGAGAGGAGGAGGAACAAAGCCACCAACCAAGCAACGGATCTCGGCGTCCCTCCGCCTATAAATAGTGAAGGATGGAGACGAGGAGAAGTAGAACACTTCCTGAGCATTCGAGCCTACTGCAAACAAATACTCCCAGCCTTAGAGCAAAATCCGAGTCTTTGTTTCCAAGTGTTCTCCGAGTTCCAGTCTCATCGGAACCCGTCTTCACAACCTTCACACTTAGAGTCTAAGCCCATTCCATATCCAAGCTTAGAAGAAGAGCTCTAGCCATCTTTGCACTTATTGTAAAGAGCTCTTCATAGTGTGTCGTCATAAACCAAAAACCCTAAATCTGTTGTTAGGTTTTTGTGTTCGTCGTCGTTAGGTTGTTTCAATCCAAGGCCCTTCTTTCATCGATTGAAGAAGCCTCGATCATAGAGTCTAGATCCAAGCTTGCACTTACATCATTTGTGTGAAGCTCGATCGAAGCTAGGCTGTAAGGAGAGCCCGCAATCTCCCTGTCTGCTGTTTGGACTGAAGCGAGTGAAGCTTCCAGTTCAGTCTAGGTCTTTTGAAGAGCCCGTAATCTTCAAGTTCTTGAGTGAAGATGTTGGGAATTGTTAAGAACAACATGTTAAGGGGGAATCTATTAGGGACACTTCATTGTTTTGATTTGATCCCAAAACCCCAAAGCGTTCTGTTCCCAAGCGACCCATTTTGATGTAGTTAATAAGTTAGAATTTTTCTAAGCCTACTCTGTTAGGATGGCTCTTTAATTTGCTTAGATTTTAGGCTTCAAATTTTCAAGTGAAGGCCACTCGCTTGAGTGTGTTTTTCGAAGCGAAGCAAGTCTAGCAAGCCGAAGTGAAGCGTGCCGAAGAATCGTGTAGCGAAGCAATCGCTACAGTAGATTCAAAGCGAGTCTGCCAAAGCGAAGCAAAGCGAGCGCTACAGTTCAAAGCCAAAGCGAAGCGAAGCAAGCGCTACAGTGAAAAGTCAAAGTTAGTCAACTCTAGTCAGCAGTTTCCAAAGCACTAGGGAACTTTATCTCCCGAAGCGGCTCACTACAGAATGACTACGAAGTGACTCAACTAAAGCAGACGCTACAACTTCAAAGCGAAGCGAGCCACTACCTACCAGAAAGCGACAGCGCGACTCCCGCCCATATTTTGAACTTCAGTCAACAAGAGATCATAGCATTAATTACGAGATCTCCACGTGTCGAAAGCGGAGTGGAGCGGAAGAGTTGACTGCCAGGCCGACAAAGGCGCCGCAACAGTACTGGCTCGCTCCAGTTACTGTTAACCTTGTAAGTTAGCCAATTTTGGCAAAATGCCAAAACTGGACGTCTGAAAAGGTGCCAGCCTGCGCAAGTACTGTCGAGAGGAGGAGGGACAAGGCCACCAACCAAGCAACGGATCTCGGCCATCTCTCCGCCTATAAATAGTGAAGGATGAAGACGAAGAGAAGTAGAACACTACTTGAGCATTCGAGCCTACTGCAAACAAACACTCTCAAGCCTTCGAGCAAATCTTTGAGTCTTTGTTTTAAGTGTTCTCCGAGTTTCTAGTTCATCGGAACTCGTCTTCACAACCTTCACACTTAGAGTCTAAGCCCATTCCATATCCAAGCTTAGAAGAAGAGCTCTAGCCATCTTTGCACTTACTGTAAAGAGCTCTTCATAGTGTGTTCGTCAACCAAAAACCTTAAATCTGTCTGTTAGGTTTTTGAGTCGTCGTTAGGTTGTTTCGATCCAAGGCCCTTCTTTCATCGATTGAAGAAGCCTCGATCATAGAGTTTAGATCCAGGCTTACACTTACATCGTTTGTGTAAAGCTCGATCGAAGCTAGGCTGTAAGGAGAGCCCGTAATCTCCCTGTCTGTCCGACTGAAGCAAGTGAAGCTTCCAGTCTAGTTAGGTTTTTGGTGTGAACCCGGAATCACCCAGCGTCTGTCAGATCCAAGCGAGTGAAGCTCGATCTTGACCAGGCTTTTGAAGAGCCCGAAATCTTCAAGTTCTTGAGTGAAAAGAACAGTTGCCGTCGTGCAACAAAGTGGACATAGGAGCGTTATCTCCGAACCACTATAATTCTCTGTGTTGTATCTCTCTAACCCTAAACTCTTACTTGTTTGATTATCCATTGCATATTGCATCTAAACAAACCTAATCTGGAAATTTTTAAATACTTAGGAAAGATTTTTTAGCTCACCAAATTCCGCATATACGAGTAAAGACTCCCTCTTGATCAAGTGCTCACTTCGGTCAAGCAGGCTAGCTACGTACTGTAGATCTAGCTTCAGCTAGGTCTTAAGTTTCAAGCGAGCTCTTTACTTGTTACTCTGAGTTAAGGGATTTGAAGTTGAAAAACTTCAAAATACGTATTCACCCCCCCTCCCCCCCTCTACGTATTTTCCTATTAACAAACCGGGACCAACAAGTGGTACCAGAGCAGCGGTTCTTTCGAGCCTCTGCTTTGCATACCTGAAGCGAGCCCCCACTCGCTTCACGTTGTCTCACTGAACCGGATCCTATTTTCCTAAGTGCATCAAAACCTCACCCACGCATACTGCATATACTACTGACTGTTTGCCATGTCTACATACAGTGCTTCTAGTCTTCCACAGTTTTCCATTGAAGGCTATGAGATCTGGAGCTTTCGAGTCGAGAGCTTCCTGTGTTCCATCCACGACCGAATGTGGGAGGTCATTGAGGACGGACCAATCGAGATCAAGAAAGCCATATCTGTGGATGTTCCAGCCGCTGAAGGTAGTCCAGCCCACGTTCGTCAACAATACGTGGAGAAAGATAAGGATGAGTATACTCCAAATGACTTCAAAGTCGCCAACCTCAACAAGATCGCACGCCACACGATGCAGAGCACCGTGTCGGACGCTTATCTACCAAGGATAAGGAAGTGCGCGACTGCAACAGAAATGTGGGAAACCCTAGCCCTCATTTCTCAAGGCACAGACAAAATCAAAGAAAACAAGCTCGCCGTACAAATGCGGGAGTTTGAAAGCCTGATAATGAAGCCAGGAGAATCCATCGACGCATTCGAGCTGAGAGTTACCAACATCACTGCAACTCTCAACTCGCTTGGGAAGGAACTCACAGATAAGGAAGTCAACCTGAAGATTGTCCGAGCTCTCACAAGGAAGTGGCAGACAATGAAGGAGCTGTACCTAGCTACCAAGGATCTATCTAAGCTCACACCGGAGATTCTATTTTCTGAACTCAAAGCTCATGAATTCGATCTGAATCGAATGAACCTCGACGAAGAGGATGAAGCTCCCACAACGTCAAAAGGAGTAGCATTCAAAGCTGCCGAAGGGCCAAGCGAGCAGTCGCTAGCCCAGATGACGAGGGAAGAGTTGGAAGAACACATTGCGTTCTTATCCAAGAACTTCAACAAGATGAACTCTCGAGTGGGCAAATACAAAAGATTCTACAAACAATACAAGGGGAGGAGCACTGATGCTCGAGAAGGAAAAGGAAAGAGAGAAGAGACGACCAAGACGATCCCGCGCGACATGATGGAAGTGAAGTGTTACCACTGCCACAAAATGGGCCACTACAAATCCGATTGCCCAAAGCTCAGTGCTAAAGAGCGCGAGGAATTGAAGGCCAAGAGGGATGCTCCAAGGCGAGCGCTCGTAGCGAGTGAAGTGCCGGTCGCTACAACTGAAGATCCACCAAGCGACTCAGATGCATTCACAGATCCAAACTCCAGTGATGGTGAGGATCTTGGATTTATGGCGCTCACCGACAAAGAAACAGGAGAGGTATTCTTCTATCCTTCAATCACTTCAATTACACTAGCACACACTGTCAATGAGGAAGAATAATCCTCTTCATGGAGTGAGTTGTTTGACAAACACCAGAAATTGTCAAGCGACCACGAAGTGGTAAAACAAGCTCTGTCTCAAAGCGAGAAGGAGAACCGAAAGCTAGCCCGTGAGCTTGACGAAGTCAAACTTAATTTAAGGGCTATGACTAGTAAGTTCGAGGATCTCTTCGCTAGACATCAAAGCTTGGAGGGAAGGTATGAAACCCAGTCCGCTCTAGTTGCCAACTTGAACAAAGCGTCATATGCTAGGCAGGCACTAGAGGGCTCGCTTCTACCTTTTGGTAGGAAACCTGGCCTTGGATATGAGGGTGGACCTCCCAAGCCGACTGTCTTTGTTTGTGCATCTCACACTACACCATCAGTCACTTTGAAATTGCCCACTGCATCCAAAGCGACCACTAACAAAGATAAAGGCGAAATGGCTGAGAACCCTAAAAGGAAGCCTATGAAGATGTCTATATCTTTAAGGGCAGATCCTAAGGGCAAGCAAAGTTCAACAGTCTCTAGCACTCAACATGCTAAGTCTTACCAATCCAAGGGTAAAGGGAGAACTGTTGAAGCTTCTAAGTCTCAAGCCAAGACACGAGAGACAAAGGATCTACCTCCTAAAAAGAGGAGTAATGTCTATGTGTCACGTTATTCGGACTGGAGATGGTCCAACCGGACTAACGTTGAGGGGGAAGATTTTGAAGCTTCCACTGGGTCGCTTCAGATTCCCAAGGTTTCTCAAGCAAGTCAGGGTCAAAACCCTAGTTGGACCGCTTCGAGGAAACCAAGCGAGCCGCTTCGACAGACTAGAAACCCTAAGTCAGTCTCTAAACCCAGAGCTAATCCGAAGCGAGTCGCTTCAGGATATAAGCAAAATGGGAAGAGCATAGGTAGGTCTAAAGCGAGCCGCTACCCCTCTTGCACACACTGTTGCACGTGTGAAACTGCACTAAGGCAGAAGTCACAGTTTTCTAAGGTCGAGAAGCCCAAGACACAAGCTTCATCTCAAAAGAGAGTAAAGCAAGTGTGGGTACCTAAGGGAACTAACCTGCAAGGACCCAAACTGATTTGGGTACCAAAATCTGTCTAATTGCAGGTGAGCGCCGTGGATCCCGTGCCAAGTGAGGGTCAACTAGTATGGTACTTGGACAGTGGATGCTCAAGACACATGACCGGCATGAAAGCTCTACTTCACAACTACATAGAGAAGAAGGGTCCACACGTAACCTTTGGTGACAACTCTCGAGGATGCACCAGGGGATATGGCGCACTGAAAGTTGGAAAGCTCACAATTGAAGAAGTCTCCTATGTGGAAGGACTCAAGCACAACCTGCTGTCCATTTCACAATTTTGTGATAAGGGGTACAGGGTGGAGTTCATCTCCAACAAGTGCATTGTGAAGAGCAAACTCACTTCCCAGATTGTGCTCACTGGAATCAGGCAAAGAAACGTCTACATAGCACAATGGGACAGCTGCAAAGAGTAAACTTGCCTAGTTGCAAGAAGTGCTACAGAAATTGGATGGCTATGGCACAGACGCTTGAACCACCTCAACTTCAAAGCCATCAATCGCTTAGCTCGAAAGGTTTTGGTGCAAGGCATACCGAATGAAGTCTTCATCAAAGACCATCCATGCTCACCATGCCAACGAGGGAAGCAGATGAAGAAGCACTTCGCCAGTCTTGAAGAAGCCTCTTCAAAGCAAGTGCTCGAGCTGCTTCACATGGATTTGTTTGGTCCAGTTACTCCAGTTAGCGTAAATGGAAGGAAGTACACTCTAGTTGTAGTTGACGACTTCTCTCGCTACACTTGGGTTGTATTCCTCTTCAGCAAGAAGGAGACACTGACCAAACTGCCACAACTACTCAAGCGATTGGCTGTGGAAAAGAATCAAGCTATTGTGACCATCCGCTCCGACAAAGGTACAGAGTTCTTGAACTCTACAATTGAAGCGTACTGCACGGAGCATGGGATAGCACATCAAACTTCTTCAGCACGAACACCTCAGCAGAATGGAGTTGCTGAAAGGAGAAATCGAATCATCAAAGAAGCCGTTCGCACCATGATTGCAGACTCGAAGCTTCCGATGAAGTATTGGGCTGAAGCTGCCAACACGGCGTGCTACACACAGAATCGGATGCTTCTCAACAAACGTCACGACAAAACTCCATATGAGATATGGACAGGGAGAATTCCTAACATATCTTATTTCCATATTTTTGGTTGTAGGGTCTTCATTCACAACAATGGGAAGTCACAGTTGAAAGCTTTTGAAAGCAAAGCTGATGAAGGAGTGTTCTTAGGATACTCTACGTCTAGCAAAGCCTACAGAGTGTTCAACTGTAAAACCCTAATTGTGGAGGAATCACCCCATGTCGTATTTGATGAATCTTCTTTAAGTCTTCCACAGGAACAGGCTCAAGCGAATGAAAAAGATCAAAGCAAGGAACCCTCAAATCAACTCACTTGGGACGTGCTTGATGAAGATGATGAGATCAAGGACTCAAGCGAGCAGAATCCCAAAGGAGAAGTCGAAGCTGCTCCCAAGATTCCTGAAGCTAGTGCAGGCCAAGCACCCAATCCAGTCGCTTCAGATAATGAAGCGAGCGGCAAAGAAGAAGATGAAGATGAAGCTGGCGGATCCAAGCGAGCATGGCTCAAAGATCACTCACCAAGTCAAATCATTGGAGATCCATCCAAGGGTGTAGTGACCAGAAGTCAAGTGTTTGGAGAAAGTGCCATGTTCAGTTGCTTTCTCTCAAACATTGAGCCATCAAGCGTGGAGGAAGCCCTAGCCGACTCTAACTGGGTGATCGCCATGCAAGAGGAGCTGAATCAATTCACCAGGAACGACGTATGGTACCTCGTGGATCGTCCCAAATTCCAGCACGTTATTGGCACCAAATGGGTGTTCAAGAACAAGACTAACGAGGACCACAACGTAGTGAGGAACAACGCGCGACTCGTTGCCAAAGGCTACTGCCAAGAGGAAGGAATTGACTTTGACGAGACCTTCGCTCCAGTGGCACGGCTTGAAGCTATCAGATTGTTTCTAGCCTATGCAGCAGCCAAGAAGTTCAAGGTCTATCAAATGGATGTGAAGAGCGCATTCCTCAACGGTGAACTCAAGGAAGAAGTGTATGTGGAGCAGCCACCGGGTTTCGAGCAGGGAGATAAAGTGTATCGCTTGAAGAAAGCCCTGTATGGGTTGAAGCAAGCTCCCAGAGCTTGGTATGATACCCTATCTCAATTCCTAGTGGAGAATGGCTTCCACAAAGGGAAGATAGATCGAACTCTATTCACTATCAATCATGGAGATGATATGCTATGGGTTCAGATCTACGTGGACGACATCATATTTGGGTCACCAAACCAGTCGCATAGCGAGAAGTTTGGAGAGCTGATGAAGACCAAATATGAAATGCCGATGATTGGCTTGATGAGCTGCTTTCTAGGTCTTCAAGTGAAGCAGCAGGATAATGGAATTTTCATCAACCAAGCCAAATACACTAGAGATAAGCTTGCCAAGTTTGGAGTTCATCATGCTAAAGCGGTGAAGATCCCTATGAATACCAACTGGAAGATGGAGCCAGACGAAGGAGGAAAATCTGTAGATCCTACAGACTATCGTGCCCTAATTGGGTCACTACTCTATCTCACTGCAAGCAGGCCAGATATTGCTTTTGCAGTCAGAGTCTGCGCTTGCTTCCAAAGCAACCCCAAGCACAGCCATCTTGAAGCTGCCAAAAGAATTCTTCGATATTTGAAGGGCACTGTCAATATGGGGCTGTGGTATCCAGCGGAGGACAATTTGGAGCTCACTGGATATTCAGATGCTGACTATGGAGGGTGCAGAGTTGATAGGAAATCAACGTCAGGCACGTGTCAGTTCTTGGGAAGCAAGCTGATCTCGTGGTTCTCAAAGAAGCAAACAAGCGTAGCTACTTCAACAACTGAAGCTGAATACATGGCCGCAGGAAGTTGCTGTTCTCAAATCCTATGGCTTCGTCAACAGTTGAAGGACTACAAAGTTGAAGCGAACGAAATTCCGATCTTCTGCGACAACAACAGTGTCATATGTATTTCGCAGAATCCAGTGCTTCACACCAGATGCAAGCACGTGGAAATTCGACATCATTTCATTCGTGATCATGTCGAGAAGAAGGATATCAAGCTCGAGAAAATCCATACCGATCTCCAGCGAGCAGATATCCTCACCAAGCCTCTAGCTGAGTCTCGTTTCAACCAGCTATGCATGGAATTAGGGTTATTAGACCCTGGTGAAGAATGCTAGTTCCAGGATGCACGAAGGAGTGATCGCTTGTTCTCTTGTGTGTCACTCGCTTCGGATCTTCACCAACTCAAGCGAGCCACTTCAAAATCTCACTCGCTTGAAGAAAATGAAGTAAGGTGGAGAAAGGTGGAGTATTGGAAGAAGTTCCTTACCAACTTACAGGAATTGTTAAGTATTTGGTTAAGGGGGAACTAATGCTTACTCTCGGTGCAAGCTACTTCCAAAGCGAGCAAAGAATGTTGCTATCTCGAATTCTGCATCGCTTCAATTTGCCCTAGCTTGGGTCAAAGCGAGTCGACTGCAGATTCATTCTCTAGATTGTAGGAAAGCTTGAAGGTTTACCTTTTTATACAAAAGGTTGCAGGGCTGGTGACATGCTTCTGCGTAAAATACGAGATTGTCTTGTCAGAGCATTCTCATTGTCATCCTGTCCATTTCTGCTCTGAGATAAGGACTTGTACTCATCCCCCATTCGTCGTGAATAAGTACACTTACGTGATGCTCCCTTCGGGTTGTAGTAAGCTTGTGTACTATATTCATTTCCTCCCTCATTCACTTCGATGGAGGACTCTCTAATTCGTAGAGGAAGATGAATGCCATGAAGAAGAATGCCAAGAAGATGAATTACCCATCATGTGGTATCAACAAACATCAAAGCAATATCAACAAGTGGACTCATCAAGTGCTATCCATTTCAACAACAAAATGGAGTCCCCAACAAGTGGTATCAATCTCCTACGAAGTGAGATTGACTGGTAAGCATTTCAATTTTAAGTACACTAAGTGAGCCGAAGCGTGCTAGAAACCTTCACTCACTATGTGGAAAATATGAAATGAATCTGACACAAATACAAAGAGGAAAACACTATTGTTTATCCTCGAAGTATGTAAGTCAGAAACATTTTAAAATTAAGCAAAGAAATTCAATTCCTTATTCCAGTCGCTTCAGATGACCAAGCGAGTGCTACGTCACTCAAAGCTAGCCATCGCAAGCGAGTGCGGAACAGTCACTCAAGCGAGTGCCTCTCAAGTGAGTCAAGGCCTAGCGGCCCAACTCGAAGCGAGCGGGCACGAAGCGAGTATGAGCTGTCTGCACTCGAGTGCCTATTTCACTTTCTGCCAAGCATTTAATGCAGGTTCACGTACGGCGAAAATAACGAGCGCGTGGTTCTCACATCAAATTTGAAGCGGGAAAAGGCGGAGAAGATCCAGCCATCGAATCTCAACAGCCCCCAATCTGTAGCCGTTGGATTAGCGCCGTATAAGACAACCCAATCACTGCAGGCCACGTGGAGACGCCGAGCAAGTGGCGGTTCACTTTTACTGTGGTGACGCCGGACACATCAGACCCATCACCGCACGTCCGCCGCCTACCTACAGGACTTTCGGCAATATTACCGTCCTACCCTTGCCACGTCAGCCAAGACATAATTCTATATATATGGGACGTCGCTGAACTGCAGAACCTTTCACAGCCTTCAAAAATTTCCATTCTCGTGCTTAGATCTGCAATTTCTGCAACTCACGAGTCTCAACCCTTGTTCTTCCATCATTAAAACTCAATTCAAAATCTCTCCTTCTTCACCATGGGAAAGAAACTTAACACAGAAACGATGGAGCAGTTCATGACGGAGGTAGATAAACACCTAAACGTCGAGCCCCATCTCGACCTTGTAGTCATCGAGAGAGATGGCTTCTTCCGTAGAGCCGTGACCACGGCCGGTCTATGGAAATTCGTGACGGCAGTTCCGTCAAAGATTCTGGCGAAGGCCGTTGGAGAGCTCCTGCTAAATCTAAGGAAGGAGCAGAACTCATCTTCATTCACAGATCCACAGTCCAAGAAGCCGATGGAGGTGGACTTGGACGAACTAATCGGCGTGTTCGACTTGCCGAGGGAAGGAGGAGATTCCCTGTTGGATTTGGGATTCTCGGCCGGAGTCGAATACGGTCGTTTTGCCGTCGCCGGAGCTGCAGGAAACTTTAAGGAAGCCAGTATTCGTAAGAACTTGAAGGCTCCCTTCAACCTCATCTGCGAGCTCTTTTCAAAGAGCATCGCGTGCTACGTCGGAACCCTAGATACGCTGTCGAAAACAAAACTGATCGGCACCACCATGATCGTCGACAGCCTCACTGGAACGAAATTCAACTGGCATGGCTGGTTTCTCCAACAAATCCACGAGGCTGCTGACGACTTTGCGTTCGTTCCAGGGAGCGCCGACCAGATTCTCCGCAAGGGGAAACTGAAGTTCTTCTCTAGACTCTCTTTCGCATTAGAGAAGAAATTTCCGGGCAAAACATGGCCAGAAAAGAACACCATCATCTACAACAAGCAGTCTATCTTCTATGACAAATGGAGAAAGACGAAGGTTCCGATGGATCTGGGACTTCTGAATGTAGAAGTGCCCGCCGCAAGGCCAGTTGTGGAAACACAAGCTGAAGCTTCCCAAGCGAAGCAAGCCGCTTCACCCCTGAAGCGGGCGGCGCCAAAGCGAGGCAAGAAGATGAAGCGAGTCACTTCGCTTGTCCAAGAAAGCGAGGCGGTGGAGAAGCCGCTTGAGGACATTGAAGTGACTCAACCCCAGCCTTCACCAACCCAACCCCAACTACAAATTCAAGCCCAAACAACCCAGATACCAGAACCCCAAGCTTCATCAAACCAACAACCCCTCACAAAGACAACCCCCCTCTCTCCCCAGGAAGAAGAATCTGCATCTTCTTTCCACATACCAAAAATGCCCTTACTCCAAGTTGACCCAGTCGAAGCCTACACCTCATTTCAACCATTTCAAACCCAGCAAACACAACCACCTCACACTGAAGCCATCCAAATATCTGAAACCCAAGAAACCTCATCCCAATCCCCCTCGACATCGGCAGCTACAGCCAATACCGCCCAAACTGGCATCATTCCACAGTTCATGCCTCCTGCCCTCACCATACAAAAACGGGCTCTTGAACGCTATGTCAAGGAGAGAGAGCAAGCCGCAGAGACAATCAATCTCCGCTACTCCAATGTTCCATGGTCAGACATATTCTACACCAATGTCGTCGATTTCCTGACGTACATCACCTATCGTGGAACGGAGTACTATAAGATCTTCAGGCTCCTCAAAGCATTCACAGAGGAAGAACTGATCCAGATGGAAGCCAAACTGCTCAATTTCATTGGCGAAAACGGCTTCCACGCCTTTCTAGAAGGGACCAGCTTCTGGGAGAAGCTGGATGCAAAGGTGAAAGAAGCCTATCCACTCGCTATAGTTCCGAAGCGAGTGCCCTCATCCCATGAAAGGAAGCTAATAAGGGAGCATAAGGAGGAGGTGGAACTGAAGGATGCGGAGATCGCTAGCCTTCATAGCGAGATAACAAAGATGAGTGAGGAGATGGAGAAAAAGGCGGGGGAGGTCATTAGTCTTAGAGGAGACTTTGACAGGAAGAAGAAGGAGTTGGAGGAAACGGTGGAGGAGAAGGAAAGGTTGCTGGAGGAGAAAGAGAAAGCGCTGGAGGCGCAAGTGAAGCTGGTGGGAGATCAATCAGCAACAATTACCGAACTCAAGGGCTCGCTTGATGCGGAAAGGAGCCGCTTGAGGGAGGTGAATGCCAAACTTGTCTCTCTTGGCAAAGAAAAGAAGGAGCTGGAGAAGGAGTTGAAAAAGTTTAAGGAGGCATATGAGAAGAGAGAAGAGGAGTTGATAAGGACAGGAAGCGAGCTGCTGAGCACTAAAAAGACTCTCGACTCACTCAGGAATGAAATGAAGCTGCTCAAGCAAGAAAGTGAGCTCGATAAAAAGGAACTGGAGAGTCGGAGGAGAAGTGCTCAGGCTATTGACCTATAGAACGTTGAATTGACTCTACTACTGGAAAAGGTCAAGGAGCTGGGTGAAGCGTACACGGAAAAGATTGCTGCAAGTGCCGAATTCCATCTCTCTCTAAACCAGAGAGAGAGGAGCCTTGAGACGATGCAAGCTGAACTTGAAGCGGCTCAGGAATTCTGGTACTTCAACTTGCAAGAGGAGAAGGCGGATATAAGGAGGGAAGTTGAAGCGGAGCTGGAGGCTCGCTTCAGAGAAGTAGAACCATTGGAGAGGATGATGACTTCCATTGTTGAGAGAGAGAAACAATGTGAATATTTGTTGGAGGAAATCTCCATCAAAACAGCCGAACTGACGGCTCCCACTGTGGGAAAAGCCGAGAAGATGTTGGAGGCCATCCTCAACACAGTCAACTCTCTTCATAATTCCATCTCTGGAAAATCACTCATCCTAACCCCTGGCAGTGATGATGCCAAAAAGGGGGAAGGACAGATGGAACTAGGAGGAGTCGGAGGATCGGGGGGAAGCAGAATTGGAGTTGAGAGAATGCTGGAGGGAGGCAGTGGTGCCGGTGATAAGGAGGAAGTAGTAGATGAAGCGAGGGCTCTGGGCGAAGCAAAGGGCAAAATTAAACTCACGAAGGAGGAGTTGTTGAAAAAGCTCGAAGAGCCCAGCAGGCCGCTTCAGGAAAAAGTGCTGAGTGCTTCAATTGCACGGCATCCTCCGGTGACCGTGTTAACAAAGGAGGAAAGGCGGAAGCAGGTGGAGAAGGATGTTGCCATGGCGTGGGAGATGGAGCGCGGTTTTAATCTAACAGAACTATTTGTTGCTGCAGGTGCTTCATCTAGCACCCAAGCGTTCGCTTCACCCAAAGCGCCCGCTTCAGCCGCCGCGCCAGCTTCGTCAGCCGCACTCACTTCGACTACTGCCACACTCACCTCATCTGCAGTTGTCCCCTCAAGCGTTGCTACGAAGAAAGACATGCCACCACCCCCACCACCGAAGCAGCCATTGAAGCGAGCTGCCCCAGATTCGAAGAGAGATGACCCCGAGGCTAAGCGCCAAAAGGTCAAAGAAGCAGTCGCTACAAGGGCGGAGAAGGAGGAAAGGAGAAGAAAAAGAGGAGAGGAAGGAAGGAATGATGCTGAGAAGGAGAGAGGAATAAAGGCCAAGCGACTCCAAGTGATAGACGGCCGGATCGAGGAACACTTCAATGAAGTGAGACTCATCCAGTCCACTCTAGTTCGTAGCGCCTTTGTTCCACTCATGCCAGAGGAGTCTGAAGCATGTCTTGCTCAAGCCATAATCGACACATGCCAGACAACGGCAAAAGAAATGATTGAATCTGGCCGCTACCACCTCAAGGAAGAACAGAACTACATCCGCAAGCGACTCAATGAGAAGCTTCCTATCTGGAGTGGCGAGTCGGGAAAGAAATTCAATACAGTCATGGCACAGCTGGCCAGCCGATCGGTAGAGAAGCTGACCGTGCGCAGAAACGAGCATCTTGATGCCCGTGAAATTGAGCAGTTCGTGCCTAACGAGTTACTTGAGCGGTGGCTACACTACAAGGAAAAGTTCATCAAGGCCTACTACTATTGGGAGGTAGTGCCACTGCAGACTGAACGCTCACAGATCAATGCGCTCAACAACTTTCTCAGTGCCTATGATGAGAAGTTCAGGCGGAAGGTTCTCTCACTCGCACAGCTTGCAGAACCCATGCCACTGATCATCAAGGTACCAGCCAAGAAGGAATTCCCCATGCCCTTCCTACCCGGTACATGCGTCCCAGATCGTAGTATCATCGATGCTGAAGTGGATGAAGCCTTCCAACTTGAGGAGACTTGGAGGAGGCCAAGTATTCACACTATTGGCTCATTAGAAGCGATGGTTTTCAGTGCTTACGCTATCCCAGAAGAGATGATTGCGAGGGACTTGGAGGCAGAGGAAGAAGAGAAGGAAATGGAGGTGAAGGAGAAGAAGGAGGATGACAAAGAAGGGGCTGCAGGAAACCGTTGAGTTTCAAGCTTCTTAATATTTCTTTTTGTGAACTGCTTGTTCATTTATCTCATTTCAATTTCTGTCTCTTCTGTGTCATTTACTCGCTTTGTGAATGACTTTACATTTTTGCTACAAACTCAAATAATTTAACCGAAAAAAAAAGGGAAGGAACTTAAAAGAAAATTACAAACGAAGCTGCAAAGGAAGCAGTCGCTTGAAGTTCCCTTCACGGTTAGATAGACTAGATTTATTTTTATCTAAGTCTGATGGGTTTTGGCATCAACAAAAAGGGGGAAATTGTTGGGAATTGTTAAGAACAACATGTTAAGGGGGAATCTATTAGGGACACTTCATTGTTTTGATTTGATCCCAAAACCCCAAAGCGTTCTGTTCCCAAGCGAACCATTTTGATGTAGTTAATAAGTTAGAATTTTTCTAAGCCTACTCTGTTAGGATGGCTCTCTAATTTGCTTAGATTTTAGGCTTCAAATTTTCAAGTGAAGGCCACTCGCTTGAGTGTGTTTTTCGAAGCGAAGCAAGTCTAGTAAGCCGAAGTGAAGCGTGCCGAAGAATCGTGTAGCGAAGCAATCGCTACAGTAGATTCAAAGCGAGTCTGCCAAAGCGAAGCAAAGCGAGCGCTACAGTTCAAAGCCAAAGCGAAGCGAAGCAAGTGCTACAGTGAAAAGTTAAAGTTAGTCAACTCTAGTCAGCAGTTTCCAAAGCACTAGGGAACTTTATCTCCCGAAGCGGCTCACTACAGAATGACTACGAAGTGACTCAACTAAAGCAGACGCTACAACTTCAAAGCGAAGCGAGCCACTACCTACCAGAAAGCGACAGCGCGACTCCCGCCCATATTTTGAACTTCAGTCAACAAGAGATCATAGCATTAATTACGAGATCTCCACGTGTCGAAAGCGGAGTGGAGCGGAAGAGTTGACTGCCTGGCCGACAAAGGCGCCGCAACAGTACTGGCTCGCTCCAGTTACTGTTAACCTTGTAAGTTAGCCAATTTTGGCAAAATGCCAAAACTGGACGTCTGAAAAGGTGCCAGCCTGCGCAAGTATTGTCGAGAGGAGGAGGGACAAGGCCACCAACCAAGCAACGGATCTCGGCCATCTCTCCGCCTATAATTAGTGAAGGATGAAGACGAAGAGAAGTAGAACACTACTTGAGCATTCGAGCCTACTGCAAACAAACACTCTCAAGCCTTCGAGCAAATCTTCGAGTCTTTGTTTTAAGTGTTCTCCGAGTTTCCAGTTCATCGGAACTCGTCTTCACAACCTTCACACTTAGAGTCTATGCCCATTCCATATCCAAGCTTAGAAGAAGAGCTCTAGCCATCTTTGCACTTACTGTAAAGAGCTCTTCATAGTGTGTTCGTCAACCAAAAACCCTAAATCTGTCTGTTAGGTTTTTGAGTCGTCGTTAGGTTGTTTCGATCCAAGGCCCTTCTTTCATCGATTGAAGAAGCCTCGATCATAGAGTTTAGATCCAGGCTTACACTTACATCGTTTGTGTAAAGCTCGATCGAAGCTAGGCTGTAAGGAGAGCCCGTAATCTCCCTGTCTGTCCGACTGAAGCAAGTGAAGCTTCCAGTCTAGTTAGGTTTTTGGTGTGAACCCGGAATCACCCAGCGTCTGTCAGATCCAAGCGAGTGAAGCTCGATCTTGACCAGGCTTTTGAAGAGCCCGGAATCTTCAAGTTCTTGAGTGAAAAGAACGGTTGCCGTCGTGCAACAAAGTGGACGTAGGAGCGTTATCTCCGAACCACTATAATTCTCTGTGTCGTATCTCTCTAACCCTAAACTCTTACTTGTTTGATTATCCATTGCATATTGCATCTAAACAAACCTAATCTGGAAATTTTTAAATACTTAGGAAAGATTTTTTAGCTCACCAAATTCCGCATATACGAGTAAAGACTCCCTCTTGATCAAGTGCTCACTTCGGTCAAGCAGGCTAGCTACGTACTGTAGATCTAGCTTCAGCTAGGTCTTAAGTTTCAAGCGAGCTCTTTACTTGTTACTCTGAGTTAAGGGATTTGAAGTTGAAAAACTTCAAAATACGTATTCACCCCCCCCCCCCCCTCTACGTATTTTCCTATTAACAAACCGGGACCAACAGAAGAGAACTGTTGCCGAGTGCAACAAGTGGACGTAGAAGCATTATCTCCGAACCACTATAAATCTCTGTGTCGTATCTCTCAACCCTAAACTCTTTACTTTGATTATTCATTGCATGTGCATCTAAACAAACACAACTTGGATTTTTAATTACTTAGGAAAAACATTAGCTCACCGAATTCCGCACTAGAGTAAAGTCTCACTCTTGATCAAGCTTGAAGCTTAGCTCAAGAGAATCTTGATTGCTTTAGATCTAGCTCTCGGCTAGGTCTTAGTATTTCTACGAGCACTTTACTTCATACTCTGAGTTAAGGATTTTGAAGTTAAAAAAAAAAAAAACTTAAAAATACGTATTCACCCCCCCCCCCCCCCCCCCCCCCCCCCCCCTCTACGTATTTTTCCTATAACAAACCGGGACCAACAAGTGGTATCAGAGCAACGGTTCTTTCGAGCCTCTGCTTTGCATATCAGAAGCGAGTCCCCACTCGCTTCACGTTGTCTCACTGAACCGGATCCTATTTTCCTAAGTGCATCAAAAACCTCACCCACGCATATTGCATTTACTGCTGATAGTTTGTTATGTCTACATATAGTGCATCAAGCCTTCCTTAGTTCTCTATCGAAGGATACGAGACATGGAGTTTCCGAGTCGAGAGCTTCCTATGCTCCATCCACGACCGGATGTGGGAAGTCATAGAGGACGGACCAATCGAGATCAAGAAAGCCATATCTGTGAACGTCCCAGTCGCCGAAGGTCGCGAAGCTCATGTTAGGCAGGAGTATGTCGAGAAGGACAAAGATGAATACAATGCCAACAACTTCAAGATCGCCAACCTTGATAAGATCGCACGTCACACGATGCAGAGCACTGTGTCGGATGCCTACCTTCCTAGGATCAGGAAGTGTGCGACGGCGAAGGAAATGTGGGAAACCCTAGCCCTCATTTCACAAGGAACGGACAAAATCAAAGAGAACAAGCTCGCCGTACAAATGCGGGAGATTGAAAGTCTGATAATGAAGCCAGGTGAGTCCATCGACGCCTTCGAGCTGAGAGTCACCAACATCATTGCAACTCTCAACTTACTTGGGAAGGAACTCACAGATAAGGAAGTCAACCTGAAGATTGTCCGAGCTCTCACGAGGAAGTGGCAGACAATGAAGGAGCTGTACCTAGCTACCAAAGATCTATCGAAGCTCACACCGGAGATTCTGTTCTCCGAACTCAAAGCTCATGAATTCGATCTGAATCGAATGAACCTCGACGAAGAGGATGAAGCTCCCACGACGTCAAAGGGTGTAGCTTTCAAAGCTGCTGAAGGGCCAAGTGACCAGTCGCTAGCCAAGATGACGAGGGAAGAGTTGGAAGAACATGTTGCGTTCTTATCCAAGAACTTCAACAAAATGAACTCTCGAGTGGGCAAGTACAAAAGATTCTACAAGCAGTACAAAGGGAGGAGCACTGATGCTCGAGAAGGAAAAGGGAAGAGAGAAGAGACGACCAAGCCGATCTCAAGGGACATGATGGAAGTGGAGTGCTACCACTGCCACAAAATGGGCCACTACAAATCCGACTGTCCGAAGCTGAGTGCAAAAGAGCGAGAGGAACTGAGAGCAACGAGGGATGCTCCGAGGCGAGCGCTCGTAGCGAGTGAAATGCCGGTCGCTTCAACTGAAGAAGTCTCAAGCGACTCGGATGCATTCACAGATCCCAACTCCAGTGAGGGAGAGGATCTTGGACTCATGGCGCTCACCGACGAGGAAACTGGAGAGGTATTCATCTATCCCTCACCTAGTTCAATTACACTCGCACACACTCACCAAGAGGAAGCAAATTCCTCGACATGGAGTGAGTTGCTTGACAAGCACATTAAATTGTCAAGCGACAATGAAGTGTTTAAACAAGCTTTGTCTCAAAGCGAGAAGGAGAACCGAAAGCTAGCCACTGAGCTTGACCAAGTCAAACTTAACCTAAGAGCTATGACTAGTAAGTTCGAGGATCTCTTCGCTAGACATCAAAGCTTGGAAGGAATGTATGAAACCCAATCCGCTCTAGTTGCCAACTTGAACAAAGCTTCATATGCTAGGCAGGCACTAGAAAGCTCACTTCTACCTTTTGGTAGAAAGGGAGGACTCGGATATGAGGGTGGAACTTCCAAGCCGACTGTTTTTGTTGGTGCTACTAACACGACACCATCAGTCACTTTGGAAATGCCCACTGCATCCAAAACGACCACCAACAAGGATAAAGGCCAAATGGCTGAGAACCCTAAGAAAAAGCCAATGAAGATGTCTATATCTTCAAGGGCAGAAACTATGGGCAAGCAGAGACCAACTGTTCCTAGCACTTAAAATGCTAAAGCTTACCAATCCAAAGGTAAAGGGAAACCAGTTGTAGCTTCTAAGTCTCAGGCCAAGACACCATAGACAAAGGATCTCCCTTTTAAGAAAATGAGTAATGTCTATGTGTCACGTTATCCGGACTGGAGATGGTCCAACCGGACTAACGTTGAGGGGGAAGAATTCGAAGCACCAAAGAGGCCGCTTCGAACTCCTAAGGTTACTCAAGTGAGTCGGGGTCAAAACCCTAGTTGGACAGCTTCGAGAAAACCTAGTGAGCCGCTTCGAAAGACTGTAAACCCTACGTCAGTCTCTAAGCCTGTAGCTAATCCGAAGCGAGCCGCTTCAGGATACAAGCAAGCGGGTAAGAGCATAGGTAAGCCTCAAGCGAGCCGCTACCCCTCTTGCACACACTGCTGCACGTGTGAAGCTGCTTTAAGGCAGAAATCACAGTTTTCAAAGGTCGAGAAACCCAAAGCACAAGCTACCTTTCAAAAGAAAGTAAAGCAAGTGTGGGTACCTAAGGGAACTAACCTGCAAGGACCCAAACTGATTTGGGTACCAAAATCTGTCTAAATGCAGGTGAGCGCCGTGGATCCCATGCCAAGTGAGGGTCAACAAATCTGGTACTTGGACAGTAGATGTTCAAGACACATGACCGGCATGAGAGCTCTACTACATGACTACATAGAGAAGAAGGGTCCACACGTTAATTTTGGTGATAACTCTCGAGGAAACACCAAAGGGTACGGCGCACTGAAAGTCGGAAAGCTCACGATTGAAGAAGTCTCCTACGTGGAAGGACTCAAGCACAACTTGCTATCCATTTCACAATTCTGTGACAAGGGATACAAGGTGGAATTTATTTCCAATAAGTGCATTGTAAAGAGCAAGCTCACTGCCCAGATTGTGCTAACTGGAATTAGACAAAGGAACGTCTATATAGCACAATGGGACAGCTGCAAAGAGGAGACGTGCTTAGTAGCAAGGAGTGCTACAGAAATAGGATGGCTATGGCACAGACGCTTGAACCATCTCAACTTCAAAGCCATAAACCGCTTAGCTCGAAAGGGTTTGGTGCAAGGCCTACCAAATGAAGTCTTCATCAAAGACCATCCATGCTCACCATGCCAACGAGGGAAGCAGACGAAGAAGCACTTCGCCAGTCTCGAAGAAGCTTCATCAAAGCGAGTGCTCGAGCTGCTTCATATGGATCTGTTTGGTCCAGTCACTCCAGTTAGTGTAAATGGAAGGAAGTACACTTTAGTTGTAGTCGACGACTTCTCTCGCTACACTTGGGTTGTATTCCTCTTCAGCAAAAAGGAGACACTGACCAAGCTACCACAACTGCTCAAGCGATTGGCTGTGGAGAAAAACTAAGCAATTGTCACCATTCGCTCCGACAAAGGCACAGAGTTCCTGAACTCTACCATTGAAGCTTACTGCACGGAGCATGGCATAGCACATCAGACTTCCTCAGCACGCACACCTCAGCAGAATGGAGTTGCTGAAAGCAGAAATCGAATCATCAAAGAAGTCGTTCGAACCATGATTGCAGACTCGAAGCTTCCGATGAAGTATTGGGCGGAAGCTGCCAATACAGCATGCTACACGCAGAATCGAACGCTTCTCTGCAAACGGCACGACAAAACACCATATGAAATATGGACAGGGAGAATTCCTAACATATCTTATTTCCTCATATTTGGTTGTAGGGTCTTCATCCATGACAATGGGAAGTCGCAGTTGAAAGCCTTTGAAAGCAAAGCTGATGAAGGAATATTCTTAGGATATTCTACATCAAGCAAAGCTTACAGGGTGTTCAACTGTAAAACCCTAATCGTGGAGGAATCACCCCATGTCGTATTTGATGAATCTTCTTTGAGTCTTCCACAGGAACAGGTTCAATCTAAAGAAGGAAAGTCAAGCGAGGAACCCATCAACTCTCTTACTTGGGACATGCTTGAGGATGATGAAGAAGTCAAGAACTCAAGCGAGCAGAATGTCCAAGGAAAAGATGAAGCTGCCCCCATGATACGAACCTTGGTAGGTCCGAACGACTCACGCACGCGGAAGACTCAAGATACCGATGGAAATCCCAAAACCTCCTAAATCGAACACAAAAGTGTTGTCTAGGCAACTCGGGGACGATGATTGACACACAATCGAGGGTGATGAACTCGAAAGATTCGCCGGATAAAGAATTCGACTTGCACACAAGAAGAATTCGAAAATTCTCATAAAAGAGAGAGAGTAAAAACTCAAGAAAATATATTAATGAATAATCTGATCTAATTTTCGTCCATGATATATGAGCCATATTTATAGGCTTCATAGAGTCCTAATTCCACAAGGAAACTAGTTAAAAACCTATCCTATAATATATCAAACCAAAACCTAGTCTAAAAAGGAATAAAATCACTAAAATAATGCTTAAAATAACCCTATCAACTGAAAACCCAAATTAAAACGAAAATTAATAAAATATTAATAAAAACTCAACTAAATAAACTATTAAATAATTTCTTCAATCTTCATCCCGTATCATCTATAATTCTGGGCCTCCGGGCTTCGAACCATGACTTACGGGCTCCATCATTCCCCTCCTCTTGAAGAGGATTTATCCTCAAATCCTGGCCCGTCACTCCAAATGCCCGGATCAAAAATCAGATTTTCTCTCCTTGCAAGAAACAAGTGTTGAACCAAATGTTTGCTCCCTTGTGCATCCTTCTTATACTTCGTATCCTTCTCTTGAATATTGAACATGATGTAGTGCTTGCTGAATATATCATCGTGCTTCATTTGTCTACGAAACAGCCAAGATGGCTCCAACATAGATACCTCCTCAATAAACACTTCACCTTCATACTTGCTTATTTGAAACGGAACCTTTACTTCCTTGGCCGTCTCATCAACACCAGTTTCAATCATCCATTGTAGCTTGGGGTGCTTCAACAAGGTCAATCCTAACTTTTCCACCATAGTAATAGTAGCATCGTTAGTATAAGTTTGATCATCAATAATCAAGCTACATACCTTATCCACAATGTCACATCTTGTGGGAAAGATATTATTTTGCTATTCTTCTTCAATGCTTTTAGCTTCCGCACCCAAAGTACTTGCATTAGATACTTCAAGCACATCTTCACATGACTCCTCCGAATTCAGCATCGTGTGATCATCTCCATCATCTTTAACATCAACTTCTTCATCAACTCTGATCACCATCTCCCTTGGACATTTCTCATCTCTCGAATAAGCTACATCAATTTCGAGCACCAACTCCCTTGGACAATCCTCATCCTTGGAATCAACCACAGTTTCAAGTTCAACGATCTCCTCTTGCTGATTCGGAGCTTCCGCATCTTTGACATCAAATACGGCTTTAAATGCAGCCATGATCTCACTCAATTGTTGTTGTGGCAGCGGCTGATTCTCCTTATTAATCCAAGGATCTGACTTCTCTCCAAGTAACGATTTATGATCGTGTTTCTTCTGGATTGATGGAGTACTTTGCAACTTGATAGCCTCTCGATCCCTTGCTCCATCCCGCCTTAATTTGCTGCCATTGTGTCGAGAAGCTTGCTCGAAGTTCTCCTCATAAGATGTCTCTTCTCTCATCAATCGCTTTTGAGGATATGAGATTGGATGAAGCAAATTCTGACTTTCTCTTATCCGAGAATGCTTGAGTCGATCTAACCTCTCATGGATAGGCTTGAATGCATCCTTTACCATACTCCGCATCTCTTCCATAAAATTTGTAATCAAAGCTTCTTCAACCATACTTATAGAAACTTATGGATAAGTATGGAAGGTAGAAGATAAATATGGACACTTATGGATAAATATGGAGTATATGAAAACTTAATCAAACTCTACTAAGGAAATAAAATCTGAACTATATGGAAACCAAATCAGATCTGGACTCTATGGAAACCAAATCAATTAATGAAGGAAATAAGATCTGAATTATAGAAACAAATCTAGAACTTATGGTAACAAAACGAATCTAGGAATTATGGGAAAAAAAAAACGAATCTGACACCTCTTTTTTTTTTTTGACACGGAAACGAATCTGACGAACGATTAAACGACGACTCGAATGAACGACACGAATAAAACGATACGAAAAACGAAAAGACAAAAGGAACGATAGAACCTGGATTACGTAAACTCTGGCTCTGATACCAAATGATACGAACCTTGGTAGGTCCGAACGACTCACGCACGCGGAAGACTCAAGATACCGATGGAAATCCCAAAACCTCCTAAATCGAACACAAAAGTGTTTTCTAGGCAACTCAGGGACGATGATTGACACACAATCGAGGGTGATGAACTCGAAAGATTCGCCGGATAAAGAATTCGACTTGCACACAAGAAGAATTCGAAAATTCTCATAAAAGAGAGAGAGTAAAAACTCAAGAAAATATATTAATGAATAATCTGATCTAATTTTCGTCCATGATATATGAGCCATATTTATAGGCTTCATAGAGTCCTAATTCCACAAGGAAACTAGTTAAAAACCTATCCTATAATATACCAAACCAAAACCTAGTCTAAAAAGGAATAAAATCACTAAAATAATGCTTAAAATAACCCTATCAACTAAAAACCCAAATTAAAACGAAAATTAATAAAATATTAATAAAAACTCAACTAAATAAACTACTAAATAATTTCTTCAATCTTCATCCCATATCATCTATAATTCTGGGCCTCCGGGCTTCGAACCATGACTTACGGGCTCCATCACCCCAAGATTTCTGAAGCGAGTGCAGGCCAAGCATCCAATCCAGTCGCTACAAAAGGTGAAGCGAGCGACCAAGAAGAAGATGAAGATGAAGCTGGCGAATCCAAGCGTGCATGGCTCAAGAATCACTCACCAAGTCAAATCATTGGAGATCCATCCAAGGGTGTAGTAACCAGAAGTCAAGTGTTTGGAGAAAGTGCCATGTTCAGCTGCTTTCTCTCAAACATTGAGCCGTCATGCGTGGAAGAAGCCCTAGCTGATTCCAACTGGGTGATCGCCATGCAAGAAGAGCTGAATCAGTTCACCAGAAACGACGTATGGAACCTCGTAGATCGTCCCAAATTTCAGCATGTGATTGGCACCAAGTGGGTGTTCAAGAACAAGACGGACGAGGACCACAACGTTGTGAGGAACAAGGCGCGTCTCGTCGCCAAGGGCTACTGCCAAGAGGAAGGAATCGATTTCAATGAGACCTTCGCTCCAGTGGCACGGCTTGAAGCGATCAGACTATTTCTAGCCTATGCAGCGGCCAAGAAATTCAAAGTCTATCAGATGGATGTGAAGAGCGCGTTCCTCAACGGTGAATTGAAGGAAGAAGTGTATGTGGAGCAGCCACCGGGTTTCGAGCAAAGAGGTAAGGTGTATCGATTGAAGAAAGCCCTATATGGATTGAAGCAAGCTCCCAGAGCTTGGTATGATACCCTTTCTCAATTCCCAGTGGATAATGGATTCCACAAGGGAAAGATAGATCGAACCCTATTCACCATCAATCATGGAGATGATATGCTATGGGTTCAGATCTACGTGGACGACATCATATTTGGGTCACCGAACCAGTCGCTTAGCGAGAAGTTTGGAGAGCTCATGAAGACCAAATATGAGATGTCAATGATTGGCTTGATGAGCTGCTTTCTAGATCTTCAAGTGAAGCAGCAGGATGATGGCATCTTCATCAATCAAGCTAAGTATACAAGAGATATGCTTGCCAAGTTCGGTGTTCAGCATGCCAAAGCTGTGAAGATTCCAATGAACACGAACTAGAAGATGGAGCCAGACATAGACGGGAAGTCTGTGGATGCTACAGACTACCGAGCCTTGATCGGATCCCTTCTATATCTCATTGCAAGTAGGCCGGATATAGCTTTTGCAGTTGGAGTCTGTGCTCGCTTCCAAAGTAATCCCAAGCACAGCCATCTTGAAGCTGCCAAGAGAATTCTTCGATATTTGAAGGGCACTGTCAATATGGGGCTGTGGTATCCAACGGAGGATAATTTGGAACTCACCGGATATTCAGATGCTGACTATGGAGGGTGCCGAATTGATAGGAAATCAACTTCGGGCACTTGTCAGTTCTTGGGAAGCAAGCTAATCTCATGGTTTTCGAAGCAGACGAGTGTAGCTACCTCAACGACTGAAGCTGAATATATGGCCGCTGGAAGCTGCTGTTCTCAAATTCTATGGCTTCGTCAGCAGTTGAAGGACTACAATGTTAAAGCAAATGAAATTCCTATATTCTGCGACAACAACAGCGCGATCTGCATCTCGCAAAATCCAGTGCTTCACACCAGATGCAAGCACGTGGAAATCCGAAATCACTTCATTCGTGATCATGTCGAGAAGAAGGATATCAAGCTCGAGAAAATTCATACCGATCTCCAGCGAGCAGATATCCTCACCAAGCCTCTAGCTGAGTCTCGTTTCAATCAGCTATGCATGGAATTAGGGTTCCTAGACCCTGGTGAAGAATGCTAGATCCAGGATGCACGAAGGAGTGGTCGCTAGTTTTTCGTAGCGTCACTCACTACGGATCTTCACCAACTCAAGCGAGTCACTTCAAAATTCCACTCGCTTGAAGAAGGAGAAATAAGGTGGAGAAAGGTGGAGTGTTGGAAGACGTTCCCTACCCGCTTACAGGAATTGTTAAGCCATTGGTTAAGGGGGAACTATTGTTTGCTCTCAGAGCAAGCTACTTCCAAAGCGAGCAAGGAAAGCTGCTACCTAGCCTAGGATTCCTAGCGAGTGGGTATAAACACTCGCAAGTGCCGTTTCTAGTAACGGTTGTGGGGTCTTGTATCGGGCCTTCCCATGTAAAAATGGTGAAAGCTTAGGCAGGGCTGGAACCTAGACCTTGTGTCCTCTTCCCATCTTCCCGCCGAAGAGGAGCAAGTCTTCTCATCTCCTTCATCGTGGATAAATGTCCATTCTTTACTCACTCTTCATTGAGTTGAGCTGCCGGATGTCTATCCATTTCTCCCCCACTTTGAACTTTGCATCGCTTCAATTTGCCCTAGCCTGGGTCAAAGCGAGTCGATTGCAAATTCATTCTGTAGCTCCTAGGAGGAAGCTTGAAGGTTTACCTTTTTCTACAAAAGGTTGCAGGGCTGGTGACATGCTTCTGCGTAAAATACGAGATTGTCTTGTCAAAGCATTCTCATTGTCATCCTGTCCATTTCTGCTCTGAGATAAGGACTTGTACTCATCCCCCACTCGTCGTGAATATGTACACTTACGTGAAGCTCCCCTCTGGGTTATAGCAAGCTTGTGTACTATATTCATTCTCTCCCCCATTCACTTCGATGGAGGACTCTCTAATTCGTAGAGGAAGATGAATGCCATGAAGATGAATGCCAACAAGATGAAGTACTCTACAGGTGGTATCAACAAGCTTCAAAGCAATATCAACAAGTGGATTCATCAAGTGCTATCCAAATCCTCAAAATGGAGTCTTCAATAAGTGGTATCAATCTCCTACGAAGTGAGATTGACTGGTAAGCGTTTCAATTTTAAGTACACTAAGTAAGCTGAAGCGTGCTAGAAACCTTCACTTACTATGTGGAAAATATGAAATGAATCTGACACAAATACAAAGAGGAAAATACTCTTGTTTATCCTCGAAGTATGTAAGTCAGAGACAGTTTAAAATTAAGCAAAGAAATTTCGTTTCTTATTCCAGTCGCTTCAAATGGCAAAGCGAGTGCTACGTCACTCCAAGTGAGCCATCGCAAGCGAGTGCAGAACAGTCACTCAAGCTAATGCCTCTCAAGCGAGTCAAGGCCTAGCGGCCCAACTCGAAGCGAGCGGGTACGAAGCGAGTATGAGCTATCTGCACTTGAGTGCAATTTTACTTTCTGCTGTGCATTTAATGCAAGTTCACGTACTGGCGAAAATAACGGCCGCGTGGTCTACACTTTGAATTCGAAGCGGGAAAGGACGGAGAAGATCCAGCCGTCGAATCTTAACAGTCCCCAATTTGTAGCCGTTGGATCTGCGCCGTATAAGACAAACGAATCACAGCAGGCCACGTGGAGACGACGTGCAAGTGGCAGTTCACTTTTACTGTGATGACGCCGGACACATCAGATCCATCACCGCACGTCCGTCGCCTACCTACAGGATCTTCGCCGATATTACTGTCCTGCCCTTTGCCACGTCAGCCAAACCCTACTTCTATATAAGGGTGGAGTTGCAGACTGAAAAAATTTCACAACTCTCAATCTTTGCCATTCTTGTGCAAAAACTGAAACTCTCTGCAACTCACGAGTCTTAAAATTCCCAATTTTTTGTCGTTAAAACCTCCGATCAAATTTCTCATATTTCACCATGGGAAAGAAGCTAAACACCGAGACGATGGAGCAGTTCCTTACCGAAGTCGACAAACACGTCAACGTCGAGCCCTATCTCGACCCTGTCGTCGTAGAAGAGAATGGATTTTTCCGTAGAGCCGTGAACACGGCCGGTCTATGGAAGTTCATGACGGCGGTGCCGTCAAAGATTCTGGCAAAGGCGGTAGGTGAACTTCTGCTGAATTTGAGGAAGGAGCAAAACACATCCTCCTTCACAGATCCACAGACCAGAAGGCCGGTGGAGGTGGATTTGAGCGAGCTCATCGGCATGTTCGATCTGCCGAAGGAAGGTGGAAACTCCCTGTTGGAGTTGGGATTTTCGGCCAGAGTAGAGTATGGTCGGTTTGCCGCTGCCTGAGCTGAACCAAACTTCAAGGAGGCTAGTATTTGTTCCAACTTGAAAGCTCCGTTCAACCACATCTGCGAGCTCTATTCGAAGAGCGTAGCATGCTATGTCGGAACCCTGGACACCCTCTCGGAATCGAAGCTGTTCGCCACAACCGTTATCGTCGACAGCCTCACCGGAACAAAATTCAACTGGCATGGTTGGTTTCTCAACCAAATTCACGAAGCTGCCGAAGATTTTGCATTCGTGAAGGGAAGCGCCGATCAGATTCTCCGCAAGGGGAAGCTGAAATTCTTTTCCAGACTATCTGTTGCCTTGGAGAAGCGCTACCCCGACAAAATATGGCCGGATTCCGACGTGGCCGTCTACAACAAGCAGTCTATTTTCTACGACAAGTGGAGGAAGACCAAGATTCCGATTGATTAGGGACTTCTAGCTGTAGAAGTGCCTGTTGCAGTGCCAGTCGCCGAGAGGCGAGCTGAAGCGTCCCAAGCAAAGCGAGCCGCTTCACCCGGGAAGCGTGCGGCGCCGAAGCGAGGGAAGAAGAAGATGAAGCGAGTCACTTCACTCATCCTGTCAAGCGAGGCGGAGGAGAAGCCGCTTGAGGATGTTGAAGTAACTCAACCCCAGCCTTCATCAATCAAAGCCCAAACTTCCCCACTACAAATCCAAACCCAAACAACCCAAATACCAGAACCTCAAGCTTCATCAACCCACCAACCACTTACACAGACAACCCCCCTCTCTCCCCAGGAAGAAGAATCTGCATCTTTTTCCAGATACCCCCAGTCCCTCTACTACATGTAGACCCAGCCGAAGCCTACACCACATTCCAACCCATCCAAACCCAGCAAATACAACCACCACCCACAGAAACCATCCACATAACCGAAACCACCGAAGCCTCATCATCATTCCTATCCCCCTCGACATCGGCAGCCACAGCCGATACCGCCCAAACAGTCGGTGAACTCCCAATTATCTCACCATTCGTACCTCCTGCTATCTCTGCAGAAATGCAGGCTATCGATTGCTACGTCAAGGATCGAGAGCAAGCTGCAGAGACCATTGCTCTTCGCTACTCCAACGTTCCGTGGACCGACGTGTTCTACACCCAGACCGTCGACTTCTTGACGTACATTACGTACCGCGGAACAGAGTACTACAAGGTCTATAATCTCATGCAGGCCTTCAAGAAAGATGAACTGATTCAGCTGGAGGCCAAGCTGCTCAACTTTATTGGCGTGGATGGCTTCCACACTTTTCTCGATGGGACCAGCTTCTGGGACAAGCTGGATGCCAAGATAAAACAACAATACCCAGATGCTGTGATTCCCAAGCAAGAGCCAACCCCTCACGAGCAGCAGTTGATCAATGCTCATTCGGAGGAGATGGAAGCGAAGGAGGTGGAGATCTCAAATCTCCAAAGCGAGACCTCCAAGAAGGAGGAAGAGGTGAACCGGAGAGTGCTGGAGGTCAAGAGTCTTCGTGAAGACTTTGACAAGAAGAAGGGAGATCTGGAGGGAAAGGTGGAGGAGAAGGAAAGATTGTTGGAAGAGAAGGAAAAGGTGTTGGAGGCGCAGGTGAAGCTGGCGGGAGACCAGACGAAAACCATCACCCAACTCAAGGACTCGCTTGATGCGGAACGGAGTCGCTTGAGGGAGGTTAATGCCAAGTTAGTCTCAATTGGCAAGGGAAAGAAGGATTTGGAGAAGGAGGTGAAAAAGCTAAAGGAGGCAGTTGAAAAGAGGGATGAAGAGTTGATAAGGAAGGGGAGTGAGCTGATCAGCACCAAAAAGACCCTCGATTCACTCAGAAATGAATTGAAGGAACTCAAGCAAGAGAGTGAGATTGATAAGAAAGAGCTTGAGAGCCGAAGAAGGAGTGCGCAGGCTCTTGATCTTCAGAGTGCTGAATTGTCTATCCTACTGCAGAAAGTCAAAGAACTGGGAGAAGCTTACACAGAGAAAGTTGTTGCATGTGCCGAATTTCATCTCTCTCTAAATCAGAGAGAGAGGAGCCTTGAAATGATGAAGGCAGAACTTGAAGCGGCCCAAGAGTTCTGGTACTTCAATCTGCAGGAAGAGAAGAAGGATATGAGGAGTGTAGTTGAAGCGGAGCTGGAGGCTCGCTTCAAGTCGGTGGAGTCACTGGAGAGGTTGATGCTCTCAGTGAAGGAGAGAGAAAAACAATGCGAGTATTTGCTAGAAGAAATCAGCATCAAAACTGCACAGTTGGTGCTCGCCCGGGAGCACACCTTCGCAGGCAAAACTGAACGGATGCTGCATGCCGTCTTTGATGCTGTAAACAACATGCACAAATCAATCACTGGAAAGTCCATCATTCCAACCCTCGGCAGTGATGATGCCAAAAAGGGGGAAGGACAAGTGAAGATAGGAGGTGAAGGAAGTTCGGGAGGAAGTGGAGTTGGTGTGGAGAGGATGCTGGAGGGAGGCAGTGGTGTTGGAGGTGAGGAAGAGGAATTAGACGATGAAGCAAGGACCCTACGAGCAAAGAAAGGGAAAGTGAAGCTCACTGAGGAGGAGCTTATGAAGAAGCCCGAGGAGCCCAGCAGGCCAACTGAGGAGAAAATTCTTGGCTCCTCAATCGCACGTCATCCTCATGTAGTGGTGATGACCAAGGAGCAAAGGGAGAGGCAAATCGCGGAAGATGAGGCCTTGGCTTGGCAGATGGAGCGTGATTTTGAACTGGGAAGGCTAACACTTGCAGGTGCTTCAGGTTTTAAAGCGCCCGCTTCAGCCGCCGCACCCGCTTCAACTGCCGCGCTCGCTACATCGACTGTAGGGGCCACTTCATCTGCAATCGTCCCCTCAAGCACTACTAAGAAGGACATGCCGCCTCCCCCACCACCAAAGCAAGCACTGAAGCGATCTGCTCCGGATTCAAAAGAAGATGCCCCCGCGGCCAAGCGCCAAAAGGTCAAACAAGCAGTCGCTTCGAGGGGCTGAGAAACAGGAAAGAAGGAGGAAGAGAGGAGAGGAGAGGAATGGAAGGAGAAGGAGGAGAAGGAGAAGAGGATAAGAGCCAAAAGACTTCAAGTCATTGATGGCCGGATCGAGGAACACTTCAGCGAAGTGAAACTCATCCAATCCGCCATCTGCCGAAGTGCCTTCGTTCCTTTCATGCCTGACGAGTCCGACGCATGCGAAACCCAAGCCATAATTGATGCATGCGACGTGACAGGGAAGGAAATGGTCGACTCCGGACGCTACCCTCTCAAGGAGGAACAAGATCACATCCGCAAGCGTCTCAATGAAAAGAGACCAATCTGGAGCACTGAGACGAGCGCCAAATTCCATGCTGTCATGAAAGAATTAGCTAGCAGATCAGAGGAAGAGCTGGCAGCTAGGAGGAATGAGCATCCTGACGCAAGGGAGATTGAGGACTTCATTCCAAGAGATCTCCGCGACCAATGTCTATTTTACAAGGTGCTTTTCATCAAAGCTTATTACTACTGGGGAGTAGTGCCACTGTAGGATGAGTGCTCTCGGATGAGTGCTCTTAACAACTTCCTATGCGCATATGATGAGAAGATGCGGAGGAAAATATTCACCATGGTAGAGCTTGCAGAGCCCAAATCCCTTATCGTCAAGGTGCCGGAAGTGAAGAAGTTCCCAATGCCATTCCTTCCAGGCACAAGAATTCCTGATCGCAGCGTCACAGATGCAGAGGTGAATGAAGCGTTCAGATTGGAGAGCGCATGGAGGAGACCAAGTATCCACACTGTTGGTACTTTGGAGTTGAACGTCCTATCTGCCAATTTTACTGAAGAAAAGGAAAAGAAGAAGGAGGAGGTGACGGAGGAGAAGACGGAAGAGAAGGAAGAAGAGGCTGCAGGAAACCTTTGAGTTTCAAGTCTCTTAATTGTGAACTGTTGTTCATCTATCCAATTTATTTTCTGTCTCTCCTGTGTTATTTAATAGCTTTGTGGATATTTTATCCTTATGCTACAAACTCAAACAAAAATTTAACCGAAAAAAAAGGGAAAGGAACTTAAAAATAAATTCAAACGAAGCCTGCAAAGGAAGCAGTCGCTTGAAGTTCCTTCCACGGTTAGATAGGCTAGATTGTTTTTAAATCTAAGTCATTGGGTTTTGGCATCATCAAAAAGGGGGAAATTGTTGGGAATAGTTAAGAACAACATGTTAAGGGGGAACCTATAAGGGACACTTCATTGTTTTGATTTGATCCCAAAACCCCAAAGCGTTCTGTTCCCAAGCGACCCACTTTTTTGATATAGATAATAGGTTAGAATTTTTCTAAGCCTACTCTGTTAGGATGGCTCTTTATTTTGCTTAGAATATAGACTTCAAATGATCAAGTGAAGGCCACTCACTTGAGTGTGTTTTCCGAAGCGAAGCAAGTCTAGCAAGCCGAAGTGAAGCGTGCCGAAGAATAGCGAAGCGAAGCGAGCGCTACAGTAGATTCAAAGTGAGTCTGCCAAAGCGAAGCGAAGCGAGCGCTACAGTGTAAAGTCAAAGCGAGTCAACTCTGGTCAACATTTTCCAAGTCAGTCACTAGGGAACTTTACTTCCCAAGCGACTCACTACAAAATGACTACGAAGTGACTCAAATCTAAGCGGACGCTACAACTTCAAAGCGAAGCGAGCCACTACCTACCAGAAAGCGACAGCACAATTCCCGCTCCGAATTTGAACTCCAGTCAACTAGAGATCTCCACATTTATTGCGAGATCTCCACGTGACGATTGCGGAGAGGAGCAGCGGAGTTGACTGCCAGGCCGACAGGGCGCCGCAACAGTACTGGGTCGCTCCAGTTACTGTTGAAATTGGATCTTAGCCATTTCCGGCAAAAAGCCAAATCTGCGCGTCTGAAAAACAGCCAGCCTGTGCAAGTACTGTCGAGAGGAGGAGGGACAAAGCCACCAACCAAGCAACGGATCTCGGCATCCCTCCGCCTATAAATAGTGAAGGATGGAGACGAGGAGAAGTAGAACACTTCCTGAGCATTCGAGCCTACTGCAAAGAAATACTCCCAGCCTTAGAGCAAAATCCGAGTCTTTGTTTCCAAGTGTTCTCCGAGTTCCAGTCTCATCGGAACCCGTCTTCACAACCTTCACACTTAGAGTCTAAGCCCATTCCATATCCAAGCTTAGAAGAAGAGCTCTAGCCATCTTTGCACTTATTGTAAAGAGCTCTTCATAGTGTGTCGTCGTAAACCAAAAACCCTAAATCTGTTGTTAGGTTTTTGTGTTCGTCGTCGTTAGGTTGTTTCGATCCAAGGCCCTTCTTTCATCGATTGAAGAAGCCTCGATCATAGAGTCTAGATCCAAGCTTGCACTTACATCGTTTGTGTGAAGCTCGATCGAAGCTAGGCTGTAAGGAGAGCCCGCAATCTCCCTGTCTGCTATTTGGACTGAAGCGAGTGAAGCTTCCAGTTCAGTCTAGGTCTTTGTAGTGAACCCGGAATCACTGCATTTGTTGTCAGATCCAAGCGAGTGAAGCTCGATCTCGACTAGGCTTTTGAAGAGCCCGTAATCTTCAAGTTCTTGAGTGAAGAGAACTGTTGCCGAGTGCAACAAGTGGACGTAGGAGCGTTATCTCCGAACCACTATAAATCTCTGTGTCGTATCTCTCAACCCTAAACTCTTTACTTTGATTATTCATTGCATGTGCATCTAAACAAACACAACTTGGATTTTTAATTACTTAGGAAAAACATTAGCTCACCGAATTCCGCACTAGAGTAAAGTCTCACTCTTGATCAAGCTTGAAGCTTAGGTCAAGAGAATCTTGATTGCTTTAGATCTAGCTCTCGGCTAGGTCTTAGTATTTCTACGAGCACTTTACTTCATACTCTGAGTTAAGGATTTTGAAGTTAAAAAAAAAAAAAAAAAAAAAAAAAAAACTTAAAAATACGTATTCACCCCCCCCCCCCCCCCTCTACGTATTTTTCCTATAACAAACCGGGACCAACTGTATTTCACCCACAAAGTGAAGATGGGAGAAATGATGAAGAAGGCTCCTTAGAGAATGACCTTGGTTGCTTGAGTTCAAGAGAAAGTTCTAAGTGAATAGAACAGTATACGAAGTGTGAATGTAAATTGTGTGTGCGTGTTGTTGGTGGAATGATGGGGTCACCCTCTATTTATAGATGTAAGAAAGGACGAAAAAGGTAAAAATACATTCATAGGAAGGACAGGAGAGGAATTTCTAGGGGGACAAGATTCCCTTCGTCATTAATTTTGTGGTCCTCACCCTAAGGTGTATAGAGTCACGCGGATTGTGTGTTCGGCAGGTCCCTAGGCATATGAAGATGCCTAAAGATCCAAAATAGCTTCTGCATGAGGATTGGCGAGCCTTAGCATCTTCTGCTTCGAATGTGGCATCTGCGCCGGGAATGGCACTTGGGGTTTCTAATATTCAAATCTAGTCAGCACTTGAAGATGCCACATGGCAAGGCTAATACTAGTCCCTATCATACTTGAATTGAAACACATACCTGTCAGTCTAGCTTCGTAGTAGACTGATACCTCATTATAGACTTTAAGCTTGAAACATCATGGCATTCATCTCTTCCATCTTCCTCCTCGCTTGGAGAGTCCTCCAACGAAAGAATGGGGGTGAGAAGAATGAATAAACACTTGGCAGCTCGACCCTAAGGTGAGTATATAGTAAGTGTTTATACACGATGAATGGGAGATGAGAGACGTGCTCCTTTTCAACGGTTCATGGGAAAAGGATGCAAGGGTCATTGTAAAGGTCCTGCCAAACCATTCATGGTTTTACGTAGAGATATGACGCTTACCCTACAACATTTTCTAGTAAAGGGAACTTGCAAGCGTTTTTACCCACGTGCGGGAATCCTAAGCTAGGTAGCAGCTTTCCTTGCTCGCTTTGGAAGTAGATCATTCCTAGAATGACCAATAGTTCCCCTTAACCATAGACTTAACAATTCTATTAATTGGTAGGGAACATCTTCCAACACTCCACCTAAATCCACCTTATATCTTCTCAAGTGAGTGAGATATGAATTGACTCGCTTAGGCTTGGTGAAGACTTAAAGCGAGGGCTACCCCCTTGCTTTGTGCTTCCTCTTCTAGCTTTCTTCACCAGGATCTAATAATCCTAACTCCATGCATAGCTGGTTGAAGCGGGTTTCAGCTAGAGGCTTGGTGAGGATGTCAGCTCGTTGAAGATCAATGTGAATTTTCTCAAGCTTGACGTCCTTCTTCTCTACATGATCACGAATGAAGTGATGCCTTATTTCCACATGCTTGCACCTTGTGTGAAGCACTGGATTTTGTGATATGCATATGGCACTGTTGTTATCACAAAATATTGGAATATTCTTCGCTTCAACTTTGTAGTCCTTCAACTGTTGACGAAGCCACAAAATTTGAGAACAGCAGCTTCAGGCAGCCATGTACTCAGCTTTCGTCGTTGAAGTCGTTACGCTTGTCTGCTTCTTCGAAAACCACGAGACAAGTTTGCTTCCCAAAAACTAACAAGTGTCAGGAGTTGATTTCCTATCAATTCGGCCCCATAGTCAGCATCGAAATATCCAGTGAGCTCCAAATTATCTTCACTTGGATACCAAAGGCCCATATTGATTGTGCCTTTGAGGTAGCGAAGGATTCGCTTGGCAGCTTCATAGTGACTCTGCTTCGGATTGCTTTGGAAGCGAGCGCATACTCCAACAACGAATGCAATATCAGGTTTACTCGCTGTGAGATATAGAATGGATCTAATCAAAGCTCTATAATCCGTAGCATCCACAGATTTCCCTTCAAGATCTGGCTCCATCTTCCAGCTGGTGTTCATGGGGATCTTCACAACCTTCGCGTTTTGAACACCGAACTTCGCAAGCATATCCCGTGTGTACTTCGCTTGGTTGATAAAAATTCCATCATCTTGCTGCTTCACTTGAAGTCCTAGAAAGCAGCTCATCAACCCAATCATAGACATCTCATACTTGATCTTCATAAGCTCTCCAAACTTCTCACTATGCGATTGGTTTGGAGATCCAAATATGATGTCATCCACATAGATTTGAACCCATAACATATCTTCACCATCATTGATCGTGAAGAGGGTTCTATCTGTCTTACCCTTGCGGAATCCATTATCCACTAGGAATTGTGAAAGCGTATCGTACCATGCTCTAGGGGCTTGCTTTAAGCCGTATAAAGCCTTCTTCAAGCGATACACTTTGCTTCCTTGCTCAAAGCCTGGTGGTTGCTCCACATACACTTCTTCCTTGAGCTCGTCGTTGAGGAGTGCACTCTTCACATCCATTTGATAGACTTTGAACTTCTTGGCTGCAGCGTAGGCTAGGAATATTCTGATCGCTTCGAGCTTGGCCACTGGAGCGAAGGTCTCATCAAAGTCGATAACTTCCTCTTGGCAGTAGCCCTTAGCGACTAGCCTCGCTTTATTCCTTACGACATTGTGATCTTCATCAGTCTTGTTCTTGAACACCCATTTGGTACCTATAACATGCTGAGATTTGGGGCGATCCACGAGATACCAAACGTCATTCCTTGTGAACTGGTTGAGCTCCTCTTGCATGGCCAAAATCCAATTTGAGTCGGCTAAAGCTTCCTCCACGCTTGATGGCTCGATGTTGGAAAGAAAGCAGCTGAACATGGCGCTTTCTCCCATAACTTGACTCCACAACACCTTTGGATGGATCTACAAGAATGAGACTTGGTGAGTGATCTTTGAGCCATGCTCGCTTGGATCCATCAACTTGTTGGGGGTCGCTTGACTTATCATCTGAAGTGACTTGGATTGGTTCTTTGCTAGCTTCATCTTCTTGAGTCTTGGGAACAGCTTTCATCTTTTCATCTTGAGCAACTTGGTCGTTTGACTCCTTGATCTCTTCATCATCTTCAAGCGTGTCCCAAGTTAGTGAATTTATGGAATTCTTGCTTGAAGCTTCTTCATTCGCTTGGGTTTCTTCAACCTGTTCCTGAGAAAACTTTAAAGTAGATTCATCAAAAACAACATGGGGTAATTCCTCCTACGTCCACTTTGTTCCAACACTGTGATGGAGCCCGAAAGTCATGGTTCGAAGCCCGGAGGCCCAGAATTATAGATGATATGGGATGAAGATTGAAGACTTTATTTTAGTTTTAATTTTCGTATGTTTTGGTTCAGGCCACGTTTTTAGGCCTTAAAAGACTTGTTTTTGGGTTTTTATCATGTTGGTTAATGGGTTGGGCCATGCCTTTGAATTTAGGTCAGTTATTTCCTAGTAAGATTAGGTTTAGATGGTTTTATTTGCCTCTCTATATAAGGGGGTCTTTGTGGACGAAAATTAGATCAGATTATTCATTAATATATTTTCTTGAGTTTTTACTCTCTCTCTTTTATGAGAATTTTCGAATTCCTCTTGTTTATCAAGTTGAGTTCTTTATCCGGCGAATCGACGAGTCAATCATCCCTCGTTGTGTGTCAAACATCGTCCCCGAGTTGCCTAGACAACACTTTCGTGTTCGATTTAGGAGGTTTTGGGATTTCCATCGGTATCTTGAGTCTTCCGCGTGCGTGAGTCGTTCGGACCTACCAAGGTTCGTATCATTTGGCACTAGAACCAGAGTTTACGTAATCCAGGTTCTATCTTTCCTTTTGTCTTTTTCGTTTTCGTATCGTTTTGTTCGTGTCGTTTTTATTCGTGTCGTTCGTTCGAGTCTTCTTCTAATCGTTCGTCGGATTCGTTTCTGTGTCAAAAAAAAAAAAAATCATATCTGTGTCATAGAGTCGTCCTTTGTAGCTTTTCGTTTCGTGTCAAGTATTCAGATTCGTTTCTGTGAGTTTTCGTCTTTTTCTCGTTTTTTTTTGTCGGCCAGCACTAAAACGGCCATAACTTTTGCATACGGACTCCGATTTTGCTCCATAATACCTTTTTGGAAACGTCTCGACGAGATCTAACAGTTTCACTACTCTGTTGGTATGTCGCATGAGGATCTTGATCAACAAACAAAATTCAAGATAGAGGCAATGGTGAAACAATGGGGCGAGGAGATGAGGTCCGAGTCGGTGTTAATTTGTTCGAAGAGTGGAAGTCGATACAAAGACAAAGTCCGACAATACAACCAACGTGGTCATCTTGGTGAGGATGAAGAAGTGGACATTACCTACTTTCAAGAGAAATATGATCCAGAGTTGTATCTTCAGTGGGAGAGAAATATGGAGATAGCTTTTTGTCATCATAACTATTCTGAGTTCAAGAAGGTGAACTTGGCATCCAAGTTGTTAATGGACTATGCTTTAACTTGGTGGGATCGGTTAGTTAAGAATAGAAGAAGGAATGGAGTGGAGCCAATCATGACTTGGAAAGAGATGAAGGCAGTAATGAGGAAACATTTTGCACCTTCCCATTACTATCGTGAGAGTCAGAATGGTTGGAGACAGTCCCAAGCTTCTACTATTTCATATATGAAGAGAAGTTTATGGGAGAAAGAAGAGGAGTTGAGGGAGTACATACGTCCGTTTGTGAAGCCAAGGTCAGACTCTTCTAGTTTTTCCATTAAAACTTGTGATGATGGAGGAGTTGTGTCCAAAGAAGAGAGAGAAGATCCAAAGGTGACAGTTTTGGAAGAACAAAATGAAGAGGTGGAAGAAATCGAAGCACCTTCAGGACCGCTTACTTTATTCGATGATAGTGATCTTGATGTGCAGAATGAAGAGTATGATGGAGAGCAGCAAGAGGTTGTCATTCATGTTGAGGATGAAGTGTCGTTTGTTTCTCTTACTCCAGCACAAGTGGATGAGGATGATCAAATGCAACTGTCAAAGGAGGTGGAGATGGTGAAGCCCAAGGAAGAGAAAGTAGAGACAAACGAGAATGGATTGATGCATGAATCTCTACCTGATCAGAGTAGTGCTTTGGAGTGGATCGTGAATGAGGAGAAGTCCATGGAGGCAAAGTGGAACAATGGAAATGTTTCGTCTCTTGATTGTCTATTTCCTTTTACTTATACATTTGTGCAGGCATACAATGATGTTTCTTCTAAAGATACATGGCACGGCATATTATCAATTAAAAGAAGTGAACATCAAATTGAGTTGGAGGGGATGAAAGAGTTGGAGTCCATGTTGTTCGATGAGACGAAGAAGAAGCATAATTTCTTTCCTTTTGACGTAGGAGGCGGCCAGGATTTGAGGACAAATCCTCTTCAAGAGGAGGAGAATGATGGAGCCCGAAAGTCATGGTTCGAAGCCCGGAGGCCCAGAATTATAGATGATATGGGATGAAGATTGAAGACTTTGTTTTAGTTTTAATTTTCGTATGTTTTGGTTCAGGCCACGTTTTTGGGCCTTAAAAGACTTGTTTTTGGGTTTTTATCATGTTGGTTAATGGGTTGGGCCATGCCTTTGAATTTAGGTCAGTTATTTCCTAGTAAGATTAGGTTTAGATGGTTTTATTTGCCTCTCTATATAAGGGGGTCTTTGTGGACGAAAATTAGATCAGATTATTCATTAATATATTTTATTGTGAGTTTATTCTCTCTTGAGAGTTCTTCGAATTCCTCTTGATTATTCCAAGACGAATTCATTATCCGGCGAATCAGCGAGTAAATCAAACCTCGTTGTGTGTCATTCATCGTCCCCGTGTGGCTTGGCGACCGTTTCTTTGGGTTATAGAGACTTCAGTTTATCTATAGTACTTAGGAGGGTTTAGTCCATTGACGTATTGGGATTTCCATCTTTAGTTAGTTTCAGTCTTCCGCGTGCGTGAGTTCTACGATTCTCGCCAAGGATCGTATCACACTGGCCCAAGCCAGTTACTGTTACGCTTGGCTTTTAGCCAAATTGGGAAAGAAGACAAAGCCGCCCTCTGAAAAGCTGCCGGTCAACTCCAGTACTGTCGAGAGTGAAGAGACAAAGCCACCAACTTTCAAACGGCTTCAACTTGTCTCTTGCACTATAAATAGAGGAATGTAGAATGAAGAACACTTCAACACTTTCATAAATTTCCAGCGCTCATAATTTGCAAGTACTCTCGAGTTCAAAAGTTATTCTTCTCACGAGTCCTTGGAGAAGTATTCCAAGCTTCAGTCCCATCGAAGCTTGCTTTCTGCAACCTTTACACTCTAGTTTCTAAGCCATCATACATATCCAAAGCTTAGGAAGAAGAATCCTAGCCTTTACTCTAAACTGTAAAGGTTTCTTCACTTAGAGTGTGTGTGTTCACAAACCCAACCCAAAACCCTTGTCTTTGTCTAGTCAAGCGTGTTAGAGTGATTTGTGTTGTTGTTAAGGTTGTTGTTAGATCCAAGATTTCGCTTTCATTGATTGCGAAAACCTCGATCGAAAGTTGTTGTGTTATAAGATCCAAGCTTGCACTTTCATCGATTGTGCGAAGCTCGACCTGTGTCTTAGGCTAGTGGAGAACCCGTAATCTCCAAGTTTCTTGAGTGAAGAGAAGATGTTCCAGTGTTGGAACAAAGTGGACGTAGGAGTTTCATCTCCACTAACCTAGGACTCAGATCGAGCTTCACACAGTCGATGAAAGCGCAAGCTTGGATCTTTCAACAACCTTAACAACACAAACAACTCTAACACACTTGACACAACAAGACAAGGGTTTTGGGTTGAGTTTGTGAATACGCACACTCTAAGTGAAGAACCCTTTACAGTTTAGAGTAAAGGCTAGGGTTCTTCGTCCTAAGCTTTGGATGTGTATGATGGCTTAGAAACTAGAGTGTATAAGGTTGCAGAGAGCAAGCTTCGATGAAACTGAAGCTTGGAACACTTCTTCAAGAACTTGAGAGAATGTAAGCTGAAAATCAAGAGTGCTTGCAAATATGAGCGCTGGAAATTTGCGGAAGTGTTCAAGTGTTCTCTCTTCTGCATTCCTCTATTTATAGTGTGAGAGACACGATGAACCCGTTGAAAATTGGTGGCTTTGTCTCTCCACTCTCGACAGTACTTGGGCTTGACCGGCAGCTTTTCAGAGGACGGCTTTGTCTTCTTTCCCAATTTGGCTAAAAGCCAAGCGTAGCAGTAACTGGCTTGGGCCTATACTGTAGCGGCTGCTTTTCGGTCTTCCCAGTCAACTCTTGCAACCAATCTTCGTTAGCCACGTGGAGATTTGCAATAAATGCGGCTGATCTTTACTTGACTAAGTTCAAACTTGAGTTTGAACTGAAGCTGGTAGTTGAGCTGTCGCTTTCAAGCTTCGCATTGTACTCGCTTCGCTTTACAAGAGTACTCACTTTAGCTTTGTCGGGTAGACTCGCTTAGCTTTTTCGAGAGCACTCGCTTTCGCTTTATCGGGTAGCCTCTCTTCTGCTTCAAAACACACTCAAGCGAGTGGTCTTCTCGCTTCGCTTGAAATCTGCAGACTAATCCTAAAGCAACTAAAGCAAAACAAGCTTTCCTAACATTATAAGCTTGAAAATTTCTAACCTATAATACTAATCAAATAGGGTCGCTTGGGAACAGGATTGTCACAGAGGGTTTTGGGATCGAATCAAAACATAGTAAATAATTTTACTAAGCGTCCCAAAAGGTTCCCCCTTTACATGTGAATCCTTAACAATTCCCAACACTCTCTCTTCTATTTTCTCTATTCTCTATATTATGTTCTTCAAGTTTATAACATGTTATCAGCATGATTGCGCTGCTTCCGAAATTAGTGATAGTAATTAAAATATTATTCTTACCGCTTGACTAACAGGTAATCAATTAAGTTTGATATTAATTCTCATTTTACTATAATCGTTGATTCTATCGCAACAAATGATTAGTTAAAAGTCAATTGTTTTCATATTCATGAAGTTCTTTTCTATCATGTCTCTAAAAATATTTCTTATATAAAGATAAATGCGTAGTAATTTATTTTATTGGTTTGGTTCGTGCAATTATGTTCATGAAAAAAAATAAATGATCTTTTAATAGATCTATACTAGCGTTGTACTCCCCATCTATAATATATTAAAACAAAACAGAAAATCAGTTTTTTTTTTTTCGGCAAAAAACAGTTTAGTATATTGAACGGCGCCTCCTTTTTCTCATGTACGTTCTCACCGCTCCATTTTAAACATCACCTTCTTTTTCCTGCACGTTCTCCTTAAGGTAGTTTATCATCGGAAGTTTCTTTATCAACTGGATTTAATTGATCTATAAATTCCACTACATATAAATTCGTTCGATTATATTTTCCAATCCAACCTTCTCCTCCTCATATGTCTCTCTCCGTATAGTTCGACGATGCGCCGATCCGATATTAGGGAGATTTCCGTATAGATATACGTTCCCCACCTCTTCTCCTTCAAGGAATTCAATATTATTTTTCACTAATTCTCTCTTCAATTTGTAGAATGTGAAAATCGAATCCTCTTTGTGGGTCTTTTGTTGTTAATCGAACATGGGCGTTGATATTTTTTAGAAACTCGAACGGTGAAATGTCTAAATTATGTGTAAGCAGCGCCGTCGAAGAACAATTTATACTCATAAACCTCATCCATTGCTGATGGAGACACGCGCGCAAGTTTGATTTCAAAATGTTGTTATTTATTTATTTTACTTTTTACTACTTGATCATGATTCATAGAAACTTCCAATATAAAAAATGTTTGATCACTTCATTTTTTCTTTCATTCAGTGAGGGTATGTCGTGTGAAGAGTTGGAAAAAATTGACAAAGTGTCGAAGACAGATTAATAGGGGTCATTGCAAGGTTGTTGGTTATTCTTTCTCTTATATCTGTTCTACAGTCTGTAATTTTTGTATTTCTATAGTCGGCATGAAGAAGATGATTCTCAAGGTTCCGAATGTGAAAAATGAACGAATCTTTTCATGTTTAACTAGGTGTTTTTCTTCTTACATCCATTCATTTTCTTGTCTTGTATCTTTTATAGCAGACAAAGATTACTAAACAATAAGGCTTGATGAAAACTACTCACATAGGAGGATGTGAGAAGAAAAGTACGTGTGCAAGTTTAAGAATCATGAGGTAATAATCTGAAGAAAAAAAATGCCAACAAGGGATTCTTGAGTTCAGTTTGCTTGCATATATCATCCCAATGGTATAAGTGTTTTTATCTCTGATTTTTTTTAATTGTCATTTCTTATGTTAAACACTTAGTTTATTGTCTTGACTTATGTAATTCCCACTTTAATTAATTTTAATTTCTTCACTTTAATTTTAATTTCTATATATATATATATATATATATATATATATATATATATATATGTTGTATTGTATAATGATCTATGGCTTGATATGTGCAGGATTGTTTCTTGATTATCGGTTGAGTCTAATCATTTTTTTTATTTTTTTTTATGTTAGCAATCTTCCTGAAAGTATGTGGCATTTGTCATATTATCATGGCTAAAATAACTCAAAGATTAGAGCAAGAATATTCAAGCAAGAAAGATGAATTGAACAAGAATGTGGAGTAAACAACATCGAAGAATTTTTGGCAACGTAAAAAGCTTATCATGGCCACTTGATTTTTCTTTTTTTGTAGATTGTTGTGTTAGTATGCTGAAAAAATTGAACTTTAAATTTCACATCTAAAGAGCCTTATTTTTGTATATTGATCATCATAAATAACTGGTAGACACAAATCTATATCTATTAATATATCTGAATTGTTTATATACAAAGACGTTGAGTTTCATTCTAATGATAAGTTGGTTGTATTTTTTTTATATTCGTATCATCAAGCTAAAATTGATTTACATGAACTTTATCTTTAAAGCAAATTCCGAAAGCTCAAAAAAGCAGTTTTTAACTTTTCTCATATCATCGTTTAGTAATTTATCAAATTATAACTATTGGTATCAATTGGGACCGTGCATCACACGAGGTAGAGTACTAGTCAATAAATAACACTACAAATATTTAGTTAAAAAATAAATAATATTTGTAATAGTTAATCATTTTAATTTTGTTTTGTAAATCATCAAAACATATTTCTTTATAGAGAATATATATGTTTTTACCCTATTTGAAGTTTCTAAATCAATTTTAGCTTTGGAACTTAAAAAATACAAATAATACCCATTTTTTGCTTTGGTAGACCTTTATACCCTTAGTTATTTTTAGGTTTGGCGTATATTTTGTTTAATTAATATTAGAGAAGTTATTTTTATTAAAATACGAAAGCAGTTATGTAATAGTCGCGATTTTATTAGTGAGTAATAAAACCCCGACTTTTATTTAATGAATAATTTATACTACTATTATTAGGGGAAACGAAAACTTTAAATGAAATTCAAAAAAAAAAAACAATAATGTACGATTATTGGTAATGTCCCGAGGAAGTTGAATAATTAAGAAGGCCCGAATAAATAAACGAACACTAGTCATAATTCAAGAAAAGGGTCGAGGCCCATGATAAGGAGTAAGGCCCAATACACGAATTGTTATCAACAAGAACGAAGGCCGAGAAAATGAATAATACTTCAAATTAAAACGAGACATGTAAATAAATAAGAATACATGTTACAAAATAAATGTTATTCAATAATGAGGATTACATCTTATTATATAGTTGGAGCTCAAATCAATCCCTAACCCAATAATTAGAGGATAAATACCCCTTAATTGGAATTAGGGAAGGGATTAATCCCAATCATCATTGCTCACAAGTTTGCATATATGGGGAAATAACGAGCATGCAGCCGGCAACTCTCTCTCTCCCTTCTTTTCTTACACCAAAATCTGCCAAGAGGGAACAAGCACCCAATCACATTTCATCTCTCTCTTTTTCCATAATGATTAAGGCCCAACCTACATCCAACAAAAACACAATAACAAGTTACCATTCATCATTCACACAACAACACCATTCAAACTAGAGAGAGAGTTAGGAACCGAGAGAGTGAGAGAGAGCAACAGCAAGCGAGCAAGGACCAAAGGAGGAAGAGAAGCCATAGATTTCCAGCCCCTCTTTCAAGCCAAGCCAAGGTAAGACACCCTTTTCCCTTTCCCCTTCATTTTTCCAGCCATGCATGAGCTAACAAGAGCTCACACAACCATAGGGACAAGCACAAGGGAAGGAGGTAGAAGAGAGCAAGATTAGCAACCATTTCCAGCCCAAGAACACGAGTAAGGCCTCACCTTAAACCCTTGTTGGTTAGATGGTGATATTGGGATGAAATAGGACTCATCTTCCCCTCCATAGGTCACCAACACTCGGCCTAGAAGCAGGGAACCGAGAGGGCAGCAGCTAGGAGGAGGAAACTGAGAAGACAGCCCCAAACCAAGCTAAGGATCACCATTTCCAAACCCCACCAAACAAGTAAGTATTCACCTCCATATTTCTCTAGGAACTCAAACCCAACAAACATGATTTTCCCCACCAAAAGACCACAAACTCATGGCTTAGAAACTGCCAAGTAAAGGGAACCGAATGCATGTTCATAAGACCTAGAAAATTCACCTTAAATCAAGCATGCAAGCATGAAACATGGCCTAAGATAGGAATAGCCTTTAAAACTAGCAATCTTGCCTTCATATGAGTGTAGGTCATGACCAAGATGTATAATCATAAGGCATAGAAACCCCACAAGAATTTCCAGTCTCATAACAAAACTGAACACAATAATGGCTCCACAAATTGGAGATTCCAACCCAACAATAACCAACAACAGCCAACACAAATCACATAACACACAAACCTTTTTCCAAACCCCAACATCAACAATGGCAGCATGTAACATAGCTGTAAACTGAGAGAGGAGAACAGGGGTGAGAAAAGGACTCATCAGATTAAGGGCATGGCAACGGGAGGTTGCCAGAAATGGGACAAGGACTCGCAAGGAGCCACGGCAGAACAGGGGAGGAGCCACCACCGAAGGAGGAGCCATTTCACCTGCAAGAGAAGTGGTCAGAAGTAATGAACAGAGGAGAAAATGAAACAGAAGATAGGAGATAGCAACGGCGGCAGCAGCCCCGACGGCGAGGCCAAGAGGAATCGTTCCTCCAATTGGAGAGGACAAGGCCTGAATTCCGACCCAACGGAGTCGCCGTGGGAGTTGCTCCCGGCGACAGGACAAATTCCCAAAACCCGGACCACCGGAGAAGAGTAAATCGAGGACGGAAGGAGCCCGTGCCGGAGCCGTCTCACCACGGCGAAGAAAGGGACAGACTCGGCGGCCAATTCGTCGGAGGAGCCACCGGAGAGGGTTACCCCCCAAATCCGAGCTCAATTAGGGCACCCCCACCCCTCAAGAAATCGGAAACCAAGAACAGAGAAGGGCCATGAACGACAGTGATGGAGGCCGTTAAGTAACAGCCGCCGATGAGGGCGGAAGTCGCCCGGCGACGCACTGCCGAGAAGGCAGAAAAGAGGAGAGGGATGGGAGATGTCGCGAGGAAGAAGGAAGAAGAAGGGTGCAACCGTGAATGAAACTCACAGAATGGAGGAAGGGTTTAACCCATGATTAATTTGGGCCGGGCCGATAAATAACAACGAGCCGGGCTGATATATATATATACATAATAACGGGCCCTAATTATTAATGAACGCATAATGGGTCGAAGATTTAATTTAAGAAACGGGCCCAACCATTTGGGCCGATAATTATAAAAGAATGTGGGCCATAACCGTTAATGGATCGAGCCCAACCATTTGGGCCGATAATTATAAAAGAATGTGGGCCATAACCGTTAATGGATCGAGCCCAACCATTTGGGCCGATAGTTATAAAAGAATGTGGGCCATAACCGTTAATGGATCGAGCCCAACCATTTGGGTCGATTAAATTGAGCATAAGTCGATAATTAATTTAATGGGCCAAGCCCAACCAATTGGGCTGATTAATTTTCTATTAAGCCGGACCAACCAATTGGGCCGGACTTGTAAAATTATAACTGGCCAAGAATAAAGGATGACTCTTCGGAGTTGATGAAACGATTTTCGAGCTCGAGTAATTGAGCCAGAAGCCCTAATGTTCCAACTAAAATATAAAGATTTAAAAGATCGAACGATCGATCTGGATAACAGTATCATAAGTATAAAATACTTATACAATGTAAAGAAGAGTTATGAAGCTTCATCAGATCCTACGATTTCCATCGAGGATGAAAGAATTACAAGATACAAGTACCGATCGAGGTGATCGATTTCAGAATGTTAACTAGAAAGGAGTAAACAAGAGAACGTAACCTCAATAGAAGAACCCTTCGCATAGATCGATACAATCATCGACTTTTATCAAGATTCTGATATTTTTCGTTCTTTGAACGAGGTTAGGCGAAGGAAAGGGCCGAAGTTAAAGCGGCGCTCTCAATCTTGAGAGGAATAAGGCAAGCTGTTGAGGTGGGCTTTCATGCAAAGAAAATGTTTATTTATGTTATGTTCTTTTAAAAAGAATTGTCATGCCATAAATGTTTTGTTTTGTATGATGTCTATCTGAGAGGCTTCGGCCTAGAAGGCTTCGGCCACACAAGGGCTTCGGCCACAAGATTTCATCGAGGTCGCTCCTCGATGAGTTAAGTGCACTCAGCAAGGTCGATCGTGAGCTACGTATTGGCCGATCGAGGTATCCGGGAAGGGTGGCCACCCTTACCGGATACATTTTTTTTTTTTTACAAGGTCAGATATGACGGATTACACCAAGAAAACGAAAGCTTGCAAGCTTTATTTACGAAAATGTTTTAGTGATCATAGGTCTTTCCGTAAAACCCTATGAATCACTCGCATGGCTGACAATTAAAAATGTTTTGGCAACGTGTTCACTGAGTACTTCAAAGTACTCAGCCCTGTACATATTTCCCGTGTGCTGGTTGAACGGATGAAGTGAAGCAGTTGGGGAAAGGCTTTTGTCGGGCAAGAACGAGTCGAAGTCTCTTGGTGGTGCATGTCTTCATACATGCATCCTACGTTTTTCCGCTGTGCTGTGTCGCTTGATTATTCGAACTCTCTTTAGTATGTCGTAACGACACCTGCCCTTGTTTTTGTACTACTATTTCTCAATGGTTGTAAGACACTTATCCGTTCTCTGAACAATGTTTCCGCTTTTATGTCATGTAAACGACTCCGCTGTTTGATAGTACTTCCTCCCCACTATTCTCGACGAATGGTGGGAAATTAATGTGATTCGATGAATGTTTCCGTAACTTTCTTCCTCCGAGTGTTGTATTTTATTCTTTTCCCATTCCTTTACGTCACGACCTCGCCTGTTTTCCTTCTGAGCGGGGTGGGGTCGTGACAAGTTACTCCCTATACACGTTCTGTATTAATTCTGACATAGTTATGATTGCGTAATTTTTTCCTAGTTTGTTCCTTATCTTTTTTTTACGATTCCATGGATTCATGGTGATAGACGGTAGTGCTGTGTTGTGTGATTGTCTAACGACGGCGGAGATATATATGTTTTTGTTGGCGGTTGTTGAGATATATATATATATATATATATATATATATATATATATATATATATATATATGAAATAGTTGAAGTTTTGAGAGACGTAAGAATTGTTGTGGAGTCTGTGTTTTTCAACGTTGATTGTGTTTCGAGTGTGGCAGTTTTCTTACGTTTGGCGATTACGACATAACTGTTATATAATGCAGTCGTGAGGAATTTGGTTTGTTTGAGGTCAGAAGCGGAGAGTAGTTTGTGATTGACTGCGCCAGTTGTGTTTCAATTTGTTTGACGTCAGAAGCTGGGACAAGTCTGTGATTGACGTCGGCGGTTGTGGTTCGATTTCGGAGACGTGTTTGTCATTATCAAGTTTTTGTCATGGTAATTTTGTATGAATTATAAGTTCAAATATAATGTTTTTTACGTTTTAATTTCTTGTTTTAGAGTGTTGAATGTGTAATATTAGCTGGTTATTATTTTTTTTTTTTTCAATTAGTGTACTGCTATAATCAAGTAAGTTTATGTTGAATTCGTACTATTACATGATGATAATTTTTTATTTATTTATTTTTTTTATGTTTTTTTACAGACTCCTTTATCTTCTGTGTTTATTGTGCATGGCGGAAAATGGGCTGAGGACAAGTATGAGGGTGGTATTAAGGATTTTATCCCCATTTTCCCCTAGTGGAATTACGTTTGATGAATTGTTGGACAAGCTTGAAGTGCGTTTGAGGAAGAATCCTAATACCCATTTGTTCGATTTAGTTGCTTGGATACAACCTTCTGTAGGTGATGGTTTCAAAATGAGTATTACTAACAATTACGAGTGGTCTTGCTTACATAATTTTATGATAGTCCCTATCATATATGTGATGGTTTGTAAGAAGAATTATGAACTTGAACAAGGTTGTATTGTTCCCTTTAATTATGCTGATGTTCAAAGCAATAACGTTGGAGTTGATTCATGCACTGGTCTTGCTTTACATCATTCTAGTGAAGATAGTTATACACATATCAATGGAAGCAAACAATGGGTTATCCCGGGTGCATCTTACCAAGCTTCCCTTCCTTCTGATGATATTGTTGTGCAGCCTGACCGTGTTAGAGGTGAGCTTTGTAAAGGTTCTACGTTCAACACTAAGGAATCAATGACATTAGTTGTTGGTTTATATCATCTGAGAAAGTGTTTGGAGTTCCGTACTGTACGTTCGGATATTGATAGATACTACATTGTATGTGTCACATCCCAGTTCCCGAAGGAAGGCATGTGTGCCGGGACGTGGCAAGGGGTTGGGATTAAGAAGCGGGGATAGAAAGGGGCCTAGTTTCTTAGGATAATAAATCATATTATTATTAAATTAATATGGGATCAGGACGTGCACAGCACAAACTACGAGGTAGGTAACCCATACTGCCCGTGTTGGCCGGCTTTGTCTGAATACCCATAGATATAATAAACATATATTTTATACTCTTATAACGAGACTCGGGTATAGCATATAGATTTTATTCTAAAACCTAAAATTAGACTTTGGATATTGAGAACATTGCAGGATCGTTATTAATGACTATTTTAACTATAAGCGTAGAGGAAGCTTTGTTCTGATTTTTTTTATATAGCCACAACAACAGTCCTCTTCAGCTATGCCTGCTCCACCATGTCACGGGCTGAGACTTGAACCACTCACAGTATCCACAACGCATGCCTTCATGTGCCTCGCCGAGAGGCTCCTTTGGACAACAACTGGTTTCGCCATGCCTTGGGCTTATCATAGGAACGGCATCAGCACCCAACCAGCTTGTCCGAGGTCTCCTCGTCCAAACCCTCAACGGTGCTACATGCCTTCCCACATTCCCTCATTGTATTCTCATATGGGTGAAACTCTTGTTGGCCAATCTTTCATCAGAGTGCGTCTTGCATGCGTCCCGTGTACCATGCCCACGCACGCCCGTGTCTCACTAGGCAAGATATGTGGGGCGTGACATTCTCCCCCACTGAAATCGTGGATGTCCCCGGACCCGTCGTGCATCCCTTGAGGGATCCGAGTCGCTCGAATTCTACCCCCACTGCCGGGCCACATGCACGGTCCTCACTTGGAAGCAGCTGACACTCCTTCGAGGCCTCCACCGCCTCCTCTCGAGTTCAACCCCTCCGCAAGACAACAAGGGGACCTTGAGAGAACCAACCTTCCCAGGACCTCCCGCCGGTGTGCGCGTCCATCCCCATAAATGTGCGCGCACAGGCCAACGTTCGGCTCTGATACCACCTGTCACGGGCTGAGACTTGAACCACTCATAGTCTCCACAACGCATGCCTTCATGTGCCTCGCCGAGAGGCTCCTTTGGACAACAACTGGTTTCGCCCTGCCTTGGGCTCATTAGGGGAACGGCATCAGCACCCAACCAGCTTGTCCGAGGTCTCCTCGTCCAAACCCTCAACGTTGTTACATGCCTTCCCACATTCCCTCATTGTATTCTCATATGGGCGAAACTCTTGTTGGCCAATCTTTCATCAGAGTGCGTCTTGCATGCGTCCCGTGTACCACGCCCACGCACGCCCGTGTCTCACTAGGCAAGATATGTGGGGCGTGACAACCAGCTCCTTAATCTACAAAACATTTGGAAAGGAATTGCAGGGCTGAGTACTAATGCCCTCAGTGGACTTATGCCATTTTATAAACATTTTTGGAATATCCATGCATAACGTATAATTAGGAAGGTTTTAGAAAAGAGTTTAACTCCTAATTATACCAAAAACATTTATTTTCGGAGCGCTCACTTGTCACGTACTACAACCGTTACTTCACCAACAATACTTCGGGACGCTACAACCCAGACAGGCAAGCTAAAAGTAGAGACCCGGGATGCTACAACCCAGACGGACTCTTTCATCCAAAAGAAGACGTATATGGTGATCAACCCACCGAACTTCTGGGCTAGTGTACACAAATCCTTAGCTAGTGTGTTAGACCAGCTAAGAACTACAACGTTAACTGGTAGAAGCATTAAACAGGTAGTACGCACAAAAACATTTTCATGGATAATCTATACTTTCAAGAATAACCGAGCTTATTAACTCAAAATAATACTTTGAAAATATACTAAAGCCCACCTTATAACTTAAGATTATAACCCCGAGCTTTGACCTCGAACAATATGGGCTCTCCGTCCTAACTCCCGCAAGACTTTACTACTACTAATGTTGGGAACTTTAGTAAATTGAAAATAACGTGAGAAGTAGTGGAAATGTATGTAAATTCAAGGAGCTTTTGTTGTCCCTTATTTATAGGAAATATCAGTTGCTTAGTCATCAACATAACTAGGATTAGTCATCATTTTTAGACCTATACACTATTTCCTTTAATGAGGACACGTATAAGGTCTAGCAATGGTAGACCCTTAACATGGCCAAATCCATGCATGCAATTTAACCTTATTAATATATTAATATTAATTATTCGTATATAATGAGAATGCAAGTTTATGGCTCCAATATTGCTATTAATTTATATATTATTTATTTATTAGAAAATAAATAACTAGTAGATATGCATGCTTTCATTCATGCATACGTATATATGTATGTAAATAATATTCATGAATTGTATATTAATGATATTACAAATGCATGCATAATCTCTCTCTTTTTTTTTTCAATCTTAATTGTTATATTCGGAGATTTATTCAAAATTAATAGAAAAAAAAAAATACCGGATATTACAGTATGCAAAAAAGGGAAATCATGTATGTTTAGCATGCATAATCTCTCTCTCTCTTTTTTTTTTTTTCAATCTTAATTGTTATATTTGGAGATTTATTCAAAATTAATAGAAAAAAAAATACCGGATATTACAGTATGCAAAAAAGGGAAATCATGTATGTTTAGCATGCGTGGTAAAGCACTTGGTGTGTACTTATGATTTGAGGACTGGTTACCAATCGAAAGTGCCATCCAAAGCTATAGCTTTGCATGTTGGTGCGCAGTTGAACGAAGATGGTTCAGTTCTTAGACCGTGGGATATTCAAGCGCAGATGTTACGAGAATTTGGGGTTAAGGTGAATTATTATGCTACTTTGTCTGCCAAGAATGCTGCTCTAAATGCTGCATACGGAGACCAGGATTTGTCATTCCAGGTATTAAATTTTTTTATTTTTTTTATAAGTTTTTTCACTGTGTTTCAAGTATGTTATGTATTATTTTGTACTTCATACTATGGTTCTAATGTTTTAATACAACAATTCCGTAATTGACTTAGATTTTTTTCTTATGGATTTAAAAGTACGTTTTCTAAATATCCGTAACTCGTACTTGGTTACGAATGTAAAATATCATAAGTTACTATCACAATTACTACGTACTTGTGTATGAATGCAATATGTTGGTCCAGTGTGTTTTGTGTTGATCTTCTCTTTTCCCAAATTTTACAGTTGCTGCCCAAGTACCTTTATATGTTAGAGAAGATGAACCCCGGTTCAGTTGTAGATATGCAGACGTGTGATGGTGCATTTCAGTATTGTTACATTTCTCTTGATGCGTGTGCAAGGGCTTTTTCTTATTGTCGTCCGGTGATTGTCATTGATGCAACACATTTGAAGGCAAAATACAAGGGAGTTATGTTTGTTGCATCGACAAAGGATGCTAATGAGCATATTGTTCCTCTTGCTTTTGAAATTGGCGATAAAGAAAATGATTCCTCATGGTGTTGGTTTCTAAAGCATATTCGTCAGAGTTTTTGTACTCGAGAGGAATTATTAATTGTGTCTGACAAGCACATTAGTATTAAGAATACTGTGAATGCTGTTTTTCCTGGTGTCCCTCATGGTCTTTGCACATATCATATCCAGGGTAATCTTAAGGCACGTGAGGAAGTGATAGAACTATTCCAAGATGCTGCAAATGCGTATATGGAGTACGATTTTAATTTTCACATGGATAACTTGGAATTGGCTTGTCCAGGTGCACATTCAAAACTGTTAAACATTGGTCCGAGTAAATGGGCGAAGTGTAGATGTCCTGTGCGGAGATATAATTTTGGTACGTCTGACGCCGTAGAGTGTCTGAATTCTCGTTTAAAGTGGGGAAGAAAATAACCAATATGCTCATCGTTGGAGTATAATCGTAATTTGGTTCATGCATGGTTTTTTAAGCGGCGTTCTATTGCTAGTGCTAGTTCCCATGAATTGTCAAATTATGCAATGGAGAGATTGGGTAATGCAATTAGGGTCGGTCGAACAATGAAGGTTGAGGGGATTTCTAAATCAAAGTTTAAAATCATATTGGGGGAAAAAAGCTATATTGTTGACATTGATAAAGTGCTCATGTAATGTATGGCAGATGGACCTCTTTCCATGTTTGCATGCTACACGGGCTATAAGGTAACAAGATTTGTTTCATGTTACGTACACTATGTAATGATTATGTTAATTACTAATCTTCTGATACAGTCCGTTCTGTTTTGTTTTTTATTGAGTAATGCAGTAAGATTTCAATAAATTTCGTACTCGTTAATGTATTTTTTATTTTTATTTTTTTGGTGTGTGTAGTCATTTAAATCAGATTCATATTGGATATGTTCATTCGTATTATAGCACGACTACTTGGCGTGGAATATATGCAGCGGAGGTCATTCCTGTGCCCGATCCTAGTGATTGGCGTGTTCCATGCAATGTTGCTACGAGTATTGTTGGAACCCCATCTAATCTGAAACAAGCTGGTAGGCCACGGACAAATAGGATTGAATCTAGGAGGGCCTCGTGCAATGTTGTTATGAATGTTGAGGAAACCCCACCTATAGCAAAGGGTCGTGTAGTAAAGGATCGTGTTTGTAGCCGATGTAAGTAGAAGGGACATTATCAAAGCACGTGTTCTGTTTTCTTATAGATCAATGTCGAAGATGCACCAGTGTTGGCTGGTAAGCGTACTCGGAAAGGATTAATAAAATGTGGTATTTGTGGTGTACCTGGGCATTCCCGTAGAACTTGCACGGACCCACGTAGGTTTGATTAAGCCTTTTTTTTTTTTTTTTTTTTTTGTATTTTGTGTTTTTTGGACATGGAACAAGTTTTATTCAGTTTTTTATCAATTTGTTTTTGTGGATGTTGATGTGAGTTTAGTTTGCTAATTTTATTTACACTTTGATTATATATATTTATGATCAGAGTATGAAGCATAATATTTATTACTTGTAATGTGCATGAGTTTAATGATGTAGTACGAAAACCAAAAATACTTGTTTGTTTATATTAGTAAGATGAATTAGATAATGTATCAACTTGTATTTTTAGAAGCATTTATATACTTTTGTTGAACTTAGTACGATTGTTACAAATCTTGCTAGTATTTTGATATTAAGTACTCAGTACGAGTCATAAAAATATTGCCAGAAAATTCATACTCGACAAGAACATAATACGAAATATATAAATCCCATATGCGAAGTTCACGATTTGTGTTTGTACCAGACATATCTAAAATCATTACATAAACATCTGTGTCCATAAACTTTCCTACTTAGCCATTAAAAAAACATATTAAAGTTCAGCCATTGGAATAGGAGTGATAGTACTGAACGAGTAGATCGTCTGAGCAATGCGGAACCTGTAAGCTGTCAACTCTGAAGGTGTGTCTAGTCCCTTCGGCACTGGTTGTGTTGATATCAATCTCTCGACCGTCTTCAAGCAGTATAGTGCACAATTGTAATCGTCGGTCTGCTTGTAAGTATCATCTATATCAGCAAAACAAATATCCCATTGGGTGTAGCAGGGATCTGTGATATTATGTCTCTCATTGTATCCTATGGCTTTCATAACTTGAGGTAGTAGCCTTGCCAAGGGGATGAAGATCTTCAATCTGTTTGTTTTGTGATGACTTTCAAATGACCATGATTTAGAGTCGTAGAGCCAGATTTTCTGATTCTTCATATCAATGAGCAATGTCACCCAATGTTCGCTAAAACAGCATATTGTCACAACCTATAAAAAATAGTATGTAAAGAGTAAACATCAAAAATTGTACATACTGTTTTAAAACGTACTTATTTACTAAGTACGTTTTGAATGATTTCGTACTTATAGATTAAGTACGTTTTGAATGATTTCGTACTTATAGATTAAGTACGCATTAATTTATATTGTATTATTGTTAATAGTCATTACCTTTTCACAGTCAATCCATGACTTTATTCTCTCTTCCCAGGATGGAGTCTCTACTTCAGCAAATAACAACAGTTTTTGCATATGGTCAAATGTTACATGTTCTTCTGTTCTTTTTTTAAACATACTCTGGTTGTACAGGTCCATCTCAGCCTTTTTATGTCCGTGCATTGTGTCAAACACTTCATCAATTGCACACTACAAAAACAAAGTTATGGATAAACATTGTGACAGGTTCCTCATCAAATGCACATTATAACTAATTAATAATTTATGTACATTGAATTCTAGACTTATATATATATATATATATATATATAGAGAGAGAGAGAGAGATAGAGAGGATGGATCATATAGAAATAAGTCCTGGTGTGAGAAATAGGAATAGATCTGGACCATTGATCTTGATTTGATCTGTGGCTGTAATTGATTTAAGCATGATTATAAGGTATCATAAGCATGACTAGGTTTAAGCATGAATTTGTACATTAAAAAGCATAATGGTGTTGTAAGCATAAATATATACTGATTTAAGCATGATTTTGTATAGTTTTAAGCATCTTTCGCATTTTAGCACGCAAGGATTTATTTACACACGAACCACTCCCTATATATATATATATATATATATATATATATATATATATATATACACACATACATTGGGATTGGTTCATATGAGAACCTTTTTAATTTTGAGGACTAGGAACTAATCTCAACCATTATATTTTATGTATCCAACGGTTCAGATTTTAGTTTTCACTAGTATCACACCCGTGCGACGCACGGGGTAAATTAAATTAAATTAAATTAAATTATTATTATTATTATTATTATTATTATTATTATTATTATTATTATTATTATTATTATTATTATTATTATTATTATTATTATTATTATTATGTGGAATGGTTATAATTTTTACATTTTATAAATTTTCATTGGATAAAAAAAATAATAAAGTATTGTTTGTTCAAATGGGTATAATACTATATCTTGAACCATATATAAAGGTATATCGTAACACATATTTAAGTTTTGTAACAACTAAAACCTTCGAATTTTAATATATTTTTGAAGGAAAAATTTCTTGACTCTTATCGATTGCCATGACACACAAACAGTTAGACTACGATTATCGGTGACTCCCATCTTGGGTCATAGGAAGAGGACAAAAATAAAAATTAAGGAAAAAAAATCAAAAAGAAATTAAATACCACAACCCGGTTGTTTCACAAACATATTCTACAACCTGGGTTATCAAATAGAAAACAGCCACTTGTCAGAATATGATTAGTCAAAATAATTTTGAAAATATTATTCTTCTAAACATAATAAAGTAGATAAATATTTACTTTAAAAAATTAAAAATTATATCAAAATTTATGTTATTAAATTCTCTACAAATAGACACCAATATTGATATGTTTTGAATTATTCTAAAAAAAATCCCTATTGTTTCATATATTTTCCTTGAAGATTATAGTTTTTCTTATAAATATGAATCCAATAATTAATTGTGTATGCAATTATTTATCTATATAATTTTGTATGTTGCGCAATTATGTGATGCATATATACTTTATAAAAAATGATTTTTCGTATCCTTTTTTAATTCAGTATCTTGTCTCCTCGTCAAACATGAATCCCGATAATCCTTATTAATATTCAAACTCCCAAAATGATAAAGCATATAAATTAAAATGATTTTTCTATTTTATTTCAAATTATACTCATTTAACTTTACTCTTTTTATTTAGTTTGTAACTTTAAAAGTATGGCAATTTTTTCAATATATGTAAATAATTTTTTTTAAATGTAATAAATTTGAATTATAATAAATCATAATATAAAAATAATATATAAAATAAATTATATTTTAACATGGGGTTGGGTCATTGATAAAGTATAATAAGTTGTTGAATTGGGTTGGGTTGTAGATTGTGTAGGTGGAAGAGAGATAAATTAATATTTTAATTGTAGGTTGAGTTGTTGAAGGTTGTGGATAAAGATAGTCTTAGAGGGATTTTTTTAATTATATTTTTTTAATTTGAACTTAAGACACAAATTGAAGGAGTTAATGACATTGTTAGAATTAAAACATTCAAACCATGAATTTACCAATATCTTAAGTTATAGTATAACATGATTACACAATTTTATGAGAACCAATCATATTTCATTGCATAATCTAAGTAAATGATCTATATCTCATTGCAAAATGATTTTTAAAATTTTTGCTCATGTATTTCTCTTGGGTTACGACCTTTTCACATAAAAGTTAGAATGTGATATATATGCATCTCTTTTTAGAATAAAATTAATTTTATTGGAATGCAGCCAGAAGAAAACAATATTATAAAGAATAAGCAATGCAAACTATAGCAACATAGTTTTTCTAATAAGCTACGGGTAAATAAATAAAATAAAAGCAAGGCATAAATCAACAATAATCAAGAGAATATATAGTGATATACCCAATTCTAAGTGTTAAAACTAAATTTTGCTTCGGAAGTTAAAAACACAAAAAAATACCCGTTTTTTGATTCGGTGGACAAGATTGCCCTTACTTTATAGGTTCGGAGTACTTTTTTAATTTCTTTTCTATTTTTCAAATTTGAATTATTGATACAAACAAAACATCTCCTTCTCTCTATTTTATTTCTTCACTCTCTCTCTTTCTCTCTCTACCCCTCTCTCTCTTCAATGGCGTCGACGATTCGACGGAGGTCGAAGCCGCCGCGGGAGGTCTGAAGCACGGCGGCGGGAGGGGCGGGGTATTCCGAAGGGGTGCCTAGCGGTGATGGTGGGGCAGGAGGCGGAGGAGCAGCAGCGGTCCGACGGAGAAGCCTCCGCCGCTCAAGATTCCGGCACCGATATTCTCTCTTGAGGACGGGGAATCCGATGACCTGAACCAGTGTCGCCATCCAATTGCTCTTGTCGCCGTTCTCGTAGTAGACGCTGCCCAGAATCGTTCTGGCGGATTGGCCGCCGATGACGAAGAACGTGTAGATCGACATTTGAATCCACCATTTGTACTGCTTGAGGAAGGATTTCTTCGCGATTACCGGCGAGGCTTCAGCTGATTTCCGACCTAGAGAGTAAAATTTCGTCAATTCTAGAGAGAGAGAGAGAGAGAAACAGAGCTGCAACAGAGTTACAAGGAAACAGGGAAGCAACTGAATTAAACCCCCTTTTTCCAGTAATTAATCTCCAAATTAAACCCCCTTTTTCCGTCAATGTTGTTGCTTTGTAGCTGTGATTTTGCACTTTTCTTTATTTTTCTTCTTTTCCTTATGAATGTGAAGTGATTGCAAATTCTTGTTTTTATTTTTATTCTTTTCAATTGAATAATTTATTTCCACTTCTTTTTGTGGTGAATCGGAGGGAGATGCAGGCCATGAAGAGGAGGGACGGGATTCGCGATTTCTCTCCCTCCTGAATTCGCAATTTCTTCTTTATCTTCTTATTATTTTATCAAGCGTTTAATTCGGATTTCGGAGTTATGCTTCTCGAGATGGTGAGCGGGAGGCAAGTTGTCGAGTTCCACCCCCAGCGAGGGGAGGAGTTTCTGGTGGAGAAGGTAAAATTAGCAAATTGAAACTTTATGAGGAAATGAGCTTCAATATGTTGATTATATTTACTTAAATGCAGGCTTGGGAACTGTATAATGCCAAGCAGCTTCTGATGCTGGTAGATTCTGAGCTAAAGGGAGAGTTATCGGAGGAAGAGGCAGTTCGATTATTTTTTTGATTTTAGGTTTTTGTTTTGCTTTTTGAAATTTGAAAACTAAAGTGAGCACATTATCCACGAATGCTATCATCTGTCCCGATTACTTAAGTACACAGTACGAAACACAAAAAAAGATTACTAGTCTTGTGTAAGTTTTTGTTCAATTTACATTATATACTAAAGTACACAGTACGAAAGGAAGAAAAGCTTACTGTGTACTTAAGTACACAATACGAAATATAAAAAAAGATTACCAGTCTTGTGTAAGTTTTTGTTCAATTTATATGATATACTAAAGTACACAGTACGAAAGGAAGAAAAGCTTACTGTGTACTTAAGTACACAGTAAGAAACACAAAAAAGATTACTGGTCTTGTGTAAGCTTTTGTTCAATTTACATGATATACTAACGTATACAGTACAAAAGAAAGAAAATCTTATTGTGTACTTAAGTACACAGTACGAAGGGAAGAAAAGCTTACTGTGTACTTAAGTACACAGTAAGAAACACAAAAAAGATTACTAGTCTTGTGTAAGTTTTTGTTCAATTTACATGATATACTAAAATACACAGTACGAAAGGAAGAAAATCTTACTGCGTACTTAAGTACACAGTACGAAATATAAAAAAAAGATTACTAGTCTTGTGTAATTTTTTGTTCAATTTACATGATATACTAAAGTACACAGTACGAAAGGAAGAAAAATCTTACTGCGTACTTAAGTACACAGTACGAAATATAAAAAAAGATTACTAGTCTTGTGTAAGTTTTTGTTCAATTTATATGATATACTAAAGTACACAGTACGAAAGGAAGAAAAGCTTACTGTTTATTTAAGTACACAGTAAGAAACACAAAAAGATTACTAGTCTTGTGTAAGTTTTTGTTCAATTTACATGATATACTAAAGTACACAGTACGAAAGGAAGAAAAGCTTACTGTGTACTTAAGTACACAGTACGAAGGGAAGAAAAGCTTACTGTGTACTTAAGTACACAGTAAGAAACATGTTTCGTACTTATTTGTATGGAACACAGTACGATTTGTAACACCAAAATTACCGGAAAGAGAGAGAGAGAGTTGGTGGTCAAAGTCAAAAAGCAAAAAGCAAAAAGTAAAAAGTAAAAAGCAAAAAGCAAGGGCATTTTGGTACAAATTTTGAAAATATGGGTATATTTTTATCTTTTAAACATCCAAAGCAAAATTTATGTTTTGAAGTTCAAATAGGGTATTTTCTTTTATGCCTCCTAATTAAATAGGACGGGGGAGAACAATGCATAACCTCTTTTATTATACGTACATGATTTGGTTGCTTGTTTTCTATTTATAATGCTTAATTTATCTTGTCATAATGCTCCCTCCGTCCTTAAATAAGTGTCCCGAGCCGCCATTTTGTGCAAACCAAGGAGAAGGGTAAATTGACACTTATGCCCTTAAAATCCTTGATTATTTATTTATTTATTTTGTCTTTATCCCACTTTTAGATTTTCAAGAAAGGGTAGTTTTGGTAGTTTTGTGTAATTTTTGCTTGGAAAAATGTGATAGGACACTTATTTAGGGACAAAAGTTTTGGCGGCTCGGGACACTTATTTAAGGACAGAGGGAGTATTTATTATTGTACTAGAATGCTTATTAAGATAAATATTATTTAAATGTATTTCTTGAATGTTTAATTGATGTGGCTTAAATACTTAATTATGTTCTAAAAATGCTTGAACTTATACTATATTTCATGTCAGAGTTTAGTTTTCACTATCAAGGTTTATTTTTGTTTTTAGGGTTTAGTTGTTCCCTATAGGGTTTATTTTCCCATCATAGCTAGGGTATATTACAAATGTTTTATTTTCATAAATCTCATGTACGTGTATCATTTCATAAACCTTTAAATGTTTATGTTCTTTGTGATATATACTTCTTACTTTCTCGAATATTGTGATTAAAATTTACTATTTAATAATTAAAATGATTGATTATATGAAACATTTAAAGCAAAATAACAAGCATAACAATTTTATAATAAAAGCAAGATTAAACTAAAATAGAAGCATTGTTACACAACTAAAGAAATAAACAAAAAAAAATCCGCAAAATACAAATATAACTATGTAAGCATTATAAATTAATAAAGTAAGCATAATCCGGTTTAAAGAAAGTAATAATATAACGCTATAAGAATTTAGCCCAATCACATGGTAATAAATTAGAGAGAAATTAAAAATAAATAAAAAAGCATATCGCAATTAAGCATAGATTATTAATTTTGCAAGCATCGATTATCCAACGAAAAGTTTATGGCGATTTGTTTTGTTTAAAGTAGCATTGTGTTTCGAAGATCTTGTTTTAATGCTGAAGAATTTGACCAATAAGATTTTTAAATTGGTGGATTATCAAAAATATGTAATTTAATAAGATTTACGGAAGTTTTATTTTTGGATAGATATATGGAATGATGTGGACCGTAAATTGTGCTTGGTTGGTTAGTTACACCCATAACATAATTACTAATGTGCCCCAGCCGTATTTTAATAATAATGTTAATTCAGTTTATTAAAGGTATTTAAGATTAGATCTACACCATACAATCTAAGAAAATGAAAGGCCAAAATTAGTTCCTAGTTCTCATAAAGAGAAGAGAGTGGTATCCATTAATCCATGAGAACCATCCCCTATATATATATATATATATATATATATAGGGATGAGATCACATAAAAAGCTCTCTTAATGTAAGAAATAAGAAACATTCTACTCCCTTGATTTATGCTTAATCTACGGTCCTAATAAATACTATAAAAATCACACACAAATTGAATGCTTTAGAGTTTATTTAATCTAAGGACAAATTAGTAAAAGTAAAACTTACCTTATCCACACCTATTTCAAACGTGGTGGGTATAATGGGATTTGAAATGCAACCACCAATAATTTTTTTCTATGGAATTAAATTTTGTGTGTATATTTTTAATGTAGTGACGTACAAAAAAGTATGAGCCATAAAATTAGAAAAATCATATTATCATGCATTACTACTCTATCAATAATGCATTATAAATTTATAATGCATATAATAATGCATTATCACGCTTAATGTAATGCATAAGTGAAAATTGAAATAATGTGATTTATACAGTACTATCTTTTTATGAAATTCCAAATGCATTATAATAGGATTGTAATGCACAGTATATATACGTTCATGCATAATAAAATCGAACTTAACCAGGTGACTTAGCGCACCTGGCCACCGGACTTCTCTCTTAATTGAGTGGTCCGGGTTCGATCCCTCTTGGGATCGAATTGTGTGTGTGTGTTTGCCAAGCGGTAGGGGGTTAAGATATGGGGCCAAAGGTCTCGAGTTCGAGTCCTCCGTGGTGCGGCTTTAAATTTCCTGTTAATTGTTTCAAAAAAAAAAAAAATCGAACTTATGAATAATGCATCTATTTTACTTTTGTAATGCATTAGTTGAACTTATGACGATGCATTTTTTATAAAATCAAAATTGAAATGCATTGAATAGCCAAAATAACTGCATTATTATATAGAGTAATAGATATCATATGAATAATGCATCTATTTTACTTTTATAATGCATTAGTTGAACAATGACGATGCATTTTATATGAAACCGAAAATTGAAATGCATTCTAATAGTCAAAATAATGCATTATTATATCAAGTCCGTAACAAATAATAGGAAAAAAAGGAAAGGAGAAATTTAACTATGAAATATAAAACAACTAAATAAACACCTATAAAAAAATCATTGCAAGAATATGAAAGAAAATGAATAACCAATTCGTAAAATAATGGAAGGAAATGAATTAGGAAAGATGTTAGTAAATAAATATTAAAAATATCGATAGTTATCTTGGAAAAGGAAGGGAAAATAAATAATTTTGAAAAGGTAATATCCCTCAATTTTAGGATAACCGTATGCACTCCACATTTTAAGTACTAAACTACCCTTGATCACTCTAAAAATATAATATTTTAACAAAAATACAAGAACAAAAAACAACCGTTGATCTCTAAATTTGGATGACTGAGATTCCTTCTCATTTCTTACAGAATTACTCTTTTGTATATGATCTCTTGTCTATATATATATATATGTGTGTGTGTATGTGTGTGTGTGTGAGAGAGAGAGAGAGGGAGAGATAGATTAGATTAGTATTGATATAAACAATGGACCGATAGATTATACATTTTCTTATTGGGTAAGTATTAAGAAATTCAAAACTTAGAATACCATTAAAAATAAAATAAATTAAAAAAAAACAAATACGTACTAAAGAAAACATTCAATTGCAAATGGGACTTATTGACCCCTTCCTTAATTCACGTGTCAAAAATAAACGTATTCTTTTGTGACAAACGGAGGGAGTAGATAGAAAGTATAAATTAAATTATTGATGGTAATGTTATCTCCGTTCGTTCATCATAATTAGTTTCCACAATATCCGAAAATTCATACGTTTGAAGTAAAAGATGGAGGCCCAAAGTGAGGTGCCGCATGTATCGCAGAGGGCCGTAAAAGCCCAGCTATTGTCCAAAGGAGAAAATTCGGACCAAATCCCGGTTTGGGGCCACATTCTTATCTTTAACCATGTAGGCGCAAGATAGCGTAGCGCCCCATTTTTCTGGTTCCTTCGGTTTGCCCTACTCCGCGGCGCTTTATCTCTCGCAGCCTAGCCAAAGGAATTTCCCGTAAAGTTTTCCATTGCGGAACCCCTTTTCGCTTTGCATTCAGAACAACGGCCTCCTCTCCGATCCGAATTCTTTGTCGACTGATCTCGCGCTGATTTGCTGCCATCGGTTCCGATTTCACCTGATTACGAGGTAAAATTTATTCAATTCTATCAAAGTTTCGATTTTTACGGTGATTCCGTTTTCTGTTCACATATTTTATTGTTCTATGAATTGAATCGTATATGGTTCCCTCTGATTTGCGATACCTGCTCAAGATCAAGATTTCGAGTGAATTTCACCGTCAAAAAAGAAGGATTGCCGTGTAGGTTTTTGAAAAACTGAGATCCGATTTTTCTTGCTATCGCTGCTTATTTATGCAATCAGCAAAATTATGCTTCTGATCGGTGGATTGTTATGTTCTTTGAACGCTTTAGTCTCAAAAGACGTAGTTTGGTCTGTTACTTGGATTTTATGATGCAAATTTTGATCTGAAGAGTATGTTAGATCAAATTTCTTATCCTTATGTTTCCTCTAAGGATACCCATTTTATTTTTGCTGCTCTAACTCTCAAATTAACTCAAATTAACTTGCGGGATATGAACAATTTTTAGACTTGTGCCTGTGTGTATTTTAAAATTTGAATCTGTGCCTGTGTAAGTTGGATTATGTAGAAATGTATTTTTGGATATGTTTGGAAAATTGAAATAAAGATATAATTTTCATATAGTCAATAAAGAAACCATTGAATGAGTTGTGTTTGATATTACCATTTGAATGTTAGGAGTTGGCATTTTTTATGTTATCTCTACTGATAGTTCTATCTTGTGGACTTAGGTCCATCTAACAATGAATCAGGTCCGATTCAATTAGAAATTTGAATTATGTTTTAATTTTCCATGATCAGGATTGGGGATTTGAGTCCTGTGAAGGTCAGAAACCATAATTTCTGCTGTCATCTGAGGATTCATTGGAGCAATGCGAGGGTATGAAAGAGATGTAAGCAACTTACCACCTAGAGTTTCTGTAGCAGATAGCTCTACAAAGTCTTTATTCTGAGACTTCTATTTTTCTCAAAATGATGATGATGATGACTGCAGGAGTATGAAGATTGGGATGACTATGAGGATGATGAAGAGCATCATCAAGAGGAAGATAGTGGTGATGATGGTTATGAAGAAGCACATCAACCCACCAAGGAAGAGTTGGATTATCTTGCCATGAGGCAAAAATTAAAAGAGTCGATCAGAAAGCAGATGAAGAAGGATATGGGGACTGCAAACTCTGGTTCTCGTGACAAAGTGAATAAATCACATAAAGACAAGTGAGCTTTTACCTGGAAAATTATATCTCGACATTTTATTTTTGTTTTTTGATGGCTGTGTTGAGAAAATTGCATTTTATATATCAAAACTGTTGGTATTGTGTTAATTGGTTTATTCTACCTTTTGGGGCTCTTACCCTTTTGGGTTTGAGCTTTTGAATCTTTAACTTTTTGGGGCTTAACATCACTATTTTTTAACGCAATCCCTGCTGTTGAACTAACTAATGAATACACTTCATGGATGCCAATGAAGATTTTACTTTCCCATGATTTAAGATATAAATGACGGGCATATGTATTTTTTTCGCAAGCATTGCATTCAGATCAGGTGATGTTTATTTAACAGTAGGATGTATGTATATGCAGCTATGGCTCTTTTTTTGGGCCTTCACAGCCAGTTATTGCTCAGAGGGTAATCCAAGAAAGCAAGTCCTTGTTGGAGAATCCAGATCTGGCCGCAAAGATATATAAAAATAGCCACAAGGTACATGCGAATATGTCCCTTTTATGTTCGCTGCTTGCTTTGATGTCGTTTTATTTTCCATCTGGTACTTGTCAAACCATAATATGGCTGAATAGTTGCATGCTTAGAGTCTAACCAACTGTTACTTCAAGATACATATGTGGGATGGCCGAGAAAGGCACGTTGCTTCTTGCTCTTGGCAAGCATAATTGCTATTGCTTTGTGGTTCAGTCTTCGAGTGTGTTCTTCTTCAGGATGGACTTAATGTAATATGTACAAAATATTACAGGCAATTTATGCCGCATTTAAAGAAATGGAAAATTAGTGAACTTTTGATTTCATTAGCTTGATATATACTTCACTGCAGGAGAAAAAAAGTTCTGGTTCAGCTCCCTTCATTTCCAAACCTCGAGCCAACCATCCACCAAATTTAAAAAATGGGGTAAGTTATTGTGGCTTGTTCATTGTATTATTGTTATTTGATGGTTGTTCTTGTTACTAAGTTCTTGTATTGATAATTGATGCAGTTGAAAAAAAAAGTAGAAATGCTTAAAAATACTAGAGACTATTCGTTTCTGTTATCTGAAGATGCTGAGGTTCCAGCCTCCTCAAATGGTCCACCTTCAAGAAATGTATTGACCCCAAAGTCTGGTGTGAGACTGCTCCTCTGTATTTTCTGGTTCGTTCACACAAATGCCTATTGCAATTATATTTTTATTAAGGGAACTTATACAGGTTTTTTCGTGGGCTTGAAGATGCTCGACCTGCTGAATTGTTGCCAAGGAGCAAACTGGTGCTTAGTGGTCGTGGAAGAGAAGTCTCGAATGTACGAGATAATGGCCGGAAGTCTGTGGTCTTACGTAGCCATCATAAACCTAAAGTTGGGTTAGAAACTCATACTAGCAAGTTATCTACCGAATCTAGGAAACATGTCAGTATTAATAATGGAAGTGGGCCTGGTCGGCCGCTAGGGCCCAAACCTTTGCCCGCTAAGGCTCCAGTGCCTGCTAAGGCTCCAGTGCCTGCTAAGAGTTCGTTGCCTGCTACAATGAAGGTGAACCAGCCCCTTGCCAAAAGTAATATTTCAGGTGCACGTAGACCAACTCCTTCCCATCTTCAGCCTGTTGCACGGAAACCAGCTCCGTTGAATTTTCAATCTGCAAATGGTAGAACTTCTTCGCATCAACCATCCGTTTTGAAAAGACCTGTACAAAAGGATCATAGAGAAACCAGCAATCCTAGGCTTAACGTTAAGCAGGCATTGCCTTCCTCAAAAGCTCAGGTATGAGCTTATGTGATGGTGAAAATTTAATTACTTGCATCATTGCTATGGAGTTTTGAAGTTTTCTCATGGTTATTTTGTGGTCTTAGCAGTTGAAAAGATCACCTCCTAGACACCTGCCTCGTGCTACTTTGCGGGATGAACGTCCAAAGGCACGACCTAAGCGGCAGATAGATGATGAAGGTTCTGATGATGGTGATGCCATAAGTATGATCAGACAAATGTTTGGGTAATTAACGACTTTTTGACTGGTGAAATTGAATGATTCCGTTCATGAGGGAACCTATCTTTCTATTCAGTTACTAAAAGCTACAGATTTTTTGTAGGTATAATCCTAATAAGTTTCGAGATGATGATGACGATATTGACATGGAAGCTAATTTTGATGATATTATGGCCGAGGAGAAAAAAAGGTCAGTGAGATACTTTTTGTTTTTTAGTTTGGTTAGTATATTCTGCTTCGTCTACTTGCCATCTTTAATTATTTCTTGCAAGGGGTATTTCATATTAGGAGTTCCTGCACATTCATTACAGTATCTTGAGAATAAAATGGCAGTTACTACTTAAAATTTTCTTAGTTTTTGTTATTTTCCTTAGAATGATGGCGTTATTGGCTCCTGAAAATAGTGGCATGTTAAGATTTGAGTGCGTTTTTTTGCATATTGTTGAAGTCGGTCTCTTGACATTTGTCTTTGCTCTCTGATATTCATTCTCATAAAGATTTTGACATCAAGCTGTCTTCTTTCTGAGAAGCAGCTCTTTGTATCTCAAGCATTTTGACATGTAAGTTTTACTATCCAGTGCTAGAATTGCCCGAAGAGAGGATGAAGAACAGCTACGCCTGATTGAAGAGGAAGAAAAGAGGGAAAGAATGAGGCTGGCTAAGAAGCGGAAGATGGGCCATTAGTGAGTAGAACCCTGAGATGGAACTTGAATTCCTTGTTTCTAATATCACAATATGAAATCCGGGCCACTAATGAGTAGAACTCTGATAAGGAACTTGAATTCCTTGTTCTAATATAAGAATATGAAATCCAGGCAGTCGTAAATAGATAGGTGGCAGATTTGGACCAGTGTTTATTGTGTTTCCATGATTGATTGCGTTGCTGCTGCATAGATAGTTGTCTCACCAATCAAACTTTGGGGGGCTTGACAATAGTTCAAGATAATTTCAATTTGGATTCCTTATTTTCTAATTTTTGTGGACTCAGATTTATCTTTTACTAGTGCCAGCTTCTTCAGTTAATTGCCTCTCCTTTTGTTTTTCAATTTCCCGCTTTGATGGAAGACAATAGAAGTGGAACATGATAGAAGTTATATGACTATTGGATCCCATTAATTGAACTCTCTTGCTGGCAAAGTGAGTTAAGTTTCGGATAGTTTCCTTTCCCGAATAAGTGGGTTGTACGTGGGCAAAGATATGTAGGTAAGAAAGAGAGAGTAGATTGTAGTGTAAGGGGCAAGTAAAATCATGGTGAACATAATAGGTGGTAGATCAAATTGATGACATAATCGATAAATCAAATTGATGAATTGCGTTAGGCTAGGATCAATTCATTTCTCCTGTTTAAAAGATTATTGTTTCTAGAAGTCAGAATTTTTGCGCTTAAACTTTTAATTTTTTTTAAACATAAAGGAAATATTAAGATTTTGGCCTTTAAAAATAATTATATTCATGTGATGTTTACTTGTAGATTATATTATGAGAGCTTAATATTGCCGAACGAGTAGTAGGTTTTCCTATTTCGACACTACTTAGTTCGTAAAATTTATACATAATTTTTTTTCTAGGCGTATGTAATCGTTACGTACAACTCATGTTGAAATGTTGATTTCATTTCTATTATTCTTTTTCTATGTTCAAACATTAACGTAAATAATCCACCCTTTCATCATTTTGGGGTCTTATTATCTTTCTCGTTCATCCACAATTTTTAGATCATTTTCCTTTCAGACATTGCCCCTCCACACAAAAAAATCATTATATCTTTTAAACACCATGTAATACATCACCACAATTTAACACACTACAACAATGCCTACACAAAAAATTACAATTATATCTTTTAAACAACACTTAAATCATAGCTACAATTTAACACATCACAACAATACACTAAACTCCATGCCAACTCCCAAAGAGCCTAAAAATCATGGACAGAGCGAACATATTTGAATATTAGTTATACTTGAAGGTCACAAAAATCTACTTTAACTTTTACCCATTACGAGTATTAACACTCTTTCTTGATAAATTGCTTGCATGATTACTAATGTTGGAGAGAATATTTTGTTCAATTACATCTTTGCATGTTAATAAGTATTGGTTAAGCAATATATGAAAGTTCATTTAGCTTTATTTTAAGTAACTAGTATAGCAAATGGTGGAATTCAACACAAAAAAATGTTTTATGTCATAACTTTAATGTAACTAGTATCACCCATGTACAACGCATGAGATAGATCGTACTATTGCGTAATCTCATTTCTTTTTACAACATGTTTAATGATATTATTTTTTTAGAGTAATACTTCCCTGCTGACCATGAAGGAAAAAATACAATAAATATTTTTATTAATTTGCAGCATGTTTATTTTTTCATTAAATAAGGTTAATTTGGAAAGATATATATATATATATATATATATATATATATATATATATATATATATATATATATATTTTAAATATACGTGTTCAACTTAAGATGACAAAGAATATGAATGCTAGGGAGTATTACATATGCGATATAAAGCAAAGACAGAAAATAAATTACCCATTTTGAGATAAAACTATCAACAATATTTTTTGAATATAAAAACATACAAAAACTACTCAACTTATGGTTTGATGGATAATAATGCTCTTGATTTTTCACCACAATAGCACTTACTCTCTCTCTCTCTCTCTCCCTCTCACTCCAGCGTACATGAGTTTTCTTTTTTTCCTTCCTCCCCACCGACACATTCTTTGTATGAACTATAAGAGGTATGGATTTAAGATTTCGTAATTAACAAATATACCAAATTTTATGCTCACGTAATATTGGTTTGAAATTTTTCGTACCATATTTTCAGTTGATAATCTTTGGTGTTATATGCAATGTGTTTTTTTGGAAATATTTCCTCCAGCTGCTCCGAAGAGGTACGAAATGGAAAATTTGTACCAATTTTAGGTAACTTTTTTATATAAGTAAATATATGGTTATTGTTTGATAATATGAGTCAATTCGTACCGATTACCTACAAATTATATAACTAAATATGATTACAATTGTATGAATGCGATTTAATTTCTTGTACGAATGGCCAAGTACAAAATGTGAAAATTCTACCAAATAATCTGATAATAATTTCATAATTTATTCCAGATTCAGTTGCACAAAATATAACCAATTGTCATAGGAAAGTGTGAAGATGTATGAAATGTAAAATTCGTTGTTGGGAACCCCATGCAATTTGATTTTGGTGATGTTTTTCAAAACTACATTTATGCAATTTTAATACTTAGCTAGAGTTAAGGGTGATAGACCGATTGCTATCTGTTAATCAAGGTCTAGTGTTTAAATTCTCATGAATCATTTCGATCCACCATGTAACGTAAAGTTCGTGTAAACGACCTTGACTCTAGGGATCAACGTGTTATAGTTTAGCTCTTTCGGCCTTCTCTACTTAGGATTCCAGTTGCCATGCTTAGAAGATTTCAAGATTGCTGGAGGCACTATTAAAGATCGACTTACCCACCTTCATGGAGAGACAATCAGGACGAATGTCCCAACAACTAGAAGTGAGTTAGCTTCAACGGCTAGTGTCACATCATTAAGACTTCAACAGCTAGAATCAAATTCGAAACCCATAAATATTTCAACCATTTTTAGATTCAAGTACGGGAAACATAGAACTCAGAGCAAAATCCCTGCTGAAATCTCTCTCAACTTCATTCATTTCAAGTACTCGAAATTCCACGACGTTTCCCAAGCACTTGACGAGTTAAGATTACTGAATCTTAATCAACTCCGACGACAAAATGTTCATTACTTCTTTCCGTTGACGATAGTAACTCCATTGACTGTCAAAAGATTAAAGCTTGATGTTCTTGTTGAGTGTACTCATTTCAATGTAACAGTAAAGGGTTTTCATTCATTTCTCAATCTATCGGCTCTGCTCAAGTTAGTTACAATATATATGGAAAGTTCCCAAAACCTAGATAAAAGTGTGATAAAGAAACCACGATACTACCCTACGTGGCAAAGAAAAAAGAGACGCCCGTTGGATCTAAGTAAGATCCAACGACTCACATAAAAAGGTTCCAACATCGACTCTCAATGAGAACAAAAAGCGAAACAAAACCTAAAATAAACTTCTGCACTTCTTCTTCTTCACTTCTTCTGCATTCTGCAACATCTTCATTCATTATTCTCTACAACTCCCTCAAGATGAAGGTGGTGAAGATCAATCACCTTCATCTTGCACAATAAGCTCCGAAAACGAGCACCAAAAAGTGATTTGGTGAAGAAATCAGCAAGTTGATCCAAGAAGGGGAGTGCAATAGGTGAAACAAAACCAGCTAGAAACTTCTCTCTAACAATATGACAATCTATGTCAATGTGCTTTGTGCATTCGTGGAAGACAGGATTCTGAGTAATCTGGATGGCAGCACGATTGTCACAGAATAAAGGAATAAGAGTTGGAGATTTGATATGGAAAACACCAAGCAAATTGTGGAGCCATATCAACTCCCTAGTGGTAATAGCCAAAGCTCTATACTCTGCCTCCGCAGAGCTCACAAAAACAGTTGATTGCTTCTTGCATTTCCATGAGATCAAGCTAGAACCCATGAAAACACATTTGCCAGTAAGGGACTTCCTAGAGTCAGTACATGTTCCCCAGTCAGCATCAGAATAAGCTTGGAAATCAAAAATGTTGTTGGTAGGATAAAACACACCAAGGTAAGGGCATCCTTTAAGATACTTCAAGACATGTATAGCTGCATGCCAGTGAACAAGTGTAGGTGTAACAACATACTGACTGAGTTGTTGTGTGGCATAAGCCAAATCAGGTCTGGTGAGATTGAGATATAGAAGCTGACCAACTAGCCTTCTATACCTCTCTGGATCTGGTAAAGCATCTTTAGTGCCTTGAGATAAAGCAAGGCCTGGAGGAAGAGGTGTTGCAGTGGGTTTGCAGCAAAGCAATCCATGATCAGATAACATCTCTAGGACATATTTCCTTTGATTTAAGGCAGTACCATCTGAACCTCTAGCAACCTCCATGCCTAAAAAGAACTTAACAACACCTAAGTATTTAATAGTAAATGCATTATGCAGAGAAGCCTTTAAAGAATCAATGAGTTCAAATGAAGGGCTAGTGATAAGAACATCATCAACATATACTAAAAGAACAATAAAAGTATCACCAGAACCTTGTGTGAACAAGCATGGATCATGAATTGAGGCAGAGAAACCAATAGAGCCCAAGAACTTGGAGAACTCAATATTCCACTCTCTGGATGCCTGCTTCAATCCATATAAATTCTTCTGCAATTTGCAGACTTGCCCTTTCTTGTATCCTGTAAGGCCTTGAGGTATAACCATATATATATCATCAGTCAAATGCCCATGCAAGAAGGCATTATTTACATCAAGTTGATGTATAGGCCATGAACAAGAGGTTGCAACAGCAAAAAACATTCTAACAGTCACCAGATTGGCAACTGGAGAGAAAACATCATGGTAATCAATACCAAGCTCCTGTGTATAACCCTTTGCAACTAATCTTGCCTTATATCTCTCTATGGACCCATCTGCATTGAGCTTTACCTTGAAAATCCACTTGCACCCTATAGGTTTCTTCCCAGGGGGCAAATCTGTTATAATCCAAGTGTGATTATCAGACAAAGCTAGCAACTCTTTGTTGATAGCTTCAACCCATTGAGGACTCTGAATGGCCTCCTTAAATGAAGAAGGCTCTCTAACCATGGTTAGATTAAAGAGATAATTTGTATAGGTAGAAGTAAGAGAAGGACTAATAGAGTATGGGAATGTAGGTGGTGTGATACTGATGGGATGAGTAAGTGATTGAGTGGTTCTCACTGAACCAGTGTAATCCTCCATCCACACTGGTGGCACTCTTGTTCTAGCACCTCTTTGTTGGGAATTGTTAAGGATAACATGTTAAGGGGGAACTCAAATGGGACGCTTTAAAATAAATGTATATGTTTTGATTTGATCCCAAAACCCCTATGTATCCTATTCCCAAGCGACCCTACTTGATGTAGAATAGGTTAGAATTTTTCTAAGCCTAAAAATGTTAGGAAGGCTTTTTATTTTGCTTTAGATGCTTAGGATTTAGACTGTAGGATTTCCAAGCGAAGGCCACTCGCTTGAGTGTGTTTTCCAAGCGAAGCGAGTCTGCCGAGCCGAAGCGAAGCGTGCCAAAGAATAGCGAAGCAAAGCGAGCGCTACAGTAGAATCAAAGCAAGTCTGCTAAAGCGAAGCGAAGCAAGCCCTACAGTGATAAGTCAAAGCGAGTCATCGATTAACAAAGCGGATACTCGGGAGATTTATTTCCAAAGTATACGTCTACAGTATGACTTGAAGCGACTCACTTAAAGCGGACGCTCCAAATCTGAAGCGAAGCGAGCCCCTACCTAACAGAAAGTGACAGTTCAATTCCTGCTCAAATTTAAACCTAGAGTTCAAACTCCAGTCAAGTGAAGATCGATGCATTAATTGCGTATCTCCACGTGTCGATAGGAGAATGGAGCACCGGAGTTGACCGCCAGGCCGACAAGGACGCCGCAACAGTACTGGCCGCTCCAGTTACTGTTGAAATTGGCTCTTAGCCATTTTCGGCAAAGAGACAAACTGGCGCGTCTGAAAAGCAGCAGGCCTGTGCAAGTACTGTCGAGAGGAGGAGGGACAAAGCCACTAACCAACAACGGCTCTTGCCCAATCCCTCGCCTATAAATAGTGGAGGTAGAAGACGGAGAAGAGTAGAACACTACTTGAGCTTTCAGCACCTACTGCAAACAAATACTCCCAGCCTTCGAGCAATCTTCGAGTTTTTGTTTAAGTGTTCTCCGAGCTTCAGTTTCATCGAAGTTCGTCTCCACAACCTTCACACACCAAAGATCTAAGCCCATTCTATATCCAAGCTTAGAGAAGAGTTCTAGCCATCTTTGCATTCATTGTAAAGAGCTCTTCATTTAGTGTGTTCGTCAAAACCAAAACCCTAAACCCTAGTTTTCTGTGTTAGGTTTTTGTGTTAGAAGAAAGGTTGTCGTCAGATCTAAGACTCTACTTTCCTCGATAGTAGAAGTCTCGATCACAGAGTCTAGATCTAAGCTAACACAGTCCTCGATTGTGTGAAGCTCGATCGAAGCTAGGTTTGTGTGGAGAACCCGTAATCTCCCAAGTTGTTGTCATCAGGATCCAAGCGAGTGAAGCTCGATCCAGTTCTTGGTTTTTGAGGAACCTGTAATCCTCAAGATTCTTGAGTGAAGAGAATCCGTTGCCGTGTGCAACAAACTGGACGTAGGTGTTTTATCACCGAACCACTATAAATCTCGGTGTCGTATCTCTCTAACCCTACTTTCCTTTATTTGTTATTTTGATTACTCATATTGCACAAGCATCGTAAACAACTTAAAACGGAGTTTTCAAATACTTAGGAAATATTAGCTCACTAAAATTTCGCATTTCGAGTAAAGCCTCACTCTTGATCAAGCATCTGCTTAGGTCAAGAAGTTAGCTAGCACTGTAGATCTAGCTTCCGGCTAGGTCTTAAGTATTGAAGCGAGCGCTTTACTTGTCACTCTGAGTTGAAGGGAAAAGAAGTTGAAAAACTTCTTACACACGTATTCACCCCCCCCCCCCCCTCTACGTGTGTATCCCCTATCAAACCGGGACCAACACTCTTCTAGGAGTTGGATCTTCAGTAATTGGTGGTGAGGTAGTATGTGGTGGTACTATAATTTCTGGAGATGTGAATTCCACTATAGGAGAGTGATGCTCAGAAGTAGGATCATCAATGATATCCAAGGAAGAAATGTCCAGTTGAGGGTTATCTGAAGGTTATCTGCAACTGCAGGAAAGGAGATGTGTGGTTCAGCAGGTATAATAACATCAGAATGGAAGGGAAAGTTGTCTGTAACAAACTTAACATCCCTTGATATAAGTATCTTTTCATTACTCAAATCAAGCAGCAAAAATCCCTTATGAGACACATCATAACCAAGAAACACACACTTAATGCTCCTTGAATCAAACTTACCCTTGTTAGGTACTAAATTTGCTGCATAAGCAAAGCATCCAAAAGGACGAATCATGGAATAATCTAGAGCATTGCCAAAGAGCAGTTCATGTGGAGACTTCCACTCCAAAATCCTGCTTGGTAATATATTGATTAGCCAAGTGGCTGTCAAGAGAGAGTAAGGCCAAAAACGAATGGGTAAGCCACTCTGAAACATTAAGGCTCTTGCAGTAGCCAGAAGATGTCTATGCCTCCTCTCCACTATACCATTTCGCTGTGGAGTATACACACAAGATTTCTGATGAGATATACCATTCTGTGAGAAGAGATGAGCCACATTTCTATTAAGAAACTCAGTACCATGATCAGTTCTAAATGCCTTGATCCTTTTATCAAACTGTGTCTGAATGAATTGAATATAGTTGGCCAAAATCTCATGGACTTGATCTTTGGACTGAAGCAGAAAAATCCAGATGGTTCTACTAAAGTCCTCAACCAAAGTCAGCACATAAGATGTGTGACAAATGTTCTCTTGGGTATATGGACCCCAAATATCTCCATGAACCATCTCAAACAACTCTGTTGTTCTTCTGTTCAATACTGGAAAACTGTCTCTAGATTGTTTAGCCTTGATACAGACCTCATAATTCTCTATAATCTTCACTGCCTCATCATACTGTCTACCCTTTGGAAAGTTCATGTGTTGCATTACACTCACAGAAAGATGAACCTTAAAAATGTGCCAATCTTTCAGACTCATGTCTCTTGGATTGAAGAAACTGATATAATGCTTCTCTATAATTGTGTCCATCAAATACAAATTGTCCTGCATCCTTCCAACACCAACCAGGTGATCTGTGTCCATTCTTTGAAAGACACAATGACTAGCAAAGTGTTAGATCAGGGTCAAAGATTAACAACAATGATACAATTATTCACTTCATACACAGATTTACGGAAAAACATTTAAATACAAATGAATATAAACTGGGTCGCCACGAATACAACGCAAGGCACTGATCCTTGTAGATTAGCTTCCATAAAGTACCATTTCTTCGCAAAAAGGCTTAGGACAAAGGTAAAACGCAAGGCGTTCGAACCATCGATCAAACCTCACTTACGAGAAGAAGGTACAACAGAGAAGAATGGAGGAAGAGACGGTAAACGCAAGGCGTTCTTCCGTTCATCCCCGTACAGTTGTAGTAAAGTACCTTCAAGCTCCGTCGCAGTTGCCGTCGTACGCCTGCAAAACAGAGCCGAAGGAACAAAGGGAGAGGTTCCTCCGGGAAGAACCTCCGACGCTCAAGTCAGTATGAGTACGAAAATTCCAAAGAGAGAATATCAATGGAATAGTGTAGAAAAGTGTAGAACTCGTACCTCAGAATGGTGAAATCACTATCTATTTATAGGTGTGAAAAAGGGTGAAAATGTGAATCTACCTGTGAGGGAAGGACAAGAAAGGAATTTCTAGGGGGACAAGATTCCCTCCGTCATTAATTTAGTGGTTCTCACCCTAAGGTACGTAGAGTCATGCGGATTGCGTGTTCGGCAGATCCCTGTATTCTGGCAGATGCTGACGGGTCTGGAATAGCCTCTGCATGGGGATGGATCTGCACAGGACCTATGGCTTCTGCATTGGACTTGGCATCTGCCTCGGAGGCGGCACTTGGGGCTTCTGGGACGCGAATCCAGTCAGCACGGGCGGACGCCACGTGGCAAGCTGATATTGGTCCCTATCACAAAGCATGTATACTTGATATTTAAGTGCTCTACCAATCTAGCAACTGATGTGAGATTTTTGGTTAAGCCTGGAACATACAATACATGCTCCAGAACAATATCTTTGTTGATTCTAGCTTTACCTGCATAGGCCATTGTTCTTGTTGTCCCATCAGGGAGAAATATAGAAGTAGGATTATCAAGCTTGTAAGTAGTGTACAACATCTCAGGATTGACACAAATGTGGGTGCTGGCTCCTGAGTCAACTATCCAGTTGGTTTCAACCATGCTGGGCAAGATAGAGAAAGCAAAATGTCCATCAAAAGGGTTGCTCTTTTTGGTGGACTCTTGAATCATGTTTGCATCTGGCTTACTGTTGGATGAGTTAGGTTGTTGATATAAAAACTGTGTCATACACTTTGCAATTTCTGCTTAAATAAGCTTGCTCATATCTTGTCCAGCTTCTTCCCACTGACCACCTCTCTCTTGTGATAATTCTCCCTCAAGATTGGTATCTGCATAATTGGCTCTATTTTATGTCTGATTTTCCTTAAACTTCTTATACCACTCTGGTATTCCATGCAGCTTGAAACACTCATCAATTTCATGACCATTTGCTTGACAATGAGCACATTTCAATCTCTTTTTTTCTTCATTGCATAACTTCCTTTTATATGGACCTGCTCCTTTCTTCTGTAATGTTGCTGAGAACCATATTGTTGAGTAGTGTTGTAGTTAGACTTCTGAACATTCATTGCCATCATATTCCTCCCATCATTCTGCTGTTCAGAGAGCCTCTTTTGATCCTCTACTTGAACCACCATAGAGTAGGCTTGATCAAGATTTGGTAGTGGCTTAAGTAGCATAATATGTGTTTTTGTGGAATCATACATATCATTTAAGCCTACTAAGAAAACCACCAATCTTATCTGCTCTTCTCTTTGAATAGACTTCTTTTTAGCTTGACATACACAATCCAAAGGAGGTAATAACATGTCCATATCATCCCACATAGCATTCAATTGATTGAAATACATGGACACAGATAGACTACCTTGTCTGAAAACATAAATATCTCGCTGCAATTTTAGAATCTTAGGTCCATTACTGTCACGCCCCGACTCCTGAGAGCCGTGACATGGCAGGGGGTTGGATTAAAGAAGCGGGGAAGAAAGGGGGGGGGGGGGGGGGGGGGTGACTTTAACTCATGAATATAATAATAATTCCTCAAAAATAAAATAAAGTTATAAAGTAAATGGTGGGGTAAACCAGCGTCAAGTCTCCAAGAGGAGTCGAGTAGCTACTACGACAATTGGAAATACCAAGAGTGAGTAGTAAATTCGAGCTTCCAAGTGGGACCATTGCACGGCACTCTCCACCCAACATAATATTTAAAAGACGGGGTAACCGGCTTACAGTAAACTAGAGGAGTCGACACACTGCAGAAAATGGAATTACCATAATCGAGTGGAAGTTCGAGCATCCAAAAGGAACTGATACACGACACTCTCCGTCTAACAGTAAGTAAAGCAAGATGACGTAGTGCAAGACGGAAAGATAGATTATATAACTAGAGGGTTGGAAGAACACACCCTCAACATTGTACATTATTACAAAACTACTAATTTCTTAATCAGAGTTTTAAGCTAAATAACATAGTGGGACTTATATAATACTGCAACAACCCCTTCCTCAGCCTTGCTGCTCATCATCTGCTTCCAAACCTGAAAACATGAAAGAGTTTTGGGCTGAGTACTTGATGTACTCAGTGGTCGTACCCCTTTGGCAAGCATTTTGAAAACTAGCAGTTTATCCAAACATAGTATATCAGGATGCTTGCAGAAAATAACTCCTGAAAATACAAATATCATTTTGGGGTGTGTGGTGTTCATCTTGGACTCAACCGCATGCTACATATCACCTTTGGTACTAGACCGGGTTCAGGGTTGTAACCCTAAATAATCCCAGTACTTGCATAAAACCCGAGTCGGAACTCAAGGAATTGTCATGGGTTAACATACGATGCACCGTATGTAACCGGGGGTGTACACAATTCCATGTTAGTATATCTGATACAAACAAGGAATCTCGATCGATCCATGGAGTCATTTCATAGAACCTTCACACAAAACATTTTTATGAATAACTGCATTTTTAACATAAAGTAAATGTAGCATTAAAAACAATGCCCTTATAAATATTTTACCCACCTGTAATCTAAAATACTAAAATGTTTCGTAGCCTTGTTCTTGCTCGTTCCGACCTTCTTATGAAACTTTTGATAATATCTATCTACGCCTAAGATCTTTGAAAATTGATGCTAAGGAAACAAGTTTTTATAGGTAATCAAACTACTATAGGTATGCTTAGTCAGCATATTAGCTTAGGTTAGTCAGGATCTATAGGTATACTACTCACTAACCTAAGATGACCGTAGAAAGCCACGTATATGGTAATAGTAGTAATATACATGCACGTAATCATAATATATTTATCTATTCGTATTATTCGTGCATGCAGATTATATGCATAAAAGTGTTTCATTTACCATTATTTTATTATTTTAGTATCTAACTAAAAATAGAATAAAATATATGAATAGACATTCATCTAACGCATAAGTATATATTGATTATAAATCATTTTATTGTAATCGGTCATCTCCCAATTTCTTATATATTAGAAACATATAATATTTATTTAATAAAATTATTCATACAAAGTATTTTTTTTTTTAAGTGTAAATTCTTTAAGAGGTATATAAATTTTTTAAATTTTCAAAAACTTATTTAAAATTATGGGATATTACAATTACTACCCCCAAATCTTTGAGTAAGTGCACACCAGAGTTTATAGGTATTTTCTATGTGAGAAAATGCATCAACGAGATCTTTAGAAATGGAATTACGGATCCAGGTAGATAATATATAGTCTACTTTCAACCATCTTTTATAAAACTGAGAATCTGGATCCGGTTCAGGGAATGTACCATCTAGGAGCTCTAACTTGCTCCTAGCTGCCAGTGCACGTTTAATGGACTTGCTCCAATTTAAGAAGTTGGCTCCGTTGAGTTGAGCTGAAATAAGTTGCATTCCAGCATGATCCGTAGCTGGTAAGCTCAAAATCTCTTCGATTTGAGATATGGCGAGACCAGATTCTTCATCGATCTCCAGATCTTCACAATCTTCCTTCTTTGGCTTTTGTTTCTTCTCCACCTTTGGTGTTTTGGGTGATTTATCTCCATCTTCTTCTTTCACCATTTACGCAAGAAATTTAGAGCAGCCTGGCTCTAGATACCATGTTGAGTGTATGCATTTCAATGTAACAGTAAAGGGTTTTCATTCATTTCTCAATCTATCGGCTCTGCTCAAGTTAGTTACAATATATATGGAAAGTTTCCAAAACCTAGATAAAAGCGTGATAAAGAAACCACGATACTATCCTATGTGGCAAAGCAAAAAGAGACTTCCGTTGGATCTAAGTAAGATCCAACGGCTCACATAAAAAGGTTCCAACATCGACTCTCAATGAGAACGAAAAGCGAAACAAAACATAAAATAAGCTTCTGCACTTCTTCTTCTTCACTTCTTCTGCATTCTGCATCACCTTCATTCATCATTCTCTACAATTCTGCTCAGTTTTCGTTATTGTTGAGCTATATCAAGCTCTGCAACTTAGGTGAAAATTTGTTAGGTTACATGGTGTAACGAAGGTTTTTAGGGTCACGACCCATAACTATCTCAACGCGATCTTCTTCTCCACTATCAATGCTTCTTCTTCTCCCAGTTCATATCCATCCACATTCAAACCTAGGATTCGTCAAACAATCAAATCATAAATATTTTCTTTTTCTGTGTAGTAAATATGTTTAATGGAGAGGGACAACATCACTCACATTATATGCACATGTAAATTGTTGTTGTGTACACTAATAATTTTAATCTCCCAGCAACAAATGTAATTATTTCGTTCAATTTCATGCTCCACATATCATTCTCAATAAATAAATAAAAAAAATGGCGGCGATGGTTTATTGAGAAACAATTTTTCGCAAAAAAGTAAATTCAACAACGCTTTTGGAAGAGAGAATCGGAGTGGCAGGCGGTGGCCTCCAGCATGCCTGAGAAGAGGGTTTCAGAAAGAGCATGTAAAACAAATGAATATCAGGCAGTGGTGGTGCTCGAAAACCCTAACATTAATTTATTTTTTTAAAATTTGTTTTGGAATCTTGATGTTTAGAGTGAAGTGACATTGGTGAAAATACATTACTTTTAATATTCCACGATTGAATTGTTATGATAAGTTTATTTATTGAGAATATATTGATCGAGAATGCACTCCAAATTTTACTAGGTGCATTTGATGTTTATCCTGATTTCAAGGTTTATCATCAATCAATCAAATGACACTTCATATATGTAAATGTGATATGGTCTTCTTTGCATGTATAAAGATTTCATTTTTATTTCTATTTGGAGAAATTGTTGAATTTTAATAATTTAGGGTGGTGTATTCAATTGAGATTTTGTTGATTTTTTTTTGACTTTGAAAAGTAAGTGGATTTGTATAGACTTTTAAAATCCATAGACTTATGCAGAGTTTGACCAGACTAGGGATGACAATCGGGTACGGCGGGTACAGATAGTGGTTACCCATACTGATAGGGATAAATATCAGCCGTACCCCCTAAAAAACCCAAGTTGGTAAGGCTTATACTTTCCTTAACTTAGACTACGGCTCCTATGGAAAAGGATGCATCAAATGTCGCAATAGAGGCAAAGAACCTCACCTCTATGAAGGGAATAATAAATCTTAGGCGAAGCTAGCATCAATCACGCTATCAATGTAGATAAATATTACTTCCCTATAATGATCAATATAAGCTATCCTGCGTAACATTATAATATAAGAGAAATTTTATGAGCATCAGACACATAATACAATCAAGAATCTTATGCCATACCGGGAACTATGAGGTTTTAACTTCTCCCTTAAGCCACGCAGGATCTGCAGGCGTCTGCAAGGGCGAAAGGATCTGACCAGATCCTATGAGTGTTCAGCAGAAGCTCAAGGCTCTGCATAACATGCGTGATAGGGACTAGTATCAACCTTTCCTATATAAATAACTCTAAATATTGAAGAAGATGTACTCCCCTAAACCTTGTAGGGATGAGCACCAGCTTTCCCTGTAAAGGGATTTCGCCCTACTTATTCGGAGTATTCTTCAGATAAGTTAAAGAGAGAGATTGTTCCAAATAAAGAACAGGTTCTGAGCATTATGAGAATTGGTACCTACTTTAGCTTATGCCAAGGCTCCTGCACAGAGGCTAGTTGGTGCAGGGGCTGCCTTGATTATGCTAGGCTTCTGCCAGAATCTAGGGATCTGCCTAAGCATGCGATCGGTGTGATGCTAGCCCTCCTAGTGTGGGGACCACGGCATTAATGACAAGGAAAATACTGTCTCCATAGAAATTCCTTTATTATCCTTTTCTTTATGAATGTACATCTCCTCACCCTCTCTACGTATATAAATACTAAATGAATGCACACTCTATTCATCATCATAATAATCGCAGCACACGCACTCTACATACTATTCCATTCGTTCTACACATTCTGCCCCGAGCTCCTTTGAGCTCAAGCAGTTGAAGCTTTCCGAGGCCTTCTCCCTGAAAATTTCACCCGCAATCACCGCCATTTTTCTCCTTCTCGTCGTCGGGAAGAATCTCTCTCTCACGAGCTCCTCCGAGCTCAGGCAAAGCCAAGGCGGACAAGACCTTCTTCCGGGAGTCCGTAGTTCGTTTCTGCATCCATCTACTCTTCTCAACACCGGGAAGAGTCTCTTTCTTACGTATACTACCTTGAGCTTAAGGTAAACCCTCATTACTTGAGGAGGAATGAAGCTTAACGGAGCTCCACACTCCTAGCTCCTCTCTTTCCTCTGTCTCTTTTCTGCGTTATCTGCTTGTATGAGTGCAAAACCCCATGAATCTTGCTAGTTTATGGCCAAATACGCCTTCTATCCTTTGCCTATAGCTCAACTATTACTCGCTGTTGCTGTACGCCTCTCGCCCTGTACAAAATGCCCGGCTATGGCTTTTCTATATGCATGAATCTCTCACTCTTTACTGTTTTAACGCTTTACCCATGAATGCTCTTTGCAAACACCATAAATCATCCTATAATTGTTGTGGATCTCAAACCCGGATCTATCAACTGGCGCCGTCTGTGGGAAATCCTTGAGTTGAGATGTTGATTTCCCCTGTTTTTTATGCAAAATCCCAACTCTTTGAGGTAATACTGTTTACGATTTCCTCTTACTCTGTCCTTATGTTGAGAATATGAGAAAATCTGATGTTATATTGGTTGGGTATGCTCTGTTTGTTGTCTAATCTGCGAAAACCCCAAATGTGCGTACCATCGCTTTATATTTGCTAAAGCTTTCCACGGCCGTGAGCCGTTGAATGTGATGTGATTCTAGGATTATGTTTCTTTTGAAATGGAAATTGTGGTAAACACTTTGATTGAGAGGAAACTTGTGCATGAAAGGATGATTTTCTCTCCTTGAATGTGGATTAAGAGTTGATATCTGTAAGTACTGTCAAAACCCATGGGTTCAGAGGGCTAATCCCCTGTTTATCTTAGAGGCTTTTAGCTGATTCTGATGATATGTGCCTAAATTCGTCCTGTCATTTACTCTGTCGCGATGATCACCTAGAATGGTGGCTATCTAATAGGAGGAATGTATATTGAATGCGAGATTTATATTATTCCTGGAGAATTTTAGTATGTATGCCATGAATTTGATCTAGCTACATTGCTCATGACAAATCAATCCAGTGATTAGAAACGATCTCAAGGCCATATCCCTTTCATGACATGAGTTATGGTAGCTAACCTGTTGTTGTTTTGCCAAAATCTTAAGGTTGTGAAGGATCCGGAGGAAAGCCGGGTCAAAAACTGCAGCAATCTCAAAACGCATTTAATTCACCTTGTGTACTTGGTGAGCATACAATTCTGTCTATTATCTGCCCAATATGGAGTCCATCTATGAGTTGCAAAGGATTGGTGATTACAGAGGAAGCATCACTACCAAAGCTAGTCGAATGCCCCTGAATCGCCGCGACTTGAAAACCCGCAAAATAATAAAAAAAAAAACATTAAAAAAATGGAGAGCCGAAAGATGATGAGGTTACCCCATTCACATTGATGAAGGGAGCCTTCATCTGAAAGCAGAACCTCCTCCCAGATGCCCTGTCTAACAGGCAACTCTCTCAGAAGCCCCGTGTAACGGGCAGAACCCCCAGAAGCCCTACACAGTAGGCAACACTCTCGCAAGCCCCATATAATGGGCAGAACACTTCATAAGCCCTATATAATAGGCACCTCTCTCGTAAGCCCCATCCAATGGGTAGAACCTTCTACAAAGCCCTATTCAATAGGCACCTCTTTCGTAAGCCCCATTCAATGGGCAGGACCTTCTACAAAGCCCTATCTAATAGGCAACTCCTTCGTAAGCCCCATGCAATGGGCAAAACTTTTCCTAAGCCCTACTCAGTAGGCAGCATCCTCACAAGCTCCATATAATGGACAAGACTCCTTATAAGTCCTATTAAACGGGCAGTGCACCCCTAAGTCTTAATCTAAGGGCGACATTTTTATGTATCACTCCCATAAGTTTTACCCATTGCATTCTGGTGGGTAAAATTTCACCTAAAACCCGCCTTATAAGTGGTATTCTCGAAAAAATCTATTTGATGAACAATACCTCTATAAACCTCTGAGGAGGATATTGCCTCCATAAGCTTAACCTGATAATCAGCTCTTCTGTAAGCTTTACACAATGGACCAAGTTCTCATGAGCTCGGTTTGATAAATATTGTTCTTAGGAACCCTGCATAGGAGACACTATCCCTATAATCCCTAGCCGACAGGGAGTATATTAACAAGGAAGTTCTATAAAATAGGTGCTAATGATAAAAGAGAGCCTGTACGGCCAAGGGATATCCTATCGAGCTTAATAAAATAAGATGCCACACAAATTCTTAAAAACCTTCCTTGATCAGATCCCTTCCAGAGGCTGCATGAAGGGAGCTTTAGAAAAACAAGCGCCTTAATAAAGTAGGCTCTGAAAAAGCAGGTATCACCGACCGCAGTGTTATTCGGGCGGAGGCCATCCTTGAAAAGCCTTATATTATGTAAACCACACTGGTTGAAACCACTGCCTACGGTTGATGATTATAAAAGGAGCTGCTAAATTGGCAATATGTCATGACTAAATCTCATATGATCAGATGCCTCGTATCAAGAGGAAGAAACTGTGCTAAAACTCTTTATCATAATCAGTTTCCTATCTTGAAGTTGTTACCTACCATCATCGTATATTGGCCGAAGCTATCCCTTTTGGGAATCTTGTAACAAGTAGGCTATGCTCGTCAAAGCCACCATAAATCCTGCTCAAACGCAGAAAATTTGTTAATAATGAGTTACATATCTTTTGAGTCTCTTTCAAAGAGCATTTGGGGTTAATCCTTCACAGGTCCTCAAAATATGTGCAGATGCTTATAAGAATGAATGCTGCATCAGATGCTGCTTTCAAGGAGGCTGGTCAAGCCACTGGGAATCCAGAAGACTCTGTAATGGGGAACAAAGGAACAGGCACTATGCTGACAGGGGCTGGTGTCAACATGGAGGCTCAGTTCTCTCCAGCTATGCTTTAGCAAACGATAGCCCTTATTAAAAGGGCAGTAGAAAAGACTCCACTTTCTAGGAGCAAATCCTCAGAATACCAATCCCTTGGGCTAAACCCAGGAAGGAGGGAGAAGTGAGAGCACTCCCGCAATGCATGAACAGAAGCCTGTGCATCAGAGCATAACCTAAGAGCTAGTCCCAAGGCTGCCTCCAAAAGTGGCCGAAGAGGAAGAGGGATTTGCTACTGATCGGGGATCCCCAGATGAGGAAGGCCCCGAAGAACTTGCAAGGGATCTCAATGAGAACACTTAAAGTGCATGGGCCAAGAAGTATGCTTAACAGCAAGAGCAGATGAAACTCTTAACAAAAGAAGTCAAAAAACTGAGATGAACCAGAGCTCTCTCCCCTATACACTGGTGAGAACAGCTCGTCCTCGATAGATATCCATGCTGACCTTGTCCCAGGCAGCTTCAAAACAATCTCTTGCGAATATCAGAGGAAAAGGAGACCCTGAAGAGCATCTGATGAATTTCGGGAATTTAGGTCTCCTTCATCAATATTCAGAAGAGGTTAAATGTCGAGTGTTCCTCACAACCCCGTTAGGAACCGCTCAACATTGGTTCAAACAGTTACCAAAAAATTCCATACACTTCTTCAAGGATCTGAAAGAGGTTTTCCTACAGCAACTCACCAGCGCTGAAAGGACCAGTCGGAACCCCTTGTAGCTGACGACCATAAAACAGGGTATCAACGAAAGCCTGAGAAACTACATGGCATATTTCAACGAGGCCGTCCTGGAAATCCCAGGAGTAGAGCCAAAGCTAAATGTGCATGTCTGTGTGGACAGTGTGAAGCCAGGACAGTTTCTTTATCACCTTGATTAAGAAAAAAGCTACCCCTTTTGGAGGATTACTGACAAAAACCCAAAAGTACATCCACGCTGAAAGAGGAACTGAAATACAAAAGGATTGTCAATATGACACATGAGAGCTACCCTAAATGTTTATTTCTTAGAAGTTCGTAATATATGAAAAGGTCAAGCCGAGGAAAGCATCACTAAAATGAGGTATAATTCCTCACACTCCTTATACCTCACTTGGGGGGGGGGGGGGGGGGGGGGGGGGAGTAGGGAATCCCTCCATAGGAATATTTGTATTCCATTATCTTAAAATGCTTTTTCTATCCTTCTCCATGTCGACGTTTACGCCACGTCGCATGCAAAGATAACAAGTAAAGACAAGATAAGAGGTTATGTACCCATAAAAATCATACCAACAAAAGCAAAAAACAGATTTTAAAGTTTATCTCAGTCATCCGAAAACTCAAGATAAAAAACTAGAAAACGGAAAAAGTCTGTTTCGAAATATCGGTCAACACAAATAACAAAAAAGACAAAGATTTTCTAGTCTTAAACAGAGGCCTCAGTAGCATCAGAATTGAACAGATTGTCCACAAAACGATCCCCAGCTTCCTGATTGGGATCTATAACCATATCCTGAGTTGTGTTGGAAGGAGCATCTGGAACAAGCTCTGTAGGACCCTCGGAAGGAGGGACAGTAGCATCAAAGGAGGGAGAAATTACAGGAGAGTCATGAACGGCAGCCAACTCTTCAGTGGTTTGCCCGGCATCAGAAGCGGAGATATGAGTCTCGCTTGTTTTCTCTATTTAAGTTTCCACAAGAGAAACAGAAGAAGTCTTCCCAGTGCTCTTAGGGGAAGCGACTTGATCAGCCAAGGTACGCACATCGGCGTCAGAATCTGTATCTGAAGAGTCAACGGAGAACGATTCGGAAGATGAAACCTCAAAGGGAAGCTCGCATGCGGGCGGAAGCAAATCGGGAGTATCCTTCTCCTAAAAAAAAAAAAAAAAAAAAAAAAAAAAGCAAAAAGAGAATATAACACAAAGGCAACCTATGAAAATAAACAATCTAGAAAATTACTATTAGCAAAAGAAAAAAGAAAGGAAAGGTTCCAAGATCGCAAGACTATACCTCTTCAAAAATTCTCTTCAACAATCTCTGGACTTCAGCATCCGGAAGATAGGTTTGAATACGTGGAGAACTCCAGAGAGCCGAAGGCTCCAAATGGTCATGAGGCCGATGGAGAATACGAGCTGCCTTCTGAAACACTCGGAGGTCCCAGGGATTCTGGTCATCAATTCGGCGATTAAGAGCAAGAGTCTCAGGGGCCCTGCTAAAAGCCTCCACGATCGTACCCAAGTTCACGGACGTAGCCCTTTCAGGAATGCCTAGCATCTTGCAGCACTCAAAAACAGACTTTGCGGCCCATTCGGAAAGGGGCTCAGTCATCCTGACCCAGAAGCTTGGGGAGTGGAGATAAGCCTCAGGCAGATGATTAGCTAAGTAATCAAGAAAGGCTTGCCCGTATGGAGTCAGAAGGAGCTGGGACCGACAACATCTCATGCCTCTAATAAGACCCTGCTCCAACCCGTCTCTTAGGCCTTCGGCATGAGAAGAAGCTTTTGCTTGGGCCAACTCCTGTTCATGCTGCCTTTTAAGCTGCTCTATTGCCGCGAAGTGGGCATCGTGCGCCCCGGCCAATTGCATGACGGAAGACTTTAAGGCTTCATGAAAATCCTTCGCCTGTTGAGCATAAGAGGAAGAGCTAGCCCGGAGTTCGGAGACCTCCCTTTCCTGAGCCTGAAGATAGTTTTCTCTGTCTTGATCCCTCCTCTTTAGCTCAGACAACTCCTTCTCCAGTTTCGTTTTCTGAGCTTGAAGAGTTTTGAAAACCTCATGCTGATGGACCTCCTTTTGAAGACGACTTATTTCAGCCTGAAGTTTCTTCTTTTCTTTCTCCATAAGAGAATAACGAGCATACAAATCATCATAAGCTAAAGCGCGAACGCCTAGCATGGATCTGCAACTCGTCGCAGCCTGAAAATAATATAAACTGTTAGTAGAAGATGCTATTAATATTTCCCTAACCTCAAAAAAAAAAAAAAAAAAAAAAAAAAGGGAAAAGGGAAAAATTAAGTAAGCACAATAGTACACCTGTAGCTCGAAACTAGCAGCTCTCTTCAGTAAGAAATCAGAAGGATGAGCTTCTGCCAACCGCCAATCCTCCTCGCGGGGAATGCTATCCAGGATCATAGCAGCTAAACCCCCATCTATGGAACTGACCATCCCGGGGAAAGAAACGCTGGCACCACTTCCCTGAACAGTGGAAGGGGGAACGTCCAAACCTTTTCGACGAAGGGAGTGGATGAAGGCCAAAGAACCAGTAGAAGATGGAGAAAGGCAAGACTGGGAAGTCTGAGTCTCCTTCTGAGGAAGGTAAGGGTTTATGCTGGCAAATGCGGCCAAAGGACTTAAAGCCTGAATCTGAGAATCCCGCTCGCAAAGAGCATGGGATCTGGAAGCGGAAAAACCAAAGGTCGAAGGAACTAGGGCTCCTGAAGTGGAGCTGGGCATTGACGAGCCAGGTTCAGGCCTGTTTTTTTTAGCAAAAGGAGCGAAAGCGGGCGACCCTTTCCTCTTATCAGAAGAGAGGGAGGGATCTTTCGAGACAACCCCTAGATCCTGGTCAGGGGAAGGGGAAGTCTCCTTGACGGTCAGGTTCTGGCTCGGTGATGAAAAGGTAAAACCTTCCATAGTAGAAGAGACAATAGGGAAAGGACAGGGGGAATTAAGGTTCTCCGCAACCATCATGGGCTCTAACTCAGTAATAGCTCTGCCCTTCCCCTGTCGGGAAGTTTTCACCTTTGAACGAGAAGAAGAGGGAGAATCTACCCCTCTTGGAGGCTTAGACAAGCCTTCAAAACCTTCCATGGGAGGGGAAAAGGCCTCACGCTCGGCTTTAGAAGCCACTGTAATCATGCCTGGAGCACCATTGTTCTGACCTGCTGCAGCAACTATCCGTTGAAGTTTGATGAATGCTTTGTTCTTCAAATTCTGCTTAGAGGCATCCATCCCTACATGCATTGGGGAAATTAATATTGTTCATAAGCCTAACCAAAAAATATATAAAGGGGTATCAAATAGCAATTGCATCAAAGAAAGTTTTTACCCATTGACGGAGACCAAGGAACGCTGGGTTTCAAACCAAAGAGGGAAAGGGTACTTTCACTCTCTACAAGAGGCCTAAGCATAGTATGATCAGGAGGATATTCACTCAGAAGTGTGGACATTATTTCCTCTTCCCAAGAAGATAACTTCTGAGGAAGGGATCGAGAGGTTTTCTCTCTACCAGGATTCTTATACAAATTAATATCAGGAATATTCCAGGAGACACCCGAAGGGGGACTAACTACTAAATAACATTTATGCCAATCCTTATCTATGGATTCATACTTGCCATATATTTCGGCGAACTTGACATTAGGAGAGAAATAAAGATGAGAATCCCTATGCTTTAATTCGTGGGTGCGAAAGAAAAGGAACGCTGTATCTTTCACCCCCTCTATACTAGCAATTATGTGAAAAAAGGCGGCCTTACGAATGGAGGCTGGGTTTAATTGATTCAGAGGCGCATTGTACAAGAAGGCAATGCGAGAAAAGAAGTGGGGTACGGGAAAACGCAACCCAGCCCCCAATTGAAAAAACCAGAAGGCCTTCAAAGGAGGCGCTAGTGAGGAAGGTCGTTCATCCTTCTCGGGGATTCTCAAAGAATATCCCCCAAATTCTTTCGCTTTCCTCATAAACCCATCTAAGGATGTCCTATCTAGAGTAGAGGATTCGTATTTTTCCAGGGGAAGAAGTTGTTTCTTAGGTTTATTCCCGACGTTTCCTCTCTGCATCTCAGATCCAGAAGCGGATCTGGTGGACCGGTTGTGACCCTGATGTCCAGAAGCACCTCGCCGGGAGGAGGAGGGTTTCATGGCATTCATTTAAGGGAACGATAGCGGAAAGTCCAAGAGAAAGGCAAAAGGCAGAAAAATACCTGTGTAGCAGAGAAGAAAAGCTCCAAGGAGGTTGAAAGGAAAGAGGAAGGGGTTCTTCTTTTCCGGGAATTTGGCAGATATAAAGAAAAATGAGTAGTTACTACTCATAAACTCAAGTAGAAGGGAGAGGAAAAGGCAGGCCTCTCCCAACCCATCGAGATTTAATTAAATCCTTAAAACGGGAATTATCCCCTGCACACGCGCAAAAAAAAAAAAAAAAAAAAAAAAAAAAAAAAAGAGCAACAACAAAGAAAGTCAAAATCGGGGCATTTTCCTGTTCTCAGGAAGTTAAACACTGCATTATCTTCCATGTCATATAGTTTTTCTCTACTATCACCGTTGCCAGAAGTTAACACCGCACACTTCTGGACCTAGGGGGGGAGTAGCTGATAGGGATAAATATCAGCAGTACCCCCTAAAAAACCCAAGTTGGTAAGGCTTATACTTTCCTTAACTTAGACTACGGCTCCTAAGGAAAAGGATGCATCAGATGTCGCAATAGAGGCAAAGAACCTCACCTCTATGAAGGGAATAATAAATCTTAGGCGAAGCTAGCATCAATCACGCTATCAATGTAGATAAATATTACTTCCCTATAATGATCAATATAAGCTATCCTGCGTAACATTATAATATAAGAGAAATTTTATGAGCATCAGACACATAATACAATCAAGAATCTTATGCCATACCGGGAACTATGAGGTTTTAACTTCTCCCTTAAGCCACGCAGGATCTGCAGGCGTCTGCAAGGGCGAAAGGATCTGACCAGATCCTATGAGTGTTCAGCAGAAGCTCAAGGCTCTGCATAACATGCGTGATAGGGACTAGTATCAGCCTTTCCTATATAAATAACTCTAAATGTTGAAGAAGATGTACTCCCCTAAACCTTGTAGGGATGAGCACCAGCTTTCCCTGTAAAGGGATTTCGCCCTACTTATTCGAGTATTCTTCAGATAAGTTAAAGAGAGAGATTGTTCCAAATAAAGAACAGGTTCTGAGCATTATGAGAACTGGTACCTACTTTAGCTTATGCCAAGGCTCCTGCACAGAGGCTAGTTGGTGCAGGGGCTGCCTTGATTATGCTAGGCTTCTGCCAGAATCTAGGGATCTGCCTAAGCATGCGATCGGTGTGATGCTAGCCCTCCTAGTGTGGGGACCACGGCATTAATGACAAGGAAAATACTGTCTCCATAGAAATTCCTTTATTATCCTTTTCTTTATGAATGTACATCTCCTCACCCTCTCTACGTATATAAATACTAAATGAATGCACACTCTATTCATCATCATAATAATCGCAGCACACGCACTCTACATACTATTCCATTCGTTCTACACATTCTGCCCCGAGCTCCTTTGAGCTCAAGCAGTTGAAGCTTTCCGAGGCCTTCTCCCTGGAAATTTCACCCGCAATCACCGCCATTTTTCTCCTTCTCGTCGTCGGGAAGAATCTCTCTCTCTCACGAGCTCCTCCGAGCTTAGGCAAAGCCAAGGCGGACAAGACCTTCTTCCGGGAGTCCGTAGTTCGTTTCTGCATCCATCTACTCTTCTCAACACCGGGAAGAGTCTCTTTCTTACATATACTACCTTGAGCTTAAGGTAAACCCTCATTACTTGAGGAGGAATGAAGCTTAACGGAGCTCCACACTCCTAGCTCCTCTCTTTCCTCTGTCTCTTTTCTGCGTTATCTGCTTGTATGAGTGCAAAACCCCATGAATCTTGCTAGTTTATGGCCAAATACGCCTTCTATCCTTTGCCTATAGCTCAACTATTACTCGCTGTTGCTATACGCCTCTCGTCCTGTACAAAATGCCCGGCTATGGCTTTTCTATACGCATGAATCTCTCACTCTTTACTGTTTTAACGCTTTACCCATGAATGCTCTTTGTAAACACCATAAATCATCCTATAATTGTTGTGGATCTCAAACCCGGATCTATCACATACCCGTACCCGCGAAAAAAACCGTACCCACTACCCGCCCGCGAACCCGAGACGTGTCCTATCCGCTAACCATACCCGCCACCCGTCGGGTGGATGCCTACCCGCTACCCGTCGGATACCCGTTTACGTGCCACCCGCGGGTACCCGTTTAGGAGTAATTAATTTGTTTATTTTAATATTTTTTTAATGTATTTCTTTTCTTTATCTTATAATAATATAGGAGTAATTATATTTATAAACATGAAAAATTAACTAATGGGTAAACGGGTATAGTCGCGGGTAATTTTACGGGTATTTTCACGGGTATATCCGTGGATACTTTCACGGATATTACTAACGGGTAAACGGATATCGAGGGTACAGATAGTGACTATCCATACCCGTACCCGTGACCTAGATGGGTAATAAATTTGTACCACGAAGCTACCCGCGGTTACTACATGCCCCTCAAACCCGCACCTATTAGGGTCGGGTACCCGCGGGTATCGGATATCCGCAGGTAAATTGCCATCCCTAGACCAGACTCTATACAGACTTTGAATGACTTTATATATTGGTAGATGAATTTTCATGGACTTGCTATATTGTGAAATATGTTTTTTTTTAATATTAATTTACGTGGATTTCAATAAACTCCGACGCTTTACTATTGTAACTATTTATTTAAATAAATAAATGTATATGATCACACATGTAAATAAAATAAATAAAATTATCTATATAATTTAGGAAAAAAATATCAAATAACTTTATCCAAATTGTTTGAATATGTTTATAGGGCATTATCAAAGTAGGCTTGTAAACAAATCAAACAATTTTGACTCGATTCATGATTCGAATTCGATTAGCCTAATTCGTATTCGTTATTTTACGATTCGAATTCGAAAACAAATACTTTTTATGATTCGATTATTATTCAAATCCAAATAAAAAAATTATGATATTCGATTCGATATTCGTAAATATTCGATTATATATATATATATATATATATATATATATATATATATATATATATATATATATATATATATATATATATATACATGATAGGGACCAATATCAGCCTTATCTCATGACACCTTTGAGTGCCAAATATATGAGAATATTGGAAGCCTCAGATGCCACCCTCGGCGCATATGCCACCCTTAGAATGAAAGATGCCGCGCCCAGGGCAGAAGCATTGTGGTTATGAGCAGATCCTTCCCGTGCAGAAGCCGTCCCATATCCACCAGCATCTGCTAAGGCACAGGGATCTACCTAACACACTATCTGCGTGACTCTACGTACTCTAGAGTAAGGACCACTAAATTAATGACGAGGGAATCCTGTCCCCTTGAAAATTCCTTTCATGTCCTTCTTATATATGTATACTTACCTTTTCGTCCTTTTCCTCATCTATAAATAGCGAGTGGTCTCACATTCCAATGTACCTCTTTTTACACTAATACTACACATACATACTCACTATCACACCATTCTATTCACACTCTGCTTTGCACTCTTGCAAGCTAGAGCAACCGGAGTCCTTCTTCGAGGATTCTCTTCTCTCGTCACTACCATTTTCAATTTCATCGGTAAAGAGGCCAGGCACCCTTAATAGCTCAGACCGAAGGTATAATTCTCGTTGCCGAGAGAGGACGAAGCATGAAGGCGCCTTGCGTTCTCTACTTCGTCCTCTTCTTTCTCCCTTGTTTTTCTGTCCAAACGAGCTCTACGCTCCATGGATTTAACTGATTTTATGGTTGAAAACACCTTTTGCTTAAATACTTAGCTCAATCTTCTCTTTTATGTCCAAAGGAAGATGCTCTGTGGAAAATGAGTTGTTAAGGCTAACAAATCGCATGAATCTCTTACTTATCGCTATTTGTAATCCTTTATACATTAGTACTCTTTACAAATACGATGAATAATCACATAATTGTTGTAGATCTTCAACCCGGATCTATCAACTGGCGCCGTCTGTGGGAAATTTTGAGTTTAAGACGTTGATTTCCTTTCTTATAAGCGGATTTTTAACTTGTTATTTGTAATGCCGCTGAGGCTTTTGAGTCTGCGATGCTAATCTCTTCGGTATACTGGAATTCTAGCCGGTTGCGATAATATTGTTATGAATTTTCTCTGTTATTTCCTTGTGCAAGAGACACCCGAGAGAGGGATGTTAGAACGAATGTATATCCGGTGTTAGTTAAGTAGTCTTCTTAGGAAACTTGGATATGAATACTGTGAATTAATTTCAGCTGAGTCTTTCACGATGTTGAGCCGCGAAATTGGAGGCGATCTTAAGATTATGTTCTCTTCATAATATAAATTGTGATAACTGAATTATGTTCTTTGTTTAGTTCGAAGGTTGTGAAGAATTTGAAGGAAAGTCGAATCAAAATCGCAACAATCTTGAAGTGTATTCAACTAATCTCTGATAATTGGTGAGTTTAAAGTTCTATTGAAAATTGCAAAAACGTAAAATTAGCTCGTGGGTTATGAGGGATTGGTAGTTACAGAGGAAGCACTATGACTCAGATTCAGTCGTAGGCCCCTGTATTACCATGAACCGAAAACACACAGAGCAGAACACTGAAAACAGAGAGCCGAAAATGACGAGGTCACCCCCCTCACCCTGATGAGGGGGCCCCACATTTGAAGGCAGAACCTCCCAAAAGCCCTATTTAATAGGCAACACCCTCGTAAGCCCTATTCAATAGGCAGAACCCTGAAAAGAAAGCCCTATTTAATAGGCAACACCCTCGTAAGCCCTATTCAATAGGCAGAACCCTGAAAAGAAAGCCCTATCCAATAGGCAACACTCTCGTAAGCCCTATATACTAGGCAGAATCCTCAAAAGCCCTATTTAATAGGCACAAACTTCATAAGGCCTACACAGTAGGCAGAACCCTTAAAAGCCTTACATAGTTAGGCACCATACGTTAAGCCCTACAAAAATAGGCACCATACATTAAGCCCTATGAAAATAGGCACCATGCATTAAGCCCTATGAAAATAGGCACCATCCATCAGGCCTTATACAAACAGGCACTACCTCTTAAGCCTTGCATGAGCAGGCAACATCTATAAGAGCTTGTACAAATGACCCCTAATCATAAAAGTTTTGTTAGAAACAAACAACATCTGTTTAAGCCTCATTTTAAGGCAGCTGAAATTAACGCTCTAAAAATCTTCAAACATTTGCAGAACCTTGCAAAGATAACTACTAACTCAGATACTCCTCCGGAAAGGGCATCTGACAGAGTGACCTATGCCTCTGAGGAGCGAGGGCCTAGCCATGTCATTCAAAAAATGTCCTTCGGACCCAGAGACAATAAGGCCATTATACATCAACATGATGACGCCCTTGTGATAACAGCGGAAATAGAGGGGTACCAAGTACGAAGAACATTAATTGATACAAGGACCCCTGTTAATGTGATCCTCATGGATTGTTTCAATCAGATGTCTCAAGGGAAGCTTCTAAAACCAGCCAGAGTAGCTCTTCATGGTTTCTCGCAGAAGCCTATCATGACAATGGGATCAGTGGATCTGACATTAACCTTGGGTGAGGGACATGTTAAAGCATCAAAGTTAACCATCTTTTGGGTAATTAATCAAAAATCATCCTATAACGTTGTTTTAGGAAGAGCTGCTCTGAACTCTTTCCAAGCAGTAGTATCAACATATCATTTGATGATGAAGTTCCCCATGGGATGTCAAGTGGGACAGATATCGGGGGATCAGATGACCTCACGAAAATGTTTCATTCAATCTATCAAAGCAGGGGAAGCCAAAAAATGGGCTGTGCCGGAACCTGTTACCCCTCGACATAAATCAGAAAAGGAGGAAAGAAAGATCAAGGAAGTTGATACTATTAAAGAGGGCCAAAACTTAATGGTCCCGGCAGAACAATTTGTAGAAGTATAATTGATCCCAGGCCAAAATGGGTTCACCACTAAAATTGGCACTTAGATGCCTCAAGACATATTGTCACAACTGATAAGATGCCTGCAAAAGAATGCAGATGTCTTTGCTTTCGGGTCATCTGACCTAGTGGGGGTGGACGCGACCGTAGCGTACACCGTTTGAATGTGGACCCCACGACAAAACCGGTAAAGCAAAAGTTAAGACAATTTGGCCCTGAGAAGGATAAAATCATCAGGGAGGAAGTCTCGAAATCACTAGAAGCTAAACACATTAGGGAAAGACAATTCCCGAAATGGTTATCAAATGCAGTAATGGTGGCCAAAGGAAACACAGGCACCTGGAGGATGTGCATTGACTTAAGAGATTTAAACAAAGCTTGCCCCAAAGATCACTACCCGCTACCTAGAATTGATCAATTGGTAGATTCCACATCAGGGGTGTGAATTGTTATCTATGATGGATGCATATCAAGGCTATCATCAGGTCAAAATGAATCCGTCAGATATCCCAAAGGCTGCATTTGGGGTCTGCGCCGGGACATTCGGTTTTCAAAGCATGCCTTTTGGCTTAAAAATGCAGAAGCTACCTACCAAAAGATGATGGACAAGATTTTTAAGAACCAAATTGGTAAAAATATGGAAGTATATGTTGATGACATACTAGCCAAGAGCGTGCATGCCCAAGATCACACACGAGACCTGGAAGAGGTGTTTGCTGTAGCCAGGCTGTACCACCTCAAGCTAAACCCAGCCAAAAGCTCATTTGGCGTACAAGCTGGAAAATTTCTAGGCTATATGGTTATCCCTAGAGGAATCGAGGTTAACCAGGCCAAAGTACAAGTTGTGCTAGATATGACACCCCCGCGAAACATTCGAGAGATTCAAAGGCTCAATGGGCAAATCACGGCGTTAGCCGCTTCATTTCCAGATCGGCTGACAAAAGCTTACCCTTCTTCAAAATTTTGAGAAAAGGAAGTAAGTTCGAATGGACAGAAGAATGTTAGAAAGCTTTCGAAGAACTGAAAGAGCATCTGGCGAGGTTGCCTCTGCTCACTAAGCCCGCACCACATGAGGTCTTATATTTATATATAGCTGTAGGATAGGAATCTATCGGTTCTGTGCTCCTAAGGGAGGAAGGGTTAACCCAAAAACCTATCTATTATACAAGCAAGATGATACAGGGAGCGAAAATGCGGTACCCGAGTATTGAAAAAGCGGCATTAGCAGTATTGGTCACAGCGAGAAAACTAAGACCTTACTTCTTATCACATTAGGTGGTAGTCAGGACGAATGAGCCGTTGAAACAAATATTAGGCAAACCAGACCTGTCAGGAAGATTTGTCAAATGGGCGATAGAGCTAAGCGAGTATGATGTAGACTTTGAGCCAAGAGTAGCTATTAAAGCTCAAGCGCTGGCTGATTTTTTACAAGAAACCACCAGAGGTAAAGAAGAAGAATAGCAATGGTGGAAAGCCTATGTGGATGGCTCAGTTACCAAAGAAGGAGCAGGAATAGAGATCTTTATCCAGGACCCTGAAAGCCATGTTTATAATTTGCTATTAAACAAAACTATCATGTCTCTAACAACGAAGCAGAATATGAGGCCCTGGTCAGGTGTCTAGATTTACTGCAAACCAAGGGTGCAACCCACGTAGTGGTCCACTCAGATTCCCAACTAGTAACGCACCAAGTCTTAGGAACATGCGAAAAACGTGAAGAGCGAATGGTGGCATACGCTAAGATTGTAGACGAATTGATGGGACGTTTTGTCAAATCTGAGGTGGTCCAGATCCCTCGAGAAGAGAATACAGAAGCCGATAAGCTAGCGCGAATAGCCAGCTCTGTGGAAGTAACATGGGCGGATGAAATTGTGCTATGCAATGCAGATTGATTGGTGTTTAGATGTTAGGATTTTCGTAGTGTTTTCGAGTCCGTTTTCGTTATGTTTTGTGTCTCTTTCGTTTGTCTTTTGCTATGATTTGGTTGTTTGGAGTTTGGTTCGTGTAGGATCATTAGGTGGAAGAAACGGAAGGAAACGGGTCGAAAAAGGCAAGGAATTGAGGAAAAATGGAGCATGGAGCGTGCATGGGGTTGGACGCCCGTCCTAGGCACTGGACGGCCGTCCAGAGTACGCTGGACGAGCGCGCACTTACCGTGGACGAACGTCCAGAGTAGAAAAGAAGAAGAATGCGAGTGCGACGTTGGACGAGCGTCCAACGTACGTTGGACGACCGTCCAACGTTCCGGCCAGCTGTATTTTCCTTATATAATTAGGTTTTCATACCTATTATATATACTATCCCTTGTGCACGAATTCTACAAAACTTTTACCCTCTTTTAGCTTTAGTTTTATGCACTCAAATACTCTAGTTTAGATTTATTTTGTTCGGATCCGAATTCTTAGTTCGTTGCAATTCAATTCAAGACTTTTCTTTTACTTTGCGTTCTTCGTTCTTCGTTTAATTCTTGTAAGTTATTTATTGCTTTCGTTTACTTGTTTTAGTTGCTTTACTTAGTTTTAGATTCGTTTTCTTAATTGCTTCTTTTAATTTCCTTAGTTTAATTTCGTTCTTTCGATTTCTAGTTTAAAGTTTAGATTCGTTTTTCAAGTTTCAATTCTCTCGTTTTCAAAGCTTTCAAAGTTAGATTTATTTTCCTTTAAATTTCCAGATTTCATTCATCATGTCTAGAGTAGTTTATGCTTTCTTTTATGCTTCCTCTATTGCTTTCTTTTTTATTCTTGCCTAGGAAGATTAATCGTTTCACTTTAGTTTAATTCTTAGATTTATTTGCTTGTTCTTAGATTAGTTATTTACTTGTTTTGATTTATTTTATTTGCCTAGGATTTAAAACAAAAACCCAAAAATCTTATTTACTTGCTTTCTTAGTTTTAGGCTAGATTAGGTTTTACTACATAATTAATTGCCCTGCAAAGTTTTCCTTCGAGATTCGACATTGGGTTTTACTTGCTAGTGCTACGATAGGATTTCGTTCTATTGCGAACACTTTTTGGTGAAACAAATTTTGGCGCCGTTGCCGGGGAAAACTTTAGGCGATTTATTGTGTAGTATTTTTATTTGTTTTATTTTTATTTTTATTTGTGTTATTTCGATTTCTTGTTTCTCCCACTCGGTGCGTTTAACCCGTTTGTTGAGTGTTGTGTATGCATGGTCGCCGAAGTCTTCAAAGGAATTTAGCGCCCTACTTCGACAACATCCATCAAAGGAAAGCGATTTTAGCCGCGGAGGAGAAGGAAGAGATTGATTCACAAGACTTCTCTTTAGTCTTGTTATTTGCAGAGCCCGAAGCCATGGCAGCTAGAGTCGTTATGGGCGATTTTGCTCGCCCCACATTCACAGCCACCACTTCGGCGATTGTCCTGACGGAAGCGGTCAGGAATCATGAGCTTAAACCTCATCACATGGCGTTGCTCCCATCCTACCTAGGGCTGCCCAACGAGGATGCTTTGACGTTCATCCGAGAGTTCTGCACGGTGGTGCAAACTTTCCCACTCTCGGGACTCACGGAGGATAACTTGAAGATGAAGTGCTTCCCGTACACCCTCAAGGATCGAGCAAAGTCATGGTATTTGGCGCTCCCGGCCAACTCTCTCACCACATGGAATGCGGTGTGTGAGAAATTCATGCTCAAGTACTACCCGAACCACAAGACGCAAGAGATGCGATCGAAGATCATGAATTTTTCCCAAGACCACAATGAGCCGTTTCACGAAGCATGGGAGAGGTTCCAAGAGCTAGTTCAACAATGCCCTCATCATCAAATGGCATCGGAGTTGCTTTGGCAATATTTCTACGACGCCCTCAACCAAACTTGTCAGTTCATGGTGGATAGTTCGGCTGGAGGCAACGTAGCGGTCAAGACAGCTGACGAGTTGAAGGATATTTTCGAGACGCTCGCTGCGAGTTCTCAACAAAAATCAGCTAGACCGTAGAAAGTGGAGGCGAGTGCAGTTTCGATGAGCCCCGATTTAAAGAAGCAAATGGCCGACATGTTAAGGGATCTCGAGAACTTGAAGATGAAGCAAAGTGCACTGGCTCCGAAGGAGGAAGAGAGGAATCCGGACCAATGTGAGATTTGTGGAGAGCTTGGACACATCAAGGAGGTGTGCCACAGCATGGGGGAGTTTCCTTACGAAGGAGGAGCCAAGGTGTACGCCGCTCAAGGATACCCACCTCAAATGCCTTCACCTCAAGGATATCAAGGGGGATACAATGGACGCTACCAAAATCCAAGGCCGACACAAGGGCAAGGTAATCCTCCTACCTATCCTAATAGGCGCCCTCCACCATATAATAGCCCTTATCCTCCACCAAATCCCTACTACTCTCAACCTCCATCATATTATCCACCTCCTCAATACCCTCCTAATCCATATTATCCACCACCTCCATACTACCCACCTCAACCTACTCCTACAGCACCACCATCATACCCGAATTCTCGCCCTCAAGGATCTCCACAAAAGCCTCCCGTCGATGAGAGTCTCTCTACATTCCTACATGAGGCTAAATTGGCTCAAGAGGCTCAAGATGCTAACATAAAGAGGCTCGAGTTGGCCATTGGCCAAATTTCTGGTTCCATGCATTTGATGCATGCAACAACCGGGGCGAATTCCGAGCCAAGGGATCCAACCACAACAAGCCAACGAGGTGCAAGCTCCATATCCTCCATATGTTCCTCCCGTTCCACCTCACCAAGCTCATGCAATCACGGTGTTACAACGCAATGGTGGCACGATGTCGCCCCAAGGCCATTCAAGTGTTAGGAGGAGCCCGAACGAGCAGTGGAGCAACGGCAAAAATCCAGCAGCACACCACTCTGGACGGGCGTCCAACATTTGATGGCCGCCCACCGTCACGCCAGCCCCTGGACGAGCTCAAGCTATTTCATCAGCGAAGCCCGTGCTGGACGGGCGTCCAACGTACGTTGGACGACCGTCCAATGCTGAAGAGGAGCCAAATGCGAAGCCCACCTTGGACGAGCGTCCAGCCAACATTGGACCAGCATCTAGCGCCCAGAATGCACGCACGGAGTTCGAGGAAGCTGAGAAGGAGGCCAAACCTCTTCACAAGATGCTCAACCCTTATGTTCCACCTATTCGGAGTGTTGTGAGGAAGGAGAGAAAGGATGTCGAGCCTATCAACTCGTTTCCTAAGAGAGGAGATCCGGGAGGTTTCGACTTGAGCATTGTTTTGGATAATGGAGAGACCGTCTCGGGATTGATGGATCTAGGAGCTGCGGTGAATTTAATGCCGTATTCTATTTTCGAGAAGATGAACTCAAGAGTCCTTCAAGCTACCGACATGCGCATTGAGCTAGCAGACGGTACCGTGAGTAGTCCCTTGGGAGTTGTGGAAGATGTCACTGTCATCGTTGGTGGAATTCGAGTCGTTACCGACTTTGTCGTGCTTCATGAAGGCAAGGGAGCTAAGAGCGCAACCGGTCATCTACTCTTGTTGGGATGACCGTTTATGGCCACTACTCGAGCTCGGATTGATGTAGGTACCGGCACATTGAGCATGGCCGGTGAAGGAGGCTCGGTAACATTTTCGGTTTTTGGAAATTCACCTTCTATTTCAACTTCTTCTCTTCATTCATGCTCTTTTGTTAAGCTTGCTAACCCTCTTGTTGAGGTAAATGTTTGTGAGGTTTCTGAAAGGGTAGCAGCTCTTGAAGAATTCATTGACGAAGAAGAGTCCATTGGAGATGACGAATTCTTTAGTTGTGTGGATGAAGAAGAGGACATTATCGAGGAATTTCTACAGAATTTGGAGGAGGTTGATGAGGTGGAAGAGGAAAGATCGACACTTGCGCCGAATGAAGAAGAGGATATAATCGAAGACTTTCTACGGAATTTGGAGGAGATTGATGGAGTGGACGGGGAAAGCTCGACACATGCATCGAATGCGGACGTGGTCATTAACTCTTTTCTTTCTAACCTCACCATTTGTGAAACATCTTTTCTTGCAGAGTTTAACTCGAAGATGTGTGAGGACGAGTTCGAACTAAGTGTGGGGGAGTCGAGAGTTGATGAGGCCCACGTCCTTGATCTTCAAGATTGTTCGAGAAGGGAGTGTGAGTGTGTCGGAAGGAGCATCAAATCGTCGCTTGGTGCTACGGGTTTGGGTTGATCGTATCCTTCGTCAAGCTAATGACGTTAAATAAGTGCTTGGTGGGAGGCAACCCACGTAAAAAAAAAAAAAAAAAAAAAAAAACAATCTCTTTTATTTTTGTAGAGTAGGATTTGTTTTTCGTTTGTTCTTCTTTTTGATATTCGTGCAGGGATTGGTTCTTAAGGATTGCAATGGCACGGAAGGCTACGAGAGGGAGAAAAAGGGAGAATTCGAGCATAATTTTGTGAGGGCCACATTGGACGAGCGTCCAACGTGCGTTGGACGAGCGTCCAGCGTATTTTTTCGAGTTTTTCAGACTTTCAGCGAAGGCTTCATTGGACGAGCGTCCAACGTAATTAAGTCCTCTAATTTTTCTACGAACGCCGCACTGGACGGGCGTCCAACGTACGTTGGACGAGCGTCCAGCGCAAGACGGGCCCCAATTCGATTCCAACTTGAATTCTCCTAGGTTTTTACTTAACCCCCTTCTCTCTTTCTTCTCTTTCTCATGCCTCCCTCTCTAAAATTTGCAGACACAAGCCGCCTCAAGCCGCCGCCGTTCGTAATCAACACCGCCGGAATCCGACGCCGCCGCTATTGCCGCCGCCACCGTGAGTTGCCGTCATTGTTGCCATTCCGTCGCCGCCTCCTTGCCGCCGTCAGTCGAGTACCAGCACAGCCACACGCCATCGACGCTGCCTGTTCCCTCACCGTCGCCGTCGTCCGCCGTCAAAGCTCGCGCTCAAGCCCGGATTTAACTTGGACGAGCGTCCAAGGTGCAGTGGACGAGCGCCCAACGCCAGCTGCTGCTCGATTCGTTCTCAGCCCGTTTCGGCCCGTTTTCGACGTCCATTCTTCCCATCTCATCCCTGTTCCACCCTTCTCACTACTATGGTTTGTGGGGAACTTGGAGAAGCTCGCCCTCTCACCGATGGACGCATTCCGTTGCATCGTCGCCCAAGCTACCACCCAGACGGAGTCTCTCAGGAACTCTTTGGCCGTCAACGGGGCGTTCCATTCCCGACGGAGAGGTATGAAACTACGAATTTTTATCTCCGTTTAGAAGGTAAGGATATTCGACCTCCTAGGCATTACAATATGGATTTTCTTCGTCGTTTACCTGTTTGGGATACACTTAGAGGATACATCAATTGTTTAGGGCTTATGCGCTTAATAACACATGCTTGGGATGGACATGAGAGTTTATGCATTGAAATGTGTTCTAGTTTTCGGTTATTTCGGTTAGAACGTAACGAAGAGAATGAGCTTTGCATGTATGCCACGTTTAGGGGTGAGTTATGGGAAATTTCTAGGCGAGTTATGCATGAGGCGTTTGGATTTCATTTGGGTGATGGTTTATCTGAGTTCGTGCCTGCTGATTTCAAATTGTCTAGTGCTTGGTATGCTTTGAAGGGTGTTACGAACTATAAAGCTTCTGGGGTGCCGAGTGCTTTTATCAAAGATCATGCTTTATTGATTCTTCACAGCTTTTTGTCTTGTATGATTAGTGGAAAGAAAGAGCATAATAAAGTGAATGCTTTAGAGATTTATTTGCTCCATTGTGCTACTAACAATATTAGGGTGTGTATGGCTCCATTTATTTGGTCTCAACTTACTAATGTGCAAAACAAGAAGGGAGCACACCCTACTTTGAGCTATGTTGCTATAGGTTTGGCACGCCATTTGCGAGTCGATATTTCTCAAAGCGCCGGTTTAACCCGAAGTAAGGAAATTACCCTCAATGAGCTTCTCAATGCTCATCTCATGCGAGGGGCGACCGAGTTCATTCCAGTTCGGGAGAGAGCCTCTGTCATTGCCTATCATGCAGCTCGTCGCCAACGTGGTCTCCCAAGTCAAGAGTCGAGCGATGATGAGGAACAAGAAGATGATGAGGAGCACAATGAGGAAGAAGAAGAGGATGGAGACGAGGAGGAGCACCAACACGTCCCGGGCGATAATGAGCGATTGGTTCAATACTACACTCGGAGAGATCGAGTCCGAGCTCGTCAGAATATGGAGGCCGAGGTTCCCCCTTATTAGGCCGACTTTAGGACCGATTTTACACAATTCCAACAAAATGTGTTTAATCGGTTCGATGATTTGTCGACCCAAGTGACGGGGTTGAATAGCTGGGTGTCCCACATGGAGAGTCACTTGACTCGTTTTACCGACTTCTCGGTTGCCTCTACCTCCACTCCACCGGACCCGAATGACCCTCGTTGGTGGTCTCCTTATGATCCTCGTTGGCAAGATCCACGGTTCCAAGGTTTCTTCAACCCATAGCATTGTTTGTGTCTTTAATTTTTGTTTTGAGTCTTTTATTTCTTTCTCTTTATTTTTGTGCAATTTTACGCTTTGGTATTTTGTTTTGTGTTTGTTTTGTAGGTACTACTTGGAATTTCTCGGGATTTCAAGTGTGTTGGTCGCCATCTTGTGATAAGTTCCTTCTATCCCTTTCCTTTTTATTTTCTCGCAATGAGGTCATTGCTTGATTTTAAGTGTGTGTGTGTGTGTGTGTGTGGGGGGGGGGGGGGGGTCTTTGAAACTTTGGCATGATGTGTTTGTTTTTGTTTTGTATAGTTTGTGATCGAGTATTGTTTGTTTTTGTTGCTTGTCTTGATCGAGTCTTGTTTGGTTTGATTGAGTCTAGTTGATTGAGTCTTCATGTTCCCTCACATAGGAATTTGTTTGATTTTGAGCCCTATAAGCATGTAACTTAGGATCAATGTGAATGATTCAACGATGGAATCTTTAGTTGTTGGAATTGATTTGAGCATAAATTAGGTTGGTTTAATCTTGAGTTGTTGTTGATTATGATTCGATGAGTTGTGGGGCATGAATTGATTTGAGTTTGAGGAAAATGATTTATGATTTTTGGTTGAGTGATAAATCTAGATAGTTACGACTTGGATTGCTTGATTACTTTCCCCTTATGTTGTGTTTTATGTGAATAAAAGAGTTGATAGGATTTTGCTCCTCTTACTTGCAACGTATGAAAATACTAGAGTAATGAGCATGGGAAACCACATGAAAAGGCTTCGAGAGACCCACGAATGATCACATTTCATGACCTATGTCCTAGATGATACTCGTGTATATTAGAATAAAGTGTTCGTAGGCATTCTACCCCTCTTGACAATGGGTACGGGAAACCGCACTAGGAGGCTCGATGTGACCCATCGATGATTAAACCTAGTGAATTATGTGCCAAAAACGTCCACGTGTTAAAAAAAAAATGGTTGTTTATGTGTTGAATAAAAAGGGGAAGTAGGCTAGACGTCTAAAGTTATGGTGATCTAGATATTTGTGAGATGTGTGTATCATTGCTTTTCCTCTTGCTTGGGTTGATTTATAAGCCACATAGTTCGTTGATGACGATTGATCGTAAATTGGGATTAAAGTGACCTCGTTTGAGTTTGTCGATTCCGGTGATTAAATGTTCTATGATTTGAATTGTTTGGATTGAATCTAAGTTGTATGTTTATATTGCTTGAGGACAAGCAAAGGTCTAAGTGTGGGGGATTTTTATTGGTGTTTAGATGTTAGGATTTTCGTAGTGTTTTCGAGTCCGTTTTCGTTATGTTTTGTGTCTCTTTCGTTTGTCTTTTGCTATGATTTGGTTGTTTGGAGTTTGGTTCGTGTAGGATCATTAGGTGGAAGAAACGGAAGGAAATGGGTCGAAAAAGGCGAGGAATTGAGGAAAAATGGAGCATGGAGCGTGCATGGGGTTGGACGCCCGTCTAAGGCACTGGACGGCCCGTCCAGAGTACGCTGGACGAGCGCGCACTTACCGTGGACGAGCGTCCAGAGTAGAAAAGAAGAAGAATGCGAGTGCGACGTTGGACGAGCGTCCAACGTACGTTGGACGACCGTCCAACATTCCAGCCAGCTGTATTTTCCTTATATAAATTAGGTTTTCATACCTATTATATATACTATCCCTTGTGCACAAATTCTACAAAACTTTTACCCTCTTTTAGCTTTAGTTTTATGCACTCAAATACTCTAGTTTAGATTAATTTATTTTGTTCGGATCCGAATTCTTAGTTCGTTGCAATTCAATTCAAGACTTTTCTTTTACTTTGCGTTCTTCGTTCTTCGTTTAATTCTTGTAAGTTATTTATTGCTTTCGTTTACTTGTTTTAGTTGCTTTTTTTAGTTTTAGATTCGTTTTCTTAATTGCTTCTTTTAATTTCCTTAGTTTAATTTCGTTCTTTCGATTTCTAGTTTAAAGTTTAGATTCGTTTTTCAAGTTTCAATTCTCTCGTTTTCAAAGCTTTCAAAGTTAGATTTATTTTCCTTTAAATTTCCAGATTTCATTCATCATGTCTAGAGTAGTTTATGCTTTCTTTTATGCTTCCTCTATTGCTTTCTTTTCGATTCTTGCCTAGGATGATTGGAGAATTCCGATCATCAGAGCCCTAAAAGAACTTCCCGAGGAGGCAGAAGCCACAACCCTCGCTAATGACAGTAGGCTGCCGCGTGCTTTCAAAACTAAATTTTGTCTAATAGGAGACAAATTATACAAAAGGGCATTTACGCACCCCTATCTCAAATGTCTGTCAGAACCTGAGGGAGAGTACGCGTTACGTGAAATACATGAGGGTGCTGCGGGAGCACACACTGGATTCAAAGACCTAATTAGAAAACTACTCAGAGCTGGTTTCTTCTGGCCTACAATGGAAAGAGATGCTAAGGACCTAGTCAAGTGGTGTGACAGTTGTCAAAGAAATGGGAGACTTATCCACTAGCCCGCCGAAGAGCTGGGAGCAATGATGGCACCATGTCCCTTCGACAAATGGGGGATTGTGATAAGAGCGAGCTCCTCTTATCAAAGCACGAACAAGGCGTTCGCCGAATAAAACTTTACGTAGGCAGTCGCGGGCTCTCCCCGACGATCACGCCGAAAATAAGAAACACGAAGAAGAAAGCAAAAGATGGAAAATAGGGTTTCTATTGCATGATGATACAAAATATGCCCTAATTCGTCAATATATATTCTAAGACCCTGGTTGATTCGACTCGTACAATTCGGGAAAGAATCAACAAGAAAACCCGAAAAAGAGCATAGCTCGACTCGACTAAAATATAACGGGCTCGGCCCAATCAGTTCAATAATAAAAATATTAACATCAATACTAACGATATGTTATAAAGCCCTCCAACTTCTTGGCTCCTTCGTAATGCGCTTCGGTCTCGCACTTCGACTCTCGTCTTCAATCTTCTCTTCATCAAGATCATGCGTATCGAACTCCTCCATTCTCTCTTCCTCGCCCGTCTTCTCATCATCTTCGTTCTCACTCTCATCCACCATCACCACACTAGGGTTAGGGTTAGGATTCGTAACAACTCCCCCCCCCCCCCCCCCCCCCACCCCCCCCCGCGTTACGATCTTCTTTGTCCTCAAGGAATAAGAAAGGAAACCGACGCTCTAGCACTGCAACCGGTTCCCATGAAGGAGATTCTCCACCATCAACATCCCATGCAACGAGACCCTCATCAACAAGCAAACCCTCACGCCGAACACTTCGGCGCTTGATCAACGCCACCGGTCTCGCCACAGCACGCCCATCAGCGAAAAACGAAGGAAACGGAGGCAAATCCGCCATACTATGCTCCACGTACGGCGAAGAAGGCTAACGTGAAATACATCGTGGATGTGACTTTCTTCCGGCAATTTCAAACGATATGCAACAGACCCAATACGCTCACAAACTTCGAAATGCCCATAATAACGACGAGCTAACTTCGGAGATAAAGGTTTTGCCACCGAATGTTGGCGATATAACTGAAGTTTTAATAAAACCTTATCACCAACCTTAAACTCCATGTCGCGGCGACTTCGATTAGCGGTGTCCCTCATACGTTGTTGCTCTCGCTCAAGATTCCTCCGCAACCATAACAATAAATCACCACATTGCCGAATCACCTCTGCTACAGCCATTAGACACAACATCGGAGGTCTCGGCGCCAACAAAGATGGGGGCTCACGCCCGTAAAGAGCTTGGAATAGTGACATACCCAAGCCTTCATGGTGAAAGCAATTCAACGCAAGCTCCACCCATGGAAGAAAATTCATCCATTTGACCGGGTTATCTGCCACAAAAACTCGAAGATATTGTTCAAGCCCTCGATTTCTCACCTTAGTTTGGCCATCAGACTGAGGATGATAAGCCGTTGTAAAGTGAAGCTTCGTGCCGCTCAACCGTAATACGTTCTCCCAAACATCATTTAAGAACACCGAGTCCCGGTCCGACATCAATGTTGCTGGAAATCCGTGGTGTTTGACCACATTATCGACAAACGCGTTGGCCACCCTCCATGCATCGAAACTCATTGGCAAAGGAACAAAATGGGCGTACTTCGACAAACGGTCGACTACCACCATGATCACCGTAAACCCTTTTGACTGCGGCAATCCCGTTACGAAGTCCATCTATACATCCTCCCATACCTGTGAAGGAATCGGAAGGGGTTGAAGTAGGCCGGCCGGTTTCTGGGTGGAGTACTTCGTTGTCTGACAATCGAAACAAGCTGCAACAAAACGCTTGACCTCCCGTCGCATCTTTGGCCAATAAAACGATTGAGAGAGACGACGAAACGTCCATTCAACCCCCGGGTGACCAGCCGCCAGCGTTGAATGATGCTCATACAATAATGCATGTTTAGCCATGGAATCAGACGCCACTACTACTCTTTGTCCTTATAAATTTAAAACCATCATGAATAAAATAATCATGGGGTCCCTTGCCATCTTCAATAGATTGCCGTAGCTCCTGGAGCTCCAATTTGGAATCCACATCTGCTCGTAATATCTCGAGTATGTCAGGAATAGGCTGGGAAACTACCACAAGTAACGCCGTGTCCTCTTGCTCGGCCCGCCCGATCCTCCTCACGGCGGGAAAGCGCATCGGCCACCTTGTTCGTCGCTCCCGGCTTATATTCAATAACGAATTTGAAACCCATCAATTTCCTTGCATACAGCTGTTGATCGGGTGTTTGGATCATTTGTTGCAGCAGCTCACGTAGACTCTTCTGATCAGTTCGAATAATGAACTCCCGTCCTAGTAAATATTGCCTCCACTTTTGCACGGCTTCCACTATGGCGTACAACTCTTTATGATAAGTCGACGTCACACGTCGAAGAGGCCCGAGTTTCTTACTGAAAAAGGCTAAAGGATGCTTATCTTGCAATAGCACAGCTCCAATACCCACACCCGATGCATCGGTCTCAATGATGAAAGGCTTCGAAAAATTCGGGAGAGACAAAATCGGAGCGGTTGACATCGCCCGTTTTAGCTCGGCAAAGCTCCTATCCGCCTCCGGGGTCCATTGGAAAGCATCCTTTTTGAGTAAGTCCGTTAAAGGCGACGCTATCCCCGCATAGCCCGCGATAAAATAGCGGTAATAACCCGAAGGCCAAGAAATCCCCGAAGTTGCTTAATCGACTTCGATTGAGGCCAAGTTACCATTGACTCAATCTTCGAAGGATCCGCCTTTAACGTCCCATCCGAAATAATATGGCCAAGATAGTCCACCGTCGAACCACAAAACGAACATTTGGATAGCTTGATGTAAAAGTTATGCCTTTGGAGAATTCCCAACACCTCGGCTAAGTGACTTGCATGGATGTCCAACGTTGGACTATAAATTAATATATCATCAAAAAAAAAAACAATCACGAACCGACGTAGAAAGGGCTGAAAGATCTCATTCATCGCCGCCTGAAACGTGGAAGGAGCATTAGTCAGGCCAAAAGGCATGACGAGGAACTCAAAATGGCCATCATGCGTTCGAAAAGCCATTTTAAACACATCGTTATCGTGCATCCGTATTTGGTGATACCCCGAACGAAGATCAAGTTTCATAAATACTCGAGCTGCTCCCAATTCATCGAATAGCTCCTCTGCTGTGGGAATCGGAAAGTGATCAGGTACCGTGATAGAGTTCAATGCACGATAATCAATACAGAAACGGAACGTGCCATCTTTCTTCCGAATTAACAAGACCGGCGATGAGAACGCACTACTACTTCGACGAATGATACCCATATCTAACATTTTTTTCACTTGACGCTCAATTTCCGCCTTTTAAAAATATGGGTATCGATAGGGCCGAACATTAACGGGCTTCGTGTTCGGCAGAAGATGAATCCGGTGATCAAAAACTCATTTCGGGGGAAGGGCAGTGGGGACCTCGAAAACCGAGCCAAAGTCAAGCAATACATCTCGAATTCGAGGTGGGATATCGGATGGGAACTCGAGGCCCGAAGTGATCCCGGCGTCGGCAGTACTACTAGAGTTATCAATTTCCATAATTTCAAATAGGATAGCCTGTTCCTCCCCCAATATAAAAGAACCAAATTTCCTAGATGAAATTTTCCGAGGCACTCTTGGGGGAACCATTAAACAAATGGATTTGCCCTCCCGCGAGAACTCCAAGGTCCCGTTATCGTAGTTACTCGTCACCCGGTGTAACGAACGTAGCCACGCCAATCCCAATATTACGTCCGGGCCGTGCACCGGCAAAACAAATAGATCGACCAAAAATGAATGACCTTGGATTGACAATTCGACTTTCGCCTCATAAACGAACACACTAACGATTGTCCGTTCCCCATGTAGACTCTGAACGACCGAATCGGGCTCAAATCAAGGCTGGTTCTCTCGCTACCTTTGAGTGGATGAAGTTGTACGTGCTTCCCGTATCTACTAATATGTTAATCTCCACCTTTCCCACAAAGCCATGTAATGCCATCGATGACGCCCTCGGGCGCCCGTCCAAGCTAAACATATGCGATAAATCCGACATAATGACTCCCGGCTCGTCCACCGTCTCCTCCATGTGCGGGCTCTCGTCATCCTCGTCGTCCACGCCCATGTAGGCCAACACCGGAGATTTACAAACATGCCCCACACTCCATTTGTCGGGGCAATACCAACAAAGGCCCTTACTCGATCTATCTCGTTTTTCTGCTGAAGTAAGCCGAATGATTGGGAGACGAGATAAATCACGTTGCTTTGACGTGGGTGGGATATCTACTGAAGGTTTGAGTGCATTGGCGGTGGTGATAGGTGCGGCTAAGCTTGCTGAAGACGGAGAGCTTTTACCCGGCCACGGTTTCCGACCAGCATAGCTAAAGCGATCTGAAGCGCTTTCAAACTCGGTGGCCAAAGCCATGGCTGCCGCAATCGACGGCGGGTATTGAAACCTAACTTGATTACGTATAGGTTGCCGAAGACCTCCCAAATAAATAGGAAGAAGCGTAGATTCCGGCACACCCTGAACTTGATTCAACATCCTTTCGAAATCCTGATTGTAATCGGCTAATGCACCCGTCTGTGTGAGCTTGGCGATTAACTCCACATAATTGACGAAGTAGTGGGGATCAAATCGCCGTCGCACATCTTCCGAAAATTGCGTCCACGTTGCGCCCGGGTTATTAGCTCGATAAGAATACACCCAATCCGAGGCCGGGGGAGCAAACAACATAACAACGTAATGTAAGCGATGATCCGTAGGTAACATAATGTGATCAAAAAAATATTGAATTCTCGTTACCCAACTTTGAGCGTCCGTCCCGTCGAACATCGGAGGATCCATCTTAATGTGTTTAGCCGGGTCGGCACCGGAGTGAGGCGAAATCCCTCGAGCGTGAGGCAAGTTCCACGAAGAAGGTTGGTGCCGAAATTCTGCAGTTGTGGGAGGCGGTCTGTCCCACGCTGTGGGCGGTGGCCGCTCGTGGTGGAGGTTTAACGGCGATGTGTAAGAGTCGGCACCGCCGGGAAACGATATAGCCGAAGATGGCCCATGTAGGCCCGACGAAGGAGGAGTCGGGAAGGATGGAATTGACACCGTGACTGCTGTCATCGAGATCCCCTCCGGTGGCCAAGAAGGTGCCTGCCATTCCGGCAGCCACCCGTAAGGTGGATCTGGGTCCGGCAGACTAGATTGGAATGCCACCGCTGTAGGAATAGAGGCATCCAACTTTGCCTCAAGTCGTTGCAAGGTCAACATAAGGGTATCCCCGGGAATAGATTCCGAAGCCGACCTACTCGACAGAGGAGGCATCGCCGATGACGTGTGCGGCGGCTGGGAAGCGGGCCGAAAGTGATGATTGTAGCCACGATTAGGGTTCATCCTTAAAACAAGCGCAAGGTTCAAAAAGATGAAACACCAATTGATAAGAGCGAGCTCCTCTTATCAAAGCACGAACAAGACGTTCGTCGAATAAAACTTTATGAAGACAGTCGCGGGCTCTCCCCAACGATCACGCCGAAAATAAGAAACGCGAAGAAGAAAGCAAAAGACGGAAAATAGGGTTTCTATTGCATGATGATACAAAATATGCCCTAATTCGTCAATATATATTCTAAGACCCTGGTTGATTCGACTCGTACGATTCGGGAAAGAATCAACAAGAAAACCCGAAAAGGAGCATAGCTCGACTCGACTAAAATAAAACGGGCTCGGCCCAATCAGTTCAATAATAAAAATACTAACATCAATAATAACGATGTGTTATAAAGCCCTCCAACTTCTTGGGCTCCTTCGTAATGCGCTTCGGTCTCGCACTTCGACTCTCGTCTTCAATCTTCTATTCATCAAGATCATGCGTATCGAACTCTTCCATTCTCTCTTCCTCGCCCATCTTCTCATCATCTTTGTTCTCACTCTCATCCACCATCACCGCACTAGGGTTAGGAACAGATTGATATAGTAGGAAAATTCCCTACAGCCACAGGCGGAAGGATATTCTTAATTGTAGCTGTAGACTACTTTACTAAATGGGTTGAGGCTGAGGCTGTAGTAAAAATCACGGATCAAGTGGTGAAGAAATTCATCTAGAAAAACATATGCTGCCGATACAGAATCCCGAGAATCCTAGTCGCAGACAACGGGGCTCAATTTACAGGGTCCCTCGTACGAACTTGGTGCAAAGAAATTGGAATCGAGCAGAGATTTGTAGCTGTAGCTCATCCTCAAGCTAACAAGCAAGTAGAGGTAACAAACAGAACCATTGTAAGCGGCATTAAAGCCAGGTTAGAAAAGGCCAAAGGAAACTGGGCCGATGAATTGGATTCAGTGCTGTGGGCATATCGAACCAGTCCTAAGACAACCACAGGAGAAGCCCCATTTAATCTGGTTTACGGGGCGACAACAGTAACACCAGTGGAGGCAGAGCTCAAATCACTAAGGATAACTGCCTATGATGAAAATCAGAACTCCTCCGTAATGAGGGGAGAATCTGGACATGGTTGAAGAGCTCAGGAACAGAGCCCTTCAGAAGGCGGAGAGATACAAGCAACAGGTGTGAGATGTATATAATAAGAAAGTGCAGATCCGGAGGTTCTGCAAGGGAGATCTGGTATTAAAGAGGGCAGATGCCCTTAAGCCCATGGGAAAGCTAGATGCAAATTGGAAAGGAACATACTTAGTAAAAGAAGTATTGAATGGAGGAGCTTATGAACTACAAGACGAGGAAGGAAGGGTGCTACCCCGACCTTGGAATGTAAATAATCTAAAGAATTACTATGCTTAAGATAAAAATGAATTGATTTCCTAAAATCCACCCTACGGGGTGCAAGAAACGGCCTAGGAAAATGAGAAGGGTTCTTCTATAAAGCAGATTATCTAAAGAAAGGCAGAGTACAAAGCTATCAATAAAATGAGTTATAATTCATTCGATTTCTCATAACTCATTTGTCGGGGGGGGGGGGGGGGGGGGAGTAGGGGGATACCCCCTATATCCCATTACCTTAAAATGCTTTATGCATATAAACCCCCTATATCCCATTATCCTAAAATGCTCTATGCATATAAACCAGAAGCGTTGAGCAAACATCAAAAAACTAGAATATAATAGAATATAATCTATTTCAGCAATTCAAAGGCACAGAATAAACACCTGAATCAAGGAAACGAAAAATGGAAATAATTTGTTCCAAACTTAGGGCCATAAAACAAGCACTCCACCAAAAACTCAAAGAGAAAAGTTGTTTATAAACACTGGGTTAAAACATAATTAAATTAGATAGAGGAGCCCGAGCCGAATGATGAACCTGCAGAATCCTGAGGGAAGGAGCAGGAAACATTGTCATCTCTAACGGTTGAACCTAAAAAGATCACATAAACAAATATTTAGCAAATAACCCTAGTGGTCAGAATAGGATTAGCATAATTCAATGATCATATAACTTACCCTCATCTATCTTCAACCTCTTGCTCTTTCCTCCATAGACTCTCTCGCCTGGAGATTCATCTCCACCCTCAGCCCTTGTCGCTGCCTCAACTCTTTTAGTCCTTTCAATCCTAAGTAATTCGGCCATCAGAGTGGGGAGGTGCTCATAGACTCCTAGGTTAGCGGCACCATCCTCGAGCGACAGATACCCCCCGGGCAAAGACAAGAGGATGAGTTCGCATTTCTCTTTCTCCGACAAATGCCCATCGTACATTTCATATTGGGTGAAAAGATTCTTGAACCTCCTGAGATATGCCTTCATATCAGGAAAGTCGCCAAGTTCCACAAAATCCATCTCCCGCCGAGTCAGAAAGCCAAGCAGCCGGAATTGGAGGGATTCGGGAACATCGTCAGAGTAGGCCAATTCACAGATCTTTTGGCGAACGGAATCAATAGACATAGCTGAACTAGTAGAATAAGGAAGGGGTAAAAACTCGAAGGTGATATCTTCAAAAAAAAAAAAAAAAAAGAGACAGAGAGAAAGGAAAGAATAGCAAGAAAATGGAGGGTTTCCTAATTCTCGATCCGTCAATACGCAATTCATGAAAATGCGTAAGAGAGATAATAAAATAAGGAAGAGGATACCTGCTCGTTCTTAAGAGATTACCGAGCAAAGAGAGTATTGGCCTTTCTGGGTAAAGAGAAGGCAGAAAGATCAATACGTCGCTCTTCCCCTTTCTCTCCGATGATTATGTGAAGGGAAAAGGGGAGAAAAGGGTAAAAGGAGTGAAAAACTACTCCTCGAAAAGTAGGTTACCTTTTTTCTGTCTCAATTACACCAAAAGGCAGTGATAAGAAAGGGAGTCTCTATTTTTACCCCGCCTCGAAAAATTAATCGACGCACCGCCTTTTTTTCATACGACAAGACCCTTATGACGTCATCAAGATAATTGCTTCTCGCATTAGTGCCAAGCAGAAGCTTATAGTGCACACTTCTGGACTTGGGGGGGGGGGGGGGGGAGGGGGGGGGGAGTAGCTGATAGGGACCAATATCAGCCTTATCTCATGACACCTTTGAGTGCCGAATGGATGAGAATATTGGAAGCCTCAGATGCCACCCTCGGCGCAGATGCCACCCGTAGAATGAAAGATGTCGCGCCCAGGGCAGAAGCATTGTGGTTATGAGCAGATCCTTCCCGTGTAGAAGCCATCCCATATCCACCAGCATCTGCTAAGGCACAGGGATCTGCCTAACACACTATCTGCGTGACTCTACGTACTCTAGAGTAAGGACCACTAAATTAATGACGGGGGAATCCTGTCCCCTTGAAAATTCCTTTCCTGTCCTTCTTATATATGTATACTTACCTTTTTGTTCTTTTCCTCATCTATAAATAGCGAGTGGTCTCACATTCCAAAGTATCTCTTTTGACACTAATACTACACATACATACTCACTATCACACCATTCTATTCACACTCTGCTTTGCACTCTTGCAAGCTAGAGCAACCGGAGTCCTTCTTCGAGGATTCTCTTCTCTCGTCACTACCATTTTCAATTTCATCGGTAAAGAGGCCAGGCACCCTTAATAGCTCAAACCGAAGGTATAATTCTCGTTGCCGAGAGAGGACGAAGCATGAAGGCGCCTTGCGTTCTCTACTTCGTCCTCTTCTTTCTCCCTTGTTTTTCTGTCCAAACGAGCTCTACGCTCCATGGATTTAACTGATTTTATGGTTGAAAACACCTTTTGCTTAAATACTTAGCTCAATCTTCTCTTTTATGTCCAAAGAAAGATGCTCTGTGGAAAATGAGTTGTTAAGGCTAACAAATCGCATGAATCTCTTACTGATCGCTGTTTGTAATCCTTTATACATTAGTACTCTTTACAAATACGATGAATATTGTAGATCTTCAACCCGGATCTATCAATATATATATATATATATATATATATATATATATATAGGGTATGGTTCTTGTGAGAATGAGTTATTAGATGAGAAATAAGAATAATTATGCACCATAGATCATTTGAAATCGTACGCTCAGATTTAGTCAAATTCAAGTAGTAATATATCTTCTAAATTTTTTAATTTGGCAATTTCAATTAATAAAGGGTAAACATGTAACAACAAACCAGCCTTATCCATAGCTGCGATTTCTAACCATATATCCTGCATCTCCATACCAATTAATAGTTAATACCTCCAAAATATGTACTTATTGTAATATTTAATAGAGACATTGCGTTCCAAATAATGCATCAATACATATGAAGCTCTACACAACTAGTTAGGCTTTTGAATATGGTGCATCACATTCACATATTGATGCATTGATTTTTGTATAATGATGCATTATATATTTAATATAAAGCACTAATAATTTGATTGCATTTCTTATTAAAATTAATTATGCAATGTTAGTTGAGTTGATTTTAGAGAGACTTAGTATTGTCTAATTAATTATTCAGAAGTATAAAGAAAAAGATCTACTAATCAAACGAATGTGTATAATTCTAAAATGCGTTTTATACTGCCATGTCTTAATTCTATAATACTTTTTCTATAATGCATCAAATTTTATTTTGACAATAACATACACTTGTTTCTAATGCATCAATTATTAAAAGTAATGCATCGAAAATATAAAGTGGTGCATTAAATTAATCAAAATTTAAGTTTTTATCTATTAGTTATGTTGTCTTGATATTAAGATATTTACTTTTGTTGTCAATGCATTGATATACTGGATGTAATGCATCGGAAAAAATAAATCCATGCATCAATTTATACAAAAATTCATATTGTATGTCTATATATGTATGAATTATTTATATTGCATAAGTATTAAATTGGTGATTTATGCAAAAACAATAGTAAAAGAGAAATAATATATTAATGCTTCTATAAATAAATCCTCGATTTGAGGAAGTCGACGGTTAGAGAATAAATTAGATCCTTTTCTATCCCTATTGCTTGAAATAACGGAAGTTTTAAATAAAAACATATATATGATTTTTTTAACCGTAGATCTCGTCAGATGGAAGGTGTAGATCTATTCTTATTTCTTACCTACATATTTATTCTTATTTGATCCTCTCCCTATATATATATATATATATATATATATTAAAAATATATGCTATAATTTCTAAGCCCACTTTAAAATATTATTTTATAACCCCTTCAAAAGCCCATACTCTAAAGCTCAACAAGTCAACACTCAACAGTCAAGCCCAATTTTTATTACTAGTTATTAAATTGAAAAAAGTTAAAAGAAATATACAATAATAGAAAATCGAATCGAATCTTCGAAGCGAAACGAATATTTTCGAATATCATTTCCAATCGAATACGAAGCAAATATAGTATTCGGAAAAAATCGAATCCGAGTTCGAATCTTCGAATAACTAAACGAATCCGAATCGAATCGAGTGATATTCGACTCGATTCGATTCGTTTACAAGCCTATATCAAAGTAATCAAATTATGTCATCTGCCGAAATAAGATTGTACTTTCAAGAAAGTCCAATTAATGTATTTCTAATTCAAATATACTTATTTTTTCCCAGTTCAAATGTTTTATTTCAGTTTAGTCATTATCCCCCAAACCTTATAAAAATGTAGCGGTAATTTAACCATAAAAAATTAAAATGAAATGGAGATTTAAAAGTTACATGTTCGAATTTTATAATAATGAGGATTTTTATAAAAATTTTGATTTTCAAGCAAACTCAAATAGTAAATAATTTTTTAGTACTACATGGTCATAATTTGGATGTCTTTTAAAATAAACTATAATTGTTCGAAGAAAATATAAAGAGTACATATGAAGGTGGTTGAGGGTGGCGGAGGAGGGTGGCGGAAATGGTGATTTTGAGTTTGACTAACGTCTTCATTTTTTTTAAATTATTTTTTTAATTATTATTATTATTTTGCAAACAATCCGTAGAAATATTTTTTATATATATATATATATTTTAAGGAGAATCTAACAAAATCTATAGACTATAAAAATCCATTGACGGTTGAATTCCTACATATTTTTTTATGACTTTGTAAAGTCTGCATTGAATAGCTCAAGATTTTTAAAGACTTTTTAAATTCTGAATTGAATACTTACATATTTCTAGAATCCATAAAAATCTAACATAATCTGAATTGAATACACCCCTTAATTTCTTCACAAATTTATTGTGTGATTGTGTACAACCATTCCAACATTAGGAAACTTCTTTGTTGATTTGTTGCCTTAAAATTTAAGGTTTTCCTAGTATTTTTTTTTTTAATTAAATAGTTTTCCGTATAAAATAAGTATTACTATTACTTACTGTTGATTTTACATCTTCTACATATAATACCATTGCGGATTCGAGTCACCTCATTAATCGACATGCCTGCGTGACACATTCTCCATTCTCTATTCCTATTTATCTAAAGAAGCAAAAATTATTTTACCCACCTAGAGATAAGGAAACCAATTTTTGGTTTGGGAATAAAAAACATCAATTTTTACCCTTATTTTCAAATTATGGACAAGAATACCCCCACTTTCTCTTTCTCCCACCTTTTCTTTTTCTGACACGAGTTGACATAAGTACATCCACCCACTCCATCTCTTTTCTCTCTTTCATCTTGCATTAACTTCTAATAAAATTTGTAAATTTCGTACTGTATTGGTAAGTGTATGTTGTGAAGTAATAAAAATTCTGGGCATTTATCGTAAGATTTTGTAAGTTTCGTACTGTGTTCTTAAGTACATATAGTGAAGTGATAACAATTCGAAACGTTTTTAGTAAGATTTTTTTTTTATGTTTCGTACTGTATTCTTAACTGCATAGAACGAATTGATAAAAATTATGCACGTTTTTAGTAAGATTTTATAAGTTTAGTAATGTGTTTTTAAATGCATTAACTCTCTCTCCCTCTTTTTCTGACACATACCTACTTACTCCCTTTTTTACTGACACACGTGACACACAGACCAACTCACTTTTCTCTCTCTTTCCTCTCTCTACATTAACTTTTTTTCTCTCTCTTCCTTTCCCCACTTTTTCCCAACATTCTCTCTCTTTTTCACCCACTAACTTTTCTCTTTTTTCCTCAACTTTTTCTTCTCTCTTCTCTCTATTTCTGCACGGTTCCAGTAAGATTTTTAAATTTCGTATTGTATTATTAAGTACATAAAATATAATAATAAAAAGTATGCACGCTTCTAGTAGAATTTGTAAATTTCATACTATGTCGGTAAGTGTATGTACTGAAGTAATAAAAATTTTGGACGTTTACAGTAATATTTCTTAAGTTTCGTACTTTATTCTTAAGTGCATAGAGCGAAGTGATAAAAATTATGCACGTTTTTAGTAAGATTTGTAAATTTCGTACTGTGTTTTAGGTACATGAATCGAAGTAACATAACAAAGAAATACGATGTTAAATCGTACCGGATAAACAAGTAAATACATTTCGAAATAAAAATTATCTAAACCTACAAACAAAAAAAATATAAATTTCACCCACTCACAGTAAAAAAATCCAGGAAAGAAGAAGAAGAAGAAAAGGAAGAAAAATGTTGTAGCTTCATTTCCATGGTTAAACGTCGTCGTCGTCGCCGCCACCTCGAGAAGAAATATGTGAAGCTTCCCCATTCTTCCTCATTCTCTCCTTCTTCTCCCTTCATCCAAATACCAAAGAAAAAAACCATTAATATCTCCCTCCCATCACCAACAACAACAAGAGATGGATCTCAACCTCGAAAACCTAGTAATCGAAAACGAAAGAAGAGAAGGAAGACGAAAATGGGGCAGTGTTCTACCTCGTAATACCTTGGTCTTCACCATCATTTTTGAAATGGAGGGGAAGAGATATAGCGATGAAGGGGATAGATATAGAGGGCAGACAACGACCGCCAATCTTGACGGAGCTCCTCCACCGAGAGCTCGTTGACGTTCAAATCTGAAATGGAGAGAGACGCTGAGAGAGAGACAGACAGGTAGAGAGAGAAAGTAATGTGAAGAGTGAGTGAGAGAATGTGGATCTCATTCTCATATATTCAAATTAAAGTAGAATGAGTAGAATAAGAGTAAGGATATGTGAGGTATTTTTGACCACTAACCCTAAATATGGGTAAAATTTGTATGTTTTTCCCCCCAAACCTAGTATTGGTTTTACTATCTCTAAGGGGGTGGGTACAATACTCTATTATCTCTGATAGGGATTAATATCAGCCTTGCCACGTGGTAATCTTTAGCGTTGACCGGACCTGTGTTCCAGAAGCCTCAGAAGTCCTGCTCAGCGCAGAAGCTGCAAGGTTCTGTGCAGATCTTTCACCGCGCAGAAGCTATCCTAACCTACTAGCATCTGCCCACACCCAAGGATCTGCTAAACACACACAATTCGCATGACTCTACGTACTCTAGGGTGAAGACCACTAAATTAATGACGAAGGGAATCTTGTCCCCCTAGAAATTCCTCTCCTGTCCTTCCCATATACGTACATTCACCTTTTCGTCCTTTCCTACACCTATAAATAGATGGTGATTTCACCATTCCAACAACTTTTTCAACACTTTACCTACTATTCTATTCGCACTCTGCTTAGAGTTTTCTCTCGAACCCAGAGCAGCCGAGGTCCTTCTTCAAGGAGCCTCTTCCATCATTTCTCCCATCTTCACTTTGTGGGCGAAAAACACTCTCAACAACTCAATCTAAAGGTATAATTCTTGTTACCAAACAAGGACGAGTATGAAGGCGCCTTGCGTTCTCTACTTCGCCCTCTTCTTCCTTTTCCTCCTTCCTAGATGAGCTCCGTTCTTCATGGATTTGGCTGGATCGATAGCTCAAACGCCTTGCGCTTGACCCCTATCTCAATCCCCTTTTACATGGAAAAGAGGTGTCCTATGGAAGTTGAGCTGCTAAGACTATTACATCGCATGAATTTCTCTTGTATCTTCATTTAAGACCATTTGTACATGAATACTCTTTGCTAATCTATAAATATGATGAATAATCGTATAATTGTTGTGGATCTTCGACCCGGATCTAACAATCTCTTATCTAAAATCTATATATTTACACATTTTTTTTCAAATTAACGCATCAAAATTTGTCAGGACATCATATAATTACCCATGAAATACTACTTTCATTAACTTTTTATTTATTAAAATAAATGAGCAACTTGTAATATGCGACTTGAAATCTATATATACTAGTAACACACCCACGCGATGCGTGGGGATTTTATATGTTCTACGATCAGTTGATTTTAATTATGTATAAATATTTTAAGTTTCATCTTGAGCATATCCAATTAGAATATGTTTATATTAATAAGTGTCTCCAACAGAACCATGGGGCCAAGTTAACATAAGTAAGTCCCTTAAAATATATCACATGATTGACCATTGCTAAAAAAAAAATTCATAAAAGTCCATATAAAAAAAGTTCATATAAGTTCATATAAGCCCCTTAAATTAATAATTTGCAATCCATAACTAGTGGTGTTCAAAAGAATCGGAACCGGCAGTTAAAATCGGAACCGTAACCGAAACCGGCAGTTTTTTAACCGGAACCGGAACCGGCGGTTCGGAACCGGAAAAGGAACCGGTGGAACCGTCGGTTCGGTTAAGGTTCCTAAGGCTTGGAACCGTAACTGGCGGTTCGGTTCCGGTTCCAAACCGGCGGTTCCAAATTTTGGAACCGCCCAATTTGTATAAATTTTATTAATTTTATTATTTTCTTAAATATGATTTCTAAACAAATATAACATTATTTGTTAAACTTCATAAATAATAACTTAATATATATAAAATTTAGACTTTTTTCAATTATATATGTGTTACTCTCAAACACTCATTTGTTATTTTTTTCATTGTGAGATATGCTTATTTCTTTTTTTATAAGAGTATTACAATTCTCAAATTTCTTATTTTTTCGATATGGGATATCTAACACATCCCAAACTATGAGAAGAATAGTACATATCACTTTCCCACATTTAAAAACTATCAAAATTGAGAAGAGTGACACCCTTATAAAAGCACATACATTTGTCCCACATTGAAAAAATAACAAATAAGGGTGTGAGAGGAACATGCACCTATATAATTGAAAGAAGGTCCAAAGCATTATGAAATAAAAAAGTTTAAAATTTAAAAGAAAAAAAATGTCCAATTTTTTCCGGTTAGAACCGGAACCGGAACCGGCGGTTCCGGAACCGTAACCGGAACCGTGTGTTGGCTGTTCGGTTTCGGTTCCTCCCCCGACGGAACCGTAACCGGCGGTTCGGTTCCGGTTAGAACCGGAACCGGAACCGTGGGCACCTCTATCCATATCATCAATACATTTTAGTATAGTTTAAATATTGCATTATATAAAAATAATAATAATTTCAATTTCAAAGAACAATTAAATTATAGACAAAAGAATATAAAAAAAATGAAAAGAAATTAATAATTTGTAATACTATCATGAATACATTTATTTCAAAAGAAAAGTTAAAATTAAAAATAATACAAAATAGAAGTTACTACTTATAGAATAGAAGACTTACTAAAAAATGCAGCCCGTAACTGGTAATAGTATATAGATATAAGAAATATTATATTTTAAGTTATGCAAAAATGTCAAATCATTAATTTGTGCCCTTTTGATTTGGTGCTCGATTTTTCCACAATGCACCTTTGATATACTGTATATACAATTGAAATATGTATAATCTGTTAAAAAATACGACATATAAACTTGATTTCGGATTTTGGGTAATATTACAACTCCCAATTTAAATTAGTAATTTTGGAGAGGAGGAATACCAAAAGTCTAAATATATATACAGGTTGATGATTACATAAAAGTTAATTCCTGGATTAATTAGTGATTACATTGAACTTGAAAAAATGAAACCACAACCAAATAAGATATAATAAGCTTAATTTTATAATTATTAGTTGCAATATCGCATCAACAATAACATGTGGTATAAGAATATTGTAATAGCGAAAATTCCTACAAAAACGTGTAGATTTCTAAATCATGTTCTTCACCCAAAATGCATCCGATTTGAAGCTTAGAATCTTGATATTGTCGCTGCACTAACCTTGTGCTTCTTCTTTTTTGGAAAAGAGGGAATGAAGAACCATAAATCATAAGCATGTAAATTGTGTGGGTTTGTTTTAGAATTTTGTTTGAAATATTTAGGCATAAAATAGTATGAAAATGGGAAAAAATAATAATAATTTAAAGCCGTAACTATTCATTCGTAACTTATTTTATTTATTGGTTGATTCTGAATTAATGTGCCATTAAAAAATACGTATATAGACACAATTCTTTCAAAAAAATAATAAATTATATAGCACAAATCAAGCAATTGTAACCTTTTATATTAATATACAATTGAAATCTACCATCTATATTTAAAAATTCAAAAAATTAGCATATTGATAAATCATAAAGGTAATTGATAAATCATAAAGGTAAGAAACTGAAGTTACTATAATACTATATATAAGTCGTGACATAGTTTTTTCATTTATGAAGTATAATATTATGATACGATCCCTGACGACCGAATTGAAGACGCACGCGGAAGGAATTAATAAGAACGAACGAAACTGATGGATATTCCAATATACCTAAGATCTAATCCTATAAATGATATAAGTCAGTTCTATGAACAGCCTATACCCCAAATAGCGATCGTCTTAGTCACACGGGAACGATGAATGACACACAACGAGGGATGATTGACTCGCTGATTCGCCGGATAATGAATTCGTCTTGGAATAATCAAGAGGAATTCGAAAACTCTCAAGAGAGAATAAACTCACAATAATATTAATGATAAAACTAACTGATTTTCGTCCACAAAGACCCCCTTATATAGGGAGGCAAATAAAACCATCTAAACCTAATCTAACTAGGAAATAACTGACCCAAAGTCATTGGTATGGCCCAACCCATTAACCAACATGATAAAAACCCAAAAACAAGTCTTTTAAGGCCCAAAAACGTGGCCTGACCCAAAACACACGAAAATTAAAATAAAGTCTTCAATCTTCAGCCCGAACGCACTCGATAAAATTAATAACTCGCAGGCTGTCCGGTTCGCCTTCTCCAATGGGCTTCTTCATCAATTCTTGAGCCCAAACTTCTTGGATCAATCCTTGCAAGCCTTCCTTGAACTTCTTAGCTCGAGCTCTCGTCACCGGCCCTTCGGGAACACGAACAGGATCTTGATTCATCGAACCTTGGACTCCATCATTCCCCTCCTCTTGAAGAGGATTTGTCCTCAAATCCAAGGCGTCACCTACATCAAAAGGACTCAAATCAGCCACATTGAATGTAGCACTAACATTATACTCACCGGGTAAGTCCAATTTGTAGGCATTATCATTAATGCGCTCCAACACTTGAAAAGGTCCATCGCCTCGAGGTAGCAACTTTGAACGCCTTTGCAATGGAAACCTCTCCTTGCACATATGCAGCCATACCCAATCTCCGGGCTCAAACACCACTTGAAGCCTCCCCTTGTTGGCTTGCTTGGCGTACTGCTCCGTTCGTCTCTCAATATTCAGCCTTGCCTTCTCATGAATCTGTTTCACAAAATCAGCCTTTTTCTGGCCATCAAGGTTAGTATGCTCATGTTCAGGCAATGGAGATAAATCTAAAGGAGTTACAGGATTAAACCCATAGACAATCTCAAAAGGCGAAAACTTAGTAGCAGAATGAACATAACGATTATATGCAAACTCAACATGTGGCAAACATTCTTCCCAAGACTTAATGTTCTTCTTAATTATAGCCCTAAGCAATGTAGACAAAGTCCTATTGACTACTTCAGTTTGACCATCAGTTTGTGGATGACAAGTAGTAGAAAACAACAGTTTAGTACCTAACTTACCCCACAAAGTCTTCCAAAAGTAACTCAAGAACTTCGCATCCCTATCCGAAACAATAGTCCTAGGCATTCCATGCAATCTAACAATCTCTCGAAAGAACAAATCAGCAACATGCGATGCATTATCAGATTTATGACATGGAATAAAATGCGCCATCTTAGAAAATCTATCAACCACCACAAAAACAGAATCACTACCATGCTTAGTCCTAGGCAGCCCTAACACAAAATCCATAGATATGTCAATCCAAGGAGCAGTAGGAATAGGCAATGGCGTATACAAACCATGGGAACTCACTCTAGACTTAGCTTGTTTACAAGTGACACATCTACCACAAATTCGCTCAACATCCCTCTTCATATGAGGCCAAAAGAAGTGTTCATGCAAAACAGCTAAAGTCTTAGCAACACCGAAATGTCCCATCAAACCCCCACCATGAGATTCAAGCAACAATAATTCACGAAGAGAACACTTAGGAACACACAATCGATTTCTCTTAAACAAATAATCATCATGCCTAAAGTACTCTTCAAAACCAGATTTCTCACATGCTCGATAAATCTCACCAAAATCAGCATCATTCACATACAAACTCTTCAAACACTCGAAACCAAGCAACTTAGCATCTAAAGTAGAGATCAAGGCATACCTCCGTGAAAGTGCATCAGCCACTACATTCTCTTTACCTTGCTTGTACTTGATGACGTAAGGAAACGTCTCTATGAACTCCATCCACCTAGCATGCCTCTTGTTCAACTTGTGCTGCCCCTTCAAGTGCTTCAAGGACTCATGATCGGTGTGAATGACGAATTCCTTGGTCCACAAGTAGTGCTGCCACGTTTTCAAGGCTCTCACCAATGCATACAGCTCCTTATCGTACGTTGGATAGCTCAACGTTGCTCCGTTTAGCTTCTCGCTGAAGTACGCCACCGGCCGGCCTTCTTGCATCAACACTGCACCAATTCCAACACCAGAAGCATCACATTCAATCTCAAAAGACTTAGAAAAGTTAGGAAGAGATAATACCGGTGCGTGTGTCAGTTTGTACTTCAAAAGCTGAAATGCCTTCTCTTGGTCTTCTCCCCAATCAAACTCCACATTCTTCTTGATGATGGCCGTCAATGGGGCTGCAACACTACTGAAATGAGGCACGAATCTCCTATAAAAGCTAGCAAGTCCGTGGAAACTCCTAACTTCTCCAATGCTCTTCGGACTCGGCCACTCTTGAATAGCTCGTATTTTCTCATCGTCAACCTGTACACCCTGTGTACTAACAACAAATCCAAGAAACACAAGCTTGTCCGTACAAAAGATTCACTTCTTTAAGTTAGCAAACAGCCTCTCCTTTCTAAGTACATCTAAAACAGACCTCAAATGATCAACATGCTCATCATGACTCTTGCTATACACTAGGATATCATCAAAGTAGACAACTACAAATCTGCCAATAAAAGCTCGTAAAACATGGTTCATAAGACGCATAAATGTACTAGGTGCATTAGTCAAACCAAAAGGCATAACCAGCCACTCATACAAACCAAGTTTAGTTTTAAAAGCAGTTTTCCATTCATCCCCTTCCTTAATCCTAATCTGATGATATCCACTACGCAAATCAATTTTCGAAAACACACAAGAGCCATGCAATTCATCAAGCATATCATCTAAACGAGGGATAGGATGTCGATACTTTACCGTGATGTTGTTTATGGCTCGACAATCGCAACACATCCTCATCGTTGAGTCCTTCTTGGGTACGAGTAACACCGGAACTGCACAAGGACTCAAACTCTCCCTCACATGCCCTTTCGCCAACAACTCTCCAATTTGCCTCTCCAACTCCTTCGTCTCCTCGGGATTGGTGCGATAGGCTGGCCTATTTGGAAGTGTTGCTCCAGGCACAAAATCTATTTGATGTTCTATCCCCCTAATTGGTGGTAAGCCAGCTGGTGTATCCTCGGGAAAGACATCATCAAATTCCTGCAAAACAGAAGAGATAGAAGGGGGTAGAGAATCGAGATCGTTAGTAGATAGAAAGTTCCCCTTGTACAGAAGTACGATCAAGGTCCTCTCCTCCTGCACCGCTAACTTCAGATCACTCGCCCTTGCGAAACACGATTTTTGTACTACACCCTTCTCCTTATCTCCCTTCTCCTTATTCTCCACCTTCTGCTCCTCCAACTTCAGCCGCTCAGCCTCCTTTTGCAGCAGCACTTGATCCTCATACACTTGTTTGGGAGTAAGAGGAACAAGCGACACCTTCTTCTGCTTGTACTCGAACGAATATTTGTTGGTGAAGCCATCATGTGTCACCCTCCTATCGAACTGCGATGGACGCCCCAACAGTATATGGCTCGCTTGCATCGGCACCACATCACATAATATCTCATCCTCATATTTTCCGATGCTAAACGGGACCTTCACCTGCTTCGTTACTTTGACCACACCAGTTTCGTTGAGCCACTGCAACCGGTACGGTTTGGGATGCTGTATCACAGGTAGCCCTAATTTTCGAACCATGGCCACGCTAGCAACGTTGGTGCAGCTCCCTCCATCAATAATCACGCTACACAACTGATCCTTCACCTGACATCTCGTGTGAAAGATACTTTCGCACTGCACCAATTCGTCCACATGATTCTGAACGCTTAATGCTCTTCTGGCCACACAAATGCGTCCTACAGGTGGCTGAATCTCTTCTTCTTCTTCGTCCTCAGACTCCTCCAAACCAGGCATCTCCGGGTCAACTTCATCATCAGTCACGACCTCTCCATCATCTCTCATGATCATCACTCTCCGATTTGGACAGTCACTCATGATATGTCCGAATCCTTGACACTTGAAGCACTTACGATCACGATTACGACCCTCAGTCACTACTGGCTTGCCTTGGTTGTTAGAGCTCGTCAAATCTGATCGCGCCTTCACGAACGGTTTCCTCTCATCTTTCGGCGACTCCTCCTTCTTCCATTGATTCCCTCTTGAAAAGGAACCACTAGCAGCAGGCTGAGATTGCTTCCAATTGGACTGATTCTGCTTATTGTAGCTATTGTTGCCCCTCCTCTTGAGCTGATTCTCTATCTTCACAGCCATGTGTACCATGTCCTCGATCTCGACATAATGTTGCTGCTCCACTCCATTCCGAATCTCCCAATTCAAAATAGCCAAGAATCTTGCCATCGTCGCCTCACTGTCCTCCAAAACATTAGCTCGAATCATGGCTACCTCCATCTCCTTGTAATATTCATCCACGCTCCTAGATCCCTGTCTCAAGCTTTGGAGCTTGTTTTGCAGTTCTCTATAGTAGTGAGCTGGAATAAATCGTTTCCTCATGATTCCCTTCATCTCGTTCCAAGTCTGAACCGGAGGCTCCCCATTCCTTCTCCTACTCTTCTCCAATTGATCCCACCAAACTAGAGCGTAATCGGAGAACTCTATCGCTGCCAACTTCACCTTCTTCAGCTCGGAGTAATTGTGACAGTCGAACATGAGGTCAAGCTTCCTCTCCCACTCAATGTACGCATCTGGATCATTCCTCCCTTGGAATGAAGGAATATTCAGCTTGATGTTGCCCAAATTATTATCAGGCCTGTTCCTTGGTTCCTCCCATTCCTCTTCTCCTTCGACATCAAACTCCTCCTCAAACGGCCCATAATCTCGATGGTTATGATAACCTCCTCTGCCACCTCGTCCTCCTCTTCCACCTCGATGATGCTGAAGCTGTTTGGAAACTGACTCTACTTCACCGATTCTATCATAAACTCCTTCCAACTTGGATTCCATAACCTTTCCCAACTCGGATTTCAATGCCTCAAACATGAACTTCATCTTGGGATCCAACGTCTCTTCTTCGGCCATACCTGCAAATATATTTTTTTTTTTCAAAAGAAACAAACGAAAGTTAGTAAAAACAGAATCCTCACTACCTCACAATCACTCGTGTATCCCTCAATAAGGTTCACACTCAGCACTCGTGTATCGCTCAATAGTAATGGCTTTTACCCTCTAATAATCTCACCTCTCTTGCCTTTTTCCACTCAAATCTCTCTCAAGAGGCTCAAATTCCCTTAATCTACCACAGAAATCACTATTAACGAACCAAGAGTACTGAAAGTAGGAAGACAAGATGACTGAACTAAGAAACCCTAAATCGGAAGACACGAAAAATTTACCGAAAACTTCGGCGGACGATTTGACCCTTTAAACGACCTTTTTTGGCAAAAATAACAAACCGATTCCAACATGGTGGGAACCACCGTATAGAACTTTTCGAGAGCTTTCCGAAAAGGTATTATGGAGCAAAATCGGAGTTCGTATGCAAAAGTTATGGCCGTTTTAGTGCTGGCCGACGAAAAAGACGAGAAAAAGACGAAAACTCACAGAAACGAATACACAACTGATATCCCAATGAAGAAACACGCAAGAACCAACCCAGAAAGCACAATGACACACTAGGGCTTCGAATATATCTTTTTTTTTTCTTTTTTTTTTTTTTTAAACGAAACTAATCGAAACCTTTTACCCCTAGTATGTCACGACAATGGCAGAAGACACACCCTAAGATGTGTTATCTAAGGTATGGGATATATATATGAATAAGTTTCCTATTCTTATAAGGAAAGAAATCTTCTACTCATAATTACCAAGGAACAAATTTGAATGCGAATCAAATCGAATCTGATAACTTGACACGAAAGGAAAAGCTACAAAGAAACGGATTTTGACGACTCTATGAACACAGAACACAGATACGAAATATATATATATATATATATATATATATATATATATATATATATATATATATATATATATATATTTTGACACAGAAACGACTCGAACGAACGAACAAAACAGAACAATACGAAGAGACGACACGAAAGACACGAACAGAAGCACACAAAGATACGAAAATCAAGACGAAAAGGACGATAGAACCTGGATGACGTAAGCCTGGCTCTGGTGCCAAATGATACGATCCCTGACGACCGAATTGAAGACGCACGCGGAAGGAATTAATAAGAACGAACGAAACTGATGGATATTCCAATATACCTAAGATCTAATCCTATAAATGATATAAGTCAGTTCTATGAACAGCCTATTGATCGCACTATTTTCTACCACACAAAATAGGTATAGTATAAGAAAGTACGAGTATCGTATCCACAGGGATTGATATATCGAAATCACACAAAGTACCTCTACTCTAGAATTAAACTGATGTCTAGGCAATTAAGAAAATAAGAATGTGGTATTTATAATCTAGATAAATAAATAAAAGACTCAATTAAACAAATAAGGAAATAAATAAATAATAAAGCAAATAACAATTAATGCAAATAAACAAATAAGCAAATAACTAAATAAGGTAAAGTCAAAGAAATCAAATAAGGAAAAGTGTTGATTCTAGGGAAGCCTACCTAATCAAACACATGCAAATAATTAATGAATACAATTAACCACTTTAATCCAATCTAAATGTGATATATGCAAAAATAACTTACACCCCGATTAAAGCAATGCAAGTAGTCACCCAACGAGATCCTAATATTCTTTCGAATTGTAAGAATCGAATCAAGTGCAAAATAGAACAAGTACCAATAATATAATCAACTAGGTTCAACTACGACACCAAATCAATTATATATGAACATATAACAATTCAATTATCAATCAAGAGAATCAAACTATTATATCATGCTTTCATGAGATCGATTATGCAATTATCCGATCAAGGCATAAACACATAATTATGCATACACAATTAATGGCCAGTTAACTATGCATGAGAATAAGCACCATGAAACATGCATCTAGATTGGAAGGCTAATTATAAACAAAAACACTCACATAAATTCAATTAGGCATCCAATCCCTAAAATCAACTAAGGAATTTAGCTAGACATAATTAAAAGAAAGGTAGAAGGAAGAATAAACATAATCAAAAGCATAAAGTAAAAAGAAAGGGATAGAAAAACTCTTGAATCTTGATAAATCTTCAATCTTCAATTGTCTTCATACAATAAAATAAATCTAAATCTAAAAGTATAGAGAAAAGAATAAAAACTAATCTAAAGAATGTAGGAGAGTGGAGGAACTTCTTTACAATGATAGGTTTAGAGGTATTTATAGGGTAGAAGTTTGCATCCAATACCTAATTGTACAAGGAAACCAAGAAAAAGTCAAAAATTGCCTTTTAAAAGAAATCCCGTTTGGAAAACAGGAGGCACCTCTCGACACCTCTCTCGATCGAGAGGTCGGTCGAGAGGGTCGAGAGGGTTCTGCGCAACTTTCTTATTTCGGTCATATCTTCCTCATCCGAACTCCGAATTGACCTCCGTTTTCGCCTACGTGCTCCTATTGAACCCCTCTTCAATTCTATGCTTTCAATTTTCCAGAATAACTCTTCCAAAAAATCGTGAGAAGTCAGAACTTGGGATCAATACTTCATCTCTTCCTTGGTTTCATCGTCTCTTGTCTCATCTTGGGTTTTCTCAACATAAAAGCCCTAAAAACACTCAAAACAACCCAAAAGCGTAATCTAGCTCGAAATAACATAAACAATATAAATCATGAGCTAAACTATCAAAATACGACAAGAAAACGATAATATAACACTTAGATGATAGGGTAAAAATGCACCCTATCAAAATCCCCCAAACTTAAACATTGTTCGTCCCGAACAATAACAAAAACGAAATAAACAATAGACTCAAGCATTGTGAACTATGTAGGCCTCAAAACTTTTTTCAAAAACAAGCTCATGATCATGATCAAAACTATGCATACAACCTTAGCATCAATAACACAACCTATTCAATAAATCCAAATCATGCTATTCAATCAAAGAACACTCTCAAACATGTGAAATTATATGTGTATAAGTGAACACTCAACTCTCTCAAAGAAAAGATGTATAAGATAATGCACATCATAAGGGTTCACTCAATATCAATGCAATGCAACATGTTTACCATAGGCTTGCCCCTAATCTCAACATCTCCACCTAATGTAATATTCACAAACTAAGATCAAAAAGGTCTTTTATAAAAGCTTGTAATGTAGGGACATTGGTTAAGGTAGGGAATGTATAGGCTAAGTGACTCAAAATACTCCAAATCATCAACCTCTTTTCAACTCCAACCAAAGTATGGATTTTACTCCATCTTCTACCATCCAACACACCACATACAAACTCAAAGATGCTAAAATAATAGTACAACTCAAAGCTAACTATCCCCTTATGCTTATATTCTTTTTCTTTCTTTCTTTCTTTTTGTTTTCTAGAGCTCAACTAATAAATGTTCTTTCTAATGTTGAACAAAGGCTCTATATTTTTCTCATCTCTTTTTTTTTCACATTTTTTTTTCTAAGCTCATAGGGATAGCTAACTACGTAAATCAAAGCATCTAAAACTCATTTCTTTCTTCTCCCTCTTCACCACAACAAGATATTCTTTTCAGCTCCTTCTATACAACTAACTACCAAAAGATACCCATAACCATCCAAACCTCCTATCATCCGGTTTTACAAAGAACGGCTAATAAAGGCTCAAAAAGGGGTAAACAAAGGAATATGAACAAGGTTAGTGTATAGGAATCATGTGGCTAAAGAAAAATGGCCTAAGATCATCTCCTAGTTCGTAAATATACTAAGGTCTTGATGGAGAAATAGGGCAAGTTCTAGAAACAATGAAGAATGCATGATCACTCAATCAAAGAATAGGCATAAATATGCACAAAAAGCTCAAATCTCACGGGTTCAAACTAACTAGTTCCCGACATCATAGCATATTTCAAATTCACCAAATAAATTGCGTCGCTTCGCCAAGGTTCCATGCATAATAAAGATCATGAATTTTTCTTCAAAAATCAATAAAATTTTCTATCATCGGCCAAATTCACAACACTATCATCACATGCTTATTTGACTCAACTTAAACCTAAGACTCAACAAAAATAATAACTACTAATAAAATATCCAAAAATTAAGCTACAATCCAAGAACCCATGTAAACGAGTTAACAAAGCCACACTTCCCCCTCCCCCAAACTTATTTCGAATCATGATGAAGGAATAAGTTTAAGAAGAAGGAGTGGTTCAGTTAACGAGCGTACCTTTCACCGAAGCTAGCTTACTATCGATCTTCTCTTCTTAGTCGAAACCTCGTCAAGAAAACCTACAACTCACAAGCTTCGAAAATTCTTGGATAAAAAGCTTAATAAAAGATAAGACTCAAAGAAAAACAAAAACAAAAACAAATGAAATAAAAACTGAAAATTAAAGATAGAGTTGGGTTACCTCCCAACAAGTGCTACGTTTTACGTCTTTAGCCCGACGATACCTCTTATCAAGGTGGATCAAAATGAAAGTTCGTCTCTCCCCCATCATCGAGTTTCTTCATGGCTCCATCAATTGATCTCTTGAATTCGGCTAACTTCATTGGTGGAATGGCTTCCAACTGATTTAAGAACTCGAGAATCTCCTCGCAAGCTCCATCCGGTGCCGGCGGTATAGGTGGTTCCAAGACTTGAACGGCAAAAACGTCCTCTCGATGATCATCGGGCCTCTTCATTGCTTCATAGATGGAAATCTTCAATTCTTCTCCGTTGACTCTAAATGTCAAATCTCCATCTTGAATATCGATTAAAGCTCTCCCCGTAGCTAGGAATGGCCGTCCTAAGATCAAAGGTTGATTATCATCCTCGGGCATATCCAACACTACAAAATCCGCCGGGAACACAAGATTCTGAACTTGTACGAGCACATCTTCAACTATCCCCCTTGGATAAGAAACTGATCGATCCGCCATAAGTAGGGAAATAGTAGTCGGCTTCATCTTCCCAATCTTGAGCCTCTTGAAGATGGAGAGGGGCATCAAATTGATGCTAGCACCAAGATCACAAAGGACATTTTGGAAGACGTGATCACCAATCTTGCAAGCTAATGTGAACCTCCCGGGATCCTTTTGCTTTAATGGAAGCTTCTTTTGTAGGACCGCGCTACACTCCTCCGTCAAATTGATCGTCTTAAACTTCCCCCACTTCTTCTTTCCCGATACCGCATCCTTGATGAACTTCATGTGATTGGGCATGTCTCGTAGTGCATCTAGAAGTGGGATGTTGATGTTGACCTTTTGAAGCATCTCCAAAAACCGTTGATACTTCTCGTCTTGCTTCGTCTTGGTCAATCGTTGCGGGAAGGGGGCCTTCGGAGTGTAAGTCGGAAATTGGGGCGGATGCTGGGCCTCTCGACCGACCTCTCGATCGAGAGAGGTGTCGAGAGGTCCCTTCTGACCTCGGTTTTTGACCTCTCGATCCACCTCTCGATCGAGAGAGGTATCGAGAGGTGGATTCTGCATAAGCTCGTCGTGGGCCTCTCGATCGAGAGAGGTATCGAGAGGTGGATTTTGACCTCCAGTATTGACCTCTCGATCGACCTCTCGATCGAGAGAGGTGTCGAGAGGTCCTCGATTCGGACTTCGTCTTCTCGTCTCCTCGAACTCCAAATCCTTGTGCCTTCTTTCTCCATTATGTTCAGCTTCCAAAGATGAATTCGTGTACCGAGTACCGCTCCGAAGCTCGATAGCATGAACTTGATGGTCGGGCTTATGTACTCCTCCTTGAGCTTGAGCATTGACTACTTGATCAACTCGAGCATCCAACATATTCATGTGCTTGGTCAAATTTGCTACACTAGACTCCAAGGCTCCAATTTTATTTGTCGTCGTTGATATGAGAGTCTTTATCAACTCCTCCAATGAAGGTTCCTTCTTCGGCTCTTGGACAACTCTATTCTCCTCATAAGTCTTCTTGAAAGCATCCAACTCCGTTGCCGTCTTGGTGTATTTCTCCATCAAATCATCATAAGCTTCGGATCCAATGGCGGCAACCTTCCTTCTCCCAACTCTTCTATCGGTAGCCTCCTCATAACTTGTATTGACGCTGAGCTCGATGATCTCCCAGGCCGTCTCTACATCATTATTTAAGAATCCTCCTTTAGATGCATAATCGAGCTCCTTCTTGCATTGCTTGTTCAATCCTTGATGGAAGCAGAAGATTTGTTCCCCCTTGTCCATACCATGATTGGGGCATACACGAAGCATCTTTCTGAATCTCCCCCATGCTTCGTAAAGGTACTCATCTTCAAATTGTTGGAATGTTTTGATCTCGTTTAGAAGCCTCTGAGCCCTCGAAGGTGGGAAGAACTTATTTAAGAACAATTTGCACAGCTCGCTCCATGTCTTTATCTCGGCTCGATTCTCTATATCCTCAAGCCACTCTTTAGCATCATCCTTGAGAGACCACTCGAAGAGAGTGAGCTTGATGTAGTCTGCAGGCACTCCATTTGCCTTGTAGGTGGCACAGATGTTGAGAAATTGCTTCAGGTGAGCATTAGGATCCTCCATCGGTGTGCCTCCATATTGATTTGCTTGCACCATGTTGATGAGGGAAGCCTTGATCTCGTACTCGGTGGCCTCAACAGTCCCCCATCCTCCATTTTGGAATTGATCAACAACCGGTTTGAATCGATCGTTGAGAGTCCTCCTCACTCCTTGATCCGCCATCGAACTTTATTCCTCGACAAAGAAAGGAAACGGTTAGATTAATACTCAAAAATAGAAAAATAAACGCCTAAATCACCTATTAATCCTATTTCAAAATATCTATGTGAAATCTAATCAATCCCCAGCAACGGCGCCAAAATTTGATCGCACTATTTTCTACCACACAAAATAGGTATAGTATAAGAAAGTACGAGTATCGTATCCACAGGGATTGATATATCGAAATCACACAAAGTACCTCTACTCTAGAATTAAACTGATGTCTAGGCAATTAAGAAAATAAGAATGTGGTATTTATAATCTAGATAAATAAATAAAAGACTCAATTAAACAAATAAGGAAATAAATAAATAATAAAGCAAATAACAATTAATGCAAATAAACAAATAAGCAAATAACTAAATAAGGTAAAGTCAAAGAAATCAAATAAGGAAAAGTGTTGATTCTAGGGAAGCCTACCTAATCAAACACATGCAAATAATTAATGAATACAATTAACCACTTTAATCCAATCTAAATGTGATATATGCAAAAATAACTTACACCCCGATTAAAGCAATGCAAGTAGTCACCCAACGAGATCCTAATATTCTTTTGAATTGTAAGAATCGAATCAAGTGCAAAATAGAACAAGTACCAATAATATAATCAACTAGGTTCAACTACGACACCAAATCAATTATATATGAACATATAACAATTCAATTATCAATCAAGAGAATCAAACTATTATATCATGCTTTCATGAGATCGATTATGCAATTATCCGATCAAGGCATAAACACATAATTATGCATACACAATTAATGGCCAGTTAACTATGCATGAGAATAAGCACCATGAAACATGCATCTAGATTGGAAGGCTAATTGTAAACAAAAACACTCACATAAATTCAATTAGGCATCCAATCCCTAAAATCAACTAAGGAATTTAGCTAGACATAATTAAAAGAAAGGTAGAAGGAAGAATAAACATAATCAAAAGCATAAAGTAAAAAGAAAGGGATAGAAAAACTCTTGAATCTTGATAAATCTTCAATCTTCAATTGTCTTCATACAATAAAATAAATCTAAATCTAAAAGTATAGAGAAAAGAATAAAAACTAATCTAAAGAATGTAGGAGAGTGGAGGAACTTCTTTACAATGATAGGTTTAGAGGTATTTATAGGGTAGAAGTTTGCATCCAATACCTAATTGTACAAGGAAACCAAGAAAAAGTCAAAAATTGCCTTTTAAAAGAAATCCCGTCTGGAAAACAGGAGGCACCTCTCGACACCTCTCTCGATCGAGAGGTCGGTCGAGAGGGTCGAGAGGGTTCTGCGCAACTTTCTTATTTCGGTCATATCTTCCTCATCCGAACTCCGAATTGACCTCCGTTTTCGCCTACGTGCTCCTATTGAACCCCTCTTCAATTCTATGCTTTCAATTTTCCAGAATAACTCTTCCAAAAAATCGTGAGAAGTCAGAACTTGGGATCAATACTTCATCTCTTCCTTGGTTTCATCGTCTCTTGTCTCATCTTGGGTTTTCTCAACATAAAAGCCCTAAAAACACTCAAAACAACCCAAAAGCGTAATCTAGCTCGAAATAACATAAACAATATAAATCATGAGCTAAACTATCAAAATACGACAAGAAAACGATAATATAACACTTAGATGATAGGGTAAAAATGCACCCTATCACCTATACCCCAAATAGCGATCGTCTTAGTCACACGGGAACGATGAAAGACACACAACGAGGGATGATTGACTCGCTGATTCGCTGGATAATGAATTCGTCTTGGAATAATCAAGAGGAATTCGAAAACTCTCAAGAGAGAATAAACTCACAATAATATTAATGATAAAACTAACTGATTTTCGTCCACAAAGACCCCCTTATATAGGGAGGCAAATAAAACCATCTAAACCTAATCTAACTAGGAAATAACTGACCCAAAGTCATTGGTATGGCCCAACCCATTAACCAACATGATAAAAACCCAAAAACAAGTCTTTTAAGGCCCAAAAACGTGGCCTGACCCAAAACACACGAAAATTAAAATAAAGTCTTCAATCTTCAGCCCGAACGCACTCGATAAAATTAATAACTCGCGGGCTGTCCGGTTCGCCTTCTCCAATGGGCTTCTTCATCAATTCTTGAGCCCAAACTTCTTGGATCAATCCTTGCAAGCCTTCCTTGAACTTCTTAGCTCGAGCTCTCGTCACCGACCCTTCGGGAACACGAACAGGATCTTGATTCATCGAACCTTGGACTCCATCATATTAATTGTTGATTACATATAATTAATTGAAAAATATGGTTTAGTACCATTAGTAAAATCTATTTTAAAAATTTGAAAGTCCAAATTAACAATATATAAAAGTTATTATTTCAAAAGAACAATTCAGATATAGACAGGAAAAAAAATGAACATTTGATTGCAACAAATATCATCGATACATTTTGGTATAGTTGAAATATTGCATTAAATAAATAAAAATAATAATTTCAATTAAAAAACAATTAAATTATTGACAAAAAAATATTAAAAATGAAAGAAATTAATAATTTGCAATAATATCATAATCGATACATTTGTCTAGTAATTCACCCACGCGATGCGTGAGGATTTTTGCGTGGGGATTTTTTTACGTTATATGATTAATTGATTCAAAATATGAAGAAATATTTTGATTCTCACCGTAAGCATATTCCAATTAAAATATGTTAATTATCACGTATTTAAGTGTCAATTGGGATCCAACCGAACCATAAAGCCGACCTGACACAAGTGTGACCCTTTATCAAGAATAGTAAATCATACTAAAAATGTAAAAATTGTAATATCAAGAATTACTATACATATGATATGTAAAATTATATAATTGGAAGAAGAATTGCTGTACTGTAATATCAAGAATCACAATATTAATTGAGCACATAGCAAATTCATCGAAAACATTATTCTGAAATCTAGACAAATCTTTGAATATGAACAAAATAAATAAATTGAAGGATATAAAATAGTTGGAGTGTAACATTGAGTGGGTGAGTGCATAACTTTTATAATATATAGGCACATAATATCGTAAAAATATAAATAAAACTTTAAACATGATTTATGCTTTTATAACATCAAAATTATTTTATGAATCAATAATTATTGAACACAAATATGGGATAATGTAGTGGGAAAAATCCGTCTGACTGGCCCAACCCATTTGCTCATACTTGATCAGCCCACTCCAAGCACTTGAGCATAATCAGCCCATCAGTCAGACGGGACAATTCAGCTAGCCCAACAAAATATTGTTCTATCGGGCCGACTGAGCCCATATCTAATTAAGGGTCCCACTAGTCAGTCGAAGGATCTAGAATAAACACAACTAACTACCGAACGGATGGAGCGAGTCAGCCGGGAGAGACCTCCCCCACGTTCTCAACGACTACAGGCGGGTTAGGGTTTTGATCAAAGAACCCTAGTCAGATGGCCGTCCTATATAAACTCCCGACTGCCACATCAAAACACACGATCTCATGCACTCTCACACTCACTCATTCACGCATTCCACTCGCCAACTGACTGCTCCTCTGAAACCCTCCACGCTCCATCAGTCGGCGTCTATTAGACTTCAGTCAGACGGCGCCGCCCATCATCTCCACATTGTTCATTCTCACCTCCATCTCAATCGGAATTTCTATCATTCTTCACTTACTCGTTTTACATTATTTCATTACTGTTTTCCGACTATTTGTTCCGATCACTGACTTGAGCGTCGGAGGTCCTTCGGCTGACACCCCCACCCGTGTCCATCGAAGGGCTCTTACGTTTGTTCTGTTTGACAGGTTGCTAGTGCCCCTTCTTCAGTCGGATCTGATCAGTCGGGTCGAACCAGTCAGATCCAACTCAATTGTAGATTTACCCTCTACAATTTGGCACCCACCGTGGGGCCCTAGCAATCAAACGAGTCGATACGATCAACGCGTAGGATCCTTCTCGCAGACGGACATGGCCGACGGTAGCAATGCCTCGAACACCTCCCTCAAGGTCGACCTCGCCGCTCAGATAGTCGCCCTGACTGAGCAAATGAATCAAGAGCGAGCGAGCCGGGAAAAGCTTGAAAAGGAGAATGCCGATCTGACTGCCCGCCTCGAAGAAACTATAGCACAAGTTCAGGCGACCCAGGCATCTCAGTTCAAGTCTCCAGTCAACCCCATGCAATCCCTTGAGGATCACTTCACCGACGACGATGACCTCAATGATTTCAACCCTAGAAATTCATCCGGTTTGGTAAGCAATCGGAATACTCATCAAACTAGCGCTGATCGCACTCGTGTCTCTTTTCTTACAGGTAATCGGGTCTCTTTGGATCTCGAGCCCCAAAGAACAATAACACATGCTATGAGATTTGTTGGAACCGGGCCGACTGCCCCGACAGGTGCCCTCGGAGCCGGACCAACCACTCAGTCTGCTGGAACACAGAATGTAGCCTTTGAGCCAACTTACGCAACACCGGGTGCGGGGACTAGCCAGGCAAGTGGGAGCATTCCCCAAGCGGTACAAGCGAACGTCCGCCAGCCGGTTCTTGCTACCAATGCTACGATGATTCCAACTGACGGACCCGTGCAGACTGACCAAGGCCTTGGGTACGCCCATCATGAACAATTCATCACTGCTGAACCTGTCCGGATGGCTGCAGCCAGACCCTTCATGAACCTTGACGCGGATCTGGCCTACAAGTTGGCGGAGATGGAAGCAATGATCCAGAGGATTCCGGGTGTACCGGCCCCCATCAAGAAGAGTGCGGCCAGCTGCTATGCCGATTCACCTTTCGTCGATGACATCGCACTAGTGGAGATGCCCAGCAAATTCAGCTTTCCAAACATGAAGCCGTTTGATGGCACCTCCGATCCAGACGACCACATCGCCCAATACCGACAGAGGATGTTCACCGTGGCCATCCCTCGCGAGTTGAGGGAGGCCTGCATGTGTAAGGGGTTCGGTTCTAGTCTGATAGGACCGGCCCTCCAGTGGTATACCAATCTTCCTAATAATTCAATTTCCTCTTTTGCTCAATTAACGGATACTTTTGTGCAGCAATATGCTAGTAGCAGGAAGTTGGAAAAAATCTCCGAAGATTTATACGCCATTGTCCAACGACGTGGGGAATCCCTACGTGACTACATCGGACGCTTCAATAGGGAAAAGGTGTCCATAACCAACTGCAACACTCAGACGGCTCCCGACTCAGACCTCTACAAAGATCTTACCAAATATCCTTGCAAAACTATGGAGGACGTTCTTGCCAAAGCATGGGCACAGATCAAGTGGGAAGAAGACCAATACAACAGCCGTCGATATTCTCCGCCTACGAGCACAAGAAAGGATACCCGAGTAGACAGACGTGCAACTGACAGACGACCTGAGTCGTATCCAACTTCTTGGAGGCAAGAGACTCGGAGGAGAGACAATGGCCCATTTTCAGACACCCGACCGAGAGAGAAAGCAAAGGTGCCTGAATACAATCTGTCCATCTCACCGGCTGAAGCTGTAGCCGTTCTCAAGGGACTTGGAAACAGAGTCAAGTGGCCCGAGAAGATGAGAACCCCGGGTGATCAGAGAGACAGATCGAAATGGTGCGAGTTCCACGCTGATCACGGCCATCGGACGGACGACTGCATCGCCTTAAAATTGGAGGTGTCACACCTACTAAAGCAAGGCCACCTGACTGATCTGTTGATGGATAAAGGCAAGCAGACGTACCAACAAGGACGTGACAGGCAGAATCACAATGGAGAAGTCACCCCTCCGAGGCCGCCAGTCCATGAACGAACCGTTAATGTTATCACTGGAGGTTTGGAAGTAAGCGGAGTTAGCCATTCAGCCGCCAAAAGACACACCAGACAAGCCAGCCGGAACCCAGCCGACTCAAGCAGACCGGAGAACATCACAGCTGGCCAACTGGCCCAAACGATAAGCTTTACCGCCTCGGAATCAACCAGGCTTCTAAACCCTCATCATGATGCTCTTGTTATTTCACTTTTTATTGCAAATTGTCTAATCAAACGTGTACTGATAGACAATGGCAGCTCTGCCAATGTTCTCTTTTTGTCTGCTTTCAGGGAGATGAGACTAGATGAGTCCAAGATCGTTAGGAAGACTACGGTCCTAATTGGCTTTAGTGGAGAACACAAGAGCACAAACGGAGAAATTGAGTTGCCCATGTATGCCGAAGGAGTCAACTTGTTTACCAAGTTCCTGGTGATAGACTCCCCGTCTGCCTACAACGTCATCCTAGGCCGACCGTGGTTGCACGAAATGGAGGCAGTCCCGTCCACCTACCACCAAGTTCTCCAGTTCCCGACTAAATGGGGGGTAAAGGAGATAAGGGGAGACCAGAAAGATTCCAGTGCATGCTACCAAACCACTATGAAGGCCAAGCAGCTAGCGTTATAGCAATTACAGCAAGGACAATCCGACTCCTCACATAACCGGCAGCAACCGTCCAATTCAAGTCAATCAGATCAGCCGGACGTGGTGGAGTTGGATGAAGTCCAAATTCATGCAGATTTTCCAGACAACAAAGTTCGAATCGGCGCACACCTGGCTCCCGACATCAGAGAGAAGCTTATCGATTTCCTTTCCTCTAATTATGATTGTTTTGCATGGTCTCATGCGGATATGACTGGAATTGATCCTAATATTATCGTACACAGGTTGCAGGTTGATCCGAATCACCCGCCTAAGAAACAAAAGGAGGAAATTTGCTCCAGAAAGAAACCGAGTAATTAACGAAGAGGTCCAACAGTTGCTAGATAGCGGTTTGGTGCGAGAGGTCCATGGCTAACGTGGTCGTCGTGAAGAAAAAGAACGGCAAGTGGAGGGTGTGCATAGACTTCACCGACCTAAACAAGGCGTGCCCGAAAGATTCATTCCCTCTACCTCACATTGACATGCTGGTGGATGCCACGGCCGGCCACGAACTGCTGAGCTTCATGGACACCTACTCGGGCTACAACCAGATTCTCATGCATCCAGACGATCAGGAGAGGACGACCTTCATGACCAACATAGGCCTCTTTTGCTACAAGGCGATGCCATTCGGTCTGAAAAACGCAGGAGCCACATACCAACGTCTAGTCAACAAAATGTTCTCAGAGCTGCTTTGGAAGACGATGGAAGTCTACATCGATGACATGCTCGTGAAGTCTCTTCAAGCAGTCGACCACGTCGACCATCTCAGACAGGCGTTCAACATCCTAAGGGAGTACAATATGAAATTAAATCCTACTAAATGTTCATTTGGTGTTGTCGCAGGAAAATTTTTAGGTTACATGGTGACACAAAGGGGAATCGAGGCGAACCCGACTCAAATTGAATCAATCCAGAGAATCCCCTTGCCCACCTACGTGAAGGACGTGCAGAAACTGACTGGACGGTTAGCAACACTCAGTCGGTTCATCTCGAGGTCTTCGGAGCGATGCCAACCATTTTTCAACATATTAAGGAAATCCAAGACTTTCGAGTGGACAACCGAATGTGAGGAAGCGCTACAACAATTGAAGGATTACTTATCCAGTCCGCCGCTCCTTTCGAAGCCCAAAGACAATGAAACATTGTTCGTCTACTTGGCCGTCTCAGAGACGGCAATCAGCGCGGTACTAGTCCGAGAAGATGAGGGAAAACAATCCCCAATCTACTACGTGAGCAAGTCGCTACTTGATGCGGAGACCAGATACAGCCAGCTGGAGAAGCTTGCACTAGCCTTAATCCATGCAGCAAGGAAGCTCCGCCCTTACTTCCAATGCCATCCGATTGCAGTTCTTACAACGTTCCCATTGAAGACCATCCTTCACAAGCCGGAGTTGTCGGGAAGGCTGACCAAATGGGCAGTAGAACTTAGCGAATACGATATCACCTACAAACCTAGAACTTCATTAAAATCTCAAGTATTGGCTGATTTTATTGCGGATTTTACTCCTAACATCCATGTGCAGGCCGAAAAAGAATTATGTTGTTTGACTGAAGGACAACCAGCCGGAGTATGGAAGCTACATGTAGATGGCTCCACCAACACAAGAGGAAGCGGCCTTGGTCTAGTCCTCATGTCGCCCCAAGGGGAAGTAATCGAACAAGCGATCCGATGCGGCTTCAAGGCTACAAACAACGAAGCAGAATACGAAGCCATGATAGCCGGCCTCGGACTAGCTAAGGAGATGGGTGTCAAGCGGATCAATGTCTTCAGCGACTCCCAGCTGGTCGTCAACCAGATGCAAGGAAGCTATCAAGCTCGAGACACCAAGATGACTAACTACATGAACCGAACCAAAGAACTACAAGCCCAATTTGAGGAGTTCACAATCAGTCAAGTGCCACGAGGAGAAAACAATCAGGCAGACGCACTCGCCAACCTAGGCTCTTCAATTCAGACGGAAGGACCTAAATCCATTCCGATTGTCTATCTCAAGTGGCCAGCAATTTGGAAAGATGGAGAAGAGCAAGTGGCCGAAATTTCAAGCGACCAGACGTGGATGACTCCAATCTTGCAATATCTGGAGCAAGACATTCTGCCTGAGAATAAGAATGAAGCACGAAAAGTCAAGTGTCAGGCCGCCCGCTTCACTCTTATTCGAGGTAAATTATATAAACGTTCTTTTTCCGGTCCATACTTGAGATGTGTTAATCTTGCAGAAGCAAAATACATCCTGGCCGAACTACACGAAGGCGAATGCGGCAACCACTCAGGCGGGAGGAGCTTGGCGCATAGAGCACTAACCAGCGGATACTATTGGCCAACAATGCGGTCGGACTCAATGGACTTCGTAAGGAAATGCGACAAGTGCCAACGGTTCGCCCAAGTGCCTCATCAACCACCTGAACCAATGACTGTAATCACATCAACTTGGCCATTCATGAAGTGGGGTATGGATATCGTTGGCAAGCTGCCGACTGCACCTGGGTAGAGAGTGTTCATGCTAGCCGTAACCGACTACTTCAGCAAGTGGATAGAAGCAGAGGCTTTCCACCAAGTTAGAGATCAAGAGGTCAAAGGCTTCATCTGGAAAAATGTGATTTGTAGGTTCGGAATACCAAAAGAAATCGTCACGGACAATGGCTCTCAATTCATAAGTATCAACTTCCAAAATTTTTGCCGGTTCTGGAACATCAAGCTGAGCTTCTCCACTCCGAGATACCCGCAAGCAAACGGCCAGGCGGAATCCAGCAACAAAACCATCATCAATACGTTGAAGAAAAGACTCGAAAAGGCCAAGGGAAAGTGGGCGGACGAATTGCCAGGAGTACTTTGGTCATATCGGACGACGGCTAGAACATCGACGGGGGAGACACCATTCTCTTTGGCATTTGGAATGGAAGCGGTCATCCCGACTGAAAGCGAAGTTCCGACTTCTAGATTTGAACTGGCATCAGACGAACATAATTGGGAGAATATGTGTCATGAGTTGGATACACTAGATGAAAAGAGAGACAGAGCCTCGATCCGACTGGCCTCATACCAGCAAAGTGAGGCAAAATATTACAACAAGAATATTCGTACGCGAACTTTCAAGCTGGGAGATTGGGTACTCAGGCGGGTCTTCCAAAACACAAAGGAGGCAGGAGCCGGCAAGCTGGACCCAACTTGGGAAGGACCCTATTTGATCACTAAGGTGGTCGGAAAAGGAGCATACAAGCTGCAGACCCAAGATGGTCGCGACATATCCAACAGTTGGAACGCGACACATCTAAAACAGTATCATGCCTAACCCTACCTCCGTTTCAATTTTTATAAGTTTTCGGTCTTACGGGACCAATACTTTTCATTCCACACTATTGCTAACACATTTGTGCAGGCTAAGTCGGAACTACATCGGGCTTGATTCCTTACGAGGATATGTAGGCAGCTCTACGGAGTTCAGCAGGTCACCTTCTTATTATTTTTTCCGACTGATTCTGACCGTTTTATGAAACAGGTCAGAACTACAACGGGCTTGATCCCTTACGAGGGTATGTAGGCAGCTCTACGGAGTCCAGCTGAACACTTTATTTATTTTTTCCCGACTGATTCTGACCGTTTTATGGAACAGGTCAGAACTACATCGGGCTTGATCCCTCACGAGGGTATGTAGGCAGCTCTACGGAGCGCAGCCCCCCCTCCCCAACCAACAAGCTTGGTCTGACTGAAACAAAGATGAGTTGTGTAAAGAACTCAACCAGTCGGACAATCAGAAACAAAGTTATATAAAGAAAAAGCTAAGGAAAAGAAGATATAACAAGTACTTCTAAACTACGCCTCGCAACAAATAGTTCGAACTCGAGTCAAAGACTTGAATTCGAACTGGGGGAAAATGGGATGCGGGCATAATATATAACAATTTTCAATCCACTTACTACAGATAGTCAGTTATCACGAATAGTTAAAACACAAATAGTTAGTTCAAAGTATAAGTACAACATATTCAGAAACATAGAAAAGGCTGGAGTCAGTCATCAGTCAGCCAGACAGCCGAGGAAATCAACCGTCAAGTGGTGGAGTCGAACCGTCTGCCTCGTTGCCATTTTCAGTCGGAGAATTCACCCCGGCATTCAGTTTCTCCCATTCTGCCAGCTGGGCCTTGTACCGGCTGACATCCCATGGTCCGGGATAGGCCTCTTCATACAAAGTCATCTTCCAGCTAGCTGACTCACTAGAACTCGACCGACTAGTACGAGACATATCAAACAGCTGGCACCTAAGAAAAAGAGAACCAACCAGTTGGACTCAACCAAATATCAACATGAAAAGCAATCATTATACATGAGTTATATGATTCAGTCAGACTCAACTACAAAATTGCCAAACAAGGCATGTGAAGTACATGAAGAACATATGCAATACATCAAAATCAGTCAGTCAGATTGCCAGCTGAAATTCATAGCAAAGGAAACAACTAAAACCACTCAAATGTAAAACACAACAGGCGAGTTCTGACTACAAGTCATCATACAGAAGCATAACACGACCCTAGCCAGATGTCGACTGACCAATACCGAACAAATGGAGCAAAAGGATATAACTAAAAGCATCCAGAGACCATGTATCATGCCCAAATAGCAATAGAAAGCAAATTTCTCACTCTAGTGATAAATCAAACATTAAACACAAATTTCGCGAATCAAAGTTACCAACGAGCACATGGCATTTAACTTCAACAAAGAATTCATGAAGAACACGAAAAGAAAAGAGGGTGAAAAGAAAATTCACCTCTCCCTAAACTTCTCCTATCACTCCTTAGTTCCTTTCCACTACTTTCTTCAAGCTCCGAGCTCTTCTATGCTCTCCAAAATACTCTGTGAGAAAGTGCAAAATAAAATGAGTGGAGAAAAATCTATTTAATCCAAGTCTTCATACTTTGTTACAATTACTGCACTGGAGTAAAGAAGACATTATTTTACTACCAACAAATGGAAATTTTTGGTCAAAGGGTTGAGCAAGGTCTCATATTAAATTCCTTCTCTACACCTCCTGCCTAATCGCAAGTTCGTACGAATCAAAGGAAAGAAGACAAAGCTGATTACATTGCACCGAAGCCGTATGCATAACAATTTCCCATGCTCATATTAGATTTATTGCAAGAATCTGATCGAAAACGGCTTGAAATAACCAAAGCTTACATATTGTTCGTCGAATTCCTTCCGTCCGCAACTGCGTGAAATTCCTTTTGCCTATGTCGAGCACTCTAAGAGAGACTCGCTTAAACAAACGAAGGAGAAAAATATGTAGCCTAGCTAAGGAATAGCTTGAGATCGGCGCGTCCCTTCGAGCTTCACTTAACCAGTCCTAAAATAATCCTCATAGTTTACAGCTGCTGTCATTAACCAAGGAAACAATTAAGTAGATAGAATGTCGTCACACAAAGAAAAATGCGTGACGATCATTAAAGTTAAGAAATACCGAAGGCAAAGCCTAGCATTTACCTCGCAAAACTGAAGCTCCAAATTCGTACAGGTTTGGTTTCCCAACTCCGAACGCTCACCGACGAGATAACAAATGTAGCTGGAGTCCTTCAAAAGAAAACAGCAGTTGTGGCCTTTTTTCGAACAGCTACCGCGCAGTCAACGGAAAAGAAAGATTAGAGGAATTGGGGTATTACGATTCAAATAGGAGAATAATAAGCAAATTATTTTATCAAACACCTACTCTCTTTCACAGTGGAACATTAAATGCAGCCATTTACTGCATTAATTGATGAGCCTATGTGGCAAAACATGAGTAGATACTCATATAGTTGGTTGGTGGCCAATTTTCCTTTTATTTATGCGGTCAGTCGGATGGGTCATGTGTATGAATAGTGAGACACTTATTCAATTCACATCAGTCAATCGGCAAAAATCTCACTCAGCTAGTAAAAATGAGACAATTGATTTACTCACTCAGTCAGTCGGTCACAAACAAAGGCCGATGATTAACCATTTGGAGCTGGAAGCACCCTACCCCTAATAAAGGAGAAATCATGTTAGAACAACCAGTCAGGCGGAACGCCTCATCCCATCAATTTGGTTAATTGTACCGATTGAATTTATATAGCCCTTCAGCTGGGACCTTCAAAGCAATAATAATTCTTGAAAGAATTATCATAGTTTCATAGTTGAAAACCAAACTAGTCAGTCAGACAGATTACCTTATTCAACCCACTAAAGTGCTAAAAATTCAAATGGTTATTTGGCCGACTGAAATTATATACTCTTCAGTTGAGTCGACGTCCACTCTCGAACCAGTTCTACATGGGGTTTGATGTCGAATTCAAGGTTAATCGGCCCCTATTGAAAATCCGAATACTCTATACTTATAGAAATTCCGCAAAGTATTCACTCAGTCGGTAATGATAATTTATCATATAGAAGTGAATACTTATAAGCCCACGCGGCCGACTGGGTAAATGTCCCTTAGTACCAACCGACTGATATTATTCATTGTCCAAACAACTTGAAATTGTTAACGGCCTAATTAGAAAAATTCGATTTCCATTCAGTCGAAAAAATCAACTTATTAAATTACTCATATAAAGATGAGCACTGAGTGAGCCTACGTGGCCAATAAAAATAATGTCCTTCATCACCCGACTGACTGAAATCATCCATTGAGCCAAATAATGAAATCAACTACTCTCTAGCCGGAACCAGTGCCCCTTGATAATTTCAAAACATAAGCTCATGTGGCCTAAAGAGCCATACCAATGGAAAATATATCCTATCCTAACCTCTTGTAGTCAGTCAGTCGGTGTTAACTCAAATGAATGGATAAGTCCAACAAGATACGCAAGGCTTCTCCAGTTGGAATGAATTTTCAATTGGAGTGAAACTTCAGTTGGTCAAAAATCTCAACCGGAACAAAATTTCATTAGTCATACGCTTTCAATTAGAATGAGATCCCAATTGAAGCTAGAATTCCCGATTGAAGTATATTTTCGGTCGGTCAAACGCTTCTAAAATCTAACGCACCTAATTAGAAAAATCAACTCTTCAGTCGGTAATGGCCGATTATCATAAGCTCACGTGGCCAACTGAATGAAAATCCGACTACTCTCCAGTTGGAAATTCCAACTAGAGAGTGGGGGACAAACTGTAGTGGGAAAAATCCGTCTGACTGGCCCAACCCATTTGCTCAAACTTGATCAGCCCAACTCCAAGCACTTGAGCATAATCAGCCCATCAGTCAGACGGGACAATTCAGCTAGCCTAACAAAATATTGTTCTATCGGGCCGACTGAGCCCATATCTAATTAAGGGTCCAACTAGTCAGCCGAAGGATCTAGAATAAACACAACTAACTACCGAACGGACGGAGCGAGTCAGCCGGGAGAGACCTCCCCCACGTTCTCAACGACTACAGGCGGGTTAGGGTTTTGATCAAAGAACCCTAGTCAGATGGCCGTCCTATATAAACTCCCGACTGCCACATCAAAACACACGATCTCACGCACTCTCACACTCACTCATTCACGCATTCCACTCACCAACTGACTGCTCCTCTGAAACCCTCCACGCTCCATCAGTCGGCGTCTATTAGACTTCAATCAGACGGCGCCGCCCATCATCTCCACATTGTTCATTCTCACCTCCATCTCAATCGGAATTTCTATCATTCTTCACTTACTCGTTTTACATTATTTCATTACTGTTTTCCGACTATTTGTTTCGATCACTGACTTGAGCGTCGGAGGTCCTTTGGCTGACACCCCCACCCGTGTCCATCGAAGGGCTCTTACGTTTGTTCTGTTTGACAGGTTGCTAGTGCCCCTTCTTCAGTCGGATCTGATCAGTCGGGTCAAACCAGTCGGATCCAACTCAATTGTAGATTTACCCTCTACAGATAACATTATAATATTATTGTTTTCTAAATGCACATTGAAACTAACTTAATACAAATGTTAATATCGAAAATTTTCTAAATTATATAGTTTTAATATTATATTTAGGTTTCAAAAGCCAGTAAAATAAATAAAATAAAACATTTAAATAGATTTGACTTTGTTAGCATTTGATGTGTTATACCATTGGAATTTTATTTCTATTTTATATTGAATTTATTAGTAAAATTAAAATTTAATAGGAGAACTAAAATAATGTGAGTGATATTATTTTAAATAATGAGTTGATTGTGATCATCTTGATTGAGAATTGAGAGCTACAATAATTATACGATTGTAATGAGTGGTAATATCATAATTTGACATTAATTATTTTTATATAAAGAATCAAGAACAAAAATATTTATAAGATGGAAAAAGTTCACTTGTTGTCATATACGCATATATAACTTATATTATGAAATTATTAAAAGAAAATTATATATGATATAGTATACTACCCATTTATAAGTAATGCATAACTATCCATGCTACAAAACATAAGTACTGCGTACAATATTCATACATATACGATAGTGTACGAAATTAAAAAAAATATATATACAAATTATTATTAAAAAGTTTCAAGCTAAGAGAATAAGATATATAGAGCTTGAATCTTGATCAATATAGAAGGGATTATGAGATTGTCTTTGTGCCCTTACCTTCTTATTTCTCTATTGTGAAGCAAAATATTGCTCGAAAACATGTGAAATGTGTGAATGTTCTAGTAGTATTTCATTAAAATTTATAGGTGCAAAAGAATATAATTTTGGAAAGAATTTAATAATTTCCATAATGATTGCAATTGTAACATCCCTATTAATTGATAAATTAAGAATTTGTTTAATTACCATTTTTATCGGTTGTTTCAAACAAAAGATGTATGATAACATTAATAATTCTTTTTTCAAAAATTTAGAATTAAAGATAATTGAAAATAAGGGTTACTATTTATATATTCAAGGAGTTACTATAAACGACAGACCGGTGTTGCTATTAGTATATAGATTGGAGAAAAGTATGAGTGGAAATTGACGGATTACTTCCTATTAAAAATTTAGTATTTTTTTATTTTCTCTCTTAAACGTTAATGAATTTAATCATGCTCGTCAACTTATTTTATTTGTGCTTCTGAAATTTGACTATTGCGAATTATTCGAAAATACCACAATCTATATAATGTAATAGAATAATGAGCTTTATTTTTTTTAAATTTCATCTCATAATATTTGATAAATTAAATTAATTTGCATACTAAATTTCGAATTTATTAAATTATATGAGCTATGAATTTTGATAATAATACAACTATCTAATATAAATAAAAAATAAAGAAGTTTATAAACACTAAATCAGAATATATATATTGCGACGGAAAGTTAAGCGTACTTCCATTAAAGGCAAAAATAAAACTTTTCTATATATTTGTGTACATATTTTTTGAATAATACACAATTGTCAAAGAATATAATTTTTTTTTAAAAAAAAACATCTCAAGATTATAATACTAAGATCAACAAATCTAATAAGTTAACATATAAAATACATGATTGAAGAGCATACACTCAATTACTCAAACCACAATTGATTGAGACGTCCAAATCTTAGCAATTATTTTTTCTGGTATACGCATTCATGTATAAATAATAAACAATCAATATATATTAAACGAAAAAAATATGATCCTTTCATGCACTCAAACTTTAATTGGCTCAACAATCCATTCATACTTACAGACTCTCTTAGGTGGCTAAATGCTTGATAAGGAAGGCAAACCAACCAAAATGTGGGTTAGATTAATATAGGCACATAATTAATAAATATAGAAAGTAAATTTATTTGTTTCCCAAAATCATGCTTTTGTAACCTCTATTGTTAATTGACTCATTAAAAATTATTGATGTACATTTATGGTGTAATTTATATGTGTAACTAATTTGTTTCTACTTATGATATACATTTAGGTATAAAATCACTAAAAACATTAAGATTGTGTGTGGGAACAAATATAACTAAGTTGTGTGAATATTCTCCACAAATCTATATTTTCCCCTTCTACAGGCGTAGAACATAATATGACAATATTAAAAAAAAATTATAATAATGTGATTCTTTGAAGATAATATGAAAATATGAATTTTTTTTTAATAATAATAACGTGATTCCTTGAATCTTACTTACGTAGTATTAAATTTATAATTGATAGTAGTTATTAACATTTATGATATAGTATTATATATAACGCTATTTCCCAAAAATAATGTATCGAAATGATAATTTAATTGCCTCATAAATAATTATTTAATAAATTAAAGTTAATCCAATAATTACTAATTATAGAATTGGGGAAGTTACTATAAAAGGCAGCCCGGTGCTGCTATTAGTATATATAGATATACTAAAACAAAATACTTATTCTAAGTTTTCCCTCCAAATTTCTTGATATGTGTGCTTCATTAATTTTATTTTATAAATTATAATTATTTAGCTTATTTTTTCAAAGTCATATAACAACTTAACCTATTAATTTTAGTCAAATGTATTTCATTAATACCACTATAAAATTAATTTTATCTTATATTTATAATCATACTACTACTCATTTATACAAGACAACTGAAAATACGAGAAATATGGTAGTGTTAAAGATTTATTTTACGATAAATGATGTATTTTTATAAATAAATGATAGTAGTGATGTCAAATTATAAAATATAATGGTGAAGTAGTGTATAAAAATAGACATGCAGAGACCAATAATTGTCCAAAACAAGAAAAAATACATAGATTAAATAATTGATAGGAGTATTTGCTACACTCTTTCTCGATCGAGTAAACCCCTGCATCGCGGGGGTACAATTCTAGTAATTAATATTATTATCCCGTTATTATAATATTTTTTAATATTTTGCTTAAAAATACTCCCTCCGTCCCTTTCAAGTTGAGTCAAAACTTTTCGGCACGGAAATTAAGGTAGGGGTGTTTAGTTGATAAATTAAGTTAATTAATTGAGGAGATTAAGATTATAATTTATATTTACAATACTCAATATCAATAAAATATAATATAATTTTCAAAGTTATTTTTTTTTTTTAAATTATGTTTAAATAATTAAATTGATTCTTTTTTTGTAAATATTTTTTGAAAAAAAAAATTCACAAAAATTTCTGTCTTTTTTAAAACTATTTTATTACTCAAAAATTTTTTTAAAAAATTAAATTTATAAAATTTTTAATTCTATTTTTTTTTAATTTTTAATTTTCAATTTTTCTTAATTTTTTTATTTTTTAATTTCATTTTAAAATTTTTAATTTCGTTTTAAACTTTTTAATATTTTAAACTTTTTAAATTCAAAATTTTTAAAATTTAAAATAATTCAGAATTTTAATTTTTAAATATTTAAATATTTCAAAATTTTATAAATTTAATTTTTTTTAATTTTCAGTTTTTAGATTTTTGAATTTTATTATTTTTAATTTTTTTTAATTAGGGTGTTAATTGAAATAAGGGGTACAATTAGTTGTGTCTAATTATGTGTTTAAGATCCTAATTTTTGCCAAAAAGGGAAATGACTCAACTTGAAAGGGACGGCCCAATCGGGAAAGTGACTCAACTTGAAAGGGACGGAGGGAGTAATATTTTATAGGAATAGCCGAATAGATAACTTTTTATTAATTAAAATAAACGAGCGATTTGAAATATGCGACTTGAAATTAATTAAAATAATATTTAAAAGGATAGCCGGATAGATGTCGAATTTTGACCTATATCGTTAACGTATACTCCCTCCGCTCTTTCCTAGTTGAGTCGAAACTTTTCGACACGAGAATTAAGAAGAGTTGTTTAGTACTTTAAGTATGTTTGGTAATTGAGAAGAGAATGAGATTATGTTTATAATTACTAAGTACTGTATTTTATTTTAATTTAAAATTTTCTGGATTTTTTTTTATAAAATTATTGTTGATGTTTAAAATTAAAATAAAAAACTTTTTTGGATTTTTTTTATTTGTAAAATTAAAACTAGTCTGGATTTATTTTAAATTAATTTAAAATTTTCTGGATTTTTTTTTTATAAAATTAAAACTTTTCTGGATTTATTTTAAATTAATTTAAAAATTTCTGGATTTTTTTGTTTATAAAATTATTGTTGATGTTTAAAATTAAAATAAAAAACTTTTCTGGATTTATTTTAAATTAATTTAAATTTTTCTGGATTTTTTTTTATAAAATTATTGTTGATGTTTAAAATTAAAATAAAAAACTTTTCTGGATTTTTTTTTTATAAAATTAAAACTTTTTCTGGATTTATTTTATATTAATTAAAATTTTTTTCGTGAGAGACGGCAATGGCGATAATGGAAAAATTGAGAAATTGGGGCGTAATTAGTATGTTAATTAAGTAAAATAAGGGGTGCAATTAGTTGTGTGTTTAATACTCCCTCCGGTCTTTTACAGTTGAGTCGAAACTTTTCGACACGGGAATTAAGAAGAGTTGTTTAGTACTTTAAGTATGTTTGGTAATTGAGAAGAGAATAAGATTATGTTTATAATTGAGAAGAGTTGTTTTAATTAATATAAAAAATGTTTTTTATTAATTAATATTTTTTTTGTTTTTCAGTTTATTTTAAATTAATTTAAAATTTTATGGATTTTTTTTTATAAAATTATTGTTGATGTTTAAAATTAAAATAAAAAACTTTTCTGGATTTTTTTTTTATAAAATTAAAACTTTTCTGGATTTTTTTTTATAAAATTAAAACTTTTCCGGATTTATTTTAAATTAATTTAAAATTTTCTGGATTTTTTTTTATAAAATTATTGTTGATGTTTAAAATTAAAATAAAAAACTTTTCTAGATTTTTTTTTATAAAATTTCCTTTTCTGGATTTATTTTAAATTAATTTAAAATTTTCTGGAATTTTTTTTTTTATAAAATTATTGTTGATGTTTAAAATTAAAATATAAAATTTTTCTGGATTTTTTTTTATAAAATTAAAACTTTTCTGGATATATTTTAAATTAATTTAAAATTATTTCGAGAGAGACGGCAATGACGATAATCGAGAAATTGAGAAATTGGGGCGTAATTAGTATGTTAATTAAGTAAAATAAGGGGTACAATTAGTTGTATGTTTAATACTTAATTTTTACTCAAAAAGGAAACGACTCAACTAGGAGAGACCGGCCCAATCGAGAAAATGACTCAACTGTAAAAGACCGGAGGGAGTATATTCGATTAGCGCGGGTGCAAGCAGTGCTAGTTGAAAATAATATTGAAGGTTACGCTATTTAATGGTCGATTGTATTTGTACGAGGATTTTTGTATTTTGAGAAAACAAATCTGAGAATTCGCCTTCCCGAACGCTTCATCCTCGCTTGCAATGGAAAATAATGAGTTTCTCTATGAAACCCTAAGCCCCCTTGGCGCCGACAAAACGCCTTCGCCACCACGTCCGCTAACTCCACCGTCTTTCTTCTCCGATACTGAGCCGTATAACGTACTGCGCAACCAAATTTCTGTCAACACCTCTCAATTTCCCTCGCCGGAATCCGCTGCTCCTGATTACTTCTCCCTGGAGGTGAACGAAGCAGAAGAGGCTTCAATTTCAGCTACTGTCCTTCCGTTGCGTGAAGTGGGGGAAACCACCGCGCCAGCGTCTGATAGAACTTTTGAAGGCAACTGGTTTCGCGCCAATTCTCGCTTCAAAAGCCCTATGCTTCGTCTACACAAAGGTTTGAGGTTTCACGCTTCCTTATTTTCTTGATAACATTGATATGCTACAGTCAGCGTATGCAAGTTGTCTAAATTAGTACTTTGTTTAGTAAATAGAGTGCTCGTGATGGTAAGTTCCGAACCTACTGCTTCAAGCCGTCTAGTGCTTTTTTAATTACGAATTTTTGCTAGTAATACAGACATGGTAGAGTTGATTCACTTCGATGTATCTTATTATCTGCTTTTTTTATTTATTTATTTAATTTTCTATTTTGTGTTTGCAGAGATACTTGATTTTTGTGATTTTTTGTCACCAACTCCCGAGGAGCAAGAGTCGAGAAACGCTGCTATACAATCTGTCTTTGACGTGATCAACTATATCTGGCCTACTGCTGTGGTACATTAGAACGTGTTTGCCTGTGTGCAACTGGATGTTCTTAGGTGTAAAATATATATATACAGCACCATGACTAGTGTCCTTACATTTTGACATGCAGGCTGAAATTTTTGGATCATTTGAGACCGGGCTTTACCTTCCATCTAGTGATATTGATGTAAGCTTGGTATTTGTTGTGTTAGTGATTCTTGTGCACACTGTTTTATGATTGTTTGATAAATAGAGGCTCGTCAACTTGCTAGTTGATGTTACATCCTTTTGATAATGTGATGTCTGAGCAGTGGCGACGCGAGAGTGGGGCAATGGGGTACAGCTGTACCCCAAAAAAAAATTGTTACTAATATTTTCTCTCGCCCCACCGAATAATGTTCGTTTTTATATTTTATGTCTCACATATATTTAAGAAATGCTCATTATTCAGTAGTATGAAGGACATATATATTAATTTTTGCTCATTAAGTTGATATTGATTCGTTCGGTAGCTTCTGCAAGTGTCAAGAGAGAGTTTTTCGAAATGACCTGATGCTAGATAATTTTTTTCGCACCCCCGAATTATAATTTATGGAGTCGCCACTGTGTCTGAGTACCAAAGTTCGAAACTTTTGCGCTTATCTTTCAACATGATTTTTATGCTCTTTCTCATCGTTTGTTACATGTTAAAGATCTCTCATAGTGTACATTGTTGTATACAAAAATTTCATTGAAAGCTGAATGCAAATAATTTTTTTTGGTATGTACCATGTCATTTGCTTCCCATGTGTTCTGCAACATCTTTTCTGAATGCTCCTTCCTTCCGTCTTGCCAGCACAATATTCTTTTTTCATGCCGTCCCAGCAGAATATGCACATTCTTTTTTTAACCATCATATCCCATCATAAATCATTATCTCTGCCATAAATCACTTAATCTTATCTCAATCATCTCAACTTATTACTCCCTCTGCCCATATTAGTGTGGTTTGACTTTTTGCATGCCTTTTAATGTGTCCAAAAATGCATGTTAAGATAATATTTGAGTCAAATTTGATATCTTATATTGCTCAACTTGATAGTGTATCGTATATCACATCAAGGGAGACTCAAATTTTATGTTAACATTCATGTATTGATACATTGTAATGCGTGCAAAACTCAAACCACACACTAATATGGGGACAGATGAACTCCTATACTACCAGACTACCTAACATTTTATTAGAACCTGTGCCCAAGAAAATGAGACATAACTAGGCAGGAGGGAGTGGGCATTATGTTGCTTGCTCAAGATTTCCATGATTTTGCATTAGTTTATAATTACATAAGAATAAGATAAAGAATGTGCTCTTTGAGTTGGAACATTTTTCATATTATGATTAGGTATGCAACTAGTGATACAAACACTCTCGCCTGGCAGGTTGTGATATTAGGTTCAAATGTAAGAAGTCCTCAAATAGGCCTTCAGGCTCTTTCCAGGGCTTTGTCTCAAAGAGGAATTGCTAAGAAGATGCAGGTATGTTTCATACTCTCAAGTCATATTTGCCGTATTTGTGCTCTTTTTTTTATTATATATGTCCTTTTTATCCAACAATATAGGTTATTGCAAAAGCACGGGTACCTATTATCAAATTTGTTGAGAAAAGAAGTGGTTTTGCATTTGATATAAGGTTAGTAGTCTTCTTAAATTTCTTCCCCATAATTTGAATTGGCAAGCAAGACAGCTTACAAGTAGAGACCCACAGTATTGTGTGAAAAAATTCTGTTGCTTTTGATATAAGGTTGTTAGTCTTCTTAGGTTTCTTCAACAAAAATTGGTTCTACGGGACAGCCATTAGTTGCCTTAACATTATATATTTGTTATCTTGAAGGATCCCTTCCATTTTCTCTTTCTTGGATTATAGTGTACTTTTAGAAACTTCACGAAATATTGACCACTTGTAGGTATATATATTTCCCAGGATTACATTTTAGTAATTTGGTTGGCATTACCTTGAAAAATAGTACACGCAAATGCATAAGTTGTATAATGTTGTTAAATAGCGGCCATGGTAGTGTTTTGGCGGATGGCAGTGGCAGTTTTCTAGGATTCCGCCACCGCCGTGGTATGGCGTGGCAGTTTTTCGTGGCATTTTGTGGCAGACGCCATTTCGTCTTACATAATTATATTTCATGATTTTATTTTATTTTTCAATCGTTCGCAATAACCCTGCGATGGTATATGCCATGGCGGTAGTCTGGCTAACTGCCATAACTCGCCATCTGCCATTGTCAACATTGAGAAATGCATTAAAAATGATCCTTGGCATACATGAGTGCAAACCAAACAAAAATGAAAGACACGGAGCTTATTTCAAGAGGAATCAACCATGCTTGCACATGTTTTCATCTCTCTTTCTTCCTTCCTGCTGTTGGCGGTTCATATAATTTTATCATGTAGAATCTTAGACTGCATTTTATTCTCATTTTGTTCATCTAATATACCTGTAAATGATATTTATATATCATGATTTTGTTATATGTATCTTTTGGAATTAATACATCTGCCAACAACAGTTTTGATGTCCACAATGGACCAAAAGCTGCAGAATTTATAAAGGTATTCACTTTTTTCTATCTCTGCCTGTTGAATTATTTGTTTTCATTTGGTTGGTGTTATTTTGTTTTGCCATTGTTATTTATTCTTATACACTTCAATATTTTTTTTATTCTTTTTGCAGGATGCTGTGACCAAATGGCCCCCTCTAAAACCACTGTGTCTAATTTTGAAAGTATTTCTGCAGCAAAGGGAGTTAAACGAGGTATAATTGTTGTTCTTTTCCTTGATAATTTTCCTTGCTACCACATTTCCATTTCCATCCATTTATTTTGACTTGCCACTACCCTCTAGGTCTACACGGGTGGAATTGGTTCCTACGCGCTTCTTTCTATGCTTATAGCGATGCTACGGGTAACTTTCACTGTTTGCAATATGGACATCCGCTGATAGTTTTATGAAATTAGCATATTTTAGCATGTGCCATCATATCTATGAGATGCTTGACAAGTTGCTCTAGCAATGGGACTGCAATATCGTTTCAAAAATTTCTTTGAATTTTTTGCCCAACTAGCAAGTGGCAACCAACATATGGTCTTTATGAGCTACTTGTTATATGCTTGTTTTATTGCAGTTGAAACACAGTTAAATATGACCCCCATTCATGCTAATGTACTGAAATATTTTCAAAGGTATAAGTAGTGTTGTTTTTTCAATATAAAGCACACGGTTCTCTAGTTTCTAGCTTCCTTTATCCTTTCTGTTATTTTTTCTTCTGTTTGGCAATAAATTTCTGTTATGTGAAATGACAGCTAAAGCTACCCATTCCCAAAAAAATTAGGAGTGTCTGTTTTTTGTAACTATGTAAGATTTGATATAGAAACTAGGTTGTAGGTGAATAATGGCACTTTTCCTATGACACTTTTCATATACTATGTCTTCTTAGGCTTTTCCTATGAGACTTTTCCTCCAGATTTCTATTATAGAATTTGTCTGACATGTTAAGTTGCAGACCCGACAAGATAACCAAGCTTCTCCCGAGCGCAATCTAGGAGTCTTATTGGTATGTTTTTGATTGCGAAATTTAAGTTGTTATTGTCGTTTGATCAGAATACCACTTAATCTAATTTGTCAAATGAGATTTTTGTGCAGTGTTATCAGAATCATAACTTGATTATAAATTTTCTGGTGGGTCTTAGGTGAACTTTTTTGACATGTACGGGTGTAAATTAAATACAGTTGATGTTGGTGTGTCTTGCAATGGTGAAGGCACCTTTTTTCCAAAATACAATAAAGGGTAAAAGTAGTCAATATAATTCTTCATTGTTACTATGCATGATTTTAAGTAATGTGCTAGTAATTTCTCTGAGACCTTATTATTCTTTCAGATTTTCAGTTGACGGCAGGCCATCTCTTATTGCCATTGAAGACCCTCAGGTTCACCCTTGATTTTCAATTTATCCCGTAGACATCCATCAGGCAACTCCCTGATTTCTGTTATAGTGGCTATATCAAATTTCTTCTGTTTTGTTCTTATTTTAAAGAGAGGAATGATAGTCCCAATAAATTGTGTTTTCTGAACTCGCTGCATTTTCTTGTAAAACAGGCCCCGGATAATGATATAGGGAAGAATTCGTTCAACTATTATCAGGCAAGTCTTTTATTACAGCGTAACGAGCTTTCGTTTCCTTACTTTGTCAAGATCCACTAGTCACCTATCTTGTTTTGGTGTTCTTACAGGCTAGATCTGCTTTTGCAATGGCTTTCACTACATTGACAAATGCAAAGGCCATATCAAGTCTTGGTTCGAACAGGAGTATTCTTAGTGCTATAATTAGGCCAGATGCAGTATTGTTAGAACGAAAAGGAGGATCTAATGGGAAGCTGACATTTGATAAATTATTCCTGAGTGTTGGAGAGCCTTTGGAGCAACTGTTTGGTGATCAGCAGGAAATGTATTGCAACTGGACCTTAGATGAAGAACCACTTCCACGTGGAAATGGAGTTTCTGGTGATAATGATGCGAAATCCTCGGGAAAGAAAAGAAAGGCTTCTAAAGAGAGAAGATCATCCAAAAAAGTAAAAGATCATGGCACCTTGGGTGTCGACAGGCATGAAAATGGCTCCGGGAAGGAACCTAGCGGAAAGAAGCGGAGTTCGAGACACTATCAAAATGGTGCTAGTAATGGCAGCAGAGATATCCGTAATCACTAATTAGATAACCGTTCATCTAATGTTATTTTTGATGCAACGCTAGATTTAATCGGAATCTTGTTCCGTAGCTCGGCCATCACTGGAGTTGTATCATCTCAATTTGTGAAAATCAATTTCACATGTGTATGTTTCGGGACATCTTAAAGGCTATTTAATTTTCGGCGTACTACTTGTAGAGTTTAGCTTTAAGTTTTTTTCTCCGCCAACAAGTAATAAAACTATGTGGGTTTGCTTTAAGGCTAATAAATGTTTAGAATGGAATGGATAGGATAATTTTGGAAATTTTTATATCGTAAAGTAATTCAATACCCGAGCATTATTAGAGCATGTACAATGGAGCGGTTCTTGTCTATGTGGTAAAAACAAGAATCCACATCTTAGTTAGCACCCTCATTGGAGATGACCTAAATAAGAACTTGGATTCTTATATAAGATCTCTTAAGAAAAAATGGGGCCCACATACCTTTTTTTTTTTCCTTTTGTTTTTCTCCAATTTTCTTTTCTATATTTCTTTTCTTTTGTTTTTTCTTCTATTTTCTATTGATTTTATATTTCAATTGCCATTTCGTTTTTTTTTTTAAAAATTATGTACATTACTCTTTTTTTTATTGTAATTTTTTATACATAAATTTTCTTTTTCATAGTATTAATTTTTTTTAATTTTAATTATATTAAGCATCTACAATATTTAAATACTAAAACTTTTTTTTTAAAGAATTGATCATTTGTGTATTAAATATATATTTATGAAACTAAATATATTTATATTTATTATAATTAAATTTATCAATTATGTGGTAATAACATAAAGGGAGAATACCAAAAAATAGCCAATTTCATAAGACAAAAGTCTTTTTTAGTCACTAATAATAAAAAGGTCTAAATCTAGCCACTTTACATATTTTGTGACAATTATACCCTTAATAATAATATTAATTACCATTGTTAATAAATTAAAAAATAGGAAAAGAAAAGAACTTACTCTCCCAGTCTCCCTCCCGTTCTCTCCCTCTCCCTTCCTCTCATTTTTTAAATTTGAAACTCCACCTCCGCCCTCACACCGCCGCCGATGCAGGTGTTGCCGCCTTTGCCTCCGACGACTTTCTCCGGCAACTTCCTCCTCCTTCCTCTCTTCGCTTCTTCCTCGTTACTGCATCTCACGTCGTTGTCCTCGTCGTCATCTCTCTCTCTCTCTCTCTCTCTCTCTCTCTCTCTCTCTCTCTCTCTCTCTCTCTCTCTCTCTCTCTCTCTCTCCGCTGAGCTGATGTAGGGTGGCCGCCGGTGAAGTCTTCGATGAGGAAGATGGCTGAGCTGCACCGCCGCGCCGCCAACTACATCACGGTGGAGAACGGCGGCGATGACAGTTTGTTACACGACTAAGTTGAGGGTTACACGAATTCAGGATTACTCGGATTCGTGTGCACGAACGGATATTCACGACATTTTTTCTCGTGTTCGTGTGCACGATTGAGTATTCACGACGGTTTCGTTCGTGTTCGTGTGCACGACCGAGTATTCACAATGATTTTGCTCGTGTTCGTGTGTACGACAGTGTTCTTCTTCTTCGATTTGTTGGAGAGGATTCAGTCATGGAGCTCGAGCTGACCTTGTCCGGTGGTGACAGCGGCGGCGATGGTGTGCTTGGCGGCGGCGGCGGCTATTGGCGGCGGCGGCGGCTATTGGCGGCGCCGGTCGGAGGAGAGAGAGAGAGAGAGAGAGAGAGAGAGAGAGAGAGAGAGGGAGAGAGAGAAGAAGAAGAACAAGGTGAGGAGGTAGGGAGAGAGAATGAGAGCGTGGGGTGATGGTGTGCTCGGCGACGGCGGCTATGGCGGCGCCGGTCGGACAGAGAGAGATAGAGAGAGAGGGAGAGGGAGCAGATGAAGAAGAAGGTGAGGAGGGAGGGAGAGAGAAAGAGAGCCGCGGGGGTGATGGGAATTGGGGGCTAGGGTTTTTCTTTTATTTTTTATTTCAAATATTTTTTTAATTTTAGGTAGTAAGGGTATTATTGGCAGTTCAGGTCTAAAATGGCTATATTTAGACTTTTTTTATTATTAGTGGCTAAAAATGACTTTTATCTTATGAGAATGGCTATTTTGTCCTTGTCCCTAACATAAAACCAATTATATACTAAAGTAAATATATTTATGTTTGTTGTAATTAAGTTTGTTGGGAATTGTTAAGGACTCATATGTTAAGAGGGAACTTAACGGGATGCTTGAATAAAATATATTATGTGTTTTGATTAGATCCCAAAACCCTCTATGTAAATCCTATTCCCAAGCAACCCTATTTTGATTAGATAGGATATAATTTTTCAAGCCTATTATGTTAGGATGACTTATTCTTGCTTTAGTTGCTTTAGGATAAAATGCAGGTTTTCAAGCGAAGCGAGAAGACCACTCACTTGAGTGTGTATCGAAGCGAAGCGAGTCTACCGGGTAAAGCGAAGCGAGCGCATCCATCAAAGTCAAAGCGAGTCAACCCGACTACGCTAAAGCGGACGCTCAAGAACTAAAGCGAAGCGAGCCACTTCCAACATGCTTGAAAGCGACAGTTCAAAATTCCCGCCCCATTCAAACTCGAAGTTCAAACTCAAGTCAAGTGAAGATCGAAGCATTAATTGCGGATCTCCACGTGGCACTAGAAGAATGGAGCACGGGAGTTGACCGCCAGACCAACAGAGCCGCCGCTACAGTACTGGACGCTCCAGTTACTGTTGTGCTTGGAATTTAGCCGTTTTCGGAAAGAAGACAAGAGCGCGTCTGAAAAGCTGCAGGTCAAAAGCAAAGTACTGTCGAGTGTGGAGGGACAAAGCCACCAACCTTCAACAGCTCCAGTCCACTTCCCACACTATAAATAGTGGAGGCCAGAGACGAGAAGAAGTAGAACACTGCATGAGGTTTCAGCGCACAGAGCAAACAAGCACTCAAACTTCCACCAATCTTTCGAGTTCTTGTTTAAGTGTTCTCCAAGCTTCAGCAACACCGAAGCTTGTCTCTGCAACCTTCACTCTTTTAGAATCTAAGCCCACTCATATATCCAAGCTTAGAGAAGAACTCTACCCTTTACTCTAACTGTAAAGAGTTCTTCACATAGAGTGTTCTCAAACCAAAACCCTAAACCCTTGTCTCGTCAAGTCTGTTAGGTTTTGTGTTGTTGAAGAAAGGTTGTTGTAAAGATCTAAGGTTCTACTTTCCTCGATAGTAGAAACCTCGATCATAGAGTGTAGATCCAAGCTTACACTTTCCTCGATTGTGTGAAGCTCGATCTTAGCAAGGTTAGTGGAGAACCCGTAATCTCCTCATCGTTGTTTTGGATCCAAGCGAGTGAAGCTCGATCCAGTCTGGGTTTCTGGGAACCCGTAATCCTCAAAGTTTATTAGTGAGAAGAAACTGTTGCAGCGTGCAACAAAGTTGACGTAGGTTTTTTTTATCACCGAACCACTATAATTCCCGATGTCGTATTTCTATCCTAAGCTTTCGTTATTTTACTTGCTTTGTTTATCATACTGCACGTGCATATAACAAACCCTAATACGAAGCCTTAAATACTTAGGAAATATTAGCTCACCAAATTCCGCATTCGCAAGCGAGTCACTCTGCGATCAAGCTCACGCTTAGGTCCAGAGTTAAGCTTTACTCTATAGATCAAGCTTACGGCTAGGTCTTAAGTTTCGAAGCGACCCGAATCTTGCCACTCTGAGATAAGTTGAAAAGAAGTTGAAAACTTCTAATACACGTATTCATCCCCCCCCCCCCCCCCCCCCCCCCACGTGTATTCCTCTTATCAAATCGGGACCAACAAGTGGTATCAAAGCAGGGGTTCTTTTGAGCCACTGCTTTGCATACCTGAAGCGAGTCCCCTCTCGTTTCACGTTGTATCACTGAACTAATCCATTTTCCTAAGTGCATCTAAACCCTCACTCACGCATAATGCATTGCTACTAATATTTCAACATGTCTAGTCACAGTGCTTCCAACTTGCCGCAATTCTCTATTGAAGGATACGAAACATGAGTTTTCGTGTCTCAAGCTTTCTCTGCTCTGTCCACGACAGAATGTGGGAAGTTGTGACAGAAGGACCGATCACAATTGTAACGACCCGGACCCGGGGCTATGCAAGATTTACGAATTTATTTAGGGTTTAGGGACGCTACTCAACAATAACATAGATAATCATTAGAATAGGACCTTGGACACACTGAGTACCCGCGTTTCCAATGTATGAGGACATTGGGACGCCTATTATAAGCTAAAAATTTACTAAGAAGGAAACATGATAGGGGTCGATAATATAAAAAATGATTATTCAACATAAAGGAGAAAGTCGGTGGCGAAATAAACACGAAATGGTTTGAGAGTTTAAGCGGAAGTATATTAGGGTAATAAGGGGTTATTCTTATTACAAAACATCAAATGGTTCATTGAGGAAAGAATCCACGAGCTTGACCACCCCTCCTGCAAACTCGTCCACGCCTCCGTTGTTTAACCTGAAAACATTTGAAAAACAATTTTGGGCTGAGTACTAGTGCACTCAGTGGGTCTCGCTTGCCCCTTTTGTCAGTGAAAAACATAAAACTTTACTAGAGAATTTTGCATGTCCATCATATAATGCAGGAGTTTTAAAACGGAAAGCCTCACCCTACGTATATGCAAAACATTTTATTACCATAACATGTTACATCGTTGTGTGCGTCTCGCTCATACGCCATTCAGCCATAATTGGGGACCCGGCCGAGTACACCCAATATGGACTTAAGTGCACTAACCTTGGTCTAATCTAGCCCAATGCCCAATTGTTAACTCGACATTACGTTGCCTCGACATTACGTCGCCTTGTATGAGCAGTAAGACATAAGAAAAACTTTGACATGCATAATCATACTTTCATACATATATACCTTTGGAGCTCATTAGCTCGAAAATACCGTACTGAAAATAGAAAACCCACCTCGTCAGGTGATCACGTCTTAGAGAGAATTCAACTCGATCGTTGGTTCACAACCTTCCTTTAATGGCCCTGTTGGGAACCCCTTGCAGTTTGATTTTGATGATGTTTATCGAAACCACACTTAGGCATTTTTATTTGTTTAGGGTCAAGGCCGATAGATCGACCTGCTACCTGTTAGTGCAGGTCGATGCTCTCTATAGTTCAAATACAAGTTTGATCCACTCTGTAAGAGAAAGGTCATTTATCGACCTGCCTCATTCGGATCGAGCTGGCATAGCTTCCTGTCTATCGACCTTCCTTATCAAGCTTCCAGCCCACTTTGACTTAGAAGATTTCAAGAGCTGGATTATCATATCAAAGTCGATGCCCCACCTTCATGGAGCAACACGACCTGATCCTTGCCACGTGGTGTGCCAGTAAGGACAAACTTTCCCAACGGCTAGAAGTGAGTCAGCCTCCAACGGCTAGTGCCACGTCATCCTGACTCCAACGGCTAGTTTTTCAAAACTGCCTATAAATACTTCAGCCATTATCGGATTCATGCACGGGAAACTCAAGCTATCAACGCCAAACTCTGCCAAAATCTCTCTCAAGTTCATATCCATTCAAGTGTTCGAAATCCCATTAGTTTCCCAAACACTTGATGAAGAGAGATTTTCTACTTCGATAAAAAGCCAACAACGACGAAGCGTTCACTGCTGCTTGTCGTTGATTCAAACATCTTCTTCTCCGACCCGTTCAAAGTTAGAAAGATTGGTTTGTGTTCTTCGCCATTATAGAGTTAGTCAAGCTCTGTAATTCGTGAAAGGTTGTTTGTTCGTTTCTGTATGAAAGGTTGTAAGGGTCACGACCCAAAACTCGTGTCTAGATATATTCAAGTTAGAGTGTATTTAGAACTGATACTCAGTCACTATAAATAAGAGAGAGGTTGAATCCAAAGGTAAAGGGATTCTCAGGTCGAGTCGACCTGACGTGGATGTAGGAGGGTTTCTCCGAACCACGCTAAATCGCGGTGTCTCTCTCTCTCTCTCTCTTTTCTTATCGCCCTTTCATTTTATTATCAAACTGACGAGCATCAACCTGCATATTAAGCATCAACCTGCATTTCTGTATCAACCTTAGATTTTTCAAAGAGTAAATCAACCTCCACCAACTTCCGTATAAGCACAGTTTGATAAATCAAGCTTGTTCCCAAACGAGCTTGATAGATCAACCTGTCTCTGATAAAGATCGACCTTGACAATCGACCTTTAGATCGACCTGATTTTCAAAAGTCAAAAACGGTTGGTTATTGGTGTATTCCCCCCCCCCCCCCCCCCCCCCCCCCATACACCAATTACTCTTTCCCGGGACCAACAAGTGGTATCAGAGCAGTGGTTCTTTTGACCGCTGCTTTGCATACTAAAGGTTTTTATCAAACTTTTGGTCATTTTGAACCGATCCTTTAGAAAAATCTTTTCATTCATATCATATCATATTTTTTGCTATGGAGGCTTCTCTTCTCAGGGTTTGTGAAGACTTCTCCATTCAAGGCTATGAAGACTGGAGCTTCCGAATCAAGATGTGTCTCAAAGCACATCACGTCCTTATGTGGGAGATCATCGAAAATGGCCCCTCTCCCATCTATGCAGCGAAGATCATTGTTGATGGAACGTCCCCCGGGGAGGCCACATACGAGAAGGTCCTCAAAAATCCTCACGACTACACAACCGAGGAAAGAAAGGAGGCCAGCCTCGATGATTACGCAAAGGGACTCATCTCTAGCACCGTGAAGGGCGTCTATCTTGCCAAGATCCGAAATCTTGAGACTGCCAAAGAGATGTGGGACACCCTCCGGTCCATCAGCCTGGGTTCAGAGGAGATGAAAGAGAACAAGTTGTCCATGGCATGCAGCAAGTTCGATGACTTCAAGATGATTTCGGGTGAAACCATTGAAGCAATGAAGATTCGTTTCACCGAAATAATTCTCAAAATCGCTGCAATCAATCCTCTCAAATATACGCAGCGCGAGAAGAATCTTAAAGTGATGCGTGCCCTTCCCGCAAACTGGCACGTATACACCGCCATGCATCCAGCTCGCCCCGACTTCAACTCCCTCTCCACTGAAGACCTTTTCGACATTCTTGTCGGAAATGAATATGAAATGATCCGCATCCACGGATCAGCACAACCTTCCACCAGCAAGAAGGCCGATGAAAAGAACGACAACGAGGTAGCTTTCAAGGCCGACTCAGCCTCTGCTGCTACCCCAAGCTCGATTGACGAATCCATCGTCAAAAAGTTCGAGAAGATGACTCTCGACTATGCTCTCGCTGCTAGGAGAAATGAGAAGCTCCTAGGAAAGGTTGTCAAATACAAGAAATTCTACCGTGACAACAAGCGAAATTTCTCAAACCGCAACCACGACCGCCCTGACAAAAAGGGAGAAGGTAAACCCTCAACCTTCAATTCTTCTAACACACCCGAGGGTGGCTGTTTTGGTTGTGGCAGGCCGGGTCACTATAAGACCGATTGTCCAGATCTGACAAAGGCCGAGAGAGACGAGCTCCGTGCAAAGCGCGATAAGAAGCTCAAGGATCAACGAGCTGCCATGCTTGCTGAAGAATCAAAGGAGGCTCATCTCTCAGACAGCTCATCAAGTGATGATGAGGGTTACATCGCTTTTGACGAAAGTGATGATGAAGAATGTTTCGTTGGAGAGCACCAACAAAACGAGGGATCTTCAAAGGTAGTCCCTCAACCTATTTCACTTTCTTTCTCTAACGATGAATGTGCAGAAGAAGGTGAAGAACTATCCGAGGCTGTGTCTTGGGATGAAATCAAGAAACAGCTCGACGATTATGCCGATCTCGTGGATACACTCAAAGAGGTCGTTGAAGATAATGCTGAGCTGATGAATAAGAATGAAAAATACAAGCTAGCATTGGAAGAAAAATTCACTCCCTATGATGAAGAAAAAGAAAGGGAGATCGAAGCCCTAAAGTCAACAGTTGGAGAATTGACTTTCCGAGTTAAGGAGTTCGATACCAGGGCGCTTGAGAAGGACGAGTCCCTCAAGATCAAAGATGCCAAAATACACAGCCTTACATCAAAGTTGGCTGACTTGGTTATTCGACACGAACTTCTCGTGAAAAAGGAAGAAAAACTTCAACTCACCTTGAGCCAGTTGAAGAAAAGTGGAAAGAGATTGGAAGAGGTCCAATCCATGCAACGCAATCCGCGCGATCACTCTGGAATTGGATTCAACGGAGAATCCAAAGAATGCAAGGATAAAGACTGCGAGATCAAGTTCGTGAAGGCGCAGTCTAAATCTAAGAATATCAGGAAAGCCCATCAAACTCTGCCAGATAAGATGGTCAAGCTGAAGAATCCAGTTCGACAGCCCCAAGCCATCCTTTTAAAGCAACACAAGAAGGAACAGCCTGTTCTTCAAAAGAAAGTGAGTCGACCTGCCCAGCATCGTCGACCTGCCCCCACTCATCAAAAGCAGGCTATTAAACAAGGGCGATACCAAGGCCAGTACTATCAAAGGCCGTATCATCCTCAGTTTTTCTACCCTGCTCATCAAGGTTGTCACTGCCACTATCCTCAACAGTCAAACTCTTAAGACTGGCAGTATCAACCTGGCTTTTATGAAGAGCAGTATTATCAGCCTCAACGCTCTCGATCAAAGAAATCCAAGGCTCCCAAGCCCAAGACCGCCACTGCCTCGTCCTCAGCCTCGGATAGAAGCAGACCGGCGAAACAAATCTGGGTCCCAAAGGCCGTTCCCGCAACCGATGTAGCACCCAATCTCAAATGGGTTGCTAAGTTGAATTAACTGCAGGTTGGGAAGGCTCAAAGAAGGAGCCAAGCAGCTCGTGGAGCTGTATGGATCATTGATAGTGGATGCTCCAAGCACATGACGTGTGACAAAACGCTACTATCAAACTATCAAGAACGAGACGGGCCACTTGTAACCTTTGGAGGAAATTCAAAGGGTCTCACAAGAGGCCAGGGCGATCTAAAAGTTGGTTAAACAACTATTTCTAACGTCTCGTATGTTGAAGGTCTCAATCATAACTTATTCTCTGTGTCGCAATTCTGCTCGAGTGGTAAACGAGTAGAATTCACTGTTAACAAATGTCTCGTGAATAACGAGGAAGGGGAAATACTTCTTACCGGAATTTTGCAGGATAGACTCTACATAGTTTAATGGACTGATTGGATAGAGACCTGCCTGATCACAAAGGCTGATTCCGAGACAAGCTGGCTATGGCACAAGAGGTTGAGTCACTTGAACTTCAAGGCCATCAACAATCTCGCACGCAACAAACTGGTGAACGACCTGCCAGATCAAGTTTTCGATCGTGATCACATTTGTAAAGCCTGTCAAGCTGGAAAGCAAACAAGATCATCCTTTCCAAGTGTGACGGCACAAGCTTCAAATCGAATTCTTGAGCTTCTCCATCTCGACCTCTTTGGTCCAGTCACTCCCTTGAGTATAAACGGTAGAAAATACGCTCTCGTTATTATAGATGATTATTCTAGATTTACGTGGGTCATTTTCATGTACAAAAAGAAGGAGACGTTGGAGAAGCTACCCGCGTTGCTGAGCAAGCTGTGCAATCAAAAGGAGAAATCCATCATCTCCATTCGATCCGATCGAGGCACCGAATTCATCAATGCAATGATCGAAGAATATTGCACAAAGAGTGGAATTCATCATCAAACTTCAGCAGCTCGCACACCTCAACAAAACGGCGTAGTGGAACGCCGCAACAGGTCGCTGAAGGAAGCAGCTCGTACCATGTTGGATGAAACCAACCTTCCAAAGAAGTTTTGGGCAGAGGCCGTTATCACTGCCTGCTATACCCAAAACAGGTCGATCATCACTACCCGACATGGAAAGACTCCTTACGAGCTGTGGAACAACAAGCTCCCCAGGTTAAAGTATTTTAATGCTTTTGGGTGCCTGTGTTACATTCATAACAATGGGAAATCTCAATTAAAAACTTTTGATAGCAAGGCCGATCCAGGAGTATTTTTAGGTTACTCGGAGGTTAGCAAAGCGTATAGAGTTTTTAATAAGAAAACCCTAGTTGTGGAGGTAACACCTCATGTTGTGTTTGATGAATCTACTTGTCTGTACAGAGAATTAAGTACAGGTCCAGATCAGTCCGCTACTAACAGGCCGTCTAATTTCCCCATCGACGACCTGCTAGTATGGACACCAACTGATCTAGAGGAAGAGGATCAATCTGATCCGAAGGTCACACGGCAAGGGGGAAATGATGCAAGTAATGTTCATACTTCGAGCTGTAATACATCAGCCGGACCTAACCAGGCTGATCCCCCATTCTCAGTCCCCCAGACTGATGCTGTTAACGACCTTACATCCCAAATCGAGCAGCCCGATAACACAATGGAGCAGCTCAACATGCAGTCCGATCAACAGCTTGATCAACAGCTCGAACAATAGCACGTGCTCACTGATCAACCTTCAACTCACCCGGAGTTTGACGAACCCATTAATGAGCCCGATCCAATCATTTCAAATGAAGAAAGATCTCGACGAAGACGATGGATCGATGATCATCCAAAGGAGCTCATTGTTGGGAACCCAAACCAAGGAGTGCGGACAAGAAGGACGATTGGTGAAAGCGCGCTTCTAAGTTGCTATCTCTCTCGAATTGAACCCAAAGATGCCATTGAAGCTCTTCGTGACGCTGATTGGATTCAAGCCATGCAAGAAGAACTCAATGAATTCAAGAGAAATGAAGTATGGTCTCTAGTTGATCGTCCTTATCATCAGGGCGTCATTGGAGTCAAATGGGTTTACAAAAACAAGAGAGACGAATCTGGAGAAGTTGTCAGAAATAAAGCCCGATTGGTAGCAAAGGGTTACTGTCAACAAGAAGGAATCGATTATGATGAGACGTTTGCCCCCGTTGCAAGATTAGAAGCTATAAGGCTGTTTCTAGCTTTTGCCGCCCATCAACGATTCAAAGTCTACCAGATGGATATAAAAAGTGCGTTCCTCAATGGCGTTCTCGAAGAAGAAGTCTATGTGGAACAGCCTCCTGGATTCGAGGAGGGTGATTCAAGCAAAGTCTGCAAGCTACATAAGGCCGTCTACGGACTTAAGCAAGCTCCTCGAGCTTGGTATGAGATGCTATCATCCTTTCTCATCGAATCTGGATTCAAGTGTGGATCAGTCGACAAAACGCTATTCACTATCAAAGTGAATGAACATATCCTTTTAGTACAAATTTATGTTGATGACATTATTTCTGAATCTAAATCTCCCATATTATGCGAAAAATTTGGTAACCTCATGACAGACAAATATAAAATGTCTATGATGGGGGAAATGAATTTCTTTCTAGGGTTGCAGGTCAAGTAGTCCGATGAAGGAATCTTCATTAGCCAAACAAAGTACGCACACGAGCTGGTCGATAAGTTTGGTGTCAAAGACAGCAAGCCCGTCAAAATACCGATGCTCTCTGGTGGGAAGATCGACCCGGATCCTGAAGGAAAACCAGCCAACATAACACAGTACAGGGGTATAATTGGTTCATTACTTTATCTAACTGCGAGTCGACCTGATATCACTTTTGCAGTTGGAGTGTGTGCTCGATTTCAAGCTAATCCGAAGGAATCTCACTTGGAAGCAGCAAAGAAAATTCTTCGATACATCAAAGGAACCACAAATTTAGGTCTTTGGTATCCTTGTGATGATAATTTGCAGCTTACAGGTTATTCAGATTCTGGTCATGCAGGGTGCAAGCTCGATAGGAAATCTACCTCGGGTACTTGCCACTTTCTCGGAAATAAGCTGATATCATGGTTTTAAAAGAAACAAACTTCAGTAGCCACCTCCACCACAGAGGCCGAGTACATGGCCGCAGGGAGTTGTTGTGCACAAATCTTGTGGATCAAACAACAACTCAAAGATTATGAAGTTGAAGTCAGTGAAGTACCCATATTCTGCGACAGCTCAAGTGCTATCGCCATTACTCAAAACCCAGTTCTTCATTCAAGATGCAAACACGTGGATATTCGACATCACTTTATTCGTGATCACGTGGAAAAGAAGAACGTGGTTATTGAGAAAATACACACTGATATTCAACGGGCTGATATCCTAACCAAACCCCTAGCCGAAGAAAGATTCAAAATGCTGTGTGGGAAGTTAAGTTTATTAAATGTTGAGTCATCAGGCCGTTCATAATTCTACAGGCCGTTCGCGAGCCGACAGGCCGTTACCATTTGAACAGGCTGCCTCAATCAACAGGCCGTTCGCGGACCAACAGGCCGTTTCTCTCAAACAGGCCGTCATCCTTTCAACAGGCCGATAGACAAACGACAGGCAGTTCCCTATCATCAGGCCGACGTCTAATCAAAAGATCGACCTGAGTTCCTCAAATTGAGGGGGAACACTTAAACCAAATGATCCATCATTTGAGGGGGAACAAAGGCCGATGTCTGCCTCTAGGCCGTTCATTTCGCCAGGCCGACATCACAAGATCAGGCCGATATCACAAATACAGGCTGTTCACTACTCAGGCCGATATCTGCCACCAGGCCGATATTACAAGTTCGATATCAACCTGAATGCCATCTGCATTAATGAAGGGAGAATCAAAAGAGCAGTATCACCCTTTTGTCTTCCATTTAACTTCTTAAATACACATTGAATTCTCTATTAATTATTGATATTTATTTCTCAATGTGTTACATTATTTAAGGCTCTTTTTTGTTGCAGATTTTAAGGAAAAAGGGTGTAATGATTGCTATTTTTGCAACACATCTAGTCAAGTGTCAAATATTGACACATTGACCAATGTTGCATTTAATTCCCTACCACTTTTCTGAAAAAGTGCCATTATACGCACATTTCTCTTATCTCACGCGCGGATGTGAATCGTTTCACATTCCACGCGCTTTAATCGTGCGGACGTGGTTTAGAGGGAAAACTTTAACCCTTTCAAATTCAAACGATCTCAACCGTTCAAAATGTCTATATATGTCATGTTGATTTCATTTGAAACCTTACCTTCTTCATCATCTGCAACCCTAATTTTTCAGTTTTCTGCCACAACTACCAGCCGCAGTTTGTGCATTTTCGCTGTTTCTCTTCCATTTTCTGTCAAAACACTTGTACACATCTAAATGGCAGGAAAAACAACACATTTGAAGGAAATGCAGTGGGAGGAGATCGAAACGTATTTGAAGTCTCGCATCAAATACGAGCCCTATATGGTGCGTGAAACCTTCGGGTTTCGCGATTTGGAGTCTATGTATGCTCTGGTGGAGACCTGCCTTCCGTTCCACCGGATCATCTCCGCCCATCCGCCGAAGCAACTCACCAAGATCGTGAGTGCCTTCTTCTATAATTGGAACAAGGGTGACTCCATCTCCGATCATACCGTCTCCCTTGGAACCCAGAAGGCCGTTCACACCATCAATGTCCTCGACGCTGTGAAGGCTGCCTTCAATATTGGAGAGGGTGGGACGATGCAACTCTCCGAGATCACACGTGAACAGTTGCAGCAGGTTGCAGACCGTGTTCTTATGGAGCAGAGGCCGTTCTTGGCAACCACGTTCAAGAGGAACGAGCTCCGCCCCAAATACCGCCTTCTGATGGATTTCGTGCAGAAGTGCTTTTTAGGGCACATCGGAAATCACGACCAGGTCATGCCATTAAAATTTCAGATCATGGCGGCCGTGATTCTCGACCTGCCCGTGAGTTGGGCTAAAATGGTGGTCTCCCTGCTATGGGAGGAGGCCAGGCAGATCGAGTGCACGATGGATGGTGAGGCCGTGGTGGGAGTTCGTCTCCACAATGAAAAGAGGCCGATTCGCCTTGGAACGAAGGCTACCTGCATCATCACTTCCTTTTTCAAAAATAGGCATTGGACTGATGAGCCGTCCTTCCCCCACCTCTTTATTCCAAAAGACCTCCACCAAATGGAGATGGCGTTGGGTGTTGCGCCGCAGATTTACTATGGGTCGCCAGACCATGTAAGGGCGCACATCACTAAAACCGGAGAATCAAAGGTCGGTTGGAGGATTCCGGCTCGACCTGTACAAAGAAGAGAAAGGCCGATGATGAGCCGGTGCCCTCTCGACCTGCAAAGAAGACTCCGCCTGCCAAGAAGACTCCTCCTCGGAGGACGCAATCAACCTCCACTGATCCGGTCAGGCCGTTGCACCGGATTCTTCCTGTGGAGTTCGAGAAATCTGTACCTCGCAGGGAGCCTTCGCCCTCCCCATCGCCCTCCTCATCAGCCGAACGGACTCCCTCTCCAATCCGTTCCGCCATCGAGCCGACCGCCTCGCAGCATCGACCTGCATCCCCTCAGGCCGATGTCGTTCGTGTTGGCTCCGTGGAGATCGAGGATCTCACGGAGGACGAGCCCCAGCCTTCCCCCTTCCGGCATGTGGCCGTGGAGGAAGACGTCGTCCTGCCCATCCAGCCTTTCTCCGAGCAGCCCGTGTCGGCTGCTCACTCCATGGTGGCTTCCATGAAGGCAGAAGCCAGGCTGAAGGTGATCGACCTGATGCCGGGGATTGATCAACTCCCCAAGTCCCTCGATCTTGCTACTCGCCTCCAGTTTTATCTGGTCTGTAAGTCGAGTTATTATTACGTCTTCGAGGCCTTGCTGCAGGTCGCCACCCTCGAAGAGCTGAAGATCGAGGAGTTGGAGCTAGAGGGAGAGTTCGGCTTCTTCAGTGTGGAGGATGCGGTCGCAAATTTTCAATCTCTTGTGCTGCGGCGCATGAAGGTCGAGGCCAAGATTCTGGGTATCGACCTTCGCCCCCTCTACACTCACTGTCGCGCCCTCTACAACTCCGCCGCCGATGTTGGAGACGAGTTTGATGCCATTCAAACTCCAGAGCAATCGCCGCCAAGGAATGCAGGTGGTGATGAAGCTCTGATTTCTGCTGATTCTGCTCCCGACGCATCAAAGTTCGATGTGGAGCTCGAGTTCAATTCATTATCTGCAAAGCTCGAGTCTCTCACTCTCAGCATTCCGGAGCAGATCAAGCAAGCCATTGCAGAGGCCCGGGTCGACATTTTGAAGGAGGCCAAGACCCAGGCCGATGACGCTGCCAGGGAGCGGGTCACGAAGTTTGCTGTCGATCACTTGAAGGAATATACCGACAAACTTCTGCCGGCCCAGCTCCAGGCACTGAACATGGTGTCCCGTGATCTGATCGGGGATGTGAAGGAGGACATGGCCAAGGTCGATCACCGTGTGACCGACCTGACTACTTCAATTACAAATTCGGCATCGGCCTCCAACACACAGATCAACGGCATCCTAGATACTCTCACCAGCCTGCTAAATGGGCACCAGCAGCTGCGAGAGGCCGTTGGCAAGCTGCAGGAGGAGGACGCTACACTTCTTTCCCTCATCAAGACCCTTTCTGATGATGTCGAAAAGGGGGAAGAAGAAAGAGCCGCCGCCACCGCCGCCAGGAAGAAGAGGACCTCCAAATCCAAAACCCCTTCATCTTCCTTGGCTCCTCCCCCTCCTCCTCCTCCTCCGCCTCCGCCACAAAAGAAGACCGCCCCCCAGGCCACTGCCTCCAAGCCTGATTCCCAGGCCGCCTCCTCTCAGGCCGATTCCGAGGCCGCCGCTGCCAAAGCTCGTTTGGCAAAAGAGGCCGAGTTAATTGCTGCCATGCATCTGGCCGGAGCGACTCCAGAACAGGCCGTGAATCCAATCGAGCAGAAGCGTTTCATTGCGGAGCGCCGGGCTGCCGAAGCGAGGAAGAAGGCTGCAGCGGACTGGATCAGCCAGTCCGCCTCGGAACTCATTTTGGAAGCAGGAGTCCAGCAGCAGGCCGTTGAGTGGCTCGATGAAAATCAGAACGCCCTGCTGAGGGAGCTCAACTCTTGCTTCATCCTCCTCTTCTACTGGATTCAAGATCCCTCTCTCCCTGAAGATGCTGATGACGCCTATGCGGCCTATATGCTAAAATTCCCTCACCAAGACTTTGTTGGTGAATTGCGAAGGAAGGCTGCAGAGGCCGGTGCGATAGTAAGGGCTCCTTGCAAGCAATAATTCACTCCCTTGCTTATCGGTGATTCGGGATACTTGGATTATTCCCGAATCGACCGGTACATCGCACTGACCGCCATCGGCATGAATGTCAATGTCTCAAATTCCGATCCCGCCTATTGCCGAATCAGGGATGGAATTTATGCTAGCATGAAGGCTAAGTCCAGGGAGCAGATCCAGGAAGAGCGAGCGGCAGCCCGTGCCCAGCAGAAGAAGTAGACTAGATGATTTTGTATGTTTTTTATATTCATTTAAGTTCGTAGTATGATTTGTAAATTCCTGATGTAAGTACGCTATCGAACTGAATGAAGCAAAAATCATCTATTCGACCTGACGACAATATCTCTTTGTCCAGGCAATTTGCCTTTACTGCTTTAATTTAATTATGTCATTATCTGCCTTTCATATAATTCCTTATCAACCTTAATGGTTAATCAATCTTTCATCGTTTTATATCTTAGGAATTATTTGTAAAGTGTATGGTTTCGACATCATCAAAAAGGGGGAAATTGTTGGGAACCCCTTGCAGTTTGATTTTGATGATGTTTATCGAAACCACACTTAGGCATTTTTACTTGTTTAGGGTCAAGGCCGATAGATCGACCTGCTACCTGTTAGTGCAGGTCGATGCTCTCTATAGTTCAAATGCAAGTTTGATCCACTCTGTAAGAGAAAGGTCGTTTATCGACCTGCCTCATTCGGATCGAGCTGGCATAGCTTCCTGTCTATCGACCTTCCTTATCAAGCTTCCAGCCCACTTTGACTTAGAAGATTTCAAGAGCTGGATTATCATATCAAGGTCGATGCCCCACCTTCATGGAGCAACACGACCTGATCCTTGCCATGTGGTGTGCCAGTAAGGACGAACTTTCCCAACGGCTAGAAGTGAGTCAGCCTCCAACGGCTAGTGCCACGTCATCCTGACTCCAACGGCTAGTTTTTCAAAACTGCCTATAAATACTTCAGCCATTATCGGATTCATGCACAGGAAACTCAAGCTATCAACGCCAAACTCTGCCAAAATCTCTCTCAAGTTCATATCCATTCAAGTGTTCGAAATCCCATTAGTTTCCCAAACACTTGACGAAGAGAGATTTTCTACTCCGATAAAAAGCCAACAACGACGAAGCGTTCACTGCTGCTTGTCGTTGATTCAAACATCTTCTTCTCCGACCCATTAGAAGTTAGAAAGATTGGTTTGTGTTCTTCGCCATTATAGAGTTAGTCAAGCTCTGTAATTCGTGAAAGGTTGTTTGTTCGTTTCTGTACGAAAGGTTGTAAGGGTCACGACCCAAAACTCGTGTCTAGATATATTCAAGTTAGAGTGTATTTAGAACTGATACTCAGTCAGTATAAATAAGAGAGAGGTTGAATCCAAAGGTAAAGGGATTCTCAGGTCGAGTCGACCTGACGTGGATGTAGGAGGGTTTCTCCGAACCACGCTAAATCGCGGTGTCTCTCTCTCTCTCTCTTTTCTTATCGCCCTTTCATTTTATTATCAAACTGACGAGCATCAACCTGCATATTAAGCATCAACCTGCATTTCTGTATCAACCTTAGATTTTTCAAAGAGTAAATCAACCTCCACCAACTTCCGTATAAGCACAGTTTGATAAATCAAGCTTGTTCCCAAACGAGCTTGATAGATCAACCTGTCTCTGATAAAGATCGACCTTGACAATCGACCTTTAGATCGACCTGATTTTCAAAAGTCAAAAACGGTTGGTTATTGGTGTGTTCCCCCCCCCCATACACCAATTACTCTTTCCCGGGACCAACAGGCCCTACAATAGTAATCTAGGGCTAAGCTTTCATATAAACATTCAACGATATCTACGTTCCTAGATTCTATAATTCCCTACTCCCCCAAAAAAAGAACACATATATTTTACCAAGAATTCAAACATATACATAACTAGCATGTATGTATGTAGCACACATTGAGCATTTTCGAAGCTTACACTGAACATCATGCTTCTCAATATATAATCATGTTACAAACCAAGTTTAAAGAGATTCACATAGAAACCAAAGCTAGCACATTTGATTGCCACATATATGTTTACTCAAGTGAAGCTAACATGTTCATACTTTGCATAGGCCGTTAACAAGTCGAATATACACACAAGTAACATAAATATGTATTTTTCAAGTAACTCACATTTCAACAAGCACATGCAATTTCTTTAGAGAATAACAAAACACATTTTAAAGGAAAGTGTTCCATTTGTATAACACACTTCCACTTTCAACAAAAGAAAAGTTACGAAAACAATTAAACAAGTACCAAAGAATAAGTAGCAACATTATGGGAGGTGTCATTCTGCCCAAATTGACTTATTTCATTCCATTTACACGTTTTCCAAGAGGTTGAGTATTTTTAAAAGAAGAAAAGAGTTTTTCATCAAAAACTGAAAAGTTGTGGCAGATTCACTTAAAGGGAACGGGAGACATATTTATACTACTTATAAATTTTTGAAATTTTACGGAGAGATTAAAGACATGTAAAATGACCATTCTGAAAATGTTTAGAATTTTTGAAGAAATATATCTACTCAAAACATATTTTTGAAAACGGTGCAAGTGTGCTGTTCCGAGAAAATATTTACTGCACAAGTAAGTTTAAAACATTATTGTGAACAAACGGTTCATGCATAGTGTCCTAAATTTTTACACAACATAGATGACTCAATTTAGTTGATTTACATAAAAAAGAATTCCTGAAAAATGTTGAGTATAAAAATAATTAAAAATCATAGAAGTTCATATACAGATTCTGTGACAGCTTGACACATCGTAAAGAGAGGTCATGTTCACCAACATAAACTCATCCAAAAATCTCGAATTAAATCACACATAATCCCAACATCATGTAGATACTTTCATATAAAGGGTTTTCAAGAATAGCAAACGAAGATCCTCAAATAAATCTCGAAGTGCTCATGACTTGCAGATTTACACAGATTTACATATATACCAAAAATCATGTAATTCTTCAAGGATCCATCTACACACTTCATGCACGAATCTTACACACATATAATAGCATTTAGAGCATGACATATGTCAAAAACAAGGATATTCAAAAAGGGAGAACCATACAAGAAAGCATTGCCCCAAAACTATCAAAAATAGGGGTTCAATCGGGCTACCTTTGAGAAGATCGAAGCTAAAACGGTACACACTTCTTGGATTCGACCTAGATGAGATGGAGGCTGAAAAAGGTTTCAAAAATCAGTCTACTAAACAGGGGTTAAAGTGCAAGAAAGGAGGGAGGAAGAGAGAAGAGAGAAAAGAGAGAAAAGAGAGAAAAGAAGGGAGTATTCATGGATTTTCCATCACCTTTCAACCTTGCTTGGACAAGATTGTGAGTTGCTCTCTCTCTCTCTCTAGTGAAAGTTAGCGTAAATGGTGATGAAGTGAAAAGGGGGAATGAACTTTATCTAGGGAAGTGAAGGGGTGCCTTGATGGAGTGGTTAATAGGGTTTAATAGGTTTCATGGGAAAGTGGAGGAATATTATGGAGAAAGGTGTCTCTTCAATTCATATTTGCCACTTGGCAAGTGTGTCTACAAGAAAATCTGTGCAACAATATTACTCTCAATCTCTTCTCCATTTCTAGACCACCCAATTGATTTCATGGTATAAACCTAGGCTAGTTAGTTAGGATTTTATTCCTAATGTCCCTCAAGAACACAATGCCACTTGGCACACATGCACACACACATTCATCATATAAAATAATAATAAAACTAATAAACATAATTAATATAAGATGCATGAATTTAATTATAAATGCATTTTTCCAATACTACCATGCATGCATAATTCATATATTCACAATCCCACATATCTAATAAGAACAAATAATTTAAACACTTAACTAAGTTATAATAACATAAATTAATGTACAGATATATTGATTTAAAAATAAATCACTCCGTATAATTAATTATGGGGAGTGAATCTATAATATTATATAAACTTAGCTCGTAAATAATAATAGTGAAAATTCGGGATATTACAACAATAATGAAGATCAACACTGTCAACATCCCAGCTGCTGAAGGAAGAGAAGCTACTGTTCGTCATGACTATGTCGAAAAATCAAAGGATGATTACACCACCAACGACTTCAAAGTGGCAAATCTAGATGGACTAGCGCGTCACATCATGCAGAGCACCGTCTCGGATGCATATCTTCCAAGGATAAGGAAGTGCACAACTGCCAAAGAGATGTGGGACACTCTTGCCCTAATCTCACAAGGGACGGAGAAAATCAAGGAAAACAAACTCGCCGTACTGATGGGAGAGTTTGAAATCTTAACGATAAAGCCAAGCGAGACGATCGACGCCTTCGAGCTACGCGTCACCAACATCATCTCAATACTTGCTTCACTGGGAAAGGAGCTAACAAACAAGGAGGTCAATCTCAAGATCGTTTGAGCTCTCACCAGAAAATGGCAGACCATGAAGGAGCTCTACCTAGCCACAAAGGACTTGTCAAAGTTCTCTCCTGAAATTTTATTTTCCGAACTCAAGGCGCACGAGTTGATCTCAACCGCATGTCCATTAACGATGAGGATGAAGCTCCTACAACAGGCAAAGGTGTTGCATTCAAAGCTGCCGAGACGTCAAGCGAGTCATCGATTTCAAAGATGTCACGAGAAGAACTGGAGGAGCACTATGCATTTCTATCAAGAAATTTCAACAAGATGAATTCAAGAGTTGGGAAGTACAAAAGATTCTACAAACAGTACAAAGGGAAGAGCACTGATGCTCGAGAAAGCAAAGGGAAGCAAGAAGAGACACCAAAGCCAATCTCGAAGGACATTATGGATGTGGAGTGCTATCACTGCCACAAGATGGGCCACTACAAATCCGAGTGCCCAAAGCTAAGTGCTAAGGAAAGAGAAGAATTGAAAGCAAGGAGGGACGCTCCACGTCGAGCGCTTGTGGCAAGCGAGTCACCTTCAACCCCAAGCGAGGATCCAGCAAGCGGCTCGGATGCCTTCACAGATCCGAACTCAAGCGAGGGAGAGGATCTAGGCTTTATGGCGCTCACCGACGAGGATACTGGAGAGGTATTCTATTATCCCCCTCTCAATTCAATTACACTAGCACACGAACACGATGAGGAAGTGTATTCCTCTACATGAAGTGAGTTTCTTAACAAACATCATAAATTGTTAAGCGACCACAAAGTGCTACAACAAGCTATGTCTGATAGCGAGAGAGAAAACCGAAAGCTAGCCACTGAACTTGATGAACTTAAGGTTAATCTAAGGGCTATGACTAGTAAGTTTGAGGATCTCTTCGCTAGACACAAGAGCTTGGAAGGAAGGTATGAAACTCAATCCATTCTAGTTGCTAATCTAAACAAAGCCTCATTCGCTAGGCAAGCACTAGAAAGCTCACTTCTACCTTTTGGTATAAAATGAGGTCTTGGATATGAGGGTGGACCTTCCAAGCCTACTGTTTTTGTTGGTGCATCTAACACATCACCATTAGTCTCTTTGGATGAGCCCACTGCCTCCAAAGCGACCACCAACAAAGATAAAGGGAAGGTTGAGATCCCTAAGAAAGGACCCATGAAGATGTCTATATCTTTGAGGGAAGTTTCTATGGGAAAGACGATGAGAACAGTCCCTAGCACTAAACATGCTAAAACTTACCATTCAAAGGGTAAAGGGAAAACTGTTGAGGCTTCAAGTTCTCAATCCGAGGCACCAAGGACAAAGGATGTTCCCTTGAAAAGGAAAATTAATGTCCATGTGTCAAGTAATGGTCCAAGCGTACTTACGTTAAGGGGAAGGAATTGAAGTTCCCAAAAGGAAGCTTCAATCCCCAAGTGGTTCCAAAGCGAGTCATGGTCAAAAGCCAATGTTGACTTCGCAAAGGAAGCCAAGCGAGAAGCTTGCAAAGACTAGAAATCCCAAGTCAGTCTCCAAGCCCATGGCTAATCCTAAGCGAGACGCTTATGGATACAAGCAAAAGGGTAAGAGCATGGGTATGTCTCAAGCGAGTTCTTCTCGTGCCTTCCCTCCATGCACACACCGATGCACATGTGGAGCTGCATATCAATAGAATTCATGGTTTAGAAAGGCCGAGGAACCCAAGACACAAGCTAACACTCAAAGGAGAGTAAAGCAAGTGTGGGTACCAAAGAAAGCTAACCTGCAAGGACCCAAACTGATTTGGGTACCAAAAATGTCTTAATTGCAGGTGAGCGCCGTGGATCCCATGCCCAACAAAGGTCAAGCAACATGGTACTTGGACAGTGGATGTTCAAGGCATATGACAGGCATGAAGTCTCTACTACAAGATTACATAGAGAAGAAGGGTCCACAAGTAACTTTTGGTGATAACTCACGAGGAACCATGTTTCACTAAAAAGTGTTCGCAATAGAACGAAATCTATCCTAGCACTTAGTAAGTAAAAACCCAATGTCGAATCTCAAGGAAAACTTTGCAGGGCAAATAATCGTGTAGCAAAACAATCCTAAACTAGCCTAAATCTAAGAAAGCAAGTAAAAAGAATAATCTTTGGTTTTGTTTTAATCCTAGGCAAGAAAATAAATAAGCAATAAATTGAAAGCAAGTAAATAAATCTAATCTAGAAAACAAGAAATAAATCTAAACTAATTAAACTAGAGAAATTAAGTGAAAGCAATTAAACTACCTAGGCATGGAATTAAAAAGAAAGCAATAACGAAAGCAACGAAGAAAACGAATCTAGACATAATAATTAAATCTAAAAATTAAGCGAATAAATCTAACTATGAGAACTTGAAAAATGAAGGAATCAAAAACTAAGAAAAACTAATCTAAACTAAGAACTAACGAAATTAAACAAACGAGATTAAACAAAGCAATTACGAAAATGAATTTAGGACTAATGAAAGCAATAATTCACATAAAAGAAAGCAATAAAGAACTTACGAATTTAAACGAAGAACGAAGAACATGAATTAAAAGAAGTAGTCTTGAATTAAACGAACAACGATCCGGATCGAACAAAGGAAATCTAAACTAGAGTATTTGAATGCGAAATTAGTGCTAAAACTAAAGTAAAAGGTCATAAAACTCGTTCACAAGGAGTAGTATTTATACTAGGTATAAAAACCTAGTTATACAAGGAAAGGAAAGCTGGCCGCCGGGTTTGGACGTGCGTCCAAAACGAGTTGGACGCCCGTCCAACTCTTCATTCTGGACGACTGTGCGCGTCTTTCTTCTTTCGGCCGTATCTTCCTCGTCCGAACTCCAAATTGACCTCTGTTTTCGCCTACGTGCTCCTATCGAACCCCTCTTCGATATTATGCTTTCGTTAAATCCAAAATGAATCTTCAATAAAATCATGAGAGGTTAGAACTTGAGGTCAATGATTACTCAACAACCTTTCTTCACGTTTTCTTCTCGTTTCCGCCCTTTTTATCCTACAATACCAAAGACTCCAAAGCAACCAAATCATAGCCACAAACAACGAAAATACACAAAAACTAAAGGAAAACGGACACGAAAAGACGACTAAAAACCTAACAACTAGACACCAATCAAAACCCCCACACTTAGAACTTTGCTTGTCCTCAAGCAAAAATATTCAACACAATCAACCCAAGTTCAATCAACTCAACAACACGAAGTAGGCATCGTCAAACTCATCAAATCAAAACCTAGACTACTCTAATATCAACAAGCAAAAACACAATCAAATACAAATAATCATGTGGCCCGTTAACTCGATTCAAATATGAGGATCCGATTTTCGACATATCACACATCTCACAAGCATCAAATAGTCAACATATAAGTCCCTTAGCCTACTTCCCTTTTTATTCAAATCAAAGCATAAACATATATCTTTTTTTTTTACAACCGTGAACGATTTGGCATATAATTCACTAGGTTTAATCATCGATGGGTCACATCGAGCATTCTAGTGCGGTTTCCCGTACTCATTGTCAAGAGGAGTAGAGTACCTACGAACACTATATTATTCACACATATACGAGTATCATCTAGGATATAGTTCATGAAATTTAATCATTCGAGGGTCTCTCAAAGCCTTTTCATGTGGTTTCCCATGCTCACTACTCTAGTATTTTCATACGTAGCAAGAAAGAGGAGCAGAATCCTATCAACTCAATTATTCACAAATAAGCACAACTCAACGATTTTTTATACATGTAGGGAAGTGAGCTAAGATCAAATATACATCAACCTTTCAATGCAATTCACTCATAATCCGAATCAAAAACTTTTCACCTCATATCACGAAACAAGAACATGCCCCACGACTATTCACAAACAATCATGCTATCGCAAGTCAACTTCAGAGCTATCCTAGTTTCGATAATCTAAGTTCGACAACTCCAATATCACGTCATCATGTCATTCAAACTCAAATAGACCACGTTGACTCGATCACAAGACTAGACTCAATCACATACTAGACTCAATCAAACTAAAAACACAAGACATCACAAAAATACGAACAAATAATGCCAATAATTCAAAGACCTCCTCCCCACACTTAAAAACATGCAATGTCCCCATTGCAAGAAAATAAAAAGGAAAGGGATAGAAAAAGAACTTATCACATGGCGACAACCAACGAGCAACTCGGAATCCCAAGAGACTCCAAGTTAGCAACCTACAAAAACAAACACCAAACACCAAACAAAACACAAAAAGCATAAATCCGAACAAAACACAAAAACGAAATAAAAGACACAAACTTTTTTTTTTTTTTTTTTTTTTTTTTACGTGGGTTGTCTCCCACCAAGCGCTTGTTTAACGTCGTTAGCTTGACGAGAAAAATTCTCACCCAAAATCTGTTGCAACGAGCAATGTCTTTAACCATCCATAGGCGACTCTCGATGCAAAGGTGGACTCTTCTTTCTCTTCGGCTTGAAACTCGAAAAGAGGGTTATCTTGGACACTCATCTCCCCCACACTTGTGTGAAAATCCATGTAAGAAATATTACGATCTTCAAAACTTGATGATGGATCCTCCACAAAAAGTGCTTCCTCGTCGAGATTGGCAAGAAAGTTGTCCATGATTTCTTCCTCTTGTTGTAAGCTCAAAACCGACTCCTCCATGATGCAGCTGTGATCCTCCAAGTCTTGCACATTGCTCAAGAACTCCTCCACAATCTCTTCCTCATCCAATTTGCTCAAAAACTCATCAATAATGGCTCCTTCCTCATGCATAGAAACCTGAAAATCCTCCTCTTCCTTTTTCTCATCCAAATCGTTAGTAATATGCACATACGAGCATGTTTGGATAAAAGAATTAGAATGAGAAGAATAATTATCAAAAATTGAGAAAGTTACCGAACCTCCTACACCGGCCATGCTCAATGTGCCGGATCCAACGTCGATTCGAGTTTGAGTAGTAGCCATGAATGGTCGTCCTAATAAGAGAAGATGACCTCTCTCACTCCTAGCTCCTCGCCCCACGTCAAGCACAACAAAATCGGCAAGAACTTGAATACCCCTCACAAGTAAAGCAATGTCTTTCACAATCCCCAAGGGACGACTCAAAGAACCGTCGGCTAGCTCGATGCAAAAATTGGTGGGCTTAAGATCCCTCGAACCCATTCTCTCGAAAATCGAGAATGGCATCAAGTTCACCGCTGCCCCCAAATCCAACATACCCGGCACACTATCCCCATTATCCAAAACAACATCTAATTTGAAACTTCCGGGATCACCTTTTTTTGGTAGAGATGAGAGATGGCCAACTGAGGTGGGTGAGGCTTGCGAATGTTGTCGGCTCGCTTTGATGGCAGCCACGGTGTGACTTCTCCACTTCTTTCCTTTGTCTTGATCCTCTTCAATGACCGTTAAGGCATGAGCTTGTTTGGGTTGGCTAGGCTTCCCATTTTGTAGCTTCTTCAACTCATTAACTGCTCCAAATATCTGCCCAATAGTGGTCTCAAGGCGTCTAATCGTAGCATCTTGCGCTTCACGGGCCAACTTGCTCTCATTCATAAATGAGGCGAAACTATCCTCATCAAGTGGAGATTATTGAGGCGGAGGTGGGTAGAACTATGGCGGCGATGGATAATAAGACTGATGGGGAGGGTAAAAGGGTTATTGGTGAGGAAATTGTTTAGCATATGGTGGTGGTGGGTATCCTTGTGTCGCGTAGACTTCGGCTCCTCCTTCGTAAGTAAGCTCGGCCTTCCTAGTACACTCGTCGATGGCATGGCCAACTAGTATACACATGCCACAAGGCTCCGAAGGTGTAAGTAGAGTCTTCATCTTGAGCTCTTGTAGATCCCTCATCATATCGGCCAATTGCTTCGTCAAATCCGGGCTAATAGTGACCACACTAGCCTCCATCATCCTCGGCCGAGACGACTTTTGTTGAGAGCTTGCAAAAAGAGTCTCAAAGATCATCCTCAACTCGTCGGCCGTCTTCACTCCGATGTTTCCTCCGGCCGAGCTATCCACCATGAATTGGCAAGTTTGATTTAGAGAATCGTAGAAATATTGCCAAAGCATCTCGGACGCCATTTGATGGTGAGGGCACTACTGCAACAATTCTTGGAATCTCTCCCAAGCCTCATGAAAAGGCTCATCGGCTCCTTGAGTAAAATTCATGATCTTCGATCGCACATCTTGTGTCTTGCGGTTGGGGTAGTACTTCATCATGAACTTCTCGCACACCGCATTCCAAGTTGTGAGAGAGTTGGCCGGGAGAGAGAGATACCATGACTTTGCTCTATCCTTCAATGTGTATTGGAAACACTTCATCTTCAAGTCGTCCTCCGAAAGCTGTCTTAATGGAAAATTTTGCACCATCGTGCAATATTTGCGAATAAATGTGAGAGCATCTTCGTTGGGCAGCCCGTAGTAGGTAGGGAGCAAAGCCAAGTGGTATGGTTTAAGCTTATAATTCCTAACCTCGGTGGATAGGACAATTGCCGAAGTGGTGGCGGTGAAGATGGGACGAGCGAAATCTCCCATCTTTTGTGCCATTGCTTCGAACTCTCGTCTTCTTATTCCTTCGTCGCGGTTAAGAGCGCCTTCTCCTATTGATGTCGTCGATGTGAGGTTTCAAATTCCTTTCGAGACTTTGACGACCTTGCATACACAACACTCAACAAACGGATTAAACGCACCGAGTGGAAGGGAAAAGAAATCGAAAGCAATTAAATAAAACAAATAAAAATACTACACAATTAAATAGCCTAAAGTTTTCCCCGGCAACGACGCCAAAATTTGTTTAACTAAAAAGTGTTCGCAATAGAACGAAATCTATCCTAGCACTTAGTAAGTAAAAACCCAATGTCGAATCTCAAGGAAAACTTTGCAGGGCAAATAATCGTGTAGCAAAACAATCCTAAACTAGCCTAAATCTAAGAAAGCAAGTAAAAAGAATAATCTTTGGTTTTGTTTTAATCCTAGGCAAAAAAATAAATAAGCAATAAATCGAAAGCAAGTAAATAAATCTAATCTAGAAAACAAGAAATAAATATAAACTAATTAAACTAGAAAAATTAAGCGAAAGCAATTAAACTACCTAGGCATGGAATTGAAAAGAAAGCAATAACGAAAGCAACGAAGAAAACGAATCTAGACATAATAATTAAATCTAAAAATTAAGCGAATAAATCTAACTATGAGAACTTGAAAAACGAAGGAATCGAAAACTAAGAAAAACGAATCTAAACTAAGAACTAACGAAATTAAACAAACGAGATTAAACAAAGCAATTACGAAAATGAATTTAGGACTAAGGAAAGCAATAATTCATATAAAAGAAAGCAATAAAGAACTTACGAATTTAAATGAAGAACGAAGAACACGAATTAAAAGAAGTAGTCTTGAATTAAATGAACAACGATCCGGATCGAACAAAGGAAATCTAAACTAGAGTATTTGAATGCGAAATTAGAGCTAAAACTAAGGTAAAAGGTCATAAAACTCGTTCACAAGGAGTAGTATTTATACTAGGTATAAAAACCTAGTTATACAAGGAAAGGAAAGCTGGCCGCCGGGTTTGGACGTGCGTCCAAAACGAGTTGGACGCCCGTCCAACTCTTCATTCTGGACGACTGCGCGCATCTTTCTTCTTTCGGCCGTATCTTCCTCGTCCGAACTCCAAATTGACCTCCGTTTTCGCCTACGTGCTCCTATCGAACCCCTCTTCAATATTATGCTTTAATTACATCCAAAATGAATCTTCAATAAAATCTTGAGAGGTTAGAACTTGAGGTCAATGATTACTCAACAACCTTTCTTCACGTTTTCTTCTCGTTTCCGCCCTTTTTATCCTACAATACCAAAGACTCCAAAGCAACCAAATCATAGCCACAATCAACAAAAACACACAAAAACTAAAGGAAAATGGACACGAAAAGACGACTAAAAACCTAACAACTAGACACCAATCAAACAACCAAAGGCTACGACGTATTGAAGATTGGGAAGCTAAGCATTGAGAATGTTTCCTATGTTGAAGGACTCAAGCACAACTTGTTATCCATATCACAATTTTGTGATAAGGGCTACAATGTGGAGTTCATCTCCAACAAGTGTGCTGTGAGAAACAAGCTTACCTCCCAAGTTGCTCTAACTGGAGAAAGAAAAAGGAACGTGTACGTAGCACAATGGGAAAGCTGCAAGGAAGACACATGCTTGGTCGCTACAAGTGCAACAGAGATAGGATGGCTTTGGCACCGCCGCTTGAGCCATCTTAATTTCAAGACGATCAATCGCATAGCTCGTAAGGGCTTGGTGAAGGGCATACCAAATGAAGTCTTTGTCAAAGACCACACATGCTCACCATGCCAACGAAGAAAGCAAACAAAGAAGCACTTCGCCAGCTTAGAAGAAGCCTCATTCAAGCGAGTACTGGAGCTGCTACACATGGATCTATTTGGACCAGTTACTCTCGTGAGTGTCAATGGAAGAAAATACACTCTAGTTGTAGTCGATGATTACTCTCGCTACACATGGGTTGTATTTCTATTTTGTAAGAAGGAGACGCTGTCCAAACTGCCTCAATTGCTCAAGCGACTCGCTGTGGAGAAAAACCAAGTGATAACAACCATTCGCTCCGACAAAGGCACTGAGTTTCTCAACTCTACAATCGATGCATACTGCACGGAGCATGGCATTGTGCATCAAACGTCTGCAGCTCGTACACCACAACAAAATGGAGTTGCTGAGAGAAGAAATCGAATCATCAAAGAAGCCGTTCGCACAATGATAGCATATTCGAAGCTACCAATGAAGTACTGGGCTGAAGCGGCCAACACCGCATGCTACACCCAGAATCGGACGCTTCTCAACAAACGCTTCGACAAGACACCATATGAAATATGGACAGGGAGAATTCTTAACATTTCTTATTTCCATATTTTTGGTTGTCGGGTCTTCATTCACAACAATGGGAAGACACAGTTGAAAGCATTCGAAGGTAAAGCGGATGAAGGAATATTCTTAGGATATTCTACATCCAGCAAAGCCTACAGGGTGTTCAACTGCAAAATCCTAATTGTGGAAGAATCACCCCATGTTGGGACGTGCTTGAAGACGATGAAGAAGTGAAAGAATCAAATGATCAAGATGCTCAAGAAGAAGATTTGGAGGCTGCCCCCAAGTCCAAGAAAGAAGAAGCTAGCCAAGAGCATTCCAGTCACTTCAGATGATGGAGCAAGCGACCAACTTGAAGAAGATGTCGAAGCTAGAGGATCCAAGCGAGCATGGCTCAAAGATCATTCACCAAGCCTTATTCTTGGAGATCCTTCCAAAGGAGTGGTGACAAGGAGTCATGTGATGGGAGAAAGCGCCATGTTCAGCTGCTTTCTTTCCAATATTGAGCCGTCAAGCGTGGAGGAAGCTCTAGCAGATTCAAATCTGGTTCTTGCCATGCAAGAAGAGCTCAATCAGTTTATCCAGAACGACGTATGGTATCTCGTTGATCGTCCCAAATTCCCGCATGTTATTGGCACCAAGTGGGTGTTCAAGAACAAGACGGACGAGGACCACAACGTCGTGAGGAACAAAGCAAGGCTCGTCGCTAAGGGCTACTGCCAAGAGAGAGGGATATCATTCGATGAAACCTTCGCTCCAGTAGCCAGGCTTGAAGCAATCAGACTTTTTCTTGCCTATGCAGCGGCCAAGAAGTTCAAAGTCTATCAAATGGATGTGAAGAGCGCGTTCCTCAATGGAGAGCTCAAGGAAGAAGTTTATGTGGAGCAGCCACCTGGATTTGAGCAGGGAGATAAAGTGTATCGCTTGAAGAAAGCTCTCTATGGATTGAAGCAGGCCCCGAGAGCTTGGTATGATACACTCTCCCAGTTTCTTGTGGATAATGGATTTCGCAAGGGAAAGATAGATCGAACTCTGTTCACCATCAATGATGGAGAAGATATGCTATGGGTTGATCTACGTCGACGATATCATATTTAGTTCACCAAACCAGTCGTTTAGCGAGAAGTTTGGAGAGCTTATGAAAACCAAGTACGAGACGTCGATGATAGGCTTGATGAGTTGCTTCCTAGGTCTGCAGGTGAAGCAGCAAGATGATGGGATTTTCATTAATCAAGTGAAGTATACTCGAGATATGCTTGCCAAGTTCGGTGTTCAACATGCCCAAGCTGTGAAGATTCCGATGAACACCAACTGGAAGATGGAGCCAGACCTTGAAGGGAAATCTGTGGATGCTACAGATTATCGAGCGTTGATTGGATCCCTTCTCTATCTCACTGCAAGCAGACCGGATATCGCGTTTGCAGTTGGAGTATGTGCTCACTTCCAAAGCAATCCCAAGCTTAGTCATTATGAAGCTGCCAAGCGAATCCTTCGCTATCTCAAAGGCACTGTCAATATGGGCTTATGGTATCCTGCAGAAGATAATCTGGATACAAGAAAACTGGTCTTTTGCAACATAAAAGATGTGTCGTAAATGCCCCTTTTAATGTCGCAAATGTCGATTTGCGACATTTTGTGCGTCATCGTAAGTTATGTCGCGAAAGGTCATGTAGCAAATTTACGACATTTTTTTTTGCTTGTGTCGCAATACAAATGACACTTTATGCAACACTAAATTAATGTCATATAAACTTTACGACGCATTATGCGTCACTATATTTAAGTGAAACATGATAATTTGCGACACATTATGTGACATTAATTGATATGATGTATCCTGATTTCCGACATTTTTTGCATCATAATTTACTATCGTAAAAATATAATTTGCGACATTTTTTGCATCATAATTTACTGTCGCAAAAATAATTTGCCACATTTTTTGCATCACAATTTACTGTCGCAAAATATGTTTTGCGACTTTTTTTGCATCACTATTTAATGTCGTGAAAATATATTTCCGACATATTTTAATGTCACTTTTGATTGTGACTTTTGTAGCAATTTTACGACATTGTTTTTTATTATTGACGCAATATATGCGACACTTTTAACGTCACTAAATTAATTGTCGTATTCATTCATGACTGAATGTGCGTCACTACTTTTTGTGATGCATTTTAACTTACGACTTATCATGCTACAGTAGTGGATATATGACGTGCTAGTTTGCAACACTTGTTGTGACATAAATTGAGTGACAATTTTTTAAGACATATAAGAATGTCGTATTTAAAATGACACATTTTTACAACATATAGTATTATGTCGCAAAGGCTACAACATTTTTTGAATCGTCTCATTATTGCATTTGCTTTCACGACGCATTTATTTAATTAGATAAATTCACATTTTTTTTCATCCCTCATATATAGAATATTAGCATAGTAAATAACAAATTAAAAAGAATTCAAATATCCATTCAAAATAAAATAAAAAGAAATTGTATTACAAAGTGAAGAAAATATAAAAAGCAACATTAATCATTCAAATTAAATATTCAAAGCTAGATGAAAATTGAAATTACTATTGTGCTAAATTTATAATGCAATAATCCTAAACAAGAATGTGATAGTCAGGGATGCTTTGTCTTCTTCTTCTTGTTGATCCTTTCAGTGCCTTCTTGTTCCTATATAATTAAAACAAAATATATATTACAATTTAGATAAGCAACTAAGTAATGATGCAGGAACCAAGAAATATTAAACCAAGGACAATTAGGCATCATGATCTCACGAAGAAATTTTATCCTTGCCCCCAAAGCATAATAAAGTGTAAAACAATTGGCAAAGTATTAATTAATTAATAACACTACGTCAATACCTGGAGAAGTCTACCATCAAAATTAATGCTCATATTGTTCTCATCATGATCATCTATCTCCCTTCTCATCTAACAAATTCATAAACTCAAAAAGGTAAAAGACAAAAAAAAAAAAAAAAAAAAAAAAAAAAAAAAAAAAAAAAAGTTTATGCCAAAAATTAAATAAAATTTACCCCACGAATAATTTCTCTGCACAACTCTAAGTTCACCAACTCTTCTTGCGATGATAATCCATTATTAGGAGCTTGCACGCGACGAGAATTGAAGGCTCCCAATGCCTTGCATTTTATAAATTTAAAAGTAAGAAACAATACTATATTAATATGATAAGCATGTATAGCGTGAACTTACAATTGTGTTTTGGTTCTCTGAAGTGAGAAATCGGGACTCAAGAGTTGCCATCATTGACGAATATTCATCTTGAAATTTTGATAATTTCTCTTCCATTTCTTTTGAAAACATCTCTGCCATTTCTTTTTTCATGCTTGCAATCTTGTCATTACTTCTCTCTTCGATGGCTCGATCTAATTCTCCCCGGGATATATATACCAAATTCTTATTCTTCGAAGATCCACCACGGTTTCTACAAAAATACTTCGGTACCTTGTCTCTAATCACTTTCTTGAAAATTTCATCATTTGTCTCGATATCATCGATCACTTCCTCAGGCAGCCTTTGCTTAAGCTCTTTCAACCGAGCCTAAATATGAAAAATAATATGAGCAGAGAAAAAAACTGACCACCAGTTACTATAATTAGCTGCAAATATATATAAAAATGGAACATCATACAATTAGCATCGTGGTTCAGTTAGAAAATAATAATTAATTAAACAAGATAAATTACTACTACTTTAACATATATTACTACACAACAACAGTGACAATTACGACTTATTCACTCCAAAAAAAAAAAAAAAAAAACACACACACACACACAAGCACAAACATATAGCTTAGTCCAAAATGAGCAAAAATGCACTGAATGCTGACATGAAGAGAGAAAGGGTGGAATTGTTACACGAAAAATTCATTGCTATAGGTACTTATTTGCATCCCACTATAATGATAGCTCATAATTTCAAGAGTTGATTAGAGCATGCATACGATTTTGTCCTCCCATAAAGTCCACAATAAACTCAAAGATATTATGGAAAATATGTTACTAGATTAAACGAATTTAAAAATGAACCAAGGAACAAAGTCAAATTATTTATCACAGATTAAGTGCAAGAATGCGGCCAATCATTAAAATTCATAATTTTAAAATAGCATTCATGCACATAAAAGATCACGATGCTCAGCCATAAATTTTGTATTAAAATAAAATATAATATAATAATAATAATAATATGAAGCAAATTGAAAACAAGTAGCAATACTTACAACTTTATCCTCAGTGTATTTATCAACCGCCTTCTCACTTCTTTTTTGTCTCGCATAGATGAATAAATCTAACATTGATGGATCTTTCCCATGTTCTTTACGATACTATTAAAACAAGGCAAAAATGTTAAAACTTGTATCCTTACAAAATATGTAAATATATATATGGCACGTTTAATAACATTACAATACAATTCTGACCTTTGCATTATTAGAGCTCCAATAGTCAACCAATACAGGCCATTGATCACGTTCAACTCTTTGTGGACAATTGGACAATATCTTATTCTTGTCGTGTCTATGCGGGGTGTAAAATTTACGTTTTAGTCTACTTTTCCAATCTTTCCACAGTTTCCCATGCTTCTTCAAACAATTATGTTTGTAATCTTCTGTTAAGTTTGTGTTCTCCTGCAAACAAATAAAAAATAAGATCCATATAAATAGACACAACAAATTAAAAAAGTAACGAAAGCAGAACATAAAATTTAATACGAAGAGAATTAATGCCTTCTCTTCATTCCAAACGATATCTTTTTGGGGGCCAGGCACTGCCCTCCAATCTGTATACGATAGGGGTAGCTTGTTTCCATCTTTTGCGAGAATTCCCAACTGAGAAGCAAATAAACCAGCATTATCCCCGGTTACGTCATTATCTGCATCTAACTCCAGCAACATGACATTTCCTGTCCCCCATTGAAATCCCATTTTTGCATATCCTCTTCTTACTTTTTCCTGAACATCATTGTTTAAAGTAAAGATGTAATAAGGGACAAAAATAATTTTAAATAAAATTATAATGGCATAATCTAAAATGAATAAAATAAAAAAAATAAGTTTACATTGGCCATTGGCATTATCATCATCACTATGGTCTTCACCTATCTCATCATTATTATCAGATGGAGGTAAGGTACTATCGGAGTCATCCAAGTCATTCTCAGAATTTGTACCACTTTGAAATTCGGTTTCTTGAACTATAGTGTCGGACATTGATCCAATCGGACGGCTTGATTTTTTTTTTACCGGTGCCATGTATCAACGCTGCACATTTATAATCAAACTATTAAATTAGGGATACACTTCTTCAAATTATGTAAATATGATGCCACTATTTCTTATATCTTTCCTAAGGGAAGAATTAAAAAGTTGTATGCCTCAAATGCTTTGATTTTTGCAGCCACTCCAAGCTACTGCAATTTAAATTTTGTTGCACTCTTTCCATTTTCTCACTCAAATCACTTTTCCTCATCTCCATCTCCAACCTCAACAAAAGAAACCTTAATCTAGATCGATATAAAACCAATAGGGCATGTTGGCAAAATGGCATAAAATCAATACTCGACAAAAGAAAATTAAAATTTCGTTTATCATAGTTCATTCTGATTTTAGAAAGAAACACTAGATCAAAACTACAAAGAGTCGATGCCATACCTTTGCTCAAGAATTACAGCGAATAAAACGATAGGGTTTTTCGCCGTATAGGGTATTTCGCTAGTCAACAAGAAGAATGAGAGGCGCGGTTGTACTGAATCGAACTTCCCATTCCTAAATGTTGTTGCCCTTATATGCGGTGGTTTTGTACAAGGAATTAACATATTTTCTTCCTGAAAGATAGGAAAGAAAATCGTCTGAATGAAAATACAAGGCGCGAGGATCTTCATTCGAGCGGCAATCGGCTGCGTGAATTCACCTTTTTCGTTCTTTTTTTTTCTTTTAAATGACTTTTGCTGCACTTGTTAGTGATACGGCAAAATATATATAAATTTTCTTTTGTTATTTTTATTTTCTTTTAGGGTTGTATTTAAAATGTAATTTTTATTTTAGTTCAAGTTTTATTCATTACATGATTTAATCCGGGTTAAGTAAATTTCACTTTTATATTAAATAATTATGTCATTTTTGTAAAGAAAAAGGATTTATTTTTTAATAAACGTATATTTATTTTAATGATGATTAATTGATGATAATCATAATTAATTAAAAGTATTTAATACTATAAAATAGTAATTAACTAAATAATAAATACTTAAAATTAATAAATAAAAATAAATATACAATATAATGAATGAATTGATCATTATTGGTGATATATATTAATGTTATAAGTTAATTTTTTCTAATAATAATTGTGGTGTAGTGCCTAATTAACTTTGGTTGTGATTTGAAATTAATTTTAATTCATTGACAATATTTGAAATCCTCTTACACATAATATGTACACATAGGGCTGCAAACGAGCCGAACCTGATCGATAGAGTTGCAAACGAGCCGAGCTACTCGGGACTTATTCGGTATTCGATTCGGTAAAAGCTCGTTCGAACTCGAATTCGTCAACAAAAGAGCCGAACTCGAGCCCGAATTTGAGCTCGGTTAACTTAACGAGCCAAACTCGAGCCCGAATTTAACCTATAATTTTTTATACATAAATGCTAAAGCTCGTTTACAGGCTCGATTAGAGATTCAATTAAGAGTTTGTGAAACAGGCTCGCGAACATGCTCGATTAATATACGAGCCGAACATATGTTCGCGAGCAAAACGAGTCGAATACCATACTGCTCGAGTTCGGCTCGTTAAGTTAACCGAGCTCAAATTCGGGCTCGAGTTCGGCTCGTTTGTTGACGAATTCGAGTTCGAACGAGCTTTTACCGAATCGAACACCGAGTAAGTCCCGAGTAGCTCGGCTCGTTTGCAGCCCTATGTACACATAAATTCTAAAGTTTGTTTCCATGTTTGATTAGATATTTGATTAAGAGTTTGTGAACAGGTTCGCGAGTTAAATGAATTGGATATCATGTTGCTCGAGTTCGGTTAATTTAGTTAATCAAAATTAAATTCGGGCTCGAACTCGTCTCGTTTGTTAACAAATTCAAGCTCGAACAAGCTTTTACCTAATATGTGTTGAGCATGTTTTTTTTATTGAATCTTTGGTTTGTAACAACCCAAGTTTTTGCATACTAAATTTTAGAGGAGGGTTTATATATAGAAAATGGGTGGGACTATTTATTTGAATAGAGGTCAGTTAGAGTATAGTATGGAAAGTTTTGTTTCAATTTTTCTTTAAATTGAATTTTGAGGTGTAGAATGAGGAATTCTGTAGAGTGGATTTATTTATTTAGTTTTTTTTTTTGTTGTTTTTGTTTTACTTCTACTTCTGAACAGTTTTGGAGTTCAAGGTTAGATTTCAAACTTGGATTTATTTTTTATGATTAGAACTTACAAAATTAAATTCTTGTTGGTCTCTTTAGTTTATTAAAGACGATTATACATTTTTTATTTAAGGTTATACATAATGGAACACTATTTCTAATGTGAAGTATAATTACAACAATAAAAAAAATATCGCAAATAAATTGTAGTAAATACGAGACGTACAAAATCAAGTGACGTAATACTGTCGTAAAATAGTGACATCATAATTTAATGACGCGTGTTAGTCACATATATACGACACATCGTGCAACACTATTTCAAATGTGAAGTATAATTATGACAATGAAAAGATGTGTTGCAAATAAATTGTTGTAAATACAACACACAAAATTAAGTGACGTATTACTGTCGCAAAATAGTGACATAATAATTTAATGACACACATTAGTCACATATATACGACACATAGTGCAACATTATTTCAAATGTGAAGTATAATTATGACAATGAAAAGATGTGTTGCAAATAAATTGTTGTAAATACGAGACACACAATCAAGTGACGCATTACTGTCGCAAAATACTGACACAAGAATTATGTGACATACATTTGACGCAAATATACGACACATATGCAACACTATTTCACATGTGATCACAGGATATTCCGATGCTGACTATGGAGGGTGCCGAATTGATAGGAAATCAGCGTCGGGCACATGTCAGTTCTTGGGGAGCAAGCTTGTCTCGTGGTTCTTGAAGAAGCAGACAAGCGTAGCTACTTCAATGACTAAAACTGAGTATATGGCCGCTGGAAGCTGCTACTCTCAGATTCTATGGCTTCGTCAGCAGTTGAAGGATTATAGAGTTGAAGTGAAGGAGATTCCACTTTTCTGTGATAATAATAGTGCTATTTGCATCTCACAGAATCCAGTGCTTCACACCAGGTGCAAACATGTGGAGATTTGACATCACTTTATTCGTGATCATGTCGAGAAGAAGGACGTCAAGCTCGAGAAAATCCATACCGATCTCCAACGAGCAGACATCCTCACCAAGCCTCTAGCTGAATCCCGCTTCAATCAGCTATGCATGGAATTAGGGTTACTAGACCCCGGTGAAGAGTGCTAGTTCCAGAATGCACAAGGGGAGTGGAAGCTCGTCGTCGAGCAACCCTCGCCTTGGATCCTCACCAAGTCAAGCGAGTCACTTCAATCTCACTCGCTTGAAGAAGTTATAATGTGGAGAAAGGTGGAGTGGTGGAAGATGTTCCCTACCAACTAACAGAATTGTTAAGTATATGGTTAAGGGGGAACTATTGATCATTCTAGGAGTGATCTACTTCCAAAGCGAGCAAGGAAAGCTACTACCTAGCCTAGGATTCCCGCAAGTGGGTAAAACCCTTGCAAGTACCTTTTCTATTAAAGGTTGAAGGTTCTTGAATCAGGCCTTCCTTCGTAAAATCGTGGGAGCTTATTGATAGGGTGTATTTTTACCTTATTATCTAAGTGTTATATTATCGTTTTCTTGTCTTATTTTGATAGTTTAGCTCATGGTTTGTATTGTTTATGTTATTTCGAGCTAGATTACGCTTTTGGGTTGTTTTGAGTGTTTTTAGGGCTTTTAAGTCGAGAAAATCCAAGGCAAGACAAGAGACGACAAAACCAAGGAAGATAAGGAAGTATTGATCCCAAAGTTCTGACTTCTCACGATTTTTTGGAAGAGTTATTCTGAAATAATGGAAGCAGGGCCGGTCCTGTGCTCCATGGGGCCCTAGGCGAAATGAAAAAAGTGGACCCTCAAGAAACGAGGAAAAATATTTATAAGAATGATACAATCGAAAAAAAATCTCAACTTATAATTTAAATATGTGTAATTAATCTATGTACTCAAATAATTTTGACGATTTTGACAGCTTTACAGAATCTCGAATGTAACGCTATTTGAACTCAATAAATGATTAAACATGAGAAGATTGAACAATAGTAAATTGTAGACATCAAAAATTAAAATCAACATATTTGAACATTAAAGAAATAGAAACCCACAAGGTGATTCAAAGATCGTTTTTATTTTTTAACTACATTTTGCATAAGCTAACGACATACATATATATATATATATATATATTATGAGGAATGTTCCCTTACCCACTGTGAGCAGTGCTTACGAATAATGTGACATACTATTAATGAATAAAAGATATATATATATACTATAACCTATCTAAAAAAAGGGTAAATCGTAGCACTGTCGCATCGGCTGTGGGCACATTAAAAGTGGCCACGGTAGATAGGGGAGCGTTTTCTCATTGTATTATTTCCGTCTCTACAAACTTAAAATATTTCTTGAATGTAATTTGACCTATAAAATAATAATACTACTCAAAATAGCATAAAATGTATATAAATAGTATTAAATTAAAAAAAAAAAAAATGGGCCCCCAAAATTATGGGGCCCTAGGCGGGGGCCTTGTATGCCTAGAGCCAAGTCCGGCCCTGAATGGAAGCATAGCATTGAAGAGGGGTTCGATAGGAGCGTGTAGGCGAAAACGGAGGTCAATTCGGAGTTCGGATGAGAAAGATACGATCGAAACAAGAAAGGTGCGCAAACTGCATGGATCCACTCGGACACCCACTCGGCTGAGCAGCCGGCCGAGTGCATTCACGAATCCGAACAGTAGCTCCACTCGGCCACTCACTCGGCCGAGTCGTTGGCCGAGTCAAACACACGAAAATCCTAAATTTGGGATATTTTTATTTCCTTAACCTAATCCTTGCTCACTTAGGTAACAATTATGAACCCTACCTTATAAATACCCCAAAACTCATCATTGTACCCAAGTTTTGATAGTTTCTCTTAGATTTCATAGATCCATACTTTAGATTAGTTTTTATTCTTTTCTCTACACTTTTTACATTCTTGTATGAAGACAATTGAAGATTGAAGATCTATTCAAGATTCAAGAGTTTTTCTATCCCTTTCTCTTTTACTTATGCTTTTAATTATGTTTGTTCTTCCTTCTACCTTTCTTTTAATTATTTCTAGCTAAATTCCTTAGTTGATTTTAGGGATTGAATGCCTAATTGAATTTATGTGAGTGTTTTTGTTTACAATTAGCCTTCCAATCTAGATGCATGTTTCATGGTGCTTATTCTCATGCATGATTACTTGATCACTAATTGTGTATGCATAGTTATGTGTTTATGCCTTAATAGGATAATTGCATAATAGATCTCATGAATACATGGTATGATGATTTGATTGTCTTAATAGAGGTTGAATTATCATATGTTCACATATAGTTGATTTGGGTGTCATAGTTGAACCTAGTTGACTATATTATTGATACTTGTTCTATTTTGCACTTGATTTGATATCTATGCGTCCGAGAGGATATTAGGATCTTATTAGGTGACGACTTGCATTGCTTTAATCAGGGTGTTGGTTATTTTTCATGTATCACATTTAGATTGGATTAAAGTGGTTAATTGTATGCATTAATTACTTACATGCTTTTGATTAGGTAGGCTTCCCTAGAATCAACACTTTTCTTAATTGAGTACTTTTCCTTATTTATTTATTTGCTTACTTGCTAGTCACTTTATTTGCTTAATTATTTCCTTATTTATTTATTTATTTATTTCCTTAATTGTTTTAATTTAGTCCTTTTATTTATTTGCCTAGATTAAATACCACATCTTTAAATTCTTAAAAGCTTAAACATCAGTTTAATTCTAAAGTAGAGGTATTGTGTGTGGTTTCGATATATCAATCCCTATGGATACGATACTCGTGCTTATTATATACTATACCTATTTTGTGTGGTAGAAAATAGTGCGATCACTTATGCAGAGCTACCACTATGATCCTTGTATCCTCTTCCCACGTTCCGCTGAAGAGGAGCATGTCTCTCATCTCCCATTCGTCGTGGATAAACACTATCTTAATACTCACTCTTAATTGAGTTGAGGTGCCATGTGTTCCATCCATTTTCCCCCACCCTGTGTAAACATTGTCTTGTTTTCCCTTATTGGGTCAAGCGATTCAAATGTTTATTCATTCTTTCGATGGAGGACTCTCTAATCGTAGAGGAAGATGGAAGAGATGAATGCCAAGAAGACACAAAGCTCAAAGTCAACAATGAGGTATCAGTCTCCTACGAAGCGAGACTGACTGGTAAGTGTTTCAATTTAAGTACACTAAGCAAAGCAAAGTGTGCTAGAAACCTTTGTTTACTATGTGGAAAATATAAATGAATCTGACACAAATACATAGAGGAAAACATTCTTGTTTATCTTCGAAGTATGTTAGTCAGAAAAATTTTAAATTAAAGAAAGAAAATTCAAGTTGTTAACTTATTCGCTTTAAAATGGTCAAGCGAGTGCCACGTCACTCGAATTCGCCATCACAAGCGAGTGTGCACCAGTCACGACAAGCGAGTACTTCGCAAGCGAGTAAAAAGCCAAGCAGCCACAATCGCTAAGCGAACAAGTACAAGCGAGCCGTATGAGCTGGGTACACTCAAGTGCCTATTTTACCTTTTACTTTTCATTAAATGCAAAACAGTACTAGGGTCCGAGAAACCGGGACCGTGGAGTTCACGATGAAATTGAAGCGCCAAAACTCAAGCGATCCTGCCGTTGAATCGCAACAGTCTTCAAATCTAGACCATTGGATCGTGGCCGAGAAAGCGAGCGAGTTAGAGCGTGACACGCACTACTCTAAGTCACCTGTGTGGTTCATCTTTAACCATGATGACACCTATTTTAAATGCGACACTTCAGCCACGTCGCCACTCACTTACACCCACGTCGATTTTACTGCGTCTCTCTCTGCCACGTCAGCACAAACCCTAAAGCTATATAAGGCCGACTGTTATATCTGCAGAACGTTTATCACCCCCAAATTACCATTCTCGTGCAAAAATTCTCTGCAATCTCTATGCAAATCATCAGTTTTCAAACCCCTTTATACTCTCTCAACAATCTCAATCTCTCACAATGGTGAAGAAGGAAGTTACCCAGACCATGGAGGAGTTCTTGGAAAAGGCCGAAAACAACATCAACGTTGAGCCTCATCTCGAGGAGTCAATTGTAGAACCCGCTGGATTCTTCCGAAGGGCGGTGACCACCGTCGGACTGTGGAAGCTTGTCACAGTCAAGCCTACTCAAATCCTTGTCAAACCAGTTGCTGAGTTCTTCTTGAATTTGAAGGAGAATCAGATAAGATCCAGCATCACCGACCCAAGCACTGGGAAATTGACGTATGTTAGTCTCATAAAAATTGCAGAAATTCTTGATCTTCCGAGAGAAGGAGTGGACTCTTTCTCAAAATTGGAGTTATCAGTGGAAGTGGAGTACTCTTTTTTTGCTGCAAAAAGAACTGTTGAGTGGAAGGATCGTGGCAAAAACATAAGAACATATTTGGAGAAGCCGTACAACCTCATTTGTGAGCTATTCACAAAATCTGTTGTGTGCCACATTGGAGGACTAGGGCAAGTCTCCGAAAACAAATTGTTCGCCGTCACGGCGATTGTGGACAGCTTTACTGGAACCAAATTCAACTAGTTCAACTGGTTCATCAGGAACTGTTGGTCCCGGTTTGTTATAGGAAAAATACGTAGAGGGGGGGGGGGGGGGGGGGGTGAATACGTATTTTGAAGTTTTTCAACTTCAAATTCCCTAACTCAGAGTATGAAGTAAAGTGCTCGTAGAAATACTAAGACCTAGCCGAGAGCTAGATCTAAAGCAATCAAGATTCTCTTGACCTAAGCTTAGAACTTGATCAAGAGTGAGACATTACTCTTTAGTGCGGAATTCGGTGAGCTAATATCTTTCCTAAGTAATTAAATAATCCAAGTTATGTTGTTTAGATGCACGTGCAATGGAAAATCAAAGTAAGGAGTTTAGGGTTAGAGAGATATGACACGAGATTTATAGTGGTTCGGAGATAAAGCTCCTACGTCCACTTGTTGCTCGACGGCAACTCGTTCTCTTCACTCAAGAACTTGAAGATTACGGGCTCTTCAAAAGCCTGGTCAAGATCGAGCTTCACTCGCTTGGATCTGACGGACGCTGGGTGATTCCGGGTTCACACCAAAAACCTAAACTGGACTGGAAGCTTCACTCGCTTCAGTCCGACAGACAACAGGGAGATTACGGGCTCTCCTTACAGCCTAGCTTCGATCGAGCTTCACACAAACGATGTAAGTGCAAGCTTGGATCTAGACTCTATGATCGAGGCTTCTTCAATCGATGAAAGAAGGGCCTTGGATCGAGACAACCTAACGACGACGAACACAAAAACCTAACGAACAGATTTAGGGTTTTTGGTTTACGACGACACACTATGAAGAGCTCTTTACAATAAGTGCAAAGATGGCTAGAGCTCTTCTTCTAAGCTTGGATATGGAATGGGCTTAGACTCTAAGAGTGAAGGTTGTGAAGACAAGTTCCGATGAGATTGGAACTCGGAGAACACTTGGAAACAAAGACTCGAAGAATGCTCTAAGGCTGGGAGTGTTTGTTTGCAGTAGGCGCTCGAATGCTCAAGTAGTGTTCTGTTTCTCTTCGTCTTCATCCTTCACTATTTATAGGCAGAGGGATGCCGAGATCCGTTGCTTGGTTGGTGGTTTTGTCCCTCCTCCTCTCGACAGTACTTGCACAGGCTGGCTGCTTTTCAGACGCACAGTTTTGGCTCTTTGCCGAATTTGGCTAAGATCCAATTGTAACAGTAACTGGAGCGACCCAGTACTGTTGCGGCGCCCTTGTCGGCCCGGCAGTCAACTCCGCTGCTCCTCTCCGCGTTCGACACGTGGAGATCTCGTAATTAATGCGACGATCTCTTTGTTGACTGGAGTTCAAAATATGAGCGGGAGTCTAGCTGTCGCTTTCTGGTAGGTAGAGGCTCGCTTTGCTTTTGAAGTTGTAGCGTCCGCTTTAGTTGAATCACTACGTAGTCATTCTGTAGTGAGTCGCTTGGGAAGTAAAGTTCCCTAGTGACTGCTTTGGAAAATGCTGACCAGAGTTGACTCGCTTTGACTTTACACTGTAGCGCTCGCTTCGCTTCGCTTTGGCAGACTCACTTTGAATCTACTGTAGCGCTCGCTTCGCTACGCTGTTCTTCGGCACGCTTCACTTTGGCTCGCTAGACTTGCTTCGCTTCGGAAAACACACTCAAGCGAGTGGCCTTCACTTGAACATTTTGAAGTCTATACTCTAAGCAAACTAAAGAGCCATCCTAATAGAGTAGGCTTAGAAAAATTCTAACCTATTATCTACATCAAAATGGGTTGCTTGGGAACAGAACGCTTTGGGGTTTTGGGATCAAATCAAAACAATAGAATATCCCTTATAGGTTCCCCCTTAACATGTTGTTCTTAACAATTCCCAACAATTTCCCCCTTTTTGATGATGCCAAAACCCAATGACCTAGATTTAAAACAATCTAGCCTATCTAACCGTGGAGGGAACTTCAAGCGACTGCTTCCTTTGCAGACTTCGTTTGAGTTATTATATATATATATATATATATATATATATATATATATATATATTTTTTTTTTTTTTTTAAGTTCCTTTCCCCCTTTTTTTTCGGTTAAATTGATTGAGTTTTGTAGCATAAGGATAAAATATCCACAATGCTATTAAATAACACAGTATGGACAGAAATTAAACTTGGGATTTATGAACAGCAGTTCACAAAAATAAAGAGACTTGAAACTCAAAGGTTTCCTGCAGCCTCTTCCTTGTCTTCTGTCTTCTCCTTCGTCACCTCCTTCTTCTTCTTCTTCTCCTTTTCTTCAGTAAAATAAGCAGAGAGGACGTTCAACTCCAAAGTACCAACAGTGTGGATACTTGGTCTCCTCCATCCGCTCTCCAATCTGAATGCTTCGTTCACTTCTGCGTCTGTGATGCTGCGATCAGGAATTCTTGTGCCTGGAAGGAATGGCATTGGAAATTTCTTCACTTCAGGCACCTTGATGATAAGAGATTTGGGCTCTGCAAGCTCTGCCATAGTGAATATTTTCCTCCGCATCTTCTCATCATATGCGCACAGGAAGTTGTTGAGAGCACTCATCCGAGAGCACTCATCCTGCAGTGGCACTACTCCCCAGTAGTAGTAGGCCTTGATGAAAAGCTCCTTGTAGAATAGCCACTGATCGCGGAGATCTCTCGGAATGAGTCCTCAATCTCCCTTGCGTCAGGATGTTCATTCCTCCTAGCTGCCAATTCTTCCTCTGATCTGCTAGCTAGTCCCTTCATGACCGCATGGAATTTGGCACTCGACTCAGTGCTCCAGATTGGACGTTTTTCATTGAGACGCTTACGTATGTAGTCTTGTTCCTCCTTGAGAGGATAGCGTCCAGATTCGACCATTTCCTTTCCTGTCACGTCGCATGCATCAATTATAGCTTGGGTCTCGCATGCTTCGGACTCTTCGGGCATGAAAGGAATGAAGGCACTTCGGCAGATGGTGGATTGGATGAGTTTCACTTCGTTGAAGTGTTCCTCGATCCGGCCATCAATGACTTGAAGTCTTTTGGCTCTTATCCCCTTCTCCTTCTCTACTCCTTCCTTCCAGTCCTCTCCTCTCTTCCTCATTTTCTCCTGCTTCTCTGCCCTCGAAGCGACTGCTTGTTTGACCATTTGGCGCTTGGCCGCGGGGTCATCTTTTGAATCTGGTGCAGCTCGCTTCAGTGCTTGCTTCGGTGGTGGGGGAGGTGGCCCTAGCAGTCGTTGAAGCGAGTGCGGCTGTTGAAGCGGGTGCGGCGGCTAAAGCGGGCGCTTTAGAACCTGAAGCACCTGCATGTGTTAGCTTTTTCAAATCAAATGCACGCTCCAACTCCCAAGCCAAGGCCTCATCCTCCGCGATTTGCTTCTTCCTTTCCTCCTTGGTTAGTATATTCACAGGAGGATGACGTGCAATAGAGGCTCCAAGAATTTTCTCCTCAGTTGACTTGCGGGGCTCTTCGGGCTTCTTCATGAGCTCCTCCTCTGTGAGCTTTACTTTACCCTTCTTTGTTCGTACGGCCCTCGCTTCATCATCTATTTCTTCCTCCTCACCTCCAACACCACTGCTTCCCTCCAGCATCCTCTCCACACCAACAGCTCCCCCATCACTTCCTTCTTTCTCTTGTCCTTCCCCCTTTTTGGCATCATCACAGCCGGGGGTTAGGGTGATTGTCTTTCCTGTGATTGTTTTGTGGATGGTGTTGACGGCATTGAGAACAACATGCAGCATTTGCTCAGTTTTATTTGCAAAAGTGTGCTCCTTGGCAAGCACCAGTTCTGCAGATTTAACACTGATTTCATTGAGCAAGTACTCACATTGTTTTTCCCTCTCCTTCACTGAGAGCATCAACCTCTCCAGTGGCTCCACCGACTTGAAGCGAGCCTCCAGCTCCGCTTCAACTTCACTCCTTATTTCTTTCTTCTCTTCCTGCAGATTGAAGTACCAGAACTCTTGGGCCGCTTCAATCTCTGTCTTCATTGTTTCAAGACTTCTCTCTCTCTGATTTAGAGAGAGATGGAATTCGGCACCTGCAGCAACCTTCTCGGTGTAAGCTTCTCCCAATTCTTTGACTTTCTTCAGTAGGATTGATAGCTCTGCACTCTTCAGATCAAGAGCCTGTGCACTCCTCCTTCGGCTCTCAAGCTCTTTCTTATCTATCTCACTCTCTTGCTTGAGTTCCTTCATTTCATTTCTGAGAGTGTCAAGAGACTTCTTGGTGCTGAGCAGCTCACCCCTTTTCCTTATCAAATCTCCATCACTCTTCTCAACTGCCTCCCTCAACTTCTTCACCTCCTTCTCCAAATTCTCTTTCTCTTTGCCAACTGTGACCAGCTTGGCATTAACCTCCCTCAAGCGACTCCTTTCCGCATCAAGCGAGTCCTTGAGTTCGGTGATGGTTTTCGTCTGGTCTCCTACCAGCTTCACCTGCGCCTCCAACGCCTTCTCCTTCTCTTCCAATAACCTTCCCTTCTCCTCCACCTTTCCCTCCAGATCTCCCTTCTTTTTGTAAAAGTCTTCACGAAGACTCTTGACCTCCAGTACTCTTCTGTTCACCTCTTCCTCCTTCTTGGAGATCTCGCTTTGGAGATTTGAGATCTCCACCTCCTTCGCCTCTATCTCCTCCGTATGATCTCTGATCAGACGCTTCTCTTGGGGAGTTGGCTCTCGCTTGGGAATCACAACATCTGGGTAGGTTTGTTTTATCTTAGCATCCAGCTTGTCCCAGAAGCTGGTCCCATCAAGAAAGTTATGGAAGCCTTCTGCGCCAATAAAATTGAGTATCTTGGCCTCCAGCTGAATCAATTCATCCTTCTTGAAGGCCTGCATGAGATTGTAGATCTTGTAGTACTCCGTTCCCCGGTAAGTAATGTACGTCAGAAAGTCGACGGTCTGGGTGAAGAACTTGTCGGTCCACGGAACATTAGAGTAGCGGAGGGCAATGGTCTCTGCAGCTTGCTTTCGATCCTTGACGTAGCGATCGATAGCCTGCATTTCTGCAGTGACAGTGGGAGGTACGAATGGTTGGATGATTGAGAGTTCACCAACAGTTTGGGCGGTATCGGCTGTGGCTGCCGATGTCGAGGGGGATAGGGAGGATGATGAGGCTTCAGTGGTTTCAGTTATTTGGATGGTTTCTTTGGGTGGTGATTGTATTTGCTGGGTTTGGATAGGCTGGAATGTGGTGTAGGCTTCAACTGGGTCTGTATGTAGTAGAGGGATTGGGGGTATTTGAAAAGAAGAGCCAGTTTCTTCTTCCAATGGGGAATGGGGTGATTTCTGGGATTTGGGTTGAGCTGTTGATGAGGTTTGGGTTTCTGGTTGTGGCTGGGTTTGGGTTTGAAGTGTTTGGATTTGCACTTGGGTTGGTGAAGGCTGGGGTTGGGCAGCTTCGATCTCCTCAAGCGGCTTCTCCTTTGCCTCGCTTGATTTGACCAACGAAGCGACCATCTTCGTTTTCTTCTTCTTGCCTTGCTTCGGCGCAGCTCTCTTCCCGGGTGAAGCTACTCGCTTTGCTTGGCTCACTTCAGCTTGCCTTTCGGCAACTGGTACTGCAACGGGCACTTCTACAGCTAGAAGTCCCAAATCGATGGGAATCTTGGTCTTCCTCCACTTGTCATAGAAAATAGATTGTTTGTTGTAGACAGCCGTGTCGGATTCCGGCCACACTTTGTTGGGGTAGCGTTCCTCCAGTGCAACAGAGAGTCTGGAGAAAAACTTCAGCTTCCCCTTGCGGAGAATCTGATCGGCGCTTCCCTTCACGAACGCAAAATCTTCAGCGGCTTCGTGAATTTGGTTGAGAAACCAACCATGCCAGTTGAATTTTGTTCCGATGAGGCTGTCGACGATAACGGTGGTGGCGATCAGCTTTGTTTCAGAGAGAGTATCTAGGGTTTCGACGTAGCATGCGACGCTCTTCGAGAAGAGCTCGCATATGTGGTTGAACGGAGCCTTCAAATTGGAACGAATACTGGCCTCCTTGAAGTTTGGTTCTGCTCCGGTGATGGCGAATCGACCATATTCGACTCCGGCTGAAAATCCCAACTCCAACAGGGAGTTTCCTCCTTCTCTCGGCAAGTCGAACACGCCGATGAGTTCACTCAGATCCACCTCCACCGGCTTCCTGGTCTGTGGATCTGTGAATGAGGATGTGTTTTGCTTCTTCCTCAGATTTAGAAGAAGCTCTCCCACCGCTTTGGCCAATATCTTTGACGGCACCGCCGTCACGAACTTCCATAGACCGGCCGTGGTCACGGCTCTACGGAAGAATTCATCTTCCTCGATGACTACAGGGTCGAGATGAGGCTCGACGTTGATGTGTTTGTCGACACCGGTGAGAAACTGCTCCATAGTTTCTGAGTTTTGCTTCTTTCCCATGGTATGAAATTTGAGAGAGTTTTGAAACGAAGATTTAAAGAACAAAATAGGGGTGAGACTCGTGAGTTTGCAGAAATCTTCAGTGCTTGCACGAGAATAGCAAAGATTGAGAGTTGTGAAAGTTTTCTCAGTCTGTAACTCCTCCCTTATATAGAGGTATGGTTCGGCTGACGTGGCAGGGGCAAGACAGTAAAATCGGCGAAGATCCTGTAGGTAGGCGGCAGACGCACGGTGATGGATCTGATGTGTCCGGCGTCATCACAGTAAAAGTGAACCGCCAACTTGCACGTCGTCTCCACGTGGCCTGCTGTGATTGGTTTGTTTTATACGGCGTAGATCCAACGGCTACAAACCAGGGACTGTTAAGATTCGACGGCTGGATCTTCTCCATCCTTTCCCGCTTCGAATTCAAAGTGTAAACCACGCGCTCGTTATTTTCGGCAGTACGTGAATCTGCATTAAATGCAAAGTAAAAAGTAAAATTGCACTCGAGTGCTGACAGCTCATACTCGCTTCGTACCCGCTCGCTTCGAGTTGGCTCGCTTGGCCTTGACTCGCTTTGAGAGGCACTCACTTGAGTGACTGTTCCGCACTCGCTTGCGATGGCTCGCTTGGAGTGACGAAGCACTCGCTTGGCCATCTGAAGCGACTGGAATAAGAAATTAAATTTCTTTGCTTAATTTAAAATGTTTCTGACTTACATACTTCGAGGATAAACAAGAATGTTTTCCTCTTTGTATTTGTGTCAGATTCATTTCATATTTTCCACATAGCGAGTGAAGGTTTCTAGCACCCTTCAGCTCACTTAGTGTACTTAAAACTGAAACGCTTACCGGTCAATCTCACTTCGTAGGAGATTGATACCACTTATTGAAGACTTCATTTTTATTGAATTCTTTGTTGGATCTGACTTCAATCTTGATGATACCACCTGTTACCACTTGTTTGAACCTACATCTTCTTGGCATTCATCTTCATGGCATTCATCTTCCTCTACGAATTAGAGAGTCCTCCATCGAAGTGAATGGGGGAGAAAATGAATATAGTACACAAGCTTACTACAACCCAGAGGGGAGCTTCACGTAAGTGTACATATTCACGACGAATGGGGGATGAGTACAAGTCCTTATCTCAGAGCAGAAATGGACAGGATGACAATGAGAATGCTCTGACAAGACAATCTCGTATTTTACGCAGAAACATGTCACCAGCCCTGCAACCTTTTGTAGAAAAAGGTAAACCTTCAAGCTTCCTCCTACAAGCTACAGAATGAATTTGCAATCGGCTCGCTTGACCCAGAATAGGGCAAATTGAAGCGATGCAAAATTCAAAGTGGGGGAGGAATGGATAAACGTCCGGCAGCTCAACTCAATGAAGAGTGAGTAAGAGATGGACATTTATCCACGATGAAGGAGATGAGAAGACTTGCTCCTCTTCGGCGGAAAGATGGGAAGAGGACACAAGGTCTAGGTGCCAGCCCTGCCTAAGCTTTCACCATTTTTACGTGGGAAGGCCCGATACAAGACCCCACTACCGTTACTAGAAACGGCACTTGCGAGTGTTTATACCCACTCGCTAGGAATCCTAGGCTAGGTAGCAGCTTTCCTTGCTCGCTTTGGAAGTAGCTTGCTCCGAGAGCAAACAATAGTTCCCCCTTAACCAATGGCTTAACAATTCCTGTAAGCGGGTAGGGAACGTCTTCCAACACTCCACCTTTCTCCACCTTATTTCTCCTTCTTCAAGCGAGTGGAATTTTGAAGTGGCTCGCTTGAGTTGGTGAAGATCCGAAGCGAGTGACGCTACGAAAAACTAGCGACCACTCCTTCGTGCATCCTGAATCTAGCATTCTTCACCAGGGTCTAGCAACCCTAATTCCATGCATAGCTGATTGAAACGAGACTCAGCTAGAGGCTTGGTAAGGATATCTGCTCGCTGGAGATCGGTATGGATTTTCTCAAGCTTAATATCCTTTTTCTCGACATGATCACAAATGAAGTGATGTCGGATTTCCACGTGCTTGCATTTGGTGTGTAGCACTGGATTTTGCGAGATGCAGATCGCACTATTGTTGTCGCAGAATATTGGAATTTCATTTGCTTCAACATTGTAGTCTTTCAACTGCTGACGAAGCCATAAAATTTGAGAACAGCAGCTTCCAGCGGCCATATATTCGGCTTCAGTTGTTGAAGTAGCTACGCTCATCTGCTTCTTTGAAAACCATGAGATTAGCTTGCTTCCCAAGAATTGACAAGTGCCCGAAGTTGATTTCCTAAAAATTCGGCACCCTCCATAGTCAGCATTTGAGTATCCAGTGAGCTCCAAATTGTCCTCCGCTGGATACCATAGCCCCATATTGACAGTGCCCTTCAAATATCGAAGAATTCTTTTGGCAGCTTCAAGATGGCTGTGCTTGGGATTGCTTTGGAAGCGAGCACAGACTCCAACTGCAAAAGCTATATCCGGCCTACTTGCAGTGAGATATAGAAGGGATCCGATCAAAGCTCGGTAGTCTGTAGCATCCACAACCTTTCCATCTATGTCTGGCTCCATCTTCCAGTTCGTTTTCATCGGGATCTTCACAGCTTTGGCATGCTGAACACCGAACTTAGCAAGCATATCTCGAGTATACTTAGCTTGATTGATGAAGATTCCATCATCCTGCTGCTTCACTTGAAGACCTAGAAAGCAGCTCATCAAGCCAATCATCGACATCTCATATTTGGTCTTCATAAGCTCTCCAAACTTCTCGCTAAGTGACTGGTTTGGTGATCCAAATATGATGTCGTCCACATAGATCTGGACCCATAACATGTCATCTCCATGATTGATGGTAAATAGGGTTCGATCTATCTTTCCTTTGTGGAATCCATTATCCACTAGGAATTGGGATAGTGTATCATCCCAAGCTATGGGAGCTTGCTTCAATCCATATAGGGCTTTCTTCAAGCGATACACCTTATTTCCTTGCTCGAAACCCGGTGGCTGCTCCACATAAACTTCTTCCTTCAATTCACCGTTGAGAAACGCGCTCTTGACATCCATCTGATAGACTTTGAATTTCTTGGCCGCTGCATAGGCTAGAAATAGTCTGATCGCTTCAAGCCGTGCCACTGGAGCGAAGGTCTCATCAAAATCGATTCCTTCCTCTTGGCAGTAGCCCTTAGCGACGAGACGCGCCTTGTTCCTCACAACGTTGTGGTCCTCGTCCGTCTTGTTCTTGAACACCCACTTGGTGCCAATCACATGCTGGAATTTGGGACGATCTACGAGGTACCATACGTCGTTCCTGGTGAACTGATTCAGCTCTTCTTGCATGGCGATCACCCAATTGGAATCAGCTAGGGCTTCCTCCACGCATGAAGGCTCAATATTTGGGAGAAAGCAACTGAACATTGCACTTTCTCCAAACACTTGACTTCTGGTCACTACACCCTTGGATGGATCTCCAATGATTTGACTTGGTGAGTGATTTTTGAGCCATGCACGCTTGGATCCACCAGCTTTGACTTCATCTTCTTCTTGGTCGCTCGCTTCACCTTCTGAAGCGACTGGATTGGGTGCTTGGCCAGCACTCGCTTCAGGAATCTTGGGGGCAGCTTCATCTTTTCCTTGGACAATCTGCTCGCTTGAATCCTTGATTTCTTCATCATCCTCAAGCATGTCCCAAGTTAATGAATTGATGGGTTTCTCGCTTGTCTTTCCTTCCTTAGATTGAACCTGTTCCTGTGGAAGACTCAAGGAAGATTCATCAAATACGACATGGGGTGATTCCTCCACAATTAGGGTTTTACAGTTGAACACCCTATAAGCTTTGCTTGATGTAGAATATCCTAAGAATATTCCTTCATCAGCTTTGCTTTCAAAGGCTTTCAATTGTGACTTCCCATTGTCATGGATGAAGACCCTACAACCAAAAATATGGAAATAAGATATGTTCGGAATTCTCCCTGTCCATATTTCATATGGTGTTTTGTCGTGCCGTTTGCAGAGAAGCGTTCGATTCTGCGTGTAGCATGCTGTATTGGCAGCTTCAGCCCAATACTTCATCGGAAGCTTCGAGTCAGCAATCATGGTTCGAACGGCTTCTTTGATGATCCGATTCCTTCTTTCAGCAACTCCATTCTGCTGAGGTGTGCGTGCTGAGGAAGTCTGATGCGCTATGCCATGCTCCGTGCAGTAAGCTTCAATGGTAGAGTTCAGGAACTCTGTGCCTTTGTCGGAGCGAATGGTGACAATCGCTTGATTCTTCTCCACAGCCAATCGCTTGAGCAGTTGTGGTAGCTTGGTCAGTGTCTCCTTCTTACTGAAGAAAAATACAACCCAAGTGTAGCGAGAGAAGTCGTCGACTACAACTAGAGTGTACTTCCTTCCATTTACACTAACTGGAGTGACTGGTCCATACAGATCCATATGAAGCAGCTCGAGCACTCGCTTCGATGAAGCTTCTTCAATACTGGCGAAGTGCTTCTTCGTCTGCTTCCCTCGTTGGCATGGTGAGCATGGATGGTCTTTAATAAAGACTTCATTTGGTATGCCTTGCACCAGGCCTTTTCGAGCTAAACGATTGATTGCTTTGAAGTTGAGATGGTTCAAGCGTCTGTGCCATAGCCATCCTATTTCTGTAGCACTCCTTGCGACTAAGCACGTCTCCTCTTTGCAGCTGTCCCATTGTGCTATGTAGACATTCCTTTGTCTAACTCCAGTTAGCACAATCTGGGCCGTGAGCTTACTTTTCACTATGCACTTGTTGGAAATAAATTCCACCTTGTATCCCTTGTCACAGAATTGTGAAATGGATAGCAAGTTGTGCTTAAGTCCTTCCACGTAGGAGACTTCTTCAATCGTGAGCTTTCCAACTTTCAGTGCGCCGTACCCTTTGGTGCTTCCTCGAGAGTTATCACCAAATGTAACGTGTGGACCCTTCTTCTCTATGTAATCTTGAAGTAGAGCTCTCATGCCGGTCATGTGTCTTGAACATCCACTGTCCAAGTACCAGATCTGTTGACCCTCACTTGGCATGGGATCCACGGCGCTCACCTGCATTTAGACAGATTTTGGTACCCAAATCAGTTTGGGTCCTTGCAGGTTAGTTCCCTTAGGTACCCACACTTGCTTTACTCTCTTTTGAGAGATAGCTTGTGTCTTGGGCTTCTCGACTTTTGAAAACTGTGACTTCTGCCTAGAGGCAGCTTCACACGTGCAACAGTGTGTGCAAGAGGGGTAGCGGCTCGCTTGAGGCTTACCTATGCTCTTACCCGCTTGCTTGTATCCTGAAGCGACTCGCTTCGGATTAGCTATAGGCTTAGAGATTGACGTAGGGTTTACAGTCTTTCGAAGTGGCTCGCTTTGTTTCTTCGAAGCGGTCCAACTAGGGTTTTGACCCCGACTCGCTTGAGAAACTTTGGAAGTTCGAAGCGGCCTCTTTGGTGCTTCGAATTCTTCCCCCTCAACGTTAGTCCGGTTGGACCATCTCCAGTCCGGATAACGTGACACATAGATGTTTCACTAAAAAGTGTTCGCAATAGACGAAATCTATCGTAGCACTAGCAAGTAAAACCTAAGTATCGAATCTCAAGGAAAACTTAACAGGGCAATCAATTATGTAGTAAAAATCTAGTCTAGCCTAAATCTAGGAAAGCAAGTAAATAAGGTTTGTTGGGTTTTTGTTTTAAATCCTAGGCAAGAAAATAAATAAAAGCAATAAATTAAAGCAAGTAAATAATCTAATCTAGAACTTGAGAAATAAATCTAAGAATTAAACTAAGAAAGCGATTAATCTACCTAGGTAAGAATCGAAAGGAAAGCAATAAAGAAAGCAATAAAGAAAGCAATAAAGAAAGCATAAACTACTCTAGACATGATGAATAAAATCTGGAAATTAAAAGGCTAATTAATCTAACTATGAAGGCTTTGAAAAACGAGAGAATCGAAACTAGAAAAACGAATCTAAACTTTAAACTAGAAATCGAAAGAACAAAATTAAAACTAAGCAAATTAAACGAAGCAATTAAGAGAACGAATCTAAAACTAAAGCAAAGCAATTAAAGCAAATAAACGAAAGCAATAAAAGAACTTACGCAAATTAAACGAAGACGAAGAACTTGAATTAAATAAAGAAGTCTTGAATTAAACAAACTACGAATCCGGATCCGAACAAAGTAAAGCTAATCTAGAGAATTTAAGTGCTGAAAACTAAAGCTAAAATATGCTAAAAGATGATAAAAGATGATACAAATTCGTGCACAAGGATGATATATATATATACTAGGTAAAAACCTAGATGAAAAAGGAAAGAACAGCCTGGCCGCCTAATCTGGACGGCGTCCAACTTATTCTGGACGGCGTCCAGATCTTCATTCTGCTCGATCTGCTTCAACTCGCTGGACGGCGTCCAGATGGATAGTGGACGGCGTCCAGGTGCGGTGTGGACGGCGTCCAGATTGGTTTGGACGGCGTCCAGATCTCCAATCTGTCCTCGTTCGTCCAAAACTCCGTCTTTTCGCCTTTTCGACCCGTTTCCGCTCCTTTTCCTCCAAAATCACCTACAAGTACCAAAGAACTCCAAACAAACGAATCATAGCCATAAACACACACAAAGACACGAAAACATTACGAAAACGGACTCGAAAACACTACGAAAATCCTAACATTTACACACCAATCAAACTCCCCCACACTTAGACCTTTGCTTGTCCTCAAGCAATACACAAACGAAATAAACAATAGACTCAAGTAATGTGAACTATATAGGCCTCAAAACTTTTCGAAAACAAACTCGCATGATCATGATCAAAACTATGCACACAAACTTAGCATCAATCAACACAATCTACTCGACTAATTCAAAGCATGCTAATCCATCAAAGAACACTCTCCAACATGTGAAATTGTGTATATGAAAGTGAACACTCAACTCTCTCAAGGAAAAGATGTAATATAATGCAACATCAAGAGGGTTCACTCAACATCAATGCAATGCAACATGTTTACCATAGGCTTGCCTTCAATCTCAACATCTCCACCTAATGTAATACTTACAAACTAGGATCAAAAAGGTCTTTATATAAGCTTGTAATGTAGGGACATTAGTTAAGGTAGGGAATATATAGGCTAAGTGACTCAAAATGCTCTAAATCAACCTCTTTTTCAACTCCAACCAAAGTATGGATTTTTTATCTCCATCTTCTACCCTCCAACATACCAAATACAAACTCAATGATGCTAAAATATCAACTATACAAATCAAAGCTAACTATCCCCTTATGCTTATTTTTCCTCTTTTTTTTTTTTTTTTTTTTTCTTTTTTTTTTTCTAGAGCTCAACTAATACATGTTCTTTCTAATGTTGAACAAAGGCTCTATTTTTTTCTCATTTTTTTTCTAAGCTCATAGGGATAGCTAACTATACTTAAACAAGCATCTAAAATTTCTTCTCTTTCTCTCCTTCTACACCACAACAAATATTCTCCAATTATCTCCTTCCATATCACCAACTACAACTAAGGATACCCGTAATCATCCAAACCTCCTATCATCCGGTTTTACAAAGAACGGCTAATAAAGGCTCAAAAGGGGTAAACAAAGGATTATGAACAAGGTTAGTGTATATGAATCATGTGGCTACGAAAGAATGGCCTAATATCATCTCCTAGTTCGTAAATATACTAAGGTCTTGATGGAGAAACAAGGCAAGTTCTAGAAACAACGAAGCATGCATGATCACTCAATCAAAGAATAGGCATAAATATGCACAAATAGCTCAATTCTCACGGGTTCAAACTAACTAGGTCCCGACATCATAGCATACATCAAATTCATCAAATAAAATGCGTCGCTTCGCCAAGGTTCCATGCATAATAAAGATCATGAATTTTTCCAAAAATCAACGCAATTCTCTATCATCGGCCAAGTCCACAATACTATCATCACATGCTCATTTGACTCAATTAACTCCTAAGACTCAACAAAATTAAAAACTACATGCCAAAAGTTCAAAGACCCCCCACACTTAAAATCAAGCAATGTCCCCATTGCGAGAAAATAAAAAGGAAAGGGATAGAAGGAACTTATCGCAAAATGACGAACACAAATACCCAAAATCTTGAGGGACTCCAAGTATCACCTATAAAACAACCACAAAACACAAATACCAAAGCGTAAAATCAAACAAGATAAAGAGAAAACAATAAAAGACTCAAACAAAAATAAAAGACACAAACATGGCTATGATTAGTTGAAAGGACCTCCGAACCGTGGTTCATTCCATCGGGGATCGGTAGGAGCCCAAAAACGAGGATCGTTCGGGTCCGGCTCGATCTCTCTCTTCATCATACCCTCCTTGTAAACTACTCCCTACACGAAAATAAAAAAGAAAGCAAACAAAAACAAAAATAAAGAAAATAAATCCTATTCTACAAAAACTAAAAGATTTTTTTTTTACGTGGGTTGCCTCCCACCAAGCGCTCGTTTAACGTCATTAGCTAGACGAAGGATACAATCAACCTAAGCCCGTAGCACCGAGCGACGTTTTGATGCTCCTTGCTACACACTCACACTCCCTTCTCGAACCATCTCGAAGATCAAGGACGTGGTCATCATCAACTCTCGACTCCCCCACACTTAGTTTGAACTCCTCCTCAAACATCTTCGAGCTAAACTTTGCAAGAAAAGATGTTACACAATTGGTGAGGTTAGAAAGAAAAGAGTTAACGACAACTTCCTCTTTCGATGCATGGTTCAAGTGTTCCTCTTCCACTTCATCAACCTCCTCCAAATTCCCAAGATATTGCTCGATTATATCCTCTTCCTCATCCACACAACTAAAGAACTCGTCATCTTCAATGGACTCCTCATCTTCAAAGAATTCTTCTCGAGCCGCTCCCTTGTCAAAAATCTCACAAATATTTTCCTCAACACAAGGGTTAGCGAGCTTAACATAAGAGCATAAATGAAAAGAAGGAGTAGGAATAGAAAGTGAATTTCCAAAAGCAGAAAACGTTACCGAACCTCCTTGACCGGCCATGCTCAATGTGCCGGTGCCCACGTCAATCCGGTCTCGAGTAGTGGCCATAAATTGTCTTCCCAACAAGAGTAGATGGCCGGTAGCGCTCTTAGCTCCTTTGCCCTCGTGAAGCACTACAAAGTCGGTAACAACTCGCATTCCACCAACAAGGACAGTAACATCTTCCACAACTCCCAAAGGACTGCTCGCGGTGCCGTCTGCTAGCTCAATGCGCATATCGGTAGCTTGAAGGACTCTTGAGTTCATCTTTTCGAAAATAGAATACAGCATCAAATTCACCGCAGCTCCTAGATCCATCAATCCCGAGACGGTCTCTCCACTATCCAAAACGATGCTCAAGTCGAAACCTCCCGGATCTCCTCTTTTTGGAAACGAATTGATAGGCTCGAAATCCTTCTTCTCCTTCTTCACAACACTCTGAATAGGTGGAGCATATGGGTTGAGCGTCTTGTTTTTCACACGACTTGGAAAAGGAATGGGAGGAACATAAGGATTGAAAGTCTTGTGTAGAGGTGGGGACTCTTTCTCGGGCTCCTTCTCGGGCTCTTCCTCAGGTTCCTCGGGCTCCGTGCGTTTCTCGTCGTAGTTGGTCGGACGTCCCACTTCGGGAGCTGCAGGATTCGGAAGTTCGGGGTTGGACGCTGTCCAACTTGGGTCTGGACGCCGTCCAGATCCTGACACTGTAAGATGTTGTTGCGCGTTGGGCGCTCGTCCAGAAGGGGTGGACGGCCGTCCAGAGTTGGACGCCGTCCAACAGACTCTGGACGCCGTCCAAAAGATGATTCTGCCCGATTTTTGCCGTCGCTCCATTGCTTGCTCGGGCTCCTCCTATCACTTGAACTCCCTTGGGGCGACCTCGTGACACCATTGCGTTGTAAAACCGTGATTGCATGAGCTTGGTGAGGCGGAACGGGAGGAACATATGGAGGATATTGCACCTCGTTGGCTTGTTGCGGTAGAATCCCTTGGCTCGGAATTCGCCCCGGTTGTTGCATTAGGTGCATGGAACTGGAAATTTGGCCAATGGCTGTCTCGAGCCTCTTTATGTTCGCATCAAGTGCATGGAGACGATCCTCATCGACGGGAGGCTTTTGTGGAGGTCCTTGAGGACGAGAATTTGGATATGATGGTGGTGGTGTAGGAGTAGGTTGAGGGGGGTAGTATGGAGGTGGTGGATAATATGCATTTGGAGGGTATTGAGGTGGTGGATAATATGGTGGAGGTTGAGAGTAGTAGGGATTTGGTGGAGGGTAGGTATTATTATATGGAGAGGGGCGTCGATATTGAAAATTCGGGTTCGTACCTTGCCCTTGAGGTGGTGGCATGTAACCTTGGGCAGCATAGACATCGGCTCCCCCTTCATAAGTGGATGCTCCCATGTTGTGGCAAACCTCCTTAATGTGTCCCAACTCTCCACAAACTTCGCATTGGTCCGGCTTCCTTTCTTCCTCCTTCGGGGCCGGTGCACTTTGCTTCATCTTCAAGCTCTCGAGATCCCTATACATGTCGGCTATTTGCTTCTTCAAATCGGGACTCATCGAGATTGCACTCGCCTCCCCTTTCCTCGGTCTAGCTGATTTTTGTTGAGAACTCGCAGCGAGCGTCTCGAAAATATCCTTCAACTCGTCAGCTGTCTTGACCGCTATGTTGCCTCCGGCCGAATTATCCACCATGAATTGGCAAGTTTGGTTGAGGGCGTCGTAGAAATATTGCCAAAGCAACTCCGGTGCCATTTGATGATGAGGGCATTGTTGAAGTAGCTCTTGGAACCTCTCCCATGCTTCGTGAAATGGCTCATCGTTGTCTTGGGAGAAATTCATAATCTTTGACCGCACCTCTTGAGTCTTGCGGTTGGGATAGTACTTGAGCATGAACTTCTCGCACACCGCATTCCATGTGGCGAGAGAGTTGGCCGGGAGCGCCAAATACCACGACTTTGCTTGATCCTTCAAGGTGTACGGGAAGCACTTCATCTTCAGATTGTCCTCCGTGAGTCCCGAAAGTGGGAAAGTCTGAACCACCGTGCAAAACTCTCGGATGAACGTCAAAGCATCTTCGTTGGGCAGCGCGTGGTAGGATGGGAGCAACGCCATGTGGTGAGGTTTAAGCTCATGATTCCTGACCGCTTCCGTCAGGACAATCGCCGAAGTGGTGGCTGTGAATGTGGGGCGAGCAAAATCGCCCATGACGACTCTAGCTGCCATGGCTTCGGGCTCTGCAAACAACAAGACTAAACCAAAGTCTTGAGAATCGATCTCCTCCTCCTTCGCGGCTAAAATCGCTTTCCTTTGATGGATGTTGTCGACGTAGGGCGCTAAATTCCTTTGAAGACTTCGGCGACCATGCATAAACAACACTCAACAAACGGGTTAAACGCACCGAGTGGGAGAGATAAGAAATTGAAATAAACACAAATAAAAATAAAATAAATAAAAATACTACACAATAAATCGCCTAAAGTTTTCCCCGGCAACGGCGCCAAAATTTGCTTCACTATAAAGTGTTCGCAATAGACGAAATCTATCGTAGCACTAGCAAGTAAAACCTAAGTATCGAATCTCAAGGAAAACTTAACAGGGCAATCAATTATGTAGTAAAAACCTAGTGTAGCCTAAATCTAGGAAAGCAAGTAAATAAGGTTTGTTGGGTTTTTGTTTTAAATCCTAGGCAAGAAAATAAATAAAAGCAATAAATTAAAGCAAGTAAATAATCTAATCTAGAACTTGAGAAATAAATCTAAGAATTAAACTAAGAAAGCGATTAATCTACCTAGGCAAGAATCGAAAGGAAAGCAATAAAGAAAGCAATAAAGAAAGCATAAATTAAACTACTCTAGACATGATGAATAAAATCTGGAAATTAAAAGGCTAATTAATCTAACTATGAAGGCTTTGAAAAACGAGAGAATCGAAACTAGAAAAACGAATCTAAACTTTAAACTAGAAATCGAAAGAACGAAATTAAAACTAAGCAAATTAAACGAAGCAATTAAGAGAACGAATCTAAAACTAAAGCAAAGCAATTAAAGCAAATAAACGAAAGCAATAAAAGAACTTACGCAAATTAAACGAAGACGAAGAACTTGAATTAAATAAAGAAGTCTTGAATTAAACAAACTACGAATCCGGATCCGAACAAAGTAAAGCTAATCTAGAGAATTTAAGTGCTGAAAACTAAAGCTAAAATATGCTAAAAGATGATAAAAGATGATACAAATTCGTGCACAAGGATGATATATATATACTAGGTAAAAACCTAGATGAAAAAGGAAAGAACAGCCTGGCCGCCTAATCTGGACGGCATCCAACTTATTCTGGACGGCGTCTAGATCTTCATTCTGCTCGATCTGCTTCAACTCGCTGGACGGCGTCCAGATGGATAGTGGACGGCGTCCAGGTGCGGTGTGGACGGCGTCCATATTGGTTTGGACAGCGTCCAGATCTCCAATCTGTCCTCGTTCGTCCAAAACTCCGTCTTTTTGCCTTTTCGACCCGTTTCCGCTCCTTTTCATCCAAAATCACCTACAAGTACCAAAGAACTCCAAACAAACGAATCATAGCCATAAACACACACAAAGACACGAAAACATTACGAAAACGGACTCGAAAACACTACGAAAATCCTAACATTTACACACCAATCAATAGACATTACTCCTTTTCTTGAAAGGGAGATCCTTTGTCTCTCGTGTCTTGGATTGAGACTTAGAAGCTTCAACATTTTTCCCTTTACCTTTGGATTGGTAAGCTTTAGCATTGTGAGTGCTAGGGATTGTTGAACTTTGCTTACCCTTAGATTCTGCCCTTGAAGATATTGACATCTTCATTGGCTTCTTCTTGGGGTTCTCTATCGTTTTGCCTTTGTCACTGTTGGTGGTCACTTTGGATGCAGTGGGCATTTCCAAAGTAACTGATGGTGTCATGCTTGAAGCACCAACAAAGACAGTCGGCTTGGAAGGTCCACCCTCATATCCGAGTCCTCCCTTCCTACCAAAAGGTAGAAGTGAGCTCTCTAGTGCTTGCCTAACATATGAAGCTTTGTTCAAGTTGGCAACTAGAGTGGACTGGGTTTCATACCTTCTTTCCAAGCTTTGATGTCTCGCGAATAGATCCTCGAACTTACTAGTCATAGCCCTTAAGTTAAGTTTGACTTGGTCAAGCTCAGTGGCTAGCTTTCGGTTCTCCTTCTCGCTTTGAGACAAAGCTTGTTTCAACACTTCGTGGTCGCTTGACATTTTGATGTGTTCGTCAAGCAACTCACTCCATGTCAAGGAATTTGCTTCCTCTTGGTGAGTGTGTACAAGTGTAATTGAACTAGGTGAGGGATAGATGAATACCTCCCCAGTTTCCTCGTCGGTGAGCGCCATGAGTCCAAGATCCTCACCCTCACTTGAGTTAGGATCTGTAAATGCATCGGAGTCGCTTGATGGATCTTCAGCTGAAGCGACCGGCATTTCACTTGCTACGAGCGCTCGCCTTGGAGCATCCCTCTTTGCTCTTAGTTCCTCTCGTTCCTTTGCACTCAGCTTCGGGCAATTGGATTTGTAGTGGCCCATCTTGTGGCAGTGGTAGCATTCCACTTCCATCATGTCCCTTGAGATCGGCTTGGTCGTCTCTTCTCTCTTCCCTTTTCCTTCTCGAGCATCAGTGCTCCTTCCTTTGTACTGCTTGTAGAATCTTTTGTACTTGCCCACTCGAGAGTTCATTTTGTTGAAGTTCTTGGATAAGAACGCAACATGTTCTTCCAGCTCTTCCCTCGTCATCTTGGCTAGCGACTGGTCGGTTGGCCCTTCGGCAGCTTTGAAAGCTACACCCTTTGACGTAGTGGGAGCTTCATCCTCATCGTCGAGGTTCATTCGATTCAGATCGAATTCGTGAGCTTTGAGTTCGGAGAACAGAATCTCCGGTGTGAGCTTTGATAGATCCTTGGTAGCTAGGTACAGCTCCTTCATTGTCTGCCACTTCCTTGTGAGAGCACGAACAATCTTCAGGTTGACTTCCTTGTCTGTGAGTTCCTTCCCAAGTGAGTTAAGAGTAGCTATGATGTTGGTGACTCTCAGCTCGAAGGCATCAATGGATTCTCCTGGCTTTATTATCAAGCTTTCAAACTCCCGCATCTGGACGGCAAGCTTGTTTTTTGATTTTGTCTGTGCCTTGAGAAATGAGGGCTAGAGTTTCCCACATTTCTTTCGCTATCGCACACTTCCTAATCCTTGGAAGGTAGGAATCCGATACAGTGCTCTGCATCGTGTGACGTGCGATCTTGTCAAGGTTGGCGATCTTGAAGTCGTTGGGAGTATACTCGTCCTTGTCCTTCTCGACATAGGTCTGTCTGACGTGAGCAGGACGGCCTTCAGCAGCAGGAACATCTACAGAGATGGCTTTCTTAATCTCGATTGGTCCTTCCTCTATAACTTCCCACATTCGGTCGTGGATGGAACAGAGGAAGCTCTCGACTCGAAAGCTCCATGTCTCATATCCTTCGATAGAGAACTGTGGAAGATTTGATGCATTGTATGTAGACATAGCAAACAATCAGTAGTATATGCAGTATGCGTGGGTGAGATTTTGATGCACTTAGAAAGATAGGATCCGGTTCAGTGAGACAACGTGAAGCGAGGGGGGACTCGCTTCGGATATGCAAAGCAGAGGCTCGAAAGAACCGCTGCTCTGATACCGCTTGTTGGTCCCGGTTTGTTATAGGAAAAATACGTAGAGGGGGGGGGGGGGGGGGGGGGGGGTGAATACGTATTTTGAAGTTTTTCAACTTCAAATTCCCTAACTCAGAGTATGAAGTAAAGTGCTCGTAGAAATACTAAGACCTAGCCGAGAGCTAGATCTAAAGCAATCAAGATTCTCTTGATCTAAGCTTAGAACTTGATCAAGAGTGAGACATTACTCTTTAGTGCGGAATTCGGTGAGCTAATATCTTTCCTAAGTAATTAAATAATCCAAGTTATGTTTGTTTAGATGCACGTGCAATGGAAAATCAAAGTAAGGAGTTTAGGGTTAGAGAGATATGACACGAGATTTATAGTGGTTCGGAGATAAAGCTCCTACGTCCACTTGTTGCTCGACGGCAACTCGTTCTCCTCACTCAAGAACTTGAAGATTACGGGCTCTTCAAAAGCCTGGTCAAGATCGAGCTTCACTCGCTTGGATCTGACGGACGCTGGGTGATTCCGGGTTCATACCAAAAACCTAAACTGGACTGGAAGCTTCACTCGCTTCAGTCCGACAGACAACAGGGAGATTACGGGCTCTCCTTATAGCCTAGCTTCGATCGAGCTTCACACAAACGATGTAAGTGCAAGCTTGGATCTAGACTCTATGATCGAGGCTTCTTCAATCGATGAAAGAAGGGCCTTGGATCGAGACAACCTAACGACGACGAACACAAAAACCTAACGAACAGATTTAGGGTTTTTGGTTTACGACGACACACTATGAAGAGCTCTTTACAATAAGTGCAAAGATGGCTAGAGCTCTTCTTCTAAGCTTGGATATGGAATGGGCTTAGACTCTAAGAGTGAAGGTTGTGAAGACAAGTTCCGATGAGATTGGAACTCGGAGAACACTTGGAAACAAAGAATCGAAGAATGCTCTAAGGCTAGGAGTGTTTGTTTACAGTAGGCGCTCGAATGCTCAAGTAGTGTTCTGCTTCTCTTCGTCTTCATCCTTCACTATTTATAGGCGGAGGGATGCCGAGATCCGTTGCTTGGTTGGTGGTTTTGTCCCTCCTCCTCTCGACAGTACTTGCACAGGCTGGCTGCTTTTCAGACGCGCAGTTTTGGCTCTTTGCCGAATTTGGCTAAGATCCAATTGTAACAGTAACTGTAGCGACCCAGTACAGTTACGGCGCCCTTGTCGGCCTGGAAGTCAACTCCGCTGCTCCTCTCCGCGTTCGACACGTGGAGATCTCGTAATTAATGCGACGATCTCTTTGTTGACTGGAGTTCAAAATATGAGCGGGAGTCTAGCTGTCGCTTTCTGGTAGGTAGAGGCTCGCTTTGCTTTTGAAGTTGTAGCGTCCGCTTTAGTTGAATCACTACGTAGTCATTCTGTAGTGAGTCGCTTGGGAAGTAAAGTTCCCTAGTGACTGCTTTGGAAAATGCTGACCAGAGTTGACTCGCTTTGACTTTACACTGTAGCGCTCGCTTCGCTTCGCTTTGGCAGACTCACTTTGAATCTACTGTAGCGCTCGCTTCGCTACGCTGTTCTTCGGCACACTTCACTTTGGCTCGCTAGACTTGCTTCGCTTCGGAAAACACACTCAAGCGAGTGGCCTTCACTTGAACATTTTGAAGTCTATACTCTAAGCAAACTAAAGAGCCATCCTAATAGAGTAGGCTTAGAAAAATTCTAACCTATTATCTACATCAAAATGGGTTGCTTGGGAACAGAACGCTTTGGGGTTTTGGGATCAAATCAAAACAATAGAATATCCCTTATAGGTTCCCCCTTAACATGTTGTTCTTAACAATTCCCAACAGGAACATTCAAGATGCTGCCAAGGACTTTGAATTTGAGGAGGGCAACAATGTCAATATCGTCAGAAAGGGAAAGCTTCGCCTTTTCGGGAAGCTCTCTTATGCTTTGGAGCAACTGTTCCCCGGTAGGAACTGGACGGAGACGATAGCATACAAGAAGTCGAGCGTCTTTAATGACCTGGTCAAGCCAGGGAAGCCACTGGTCGATAGAGGAGTAACCAACGTGAATGTGTGCCATGCGGTGGCCATTCAAGCAGGAAAGAAAGAGAAGGGTAAGAAGCGAGCCGCTTCGCCAAAGAAGAAGCAAGCGGCCCCCAAAAAGACGAAACGAGTCGCTTTGCCTGAGCCAAGCGTGGAGGAGGAGACTCCGCTTGAAGATACGTTGCCAGAAACAACAGAAGATGAGCAAGCCGTTCTCCGGAAGGAGATGAAGTGAACCAACCCCTAGCCTCCACCACCCATCCCAGCCAACCCCAAGCCACCCAGATCCCTCAACCCTAAGCTTTCGAACAAAAGTTCCAGCCCCAAACCACTCACCCCAAAAACACCCAAGGTATTTTTGTGCACAGAGGAGCCATCTTTGAAGATGAGGAATCTGTAAGCACCCATGTTCTACCCAACCTTCCATTGCTTAACCCCGACCCACATGCAGCCTACCAACTCTATGAACCCTCCCAAGCTCCCACACAAGCCCCCATCCAAGCTTCCACCCCAACATCTCCCACCAACACCCTCGATATCATGACTACTGGAATCAAGCTGCCTTGAAGGTGAAGAAGAGGTACCCGCGTGTACCTATGGACGAAGCGTTCCTAAATCAAGCAGCCGACTTTCTTACTTATGTCACATACCGTGGCACTAAGTATTACAAATCTTCAACCTAAGGAAGGCCTTCTTGGAAGAATCGATCGAGGAGAAGGAAGCTGCTCTACTCCAGTTTATCGGAGTTGGAGGATTTAATGAGCTACTTAACAAGCCCAAGTATCTGGAGCTGCTTGACGCCGTGGTCAAGCGAGCATATCCCAATGCTGAGCTGCCGGAGAGAAAGCTCTCGGAGCACGAGGAGAAGCTGGTGGAGGAGCATAGAGAGGAACTGTCAAAGAAGGATCAAGAGATCCTCAATCTCAAAAGCGAGTTCAAAATGAAGGAGGATGAAATATTTCGGCAGACGGAGGAGGTGAAGCACCAGAAGAAAAATCTGGATGAGATAAAAGAAGAGCTTTCGGGGAAGCTCGAGGAGGAAAAGAAGAGAGGAGAGGATGCCAAGCGTTCGCTTGAGGAGGAGAGAAAGAGATTGAAAGCGTTCACTTCCAAGCTGGTCGCTTTGGAAGGTGAACTAATGAAGAAGGAAGAAGAAGTGGCCTCGCTTGTGCGTAGGCACAAGGAGGAAATAGAGAAGGCCAAAGCAGCCTATGAGAAGGAATTGAGAAAGAAGGCGAGTGAGATCCAATCCTTGCAAAAGGATCTCACTCGCGCCAAATTGGCCAAGACAGCTGCTGAGAATGATAAGGCCATCCTCCGGGGCAAATATGATGAAGATTTGAGCGAGCTGGAGAGCCGCAGGAGAGAAGCGACCAAATTTACATTGAAACATCTCGATCTGGATCTCTCTATCGCGGAGATGAATGATAGAGCATCCAAACTTACAAGACGTGTGCAATCATTTGCCACTGCCCATGCCGCTCTCAACGCCCGTGAAGCCCAGCTTGTCGCTCGTGAAGCAGAGCTCGATGCTTCACTTAACTTTTCTCAATTACTTGTGCAGGAGAAAACGAAGGAGATAAGAATAGAAATTGAAGCGGAGCTCGCCGCTCACTTCAAAGCGGTCGAGCCGCTTGAAAACTTCATGACAGAAGTTGCACAGAAGGAAAAGGCTCTTATCGAGCGAGAGAAGCAGTGCGCTTATTTGCTAGAAGAAGTCTCGGAGAAGACTGCGGAGCTTGTGCTTGCTAAAGAAGGGCTATTCGCAGAGCGAGCGGATGGAACGCTCAAAGCCATCATCCATGAGTTCGCCAGCTTGCGTCGCGCTCTCGATGAGAAGACCATATTCCCAATACCCGTTGGCAGTTCTAATGATGATGCCAAAATGGGGGAAGGGAAGAAGAAAGGAGAGGAGGAGAAGGAGAAGACTGGGCAAGCGGCTGAGGGCAAAGCAGTCGTTGTGTATCAAGAAAAATCACAGAAGTCCACTCAACCGAAGCTGCTAGCTTCATCAACTTCTACCGCCGCCGCTCACAAAGCGAGAGTTTCCGCCGCCGCCGATGCTGCAAACTTGAACATTGATGAGTCTCTAGCATCTACTCTGGAAGCTATGCAATCATTTCTCATGGCGGATGTGGGAGTAATGGAGATTCCCCAGGTTAAGCCCATCCAAGCCGTGCCTTCCATTCCTGATTCTCAAGCTGCACCTGCAGCTCCTGCCAAAGTGCCCGCTCTCACTGCACCTCCTGTCGCCAAAGCGAAAGCGCCGCCGCCGAAAACTGCCCCTGCAAAGACTTCATCGAAGCGGCCCGCTCTAGCCAGCAAAGAAGCGGATCCTTCGGCCAAGCGCCAGAAAATCAAACAGAGTCTAGCAGTCAAAGCGTCTCGCTTGGAGGAGAAAAAGAAGGAGGAGGAAGAGAAGAGGCGGAAAGGAAAGAAGCTGTTAGGCAGGCCAGGCTGAAGAAAGTAGAGGAAAGGGCCACAAATTTGCACAACGAGAATATGCTTATTCAAGCGAGCCTGATGCGGAGCGGATATATCCCGTTTTCTCAAGAAGAATCCGAGGTATGTTACCTCGCAGCGGATATAGATGCTTGCCGCATAACTAGACCTGCTCATGGTTCAAGGCCCGCCGGTTCGGAGGCCCGGCCCGCCGGTTCACGATTCAAAAAAACGTGAACCGTAACCGGCTCGCGAACAGTGCCCACGGTTAGGGGCCGGTTAATTTAACTGCCGGTTCCGGGCCGGTTCAAAACCAGCGGTTTTGGTCTTTTTTTTTTCTTCCGGTTTTAGGCAGTTAACCACCAGTTTGGCTTGAACCGCCTGTTAACCACCGATTTTCACTATTCATTATGCAGTGAGTTTTCAATTTTCATGTTTCTCCACTCTTCTTTTTATATATATATATATATATATATATATATATATATATATATATATATATATATATAATTTTGCAATATTGATCTTGTGTTAATTTTTTTTGTATTAGATGATGTATTGATATATCTTAAGACATTGTAAATAAAAAAAATTCAAAAATATTAAGAGTATTTATAAAAAAATAAATACAAATAGCTCAAATAATGACAAGATTGTAACATTTTCATACAACTCCAAGAAAAAAATACATATCTTTGCTTTAAAATTGCAATAAAATCTAAACTAGCTTTTGAACACTTAATTTTACATTTGTGAAAGGGAATATGAATTTTTTTTTAAAAACTAAGGACTTGAGCTCAATTCCAATAATGAAATCGAGTTGCCTACGTATCCTCGTAGAGGAATCAAAGTCCACGTAGTTCGGTTACATTATTCATTTGCCTTCTAGTTCTCGTCCGCCTCCGATCGCTCTCGCTCCGACTCGGTGAGCTTCTCTTCTTCACTCTCCATCGCATCATCCCAATCATTTTCTTGAAGTCTCATTTCGGCTCTCGACCAATCATCGAGCAACATTGTAGCTTCAAGATTCCTTGGAAGCAAGGATGATCTCCTTTGATCTAAAACAAGTCCACCAATGCTAAAAGCTTGTTCGACCGATACGGTGGATGCCGGGACGGCAAATAACTCCTTCGCCATGATGGAAAGAATTGGATACTCCGATCTTTGTGACCAACACCTCAAAACGTCGATGTGTGGACCGCTATCTTCAACACCAAAAATATGACGAGAACCCAAATACAAATCTAATTCACTATTACCTTGGCCTAAAGGAGTAGTGGAGGATCTATCTTCATACATGGATTGTAATTGAGCAACTAAGGGATCGAAAGAGTTAAACTGAAGTGGAAAATATGAAGAACCTTTAGAGCGGGATGGAGGTTCGTTCATGTTTAATATGCTACTATGAGTCATCCTATATTCGGCAAAAAGAGCTCTCAATGTTCGTTTTAAGCTCTCTTTTATTTCTCCAACATCCGGAAGATCAAAGGCAATTGGCTCATCACCTATATTAACATTTAAAAAGTCCATGGAAGTGAAACAATTATAATAAACATCCAACATTTCACAAATACCCTCAAGCTTCCATTTAGGATCTAAACACGTAGCAATTAAGAAAACATCCGGAATATAAGCAAAATATTTGAGCCATTTTTTAACCATAAAATAAACAACACCTTGCAAATTTGTTTTATTGAAACAATTTTTAAAACTAAGAGCAATATATGTGCAATGATCTAAAACGCGAACGTAAGTAAAATAATAAACAACCGATAATTTTTTAGTAGCAACATTAAAAACCTTCAACAAATTATATAATTCCATGCATTGATCCCAATGAGAAGGCAATAGAGTCAATTGAATAACACTAAATTCTTTCCTAAAAAAATCACACAAATGATCCTTAAACTCTAAAGTACTATTAATCATGTCATATGTTGAATTCCAACGATGAGATACATCTCAATGAAACTTCCTATATGGAATAGATTTTTGCCTACAATATTTTTGCCATTTTTTCCCCAAAGTCATACTACCATGCAACATATATACGGCTTTTCTAATTGGCAAAACTGCTTCTTGAAAAATATCTAATGCATCTTGAACACACAAAATTAAAATATGACAAATGCATTTACTATGAAAATATTTTCCTTGAAAAGAAGGGTTACATGCTTCGATAAGTTCGGGAATAGACGCGGTATTGGCCGATGCATTATCAAATCCAACCGAAAACACTTTATTAATCAAGCTATATTCATTCAACACCGTAATAATCACCAAAACAATGTTGTGAGCCGTGTGTGCATCATTAAACTCCCTAAATGCAAGTAAACGTTTTTGTAACATCCATTTATCATCAATCCAATGGCATGTAATTCCCATGAAATTATTTCTTTGAAAACTATCGGTCCAAATATCCGCACAAATTGAAACTTTATGATCTAAACGATCCAAATACTTCATTAAAATTTTTTGCTTATCAAAAAATTGTCTCCTAATTCAAGAAAGCATTTGACTTCTACCAACTTTTTTCGCTTGATGTTGATATTTTTTCATATACCACTCCCACGTTTCTCTATCGGCATGTGAAAATGGTTGTTTTTCCATAGCAACATATTGAGCTAAACAATCTTGTGCTTCATTTAAATCTAATTTAAATAGAGAATGCGTACCCGTCACCGAAGAGGAACCTACACCACTTCCACGAACAATTTGTGCTTGCCTTGCATCGATGCCGTACTCCGTCGGATGGATAGTCTCCATGTGCCGCCTTAGTGTCCCGTAGCCACCTCCTTGTTGCCATTTGTAGTGTCTTGAGCAATAGTTGCAATAGGCGGTGTATTTCTTCTTTGACGGCACCTCCATTTCCCCCGGTTCCAATGGCTTTGGCACCTTCTTGAAGTGTTTGAGGAAGATATCCGAATGAAGTGGTCGGGAGGGAACTTGTTGAACTTCGGGTGCCTCGTCGTCGCCTTCTTCATCGTCATCATCGGAAGCATTGGGATCTCCCTCGCCTAGCTCTTGCTCTTATTCACGAACACATCGAGAATACTCGGCGTCTTCTCGAGCTTGTATTTCTTGGGCATACTTCAAGGATATCTCCTCGGCTATCGCCGCACGTCGAGGTCGAGATCCCCTTCCGGTTCCGGGATGGACGGAAGTGCGAGAAGCAATTCGAGGAGAATCATCGTCTTGTTGCGTAGCCTTTCATTTGCCCTTATAGGCACGAGATCGAGAACCCGACATGATGATGAAGGATGAAGAGTGGAGAGTGGAGAGTGATGTAGTAGTGGTGGAAATTAAGAGAAACTATCACCAAACTAGAAAAGAAATATTGAATGAGAGATTGAGAGCTTGAGTGAGAGAGTTTCAACAAAAAATAAAATTGAGAGGTTGAGAGACTGTCAAGAAAGCTTGAGAGAGATTGAGACTTGAGTGTAAGATAGTTGGGAAATTGTGTGTAAAAAACTAGAGGAAGAGTGATCAATTTATAGTAGAAGAAGAAGAGAAGAAGGGGAGTGGGAGGAGCCGTTGAGTGAGAGAGAGGCTGTTGTTGGAGGCTTGGAGTTGGAATGGAGCCGTTGCTCTCTGCATGCAGCTCACTGCTCATTTAGGGGTGGTGGGGGTGGGGCCCCAGGGGGGGTGGTGGTGGCAGCAGAGAAGTGCAGAACGGCTATAAGATTAGCCGTTGCTTCACCACGTCCACCACTAGCCGCAGCCACCGCCAATCGCTGCTCAGCCTGCTACTGCTACTGCCTGCTGCTGCCGAGTGCTGCTGCCAGGCTGCGGAAATTAGAGACGTTGGAACCGGTACTTCCACGGTTAACCGGCGGTTCCAATGATAATCTATGAACCGGTGGGCTTTTTACGAAATCGGCGGGCCTGAACCGGCAGTTAACCGCCGGTTCACGGGCCTACCATACTACGAACCGTAACCGGCCCCTTGTTCGGCAGTTCCGAGCCGGTTTTTGGCCTGTTGACCGATGGGCCAATTAAAAACCGTTGACCGACGGGCCAGTTCTGGTTCGGGCCCGCCGGTTCATTGAAAATGGGCAGGTCTACGCATGACTATCAAAGAAATGGTGGAGTCCAACAGGTACACCAAAGAAGAACAGGACTTCATCAGGAAATTCATAAACAGCAAAGCTCCAATCATCAATTCAGCACAGAGCGAGAAGTTCAAAAGCGTGCTGAAGGAACTGACGGAGAGGCCTTTTGATGAGATTGAAGCGAGGAGAGCCAATCACCCCGACGCACGCTTCATTGAGGATTTCATATCTGAAGAGCTGAAGGAGAGTTGGAAGGAATGCCGCGAGAAGTTCATCAAGGCCTACTACTTTTGGAAAGTTGTCCCCGGGCAAGAAGATTCCATCTCCAATCTTGACGCACTAAACAACTTTATGGTGCTATGCTATGAGCCGCTCAGGAGGAAGATCTTCATAGAAGCAGAGCGTGCAGAGCCGAAAAAGCTGATTGTCAAGGTTCCAAAGCGAATGTTATTTCCCAAGCCTAGAGTGCCGAACTTTAGCATCCTCAACCGCAGGATCCTTGATGATGAAATAAATGAAGCCTTGGAGTTGGAGCGCCTACACAAAGAGAGAACAGAAAGTACAAAGACCATGAAGCCCAAAGTTTACTCTGCTTACATTATGGATGAATCCTAAACTCTCTTTGTGTGCCTTGCTTGACTATCTATCCAATTTATTTTTTTGTCAAGCGTCGTGTTCATTTAATTGCTTTATGTGATTTATCCTTATGCTACAAAGCCTACGCGAAAACCATAAGAACTTAATTTTTTTTAAAAAAAAAGACTGTGAAGGATTCAGTCGCTTGAAGTTCTTACAGTGGTTTAAGTGATGGGTTTTGGCATCATCAAAAAGGGGGAAATTGTTGGGAATTGTTAAGGACTCTGTTGGGAATTGTTAAGGATCACATGTTAAGGGGGAACTCACATGGGTCACTTTGAAGTAAGTGTATATTTGTTTTGATTTGATCCCAAAACCCCTAAGTATCCTATTCCCAAGCGACCCACTTTGATGTAGAATAGGTTAGAAATTTTTCTAAGCCTATACTGTTAGGATGGCTTTGTTTTTGCTTTAGTCACTTAGGTTTTCAGACTGCAGAAATTTCAAGTGAAGGCCACTCGCTTGAGTGTGTTTTCCAAACGAAGCGAGTCTACCCAGCATAAGTAAAGCGTGCCGAAGAATAGCGAAGCAAAGCGAGAGCTACAGTAGATTCAAAGTGAGTCTGCCAAAGCGAAGCGAAGCGAGCGCTACAGTGACAAGCCAAAGCGAGTCAACACAGGTCAACGATTATTGAAGCTGTTACTCGGGAAATTTATTTTCCAAGTACCCGCCACAGTATGACCCTGAAGCGACTCACTTGAAGCGGACGCTACATTTCTAAAGCAAAGCGAGCCCCTACCTAACAGAAAGCGACAACACAATTCCCGCTCCAATTTGAACGTCGAGTTCAAACTCGAGTCAACTGAAGATCACCGCATTAAATGCAAGATCTCCACGTGTCGAATGAAGAGAGAATCAACAGAGTTGACTGCCAGACCCACAAGGGCGCTACAACAGTACTGGCTCGCTCCAGTTACTGTTACACTTGGAGTTTAGCCATTTTCGGCAAAGTGCCAAAACTGCACGTCTGAAAAGCAGCCAGCCTGTGCAAGTACTGTCGAGAGGAGGAGGGACAAGGCCACCTACCAAGCAACGGATCTCGGCCAACCCTCCGCCTATAAATAGTGAAGGATGAAGACGAAGAAAAGTAGAACACTACTTGAGCATTCAGCGCCTACTGCAAACAAACACTCCCAGCTTTCAGCATTCTTCGAGTATTTGTTTACAAGTGTTCTCTGAGTTCCAGTCTCATCGGAACTCGTCTTCGCAACCTTCACACTTAGAATTCTAAGCCCATTCCAAATCTAAGCTTAGAGAAGAGTTCTTGCCATCTTTGCACTTGTTGTATAGAACTCTTCGTTAGTGTGTCTTTGTCAAAACAGAAAACCCTAACCCTAACGTTTTGTTAGGTTTTGTGTTCATCGTTGAAAGGTTGTTTTCGATCCAAGGTTCTACTTTCATCGATTGTAGAAGCCTCGATCATAGAGTTTAGATCCAACCTTACACAGTCCTTGATTGTGAAGCTCGATCAAAACTAGGTTGTAAGGAGAACCCGCAATCTCCCTGTCGTTGGACTGAAGCAAGTGAAGCTTCCAGTCCAGTTTTAGGTTTTGTGTGGTGAACCCGTAATCACCCAGTCGTCGTCAGATCCAAGCAAGTGAAGCTCGATCTTGACATAGGTTTTTGAAGAACCCAAAATCTTCAAGTTCTTGAGTGAAGAGAACGAGTTGGCTAGTGCAACAAGTGGACGTAGGAGTTTCATCTCCGAACCACTATAAATCTCTGTGTCATATCTCTAAACCCTTAACTCTTTACTTTCTGTTTACTGTTTGATTATCCATTGCACAAGCATCTAAACAAACTTAAACTGAAGTTTTCAATTACTTAGGAAAGACTAGCTCACCGAATTTCCGCATTTCGAGTAAAGACTCACTCTTGATCAAGTGTCAACTTAGGTCAAGAAGTTTAGCTAAAACACTGTAGATCTAGCTCACAGCTAGGTCTTAAGTATCAAAGCGAGCTCTTTACTTGTTACTCTGAGTTAAAGGAAAAGAAGTTGAAAAACTTCAAAACACGTATTCACCCCCCCTCTACGTGTTTTTCCTCTAACAATCCGGGACCAGCAGACTCATATGTTAAGGGGGAACTTAACGGGATGCTTGAATAAAATATATTATGTGTTTTGATTAGATCCCAAAACCCTCTATGTAAATCCTATTCCCAAGCGACCCTATTTTGATTATATAGGATATAATTTTTCAACCCTATTATGTTAGGATGGCTTATTCTTGCTTTAGTAGCTTTAGGATAAAATGCAGGTTTTCAAGCGAAGCGAGAAGACCACTCACTTGAGTGTGTATCGAAGCGAAGCGAGTCTACCGGGTAAAGCGAAGCGAGCGCATCCAGCAAAGACAAAACGAGTCAACCCGACTACGCTAAAGCGGACTCTCAAGAACTAAAGCGAAGCGAGCCACGTCCAACATGCTTGAAAGTGATAGTTCAAAATTCCCGCCCCATTCAAACTCGAAGTTCAAACTCAAGTCAAGTGAAGATCGAAGCATTAATTGCGGATCTCCACGTGGCACTAGAAGAATGGAGCACGGGAGTTGACCGCTAGACCAGCAGAGCCGCCGCTACAGTACTGGACGCTCCAGTTACTGTTGTGCTTGGAATTTAATCGTTTTCGGAAAGAAGACAAGCGCGCGTCTGAAAAGCTGCAGGTGAAAAGCAAAGTATTGTCGAGTGTGGAGGGAAAAAGCCACCAACCTTCAACGGCTCCAGTCCACTTCCCACACTATAAATAGTGGAGGCCAGAGACGAGAAGAAGTAGAACACTACCTGAGGTTTCAGCGCACAGAGCAAACAAACACTCAAACTTCCACCAATCTTTCGAGTTCTTGTTTAAGTGTTCTCCAAGCTTCAGCAACACCGAAGCTTGTCTCTGCAACCTTCACTCTTTTAGAATCTAAGCCCACTCATATATCCAAGCTTAGAGAAGAACTCTACCCTTTACTCTAACTGTAAAGAGTTCTTCACATAGAGTGTTCTCAAACCAAAACCCTAAACCCTTGTCTCGTCAAGTCTGTTAGGTTTTGTGTTGTTGAAGAAAGGTTGTTGTAAAGATCTAAGGTTCTACTTTCCTCGATAGTAGAAACCTCGATCGTAGAGTGTAGATCCAAGCTTACACTTTCCTCGATTGTGTGAAGCTCGATCTTAGCAAGGTTAGTGGAGAACCCGTAATCTCCTCATCATTGTTTTGGATCCAAGCGAGTGAAGCTCGATCCAGTCCGGGTTTTTGGGGAACCCGTAATCCTCAAAGTTTCTTAGTGAGAAGAAACTATTGCAGCGTGCAACAAAGTGGATGTAGGTGTTTTATCACTGAACCACTATAATTCTCGGTGTCGTATTTATGTCCTAAGCTTTCATTATTTTAATTGCTTTGTTTATCATACTGCACGTGCATATAACAAACCCTAATACGAAGCCTTAAATACTTAGGAAATATTAGCTCACCAAATTCCGCATTCGCAAACGAGTCACTCTGCGATCAAGCTCACGCTTTGGTCCAGAGTTAAGCTTTATTCTATAGATCAAGCTTACGGCTAGGTCTTAAGTTTCTAAGCGACCCGAATCTTGCCACTCTAAGATAAGTTAAAAGAAGTTGAAAAACTTCTAATACACGTATTCAACCCCCCTCTACTTGTATTCCTCTTATCAAATCGAGACCAACAAAGTTTATTAATTATATAATAGTAAAATAAAATCAATTGCTAAATAAATATGAAAAATAAAATAAAATAATAAGTGGGACCCTTCAATTATGATAAGAGCCCTTGTTAAGAACCTCACCATTAGGATTTTTTAATAACAGTGAGATCTTATCTGTGTGGCACCTTTAATAACCTCGTTTGGGATTCTAGCATTGTACATGCTCTTATATGCTAGTGTGCAATTTTATGGGTTATTGGTGAGGTGATTTATGTTTTGGCAAAACACATCTGTAGGTCCCTATACTTTTATTTTTTGTTTCGCCGAGTCCCTTTACAATTTTTTATTTTAATAGATCCTTATACTTTTAATTTTTAAATTTATTAGATCCTTAGTTAACTGTCATAAAAGGTCAATTAAATTTTCCGTTAGTCAAATTCCACATCATTATTTATTTTTAAAATAATTTTCATGATTTCCACATCATATCCTACTCATATGCAAATTAATCACTAAAAATAAAAATAAAAATATGCCGCATTCTTCTGCTCTTGATGCTCTCTTTTGGAGTACTTCGACAAACAAAGGCAGCATTTCGGGAGCCAGATTCTGCACAACCATGGAGAATACCATTTAAAGAAGAACGAGGGGAGGACCAAGTCACATACATCAAGTTTCAGCTTAAATTCTTCCCATCTCGGCCGATTTCTCAATTCTCTAATGCATCTTCCATCATCCAGAGGATGCGTGGTGGATTTCCAGCGGCGGCAATAGGCAGGGCGGCGGAGCTCCCTTCATTGGAATGGCGAGACGAATGGGTAGGGCGGAGCTCCGCCTTACAGAGGCTATAATCGCGACGGCGGCGGTAGCGTTGAGCCCACCGGAGTCACGGCACGAAGATGAGAGACGGGGGAAGATTGTAGACGATTTTAGGGTGCGGGAGTTGTGCCTTTGGTCAGAGAAAAATAGAGGAAAGAGGATGGATGCCTCACGACGTCGACGGCGGTGCCGGAGACGACAAATAGGAGAGTTTTGAGAGATAAGGGATTTTCCATTTTGGGGTTTCCAGATTAAAGGGAAATGGAGAGGGAAGACAAGCGGATGACCAACGAGCCTGCGACGGCGACGGCGGTAGGAGGGGAGAGCGAAGGAGAGTCGGGGAGAGAGGGGGGGAAGGGGGGGACTTGGTGTTCTAGAGAGAGAGAGAGAGAGAGAGAGAGAGAGAGAGTGTGCGCGCGTGTGTATGTTAAAATGGGTTAAAAGAGTTTTGGACCTCAATTCGAACGATTTCAACCGCATGTACCTTTCGGATTCTGCTCCGGTGGTTCGGTTCTTGATGTTTCAGGCGAATAATTACTTTGCCGGAGAAGAAGGTGATGGGATAGGTGATGTGCGGCAGATCTTCTTTTCTTTTTTTTTAGTGACTAATTTTTCTTTTTTATGTTTGTATATGAGTATGATATGATGTGGATAATCATGAAAATCATTTTTAAAATAAATAATGACGTGGAATTTGACTAACGGAAAACTTAACTGACTTTTTTACGGCTGTTAATTGAGGATCTGATATATTCCAAAATTGAAAGTATAAGGATCTATTAAAACAAAAAATTGTAGAGGGACCCGACGAAATAAAAAATAAAAGTACAGGGACCTGCAGATATGGGACCCTTCAATTATGATAAGAGCCCTTGTTAAGAACCTCACCATTGTGATTTTTTAATAACAATGAGATCTTATCTATGTGGCACCTTTAAGAACCTCATTTGGGATTTTAGCATTGTACATGCTCTTATATGCTAGTGTAATTTTATGGGTTATTGGTGAGGTGATTTATGTTTTTAACTTAACTTCACTCCTTAAAAATCTCATAAACTTTTATCTTGTTTCAACTTTTCTATAATATTTTAATTTTTTCCGATCACGCCCCTCTCTCTCTCTTTTGCCACCTGCTTTTTGCGGTTGTTGCCTTTCCTGAACAAATCATTTTCAAGCGGTGATTCTCCAAGGCCTGGAATGCCTTTGCGTTTGGCCACACCACTGTTGAGGCAATTCTTAGCCCTAATTAAACCCTAAATCCTATTGAAGAGGATACCTTCCTTGGTGGTGTAATTAGGGCATAAGAGGCGGCGGAGGATTCTCCGCTGACGGAGGAGGTTGGGTGAGGCCATTGCGATTGCACGACTGACATGGGATGTAGCGTGGAAGATGGAGCAAGATGGAGTAAAATTCATATTGTTGGGAATTGTTAAGGATTCATATGTTAAGGGGGAATTTAATGGGATGCTTTAATAAAATGTGTTATGTGTTTTGATTAGATCCCAAAACCCCCTATGTAAATCCTATTTTCAAACGACCCTATTTTGATTAGATAGGATAGAATTTTTCAAGCTTGTTATGTTAGGAAAACTTGTTTTTGTTTTAGTCGCTTTAGGTTAGACTGCAAGTTTTCAAGCGAAGCGAGAAGACCACTCGCTTGAGTGTGTATCGAAGCGAAGCGAGTTTGCCGGGTAAAGTGAAGAGAGCGCTCCCAGTGAAGTCAAAGCGAGTCAACTCGACTACGCGAAAGCGGACGCTCTGACTAAAGCAAAGCAAGCCACTTCCAAATTCTTGAAAACGACAGTTCAAATTTCCCGCTCCAGTTCGAACTCAAGTTCAAATTCAGTCAAGTGAAGATCAAGGCATTAATTGCAGATCTCCACATGGCACAAGAAGATTGGAGCACAGGAGTTGACCATCAGCCCGACAAGCAGCCGCTACAGTACTGGACGCTCCAGTTACTGTTGCGCTTGGCTCTTAGCCATTTTGGGAAAGAAGACAAGCACGCGACTGAAAAGCTGCAGGTCAAAAGCAAAAGTATTGTCGAGTGTGGAGGGACAAAGCCACCAACCTTCAACGGCTCCAGTCCACTTCCCACACTATAAATAGTGAAGAGCAGAGAAGAGAAGAGCAGAATACTTACGATATTTTCAGCTCTCAAGCAAACAAGCACTCTGAACTTTCCAAGCAATCTTTCTGAGTTCTTGTTATAGTGTTCTCCAAGTTTCAGCAACATCGAAACTTGATTCTCTGCAACCTTCACACTCATAGAATCTAAGCCCACTCATATATCAAAGCTTAGAGAAGAACTCTACCCTTTGCATTCACTGTAAAGAGTTCTTCACTTAGAGTGTTTTCCAAACCAAACCCAAAACCCTTGTTCTTGTCAAGCGTGTTATAGTTTGTGTTTTTGTAAGGTTGTTGTAAGATCTAAGGTTCTGCCTTCTTCGATAGCAGAAACCTCGATCGTAGAGTGTGGATCCAAGCTTACACTCTCCTCGACTGTGTAAAGCTCGATCCTAGATAGGTTTAGTGGAGAACCCGTACTCTCCTCGTCGTTGTTTTTGGACCCAAATGAGTGAAGCTCGGTCCTTGTCCAGGTTTTTGGAGGAACCCGTAATCCTCTAAGTTTCCTTGAGTGAAAAGGAACTGTTGCAGCGAGCAACAAAGTGGACGTAGGTGTATTATTACCGAATCACTATAATTCCCGGTGTTGTTCTTTATGTCCTTAAGCTTTCGTTATCTATTTGCTTTGTTTATCATATTGCACGTGCATTTAAACAAACTCAAAATGAAGCTTTAATTACTTAGGAAAGATATAGCTCACTAAATTCCACATTCGCAAGCGAGTTACTCTGTGATCAGGCATTCGTTTAGGTCAAGAGCAAGCTTTATTGTAGATCAAGCTTACAACTCAGTTTTAAGTTATAAAGCGACTCAAGTCTTGCAACTCTGAGATAACTTGAAAAGAAGTTGAAAAACTTCTATTACACATATTCACCCCCCCCCCCCCCCCTCTACGTGTAATCCTCTTATCAATCCGGGACCAACAAGTGGTATCAGGGTAGGGGTTCTTTCGAGCCACTGCTTTGCATACTTGAAGCGAGTCCCCTCGCTTCACGTTGTCTCACTGAACTGATCCGTTTTCCTAAGTGCATTAAAATCTCACTCACACATACTGCATTGCTACTAAAATCTCAACATGTTTAGTCACAGTGCTTCAAACTTGCCGCAATTCTCGATCGAAGGATACGAGACATGGAGTTTCCGAGTCTCAAGCTTTCTCTGTTCTGTCCACAATAGAATGTGGGACGTTGTGACAAAAGGGCCGATCTCCATAATGAAGATCAATACTGTCAACGTCCCAGATGCTGAAGGAAGAGAAGCTACCGTTCGCCATGAGTATGTCGAAAAGTCAAAAGATGACTACACCACCAACGACTTCAAAGTGGCGAATCTGGATGGATTAGCGCGTCACATCATGCAGAGCACAGTCTCAGATGCCTATCTCCCGAGGATTAGGAAGTGCAAAACAGCCATGGAAATGTGGGACACTCTTGCCCTAATCTCACAAGGGACGGAGAAAATCAAGGAGAACAAACTTGCCGTACTAATGGGAGAATTTGAAAGCTTGACAATGAAGCCAAGCGAGACCATTGACGCCTTTGAGCTACGCGTCACCAACATCATCTCACGCTTGCTTCACTAGGAAAGGAGCTAACAAACAAGGAGGTCAATCTCAAGATCGTAAGAGCTCTCACCAGAAAATGGCAAACTATGAAAGAGCTCTACCTCGCAACAAAAGATCTGTCAAAGTTCTCCCGGAGATTCTGTTTTCCGAACTCAAGGCGCACGAATTTGATCTTAACCGCATGTCCCTTGATGATGAAGATGAAGTTCCTACAACACGCAAAGGTGTTGCCTTCAAAGCTGCCGAGACGTCAAGCTAGTCATCAATCTCAAAGATGTCTCGTGACGAACTGGAGGAACACTACGCATTCCTATCCAGAAATTTCAATAAGATGAATTCAAGAGTAGGGAAGTACAAGAGATTCTACAAGCAGTACAAAGGAAAGAGCACTGATGCTCGTGACAACAGAGGAAAGCGTGAGGAGACATCAAAGCCGATCGCCAAGGACGTGATGGATGTGGAGTGCTATCACTGCCTCAAGATGGGCCACTACAAATCCGAATGCCCAAAGCTAAGTGCTATGGAAAGAAAAGAATTGAAAGCGAGGAGGGACTCTCCGCGTCGAGCGCTTGTGCAAGCGAGTTGCCTTCAACTCCAAGCGAGGATCCAGCAAGCGACTCAGATGCCTTCACAGATCCAAACTCAAGCGAAGGAGAGGATCTAGGCTTGATGGCACTCACCGACGAGGACACTGGAGAGGTATTCTATTATCTCCCTCTCAATTCAATTACACTAGCACACGAGCACAATGAGGAAGTTCATTCCTCAACATGGAGTGAATTGCTTAACAAACACCATAAATTGTTAAGTGATCATGAAGTGTTACAACAAGCTATGTCTAAAAGCAAGAATGAGAACCGAAAGCTAGCCACTGAGCTTGACTCAGTCAAACTTAATTTAAGGGCTATGACTAGTAAGTTCGAGGATCTCTTCGCTAGACACAAAAGCTTGGAGGAAAGGTATGAAACCCGATCCATTCTAGTTGCCAACTTGAACAAAACCTCATTTGCTAGGCAGGCACTAGAAAGCTCGCTTCTACCTTTTGGTAGAAAGGGAGGTCTTGGATATGAGGGTGGACCTTCCAAGCCTATTGTCTTTGTTGGTGCATCTAACACATCACCATCAGTCACTTTGGATAAGCCCACTGCCTCCAAAGCGACCACCAACAAGGATAAAGGCAAGATTGAGATTCCTAAGAAAGGACCCATGAAGATGTCTATATCTTTGAGGGAAGTTTCTATGGGAAAGCCAATGACAACAGTCCCTAGCACTAAAAATGCTAAAACTTACCATTCAAAGGGTAAAGGGAAAATTGTTGAGGCTTCAAGTTCTCAATCCAAGACACCAAGGACAAAGGATGTTCCCTTGACAAAGAGAACTAATGTCCATGTGTCAAGTGAGTCCGATTGGAGATGGTCCAAACGTACTTACATTGAGGGGGAAGGAATTGAAGTTCCCAAAAGGAAGCTTCGAACCCCAAATGGTTCCAAAGCAAGTCATGGTCAAAAGCCATTGTTGACTTCGCAGAGGAAGCCAAGCGAGAAGCTTGCAAAGACTAGAAACCCCAAGTCAGTCTCCAAGCCCATGGCTAATCCAAAGCGAGACGCTTACGGATATAAGCAAAAGGGTAAGAGCATGGGTATGTCTCAAGCGAGTTCTTCTCGAACCTTGCCTCCATGCACACACAAATGCATATGTGGAGCTGTGTTTAAGCAGAATCCACGATTTGGAAAGGTTGAAGGACCCAAGACACAAGCAAATACTCAAAGGAGAGTCAAGCAAGTGTGGGTACCTTAAAACACTAACCTGCAAGGACCGAAACTGATTTGGGTACCAAAACTGTCTTAATTACAGGTGAGCGCCGTGGATCCCATGCCCAATGAAGGTCAAGCGATATGGTACGTGGACAGTGGATGTTCGAGGCATATGACGGGCATGAAGTCTCTACTTCAAGATTACATAGAGAAGAAGGGTCCACAAGTAACTTTTGGTGACAACTCTCGAGGAATCACCAGAGGCTACGACGTACTGAAAGTTGGTAAGCTAAGCATAGAGAATGTTTCCTATGTTGAAGGATTCAAACACAACCTGTTATCCATTTCACAATTTTGTAACAAGGGATACAATGTGGAGTTCATCTCCAACAAGTGTGTTGTGAGAAACAAGCTTACCTCCCAAGTTGCTCTAACTGGAGAAAGAAAGAGAAATGTATACTGTTTCACTAAAAAGTGTTTGCAATAGAACAAAATCTATCGTAGCACTAGCAAGTAAAAACCTAAGTCGATTCTCAAGGAAAACTTAACAGGGCAAATAATCGTGTAGCAAAAACAACCTAATCTAGTCTAAATCTAAGAAAGCAAGTAAAGAATATTTTTGGGTTTTTTGGTTTAAAATCCTAGGCAATAAATTAAATCAAAGCAATTAAATTAAAGCAAATAAATAACTAATCTAGAAAGCAAAGAAATTAATCGAACTAATTAATCTAAGAAATTAAACTAGAAGAAAGCAATTAAACTACCTAGGCAAGAATCGAAAAGAAAGCAATAACGAAAGCAACGAAGAAAACTAATCTAGACATATTAAGGAAATCTGGAAATTAAAGCAAATAAATCTAACTCTAAGAACTTGGAAAACGAAGGAATTGAAAAACTAAGAAAAAAAAAATCTAAACTTAAGAACTTGAAATCGAACGAACAAAATTAAACGAAGCGATTATGAAAATAAATCTAGAACCAAGGAAAGCAAATAAATCAAGTAAACGAAAGCAATAAATAACTTACGGAATTAAACGAAGAACGAAGCACGCGAATTAAAGAAGAAGTCTTGAATTAAAAAAGGAACGAAACGAAGATCCGGATCCGAAAAAAAGGAAATCTAAACTAGAGTATTTGATGCTGAAAATAAAAGCTAAACAAAGGTAAAAGTTCATAAAATTCGTTCACAAGGAGTAGTATTTATACTAGGTATAAAAACCTAGTTATACAAGGAAAGGAAAGCGGGCCGCCGGGTTTGGACGTGCGTCCAAAACGAGTTGGACGCCCGTCCAACTCTTTATTCAGGACGACTGCGCGCGTCTTTCCTCTTTCGGCCGTATCTTCCTCGTCCGAACTCCAAATTGACCTCCGTTTTTGCCTACGTGCTACTATCGAACCCCTCTTCGATATAATTCTTTCATTACATCCAAAATGAATCTTCAATAAAATCATTGGAGGTTAGAACTTGAGGTCAATGGTTGCTCAACAACCTTTCTTCACGTTTTCTTCTCGTTTCCGCCCTTTTTATCCTACCATACCAAAGACTCCAAAGCAACCAAATCATAGCCACAAACAACGAAAACACACAAAAACTAAAGGAAAACAGACACAAAAAGACGAGTAAAAACCTAACAACTAGACACCAATCAAAACCCCCACACGTAGAACTTTGCTTGTCCTCAAGCAAACATATTCAACACAATCAACCCAAGTTCAATCAACTCAACAACACGAAGTAGGTATCTTCAAACTCATCAAATCAAAACCTAGACCACTCAAATATCAACGAGCAAATGCACAATCAAATACGAACAATCATGTGGCCCGTTAACTCGATTCAAATATGAGGATCCGATTTTCGATATATCACACATCTCATTAGCCTTGAATAGTCAACATATAAGTCCCTTAGCCTACTTCCCTTTTTATTCAACTCAAAGCATAAACATCTCTCTCTCTCTCTCTCTCTCTCTCTCTCTCTCTCTCTCTCTCTCTCTCTCTCTCTCTTTTTTCTTTTTTTTTTAAACAACCGTGAACGATTTGGCACATAATTCACTAAGTTTAATCATCGATGGGTCACATCGAGCATAATCTAGGATATAGTTCATGAAATTTAATCATTCGAGGATCTTTCAAAGCCTTTTCATGTGGTTCCCCATGCTCATTACTCTATTATTTTCATACGTTACAAGTAAGAGGAGCAGAATCCTAAAAACTCTTTTCACAACAAAGCACACACATTTTTTTATACAAGTAGGGAAGTGAGCTAAGATCAAATATACGTCAACCCTTCAATGCAATTCACTCATAATCCGAATCAAAAACTTTTCACCTCATATCACTAAACAAGAACATGCCCCACGAATACTCACAAACGATCACGCTATCACAAGTCAACTTCAGAGCTATCCTAGTTTCGACAATCTAAGAGTTAAATCTGAAAAACTAAGCAAATAAATCTCACTATGAGAACTTGAAAAACGAAGGATTCGAAAACTAAGAAAAACGAATCTAAACTAAGAACTTGAAAATGAACAAACGAATTAAACTAAGAACTTAAGAACTAAATCTAAGGAACTAGGAAGCAATTAAATCAAATAAAATAAAGCAATAAAGAACATACGAGATTAAACGAAGAACGAAGAACTAAGTAAAAACTTGAATTAATTGAAGAACGAAGTAGCGATCCGGATCGAACAAAGGAAAACTAAACTAGAATGTAATGTGCTGAAACTAGAGCTAAAACTAAGGTAAAAGGTCATAAAATTCGTTCACAAGGAGTAGTATTTATACTAGGTATAAAAACCTAGTTATACAAAGAAAGGTAAGTTGGCCGCCGGGTTTGGACGTGCGTCCAAAATGAGTTGGACGCCCGTCCAACTCTTCATTCTGGACGACTGCGCGCGTCTCTCTTCTTTCGGCCTTATCTTCCTCGTCCGAACTCCAAATTGACCTCTGTTTTTGCCTACGTGCTCCTATCGAACCCCTCTTCGATATAATGCTTTTATTACATCTAAAATGAATCTTCAATAAAATCATGAGAGGTTAGAACTTGAGGTCAATGATTGCTCAACAACCTTTCTTCACGTTTTCTTCTCGTTTCCGCCCTTTTTATCCTACAATACCAAAGACTCCAAAGCAACCAAATCATAGCCACAAACAACGAAAACACACAATAACTAAATGAAAACGGACATGAAAAGACGACTAAAAACCTAACAACTAGACACCAATCATGTACGTAGCACAATGGGAAAGCTGCAAAGAAGACACATGTTTGGTCGCTAGAAGTGAAACAGAGATAGTATGGCTTTGGCACCGCCGGTTGAGTCATCTCAATTTCAAGACAATCAATCGCATAGCTCACAAGGGCTTGGTGAAGGGCATACCAAATGAGGTCTTTATTTAAGATCACACATGCTCACCATGCCAGCGAGGGAAGCAAACAAAGAAGCACTTCGCAAGCCTTGAAGAAGCATCATCCAAGCGAGTACTGGAGCTTCTACATATGGATTTGTTTGGACCTGTCACCCCTGTGAGTGTCAATGGGAGGAAGTACACTCTAGTTGTAGTCAACGATTACTCTCGCTACACTTGGGTGGTATTTCTTTTCAGTAAGAAGGAGATGCTGTCCAAACTTCTTCAACTGCTCAAGCGACTCACTGTGGAGAAGAACCAAGCGATAGCAACCATTCGCTCCGACAAAGGCACAAAGTTCCTCAACTCTACAATCGAAACATCTTGCACAGAGAATGCTATTGTGCATCAAACGTCTGCAGCTCGAACACCACAACAGAATGGAGTTGCTGAGAGAAGAAATCGAATCTTCAAAGAAGCCGTTCGTACGATGATAGCGGATTCGAAGCTACCAATCAAGTACTAGGCTGAAGCGGCCAACACCGCTTGCTACACCCAAAACCGAACGTTTCTCAACAAACGCTTAGACAAGACACCATATGAAATATGGACAAGGAGAATTCCTAACATTTCTTATTTCCATATATTTGGTTGTAGGGTCTTCATTCACAACAATGGGAAGACACAGTTGAAAGCTTTCGAAGGCAAAACAGATGAAGGAATATTCTTAGGATATTCTACATCTAGCGAAGCCTACAGAGTGTTCAACTGCAAAACCTAATTGTGGAGGAATCACCCCATGTTGTTTTTGATGAATCTATCTCAAGTGTCTTTCAGGAACAGGATAAAGATCAAGCGAATGAAAAGATTTCAAGCGAGGAGCCCGCTAGTTTGCTAACTTGGGACGCGCTTGAAGACGATGAAGAAGTGAAAGATTCAAATGATCTAGATGCTTAAGAAGAAGAGTTGGATGCTGCCCCCAAGGCCAAGAAAGAAGAAGCTAGCCAAGAGCCCATCCCAGTCGCCTCAAATGATGAAGAAAGCGACCAGCTTGAAGAATATGCCGAAGCTGGAGGATCCAAGCGAACATGGCTCAAAGATCACTCACCAAGCCTAATTCTTGGAGATCCTTCCAAAGGCGTGGTGACAAGAAGTCAAGTGATGGGAGAAAGTGCCATGTTCAACTGCTTTCTGTCCAATATCGAACCATCAAGCGTGGAGGAAGCTCTAGCAGATTCAAATTGGGTTCTTGCCATGCAAGAAGAGCTCAATCAATTCATAATAAACGATGTATGGTATCTCGTTGATTGTCCCAAATTCCAGCATGTTATTGGCACCAAGTGGGTGTTCAAGAACAAGACGGACGAGGATCACAACGTCGTAAGGAACAAAGCGAGACTCGTCGCTAAGGGCTACTGCCAAGAGGAAGGAATTACTTTTGATGAAACCTTCGCTCCAGTGGCCAGGCTTGAAGCAATCAGACTTTTTCTTGCCTATGCAGCGGCCAAGAAGTTTAAATCCTATCAAATGGACATGAAGAGCGCGTTCCTCAATGGAGAGCTCAAGGAAGAGGTCTATGTGGAGCAGCCACCTGGATTTGTGCAAGGAGATAAAGTGTATCGCTTGAAGAAAGCTCTCTATGGATTGAAGCAGGCCCCGAGAGCTTGGTATGATACACTTTCTCAGTTCCTAGTGGATAATGGATTTCGCAAAGGGAAGATAGATCGAACTCTCTTCACGATCAATGATGGTGAAGATATGTTATGGGTTCAGATCTACGTCGACGACATCATATTTGGTTCACCAAACCAGTCGCTTAGCGAGATGTTTGGAGAGCTTATGAAAATGAAGTACGAGATGTCGATGATTGGCTTGATGAGTTGCTTCCTAGGTCTTCAAGTGAAGCAACAAGATGATGGGATTTTCATCAATCAAGCGAAGTATACTCGAGATATGCTTGCCAAGTTCGGTGTTCAACATACCAAAGTTGTGAAGATTCCGATGAACACCAATTGGAAGATGGAGCCAGATCTAGAAGGGAAATCTGTGGATGCTACAGATTACTGAGCCTTGATCGGATCCCTTCTCTATCTCACTGCAAGTAGGCCAGATATCGCGTTTGCAGTTGGAGTATGTGCTCGCTTCCAAAGTAATCCCAAGCTTAGCCATTATGAAGCTGCCAAGCGAATCCTTCGCTATCTCAAAGGCACTGTCAATATGGGCTTATGGTATCATGTAGAATATAATCTAGAGCTTACAGGGTACTCCGATGCTGACTACGGAGGGTGCCGAATTGATAGGAAATCAACGTCGGGCACGTGTCAGTTCTTGGGAACCAAGCTTGTCTCGTGGTTTTCGAAGAAGCAGAAAAGCGTAGCTACTTCAACGACTGAAGCTGAGTATATGGCTGCCGGAAGCTGCTGTTCTCAAATCCTATAGCTTCGTCAGCAGTTGAAGGGTTATAGAGTTGAAGCGAAGGAGATTCCAATATTCTGTGACAATAATAGTGCAATTTGCATCTCATTGAATCCAGTGCTTCACACCAGGTGCAAGCATGTGGAAATTCGACATCACTTCATTCGTTATCATGTCGAAAAGAAGGATGTCAAGCTCGAGAAAATCCACACCGTTCTCCAGCTAACAGACATCCTCACCAAGCCTCTAGCTGAAACTCGCTTCAATCAGCTATGCTTGGAATTAGGGTTACTAGACCTTGGTGAAGAGTGCTAGTACCAAAATGCACAAGGGGAGTGGGAACTCATTTTGAGCCACCCTCGCCTTGGATCTTCACCAACTCAAGCGAGTCACTTCCATATCACTCACTTGAAGGAGCTAAAAGGTGGAGAAAGGTGGAGTGTTGGAAGATGTTCCCTACCAACTAACAAAATTGTTAAGTCTATGGTTAAGGGGGAACTATTGATCTTTCTAGGAGTGATCTACTTCCAAAGTGAGCAAGGAAAGCTGCTACCTAGCTTAAGATTCCCGCAAGTGGGTATAAATGCTTGCAAGTACCTTTTCTAGTAAAGGTTGTAGGGTCTTGTATCAGGCCTTCCTACGTAAAACCGTGGGAGTTTAGGCAGAGCTACCACTATGATCCTTGTATCCTCTTCCCTCGTTCCGCTGTAGAGGAGCATGTCTCTCATCTCCCATTCGTCGTGGATAAACACTATCTTCATACTCACTCTTAATTGAGTTGAGCTGCCAAGTGTTTTATTCATTTTCCCCCACCTTGAGTAAGCATTGCTTTGCCTTTCCCTTCTTGGGTCAAGCGAGTTAAATGCTTATTCATTCTTTCGATGGAGGAGTCTCTAATCGTAGAGGAAGATGGAAGAGATGAATGCCAAGAAGACACAAAGCTTAAACTCTACAAAGAGGTGTCAGTCTCCTACGAAGCGAGACTGACTGGTGAGTGTTTCAATTTTAAGTACACTAAGCAAAGTGAAGCGTGCTAGAAACCTTCGCTTGCTATGTGGAAAATATAAATGTATCTGACACAAATACATAGAGAAAAACAGTTTTGTTTATCCTCGAAGTATGTTAATCAGAAACATTTTAAATTTAAGCAAGAAAATTTAAGTTAGGAACTTATTCGCTTTAAAAATGGTCAAGCGAGTGCCATGACACTCGAACTCACCATTGCAAACGAGTGTGCTCCAGTCACGTCAAGCGAGTACTTCGCAAGCGAGCACAATAGCCAAGCGAGTCGAAATCCAAGCTAGACGTACGAGCTGGGTACGCTCGAGTGCCTACTAATCTTTTACCTTTGCATTAAATGTTGAACAGTATTAGGGTTCAAGAAACCGGGCACGTGAAGTTCACGTCGAAATTAAAGCGCCAAAACGCAAGCGATCCAGCCGTTGAATCGCAACAACCTTCAAATCACAATCGTTGGATCGTAGCCGAGGAAGCGAGCGAATCGTAGCGTGACACGCACCATGCTTGGTCACCTGTATGGTTCACGTTTAACTGTGGTGACGCTACTTTTAACTGCGACACGTCAGCCACGTCGCCACTCGCTTGCGCCCACGTCGGTTTTTCACCGTCTCTCTCCGCCACATCAGCATCAAATCCTAAACCTATAAAAGGACGACTGTACTCATCGCAGAACTTCATCACCCCCAAATTTGCCATTCTCGTGCAATTTCTCTGCAAACTCTCTGCAGACCACCAGTTTTGAAACTTTTTTTTTTTTTTTTCTCACTCAACACTTTCAATTTCTCATAATGGGAAAGAAAGAAGTCATTCAAACCATGGAGGAATTTCTCGAAAAAGCTGAGAGTAACATCAACGTCGAGCCTCATCTCGACGAATCGATAATAGAACCCGCCGACTTTCCCCGGAAAGCGGTGACTTCCGCCGGCCTGTGGAAGCTCGTCACCGCCAAGCCGACCAAAATCCTTACCAAAACAGTTGCTGAGTTTCTTCTAAACTTGAAGGAGAACTAGATGAGATCCAGCATCACCGACCCCAGCACTAGAAAAATGATGTATGTTATCCTCATCAAAATTCCAAAAGCCTTCGATCTCCCGGAGGAAGGAGTGGAGACTCTATCGAAGGTGGGACTGTCCGTGGAGGAGGAGTACGCTCGCTTTGCTGCAAAGCGCACTGTTGCGTGGAAGGATCGCAACAAGAATATGAGGACAGATCTAGAGAAGCCGTTCAACTTCATCTGCGAACTTTTTACAAAGTCCGTAGCTTGCCACATCGGAGGACTAGGGAAAGTCTCCGACAAGAAATTGTTCGCCGTCACAGCGATTGTAGACAGTCTTACCGGAACCAAATTCAACTGGTTCAAATTGTTCATCAGGAACATTCAAGAAGCTGCCAAGGATTTTGAGTATGAAGAGGGCAGCACCGTTAACATCGTTAGGAAGGGGAAGCTTCGCCTGTTTGGGAAGCTGTCCTACGCGTTGGAGCAACTATTTCCGGACCGGAACTGGACAGGAACTAATGCATGCAAGAAGACAAGCGTCTTCAATGACCTGTTCAAGCCAGGGATGCCGCTGATTGATAGAGGTGTGTTGCACAAGGATGTGCACCCACCAATGGCCTTTCTGACGCAAAAGAAGAAGGGAAAGAGAACGAAGTGAGCCGCTTCACCCAAGGAGAAGCAAGCGGCTCCCAAGAAGAAAGCAAAGCGAGTCGCTTCGCCTGCCCAGCCAAGCGAGGGAGAAGCATCGCCATCCGGCACCTCGCTGGGAGATTCGTTGTTGAAAACGACGGAAGATAAAGAAGCTCAAACTCCGGAAGGAGATGAAGTGAACCAACCCCAGCCCCAAGCTTCCACTACTCTTCCAAGCCAACCCCAAATCACACAACAACCTATCCAGCCCGAACAAATTCCCCAACCCCAAGCTTCCGAACCCCAATTTTTACCCCATTCCACTCATCCCAAAAACGCCCAAGGAATATTCTTGCACAGACGAGTTGTCTTTGAAGACGAGGAGTCTGTAAGCACTCATATTTTACCCGATCTTCCACTACTCAATCCCGATCCAACAGCAGCCTACCAAATTTACGAACCATCTCACCCCACTCAAGCCCCCACTCAAACCCCCATTCAAGCCACAGTTCTAGAATCTCCCACCAACACTCTCGACACAAACCTCCCCTCACAATCAGCCATTCAACCACCCCCCATATCACCCATAAACAAGGCGCTCCAGCGGTATCGTGAAGACTGGGAGCAAGCTGCCTTGAAATTCAAGAAGAGGTACCCTCGTGTACCTATGAACGAAGCTTTCCTCCACCAAGCTGCCGATTTTCTTACGTACGTCGCGTACCGTGGTACAGAGTACTATAAGATTTTCAATCTTAGGCAAGCTTTCTCGGAGCAAACCATCATGGAGCGAGAAGCTGCTCAACTCCAGTTCATTGGAGTTGAAGGATTCAAGGAGCTGATCAACAAGCCCAAGTATCTTGAGCTCCTTGATGCCGTAGTGAAGCGTGCCTATCCAAAAGCTGAGCTGCTGAGAGGAAGCTCTCAGAGCACGAACAACAGCTTATCAAGAAACATGAGGAGGAACTCTCCAAGAAAAATCAAGAGATCCTCAACCTTCAAGGAATGATCAAGAAGAAGGATGAGGAAATTCTCCAACAAAAGGAGGAGGTGGAGAGCCAGAAGAGGAATTTGGCTGAGACAAAGGAAGAGCTGTCTGGTAAGCTCGAGGAGGACACGAAGAAGGTGGAGGATGCCAATCTTGCACTTGAGGAAGAGAGGAAGAGGTTGAAAGCCTTCACTTCCAAGCTTGTCGCTTTGGAAGGTGAATTGAAGAAGAAAGAGGAGGAAGTAGCCTCGCTTGTGCGGAGGCACAAGGAGGAGATGGAAAAACTCAAATCTGCTAATGAAAAAGCAGTTGAGAGAAAAGCCAGTGAGATCAAGTCCCTGCAGAACGATCTCACTCGCTCCAAACTTGCCAAGGTTGCCGCTGAAAATGAAAAGGCAATTCTTCAAGATAGGTTTGATGAAAATCTAAGCGAGTTGGAGAGCCGCAGGAGAGAAGCAACGTTATTCACGATGAAGCGAGTCCAACTAGACATGCCTACTGCGGAGATGGAGGACAGGGCGGCCAATCTCACCCGACATGTGCAATCCTTTGCCACATCTCACGTCGCCCTGAATGCTCGAGTAGCGGAGATCAATGCTACACAAAATTTTACTGACCTGGTTGTGCAGGAGAAACTGAAGGAGCTTTGGGCAGAAGCTGAAGCTGATCTTGCTGCTAGCTTCGCCGCAGTGCAAGTGAGGGAACGCAATGTTGCAGCTCTTGAAGGACTGATGATGGAAGTAGCAAAGAGGGAGATTGTTATTGCCGAACGAGAAATGCAGTGATCATATTTGCTAGAAGAAATATCAGTGAAGATTGTGGAGCTCGTGCTTGCCAGAGAAGGTTCCTTCGCGGGGCGAGTCGATGGAATGCTTCAGGCAATAATTGCAGAGTTCGCCAGCCTGCGTCGGAAACTCGACGAGAAAACTGTGGTTCCCGCACCCATTGGCAGTTCCCTTGATGATGCCAAAAAGGGGGAAGGGTAGAAGGAAGGGGAGAAGGAGAAAGAGGAGGAGTTGGCCACCGAAACTGATTAAGGCAAAGCCATTGCCGTTTATCAGAAGAAGCCCAAAATGATGTCCAGCTGAAGCTGCTCACTTCATCAATGTCGGCCGCCGCTGCCCACAAAGCAAGAACCTCCACTTCCGTCGCTGCCAACATTGAACTTAATGCGGCTTTGGCATCCACATTGGAAATGATGCAGTCTTACGAGCTGATGGAGAAAGGAATCACAGAGATTCCGGATGTACAACCAATCCAATCAGTGCTGTCGGAAGCTGCCATCCCTACTACTCAAGACGCCCCTGCCGCTCAAGTCAAAGCACTCACTGCCCCTCCTACTGCAAAAACTCAGGCGAGTTCGCCCAAAGCTGCACCGGCAAAGACCTCATCAAAGCGGCCCGCTCCAGCAAGTAAAGAAGTGGGACCCGCGGCCAAGCGCCAGAAATCAAGAAGTCTCTAGCAGCCAAAGCGTCCCGCTTAGCTGAAAAGAAGAAGGAGGAAGAAGAGAAGGAGAAGGAAGCCCAGAGGAGAGAAGCCCTCAGGCAAGCGAGGATAAAAATGGTAGAGGAAAGGACTATCCAGCTGCTCAATGAAAATATGCTCGTTCAAGCCAGTCTCATGCGAACAGGATACATCCCTTTCACTCCTGACGAATCTGAAGTGTGCTACCTTGAAGCGGACATCGAAGTGTGCAGGAAGACAATAAGAGCCATGGATGAATCAACAAAGTGTACCCAGGACGAGAAGGACTTCATCAGGAAGTTTGTCTATGGGAAAATGCCAATCTTCAACTCTGAGCAGAGCGAGAAATTCCGAAGCTTATTGTAAGAACTGACTGAGAGACCTTTCATTGAGATTGAACAAAGGAGAGTCAACCATCTCGATGCTCGATTCATTGAAGATTTCATCTCCGATGAACTGAAGGAGAGTTGGGAAATATGCCGAGTGAAGTTCATCAAGGCATACTACTTTTGGAAAGTAGTTCCCGGCCAAGATTCCGTCTCAAAGTTTGACGCGTTGCACAAATTCATGGTGTTTTACCATGACAAGCTTTGGAGAATGATCCAAATTGAAGCAGAGGTCGCTGAACCCAAGATAATTATCAAGATCCCGGAGCGGATGCCTTTTCCCAAGCCCAGAGTGCCAGGCTCTAAAATCCTCGACCGCAGAATTATTGATGATGAGATCGACGAAGCCTTGGAGATGGAACGACAACACAGAGAGATCACAAAAACTGCAAAGTCCATGAAGCCTAAAGTTCTATCTGCTTATATCATGGATGAATCTTGATTTCTCTCTTTGTTCTGCTTGACCTATCTATCCAATTTATTTTTCTGTCAAGCATCATTCTCATTTACTTAAAGTTTCTAATTGCTTTATGTGATTCTTATCCTTATGCTACAAAGCCTACACGAAAACCATAAGAACTTAAAAAAAAAATTTGGATAAAACTGTGAAAGATTCAGTCGCTTTAAGTTCTTACAGTGGTTAATGTGTTGGGTTTTGGCATCATCAAAAAGGGGGAAATTGTTGGGAATTGATAAGGATTCCTATGTTAAGGGGGAACTTAATGGGATGCTTTAATAAAATGTGTTATGTGTTTTGATTAGATCCCAAAACCCCCTATGTAAATCCTATTCTCAAGCAACCCTATTTTGATAAGATAGGATAGAATTTTTCAAGCTTGTTATGTTAGGAAAGCTTGTTTTTGTATTAGTCGCTTTAGGTTAGACTGCAGGTTTTCAAGCGAAGCAAGAAGACCACTAGCTTGACTGTGTATCGAAGTGAAGCGAGTTTGCCAGGTAAAGCGAAGCAAGAGCTCCCAGTGATGTTAAAGCGAGTCAACCCGACTACGCGAAAGCGGACGCTCTGACTAAAGCAAAGCAAGCCACTTCCAAATGCTTGATAACGACAGTTCAAATTTCCCGCTCCAGTTCGAACTCAAGTTCAAATTCAGTCAAGTGAAGATCAAGGCATTAATTGCAGATCTCCACATGGCACAAGAAGATTGGAGCACAGGAGTTGACCGCCAGCCCGACAAGCAGCCGCTACAGTACTGGACGCTCCAGTTACTTTTGCGCTTGGCTCTTAGCCATTTTGGGAAAGAAGACAAGAGCACGACTGAAAAGCTGCAGATCAAAAGCAAAAGTATTGTCGAGTGTGGAGGGACAAAGCCACCAACCTTCAACGGCTCCAGTCCACTTCCCACACTATAAATAGTGAAGAGCAGAGAAGAGAAGAGCAGAACACTTACGATATTTTCAGCTCTCAAGCAAACAAGCACTCTGAACTTTCCAAGCAATCTTTCTGAGTTCTTGTTATAGTGTTCTCCAAGTTTCAGCAACATCGAAACTTGTTTCTCTGCAAACTTCACACTCATAGAATCTAAGCCCACTCATATATCCAAGCTTAGAGAAGAACTCTACCCTTTGCATTCACTGTAAAGAGTTCTTCACTTAGAGTGCTTTCCAAACCAAACCCAAAATCCTTGTTCTTGTCAAGCGTGGTAGAGTTTGTGTTTTTGTAAAGTTATTGTAAGATCTAAGGTCCTGCCTTCTTCGATAACAGATACATCAATCGTAGAGTTTGGATCCAAGCTTACACTCTCCTCGACTGTGTAAAGCTCGATCCTAGCTAGGTTTAGTGGAGAACCTGTAATCTCCTCGTCGTTGTTTTTTGACCCAAGCGAGTGAAGCTCGGTCCTTGTCCAGGTTTTTGGAGGAACCTGTTATCCTCTAAGTTTCCTTGAGTGAAAAGGAACTATTGCAGAGAGCAACAAAGTGGACGTAGGTGTATTATCACCGAACCACTATAATTCTCGGTGTTGTTATTTTTGTCCTTAAGCTTTCATTATCTATTTGCTAAATTCCGCATTCGCAAGCGAGTCACTCTGTGATAAGGCAAGCTTTACTATAGATCAAGCTTACAGCTCGGTCTTAAGTTATGTTGGGAATTGTTAAGGATTACATGTTAAGGGGGAACTCACATTGGGACGCTTTAAGATTAAAGTGTATATTTTGATTCGATCCCAAAACCCCTAAGTATCCTGTTCCCAAGCGACCCTAATTGATGTAGAATAGGTTAGAATTTTTCTAAGCCTATACTGTTAGGATGGCTCTTTATTTTGCTTTAGTCGCTTAGGCTTTAGACTGCAAGATTTTCAAGCGAAGGCCACTCGCTTGAGTGTGTTTTTCAAGCGAAGCAAGTCTAGCGAGCCGAAGCGAAGCGTGCTGAAGAATAGCGAAGCGAAGTGAGCGCTACAGTAGAATCAAAGCGAGTCTACTAAATCGAAGCGAAGCGAGTGCTATAGTAAAAGTCAAAGCGGGTCATAGGTTCACTTAAGTTATACTCGGGAATTTTATTTCCAAAGTATACACTACAAGTATGACCCGAAGCGACTCATTTGAAGGGGACGCTCCAATTCTAAAGCGAAGCGAGCTCCTACCTAACAGACTGCGACAGCTCAATTCCCGTTCCGAATTCAAACTCCAGTCAACTGAAGATCGCCGCATTAATTGTAAGATCTCCACGTGTCGAATGAAGAGAGAAGCAACGGAGTTGACTGCCAGGCCGACAAGGGCGCCGCAACAGTACTGGATCGCTCCAGTTACTGTTAAAATTGGAACTTAGCCATTTTCGGCAAAGTGACAAATCTACGCGTCTGAAAAGCAGCAGGCCTGTGCAAGTACTGTCGAGTGGAGGAGGGACAAAGCCACCAACCAAGCAACGGCTCCTGCCCAACCCTCCGCCTATAAATAGTGAAGGATGGAGACGAAGAAGGTAGAACACTACTTGAGCATTCAGCGCATACTGCAAACAAACACTCCCAGCTTTCAGCATTCTTCGAGTCTTTGTTTCAAGTGTTCTCCGAGTTTCTGTTCCATCGAAACTCGTCTCCGCAACCTTCACACTTAGAAATCTAAGCCCATTTCATATCCAAGCTTAGAGAAGAACTCTAGCCTTCTTTGCACTCGTTGTAAAGAGTTCTTCATTAGTGTGTTCGTCGAAAAACCAAAAACCCTAACCCTAAGTTCTGTCTGTTAGGTTTTATGTTTGTCGAAAGGTTGTTTCGATCCAAGGCTCTACTTTCCTCTATAGTAGAAGCCTCGATCATAGAGTCTAGATCCAAGCTAGCACAGTCCTCGATTGTGTGAAGCTCGATCGAAACTAGGGTTGTGAGGAGAGCCTGCAATCTCCCAGTTTCAGACTGAAGGGAGTGAAGCTTAAGTCCAGTCTAGGTTTTGTGGTGATCCAAGCAAGTGAAGCTCGATCTTGACCTTGGTTTTTGAGGAGCCTGCAAGTCCTCAAGATTCTTGAGTGAAGAGAATCAGTTGCCTTGTGCAACAAAGTGGACGTAGGTGTTTTATCACCGAACCACTCTAAATCTCTGTGTCGTATCTCTAAACTCTAATCTCTCTATGTGTTTATTGTTTTGATTATTCATTTGCACAAGCATCTTAAACAACTTAAACTGAACTTTCAATACTTAGGAAAGATTAGATCACCAAATTCCGCATCTCGAGTAAAGCCTCACTCTTGATCAAGCACTCGCTTAGGTCAAGAGATTTGCTAAAGCTATATATCTAGCTCTCGGCTAGGTATTAGTATCTGTAGCGAGCGCTTTACTTGTCACTCTGAGTTATTGGAAAAAGAAGTTGAAAAACTTTAAAACACGTATTCACCCCCCCTCTACGTGTTTTTCCTCTAACAAACCTGGACCAACAAGTGGTATCAGAGCAACGGTTCTTTTGAGCCACTGCTTTGCATATATGAAGCGAGTCCCCTCTCGCTTCACTTTGTCTCACTGAACCGGATCCATTTTCCTAAGTGCATAAAACCCTCACCCACGCATACTGCATTTACTACTGATAGTTTGCTATGTCTACATACAGTGCATCAAATCTTCCGCAGTTCTCTATAGAAGGATACGAAACATGGAGCTTTCGTGTAGAGAGTTTTCTATGTTCCATCCACGACAGAATATGGGAGGTCATAGAGGAAGGACCCATACAGATCTTAAAAGCCATCTCAGTGAATGTTCCGGCTGCTGAAGGTCGTGAAGCTTACGTTCGACAAGACTATGTTGACAAAGCCAAAGAGGACTACACTTCCAACGACTTCAAGATCGCCAATCTAGACCGTATAGCTCGCCATACGATGCAGAGCACGGTGTCAGGTGCCTACCTTCCTAGGATTAGGAAGTGCACGACTGCAAAGGAAATGTGGGAAACCCTAGCCCTAATTTCCCAAGGCACTGACAAGATTAAGGAAAACAAGCTTGCCGCACTGATGCGGGAGTTTGAAAGTCTTACCATGAAGTCTGGAGAATCGATCGACGCCTTCGAGCTACGAGTCACCAACATCATCGCAACTCTTATCTCTCTAGGCAAAGAATTCACGGACAAAGAAGTGAATCTCAAGATCGTTCGAGCTCTCACACGAAAATGGCAAACCATGAAGGAGTTGTACCTGGCAATGAAGGACTTATCCAAGCTCACACCGGAGATCCTGTTCTCAGAACTGAAGGCTCACGAGTTCGATCTTAATCGAATGAGCCTGGACGATGAAGACGAAGGTTCTACGTCATCGGAAGGAGTCGCCTTCAAAGCTGTTGAAACGCCAAGCGACCGGACGCTTGCCAAGATGTCAAGAGAGGAACTGGAAGAGCACTGCGCATTCTTATCAAAGAACTTTAATAAGATAAATTCACGCATGGGGAAGTACAAGAGGTTCTACAAGCAATACAAGGGAAAGAGCACTGAAGCTCGTGATGGAAAAGGGAAGCGAGAAGAATCGTCAAAATCGATCTCAAGGGACATGATGGAAGTGGAGTGCTATCACTGCCACAAGATGGGCCATTACAAGTCTGACTGCCCAAAGTTGAGTGCAAAGGAGCGAGAAGAATTGAAGGCCAAGCGCGAGGCCCCTCGGAGAGCACTTGTAGCAAGCGAGCCGCCAGTCGCTTCAAATGAAGAAATCCCAAGCGACTCGGACGCATTCACAGATCCCAATTCAAGCGATGGAGAAGATGTGGGATTCATGGCGCTCACCGATGAAGATACAGGAGAGGTATTCTATTATCCCTCTATCAATTCAATTACACTCGCACACACTCACGAAGAGGAAGTTCATTCCTCGACATGGAGTGAATTACTTAACAAGCACTCTAAATTGTTAAGTGATCACAAAGTGTTGAAACAAGCTATGTCTGATAGCGAGAGAGAGAACCGAAAGCTAGCCACTGAACTTGATGAAGTCAAGATGAATCTATGGGCTATGACTAGTAAGTTCGAGGACCTCTTCGCTAGGCATAAAAGCTTGGAAGGAAAGTATGAAACCCAGTCCAAACTAGTTGCCAACTTAAATAAAGCCTCATAGGCTAGGCAGGCACTAGAGAGCTCGCTTCTACCTTTTGGTAGAAAGGGAGGCCTAGGATATGAGGGCGGACCTTCCAAGCCTACAGTCTTTGTTGGTGCTTCTAACACAACACCATCAGTCTCTTTGGATGTGCCTACTGCCTCCAAAGCGACCACTAACAAAGACAAGGGCAAAGTGTTTGAGAACCCTAAGAAGAAACCCATGAAGATGTTTATATCTCAAAGGGAAGTATCTAAGGGTAAGCAGAATTCAACAATCCCTAGCACTCACAATGCTAAATCTTACCAATCAAAAGGTAAAGGGAAGACTGTTGAAGCTTCTAAGTCTCAAACCAAGACACCAGATACAAAGGATCTTCCTTTTAAAAAGAGAAGTAATGTCTATGTGTCACGTGAGCCGGATTGGAGATGGTCCAACTGATAGATCCGGGTTGAAGATCCACAACGATTTTGAGTGATTATACGTAATATTTGCAAGGAGTATTCATAGATAAAGCATTACAATAATAGTAAGCAAGAGATTCATGCGTCTTATCGACCATAGTCATGTATTACATACATATTTCATACACAGCATTGTTCACACGAAGATAGTGAGTAAAGATTGAGCTATGTGCTTAAATAAAGAGCGTCTCCAGCCATAAATCAGTCAATTTCATGGAGTTTAGAACTCATTCAAGTAGAAAACGAAGAAAGGAAATGCGAAGAAAGAAGGAAACGAAGAGCGTAAAGCTCTGTGAGGTTTCGTCCTCTTTCAACAGTGAGGTTTATACCTTAGACTCGAGATGGTATGCGAGAGAGAGAGAGAGAGAGAGAGAGAGAGAGAGAGAGAGAGAGAGAGAGAGAGAGAGAGAGAGAGAGAGACTTCCCGGTGACGAGAAGGAGAGATGAAGGTGAACGTGGGTGAGGTTTCTCAGAAGAAAACCTCGAAAGCTTTTCTCTGCTTGAGCTCGAAGGAGCTCGGGGAAGAATGTGTGAATGAATGGAATAGTACGCAGAATGCGTGTGTGTATGTAGGGTTGTGTTGTGATGATGGATCCATGAGGAGTGTGATCACTCGATATTTATAGATGTAGGAGGGGGTGAAAAGGTGTGCATTCGTGCGAAGGGAGGACAGAAAAGGAATTTCTATGGAGGCAAGATTTCCTTCGTCATTAATTTGGTGGTCCTCATTCTAGAGCATGTAGAGTCATGTGGATAGTGTGTTGATTAGAGCCTTAGATCTCAACAGATGCTTGCAGCTTCTGCATAAGCTGGGATCTGGGCAGATCCTTATAGCATCCTATATACGCCCAGACATCTGCACTGAGCAGATGTAGAAACTAATTCTAGCCAGAATTTTTCACCCTTCATCCTGACAGGGCGTCTGCATTTGACGTAGCCTCTGACGCTTTAGGGAAGTGGTAGTAACTACCATTCAATGTTATCATGCAGCTAATAATAATTTCTTTAGGAAACGCTGCCCCCCAAGGCTATGAAAGGCATGTTCTCTTAGTATTTGGAATTATGTTCTTAGCGAGGCTGATACTAGTCCCTATCAGCTACTCTCCCCCCCCCCCAGGTCCAGAAGCGTGCTTGTTAGCTTCTGGCAGATGCTTGAGCGAGGGGGGGGGGGGGGGGGGGGGGGGGGGCTATAGAAGTCACGATTCGTCGCATGAAAAACGGTGCGATGTTTAGTCTTTCGAGGGCAGGGAAACGTGATAACTCTTCCCTTTATTATTGCTACTTCTTTGATGTGACTGAAACACCAGAGAGATATATTCTATTAACCTTTTGTATATAAAAAGCCTTATCTTCCCTTCATCACTCATCACTGCTGAGACCAATGATTAAATCTTAGTCATTAAGCTTGAGCTTCTTCAGGCCATGAAGGTGCTTTCTCCGTGTTATATGAGGTCCTGATAGTTCCCTTGGGATGATTTTGAGGCTTTTCATTACTCACTACTTCGTGGAAAATTAGCCTCGTTTTCTGAAGGGAAAAACACACATTCTTGCTTATCTTCCTCTGCTTTTTATTTTTTGTACTTTTGCTCTTCTCTTGTGACCTGTTTTGGGTGATTCCAGCAGGAAGCAGAATTGAATAACCGCGTGCTATTCTATCCTTGTTATACTGTTATTATCATTTATTTATTTTTTTGCGCGTGTAAGCACGCTCAAGGAAAGGATGATACCCCCCTTCTGGAATTAATTAAATTATGGGGCGACGGGGGGAGTGTACTTTTTCTTCTCCCCATTTTCCCTTTTATTTTCTCTTTTCCCAAATTTATGAGTAGTAACTACTCATCTTCCTTTATATTCTTCAAACTTTCGAAGGAAGAGAGGAAACTTTTTCCATTCCCCTTCAATTTCTTGACGCTCCTTCTCCCTACTGCGCAAGTATTCTTTACATTTCCCTTTTCTCAGATTTTCCGCTATCATCTCTTTGATGACTACTATGAAATCCTCCTCTTCTCGGCGAGGTACTTCTGACCATCAAGGCCGTGGCAGGTCTACTAGATCTGCTCCAGGGCCTGAGGTACAGAGGGGGAATATGGAGGATAAACCAAAGAAGCAGATTTTACCCTTAGAAAAATATGAATCTTCTACCCTAGATAAGGCAGCATTAGATGTTTTTATCATATGAGTGAAGGAGTTTGGGGGATACTCCCTACGGGTTCCCAGAGAGGACGAGCGTCCTTCATTGTTGACGCCTCCTCTAAAAGCCTTTTGGTTCTTTCAATTAGGGGCCGGATTGCGCTTTCCCGTGCCTCCCTTCTTTGCTCGTATTGCTTATTTATACAATGCTCCTCTAAATCAACTGAACCCGGCCTCCATTTGTAAGGCTACTTTTTTCCATATGATCGCTGCCTAGAAGGGGTGAAGGACACATCATTCTTTTTCTTTCGCACCCATGAATTAAAACATAGGGATTCTCATCTGTATTTTTCTCCAATGTTCGTCTTGCTAATATATATGGCAAATATGAGTCCATAGATAAAGACTGGCATAAATGCTATTTGACAGTTAGCCCTTCTCCAGGCATTTCTTGGAATATCCCTAACATCGAATTGTATAGGAATCCTAGCAAAGAAAAAACCTCTCGGTCTCTCCCTTCTTGTTTATCTTCTTGGGAGGAAGAAATAATGTCTATACTTTTGTGTGAATACCCTTCTGATCATACCATGCTTAGGCCTCTTGTAGAGAGTGAAGAGACTCTTTCCTTCTTTGGTTTGAAACCCAGCGTCCCCTGGTCTCCATTAATGGGTAAAAATTTCTTTGATGCTACCGCTGTTTTTCAATTTTTCATATATCCTTCGTTAGGTATATGAGCAATATTAATCTTTTCAATGTATGTAGGGACGGATGTCTCTAAACAAAATTTGAAGAAGAAAGCATATGATAAACTTCAGCGGATGATTGCCGAAGCCGGGCCTAATAATGGGGCTCCTGGTCTTGTTAAGGAGGCTTCCATATCTGAGCATGAGGCCTTCTCCTCACCTGCAAGGGGTTCTGCCAGCTTGCCCAACCCCCACGAGGGACGGATGCTTCTCCTTCCTCTCGATCAAAGGCAACAACTCAACGAAAGGGGAAAAGCAAAGTTTCCCTTGACTCAACTCCTCCTTCTGCTGATAGCTCTATTCCTCCAGAGCCTGAGGACTCTTTGTCCCTATCATCTCGAGGCCTGTCTCCTACTTCTACTGAATCGGGGCTAATGGTGGATGCCGAGAGTCTTGCTCCCTCTGCCCCTTTCTCTATCACCCATCCTTCTGTGGAGGGTTTTTGCTTTTCTTCATCAGGTCAAGACCTGTCTGCTACAGAGGCTTCTCCCACCTTTATGCAGGACCTGAGGGCCACCTCGATGAACCCTTCTCCTTCCTCTGGCAAGAGAAAAGGATCATCTCCTCCTTCCCTCTTTGCTAAAAAGGAACGGTATGAATCCAGCTCAATGGTACCTAGCTCCACCTCAGGAGCCATAGTCCTTTCACCCTTGGATTCCACCATTTCCAGATTCCCTACCCTAAATGAGCGGGATTCTCAGGTTCAGGCCTTAAACCCTTTAGCTACGTTTGCTAGCATCAATCCCTATCGTCCTCAGAGAGAGGCTCAGGCTTCTCAGTCCTGTCTTTCCTCATCCTCCACTAGCTCTTTGGCCTTCATCCATTCTCTTTGTCAGAAAGGCTTAGACGTTCCTCCCTTCACCACTCAAGGGAGGGGTGCAAGCGTCTCCTTTCCCGGGACGGTTAACGCCATAGATGGGGGTTTGGCTGCTATGATCCTAGATAGCATTCCCCGCGAAGAGGACTGGCGGTTGGCAGAGGCTCAACCTTCTGATTTCTTATTGAAGAGGGCTGCTAGCCTCGAATTACAGGTATATTTTAGCTTATTCGTTCTCTTTTTCCAAATAGGGAAGTATTAGCAATATCTACATTAACTGCTTATATTCTTTTCAGGCTGCTAGTTGTAGATCTATGTTAGGCATCCGTGCTTTAGCCTATGACAATTTACACATTCATCATTCTCAAGCGGAGAAAAAGAAAAAGAAACTCCAGGCTGAAGTGCATCGCCTCCAGGAAAGAGCTCGTCGACACGAGGCTCTTCAAACTCTCCAGGCCTAGAAAACGAAGCTTGAGAAGGAGCTATCCGAATTGAAGAAGAAAGATCGAGATAGGGAGGCATATCTCCAGGCTCAAGAGAAAGAGATTTTTCAACTTCGGGTTAGTTCTGCTTCCTATGCTCGGCAAGCGGAGGATTTCCACGAGACCTTAAAGGCTTCTGTCATACAGATAGCAGGGGCGCATGATGCCCGCTTCGCAGAAGTGGAACAGCTTAAAAGGCAACACGAGCAAGAATTGGCATGAGTGAAGGCTTCTTCTTGAGCCGAGGGCCTAAGGGAGAGATTGGAACGGGGCCTCGCTAGGGGCATGAGGAGTTGTCGTTCCCAGCTTCTTCTTACCCCTTACGGGCAGGCTTTCCTTGATCACTTAATTAACCACTTGCCTGAGGCTTATCTCCACTCTCCCGGCTTCTAGGTTCGGATGATCGAACCTCTTTCCGAATGGGCGGCAAAATCTTTGTTCGAAAGTTGCAAGATGCTGGGCGTTCCTGAAAAGGCCACATCTGTGAATCTGGGTCCTATCGTAGAGGCCTTCAGCTGGGCACCTGAGACCCTAGCTCTTAATCGCAAGATTAGTGAGCAGAACCCTTGGTATCTCCGAGTATTTCGGAAGGCGGCTGACATCCTTCATCGCCCTCATGATCATTTGGAGTCATTACCTACTTGGGGCTCTCCTCGCATTCAAACCTATCTTCCTGATGCCGAAACCCAAGGGCTCCTGAAGAGAGTTTTTGAGGAGGTATTGCTTTATGGTCTAAGGACCCCTTTCTTATTCGCATCTGCGTTGTTTGTGCCTAAGGACTAGCAATTCCCTTGTTTGTTTATTTTTGTAATTTACCATTGTATGATGTTTTTTTTTTTTATTCTTTAGGAAAAAGAATCTCCCGATTTACTCCCGCCCAGATGCGAGCTTCCCTTTGAGATTTCCTCTCCCGAGTTACTTTCCTCTGATTCCTCAGACACGGAGTCTGACAGCAACATACGCACTTTGGCTGATCAAGCTGCCTCTCTCAAAGGCCCCGGGAAAGTTTCCACTACTCCTTCTGCAGAGATTCAAGTGGAGGGAACAGCCGAAGCTAATATCCCTACCTCTGGAACTGAGGAGATCAATGAGGAGTCCGCTACTACTCATGCTCCTCCCGTAGTCTCTTCTACCGTTGATACTACCGCCCCTTCCTCCGAGGATCCTACAGGGCTTGCTCGGGGTGCTGCTATCGGCCCTATTCATGATGCTTCTGCAGATCCCAACCAGGATGCTGCTGATCGCTTTGTGGATAACTTGTTCAATTCTGATTCGGCTGAGCCTTCTGCTCAAAGCTAGAATTCCTTTATCGACTTCCATTTACGCCGACTGATGATTTAAAACGATCTTTTTTGTTTCTGCTCTAGATTTTATTCTGGGTTTTCGGATGACTGGGATAATTTTATCTTTCAGAATCTGCTATCTGTTTTTGTCGGCATGATCCTTTTTATTTTTATGGATATATGACTTTTCATCTTGTTCCTGCCTGTTGCCTCCATAGGCAATGTGACATAAATATCGATATAGAAAAAGCATTTTAAGATAATGGGATGTAGATATTACTACTAGGGGAATACTCCCGACTCCCTGTTGGGGTTGTTGTATACCTAAAGCAAAACCAGTTGTTTTAGTGGTTACGACACAGGTCCACTGTTAACAATCCCTATCTGGAAGAATATGTATAAGCAAGAATAAAGCCCATTATCTCATGTTTTAGACCACGTGTCGATCTGAGTTCGGAGAGGATCACGAAGGTCGTTAATAATTATGAGATATAAACAGTTCACAGTCGAGATAGCTTGGGCTGAGCTGTCGGTCTAGACTGCAGCTTAATGGTAGTGATGAGTCCTAATCACTAATTATGCTGGTACGGTGGAACGTATTGAGGATCAAGAGATAATGCTCTTCTGATACTGACCCTGTATCAAAGGTGATATAGGTGAAGAGCTACACATCTCAGGCTCTAGCTCGATCTTAACCTTGGTAAACTATTAGATGTATATGTATTCTTCGATGTTACTTTGATTTACGAAGATATGAACTTCTTGTTAGTTCATCTCAATCATGTCGTACTTTGGGTAACATGGAGATGCATAGTATGTCTAATAAGTGTTATCAATAAGCCGTGTCCTATGTGAGTGTAGGTTGACGTTATCCCCTCAGGGAGTTCACAAGGATTATTATACCAAGTCATGCATGCTGATTAAGTTCAGGTATATAATAAGGTGTGAACGGGTACTACCTGAGGAATAAGAGATTAATTAATTAGGAGCAGTCATGGTAGCTCTAATTAATTAATGGATATGGAAGGTCTTAAACACGGGGGTCGAACTAAACAAAATACCAACCCAATCTACATAATTGGGACAGAGCGGTGATTCAGTTATGACACTTTAGTAGAGTGCGTCATAGCTCTAATGAGATACATGTTCAGGAGTGGACATGGATATATCGAAATAGATAAGGCCCAACTTTTTCTGGTATCCGATCCCTAGGATGGCCCAAACAGACCTCGGGAATCGATCTAATAAGTATTATTGAGTTTGGACTCAATAATTGTACTCAGGCCCGGTATATGGTATATATTGGATTTATATCCATGAATGGATATTAAATATAATTAATTAAGATTTATATCCTATGGGATAAGATTAAATATAATTAGTTATTATTTAGTTATTCAAGGATAAAGATTAAATCTAATAAGATATGATTTATTTATTTAAATCTTATGGGGATAAATATCATATAGAGAAATATATATATTTGATATATATTTAGTTATTTATTCTTCTACTGGAATTAGAATTAATTCTATTTTGTTAGAATTAATTCCGATAATACAGTTCATAACAGAACAGAATAATTCCTTATTAATTTCGTATTAATTGAGGAATAAGATTTGTAAGTTATGGGAAAGGAATAAATATGGGATTGACATAGATATGGTTGGAGATAAATAAGGAATCATATCTCCTTATTTATGAACCATATAAATACTCTAGGTCTCTCATCAGAAACCCTAGCCTCACTAGAGTTGTCAGAAAGATTTCACACGAAATCCTAGGCGTGAGAGAGAGAGTCGGCCGCTGAGTTTGAGTGAGGGAGATCGAGGTTCCAGTGATCTTGAGATGTCCACCAAGTCTCAGATCTCAAGGTGTGGGATCACATCCTAGAAGATCAGAACCGTAGAATTGCTCATACACGACTCGGATTCTCTATTTGCATCCAATCATAAGGTATGTACTCGAGCTCTTGTATGAACTATGTGCACGATTGAATCACCACACCCAATCTAAGATCTGGGATTCGGGCGGCTTTCAAGCAGCCGTTCCAACAATTAGTATCAGAGCCCGAGGTTTTTGGATCGGCTCTGTGTTGATTTGAATTTTATGTTCATGCATTCGAGTAATTATGATTATGTGTGCATGCTGCTGTCCGGGAAATATGTGCGTTGATTTTATCGTTTTTCGTATTTTTTCGTTGTTCGTTTTTAATTAAATCGGCGAGATAATAAGGTGCCGATTAGATTAGGATTCGTTTTCTTGTATTTTTCGATTTTGTATTATTGTTGCTGGAAATCGAAGAATTGCTAGGAACGAGGTCCGAGGACGAACACGAAGACGAAGGCAACGACGGCCAACGCACGGCGGCGGGCGGCGTAGTCTGCCGCGTTTTCGCACGGCTGCCCCTTCGTCGTTCACGGCGGCTGAACCCCTAGGGTTCATCCTAGGGTTCAGGCGACGCCGGAACGAAGGCTGGCGGCGGCAGACGGTGGCGACGGCTGGTGCAGCGCGGCGGCGAGAAACCCTAGGTTTCTCAAGCCTGCCGGCGCTGCTGTAGGCCTGAACCGTGGTTGCCCGACGGTCCAACGCCAGGCTCGACGTCGGAACGGAGCCGTGACGGCGCCGGACGACAGGTGGCGGCGCGGGGAGGGCTGCGGCAGCGAGTTACAACAGCGGCGGCCGAAACCGTAACGGGTTCTTGGCTCGCGCGCTACTAGGCTCAAGCCCGCGGCTCGACGGCGGTCAGACGGCGACGGGGAGGCGCGGACGACGGCGGATAGCAGGTCCGGTGGTCTGGGAACCACCGGTGGCGGCGGTTGTGGCGTGATCGTCGGCAGCAGCGGCGGCTGGGTTTTTCCCCTGCACGCGCGTTGCTGCCGGATCGAACCACGGCTGCTCGGGCTCGTACCCAGCATCTCCGGTGGTGCTGGGGACGCCGGCGAGCCAGTGGGAGCGACCGGTGGCGTTCCAGCCACCGGCGGTAGCTCGCGGCGGCGGCGCTGCAATTTGCAGCGGAAAAACGGCGACGACGACGAGCAGTGGCTCGGGCTGGGCTGCTGTCACGGCCCGCCCGCCACAACTTGGGCCGAGCGAGGCCGCGACTCAAGAAAAGGAAAAAGGTATAAAATAAACGAACGACCTGGGGTGAAACGATGCGAAAACATAGCATTTGGAATACATTGAAGTTCTCCATCATTCGTCGAGAATGAATGGAAGAAAGAACTATTTATCAACGGAAGCGTTTTACATGATATAGGCGGAAACGTTGTTCATAAAAAGAAAGCATTGTCTATGAAGGACCAATATGTTGCAACGATACACAGAACTGAACTGAGTCTATCTACCTAGACCAATATGTTGTAACGATACACAGAACTGGACTGAGTCTATCTACCTAAGAATCACGGCGGAAGATCGTGAGATGCATGTATGGAGACATGCACCACCAAGAGGCTTCAACACTCTAATACTCGACAAAGCTCCTTTGGCAACTTCACTTCATCTGCTCAACCTGCACGTGGGAAATACGTATAGGGCTAAGTACAAAAGTACTCAGTGGGCTCATGCCAAAACATTTTAACTCAAAAAGAAAAGACGCTTGCAAGCAAATTACTTGTAATCCATCATATCTGAGCTGGGGTGTATCCGGAGAGGTTGGCCACCCTCCCGGATACCTGACCGGCCAATCTTGTAGCTCACGGTCAACTGAGTGCACTAAGTCCATCGAGGAGCGACCCCGATAGACCCGAATTCTTTCTGATAACTGTGGCCGAAGCCCTTCAGATAGACATCATCATACAAAACAAAACAATTATGGTCTGACAATGCTTTTAAAGAAAAGAACTATAGCATAAAGAAACATTCTAGTTTTCTGAAAGCCCACCTCGATAGCTTTCCTTTCCTGGTCATAATTTATATAACTCTGAGCGCCGCCTTAGTCTCGGCCTTTTCCTTCGCCTAACCTCGTTCAAAAGAACGTAAAATGAGAGACTTGAAATGAAATCGATAATCTTATCGATCTATGCGAAGGCTGTCTTTTATCGAGGTTATGATCTCTTTTACTGATAGATCTCTTTTACTGATGGATCTCTTTTACTGATTGATCTCTTTTACTGATAACGTTATCATGGTTATTCTTTTAATCGAGAGTTTTCTCGATTCTCATTTGAAATCGATCACTTCGATCGATTCTTGTGTCTTACTATCTTTTTCATCCTCGACAGATTTCGCAGGAGCCATTAATGAGGCTTAGTGATTTTATTACACGATATAAGTGGTCTACACTTATAAGATAAATATTACTGGGCTAAATCTTATTGAAGGATATAAGTGGTCTAAACTTATAAGATACATTTTACTGGGCTCATCCTTATTAAAGGTTATAAGTGGTCTACACTTATAAGATACATATTACTGGATTTGATTTATTATTAGATCTGAGGTTTATAATTTACTTGAGGCACCATAGAATTATTAAGGGTTTAAGCCCAATTATTGAAGCTCGGGAATTATTACATCAATCCCGATAAATTATTACGTGCGGCTCTCGTCTTCTAATTTAAATATCGGCCCAACTAGTAAATGGCCCAACGGGGGTTGGGCTCGATCTATTAAATGAATATTGGCCAATTTTAATAATTATCGGCCCAAATGGTTGGGCTCGATCCGTTAATAAATCTTCGGCCCATTATGCATTCGTTAATTAATTTTCGGCCCGTTTAAGTATTTTATCTTGGCTTATTTAGCCCGGCCCATTAAATCCGGCCCGTCGATCCAAGCCCGGCCCGGTTAACACTTGACAAACACCCTCTCCTTTCTTTCCCTCTCTACGCGGAACTCCTTTCTCCCTCTCTTCTCGGAATTTCCTCTCGGCAGCCCTTCTGCTGCCGCCGTTAGTCTTTCCGCCGGCGTCGGCCGACGGCCTCCTTTGTCAATGGTCGATGTCGATCCTTCCCTTTCCCCTTGAAATTTCTCATCCAAAGTTCCTCTGTTTAATTCGAAATGGGAGGTAAAGCCCTAAACCGCGAAAATTGGGGAAAAACTGCACTCGCCGGATTTCCCAGCTCCGGCATCGGTCGTGGTTCCGAGGTGCGCCGGCCGTACCCCTTTCTTCGTCGCTGCTTCTTCCGGCCAGAGCCTCCGTCTCTGCCACGCTGGAGCCGCCGTTGCTGCTGTCTTTGCCCCAGTCGCCGCTGTGGCTGGCGGCGCTCCTCTCGCCTGGCCGCGGCTCATCTGCCCGTTGCGCTTCACTGCCCTAGCCCTCGTGGCTAGGGCACGTCGCCGTCAGGCCACCACTGCCGCCTCATCTCTCTTCCTCTGTCCTCCCGTTGGCCATAGTTCGGCGCCGGCGGCAATGTCACCGCCAGTGCCTTCTTCTCCTTTCTTCTATTCCCTCCCTGACCTCCTCTTCTTTCTCTGATTTGCAGGTGGTCTCGGGCGGTTCCCGGCGCTGCAGGAGCTCCGCTAATGTCATCGACGACCGTGGCATCCTCCGGGGTACTCGTGGGGAGTCGGAGTGCCCCGGTGTTGCTTTGATTCCACCCTCGGCTCCTTTCTCTTTTCCGGGCAGGTTCGAATCCTCACCCCTTTCCCCCTCGTTTCTCTTTCAATTCGATTATGAGCTATACTAGTTGATTTAGGGGCTTATGGGGCCTGATTATGAGGCATTTTGGGGCTGACTTTTGCTTGAGTGTTTTATGCATTAGTTAGAAGTAATTTCAAGATTTTTGGTATGCTTGTTGTTGATCTCTTTGTTGGACTGAAGTGTTTAATCATGCCTTAAAACTGATTTTTAGCCTTCAAAAATAACATGCATTGCTTCTAAGTAATTGCTATGTTTCTTGAGTTTGGTTTTTAGGCCTTTAAACTAGTTATTAACATGCTTAGAAGTTCTTATAATTAGGACAGCCCTTAGTTTGAGTTTTGGAGTCATTCTAAAGATGAAATTCATGCCTTGTTGTTCTCTAAACTTTAGGAAGAATGTAGGGGTACTTACTTGGTTCGTATTGGGGTCGAAGCTTGGGGTTTCTTCGGTGCATGAGGGCTGTCCTCTTCTTGATCTTCTCCCGTATCCAATTACTTGCAACCTAGAAACGTAGGTTTGATTTCTATGAGTACCAAGCTTTGTTAACTATTCTAGTGGAAGGGTGGGGGTTCCTTCTTACCATCAAGAAACTGGAAACGAGCTTCGAATCCACCAATAAATGCTGTCCCCTTTCTTCTTGCTCCGAGTGTCTTCCTCTCCCTTCGTTCTTCACTCTAAAAATTGGGGATTTGATCTTTGGTTAATGTATTTACTTGCTAGGCTCTTGAAGGAAGGAAGTTAGAGGGGTTACCTATGAAATCGAGGGTTTTCCGACGCCTCAAACGGACTGCGTCGGAGCTGTGCTTCCGGCAGCCTCTCGGCTGGAAATCGGCTCCTCCTCCTCCCTCTCTAAGTTCTCTCTATTTGATCCCTCGTGTGTTTACTTGGATGAATGGTTGTGAGTTGTTGTTGAATGGTTTTTGCAGATTGCAGCTGCTCTTGGAGGATTTGGTGTAAGGAGGAAGTGTCTTCCTTAAGAATATTATTGCATGGGTGACATGTGTGTAGAAGGGGGCAAAAGAAGAGTACACGTGTATAATGCTTGGGAGAGTTCTCCTTCTAATTGTAATTATAGAAGGGATTAGGATTTCTAATTGTACTGAGGGACACTAATGATACGTTTTATTTCCAGATTTGTGTGGAATTGAAGCCGCCGGTTTCTCCTGGCGGAATCCCTGTTTCTCATTCTTTTCTTTTCTTTTTATTTATTTATGTATACACTATGGGCTCAATACTTGGGCCTTGGGCTTTTGTAATTATTGTGAATATAAATTCTGAAATGGGCTCCCTCTCTTGGGCCAAATAAAATCGATCTAATATTCGTGAAGTGGGCTTCGTTAATTAACTTAACCTTGAACAATTAACTGGGCCTTGTACAATTAACTGGGCCTTGTAACTGCTAAGTGGGCCTTGTACTTATCAAATGGGCCTCGGCCCAAAATTTAATACTGAATTTTTCTTTTACCGATTCGTTTAATCGGCCTTTCTTATTTAGTTCGCTTCTCGTTTCGGGAAGTTCTAATGTTACTAAACGTAACACTACTTACAGTAGTACTAGAAATTTTATTTTACTCATAATAGTGATAATACTACTTCCAACGTTCCTTTTTCTTACTTAAAAATAATGCCAAAGTTTTTATTAATCACTACTAAAAACTGCGGTCATTACAGCTGCAACGGACGCACCCAGCCCGGACCCAGCCACGTGAGCCTCGTCGCGGGCCGAGACGGCAGCCCCGGTGCGTGCTGCGGCAGCGCGTGAGCTTCACGCGTGGCTCGGCGGCGGCGCGTGGCCGGATTTTTTGAACGAGTGTTGTCCGTTTATCCAACGTTCAGCCCATTACGTTGACGACGGCTAGGGTTTTCCGAAACCTTGGCTTGATCGTCGATGGCTAGGGTTTTCGAACCTTAGTTCGTTCGAAATAAATCGCTTTCCGTTTATGGTAATTAGGGTTTTCCGCACCCTAGTTATTTCGAGCAGTTGATGATTTTGGAAGGTGGACTTGAAGATCGGGATTGACTTCCAATTAAAGATTGAAGACCGGAGCTTGTTCCGGATTTTTTTGTTAATGAAATGTAATAGATAGGGCTTTCTATTCCCGGTCGGCAGCCTATTTATTTGTTTTAATTATTTGCATGCTATGGATGGATTTATATTACGCGATGAGATGATTAGCATGTTTTGCATGTTATAGTTGTTTTTCATTGTTTGCGTAATAGAAATAACATGCATAGGGGTCATAGCATGCTGTTTTTATGATTTCAATGAGAGCATGTTTTATTACTTGCGCTTAGAAATCATGTGATAGGACTTAATTGTCTATGTGGTACGTTTGTCACACAAACCCTTAAAAAGACTAAGCGGTGTAATTAATCGATTATTTGTTAATTGATTTAAAGGACCTCCATATTTTGTTTAAAAATGAAATAATTGGCATTCGTGTTGACAATGAGTCTTCCTCCCTATAGGAGATGCTAGTTATGGATTTAATTGGTTTAGACTTCATAAAAAGGATAATTTGATTTAAGATGAAATAATTAGTATTCGCGTTGACAATGAGTCTTCCTCCCTATAGGAGATACTAATTATGGAGTTCATTGGTTAAATTAAATTTGATAATATAGGAAAAATGATTTTATAAAGATAATTCCTCCTTTTGGTAGGATTGCTCTTAATAGAATTAATTTTTCGGAATATTAAAATATGGTTGTAGCTTAGCTGCTTATTGATGAATCCTCCTATAGAGATCACTTCTTGAATTAGCAGGGTCCTGAGGCACGGGTTATTATTTCTTTGTTTCACTAAGGTCCGTGTGATGGGATAAGAAATAAAATAGACTGCGGTCATGGTCGATAATTTTATAGGTAGCATCCACCTATAGTGGACTATTTGTAAATAGTATCGGGCTACTCGTTTGTTGGTTCAATGTTATTTTAGGGTTTCTAACATTGATGACATAAATTATTTTTTGCTTACAAGTTTTGTTTACTTGTTATTTATTTTAGATATGTCTATTTTTTCTGTTCGCACGAAGATTTGTCGTTTAGCTTATTCCGATGGTGTTCCGGATTCTTTTCGGTTCCGACTACTTGGTTTCCTGGCATGGAAGGAGATTGATTTCTTGAAGTATGAGGATTCCCTCAACTTTAAGGAATTTATTATGAGGTTTAAGAACCTTGTATACATGTATGTGTCATATGGTGGCGTTATGTCGGGAATGACAGTTTGCGAGGTTCTCCTTGCACGTTTTCCAAGTTGGTTCCTGGCTCTTAGGGAAGCAGTCATCCAGAACCACATCATTCATGAGGATCCAATTGCCCTAATAGGGGAGTTTCTCGTGGTTGATAGGGAGAGGATTGATCTGTTGCAGACTGCCTATGAGGCGGAGAGGAACTTCTGGGATCGTCCTATTGATAGGACTATCGATGTGAATCAACGTTTCACGGCTCAGCATAACGAGACCATCATAGATTACTACCTTCAGTCACTGAGGATCGATGATTTTGAGTTTGAAGGACTCGTTCATGATGTGAATGAGCTGAACTCTAATCAATCCATTCAGGAGATGGGTGATTTTGAGCATGAAGGATTCGTTAACGATGTGAATGAGCCGAGCTCAGATCAATCCATTGACGAAGTGAATGATGCCAGGAAGGAGAGACCTCCGATTATAAAGGTCTCTCAGAGGAGGAACAAGAAGTTGAAGATAGATGGAGGTATGTCAGACTCTTGTAACATGAAAAACCAAATTATACTAGTTCAGTCCTCGCGGACGGATTTAACTGGTGGATATTAATTATGGTTTGTTGCAATCTTTGTAGGTTCAGCTACGAAGAAAGAGTAGGACGACTTCAAGTTCTTGAGCTCGACAAGCATTGTTGGGAATTGTTAAGGACTGATTTGTTAAGGGGGAACTACATGGGATATTTGATAAACGAAGTCACTTGTTTTGATTAGATCCCAAAACCCCAAGTGTCCTATTCCCAAGCGACCCATTTTGATGTAGTTAATAGGTTAGAATTTTTCTAAGCCTAAATCTGTTAGGATGGCTTTATTTTGCTTAGCTTTAGACTGCAGGAATTCAAGTGAAGGCCACTCGCTTGAGTGTGTTCTTCCAAAGCGAAGCGAGTCTAGCAAACCGAAGTGAAGCGTGTCGAAACCAGCGAAGCGAAGCGAGCGCTACAGTGGAGTCAAAGTGAAGCCACCAAAGCGAAGCAAAGCGAATGCTACAAAGAAAAGCAGAAGCGAGTCAACAGTCACTACGAAACTTCGTTTCCAAAGCGAACCGCTACAGTATGATCCTGAAGCGACTCACTTCAGAGCGGACGCTACAACTTCAAAGCAAAGCAAGCCACTACCTACCAGAAAGCGACAGCACAACTCCCGCCCATATTTCGAACTCCAGTCAACAGGAGATCGGAAGCATTAATTACGAGATCTCCACGTGTCGAAAGCGGAGAGGAGCAGAGGAGTTGACTGCCAGGCCGAAAAAGGCGCCGCAACAGTACTGGGTCGCTCCAGTTACTGTTACACTTGGAAGTTAGCCAATTTTGGCAAAATGCCAAAACTGCGCGTCTGCAAAAGCTACTGCCTGCGCAAGTACTGTCGAGAGGAGGAGGGACAAGGCCACCAACCAAGCAACGGATCTCAGTCAACCCTCCGCCTATAAATAGTGAAGGATGAAGACGAAGAAGAGTAGAACACTACTTAAGCATTCGAGCGCATACAACAAACAAACACTCCCAAGCTTTCATAGCAATCTTCGAGTCTTTGTTTTCCAGTGTTCTCCGAGTTTCCAGTTCATCGGAACTCGTCTTCACAACCTTCACACTTAGAGTCTAAGCCCATTCCATATCCAAGCTTAGAAGAAGAGCTCTAGCCATCTTTGCACTTATTGTAAAGAGCTCTTCATATTGTGTTTCGTCAACCAAAAACCCTAAACTCTGTCTGTTAGGTTTTTGTGTGTCGTCGTTAGGTTGTCCAGATCCAAGGCCCTTCTTTCATCGATTGAAGAAGCCTCGATCGTAGAGTTAAGATCCAAGCTTACACTTACATCGTTTGTGTAAAGCTCGATCGAAGCTAGGCTGTAAGGAGAGCCCGTAATCTCCCTGTTGTTCGGACAGAAGCGAGTGAAGCTTCGTGTCCAGTTTAGGTCTTAGTAGTGAACCCGTAATCACTGCACTGTTCATCAGATCCAGGCGAGTGAAGCCCGATCTCGATAAGGTTTTTGAAGGACCCGTAACCTTCAAGTTCTTGAGTGAAAAGAACAGTTGCCGTCGTGCAACAAGTGGACGTAGGAGCTTTATCTCCGAACCACTATAATTCTCGGTGTCGTATCTCTCTAACCCTAAACTCTTTATTTTGTTTATCCATTGCACGTGCAACTAAACAAACTTAATCTGGAAATTTCAAATACTTAGGAAAGATTATAGCTCACCAAATTCCGCACAAAGAGTAAAGTCTCACTCTTGATCAAGCTCTAAGCTTAGGTTAAGAGATTCGTGATTGCTTTAGATCTAGCCCTCGGCTAGGTCTTAGTATTTCCAAAAAGCACTTTACTTTATACTCTGAGTTAAGGAATTGACGTTGAAAAACTTCAAAATACGTATTCACCCCCCCCCCCCCCCCTCTACGTATTTTTCCTATAGCATACCGGGACCAACAAGTGGTATCAGAGCAGCGGTTCTTTCGAGCCTCTGCTTTGCATATCCGAAGTGAGTCCCCACTCACTTCACGTTGTCTCACTGAACCGGATCCTATTTTCCTAAGTGCATCAAAACCTCACCCACGCATATTGCATTTACTGCAGATAGTTTGCTATGTCTACATACAGTGCATCAAATCTTCCACAGTTCTCGATCGAAGGATACGAGACATGGAGTTTCCGAGTCGAAAGCTTTCTTTGCTCCATCCACGACCGGATGTGGGAAGTCATTGAAGACGGACCAATCGAAATCAAGAAAGCAATATCTGTGGAGGTTCCAGCCGCTGAAGGTCGTCCAGCCCACGTTCGACAACAGTACGTGGAGAAGGATAAGGATGAGTATACTCCAAATGACTTCAAAGTTGCCAACCTCGACAAGATTGCACGTCACACGATGCAGAGCACCGTGTCGGACGCCTATCTACCACGGATAAGGAAATCTGCAACGGCAAAGGAAATGTGGGAAACCCTAGCCCTCATTTCTCAAGGTACAGACAAAATCAAGGAAAACAAGCTCGCCGTTCAGATGCGGGAGTTTGAAAATCTGGTGATGAAGTCAGGAGAGTCCATCGACGCCTTCGAGCTGAGAGTTACCAACATTACTGCAACTCTCAACTCGCTTGGGAAGGAACTCACAGACAAGGAAGTAAACCTGAAAATAGTCCGTGCTCTCACAAGGAAGTGGCAGACTATGAAGGAGCTATATCTAGCTACCAAGGATCTAACGAAGCTCACGCCAGAAGTGCTGTTCTCCGAGCTCAAAGCTCACGAGTTTGATCTGAATCGAATGAGCCTCGACGACGAGGATGAAGCGCCCACTACGTCAAAAGGAGTAGCATTCAAGGCTGCCGAAGGGCCAAGCGAGCAGTCGCTAGCCAAGATGACGAGAGAAGAATTGGAAGAACACATTGCGTTCTTATCCAAGAACTTCAACAAAATGAACTCTCGAGTGGGCAAGTACAAAAGATTCTACAAGCAGTACAAAGGGAGGAGCACTGATGCTCGAGAAGGAAAAGGAAAGAGAGAAGAGACGACCAACACGATCCCGCGCGACATGATGGAAGTGGAGTGTTACCACTGCCACAAGATGGGCCACTACAAATCCGATTGCCCAAAGCTAAGTGCCAAAGAGCGCGAAGAATTGAAGGCCAAGAGGGATGCCCCAAGGCGAGCGCTCGTAGCGAGTGAAGTGCCGGTCGCTACAACTGAAGATCCACCAAGCGACTCAGATGCATTCACTGATCCAAATTCCAGTGATGATGAGGATCTTGGATTTATGGCGCTCACCGATGAAGAAACAGGAGAGGTATTCTTCTATCCTTCAATCACTTCAATTACACTAGCACACACTGTCAATAAGGAAGAACAATCCTCTACATGGAGTGAGTTGTTTGACAAGCACCAAAAATTGTCAAGCGACCACGAAGTGGTAAAACAAGCTCTGTCTCGAAGCGAGAAGGAGAACCGAAAGCTAGCCCGTGAGCTTGACGAAGTCAAACTTAATTTATGGGCTATGACTAGTAAGTTCGAGGATCTCTTCGCTAGACATCAAAGCTTGGAGGGAAGGTATGCAACCCAGTCCACTCTAGTTGCCAACTTGAACAAAGCATCATATGCTAGGCAGGCACTAGAGGGCTCGCTTCTGCCTTTTGGTAGGAAAGCTGGCCTTGGATATGAGGGTGGACCTCCCAAGCCGACTGTCTTTGTTGGTGCATCACACACTACACCATCAGTCACTTTGGAATTGCCCACTGCATCCAAAGCGACCACCAACAAGGATAAAGGCAAAGTGGCTGAGAACCCTAAAAGGAAGCCAATGAAGAACTCTATATCTTTAAGGGCAGATCCTAAGGGCAAGCAAAGTTCAACAGTCCCTAGCACTCAACATGCTAAGTCTTACCAATCCAAGGGTAAAGGGAAAACTGTTGAAGCTTCTAAGTCTCAAGCCAAGACACGAGAGACAAAGGATCTACCTCCTAAAAAGAGGAGTAATGTCTATGTGTCACGTTATCCGGACTGGAGATGGTCCAACCGGACTAACGTTGAGGGGGAAGAACTTGAAGCACCCAAGAGGCCGCTTCAAACTTCCAAGGTTACTCAGGCGAGTCGGGGTCAAAACCCTAGTTGGACCGCTTCGAGGAAACCAAGCGAGCCGCTTCGACAGACTAGAAACCCTAAGTCAGTCTCTAAACCCAGAGCTAATCCGAAGCGAGTTGCTTCAGGATATAAGCAAAGTGGGAAGAGCATAGGTAGGACTGAAGCGAGCCGCTACCCCTCTTGCACACACTGTTGCACGTGTGAAGCTGCTTCTAGGCAGTACACCAAGTTTTCGAAGGTCGAGAAGCCCAAGACACAAGCTTCATCTCAAAAGAGAATGAAGCAAGTGTGGGTACCTAAGGGAACTAACCTGCAAGGACCCAAACTGATTTGGGTACCAAAATCTGTCTAATTGCAGGTGAGCGCCGTGGATCCTATGCCAAGTGAGGGTCAACAAGTATGGTACTTGGACAGTGGATGTTCAAGACACATGACCGGCATGAAAGCTCTACTTCACAACTACATAGAGAAGAAGGGTCCACACGTAACCTTTGGTGACAACTCTCGAGGAAGCACCAGGGGATACGGCGCACTGAAAGTTGGGAAGCTCACAATTGAAGAAGTCTCCTACGTGGAAGGACTCAAGCACAACCTGTTGTCCATTTCACAATTTTGTGATAAAGGGTACAGGGTGGAGTTCATCTCCAACAAGTGCATTGTGATAAGCAAACTCACGTCTCAGATTGTGCTCACTGGAATTAGGCAAAGGAACGTCTACATAGCACAATGGGACAGCTGCAAAGAGGAAACTTGTCTAGTTGCAAGAAGTGCTACAGAAATTGGATGGCTATGGCACAGACGCTTGAACCACCTAAATTTCAAAGCTATCAATCGCTTAGCTCGGAAAGGTTTGGTGCAAGGCATACCGAATGAAGTCTTCATCAAAGACCATCCATGCTCACCATGTCAACGAGGGAAGCAGACGAAGAAGCACTTCGCCAGTCTCGAAGAAGCTTCATCAAAGCGAGTGCTCGAGCTGCTTCACATGGATTTGTTTGGTCCAGTTACTCCAGTTAGTGTAAATGGAAGGAAGTACACTCTAGTTGTAGTCAACGATTTCTCTCGCTACACTTGGGTTGTATTTCTATTCAGCAAGAAGGAGACACTGACCAAACTGCCACAACTACTCAAGCGATTGGCGGTGGAAAAGAATCAAGCTATCGTGACCATTCGCTCCGACAAAGGCACAGAGTTCCTGAATTCTACAATTGAAGCGTACTGCACGGAGCATGGCATAGCACATCAAACTTCTTCAGCACGCACTCCTCAGCAGAATGGAGTTGCTGAAAGAAGAAATCGAATCATCAAAGAAGCCGTTCGCACCATGATTGCTGACTCGAAGCTTCCGATGAAGTATTGGGCTGAAGCTGCCAACACGGCGTGCTACACACAGAATCGGACGCTTCTCAACAAACGGCACGACAAAACTCCATATGAAATATGGACAGGGAGAATTCCTAACATATCTTATTTCCATATTTTTGGTTGTAGGGTCTTCATTCACAACAATGGGAAGTCACAGTTGAAAGCCTTTGAAAGCAAAGCAGATGAAGGAGTATTCTTAGGATACTCTACATCTAGCAAAGCCTACAAAGTATTCAACTGTAAAACCCTAATTGTGGAAGAATCACCCCATGTCATATTTGATGAATCTTCTTTAAGTCTTCCACAGGAACAGGCCCAAGCGAATGAAAAGGATCAAAGCAAGGAACCCTCAAATCAACTCACTTGGGACGTGCTTGATGAAGATGATGAGATCAAGGACTCAAGCGAGCAGGATCCCAAAGGAGAAGTCGAAGCTGCCTACAAGATTCCTGAGGCTAGTACTGGCCAATCACCCAATCCAGTCGCTTCAGATGGTGAAGCGAGCGACAAGGAAGCAGATGAAGATGAAGCTGGCGGATCCAAGCGTGCATGGCTCAAAGATCACTCACCTAGCCAAATCATTGGAGATCCATCCAAGGGTATAGTGACCAGAAGTCAAGTGTTTGGAGAAAGTGCCATGTTCAGTTGCTTTCTCTCAAACATTGAGCCATCAAGCGTGGAGGAAGCCCTAGCCGATTCTAACTGGGTGATCGCCATGCAAGCAGAGCTGAACCAGTTCACTAGAAATGACGTATGGTACCTCGTGGATCGTCCCAAGTTTCAGCATGTTATTGGCACCAAGTGGGTGTTCAAGAACAAGACGGACGAGGACCACAATGTAGTGAGGAACAAGGTGCGACTCGTTGCCAAAGGCTATTGCCAAGAGGAAGGAATCGACTTTGACGAGACCTTCGCTCCAGTGGCGCGGCTTGAAGCTATCAGATTGTTTCTAGCCTATGCAGCAGCCAAGAAATTCAAAGTGTATCAAATGGATGTGAAGAGCGCATTCCTCAACGGTGAACTCAAGGAAGAAGTTTATGTGGAGCAGCCACCGGGTTTTGAGCAGGGAGATAAAGTGTATCGCTTGAAGAAAGCCCTGTATGGGTTGAAGCAAGCTCCCAGAGCTTGGTACGATACATTATCTCAATTCCTAGTGGAAAATGGATTCCAAAATGGAAAGATAGATCGGACTCTCTTCACCATCAATCATGGAGAAGATATGCTTTGGGTCCAGATCTACGTGGATGACATCATATTTGGGTCACCAAACCAGTCGCTTAGCGAGAAGTTTGGAGAGTTAATGAAGACCAAGTATGAGATGTCGATGATTGGCTTGATGAGCTGCATTCTAGGTCTTCAAGTGAAGCAGCAGGATAATGGAATTTTCATCAACCAGGCCAAGTACACTCGAGATATGCTTGCCAAGTTTGGTGTTCAACATGCTAAAGCTGTGAAGATTCCTATGAATACCAACTGGAAGATGGAGCCAGACGAAGGAGGAAAATCTATAGATCCTACAGATTATCGTGCCCTAATCGGGTCACTTCTCTATCTCACTGCAAGTAGGCCAGACATTGCTTTTGCAGTCGGAGTCTGCGCTCGCTTCCAAAGTAACCCCAAGCACAGCCATCTTGAAGCTGCCAAGAGAATTCTTCGATATTTAAAGGGCACTGTCAACATGGGTCTGTGGTATCCAGCGGAGGACAATTTGGAGCTCACTGGATATTCCGATGCTGACTATGGAGGGTGCCGAGTTGACAGGAAATCAACGTCGGGCACATGTCAGTTATTGGGAAGCAAGCTAATATCGTGGTTCTCAAAGAAGCAAACAAGCGTAGCCACTTCAACAACGGAAGCTGAATATATGGCCGCAGGAAGCTGCTGTTCTCAAATCCTATGGCTTCGTCAACAGTTGAAGGACTACAAAGTTGAAGCGAATGAAATTCCGATCTTCTGCGACAACAACAGTGCCATATGTATCTCGCAGAATCCAGTGCTTCACACCAGGTGCAAGCACGTGGAAATTCGACATCATTTCATTCGTGATCATGTCGAGAAGAAGGATATCAAGCTCGAGAAAATCCATACCGATCTCCAGCGAGCAGATATCCTCACCAAGCCTCTAGCTGAGTCTCGATTCAACCAGCTATGCATGGAATTAGGGTTATTAGACCCTGGTGAAGAATGCTAGTTCCAGGATGCACGAAGGAGTGTTCGCTTGTTCTCTTGAGCGTCACTCGCTTCGGATCTTCACCAACTCAAGCGAGCCACTTCAAATCTCACTCGCTTGAAGAAACTGAAGTTAGGTGGAGAAAGGTGGAGTATTGGAAGAAGTTCCCTACCAACTTATTGGAATTGTTAAGTATATGGTTAAGGGGGAACTAATGCTTCTCTCGGAGCAAGCTACTTCCAAAGCGAGCAAGAATGCTGCAATCTTGAATTCTGCATCGCTTCAATTTGCCCTAGCTTGGGTCAAAGCGAGCCGACTGCAGATTCATTCTTTAGAATGTAGGAAAGCTTGAAGGTTTACCTTTTTATACAAAAGGTTGCAGGGCTGGTGACATGCTTCTGCGTAAAATACGAGATTGTCTTGTCAGAGCATTCTCATTGTCATCCTGTCCATTTCTGCTCTGAGATAAGGACTTGTACTCATCCCCCATTCGTCGTGAATAAGTACACTTACGTGATGCTCCCTTCGGGTTGTAGTAAGCTTGTGTACTTTATTCATTTTTCTCCCTCATTCACTTCGATGGAGGACTCTCTAATTCGTAGAGGAAGATGAATGCCATGAAGATGAATGCCATGAAGATCTAACTCAACGTGTAGCATTCAACATGTGGTATCTAATTCAAGTGAAGTCTTCAATTTGTGGTATCAATCTCCTACGAAGTGAGATTGACTGGTAAGTGTTTCAATTTTAAGTACACTAAGTGAGCCGAAGCGTGCTAGAAACCTTCACTCACTACGTGGAAAATATAAAGTGAATCTGACACAAATACAAAGAGGAAAACATTCTTGTTTATCCTCGAAGTATGTAAGTCAGAAACATTTTAAATTAAGCAAAGAAATTCAATTTCTTATTCCAGTCGCTTCAGATGGCCAAGCGAGTGCTTCGTCACTCAAAGCTAGCCATCGCAAGCGAGTGCAGAACAGTCACTCAAGCGAATGCCTCTCAAGCGAGTCAAGCCGTAGCGGCTCAACTCGAAGCGAGCGGGCATGAAGCGAGTATGAGCTGTCTACACTCGAGTGCAATTTTACTTTCTGCTGTGCATTTAATGCAGGTGCAGGAACGACGGAAATAACGGGCGCGTGTTCACACGTTTGAATTTGAAGCGGGAAAAGGCGGAGAAAGTCCAGCCGTCGAATCTTAACAGCCCCCAATCTGGAGCAGTTCGATCAACGCCGTATACGACAAGCCAACCATAGAAGGCCACGTGGCGACGCCGAGCAAGTGGCGGTTCACTTTTACTATGGTGACGCCGGACACATCAGATCCATCACCGCACGTCCGCCGCCTACCTACAGGATTTTCGGCGTTATTACCGTCCTACCCCTGCCACGTCAGCCATAACATAATTCTATATATATGGGACGAGGCAGAACTGCAGAAATTTTCACAGCCCTCTAAATTTGCCATTCTCGTGCTAGATCTGCAATTGCTCTGCAACTCACGAGCCTCAACCCCAAATTTTCATTGTTAAAACATCACTCAAATCTCTCAAAATCACCATGGGAAAGAAGAAGAATACCGAGACGATGGAGGAGTTTCTCGCGGAGGTCGACAAACACATAAATGTCGAGCCTCATCTCGATCCAGCCATTATCGAGAGAAATGGATTTCTCCGTAGGGCCGTGACCAAGGCCGGCCTATGGAAGTTTGTGACGGCGGTCCCGTCAAAGATTCTGGCCAAAGCTGTCGGAGAGCTCCTGCTAAATTTGAGGAAGGAGCAAAACATATCATCTTTCACCGATCCACAGACGAGGAGGCCAGTGGAGGTGGACATGAATGAGCTTATCGGCACGTTCAACTTGCCGAGAGAAGGAGGAGACTCATTACTGGATTTGGGTCTCTCGGCCGGAGTTCAGTACGGTCGTTTTACAACCGCCGAAGCCGATCCAAATTTCAAGGAGGCAAGTATTCGTTCGAGTTTGAAGGCCCCCTTCAACCACATTTGCGAACTCTTCTCGAAGAGTGTCGCGTGCTACATCGGAACCTTGGATACTCTCTCTGAGACGAAGCTGATCGCCACAGCAGTCATCGTCGACAGCCTCACCGGAACCAGCTTCAACTGGCATGACTGGTTTCTTAACCAAATTCATGAAGCTGCTGCCGACTTTGCGTTCGTGAAGGGGAGCGCCGATCAGATTCTCCGCAAGGGGAAACTGAAGTTCTTCTCAAGGCTTTCCTATGCTTTGGAGAAGAAGTTTCTGGGCAAAGCATGGCCGGAAGATGACGTCACCATCTACAACAAACAATCCATATATTATGACAAATGGAGGAAATCCAAGCAATTGATGGATTTGGGACTTCTTGAAATTGAAGTGCCCGTAGCGAGACCGGTTGCCGAAAGGCAAGCCGAAGTGAGCCAAGCGAGGCCGGTCGCTTCACCCGGGAAGCGGGCCGCGCCGAAGCGAGGCAAGAAGACAAAGTGAGTCGATTTGATTGTCCAAGAAAGCGAGGCGGTGGAGAAGCCGCTTGAGGACATCGAAGCGACTCAACCCCAGCCTTTACCTATCAAAGCCAAATCACCCCCACTCCAAATCCAAACCCACATCACCCAAATACCAGAACCTCAATCCTCATCAACCCAACAACCACTAAAACAAATAACCCCCCTCTCTCCCCATGAAGAAGAGTCAGCATCTTCTTTTCACATTCTCACTGTTCCATTCCTCAGCACGGATGAAGCTGCTGCCTACACTTCATTCACCCCACTTCAATCCCAGCCTATACAACCACCACCCACCGAAACTATCCAACCACCACCCACTGAAGCCATCCAGATTTCCGAAACCCAAGAAACCTCATCACCTACCCAATCCCTCTCGACATCGGCAGCTACAGCCGATACCGCCCAAACTATAGGAGAACAACCCATCGTTCCTCAATTCATAACCCCTGCCCTCACCGTACACAAGCGGGCTCTGGAACGCTATGTCCTGGACAGAGAGCAAGCCGCTGAAACTATCAACCTTCGCTACAATCTCAGCTCCGCGAGCGTTGCATGGAGCGACGTGTTCTACACGAATGTAGTCGACTTTCTGACGTACATCACGTACCGAGGAACGGAATACTACAAGATTTTCAGACTCCTCAAAGCCTTCACAGAAGAGGAATTGATTCAGATGGAGGCCAAAACACTCAACTTCATAGGCGAAAATGGCTTCCATGCCTTCCTTGAAGGGACCAGCTTTTGGGAAAAGCTGGATGCAAAGGTGAAGGAATCATATCCACTCGCTACAGTTCCGAAGCGAGTGCCCTCCTCTCATGAAAGGAAGCTGATCAGAGAGCATAGGGAGGAGGTGGAGTTGAAAGATGCTGAGATCGCTAGTCTTCAAAGCGAAATCACAAAGATGAGTGAAGAGATGGAGAGGAAGGCGGGGGAGGTCATCAGTCTTAGAGAAGACTATGACAGGAAGAAAAGGAAATTGGAGGGAAAGGTGGAGGAGAAGGAGAGGCTTCTAGAGGAGAAAGAGGAGGCGCTGGAGGCGCAGGTGAAGCTAGTGGATGATAACACCAAAACCATCACCGAACTCAAGGGCTTGCTTGAGGCAGAAAGAAGCCGCTTGAGGGAGGTCAATGCCAAGCTGATCGCTCTTGTCAAAGAGAAGAAGGTGTTAGAGAAGGAGGTGAAGGAGCTGAAGGAGAAGGTGGAGAATAGGGAAGGAGAGTTAGTGATGAAGGGAAGTGAGCTCCTCAACACCAAAAAGGCTCTTGACTCACTTCGAACTGAGTTGAAGGGAGTCAAGGATGAGAGTGCAATTGACAAGAGAGAACTGGAGAGTCTGAGGAGCAATGCACAGGCTCTTGACTTGAAGAATGCTGAACTGTCAATCCTACTGCAGAAAGTCAAGAGACTGAAAGAAACTCTCACAGTACGGATCACTGCAGATGCCGAATTTCACAACTCTCTCAATCGAAGGGAAAGGAGACTAGCCGGGATGAAGGCAGAACTTGAAGCTTCCAAGGAACACTTGGAATTCACACTTCAAGAAGAAGCAAAGAAAATCACAAAAGCCGTTGAAGCGGAGCTGGAGGCTCGCTTCAGAGAGGTAGAGCCATTGGAGAGTATGATGGCGTCGGTTGTTGAGAGAGAAAGGCAGTGCAAATATCTGCTTGAAGAGATAAGCATCAAGACTGCTGAACTTGTGGCGCCCTCCATGGATAAAACCCAGCAGATGCTTCAAGCCATCTTCAATTCAGTCAACTCTCTGCAACAATCTTTCTCTGGAAAATCTATCATCCTAACCCCTGGCAGTGATGATGCCAAAAAGGGGGAAGGACAAATGAGGGAAGGACTAGTGAAGCTGGGAGGGGAAGGACAGCTTCAAGGAAAAGGAGTTGAAGGTTTAGGGGGAAGTAGTGTTGGAGTGGAGAGAATGTTGGAGGGAGGAAGTAGTGATGGAGGTGTGAAGGAGGTAGTGGATGAAGCCAGGGCTCTTGGCAAGACGAAGCTCACGGAGGAGGAGTTACTAAAAAATCTTGAAGAGCCCAGCAGGCCGCTTCAGGAGAAGGTGCTTGCCACTTCGATTGCAAAACACCCTCCAGTGACCGTGTTGACGAAGGAGGAAAAGCGGAGGCAGGTGGAGAAGGATGCTGCCATGGCGTGGGAGATGGAGCAACTAACAAAACTTTCTGTTGGTGCAGGTGCTTCATCCAGTTCCAAAGCGGCTGCTTTACCCAAAGCGCCCGCTTCAGCCACCGCGCCAGCTTCAACAGCCGCACTAGCTTCAACTGCCGCACTCGCTTCATCCGCAGTCGTCCCCTCTAGTGCCGCTACGAAAAAGGACATGCCACCTCCCCCACCACCGAAGCAGTTATTGAAGCGAGCTGCTCCAGATTCTAAGCAAGATGACCCCAAGGCCAAGCGCCAAAAGGTCAAGCAAGCAGTCACGAAAGCTGGAAGAGAGGAGAGAAAAAGGAAGGAAATAGAAGGAGAAAGGAGCGAAGGCGAGAGGAAGAGGAGATCAAATGACAGGCGACTCCAAGTGATAGACGCACGGATTGAGGAGCAGTTCAATGAGGTGATACTCATCCAGTCTTCATTGGTGCTGAGTGCCTTCATTCCTTGCATGCCAGATGAGTCCGAAGCATGCGAAGCACAAGCCATATCAGATGCATGCGACGTGACTACGAAAGAGATGGTTGAGTCGGGTCGCTACCCCAAAAAGGAAGAGCAGAACTACATTCGGAAGCGTCTCAATGAAAAGCGTCCTTTGTGGAGCAGCGACTCAGGGAAGAAATTCAAAGCGACCATGGCTGAATTGTCAAAAAGGTCAGAAGAGGAGTTGGCCAAGCGAAGGGACGAACACCCTGATGCAAGGGAGATTGAGGCCTTTATTCCGAGAGATCTGCTTGAGATGTGGCTATACTACAAGGACCTATTCATCAAGGCCTATTATTACTTGGAGGTAGTGCCGCTGCAAGATCAATGCTCTAGGATAAGTGCCCTCAACAATTTTCTCGCCGCCTATGATGACAATCTGCGGAGGAAAATCTTCACCTTGGCTGAACAAACTCAACCCATGCCAATAGTTGTCAAGGTCCCTGCTATAAAAGAATTCCCCATGCCTTATCACCCAGGCACGGATATTCCAGACAGAGGGATAATAGATGAGGAAGTGACTGAAGCCTTCAGGCTGGAGAGTGCATGGAGAAGACCTAGTATCCACACAGTAGGCTCTATGGAATCGAGAGTGCTATCAGCTTACGTGGATACTGCTGCTGAAGAAGAGGAGAAGAAGGAGGAAGAAGGAAAGGAGAAGGAGAAGGAGGATGAAGCTGCAGGAAACCTTTGAGTTTCAAGCTTCTAAAACATATCTTTTTGTGAACTGCTTTGTTCATCTATCTCACCTTTATTTCTGTCTCTTCTTGTGTCATTTACTCGCTTTGTGAATGACTTTACCTTTTTGCTACAAACTCAAATAATTTAACCGAAAAAAAAAGGGAAAGGAACTTAAAAGAAAAATTACAAACGAAACTGCAAAGGAAGCAGTCGCTTGGAGTTCCCTTCACGGTTAGATAGGCTGGAATTTTCTAAATCTTAGCCTTTGGATTTTGGCATCATCAAAAAGGGGGAAATTGTTGGGAATTGTTAAGGACTGATTTGTTAAGGGGGAACTACATGGGATATTTGATAAACGAAGTCACTTGTTTTGATTAGATCCCAAAACCCCAAGTGTCCTATTCCCAAGCGACCCATTTTGATGTAGTTAATAGGTTAGAATTTTTCTAAGCCTAAATCTGTTAGGATGGCTTTATTTTGCTTAGCTTTAGACTGCAGGAATTCAAGTGAAGGCCACTCGCTTGAGTGTGTTCTTCCAAAGCGAAGCGAGTCTAGCAAACCGAAGTGAAGCGAGTCTAGCAAACCGAAGTGAAGCGTGCCGAAACCAGCGAAGCGAAGCGAGCGCTACAGTGGAGTCAAAGTGAAGCCACCAAAGCGAAGCAAAGCGAACGCTACAAAGAAAAGCAGAAGCGAGTCAACAGTCACTACGAAACTTCGTTTCCAAAGCGAACCACTACAGTATGATCCTGAAGCGACTCACTTCAGAGCGGACGCTACAACTTCAAAGCAAAGCAAGCCACTACCTACCAGAAAGCGACAGCACAACTCCCGCCCATATTTCGAACTCCAGTCAACAGGAGATCGTAGCATTAATTACGAGATCTCCACGTGTCGAAAGCGGAGAGGAGCAGAGGAGTTGACTGCCAGGCCAACAAAGGCGCCACAACAGTACTGGGTCGCTACAGTTACTGTTACACTTGGAAGTTAGCCAATTTTGGCAAAATGCCAAAACTGCGCGTCTGCAAAAGCTACTGCCTGCGCAAGTACTGTCGAGAGGAGGAGGGACAAGGCCACCAACCAAGCAACGGATCTCAGCCAACCCTCCGCCTATAAATAGTGAAGGATGAAGACGAAGAAGAGTAGAACACTACTTAAGCATTCGAGCGCATACAGCAAACAAACACTCCCAAGCTTTCATAGCAATCTTCGAGTCTTTGTTTTCCAGTGTTCTCCGAGTTTCCAGTTCATCGGAACTCGTCTTCACAACCTTCACACTTAGAGTCTAAGCCCATTCCATATCCAAGCTTAGAAGAAGAGCTCTAGCCATCTTTGCACTTATTGTAAAGAGCTCTTCATAGTGTGTTTCGTCAACCAAAAACCCTAAACTCTGTCTGTTAGGTTTTTATGTGTCGTCGTTAGGTTGTCCAGATCCAAGGCCCTTCTTTCATCGATTGAAGAAGCCTCGATCGTAGAGTTAAGATCCAAGCTTACACTTACATCGTTTGTGTAAAGCTCGATCGAAGCTAGGCTGTAAGGAGAGCCCGTAATCTCCCTGTTGTTCGGACAGAAGCGAGTGAAGCTTCGTGTCCAGTTTAGGTCTTAGTAGTGAACCCGTAATCACTGCACTGTTCATCAGATCCAGGCGAGTGAAGCCCGATCTCGATAAGGTTTTTGAAGGACCCGTAACCTTCAAGTTCTTGAGTGAAAAGAACAGTTGCCGTCGTGCAACAAGTGGACGTAGGAGCTTTATCTCCGAACCACTATAATTCTCGGTGTCGTATCTCTCTAACCCTAAACTCTTTATTTTGTTTATCCATTGCACGTGCATCTAAACAAACTTAATCTGGAAATTTCAAATACTTAGGAAAGATTATAGCTCACCAAATTCCGCACAAAGAGTAAAGTCTCACTCTTGATCAAGCTCTAAGCTTAGGTTAAGAGATTCGTGATTGCTTTAGATCTAGCCCTCGGCTAGGTCTTAGTATTTCCAAAAAGCACTTTACTTTATACTCTGAGTTAAGGAATTGAAGTTGAAAAACTTCAAAATACGTATTCACCCCCCCCCCCCCCCCCCCCCCCCCCCTCTACGTATTTTTCCTATAGCATACCGGGACCAACAAGCATCATTCAGTTGATACAGTTGTCTAGAAGACTTGGAGATTTCTATCTTACGTTTTATCTTGGTTTTTGGATACTAGATTCTGGTTTATTACTTTTACACTACATTTAGTTGCCTTGTTTTGGCAGGATACTTATGTTTTGGATATTGGTGGATGATTACTTTCTTACATTGTATTAAGGATTTATTTCTTTAATACTGGTTGTTTTGATATATCATTCGTAGTGGGAGTAATAACTGTAAATCTTAAGAGATATTCCAAAATGTGTTATGATAAATGTTGCACTTCTTGTTCAAGATCGTCTTTTAATAAAATACTACGTCACTATGTCTGAATCTATTTCCTTTCCTTATTTGAAATGAAGTGATTAGCATTCATGTTAATCATAGATTTCATTGTGATTTAATGTGAATTAATTAGCATTAGCGCCGGCATCGCGTTTTCCTCCCTACAGAGATGCTAATTGTAAGTTTCATTGTTTAAATCTGTTTGGAAATAAGGATAATTTGCACACGAAGTGTTGCGAATTTAACTATAGATTTAGTAATTAGTTTGAAAAGTAGTCATTTTTCAAGAAAAGACAAGCATTTATTCTTGATTAACGTCCAAGAATAAAAGGAAATTATGGATTGGAACATCATAAGGCCGGAAGTACAAGACAGATAACCAAAAGGATCTGCACAAGATTATTTTAGGATCCTTGTCACACTGGGAGTTTTTTCGGGTGTGTCTCGAAAATGGTAAATTGTTTATCAAGAAATCTAATTTCTTGGATAATGAACAAACCAAGTTGACTAGTAAGGATTAGTTAGATGAAAGTAGTTGCATATCATTGATAAGTCTATGAGTTAAACACTCGGAGGACTTGCTAGTTGTATGCTCATATTCGTTGAGGACATACATGTGGGGAACATGGATGTAGTTTGAGAAAAGTGAGTTTTTCTCTCAAAAGTTCTATGTTTCGGTGCAAACACATTGAAGTGTGTAGTTCAATGATTCAAAGCATTCGTTTGTCGGATAATACATATAAACTCGCTTGGGAGATATGTTGACAAATGGTATATCCTTCATCTAAAAAAAAAGTTGGAGTGGTTGTCTTGTACATTGTGTGATAGTATTATTAGCACTTGGAAACAGTGTGAAAGTATTATCTGACACAATAGGTGGTGATTATTCGAACAGTTTAGGATGAAGGTTAGGAGTAATGTTGGATATATCCTACCCAAACGGATAGTATGACATTATTCAAGTACTCTTCATAAGATTATTGTTTTTGGCAACGTTTGCAATACACCTGGGTATTGCATAAAGAACCAAATATATGTTAATGCTGAGTGCATGGTAACGGATATAGTCTATCATTCTTAAATGTTTGAGGACACGGATAATCGAATGGTAGCTAGAAACGACATCATCGACCTTATACTATGGATTCACGTAAGAAGCAGAATTGTCTTGAAGATTCTCACGTAGTGAAATGCTGAGAGGGAGCTAGATAATTCAGGGCTTGGCTTCGTGAATTGGCAGTAATCTCAAATTTGTTAGAATTCTTACACCCCCTAGAAGAATTCTAAGTGCAGTAACAAATTTTTTGAGATTTGGAAATGCCGGTAACAACATAGTGAGTACCGTACGTTAAGGCGATATCGCGGAAAAAATAGAAACACTAGAGAATGTACGATGACGGTTCCTTCACTAAGTGTAACATGTCAGGTATACTGTAGCACGTGGCTGACATGTCTTAGTGAGCCTCCCACAGGCAAGGTAAAATCTTTGAGTATAAGTGGGAGAAAATGAATGATGGTTGTTAACGATTGCGATTGTTAACATTGTAAATGGATGAAGTCATATGGTTTCCTGTAGACGCGTTGGTATACTAAAAGGTTTTACTTTAGTATAAGTGGGAGATTGTTGGGGTTGTTGTATACCTAAAGCAAAACCAGTTGTTTTAGTGGTTACGACACAGGTCCACTGTTAACAATCCCTATCTGGAAGAATATGTATAAGCAAGAATAAAGCCCATTATCTCATGTTTTAGACCACGTGTCGATCTGAGTTCGGAGAGGATCACGAAGGTCGTTAATAATGATGAGATATAAACAATTCACAGTCGAGATAGCTTGGGCTAAGCTGTCGGTCTAGACTGCAGCTTAATGGTAGTGATGAGTCCTAATCACTAATTATGCTGGTACGGTGGAACGTATTGAGGATCAAGGGAGATAATGCTCTTCTGATACTGACCCTGTATCAAAGGTGATATAGGTGAAGAGCTACACATCTCAGGCTCTAGCTCGATCTTAACCTTGGTAAACTATTAGATGTATATGTATTCTTCGATGTTACTTTGATTTACGAAGATATGAACTTCTTGTTAGTTCATCTCAATCATGTCGTACTTTGGGTAACATGGAGATGCATAGTATGTCTAATAAGTGTTATCAATAAGACGTGTCCTATGTGAGTGTAGGTTGACGTTATCCCCTCAGGGAGTTCACAAGGATTATTATACCAAGTCATGCATGCTGATTAAGTTCAGGTATATAATAAGGTGTGAACGGGTACTACCTGAGGAATAAGAGATTAATTAATTAGGAGCAGTCATGGTAGCTCTAATTAATTAATGGATATGGAAGGTCTTAAACACGGGGGTCGAACTAAACAAAATACCAACCCAATCTACATAATTGGGACAGAGCGGTGATTCAGTTATGACACTTTAGTGGAGTGCGTCATAGCTCTAATGGGATACATGTCCTGGGGTGGACATGGAAATATCGAATTAGATAAGGCCCAACTCTGTCTGGCATCCGATCCCTAGGATGGCCCAAACAGACCTCGGGAATCGATCTAAATAGTATTATTGAGTTTGGATTCAATAATTGTACTCAGGCCCGGTATATGGTATATATTGGATTTATATCCATGAATGGATATTAAATATAATTAATTAAGATTTATATCCTATGGGATAAGATTAAATCTAATTAGTTATTATTTAGTTATTCAAGGATAAAGATTAAATCTAATAAGATAAGATTTATTTATTTAAATCTTATGGGGATAAATATCATATAGAGAAATATATATATTTGATATATATTTAGTTATTTATTCTTCTACTGGTATTACAATAAATTCTATTTTGTTAGAATTAATTCCGATAATACAGTTTATAACAGAACAGAATAATTCCTTATTAATTTCATATTAATTGAGGAATAAGATTTGTAAGTTATGGAAAAGGAATAAATATGGGATTGGCATAGATATGGTTGGAGATAAATAAGGAATCATATCTCCTTATTTATGAACCATATAAATACTCTAGGTCTCTCATCAGAAACCCTAGCCTCACTAGAGTTGTCAGAAAGATTTCACACGAAATCCTAGGCGTGAGAGAGAGAGTCGGCCGCTGAGTTTGAGTGATGGAGATCGAGGTTCCAGTGATCTCGAGACGTCCACCAAGTCTCAGATCTCAAGGTGTGGGATCACATCCTAGAAGATCAGAACCGTAGAATTGCTCAGACACGACTCGTATTCTCTGTTTGCATCCAATCATAAGGTATGTACTCGAGCTCTTGTATGAACTATGTGCACGATTGAATCACCACACCCAATCTAAGATTTGGGATTCGGGAGGCTTTCAAGCTGCCGTTCCATCACTCCCCCCCCCCCCCCCCCCCCCCCCCCAAGTGAGGTATAAGGAGTCGGAGGAATTATACCTCATCTTAGGTAATGTTGATTGGTGTGTAAATGTTAGGATTTTCGTAGTGTTTTCGAGTCCGTTTTCGTAATGTTTTCGTGTCTTTGTGTGTGTTTATGGCTATGATTCGTTTGTTTGGAGTTCTTTGGTACTTGTAGGTGATTTTGGATGAAAAGGAGCGGAAATGGGTCGAAAAGGCGAAAAGACGGAGTTTTGGACGAACGAGGACAGATTGGAGATCTGGACGCTGTCCAAACCAATCTGGACGCCGTCCACACCGCACCTGGACGCCGTCCACTATCCATCTGGACGCCGTCCAGCGAGTTGAAGCAGATCGAGCAGAATGAAGATCTGGACGCCGTCCAGAATAAGTTGGACGCCGTCCAGATTAGGCGGCCAGGCTGTTCTTTCCTTTTTAATCTAGGTTTTTACCTAGTATATATATATCATCCTTGTGCACGAATTTGTATCATCTTTTAGACATCTTTTGGCATACTTTAGCTTTAGTTTTCAGCTCTTAAACACTTTTATTAGTTTTCTATTGTTCGGATCCGGATTTGTTCTTCGTTATTGCAATTTAATTCAAGGCATTTACTTCAAGTTCTTCGTTCTTCGTCTCAATTTTCGTAAGTTCTTTTATTGCTTTCGTTTACTTGTTTTAATTGCTTGCTTCGTTTTTAGATTCGTTTTCTTAATTGCTTCGTTCAAATTCCTTAGTTTAATTACGTTCTTTCGATTTCAAGTTTAAAGTTTAGATTCGTTTTCCTTGCTTTCAATTCTTTCGTTTTTCAAAGTTTTCAAGTTAGATTAATTTGCTTTTAATTTCCAGATTTCAATTCATCATGTCTAGATTTATTTATGCTTCTTTCTTTGCTTTCATTTTCTTCGTTGCTTCCTTTATTGCTTTCTTTTCGATTCTTGCCTAGATAGATTAATCGTTTTTCTTTAGTTTAATTCTAGTTTTATTTCCTCGTTCTTAGATTAGTTATTTACTTGCTTTTATTTATTGCTTTATTTTATTTTCTTGCCTAGGATTTAAAAACCAAAACCCCAAATTCTTCTTTACTTGCTTTCTTAGTTTTAGGTTTACTACATAATTAATTGCCCTGTTAAGTTTTCCTTGAGATTCGGTACTTAGGTTTTTACTTGCTAGTGCTACGATAGATTTCGTCTATTGTGAACACTTTTTAGTGAAACAAATTTTGGCGCCGTTGCCGGGGAAAGCTTTAGGCGATTTATTGTGTAGTATTTTTATTTGTTTTATTTTTATTTTTACTTGTTTATTTCGATTTCTTATCTCTCCCACTCGGTGCGTTTAACCCGTTTGTTGAGTGTTGTTTATGCATGGTCGCCGAAGTCTTCAAAGGAATTTAGCGCCCTACGTCGACAACATCCATCAAAGGAAAGCGATTTTAGCCGCGAAGGAGAAGGAGGAGATCGATTCTCAAGACTTTGGTTTAGTCTTGTTGTTTGCAGAGCCCGAAGCCATGGCAGCTAGAGTCGTCATGGGCGATTTTGCTCGCCCCACATTCACAGCCACCACTTCGGCGATTGTCCTGACGGAAGCGGTCAGGAATCATGAGCTTAAACCTCACCACATGGCGTTGCTCCCATCCTACCACGCGCTGCCCAACGAAGATGCTTTGACATTCATCCGAGAGTTTTGCACGGTGGTTCAGACTTTCCCACTTTCGGGACTCACGGAGGACAATCTGAAGATGAAGTGCTTCCCGTACACCTTGAAGGATCGAGCAAAGTCGTGGTATTTGGCGCTCCCGGCCAACTCTCTCGCCACATGGAATGCGGTGTGCGAGAAGTTCATGCTCAAGTACTATCCCAACCGCAAGACTCAAGAGGTGCGGTCAAAGATTATGAATTTCTCCCAAGACAACGATGAGCCATTTCACGAAGCATGGGAGAGGTTCCAAGAACTACTTCAACAATGCCCTCATCATCAAATGGCACCGGAGTTGCTCTGGCAATATTTCTAAGACGCCCTCAACCAGACTTGTCAGTTCATGGTGGATAGTTCGGCCGGAGGCAACATTGCGGTCAAGACAGCTGAAGAGTTGAAGGATATTTTCGAGACGCTTGCTGCGAGTTCTCAACAAAAATCAGCTAGACCGAGGAAAGTAGAGGTGAGTGCAATTTCGATGAGCCCCGACTTGAAGAAGCAAATTGCCGACATGTATAGGGATCTCGAGAATTTGAAGATTAAGCAAAGTGCACCGGCTCCGAAGGAGGAAGAGAGGAAGCCCGATCAATGCGAAATTTGTGGAGAGCTTGGGCACATCAAGGAGGTGTGCCACAACATGGGAGAGTTTCCATACGAAGGAGGAGCCAACGTCTACGCCGCTCAAGGATACCCACCTCAAGGATATCAAGGGGGATACTATCAAAATTCGAGGCCGATACAAGGGCAAGGTAATCCTCCTACCTATCCTAATAGGCGTCCTCCACAATATAATAACTCCTATCCTCCTCCACCAAACCCTTACTACTCTCAACCTCCACCATATTATCCACCTCCTCAATACCCTCCAAATCCATATTATCCACCACCTCCATACTACCCTCCTCAACCTACTCCTACACCACCTACATATCCAAATGCTCGTCCCCAAGGACCTCCACAAAAGCCTCCCGTCGATGAGGATCGTCTCCATGCACTTGATGCAAACATTAAGAGGCTCGAGACAGCCATTGGCCAAATTTCCAGCTCCATGCACCTAATGCAACAACCGGGGCGAATTCCAAGCCAAGGGATTCAACCGCAACAAGCCAACGAGGTGCAATATCCTCCATATGTTCCTCCCGTTCCGCCTCACCAAGCTCATGCAATCACGGTGTTACAACGCAATGGTGTCACGAGGTCGCCCCAAGGGAGTTCAAGTGATAGATGGAGCCCGAGCAAGCAATGGAGCGAAGAAAAAAATCGGGCAGAACAAGGTTTTGGACGGCGTCCAGAGTCTGTTGGACGGCGTCCAACTTGGACGGCGTCCAACTCTGGACGGCCGTCCACCCCTTCTGGACGGGCACCCCAGGCGCAGCCCCAAATTCACACAGAATAAGGATCTGGACGGCGTCCAGATCCAAGTTGGACAGCGTCCAAACCCGATGAGCAGCGCATGGCGCCCAAGGAACCCGAGACAGAGCCCGAGAAGGAGCCCGAGAAAGAGTCCCCACCTCTACACAAGACTTTCAATCCTTATGTTCCTCCCATTCCTTTTCCAAGTCGTGTGAAAAACAAGACGCTCAACCCGTATGCTCCACCTATTCAGAGTGTTGTGAAGAAGGAGAAGAAGGATTTCGAGCCTATCAATTCGTTTCCAAAAAGAGGAGATCCGGGAGGTTTCGACTTGAGCATCATTTTGGATAGTGGAGAGACCGTCTCGGGATTGATGGATCTAGGAGCTTCGGTGAATTTGATGCCGTATTCTATTTTCGAGAAGATGAACTCAAGAGTCCTTCAAGCTACCGACATGCGCATTGAGCTAGCAGACGGCACCGTGAGCAGTCCTTTGGGACTTGTGGAAGATGTTACTGTCTTTGTTGGTGGAATGCGAGTTGTTACCGACTTTGTAGTGCTTCACGAGGGCAAAGGAGCTAAGAGCGCAACCGGACATCTTCTCTTGTTGGGAAGACCATTTATGGCCACTACTCGAGCCCGGATTGACTTGGGCACCGGCACATTGAGCATGGCCGGTCAAGGAGGTTCGGTAACGTTTTCTGCTTTTGGAAATTCACTTTCTATTCCTACTCCTTCTTTTCATTTATGCTCTTATGTTAAGCTCGCTAACCCTTGTGTTGAGGAAAATATTTGTGAGATTTTTGACAAGGGAGCGGCTCGAGAAGAATTCTTTGAAGATGACAAGTCCATTGAAGATGACGAGTTCTTTAGTTGTGTGGATGAGGAAGAGGATATAATCGAGCAATATCTTGGGAATTTAGAGGAGGTTGATGAAGTGGAAGAGGAACACTTGAACCATGCATCGAAAGAGGAAGTTGTCGTTAACTCTTTTCTTTCTAACCTCACCAATTGTGTAACATCTTTTCTTGCAGAGTTTAAATTTACGATATTTGAGGAAGAGTTCGAACTAAGTGTGGGGGAGTCAAGAGTTGATGATGACCGAGTTCTTCGAGATTTGTCGAAAACGAAGAGTGGATATGTCACGAGGAGTACCAACATGTCGCTTGGTGCTACGGGTTTCGGTTGATCGTAGCCTTCGTCAAGCTAACGACGTTAAATAAGCGCTTGGTGGGAGGCAACCCACGTATAAAAAAAATATGTAGCTTAGGTTTTATTTTTGTTATTGTCGTATTTTCTTTTGTTTTCTATTTGATTTTTCGTGCAGGGAGTAGTGTACAAGGATTGGCGTGAAGAGAGGTCGAGACGAGGCCAAAACCAACTTTTGAACAGATTTGAGAGTTGGACGCCGTCCAACTTGAGTTGGACGGCCGTCCAACCCTGAACAGGCCTCCCCAATTTTCTCGAACTCCAAAATTGTTCCTTTCTTAATTCGCTCGATCCCCGATGGAATGACCCACGTTTCGGAGGTCCTTTCAACTAATCATAGCCATGATTGTGTCTTTTATTTTTGTTTGAGTCTTTTATTGTTTTTCTCTTTATTGTGTTCGATTTTACGCTTTGGTATTTGTGTTTTGTGTTTGTTTTGTAGGTGATACTTGGAGTCTCTCGAGATTTTGGGTATTTGTGTTCGCCATTATGCGATAAGTTCTTTCTTTCCCTTTCCTTTTATTTTCTCGCAATGGGGACATTGCTTGATTTTAAGTATGGGGGGGGGAGGGGGTCTTTGAACTTTTGGCATGTAGTTTTTAATTTTGTTGAGTCTTAGGAGTTAATTGAGTCATTGAGTCAAATAAGCATGTGATGATAGTATTGTGGACTTGGCCAATGATAGAGAATTGCGTTGATTTTTGAAAAAAATTCATGATCTTTATTATGCATGGAACCTTGGCGAAGCGACGCATTTTATTTGATGAATTTGATGTATGCTATGATGTCGGGAACTAGTTAGTTTGAACCCGTGAGATTTTGAGCTATTGGTGCATATTTATGCCTATTCTTTGATTGAGTGATCATGCATGCTTCGTTGTTTCTAGAACTTGCCTTGTTTCTCCATCAAGACCTTAGTATATTTACGAACTAGGAGATGATCTTAGGCCATTCTTTCGTAGCCACATGATTCCTATACACTAACCTTGTTCATAATCCTTTGTTTACCCTTTTTGAGCCTTTATTAGCCGTTATTTGTGAAACCGGATGATAGGAGGTTTGGATGATTATGGGTATCCTTAGTTGTAGTTGGTGATATGGAAGGAGATAATTGGAAAATATTTGTTGTGGTGTAGAAGGAGAGAAAGAGAAGAAATTTTAGATGATTGTTTAAGTGTAGTTAGCTATCCCTATGAGCTTAGAAAAAAAAAATGAGAAAAAAAATAGAGCCTTTGTTCAACATTAGAAAGAACATGTATTAGTTGAGCTCTAGAAAAAAAAAGAAAAAGAAAAAAAAAAAGAAAAAGAGAAAAAATAAGCATAAGGGGATAGTTAGCTTTGATTTGTATAGTTGATATTTTAGCATCTTTGAATTTGTATTTGGTGTGTTGGAGGGTAGAAGATGGAGATAAAAATCCATACTTTGATCGAAGTTGAAAAAGAGGTTGATGATTTAGAGCATTTTGAGTCACTTAGCCTATATATTCCCTACCTTAACCAATGTCCCTACATTACAAGCTTGTATAAAGACCTTTTTGATCCTAGTTTGTAAGTATTACATTAGGTGGAGATGTTGAGATTGAAGGCAAGCCTATGGTAAACATGTTGCATTGCATTAATGTTGAGTGAACCCTCTTGATGTTGCATTATATTACATCTTTTCCTTGAGAGAGTTGAGTGTTCACTTTCATATACACAATTTCACATGTTGGAGAGTGTTCTTTGATGGATTAGCATGCTTTGAATTAGTCGAGTAGATTGTGTTGATTGATGCTAAGTTTGTGTGCATAGTTTTGATCATGATCATGCGAGTTTGTTTTCGAAAAGTTTTGAGGCCTATATAGTTCACATTACTTGAGTCTATTGTTTATTTCGTTTGTGTATTGCTTGAGGACAAGCAAAGGTCTAAGTGTGGGGGAGTTTGATTGGTGTGTAAATGTTAGGATTTTCGTAGTGTTTTCGAGTCCGTTTTCGTAATGTTTTCGTGTCTTTGTGTGTGTTTATGGCTATGATTCGTTTGTTTGGAGTTCTTTGGTACTTGTAGGTGATTTTGGATGAAAAGGAGCGGAAACGGGTCGAAAGGGCGAAAAGACGGAGTTTTGGACGAACGAGGACAGATTGGAAATCTGGACGCCGTCCAAACCAATCTGGACGCCGTCCACACCGCACCTGGACGCCGTCCACTATCCATCTGGACGCCGTCCAGCGAGTTGAAGCAGATCGAGCAGAATGAAGATCTGGACGCCGTCCAGAATAAGTTGGACGCCGTCCAGATTAGGCGGCCAGGCTGTTCTTTCCTTTTTCATCTAGGTTTTTACCTAGTATATATATATCATCCTTGTGCACGAATTTGTATCATCTTTTAGACATCTTTTGGCATACTTTAGCTTTAGTTTTCAGCTCTTAAACACTTTTATTAGTTTTCTAATGTTCGGATCCGGATTTGTTCTTCGTTATTGCAATTTAATTCAAGGCGTTTAATTTACTTCAAGTTCTTCGTTCTTCGTCTCAATTTTCGTAAGTTCTTTTATTGCTTTCGTTTACTTGTTTTAATTGCTTGCTTCGTTTTTAGATTCGTTTTCTTAATTGCTTCGTTCAAATTCCTTAGTTTAATTACGTTCTTTCGATTTCAAGTTTAAAGTTTAGATTCGTTTTCCTTGCTTTCAATTCTTTCGTTTTTCAAAGTTTTCAAGTTAGATTAATTTGCTTTTAATTTCCAGATTTCAATTCATCATGTCTAGATTTATTTATGCTTCTTTCTTTGCATTCGTTTTCTTCGTTGCTTCCTTTATTGCTTTCTTTTCGATTCTTGCCTAGATAGATTAATCGTTTTTCTTTAGTTTAATTCTAGATTTATTTCCTCGTTCTTAGATTAGTTATTTACTTGCTTTTATTTATTGCTTTATTTTATTTTCTTGCCTAGGATTTAAAAACCAAAACCCCAAATTCTTCTTTACTTGCTTTCTTAGTTTTAGGTTTACTGCATAATTAATTGCCCTGTTAAGTTTTCCTTGAGATTCGATACTTAGGTTTTTACTTGCTAGTGCTACGATAGATTTCGTCTATTGCGAACACTTTTTAGTGAAACAAATGTTTTTCAAAAAATGCCCTTTTGACTTTAGGGACTTAGTTCGATTTTTCCATATACTATAAAACTAAGAAGTAAAGCATTGTCAAAAGGTATCATTGACTTTGTTCCCTTTTTCCCTCCTGTGGAATGATATTCACACTTCCGTGATTGACGAGCTATTTTCTTTGGCATGACTCTAGTATATCATATTGATAACCCCTTTATATGCCAATACCTCTCCTGCTTCGGGCGTTTTATCTTCCGCCTCTTTTCGCCTTTTGTTTTGATCACTTTCTTTTTTGACATATTCCAGGAGCTCCCCCTCCTGAACCAATTTTTCAATAGCTATTTTCAGATGTCTGCATTCGTTAGTCATGTATCCGTAATCATTGTGGAACCTGCAGAACTTATCAGAGGGTGGTTTCCTCGGGGGATGTTTATGTCCCACAGGGATCTGCACTCCTGGTTTCTCCATGACTATTTCGAACAAATCATCAGGTTGTTCAATCATAGGAGTGAATGGCCCCAGGAACCACTCATTTTGATCGGTTTTCCTAGCATCTGGGGCTGCTCTTTTCCTGTCTTCGGGCTTCTTTTCTTTTTGAGAAGCCAGCTCAGCTCTCTTGCTGCTTCGGGCCTCCTCCATATGGATGTATTTTGGACCCTTGTCAGCAATTCCTCGAATGAAGTAGCCTCTTTCTTAATGAGAGAAGCAAAGAACTGCCCCAGTTTCAAGCCATCTACACAGGCGTGTACTTTTAACATGGGCTCTACTCCTGGAATTTCCAGGACAACTTCGTTGAAACACGTCATGTAGTCTCTCAAACTTTCATTAGTACCTTGCTTAATAGTTGTAAGGTTTAAGGAGCTTTTAGTAGTCCTTTTAGCGCTAACAAATTGCTGCAAGAAGATTTCTTTTAGATCCGTAAAGGAGTGGATAGAGGCTGTTGGTAACTGCTTAAACCAATGCTGCACAGTTCCGGAGAGAGTAGTAAGGAACACTCTACATTTAACACCCTCTGAATATTGGTGAAGAAGGCATAAGCTTTCAAACTTCATCAGATGCTCCTCAGGGTCGCCTTTCCCTTGATATTCGCAAGAGACTGTTTTAAAATTATGAGGGATAGGATCTGTCTGGATATTCACTGAGAAAGGGGCTATACTCATCAATATATATAGAGGGTGACTCCAATGTGTGTCCTCCGCTCTTTTGATTGGAGAAGTTCTTGAGGTTTTCCTTTGAAATCCTCTCTGGGGCTTGCTTCTGCCTCTTCACCTCCTCCACTTTTCCAGTTAAGAGCTTCATTTGCTTTTGTTGTTGAGCACATTTCTTGGCCCACATATGATCAATACCCTTTTCAGGGCTGTCATCAGGTTCTGGGGACCCCCGATCAGTAAAGAATCATTCCTCTTGTTCAGCGATTATCAATGGCAGCATAGTGGCCAATTTTCGCGTAACGCCTGGGGCTACAGGCTTCTGCTTTTGCATCTGAGGTGTGCTTTTACTTCCTCCACCCTCTTGAGTGATACGATCCTTGGTGAGAATCGTAGAACTCACGCACGCGGAAGACTCAAACTAACTAACGATGGAAATCCCAATACGTCAATGGACTAAACCCTCCTAAGTACTATAGATAAACCGAAGTCTCTATAACCCAAAGAAACGGTCACCAAGCCACACGGGGACGATGAATGACACACAACGAGGTTTGATTTACTCGCTGATTCGCCGGATAATGAATTCGTCTTGGAATTATTAAGAGGAATTCGAAGAACTCTCAAGAGAGAATAAACTCACAATAATATTAATGAATAATCTCTCTAATTTTCGTCCACAAAGGCCCCCTTATATAGAGAGGCAAATAAAACCATCTAAACCTAATCTAACTAGGAAATAACTGACCCAAAGTCATTGGTATGGCCCAACCCATTAACCAACATGATAAAAACCCAAAAACAAGTCTTTTAAGGCCCAAAAACGTGGCCTGAACCCAAACATACGAAAATTAAAACTAAAATAAAGTCTTCAATCTTCATCCCATATCATCTATAATTCTGGGCCTCCGGGCTTCGAACCATGACTTACGGGCTCCATCATTCCCCTCCTCTTGAAGAGGATTTGTCCTCAAATCCTGGCCGCCTCCTACGTCAAAAGGAAAGAAATTATTCTTCTTCTTTGTCTCATCAAACAGCATGGACACCAAATCTTTCTCCCCCTCCAACTCAATTTGATGTTCACTTCTCTTGATTGATAATATGCCATGCCACGTATCTTTAGAAGAAACATCATTGTATACCTGCACAAATGTATAAGTAAAAGGAAACAGACAATCAAGATCATTAGTGGACAAAACATTCCCCTTGTTCCACCTTGCCTCCATGGACTTCTCTTCATTCACAATCCACTCCAAAGCACTACTCTGATCAAGTAGAGACTCATGCATCAATCCATACTCGCCTTCCTCTACTTTCTCTTCCTTGGACTTCACCATCTCCACCTCCTTTGACAGTTGCATTTGATCATCCTCATCCACTTGCGTTGGAGTAAGAGAAATAAACGACACTTCATCCTCGACATGAATGATGTTCTCTTGCTGCTCTCCATCACACTCTTCATTTTGCACACTTTGATCAATATCATCAAATAAACTAAGAAGTGGTCCAGGAGGTGCTTCGATTTCTTCTACCTCGTCATTCAGTTTTTCCACGTCATCTCGAACCGGAGTGAACGTACTCTTAGCATCTGACCTTGGCTTCACAAATGGACGTGTGTACTCCTTCGGCTGCTCTTCTTTCTCCCAAAAGCTTCTCTTCGAATATGAAACAATAGTAGCTTGGGACTGCCTCCAACTATTTTGATTCCCACGATAGAATTGGAAAGGTGCAAAATGTTTCCTCATCACCGCCTTCATCTCTTTCCAAGTTATGATTGGCTCCACTCCATTCCTTCTTCTACTCTTAGCCAATCGATCCCACCAAGTTAGAGCATAGTCCGATAACATCCTGGATGCCAAGTTCACCTTCTTGAACTCAGAATAGTTATGATGACAAAAAGCTATCTCCATATTTCTCTCCCATTGAAGATACAACTCTGGATCATATTTACCTTGAAAGTAGGTAATGTCCACTTCTTCGTCCTCACCAAGATGACCACGTTGGTTGTATTGTCGGACTTTTTCTTTGTAACGACCTCCACTCTTCGAACAAATTAACACCGACTCAGACCTCATCTCCTCGCCCCATTGTTTCACCATCGCCTCTATCATGGATTTCGTTTGTGAATCAATCTCTTCATCCGACATACCTGCAAAAGGTTAGTAGAATAGGATCCTCACCACCTCACAATCACTCGTGTATCCCTCAATAAGGTTCACACTCAGCACTCGTGTATCGCTCAATAGTAATGGCTTTTACCCTCTAATAATCTCACCTCTCCTGCCTTTTTCCACTCAATTCTCTCTCAAGAGGCCCAAATTCCCTTAATCTACCACAGAAATCACTATTAACAAACCAAGAGTACTGAAAGTAGGAAGAAAAGATGACTGAACTAAGAAACCCTAAATCGGAGACACGAAAAAAGACACGAAAATTTCACCGAAAACTTCGGTGGACGATTTGACCCTTTAAACGACCTTTTTTTGCAAAAATAATGGACCAATTCCAACATGGTTGGAACAACCGTATAGATCTTTTCGAGAGCTTTCCGAAAAGGTATTATGGAGCAAAATCGGAGTTCGTATGCAAAAGTTATGGCCGTTTTAGTGCTGGCCGACGGAAAACATGAGAAAAAGACGAAAATACACCGAAACGAATATATAACTGATATCCCAATGAAGAAACACGTAATAACCAACTCAGAAAACACAGTGACACACTAGGGCTTCGAATATATCCTTTTTTCTGTTTTTTTTTTTTTTTTTTTTTTTTTTTTTGAAACCTTTTTTTTTTTTTTTTTTATCGAAACTTTTGCCCCTAATATGTCACGACAACGTGTAGAAGACTCACCTAAAACGTGTTATATAATATAAGGTATGGGATTTATATTCTGAATATGTTTCCTATTCTTGTAAGGAAAGAAATCTTCTACTCCTTAATGACCAAGAAAACAAATTTGACTAGGTATCAAAACGAATCTGAATACTTGACACGAAAGAAAAGCTACAAGAACGACTCTGAAATTTTGACACAAACGAATCTGAATTTTTTTTTTTTTTTTTGACACAGAAACGAAATAGACGAATGAAGGAACAGAACAATACGAAGACTCAAAACGACACGAAAGACACGAACAGAAAGCAACACGAAGACACGAAAATCAAGACGAAAAGGATGATAGAACCTGGATGACGTAAACTCTGGCTCTGGTGCCAAATGATACGATCCTTGGTGAGAATCGTAGAACTCACGCACGCGGAAGACTCAAACTAACTAACGATGGAAATCCCAATACGTCAATGGACTAAACCCTCCTAAGTACTATAGATAAACCGAAGTCTCTATAACCCAAAGAAATGGTCACCAAGCCACACGGGGACGATGAATGACACACAACGAGGTTTGATTTACTCGCTGATTCGCCGGATAATGAATTCGTCTTGGAATAATCAAGAGGAATTCGAAGAACTCTCAAGAGAGAATAAACTCACAATAATATTAATGAATAATCTCTCTAATTTTCGTCCACAAAGGCCCCCTTATATAGAGAGGCAAATAAAACCATCTAAACCTAATCTAACTAGGAAATAACTGACCCAAAGTCATTGGTATGGCCCAACCCATTAACCAACATGATAAAAACCCAAAAATGAGTCTTTTAAGGCCCGAAAACGTGGCCTGAACCCAAACATACGAAAATTAAAACTAAAATAAAGTCTTCAATCTTCATCCCATATCATCTATAATTCTGGGCCTCCGGGCTTCGAACCATGACTTACGGGCTCCATCATTGAGTTTCACCCAAAGGATTTATGTTTTTTGTATTCCTTCCCAAGGCATACAACCTTTTCTCGACAACCCCTTCCACTACACCCTCTAAGAATGTTTTCATTTGGAGGAGCATGGTCGGGGAAAACTGAGCTTCCATGTTGACACTGGTCTCTGTTACCATAGTGCCTTTTCCTTTGTTCCCATGTAGAGAATTTTCTGGATTTCCAGTAGCTTGGCCAGCTTCTTTTGAAGCAGCATCTGAGATAGTATTCATCCTCGCGAGATTCTGTAAGTGTTTGAGAAAATTAATTTTAGATGCTCTTTGGAAGAGGCTTAAAAAATGTATGTAATTTGTTTCTAACAGATCTTTTGTAGTTGGGGATCAATTGTGGTGATTTTAACAAATATTGCCTGTTTATTGCAGGGCTTCTTAAAGGGTGGTTTCTGCCAGTATGAGATAGAGGTATATGACTCCTGCTTTCGCAAGACTTGGTACTACGATGTCCATTGTCGTATAGCTCTCTAGATGAAGCTTTTGATAAGGATCTGATTATAGTGTAGGCCAGCCCGGATCTGGCCCAAATCAGGCCCAGACCTAGATCTGGCCCGAATCAGGCCCCATCCAAGCCCAGTCGCCTCGCCGGAGTTATCGCTCGCCGGAGCTCGTCCGACTGCCGACAACACTGGTCACGGCAGCCGCTACTGCTGCTGGAACCACCACCGTCGGAAACCCTGCAGTTGAAAATCTAGCCGGCGACCTGCTGTTTCAAATGTCATCGCCGGCAACTCGCAACTCGAAGGAATGGATCGTCGCACCGGAAACACGCGCCAGCGTAGGCAGGAACGCCCCCAAACTTCGCTGTCTCGGACAGGAGATCTCCGCATTAATTAAGAGATCTCCACGTGTCGATCGCGGAGAGGAGCAGAGGAGTTGACTGCCAGGCCGACAGGGCGCCGCTGCAGTACTGGCTCGCTCCAGTTACTGTTAAGTTTGTAACTTAGCCATTTTCGGCAAAGAGACAAACTGCGCTTCTGCAAAAGCAATTGCCTGCGCAAAGTACTGTCGAGAGGAGGAGGGACAAAGCCACCAACCAAGCAACGGATCTAAGCATCCCTCCGCCTATAAATAGTGAAGGATGAAGACGGAGAGAAGTAGAACACTACTTGAGCATTCGAGCCTACTGCAAACAAACACTCCCAGCCTTAGAGCAAATTTCGAGTCTTTGTTTCCAAGTGTTCTCCGAGTTTCAGTCTCATCGGAACTCGTCTTCACAACCTTCACACTTAGAGTCTAAGCCCATTCCATATCCAAGCTTAGAAGAAGAGCTCTAGCCATCTTTGCACTTACTGTAAAGAGCTCTTCTTAGTGTGTCGTCGTAAACCAAAAACCCTAAATCTGTTGTTAGGTTTTTGAGTTCGTCGTCGTTAGGTTGTTTCGATCCAAGGCCCTTCTTTCATCGATTATAGAAGCCTCGATCATAGAGTCTAGATCCAAGCTTGCACTTACATCATTTGTGTGAAGCTCGATCGAAGCTAGGCTGTAAGGAGATCCTGCAATCTCCCTGTCTGTTGTTTGGACTTAAGCGAGTGAAGCTTCCAGTCCAGTCTAGGTCTTTGTAGTGAACCAGCAATCACTACGTCTGTCGTCAGATCCAGGCGAGTGAAGCCCGATCTGGACAAGGCTTTTGAAGAGCCCGTAATCTTGGTTCTTGAGTGAAGAGAACTGTTGCCGAGTGCAACAAGTGGACGTAGGAGCGTTATCTCCGAACCACTATAAATCTCTGTATCGTATCTCTCTAACCCTAAACTCTTTACTTTGATTATTCATTGCATGTGCATCTAAACAAACACAACTTGGTTTTTTTTTTTAATTACTTAGAAAAAAAAAACATTAGCTCACCGAATTCCGCACAAAGAGTAAAGTCTCACTCTTGATCAAGCTTGAAGCTTAGGTCAAAAGAATCTTGATTACTTTAGATCTAGCTCTTGGCTAGGTCTTAGTATTTCAACGAGCACTTTACTTCATACTCTGAGTTAAGGAATTTGAAGTTGAAAAACTTCAAAATACGTATTCACCCCCCCCCCCCCTCTACGTATTTTTCCTATAACAAACCGGGACCAACAAGTGGTATCAGAGCAGCGGTTCTTTCGAGCCTCTGCTTTGCATATCCGAAGCGAGTCCCCACTCGCTTCACATTGTCTCACTGAACCGGATCCTATTTCCTAAGTGCATCAAAACCTCACCCACGCATATTGCATTTACTGCTGATAGTTTGCTATGTCTACATATAGTGCATCCAGTCTTCCAAAGTTCTCTATCGAAGGATACGAGACATGGAGTTTCCGAGTCGAGAGCTTCCTATGCCTCATCCATGACCGGATGTGGGAAGTCATAGAGGACGGACCAATCGAGATCAAAAAGGCCATATCTGTGAACGTCCCAGCCGCCGAAGGACGCGAAGCTCATGTCAGACAAGAATACGTCGAGAAGGACAAAGATGAATACAATGCCAACGACTTCAAGATCGCCAACCTTGATAAAATCGCACGTCACACGATGCAAAGCACCGTGTCGGATGCTTACCTTCCTAGGATCAGGAAGTGTGCGACGGCGAAGGAAATGTGGGAAACCCTAGCCCTCATTTCACAAGGAACGGACAAGATCAAAGAGAACAAGCTCGCCATACAAATGCGGGAGTTTGAAAGCTTGATAATGAAACCAGGAGAGTCCATCGACGCCTTCGAGCTGAGAGTGACCAACATCATTGCAACTCTCAACTCACTTGGGAAAGAACTCACAGATAAGAAAGTCAATCTGAAGATTGTCCGAGCTCTCACGAGGAAGTGGCAGACAATGAAGGAGCTGTACCTAGCTACCAAAGATCTATCGAAGCTCACACCGGAGATTCTGTTCTCCGAACTCAAAACTCATGAATTCGATCTGAATCAAATGAACCTCGACGAAGAGGATGAAGCTCCCACGACGTCAAAGGGTGTAGCTTTCAAAGCTGCAGAAGGGCCAAGTGACCAGTCGCTAGCCAAGATGACGAGGGAAGAGTTGGAAGAACATGTTGCGTTCTTATCCAAGAACTTCAACAAAATGAACTCTCGAGTGGGCAAGTACAAAAGATTCTACAAGCAATACAAAGGGAGGAGCACTGATGCTCGAGAAGGAAAAGGGAAGAGAGAAGAGACGACCAAGCCGATCTCAAGGGACATGATGGAAGTGGAATGCTACCACTGTCACAAGATGGGCCACTACAAATCCGACTGTCCGAAGCTGAGTGCAAAAGAGCGAGAGGAACTGAGAGCAAAGAGGGATGCTCCGAGGCGAGCGCTCGTAGCGAGTGAAATGCCGGTCGCTTCAACTGAAGAAGTCACAAGCGACTCGGATGCATTCACAGATCCCAAATCCAGTGAGGGAGAGGATCTTGGACTCATGGCGCTCACCGACGAGGAAACAGGAGAGGTATTGATCATCTATCCCTCACCTAGTTCAATTACACTCGCACACACTCACCAAGAGGAAGCAAATTCCTCGACATGGAGTGAGTTGCTTGACAAGCATATCAAATTGTCAAGCGACCACGAAGTGTTGAAACAAGCTTTGTCTCAAAGCGAGAAGGAGAACCGAAAGCTAGCCACTGAGCTTGACCAAGTCAAACTTAACTTAAGGGCTATGACTAGTAAGTTCGAGGATCTCTTCGCGAGACATCGAAGCTTGGAAGGAAGGTATGAAACCCAGTCCGCTCTAGTTGCCAACCTGAACAAAGCTTCATATGCTAGGCAGGCACTAGAGAGCTCACTTCTACCTTTTGGTAGAAAGGGAGGACTCGGATATGAGGGTGGACCTTCCAAGCCGACTGTCTTTGTTGGTGCCTCTCACATGACACCATCAGTCACTTTGGAAATGCCCACTGCATCCAAAGCGACCACCAACAAGGATAAAGGCCAAATGACTAAGAACCCTAAGAAGAAGCCAATGAAGATGTCTATATCTTCAAGGGCAAAAACTATGGGCAAGCAGAGACCAACTGTCCCTAGCACATACAATGCTTACCAATTCAAGGGTAAAGGGAAACCAGTTGTAGCTTCTAAGTCTCAGGCCAAGACACCAGAGACAAAGGATCTCCCTTTTAAGAAAAGGAGTAATGTCTATGTGTCACGTTATCCGGACTGGAGATGGTCCAACCGGACTAACGTTGAGGGGGAAGAATTTGAAGCACCAAAGAGGCCGCTTCGAACTCCCAAGGTAACTCAAGCGAGTCGGGGTCAAAACCCTAGTTGGACCGCTTCGAGAAAACCTAGCGAGCCGCTTCGAAAGACTATAAACCCTACGTCAGTCTCTAAGCCTGTAGCAAATCCGAAGCGAGTCGCTTCAGGATACAAGCAAACGGGTAAGAGCATAGGTAAGCCTCAAGCGAGCCGCTACCCCTCTTGCACACACTGCTGCACGTGTGAAGCTGCTTTAAGGCAGAAGTCACAGTTTTCAAAAGTCGAGAAACCCAAAGCACAAGCTACCTTTCAAAAGAAAGTAAAGCAAGTGTGGGTACCTAAGGGAAATAACCTGCAAGGACCCAAACTGATTTGGGTACCAAAATCTGTCTAATTGCAGGTGAGCGCCGTGGATCCCATGCCAAGTAAGGGTCAACAAAATCTGGTACTTGGACAGTGGATGTTCAAGACATGACCGGCATGAGAGCTCTACTTCATGACTAAATAGAGAAGAAGGGTCCACACGTCACTTTGGGTGATAACTCTCGAGGAAGCACCAAAGGGTACTGCGCACTGAAAGCCGAAAAGCTCACGATTGAAGAGTCTCCTATGTGGAAGGACTCAAGCACAACTTGCTATCCATTTCACAATTCTGTGACAAGGGATACAAGGTGGAATTTATTTCCAATAAGTGCATTGTGAAGAACAAACTCACGTCCCAGATTGTGCTCACTGGAGTTAGACAAAGGAACGTCTATATAGCACAATGGGACAGCTGCAAAGAGGAGACGTGCTTAGTTGCAAGGAGTGCTACAGAAATAGGATGTCTATGGCACAGACGCTTGAACCATCTCAACTTCAAAGCCATAAACCGCTTAGCTCGAAAGGGTTTGGTGCAAGGCATACCAAATGAAGTCTTCATCAAAGACCATCCATGCTCACCATGCCAACGAGGGAAGCAGACGAAGAAGCACTTCGCCAGTCTCGAAGAAGCTTCATCAAAGCGAGTGCTCGAGCTGCTTCATATGGATCTGTTTGGTCCAGTCACTCCAGTTAGTGTAAATGGAAGGAAGTACACTCTAGTTGTAGTCGACGACTTCTCTCGCTACACTTGGGTTGTATTTTTCTTCAGTAAGAAGGAGACACTGACCAAGCTACCACAACTGCTCAAGCGATTGGCTGTGGAGAAGAATCAAGCGATTGTCACCATTCGCTCCGACAAAGGCACAGAGTTCCTGAACTCTACCATTGAAGCTTACTGCACGGAGCATGGCATAGCGCATCAGACTTCCTCAGCACGCACACCTCAGCAGAATGGAGTTGCTGAAAGAAGGAATCGGATCATCAAAGAAGCCGTTCGAACCATGATTGCTGACTCGAAGCTTCCGATGAAGTATTGGGCTAAAGCTGCCAATAGAGCATGCTACACGCAGAATCGAACGCTTCTCTGCAAACGTCACGACAAAACACCATATGAAATATGGACAGGGAGAATTCCGAACATATCTTATTTCCATATCTTTGGTTGTAGGGTCTTCATCCATGACAATGGGAAGTCGCAGTTGAAAGCCTTTGAAAGCAAAGCTGATGAAGGAATATTCTTAGGATACTCTACATCAAGCAAAGCTTATAGGGTGTTCAACTGTAAAGCCCTAATCGTGGAGGAATCACCCCATGTCGTATTTGATGAGTCTTCTTTGAGTCTTCCACAGGAACAGGTTCAATCTAAGGAAGGAAAGACAAGCGAGGAACCCATCAATTCATTAACTTGGGACATGATTGAGGATGATGAGGAAATCAAGGGCTCAAGTGAGCAGAATGTCCAAGGAAAAGATGAAGTCCCCCAAGATTCCTGAAGCGAGTGCAGGCCAAGCATCCAATCCAGTCGCTACAGAAGGTGAAGCGAGCGACCAAGAAGAAGATGAAGATGAAGCTGGCGGATCCAAGCGTGCATGGCTCAAGAATCACTCACCAAGTCAAATCATTGGAGATCCATCCAAGGTTCTGTTGGGAATTGTTAAGAATGAATATGTTAAGGGGGAACCTAAAAGGGATATCTTAGTGTTTTGATTTGATCCCAAAACCCCAAAGCGTTCTGTTCCCAAGCGACCCGTTTTGATGTAGTTGATAAGTTAGAATTTTTCTAAGCCTACTCTGTTAGGATGGCTCTTTATTTTGCTTAGATTTTAGGCTTCAAAATTTCAAGTGAAGGCCACTCGCTTGAGTGTGTTTTTCGAAGCGCAGCAAGCGCTACAGTTCAAAGCCAAAGCGAAGCGAAGCGAGCGCTACAGTTCAAAGCCAAAGCGAAGCGAAGCGAGTGCTACAGTTTAAAGCCAAAGCGAAGCGAAGCGAGCGCTACAGTTCAAAGCCAAAGCGAAGCGAAGCGAGCGCTACAGTTCAAAGCCAAAGCGAAGCGAAGCGAGCGCTACAGTGTAAAGTCAAAGCTAGTCAACTCTAGTCAGCTATTTCCAAAGCAGTCACTAGGGAACGTTATTCCCCGAAGCGGCTCACTACAGAATGACTACGAAGTGACTCAACTAAAGCGGACGCTACGACTTCAAAACGATGCGCCACTACCTACCAGAAAGCGACAGCATACTTCCCGCTCCAAATTTGAACTCCAGTCAACTGGAGATCTCCGCATTTATTACGAGATCTCCACGTGTCGAAAGCGGAGAGGAGCAGAAGAGTTGACTGCCAGGCCGACAAGGCGCCGTAACAGTACTGGGTCGCTCCAGTTACTGTTGAAATTGGAACTTAGCCAATGTCTATGTGTCACGTTATCCGGACTGGAGATGGTCCAACCGGACTAACGTTGAGGGGGAAGATTTTGAAGCTTCCACTGGGTCGCTTCAGATTCCCAAGGTTTCTCAAGCGAGTCGGGGTCAAAACCCTAGTTGGACCGCTTCGAGGAAACCAAGCGAGCCGCTTCGACAGACTAGAAACCCTAAGTCAGTCTCTAAACCCAAAGCTAATCCAAAGCGAGTCGCTTCAGGATATAAGCAAAATGGGAAGAGCATAGGTAGGTCTAAAGCGAGCCGCTACCCCTCTTGCACACACTGTTGCACGTGTGAAGCTGCTTCAAAGCAGAGATCACAGTTTTCGAAGGTCGAGAAGCCCAAGACACAAGCTTCATCTCAAAAGAGAGTGAAGCAAGTGTGGGTACCTAAGGGAACTAACCTGCAAGGACCCAAACTGATTTGGGTACCAAAATCTGTCTAATTGCAGGTGAGCGCCGTGGATCCCATGCCAAGTGAGGGTCAACAAGTTTGGTACTTGGACAGTGGATGTTCAAGACACATGACCGGCATGAAAGCTCTACTTCACAACTACATAGAGAAGAAGGGTCCACACGTAACCTTTGGTGACAACTCTCGAGGAAGCACCAGGGGATACGGCGCACTGAGAGTTGGAAAGCTCACAATTGAAGAAGTCTCCTAAGTGGAAGGACTCAAGCACAACCTATTGTCCATTTCACAGTTTTGTGATAAGGGGTACAGGGTGGAGTTCATCTCCAACAAGTGCATTGTGAAGAGCAAACTCACGTCTCAGATTGTACTCACTGGAATTAGGCAAAGGAACGTCTACATAGCACAATGGGACAGCTGCAAAGAGGAAACTTGCCTAGTTGCAAGAAGTGCTACAGAAATTGGATGGCTATGGCACAGACGCTTGAACCACCTCAACTTCAAAGCCATCAATCGCTTAGCTCGAAAGGGTTTGGTGCAAGGCATACCAAATGAAGTCTTCATCAAAGACCATCCATGCTCACCATGCCAACGAGGGAAGCAGACGAAGAAGCACTTCGCCAGTCTTGAAGAAGCTTCATCAAAGTGAGTGCTCGAACTGCTTCACATGGATCTGTTTGGTCCAGTACTCCAGTTAGTGTAAATGGAAGGAAGTACACTCTAGTTGTAGTCGACGACTTCTCTCGCTACACTTGGGTTGTATTCCTCTTCAGCAAGAAGGAGACACTGACCAAACTGCCACAACTACTTAAGCGATTGGCTGTGGAAAAGAATCAAGCGATCGTGACCATCCGCTCCGACAAAGGGACAGAGTTCTTGAACTCAACAATTGAAGCGTACTGCACGGAGCATGGGATAGCACATCAAACTTCTTCAGCACGCACTCCTCAGCAGAATGGAGTTGCTGAAAGAAGAAATCGAATCATCAAAGAAGCCGTTCGCACCATGATTGCTGACTCGAAGCTTCCGATGAAGTATTGGGCTGAAGCTGCCAACACGGCGTGCTACACACAGAATCGGACGCTTCTCAACAAACGGCACGACAAAACACCATATGAAATATGGACAGGGAGAATTCCTAACATATCTTATTTCCATATTTTTGGTTGTAGGGTCTTCATTCACAACAATGGGAAGTCGCAGTTGAAAGCTTTTGAAAGCAAAGCAGATGAAGGAGTATTGATACTCTACGTCTAGCAAAGCCTACAGAGTGTTCAACTGTAAAACCCTAATTGTGGAGGAATCACCCCATGTCGTATTTGATGAATCTTCTTTAAGTCTTCCACAGGAACAGGTTCAAGCGAGTGAAAAGGATCAAAGCAAGGAACCCTCAAATCAACTCACTTGGGACGTGCTTGATGAAGATGATGAGATCAAGGACTCAAGCTAGCAGAATCCCAAAGGAGAAGTCGAAGCTGCCCCCAAGATTCCTGAAGCTAGTGCAGGCCAAGCACCCTATCCAGTCGCTTCAGATGGTGAAGCGAGCGACAAGGAAGAAGATGAAGATGAAGCTGGCGGATCCAAGCGTGCATGGCTCAAAGATCACTCACCAAGTCAAATCATTGGAGATCCATCCAAGGGTGTAGTGACCAGAAGTCAAGTATTTGGAAAAAGTGCCATGTTCAGTTGCTTTCTCTCAAACATTGAGCCATCAAGCGTGGAGGAAGCCCTAGCCGACTCTAACTGGGTGATAGCCATGCAAGAAGAGCTGAATCAATTCACCAGGAAAGACGTATGGTACCTCGTGGATCGTCCCAAATTCCAGCACGTTATTGGCACCAAGTGGGTGTTCAAGAACAAGACGGACGAGGACCACAACGTAGTGAGGAACAAGGCGCGACTTGTTGCCAAAGGCTACTGCCAAGAGGAAGGAATCGACTTTGACGAGACCTTCGCTCCAGTGGCACGACTTGAAGCTATCAGATTGTTTCTAGCCTATGCAGCAGCCAAGAAGTTCAAGGTCTATCAAATGGATGTAAAGAGCGCGTTCCTCAACGGTGAACTCAAGGAAGAAGTGTATGTGGAGCAGCCACCGGGTTTCGAGCATGGAGATAAAGTGTATCCCTTGAAGAAAGCCCTGTATGGGTTGAAGCAAGCTCCCAGAGCTTGGTATGATACACTATCTCAATTCCTAGTAGAGAATAGCTTCCACAAAGGGAAGATAGATCGAACTCTATTCACTATCAATCATGGAGATGATATGTTATGGGTTCAGATCTACGTGGACGACATCATATTTGGGTCACCAAACCAGTCGCTTAGCGAGAAGTTTGGAGAGCTGATGAAGACCAAATATGAAATGTCGATGATTGGCTTGATGAGCTGCTTTCTAGGTCTTCAAGTGAAGCAGCAGGATAATGGAATTTTCATCAACCAAGCGAAGTATACAAGAGATATGCTTGCCAAGTTTGGTGTTCAACATGCTAAAGCTGTGAAGATTCCAATGAATACCAACTGGAAGATGGAGCCAGACGAAGGAGGAAAACCTGTAGATCCTACAGATTATCGTGCCCTAATCGGGTCACTACTCTATCTCACTGCAAGCAGGCCGGATATTGCTTTTGCAGTCGGAGTCTGCGCTCGCTTCCAAAGCAACCCCAAGCACAGCCATCTTGAAGCTGCCAAAAGAATTCTTCGATATTTGAAGGGCACTGTCAATATGGGGCTGTGGTATCCAGCGGAGGACAATTTGGAGCTCACTGGATATTCCGATGCTGACTATGGAGGATGCCGAGTCGATAGGAAGTCAACTTCGGGCACATGTCAGTTCTTGGGAAGCAAGCTGATCTCGTGGTTCTTAAAGAAGCAAACAAGCGTAGCCACTTCAACAACTGAAGCTGAATACATGGCCGCTGGAAGCTGCTGTTCTCAAATCCTATGGCTTCGTCAACAGTTGAAGGACTACAAAGTTGAAGCGAATGAAATTCCGATCTTCTGCGATAACAACAGTGCCATATGTATTTCGCAGAACCCAGTGCTTCACACCAGATGCAAGCACGTGGAAATTCGACATCACTTCATTCGTGATCATGTCGAGAAGAAGGATATCAAGCTCGAGAAAATCCATACTGATCTCCAGCGAGCAGATATCCTCACCAAGCCTCTAGCTGAGTCTCGTTTCAATCAGCTATGCATGGAATTAGGTTATTAGACCCTGGTGAAGAATGCTAGTTCCAGGATGCACGAAGAAGTGACCGCTTATTCTCTTGTGTGTCACTCGCTTTGGATCTTCACCAACTCAAGCGAGCCACTTCAAAATCTCACTCGCTTGAAGAAAATGAAGTAAGGTGGAGAAAGGTGGAGTATTGGAAGAAGTTCCCTACCAACTTATTGGAATTGTTAAGTATATGGTTAAGGGGGAACTAATGCTTACTCTCGGAGCAAGCTACTTCCAAAGCGAGCAAGAATGCTGCTATCTTGAATTCTGCATCGCTTCAATTTGCCCTAGCTTGGGCTAAAGCGAGTCAACTGCAGATTCATTCTCTAGATCGTAGGAAAGCTTGAAGGTTTACCTTTTTCTACAAAAGGTTGCAGGGCTGGTGACATGCTTCTACGTAAAATACGAGATTGTCTTGTCAGAGCATTCTCATTGTCATCCCGTCCATTTCTGCTCTGAGATAAGGACTTGTACTCATCCCCCATTCGTCGTGAATATGTACACTTACGTGAAGCTCCCCTCTGGGTTGTAGTAAGTTTGTGTACTATATTCATTTTCTCCCCCATTCACTTCGATGGAGGACGCTCTAATTCGTAGAGGAAGATGAATGCCATGAAGACGAATGCCAAGAAGATGAATTACCCAACAGGTGGTATCAACAAGCTTCAAAGCAAACAAGTGGATTCAACAACCTGAAGTCCAAATCAAATGAAGTCTTCAACTTGTGGTATCAATCTCCTACGATGTGAGATTGACTGGTAAGCATTTCAATTTTAAGTACACTAAGTGAGCCGAAGCGTGCTAGAAACCTTCACTCACTACGTGGAAAATATGAAATGAATCTGACACAAATACAAAGAGGAAAACACTCTTGTTTATCCTCGAAGTATGTAAGTCAGAAACATTTTAAAATTAAGCAAAGAAATTCAATTTCTTATTCCAGTCGCTTCAGATGGCCAAGCGAGTGCTACATCACTCAAAGCTAGCCATCGCAAGCGAGTGCGGAACAGTCACTCAAGCGAGTGCCTCTCAAGCGAGTCAAGGTCTAGCGGCCCAACTCGAAGCGAGCGGGCACGAAGCGAGTATGAGCTGTCTGCACTCGAGTGCCTATTTCACTTTCTGCCAAGCATTTAATGCAGGTTCACATACGGCGAAAATATCAGGCGCGTGGTTCTCACTTTGAATTCGAAGCGGGAAAAGGCGGAGAAGATCCAGCCATCGAATCTCAACAGCCCCCAATCTGCAGCCGTTGGATTAGCGCCGAATACGACAAGCCAATTGCAGCATGCCACGTGGAGACGCCGAGCAAGTGGCGGTTCACTTTTACTGTGGTGACGCCGGACACATCAGATCCATCACCGCACGTCCGCCGCCTACCTACAGGACTTACGGCAATATTACCATTCTACCCTTGCCACGTCAGCCGAGACCTAACTCTATATATATGAGACGATGCAGAACTGCGGAACCTTTCACAGCCTTCAAAAATTGCCATTCTCGTGCTTAGATCTGCAACTTCTGCAACTCACGAGTCTCAACCCTTGTTCTTTCATCGTTAAAACCCAATTCAAATTCTCTAAAAATTCACCATGGGAAAGAAGAAGAACACCGAAACAATGGAGGAGTTTCTCACCGAGGTCGACAAGCACATCAACATCGAGCCTCATCTCGATCCAACCATCATCGAGAGAAATGGTTTTCTCCGTAGGGCCGTGACCAAGGCCGGACTATGGAAGTTTGTGACGGCGGGTCCCGTCAAAAATTCTGGCAAAAGCAGTCGGAGAGCTCCTACTGAATTTGAGAAAGGAGCAGAATACATCCTCGTTTACTGATCCACAGACCAGGAAGCCGGTGGAGGTGGATATGAGCGAGCTCATCGGTGCTTTCGACCTGCCGAGAGAAGGAGGAGACTCTCTGCTGGATTTAGGTCTCTCGGCCGGAGTACAATATGGCCGATTTGCAGCCGACGGAGCAGATCCAAACTTCAAGGAGGCCAGTATCCGTTCAAGTTTGAAGGCCCCCTTCAACCATATTTGCGAGCTCTTCTCGAAGAGTGTCGCGTGCTACGTCGTAACCCTGGATACACTTTTCGAGACGAAGCTGATCGCCACTGCAGTTATTGTCGACAGCCTCACCGGAACCAGCTTTAACTGGCATGGTTGGTTTCTCAAGCAAATTCACGAAGTTGCCAGTGACTTTGCGTTCATGAGAGGAAGCACAGATCAGATCATCCGCAGAGGTAAACTCAAATTTTTCTCGAGGCTATCTGCTGCCTTGGAAGAAAAATACCCCGGCAAAATCTGGCCGGAGTCCGACGTCGCCGTCTACAACAAACAGTCCATCTATTACGACAAATGGAGGAAAACCAAAACTTTGATGGACTTGGGACTTCTGTGTTGGGAATTGTTATGAACCAATTTGTTAAGGGGGAACTATGTGGGATACTTGATAAACGAAGTCATTTGTTTTGATTGGATCCCAAAACCCCAAGTGTCCAACTCCCAAGTGACCCACTTTGATGTAGTTAATAGGTTAGAATTTTTCTAAGCCTACTCTGTTAGGATGGCTCTTTTATTTTGCTTAGATTAGGCTTCACAAGTTCAAGTGAAGGCCACTCGCTTGAGTGTGTTTTTCAAAGCGAAGCAAGCCAAGCAAACTGAAGTGAAGCGTGTCGAAGAACAGTGTAGCGAAGCGATCGCTACAGTAGATTCGAAGTGAGTCCGCCAAAGCGAAGCAAAGCAAGCGCTACAGTTCAAAGCCAAAGCGAAGCGAAGCAAGCGCTACAGTGAAGAGTCAAAGCTAGTCAACTCTAGTCAACAGTTTCCAAAGCAGTCACTAGGGAACTTTATTTCCCGAAGCGACCCACTACAGAATGACTACGAAGTGACTCAACTAGAGCGGACGCTACAACTTCAAAGCGAAGCGAGCCACTACCTACCAGAAAGCGACAGCACAACTCCCGCCCATATTTTGAACTCCAGTCAACAGGAGATCGTAGCATTAATTGCGAGATCTCCACGTGTCGAAGGCGGAGTGGAGCGGAAGAGTTGACTGGCAGGCCGACAAGGCGCCGTAACAGTACTGGGTCACTCCAGTTACTGTTGAAATTGGAACTTAGCCATTTCCGGCAAAAATCCAAAACTGCGCATCTGAAAAGTAGCCTGCCTGTGCAAGTACTGTCGAGAGGAGGAGGGACAAGGCCACCAAGCAAGCAACGGATCTCAGCCAACCCTCCGCCTATAAATAGTGAAAGATGAAGACGAAGAAGAGTAGAACTCTACTTGAGCATTCGAGCGCATACAGCAAACAAACACTCCCAAGCCTTCGAGCAAATCTTCGAGTCTTTGTTTTCCAGTGTTCTCCGAGTTTCCAGTTCATCGGAACTCGTCTTCACAACCTTCACACTTAGAGTCTAAGCCCATTCCATATCCAAGCTTAGAAGAAGAGCTCTAGCCATCTTTGCACTTATTGTAAAGAGTTCTTCATAGTGTGTTCGTCAACCAAAAACCCTATACTTTGTCTGTTAGGTTTTTGAGTGTTGTCGGTTAGGTTGTCCAGATCCAAGGCTCTTCCTTCATCGATTGAAGAAGCCTCGATCATAGAGTCTAGATCCAAGCTTGCACCTACATCGTTTGTGTAGAGCTCGATCGAAGCTAGGCTGTAAGGAGAGCCCGTAATCTCCCTGTCGTGTTTTGACTGAAGCAAGTGAAGCTTCCAGTCTTTGTTAGGTTTGTGTAGTGAACCCGCAATCACTACGTCTGTCGTTTGATCTAGGCGAGTGAAGCCCGATCTCGACCAGGTTTTTGAAGGACCCGTAACCTTCAAGTTCTTGAGTGAAAAGAACAGTTGCCGTCGTGCAACAAAGTGGACGTAGGAGCGTTATCTCCGAACCACTATAAATCTCTGCGTCGTATCTCTCTAACCCTAAACTCTTTACTTTGTTTATCCATTGCACGTGCATCTAAACAACTTAATCTGGATATTTTAATTACTTCGGAAAAGATTTAGCTCACCAAATTCCGCACATACGAGTAAAGACTCCCTCTTGATCAAGTGTTCACTTCGGTCAAGTAGGCAAGCTACGTACTGTAGATCTAGCTTCAGCTAGGTCTTAAGTTTCAAAAAGAGCTCTTTACTTGTAACTCTGAGTTAAGGGATTTGAAGTTGAAAAACTTCAAAATACGTATTCACCCCCCCCCCCCCCCCTCCACGTATTTTTCCTATTAACAAACCGGGACCAACAAGTGGTATCAGAGCAGCGGTTCTTTCGAGCCTCTGCTTTGCATATCCGAAGCGAGTCCCCACTCGCTTCACGTTGTCTCACTGAACCGGATCCTATTTTCCTAAGTGCATCAAAATCTCACTCACGCATATTGCATTTACTGCTGATAGTTTGCTATGTCTACATACAGTGCTTCAAACCTTCCACAGTTCTCGATCGAAGGATACGAGACATGGAGTTTCCGAGTCGAGAGCTTCCTTTGCTCCATCCACGACCGGATGTGGGAAGTCATAGAGGACGGACCAATCGAAATCAAGAAAGCCATATCTGTGAACGTACCAGCTGCTGAAGGACGCGAAGCTCATGAATTCGATCTGAATCGAATGAACCTCGACGAAGAGGATGAAGCGCCCACTACGTCAAAAGGAGTAGCATTCAAAGCTGCCGAAGGGCCAAGCGAGCAGTCGCTAGCCAAGATGGCAAGGGAAGAGTTGGAAGAACACATTGCATTCTTATCAAAGAACTTCAACAAGATGAACTCTCGAGTTGGCAAGTACAAAAGATTTTACAAGCAGTACAAAGGGGGGAGCACTAACGCTCGAGAAGGAAAAGGGAAGAGAGAAGAGACGACCAAGACGATCCCGCGCGACATGATGGAAGTGGAGTGTTACCACTGCCACAAGATGGGCCACTACAAATCCGATTGCCCAAAGCTAAGTGCCAAAGAACGCGAAGAATTGAAGGCCAAGAGGGATGCTCCAAGGCGAGCGCTCGTAGCAAGTGAAGTGCCGGTCGCTACAACTGAAGATCCACCAAGCGACTCAGATGCATTCACTGATCCAAATTCCAGTGATGGTGAGGATCTTGGATTTATGGCGCTCACCGATGAAGAAACAGGAGAGGTATTCTTCTATCCTTCAATCACTTCAATTACACTAGCACACACTGTCAATGAGGAAGAACAATCCTCTACATGGAGTGAGTTGTTTGACAAGCACCAAAATTTGTCAAGCGACCACGAAGTGGTAAAACAAGCATTGTCTCAAAGCGAGAAGGAGAACCGAAAGCTAGCCCGTGAGCTTGACGAAGTCAAACTTAATTTAAGGGCTATGACTAGTAAGTTCGAGGATCTTTTCGCGAGACATCAGAGCTTGGAAGGAAGGTATGAAGCCCAATCCACTCTAGTCGCCAACCTAAACAAAGCTTCATATGCTAGACAGGCACTAGAGAGTTCTCTTCTACCTTTTGGTAGAAAGGAAGGACTTGGATTTGAGGGTGGACCTTCCAAGCCGACTGTCTTTGTTGGTGCTTCAAACACACCATCAGTCATTTTGGAAATGCCCACTGCATCCAAAGCGACCACTAACAAAGACAAAGGCAAAATGGCTGAGAACCCTAAGAAAAAGCCAATGAAGATATCTATATCTTTAAGGACTGAATCTAAGGGTAAGCAAAATACAACTATCCCGAGCACTCACAATGCTAAAAATTACCAATCCAAAGGTAAAGGGAAACCTGTTGTAGCTTCTAAGCCTCAAGCCAAGACACGAGAGACAAAGGATCTCCCTTTCAAAAAGAGGAGTAATGTCTATGTGTCACGTTATCCGGACTGGAGATGGTCCAACCGGACTAACGTTGAGGGGGAAGAATTCGAAGCACCAAAGAGGCCGCTTCGAACTCCCAAGGTTACTCAAGCGAGTCAGGGTCAAAACTCTAGTTGGACCGCTTCGAGGAAACCAAGCGAGCCGCTTCAACAGACTAGAAACCCTAAGTCAGCCTCTAAACCCAGAGCTAATCCGAAGCGAGTCGCTTCAGGATATAAGCAAAGAGGGAAGAGCATAGGTAGGACTGAAGCGAGCCGCTACCCCTCTTGCACACACTGTTGCACATGTGAAGCTGCTTCAAGGCAGAAGTCACTGTTTTCGAAGGTCGAGAAGCCCAAAGCACAAGCTTCATTTCAAAAGAAAGTGAAGCAAGTATGGGTACCTAAGGGAACTAACCTGCAAGGACCCAAACTGATTTGGGTAACAAAATCTGTCTAATTACAGGTGAGCGCCGTGGATCCCATGCCATGTGAGGGTCAACAAATTTGGTACTTGGACAGTGGATGTTCAAGACACATGACCGGCATGAGAGCTCTACTTCAAGATTACATAGAGAAGAACGGTCCACACGTTACATTTGGTTATAACTCTCGAGGAAGCACCAAAGGTTACGGCGCACTAAAAGTTGGAAAACTCACAATTGAGGAAGTCTCCTACGTGGAAGGACTCAAGCACAACTTGCTATCCATTTCACAGTTTTGTGACAAAGGATACAAGGTGGAATTTATTTCAAACAAGTGCATTGTAAAGAGCAAGCTCACATCCCAGATTGTGCTTACTGGAATTAGACAAAGGAACGTCTATATTGCACAATGGGATAGCTGCAAAGTGGAAACATGCCTAGTAGCGAGGAGTGCTACAGAGATAGGATGGCTTTGGCACAGACGCTTAAACCATCTCAACTTCAAAGCAATCAATCGCTTAGCTCGTAAGGGTTTGGTGCAAGGCATACCAAATGAAGTCTTCATCAAAGACCATCCATGCTCACCATGCCAACGAGGGAAGCAGACAAAGAAGCACTTCGCCAGTCTCGAAGAAGCCTCATCAAAGCGAGTGCTCGAGCTGCTTCACAGGATCTGTTTGGTCCAGTTACTCCAGTTAGTGTGAATGGAAGAAAATACACTCTAGTTGTAGTCGACGACTTCTCTCGCTACACTTGGGTTGTATTTCTCTACAGCAAAAAGGAGACTCTGACCAAGCTACCACAACTGCTCAAGCGATTGGCTGTGGAGAAGAATCAAGCGATCGTGACCATCTGCTCCGACAAAGGGACAGAGTTCTTGAACTCTACCATCGAAGCTTACTGCACGGAGCATGGCATAGCACATCAGACCTCCTCAGCACGTACACCACAGCAGAATGGAGTTGCTGAAAGAAGAAATCGTATCATCAAGGAAGCAGTTCGAACCATGATTGCAGACTCAAAGCTTCCAATGAAATATTGGGCTGAAGAAGCCAATACAGCATGCTACACGCAGAATCGAACGCTTCTCTGCAAACGACACGACAAAACACCATATGAAATATGGACAGAAAGAATTCCTAACATATCTTATTTCCATATCTTTGGTTGTAGGGTCTTCATCCATGACAATGGGAAGTCACAGTTGAAAGCCTTTGAAAGCAAAGCTGATGAAGGAATATTCTTAGGATACTCCACATCAAGCAAAGCTTACAGGGTGTTCAACTGTAAATCCCTAATCGTGGAAGAATCACCCCATGTCGTATTTGATGAATCTTCTTTAAGTCATCCACAGGAACAGGATCTATCTAAAGACGAAAAGTCAGGTGAGGAACCCATCAACTCTCTTACTTGGGACATACTTGAGGATGAAGAAGAGATCAAAGGCTCAAGCGAGCTGAATGTCCAAGGAAAAGATGAAGCTGCCCCCAAGACTTCTGAAGCAAGTGCAGGCCAAGCACCCAATCCACTTGCTACAGATGGTGAAGCAAGTGACCAAGAAGAAGATGAAGACGAAGCTGGCGGGTCCAAGCGAGCGTGGCTCAAAAATCACTCACCAAGTCAAATTATTGGAGATCCATCCAAGGGTGTTGTGACCAGAAGTCAAGTGTTTGAAGAAAGTGCCATGTTCAGTTGCTTTCTCTCAAACATTGAGCCATCAAGTGTGGAGGAAGCTCTAGCCGACTCAAACTGGGTGATCGCCATGCAAGAAGAGCTGAACCAGTTCACCAGGAATGACGTATGGTACCTCGTGGAACGTCCCAAATTTCAGCACGTTATTGGCACCAAATGGGTGTTCAAGAACAAGACGGACGAGGACCACAACGTTGTGAGGAACAAGGCGCGACTCGTTGCCAAAGGCTACTGCCAAGAGGAAGGAATCGACTTTGACGAGACTTTCGCTCCAGTGGCACGGCTTGAAGCTATCAGGTTGTTCCTAGCCTATGCAGCAACCAAGAAGATTAAGGTCTATCAAATGGATGTGAAGAGCGCATTCCTCAACGGTGAACTCAAGGAAGAAGTGTATGTGGAGCAGCCACCGGGTTTCGAGCAAGGAGACAAGGTGTATCGCTTGAAGAAAGCTCTATATGGGTTGAAGCAAGCTCCCAGAGCTTGGTATGATACACTTTCTCAATTCCTAGTGGATAATGGATTTCACAAAGGAAAGATAGATCGAACCCTTTTCACAATCAACCATGGAGAGGATATGCTATGGGTTCAGATCTACGTCGACGACATCATATTTGGATCACCAAACCAGTCGCTTAGCGAGAAGTTTGGAGAGCTGATGAAGACCAAATATGAGATGTCAATGATTGGCTTGATGAGCTGCTTTCTAGGTCTTCAAGTGAAGCAGCAGGATGATGGTATCTTCATCAATCAAGCGAAGTACACAAGAGATATGCTTGCTAAGTTCGGTATTCAACATGCTAAAGCTGTGAAGATTCCAATGAATACCAACTGGAAGATGGAGCCAGACAAAGAGGGAAAATCTGTGAATGCTACAGATTATCGTGCTCTTATTGGATCCCTCCTATATCTCACTGCAAGTAGGCCAGATATTACTTTTGCAGTTGGAGTCTGCGCTCGCTTCCAAAGCAACCCCAAGCACAGCCATCTTGAAGCTGCCAAAAGGATGCTTCGATATTTGAAGGGCACTATCAACATGGGTCTGTGGTATCCAGCGGAGGACAATTTGGAGCTTACTGGATACTCCGATGCTGACTATGGAGGGTGCCGAGTCGATAAGAAGTCAACTTCGGGCACATGTCAGTTCTTGGGAAGCAAGCTGATCTCGTGGTTCTCAAAGAAGCAAACAAGCGTAGCTACTTCAACAACTGAAGCTGAATACATGGCCGCTGGAAGCTGTTGTTCTCAAATCCTATGGCTTCGTCAACAGTTGAAGGACTACAAAGTTGAAGCGAATGAAATTCCGATCTTCTGCGACAACAACAGTGCCATATGTATTTCGCAGAATCCAGTGCTTCACACCAGATGCAAGCACGTGGAAATCCGACATCACTTCATTCGAGATCATGTCGAGAAGAAGGATATCAAGCTCGAGAAAATTCATACCGATCTCCAGCGAGCAGATATCCTCACCAAGCCTCTAGCTGAGTCTCGTTTCAACCAGCTATGCATTGAATTAGGGTTATTAGACCCTGGTGAAGAATGCTAGATCCAGGATGCACGAAGGAGTGATCGCTAGTTTTTCGTAGCGTCACTCGCTTCGGATCTTCACCAACTCAAGTGAGTCACTTCAAAATCTCACTCGCTTGAAGAAGGAGAAACAAGGTGGAGTAAGGTGGAGTGTTGGAAGATGTTCCCTACCCGCTTACAGGAATTGTTAAGCCATTGGTTAAGGGGGAACTATTGTTTGCTCCCGGAGCAAGCTACTTCCAAAGCGAGCAAGGAAAGCTGCTACCTAGCCTAGGATTCCTAGCGAGTGGGTATAAACACTCGCAAGTGCCGTTTCTAGTAACGGTTGTGGGGTCTTGTATCGGGCCTTCCCACGTAAAAATGGTGAAAGCTTAGGCAGGGCTGGCACCTAGACCTTGTGTCCTCTTCCCATCTTTCCGCCGAAGAGGAGCAAGTCTTCTCATCTCCTTCATCGTGGATAAATGTCCATTCCTTACTCACTCTTTACTGAGTTGAGCTGCCGGATGTCTATCCATTCCCCTCTCACTTTGAATTTTGCATCACCTCAATTTGCCCAAGCTTGGGTCAAAGCGAGTCGATTGCAAGTTCATTCTGTAGCATGTAGGAGGATGCTTGAAGGTTTACCTTTTTCTACAAAAGGTTGCAGGGCTGGTGACATGCTTCTGCGTAAAATACGAGATTGTCTTGTCAGAGCATTCTCATTGTCATCCTGTCCATTTCTGCTCTGAGATAAGGACTTGTACTCATCCCCCATTCGTCGTGAATATGTACACTTACGTGAAACTCCCCTCTGGGTTGTAGTAAGCTTGTGTACTATATTCATTTCCTCCCTCATTCACTACGATAGAGGACTCTCTAATTCATAGAGGAAGATGAATGCCATGAAGACTAATGCCAAGAAGCTGAATTACCAATCAGGTAGTATCAACAAGCTTCAAAGCAACAAGTGGATTCTACAATCTGAAGTCCAAATCAAATGAAGTCTTCAAATAGTGGTATCAATCTCCTACGAAGTGAGATTGACTGGTAAGCGTTTCAATTTTAAGTACACTAAGTGAGCTGAAGCGTGCTAGAAACCTTCACTCGCTATGTGGAAAATATGAAATGAATCTGACACAAATACAAAGAGGAAAACACTCTTGTTTATCCTCGAAGTATGTAAGTCAGAAACATTTTAAATTTAAGTAAAGAAATTCAGTTTCTTATTCCAGTCGCTTCAGATGGCCAAGCGAGTGCTACGTCACTCAAAGCTAGCCATCGCAAGCGAGTGCGGAACAGTCACGTGAAGCGAGTACTCCGTAAGCGAGTGAATGCTGAAGCGGCTACACTCGAAGCAAGCGGATACGTAGCGAAGCGTATGAGCTGTCAGCACTCGAGTGCCTACTTTACTTTCTGCCAAGCATTTAATGCAGCGGCGCGTAGAAGAAGAAACGATAGGCGCATGGACGTCAAAGCCGAGGAAAGCGGGAAAAACCGCACTCAATCCAGCCGTCGAATCTGAACCGTCTCTAAATCTCAACCGCTGGATTGACTACTATTGGAAGAGACGAATCAAAATCTGCCACGTGGCCACGTCAAACCAAATTGGCGGTTCACTTTTCCAGTGATGACGCCGGACACGTCAGATCCATCACCGAAGGTCTGCCGCCCCTGCACAGGATCTTGGAAGATATTACTGTCTTGCCCCTGCCTCGTCAGCCGAACCCTAGTTCTATATATATGTAACACCAAAGGCTGCAGAAAAATTTCAAAAGTCTCAAAACTACCATTTTAGTGAAACCTCTGCACCTCTGTAATCTCAAACCTAAAATCCCTCAAAGCCTTTCACAACCTTCAAATATTAGCCATTCTCGTGCTTAGATCTGCAACCTCTGCAACTCACGAGTCTCAACCCTTACACTGTTAAAATCTCGTTTCAAAACTTCCCAAATCTCACCATGGGCAAAAAGCTGAGTACAGAAACAATGGAGCAATTCATGACGAAGGTAGACAAGCACCTCAACGTCGAGCCCCATCTCGACCCAATTGTCATCGAGAGAAAGGGCCTCTTCCGTAGAGCCGTGACCACGGCCGGTCTTTGGAAGTTTGTAACGTTGATTCCGACGAAGGTCTTGGCAAAGGCAGTGGGAGAGCTACTTCTGAACTTGAAGAAGGAACAAAACACAACATCATTTATAGATCCACAAACTCGGAAGCCGGTGGAAGTGGACTTGAACGAGCTCATCAGCGTGTTCGATTTGCCAAGGGAAGGAGGAGATTCCCTGTTGGATTTGGGATTCTCGGCCAAAGACCAATATGGTCGTTTCGCCGTCGACAAAGCAGAACCAAACTTCAAAGTGGCTAGCATTCGTTCAGATTTGAAGGCCCCTTTCAACCTCATCTGCGAACTCTTTACGAAGAGCATCGCATGCTATGTCGGATCCCTAGAGACGCTGTCGGAAACAAAACTGATCGGTACCACCATGATCGTCGACAGCCTCACCGGAACTAAATTCAACTGGCATCGCTGGTTTATCAACCAGATTCATGAAGTTGCGGCGGATTTCGAATACGAGAAGGGAAGCACGAGTGAAATCGTCCGCAAAGGAAGGTTGAAGTTTTTCTCCAGGATCTCCTATGCCCTGGAGAAACTATTCAAAGACATGCCATGGACAGATACTGCTCCATACAAGAAGAACACTCTTTACTTTGATTCGTGGAAATCTGAGAAGCTTCCGATGGACCAGGATTGTGTTGATGTGATAGTTCTTCCTTCCGTTCCAGTCGCTGAATCCTGTAGCGAGGCGGAAGAAGAAATCGAAGCTTCGTCACCATTGAAGCGAGTATCGAGGAAAGCAAGGTCTAAGCGGCCTCAAAGATTGAGAAGTGTTTCAACAATAATCGGAACGAGCGAGGCTGAGGAGCAGCCGCTCGAGAAGATCGCTGAAGAAGAAAATCCCCAACCCTCACCGGAAAAAGATCTACCTCAGCCTTCACCAACCAAAATCCAATCACTTTCTACCCAAATTCAAACCCAAACCCAGCCGCTACCGGAACCTCAAACATCAACCACTGCCATTCCCATCACTCAAACATCATCCTCACCACAAGAATCAACCCACTCATCCTTTCAAATTCCTAACATACCTTTTCTGGGCACGGACCTCACCGATGCCTACAAACTATTCTCTGTCCCACTCAATCCTCAACCAGAATCCAACCAACCTGAAGCTACTGAAGCTTCCACCCCCAGCTCACAATCCTCATCAGCCGAAAGCGCTGATACCGCCCAAACTGCCAAAACAACCAACACCTATCCCAACATCATCCCAGATTCTTCCCAAACTCCAACCGAAAAGGAATTGGTCCTTGAACGGTACCTGAAGGACCGAGAACAAGCTGCCGAGCTCATCCGTGAGCGATACCTCTCTGTGAAAATGGCCGATGACTTCTTCACCCGCGCAGTAGATTTCCTCACGTACATCACGTACAGAGGAACAGAGTTCTACAAGATCTTTAACCTGCGCAAGGCGATGGAAGAAGAGGTGATAGAAGCCATGGAGGTTGAAGTGCTCAAATTTGCCCAAGTAGACGGTTTCCACACCTTCCTCAGTGAGGCAAAGTACTGGGAGGCGCTTGATGCAAGAGTAAAGATGGAGTATCCCGATGCGCCCATTCCAGAGCGTGAGCCTTCGCTACATGAGCTTCGATTGATCAAGGATCATGAAGCTGAAGTGAGAGAAAAAGACGCGGTGATCTCTAATTTGCAAAATGAGATCACCAAGAAGGATGCTGAGCTAACTTCGAAAATATTGGAGGTCACTAATCTGCGTGCAGTTTGTGACAAGAGGAAGACGGAAATGGAGGAGTTAGTTGTGGAAAAGACAAAGCTTGTGAATGAGAAAGCAAGTTTGTCGAAGCAGGTAGAGGAGTTAGAGAAAGGAAGTCAGGAAATGAAACAATCCCTAGATGCTGAGAGAAGCAGGCTTAGGGAAGTAAACACGAAGTTGGTGGAAGTGAGTGGAGAGAAGGAGAAGCTAGAGAAGGTGGTGGAGTCAGAAAAGGAGGAGAAGAGGACCATGAGAAACAAGTACAGAGAGAATATCAACAAAGCAACTGGTAATGTTGAGAAGATGGAGAAGCAGATCTCCAATAATGAGGAAAAGATAAGGAAGCTGGAGAGCGAGCTGACGAGAGGAAAAGTGAAAACTCTCAGTCTTGAAAAGGAAATCGAAATCCTCAACAGCAAGCTTGACGAAGCAAATGCCGAGTTGAACAGCCGAATGAAATCTGGTCTCGATGTAGCTCTCAAGCAGGCTCAACTTGCTAATGACATCGAGAAGGCACAAAAGGCGGCCGGAGAATTTGTTGTCCGCATGGCTGGAGCTGCTCAGGTCTATGTGACCTTAAAGCAAAAACAGAACGCTCTTGCCACTGCTCAAGCGGAACTGGAAGCTTCGCAGAACTTCTTCAACCACAAGCTGGAGGAAGAGAGCAAGCTTATCCGTGCAGATATTGAAGCGGAGCTGGATGCTCGCTTCAGAGCAGTAGAGCCATTAGAAAGCTTGATGCGGTCGGTAAAGGAGAGAGAAGACCAGTGCAAGTATCTCCTTGAAGAAATTTCTATAAAGACAGCAGAGCTCGTCCTCGCCAAGGAAAATGTGTTTGCAGCACGGTCTGAAAAGATGCTACAAGATGTGCTAGGCAAGCTGACAAACATTCATCAATCCATCAGCGGAACGGTGTTTACAATCGCCCCCGGCAGTCTTGATGATGCCAAAAAGGGGGAAAACATTGAAAAAGCACTCATTCAATCAAGTGAAGTTGGAGGATCGAGCAAAGCAGGAAGAGTGATCGAAGCCAGGGGCTTGATCGAAGGAGGTGTTGGAGGGTCTGGAGGCTGTGAAATCATTGAGATTGAGAAGATGTTAGAAGGAGGAAGTAGTGCAGTGGAGGAAGTGGCTGATGAAGCTAGAACTGAACTAGCAAGGACAAAAGGCAAAGAGAAGGTTACGGAGGAGCCCCGCTTGCCGACGACCGGAAAACTGTTAGGTTCATCAATCGCCACTCATCCCGTTATTCCTGGTGTTCCTTTATCCAAAGAACAAAGGGAGCGACAGATTGCACAGGATGAAGCTTACGCACGAGCCTTGGAAGTGGAGCTTGAGCTCAAAAGAACTGTCACTCAAGATGGTGCATCTTTGCATGCGCCCGCTTCATCTTCGCGAACGGTTGCTTCGCCCTCTGCCCCTGTCTCTGCACAGGCACTCACTTCAGCATTGGCTGAAATTGTTCCTGCCAGTGAAACTGCTACTCAAATGCCACCGCCGCCACCTCCTGTTCACAAAGGAAGATGACACTACTGCCAAATGCCAGAAAATGCAGCAAGTAGTCAAAGAGAAGGCTAGTCGCTTCGAGAAGAGGCAAAAGAAGACAGAGGAGAAGAAGAGAAGAAGGGAGAAGGATGAGGAAGTAAGGGAGAAAAGACTGATGAAATTGGATGAACGGATCGAGTCCCACTGGAATGAAGTGAGGCTCATCCAATCTGCCATCACGCGCAGTGCTTACATTCCTCACTTGCCTGAAGAGTCTGATGCTGTCAATCTCCAAGCCTGGATGGATACTGGCAGAATTACGCTGAAAGAAATGATCAATTCCGGTCGCTACTCGACTGAAGAGCATGACTTCATTCGGAAGCGAATTAATGATATGCTTCCGAAGTGGAGTGGTGATGCCAGCACACAATTTAACTCAATCATGAAGGAGTTGAAAAGCAGGACAGAAGAGGAGCTGGCTATACGGAGAGATCATCATCCGGACTCCAGACAAATCGAGGATTTCATCCCAAGAGACCTTCTCGACACTTGGCTGATTCTAAAGGATAAGTTCATAAAAGCCTACTACTGGTGGAAAGTAGTACCGTATCAAGACAAGTGTTCTAGAATGGAGGCTCTCAGCTACTTCCTGCATCAATACAATGAGAGATTGAGGCGAAAGATCTTCATGTTGGCAGAAGAAGCAAAACCCCTTCCACTTATTGTCAAAGTGCCAGCTGCGAAAAAGTTTCCTATGCCTCTCAAACCAAATTCAGAGATTCCTAATCGAAAGGAAATTGATGCAGAAGTGGATGAAGCACTAAGATTGGAGAAAAGTTGGAGAGACAACCAGTACAACATCCGGACAATGGAGTCGAATGTCCGATCTGCTTACTATTCAGAGAAGAAGAAAGAAGAGGAGGAGAAGAAGAAACGTGATGAAACTGCAGGAAACTGTTGAGTTTCAAGTTTCATATTTTTGATTTTGTGAACTGTTTGTTCATCTATCAATTTTCAATTTCTGTCAAAATTTGTCATTTACCTGCTTTGTGAATGACCTTACCTTTTGCTACAAACTCAAATAATTTAACCGAGAAAAAGAAGGGAAAGGAACTTAAAAAAAAAATTTACAAACGAAGCTGCAAAGGAAGCAGTCGCTTGGAGTTCCCTTCACGGTTAGATAGGCTGGAATTTTCTAAGTCTTAGCCTTTGGGTTTTGGCATCATCAAAAAGGGGGAAATTGTTGGGAATTGTTATGGACCAATTTGTTAAGGGGGAACTATGTGGGATACTTGATAAACGAAGTCATTTGTTTTGATTGGATCCCAAAACCCCAAGTGTCCAACTCCCAAGTGACCCACTTTGATGTAGTTAATAGGTTAGAATTTTTCTAAGCCTACTCTGTTAGGATGGCTCTTTTATTTTGCTTCGATTAGGCTTTAAAAGTTCAAGTGAAGGCCACTCGCTTGAGTGTGTTTTTCAAAGCGAAGCAAGCCAAGCAAACTGAAGTGAAGCGTGTCGAAGAACAGTGTAGCGAAGCGATCGCTACAGTAGATTCGAAGTGAGTCCGCCAAAGCGAAGCAAAGCAAGCGCTACAGTTCAAAGCCAAAGCGAAGCGAAGCAAGCGCTACAGTGAAGAGTCAAAGCTAGTCAACTCTAGTCAGCAGTTTCCAAAGCAGTCACTAGGGAACTTTATTTCCCGAAGCGACCCACTACAGAATGACTACGAAGTGACTCAACTAGAGCCGACGCTACAACTTCAAAGCGAAGCGAGCCACTACCTACCAGAAAGCGACAGCACAACTCCCGGCCATATTTTGAACTCCAGTCAACAGGAGATCGTAGCATTAATTGCGAGATCTCCACGTGTCGAAGGCGGAGTGGAGCGGAAGAGTTGACTGCCAGGCCGACAAGGCGCCGTAACAGTACTGGGTCGCTCCAGTTACTGTTGAAATTGGAACTTAGCCATTTCCGGCAAAAATCCAAAACTGCGCATCTGAAAAGTAGCCAGCCTGTGCAAGTACTGTCGAGAGGAGGAGGGACAAGGCCACCAAGCAAGCAACGGATCTCAGCCAACCCTCCGCCTATAAATAGTGAAGGATGAAGACGAAGAAGAGTAGAACACTACTTGAGCATTCGAGCGCATACAGCAAACAAACACTCCCAAGCCTTCGAGCAAATCTTCGAGTCTTTGTTTTCCAGTGTTCTCCGAGTTTCCAGTTCATCGGAACTCGTCTTCACAACATTCACACTTAGAGTCTAAGCCCATTCCATATCCAAGCTTAGAAGAAGAGCTCTAGCCATCTTTGCACTTATTGTAAAGAGCTCTTCATAGTGTGTTCGTCAACCAAAAACCCTATACTTTGTCTGTTAGGTTTTTGAGTGTTGTCGGTTAGGTTGTCCAGATCCAAGGCTCTTCCTTCATCGATTGAAGAAGCCTCGATCATAGAGTCTAGATCCAAGCTTGCACCTACATCGTTTGTGTAGAGCTCGATCGAAGCTAGGCTGTAAGGAGAGCCCGTAATCTCCCTGTCGTGTTTTGACTGAAGCAAGTGAAGCTTCCAGTCTTTGTTAGGTTTGTGTAGTGAACCCGCAATCACTACGTCTGTCGTTTGATCTAGGCGAGTGAAGCCCGATCTCGACCAGGTTTTTGAAGGACCCGTAACCTTCAAGTTCTTGAGTGAAAAGAACAGTTGCCGTCGTGCAACAAAGTGGACGTAGGAGCGTTATCTCCGAACCACTATAAATCTCTGCGTCGTATCTCTCTAACCCTAAACTCTTTACTTTGTTTATCCATTGCACGTGCATCTAAACAACTTAATCTGGATATTTTAATTACTTAGGAAAAGATTTAGCTCACCAAATTCCGCACATACGAGTAAAGACTCCCTCTTGATCAAGTGTTCACTTCGGTCAAGTAGGCAAGCTACGTACTGTAGATCTAGCTTCAGCTAGGTCTTAAGTTTCAAAAAGAGCTCTTTACTTGTTACTCTGAGTTAAGGGATTTGAAGTTGAAAAACTTCAAAATACGTATTCACCCCCCCCCCCCTACGTATTTTTCCTATTAACAAACCGGGACCAACATTCTGGAAGTTGAAGTGCCCGTAGCGAGACCGGTTGCCGAAAGGCAAGCCGAAGTGAGCCAAGCGAGGCCGGTCGCTTCACCCGGGAAGCGAGCCGCGCCGAAGCGAGGCAAGAAAATGAAGCGAGTCGCTTCAATTGTCCAAGAAAGCGAGGCGGTGGAGGAGCCGCTTGAGGACATTGAAGTTACTCAACCCCATTCCCCACCCCTAGTCCAAACACAAACTCTTCAAATCCAAACCCAGCCACTACCTGAAACCCAGACATCCTCAACTGCGCATCTTCAATCCCCACGAGAAGAAGAAACTGGTTCTTCTTTCCATATGCCCGAAATCCCTCTACTCCATGTCGACCCAATCGAAGCTTACACCACTTTCCAGCCATTCCAAACCCAGCAAACACAAGCACCTCAAACCGAACCTATCCAAATTCCTGAAACCCCCGAAACCACATCATCACTATCCCCTTCGACATCGGCAGCTACAGCCGATACCGCCCAAACAGCCGGTGAACTCCCAATAATCCCACCATTCATACCTCCTGCCATCACTGCAGAAATACAGGCCATCGATCGCTACGTTAAGGATCGAAAGCAAGCCTCAGAGATCATTGCTCTCCGATATTCCAATGTTCCGTGGACAGATGACTTCTTCACCAAAGTCGTCGACTTCCTGACATATATCACGTATCGCGGAACGGAATACTACAAAATATACAACCTCATGCAAGCATTCAAGAAAGAAAAACTGATACAATTGGAGGCCAAGTTGCTAAACTTCATCGATGTGGACGGCTTCCACAATTTTCTTGATGGGACCAGTTTCTGGGATAAGCTGGATGCTAAGATAAAGCGGGAATATCCAGATGCTGTGATTCCCAAACGAGAGCCAACTTCACATGAGAAGCAATTGATCAGTGCCCATGCTGAGGAAATTGAGGCAAAGGAGGTGGAGATCTCAAATCTCCAAAGCGAGATCTCCAAGAAGGAGGAAGAGGTGAACCGGAGGGTGCTGGAGGTCAAGAGTCTTAAAGAAGACTTTGGCAAGAAGAAGGGAGAGTTGGAGACTATGGTGGAGGAGAAGGGAAAGTTATTGGAGGAAAAAGAGAAGACGCTGGAGGCGCAGGCGAAGCTAGTGGAAAATCAAACAGCATCTATCACCGAACTCAAGGACTCGCTTGATGCGGAACGGAGTCGGTTGAGGGAGGTTAATGCCAAACTGATCGCCGTTGGGAATGAGAAGAAGGTGTTGGAGAAAGAGCTGAAGAAGCTGAAGGAGGCAGTAGAAAAGAAGGATGAGGAATTGATCAGGAAGGGGAGTGAGCTGATAAGCACCAAAAAGATCCTCGACTCACTTCGAACTGAAATGAAGGAGCTCAAACAAGAAAGTGAGCTAGACAAGAAAGAACTGGAGAGCCGTAGAAAGAGTGCGCAGGCTCTAGATCTGCAAAACGCTGAGTTAACCATTCTGCTGGAGAAAGTCAAGGCTCTGAGTGAAGCTTACACCGATAAGGTTGCTGCAGGTGCCGAATTCCATCTCTCTCTAAATCAGAGAGAGAGGTCGCTTGACACCATGGAGGCAGAACTTAAAGCGGCCCAGGATTTCTGGTACTTTAACCTGCAAGAGGATAAGGAGGAAATGAGGAGGGAAGTTGAAGCGGAGCTGGCGGATCGCTTCAGGACGGTGGAGCCACTAGAGAGGTTGATGCTCTCGGTGAAGGAGAGAGAGAAGCAGTGCGAGTATCTGCTCGAAGAAATAAGCATCAAAACAGCCGAACTAGTGGCGCCCTCCATGGGAAAAACCGAGCAGATGCTTCAGGCTGTCTTTAATGCGGTCAACTCACTTCACCAATCCATCTCTGGAAAGTCAATCATCCTAACCCCCAGCATTGATGATGCCAAAAAGGGGGAAGGTCAAAGTAAAGATGGAGGAGTTGGAGGTTCTGGAGAAAGTGCAGTTAGAGTGGAATTGATGTTGGAGGGAGGAAGTGGTGCAGGAGAAGAGGAGGAAGAATTAGACGAGGAAGCGAGGGCTCTGCGCGCAAAGAAAGGAAAAGTGAAGCTCACGAAGGAGGAGCTTTTAAAGAAACTCGAAGAGCCCCGCAGGCCAATTGAGGAAAAAATCCTTGCATCCTCAATTGCTCGTCACCCTCCAGTTGTGCCGATGACCAAGGAGGAAAAGGAGAGGCAGGTTGCAGCAGATGTGGCCATGGCATGGCAGATGGAGCACGATTTTGATCTGGGAAGCCTAACTATTGCAGGTGCTTCAGGTTCCAAAGCGCCCACTTCAGCAGCCGCACCCGCTTCAACTGCCGCGCTCGCTACATCAACTGTAGGAGCCGCTTCATCGGCAATCGTTCCTTCAACTACCTCGAAGAAAGACATGCCACCTCCCCCACCACCAAAGCAAACCTTGAAGCGTGCTGCACCAGATACAAAAGATGACCATGCGGCCAAGCGCCAAATGGTCAAACAAGCAGTCGCCTCGAAAGCAGAGAAGCAAGAAAGGAGAAGGACGAGAGGAGAACACTGGAAGGAGAAGGAAGAAAAGGAGAAGAAGATTAGGGCCAAGCGACTCGAGATCATCGATGGCCGGATTGAGGAACATTTCAGTGAAGTAAAACTCATCCAATCCGCCATCTGCAGAAGTGCTTTCATTCCCTTTATGCCCGAGGAGTCCGAAGCTTGCGAGACTCAGTCCATTATCGATGCTTGCGACGTAACGGGAAGGGAGATGGTCAATTCGGGACGCTACCCTCTTAAGGAGGAGCAAGATCACATCCGCAAACGTCTTAATGAAAAGTGACCTATGTGGAACCAGGAGTTGAGCGCCAAATTTCATGCTGTGATGAAGGAGCTGGCCAGCAGATCTGAGGAAGAACTGGCAGCTAGGAGAAATGAGCATCCCGACGCAAGGGAGATTGAGGAATTCATTCCAAGAGATCTCCGCGATCAGTGGCTACTCTACAAGGAGCTCTTTATCAAAGCTTACTATTTCTGGGGAGTAGTGCCACTACAGGATGAGTGCTCGCGGATGAGTGCCCTCAACAATTTCTTATGTGCATACGACGAGAAGATGCGGAGGAAAATCTTCACTATGGCTGAACTTGCAGAGCCCAAACCCCTTATCGTCAAGGTGCTAGAAATGAAGAGATTTCCAATGCCATTTCATCCAGGCACAAGGATTCCTGATCGCAGCGTCACAGATGCGGAAGTAAATGAAGCATTCAGACTGGAAAGCGCATGGAGAAATCCAACTGTCCACATTGTTGAATCTCTAGAGTTGAATGTGCTATCTGCTTACTTTACTGAAGAGAAGAAGAAGGAGGAGGTGACGGAGGAGAAGAAGAAAGACAAGGATGAAGCTGCAGGAAACCTCTGAGTTTCAAGCTTCTTGTTTTGGGAACAAATATTCATCAATCGATTTACTTTCTGTCCCTCTTGTGTTGCTTTACAGCTTTATGGATATTTTATCCTTATGCTACAAACTCAACTCAAATAATTTAACCGGAAAAAAAAAGGGAACTTAAAAGAAAATTACAAATGAAACTGCAAAGGAAGCAGTCGCTTGAAGTTCCCTTCACGGTTAGATAGACTAGATTTTTTTTATCTAAGTCTTATGGGTTTTGGCATCATCAAAAAGGGGGAAATTGTTGGGAATTGTTAAGAACGAATATGTTAAGGGGGGACCTAAAAGGGATATCTTAGTGTTTTGATTTGATCCCAAAACCCCAAAGCGTTCTGTTCCCAAGCGACCCGTTTTGATGTAGTTGATAAGTTAGAATTTTTCTAAGCCTACTCTGTTAGGATGGCTCTTTATTTTGCTTAGATTTTAGGCTTCAAAATTTCAAGTGAAGGCCACTCGCTTGAGTGTGTTTTTCGAAGCGAAGCAAGCGCTACAGTTCAAAGCCAAAGCGAAGCGAAGCGAGCGCTACAGTTCAAAGCCAAAGCGAAGCAAAGCGAGCGCTACAGTGTAAAGTCAAAGCTAGTCAACTCTAGTCAGCTATTTCCAAAGCAGTCACTAGGGAACGTTATTCCCCGAAGCGGCTCACTACAGAATGACTACGAAGTGACTCAACTAAAGCGGACGCTACGACTTCAAAACGAAGCGAGCCACTACCTACCAGAAAGCGACAGCATACTTCCCGCTCCAAATTTGAACTCCAGTCAACTGAAGATCTCCGCATTTATTACGAGATCTCCACGTGTCGAAAGCGGAGAGGAGCAGAAGAGTTGACTGCTAGGCCGACAAGGCGCCGTAACAGTACTGGGTCACTCCAGTTACTGTTGAAATTGGAACTTAGCCAATTCCGGCAAAAATCCAAAACTGCGCGTCTGAAAAAGGTGCCAGCCTGCGCAAGTACTGTCGAGAGGAGGAGGGACAAGGCCACCAACCAAGCAACGGATCTCAGCCATCTCTCCGCCTATAAATAGTGAAGGATGGAGACGAAGAAGAGCAGAACACTACTTGAGCATCGAGCCTACTGCAAACAAACACTCCCAAGCCTTCGAGCAAATCTTTGAGTCTTTGTTTTCCAAGTGTTCTCCGAGTTTCCAGTTCATCGGAACTCGTCTTCACAACCTTCACACTTAGAGTCTAAGCCCATTCCGTATCCAAGCTTAGAAGAAGAGCTCTAGCCATCTTTGCACTTATTGTAAAGAGCTCTTCACAGTGTGTTCGTCAACCAAAAACCCTAAATCTGTCTGTTAGGTTTTTGAGTCGTCGTTAGGTTGTTTCGATCCAAGGCCCTTCTTTCACCGATTGAAGAAGCCTCGATCATAGAGTTTAGATCCAGGCTTACACTTACATCGTTTGTGTAAAGCTCGATCGAAGCTAGGCTGTAAGGATAGCCCGTAATCTCCCTGTCTGTCCGACTGAAGCGAGTGAAGCTTCCAGTCTAGTTAGGTTTTTGGTGTGAACCCGGAATCACCCAGCGTCTGTCGGATCCAAGCGAGTGAAGCTCGATCTTGACCAGGCTTTTGAAGAGCCCAAAATCTTCAAGTTCTTGAGTGAAAAAGAATGGTTGCCATCGTGCAACAAAGTGGACGTAGGAGCGTTATCTCCGAACCACTATAATTCTCTGTGTCGTATCTCTCTAACCCTATACTCTTACTTGTTTGATTATCCATTGCATATTGCGTCTAAACAAACCTAATCTGGAAATTTTAAATACTTAGGAAAGATTTTTAGCTCACCAAATTCCGCACATACGAGTAAAGACTCCCTCTTGATCAAGTGCTCACTTCGGTCAAGCAGGCTAGCTACGTACTGTAGATCTAGCTTCAGCTAGGTCTTAAGTTTCAAGCGAGCTCTTTACTTGTTACTCTGAGTTAAGGGATTTGAAGTTGAAAAACTTCAAAATACGTATTCACCCCCCCCCCCCCCCCCTCTACGTATTTTCCCATTAACAAACCGGGACCAACAGGGTGTAGTGACCAGAAGTCAAGTGTATGGAGAAAGTGCCATGTTCAGTTGCTTTCTCTCAAACATTGAGCCGTCATGCGTGGAGGAAGCCCTAGCCGATTCAAATTGGGTGATCGCCATGCAAGAAGAGCTGAATCAGTTCACCAGAAACAACGTATGGTACCTCGTGGATCGTCCCAAATTCCAGCATGTTATTGGCACCAAGTGGGTGTTCAAGAACAAGACGGACGAGGACCACAACGTTGTGAGGAACAAGGCGCAACTCGTCGCTAAAGGCTACTGCCAAGAGGAAGGACTCGACTTTGACGAGACCTTCGCTCCAGTGGCTCGGCTTGAAGCGATCAGACTATTTCTAGCCTATGCAGCGGCCAAGAAATTCAAAGTATATCAGATGGATGTGAAGAGCGCGTTCCTCAACGGTGAATTGAAGGAAGAAGTCTATGTGGAGCAGCCACCGGGTTTCGAGCAAGGAGATAAGGTGTATCGATTGAAGAAAGCCCTATATGGATTGAAGCAAGCTCCCAGAGCTTGGTATGATACCCTTTCTCAATTCCTAGTGGATAATGGATTCCACAAAGGAAAGATAGATCGAACCCTATTCACCATCAATCATGGGGATGATATGCTATGGGTTCAGATCTACGTGGACGACATCATATTTGGGTCACCAAACCAGTCGCTTAGCGAGAAGTTTGGAGAGCTCATGAAGACCAAATATGAGATGTCAATGATTGGCTTGATGAGCTGCTTTCTAGGTCTTCAAGTGAAGCAGCAGGATGATGGCATCTTCATCAATCAAGCTAAGTATACAAGAGATATGCTAGCCAAGTTCGGTGTTCAGCATGCCAAAGCTGTGAAGATTCCAATGAACACGAACTGGAAGATGGAGCCAGACATAGATGGGAAGTCTGTGGATGCTACAGACTACCGAGCTTTGATCGGATCCCTTCTATATCTCACTGCAAGTAGGCCGGATATAGCTTTTGCAGTTGGAGTCTGTGCTCGCTTCCAAAGCAATCCCAAGCACAACCATCTTGAAGCTGCCAAGAGAATTCTTCGATATTTGAAGGGCACTGTCAATATGGGGCTGTGGTATCCAACGGAGGATAATTTGGAGCTCACTGGATATTCAGATGCTGACTATGGAGGGTGCCGAATCGATAGGAAATCAACTTCGGGCACTTGTCAGTTCTTGGGAAGCAAGTTGATCTCATGGTTTTCGAAGAAGCAGACGAGTGTAGCTACTTCAACGACTGAAGCCGAATATATGGCCGCTGGAAGCTGCTGTTCTCAAATTCTATGGCTTCGTCAGCAGTTGAAGGACTACAATGTTGAAGCAAATGAAATTCCTATATTCTGCGACAACAACAGTGCGATCTGCATCTCTCAAAATCCAGTGCTTCACACCAGATGCAAGCACGTGGAAATCCGACATCACTTCATTCGTGATCATGTCGAGAAGAAGGATATCAAGCTCGAGAAAATCCATACCGATCTCCAGCGAGCAGATATCCTCACCAAGCCTCTAGCTGAGTCCCGTTTCAATCAGCTATGCATGGAATTAGGGTTGCTAGACCCTGGTGAAGAGTGCTAGATCCAGGATGCATGAAGGAGTGGTCGCTAGTTCTTCGTAGCGTCACTCGCTTCGGATCTTCACCAACTCAAGCGAGCCACTTCAAAATCTTACTCGCTTGAAGAAGGAGAAATAAGGTGGAGAAAGGTGGAGTGTTGGAAGATGTTCCCTACCCGCTTACAGGAATTGTTAAGCCATTGGTTAAGGGGGAACTTTTGTTTGCTCTCGGAGCAAGCTACTTCCAAAGCGAGCAAGGAAAGCTGCTACCTAGCCTAGGATTCCTAGCTAGTGGGTATAAACACTCGCAAGTGCCGTTTCTAGTAACGGTTGTGGGGTCTTGTATCGGGCCTTCCCACATAAAAATGGTGAAAGCTTAGGTAGGGCTGGCACCTAGACCTTGTGTCCTCTTCCCATCTTTCCGCCGAAGAGGAGCAAGTCTTCTCATCTCCTTCATTGTGGATAAATGTCCATTTCTTACTCACTCTTCATCGAGTTGAGCTGCCGGATGTCTATCCATTCCTCCCCCACTTTGAATTTTACATCGCTTCAATTTGCCCGAGCTTGGGTCAAAGCGAGTCGATTGCAAGTGCATTCTGTAGCTTGTAGGAGGAAGCTTGAAGGTTTACCTTTTTCTACAAAAGGTTGCAGGGCTGGTGACATGCTTCTGCGTAAAATACGAGATTGTCTTGTCAGAGCATTCTCATTGTCATCCTGTCCATTTCTGCTCTGAGATAAGGACTTGTACTCATCCCCCATTCGTCGTGAATATGTACACTTACGTGAAGCTCCCCTCTGGGTTGTAGTAAGCTTGTGTACTATATTCATTTTCTCCCCCATTCACTTCGATGGAGGACTCTCTAATTCGTAGAGGAAGATGAATGCCATGAAGATGAATGCCATGAAGAAGAATGCTAGGAAGATAAAGCTTCCAACAAACTTTAACAGGTGGTATCATCAAGCTTGAAGTCACCACTTGCAGGACCAACAAATGCATTCATCAACAAGTGGTATCAACAAGCTTCAAAGCAATATCAACAATTGGATTCATCAAGCGCTATCCAAATCCTCAAAATGGAGTCTTCAATAAGTGGTATCAATCTCCTACGAAGTGAGATTGACTGGTAAGTGTTTCAATTTTAAGTACACTAAATGAGCTGAAGCATGCTAGAAACCTTCACTCACTATGTGGAAAATATGAAATGAATCTGACACAAATACAAAGAGGAAAACATTCTTGTTTATCCTCAAAGTATGTAAGTCAGAAACATTTTAAATTAAGCAAAGAAATTTCATTTCTTATTCCAGTCACTACACATGATGAAGCGAGTGCCACGTCACTCAAGCAAGTCATCGCAAGCGAGTGCGGAGCAGTCACGCCAAGCAAGTACTTCGTAAGCGAGTAGAAGCCAAACGGTTACTCTCGTAGCGAGCGGGTACGAAGCGAAGCGTATGAGCTGTCAGCACTCGAGTTCCAAATTTCACTTTTTACTTTAGCATTTAATGCAGCGGCGCGTAGAAAGAGGAATGACAGGCGCGTACACGTCAAGCCGAGAAAAGCGGGAAAATCGCCCTCAATCTAGCCGTCGAATCTGAACAGTTTTTAAATCTCAACCGCTGGATTGACACCTATTGGAGAGACGAATCAAAAGCTATCGTGTGGCAACGCCAAGTCAAGTTGGCGGTTCACTTTTCCTGTGATGACGCCGGACACATCAGATCCATCACCGAAGGTCCGCCGCCCCCGCACAGGATCTTAGAAGATATTACTGTCTTGCCCCTGCCTCGTCAGCCGAACCCTAGTTCTATATATATGAAACGCCGAAGACCTGCAGAAAAATTCACAACTCTCCAAAATTGCCATTTTCGTGAAATCTCTGCACCTCTGCAAATTCACAAGTCTAGAACCCCTCAAAATCTCAAACTTTTCTCAAATCTTTCTTCAAATAAATCATGGGCAAGAAGGAGAAAACCGAAACAATGGAGGACTTCCTGAAAACCCTCAACGACAACGTCTTTATTGAACCGCATCTTGATGAAGATGTGGTAATGGAGAACGGTTTCTTCCGCAGGGCTGTGACCACGGCCGGCCTGTGGAAGTTCGTTACGGCAAAGCCACAACGTATTCTGGCCAAGGCCGTCGCCGAGATTCTCTTGAATCTCAAAGAAGGAGAAGAAACGTCAACCTTCACCGATCCGCAGGAGAGAACGCCTGTGGTGGTCGAGTTAAGCCGTCTAGCCCGTGTGTTCGACTTGCCGATGGTTAGACCAGTTTCATTGTCAGCACTTGAAATGTCAACTCAAGTGGAGTACGCTCGATTTGCCAAAAGGAGAGGCGTGAAGTTTGGAAATCCGAAGCTAAGCAACATCAGGAACGATTTAGCGGCTCCGTTCAACTTAATCTGCGAGTTGTACACGAAGTCGGTACTATGTGGTGTTGGTTCGTTGAGCCAACTGTCAGACACCAAGATCTACGCCACCTCTGTCATTGTTGACAGCTTAACAGGAACAAGCTTCAACTGGCATCGCTGGTTCATCAACCAGATACATGAAGTTGCGGCGAATTTCAAGTACGAATAGGGAAGTACCAGTGAGATCGTTCGCAAGGGAAAGTTAAAGTTTTTCTCCAGAATCTCCTACGCTCTGGAGACACTGTTCGAGAACATGCGGTGGACAGGCAAGAGGGATACGGCACCATACAAGAAGAACACCATCTATTTTGATTCATGGAAAACTGAGAAGCTTCCAATGGATCGGGACTGCATCAACGTTATAGTCCTCCCTTCCGCTCCAGTCGCTGAATCCTGTAGCGAGGCGGAAGAAGAAGTTCAAGCTCCTTCACCATCGAAGCGAGTGTCGAGGAAAGCAAGGTCGAGGAAACCACAGAGACTGAGAAGCGTCACCACTATAATCGGAACGAGCGAGGCTGAGGAGCAGCCGCTCGAGAAGATAACAGAGGAAGAAAATCCCCAACCCTCACCAGAAAAAGAGCTACCCCAGCCTTCACCCCCCAAAGACCAAACATCCCACACCCCACAAACTCAAACCCATCAACCACCCGAACCTCAAACCTCCACCACAGCTCAACCCCATCCCCAGAAATCACCCTACTCCACACAGGAAGAAGAATCCACTTCTTCTCTCCCAGCCCTCAATCTTCCCTTCTGCAGCACCAATATTGAAGGAATGTACTCCTTCTTCGTCCCAACCACTCAACCCCAATCTACCCAACCCGAAGCTACTGAAGCTTCCAACCCCAGCTCTCCATCCTCATCAGCCGAAAGCGCTGATACCGCCCAAACAGCCAAAACAGCCGAAACCATCCCCACCATCATCCCAGGAACTCCCCAATCTCCGACCGAGGAAGAAAAGATCCTCGAACGCTACGTTAAGGACCGGGAGCAAGCGGCCGAGCTCATCCGTGAACGCTACCCCTCCTTGGAGATGTCTGATAGCTTCTTCTCCAGCGCTGTAGACTTCCTCACGTATATCACGTACAGAGGAACAGAGTACTACAAGATCTTCAATCTGCGCAAGGCAATGGAGGAAGAGGTGATCAAGGCCAAGGAAGTGGAAGTGCTCAAGTTTGCCGGAGTAGATGGCTTCCACACGTTCATCAATGAGGCTAACTACAGGGAGGTGCTCGATGCAAGGGTGAAGAAGGAGTACCCTGATGCACCCCTCCCAGAACGCGTGCCCTCACAGTTTGAACTCCAATTGATGAAGGAAAATGAAGCAGAGGTGGAAGTGAAGGAGGTGGTGATCTCTAATCTGCAGAGTGAGATCACCAAGAAGGATGCTGAACTGACTACGAAGGTGTTGGAGGTCAATAATCTGCGTGCAGATTTTGACAAAAAGAAGAGTGAGCTGGAGAAGTTGGTTGAGGAGAAGGAGAGATTGCTAGAGGAGAAGGAAAACTTGCTGAAAGAAAAAGGGAAGCAAGCAGAAGAGTCAGCAAAGGACGCTCAGGAGTCCAAGCAACTGCTTGAGGCTGAGCGTAGCAGGTTGAGGGAAGTGAATGCCAAGTTTGTGGCATTGGAGGAAGAGAAGAAGGAACTGAGGAGGAAGTTGGAGAGAGAAAGGAAAGAGTTGGAGAAGAAGAAGGGAGAGGAAATCAAGCTCGGTAGTGAGCTGACAAGAGAAAAACTGAAAATTCACGGCCTTGAGAAGGAGGTACAGGTGCTCAATAGTAAGCTAGATGAAGCGAATGCTGAGCTAACGAGCAGGAGGAAAGCAGGCCTTGATGTTGCTCTCAAGCAAGCTCAGCTTGCTAACGATATTGAAAAGGCACAGAAGAAGGCCGTTGAATTTGCTATTCGAATGGCTGGAGCTGCTCAAGTCTACGTGACTTTAAAGCAAAAGCAGAATGTTGTTGCTACTGCTCAAGCGGAGTTGGAAGCATCACAAAAATTCTTCAACCTCAAATTGCAGGAAGAGTGCAAGCTAATCCGTGCAGATATAGAAGCTGAGCTGGATGCTCGTTTGTTGAGTCGTTGGAGAACTTGATGCGGTCAGTAAGGGAAAGGGAGAAGCAATGCACCTACTTACTCGACGAGATCTCTGTAAAGACAGCAGAGCTTGTCCTTTCCCAGGAGAATGTATTTGCAGCACGAGCTGAAACGATGCTTCACGATATGCTGAGCAAACTGACGGTCATCCACCAATCCATCAGCGGAACGGTGATATCAACCATCCCCGGCAGTCTTGATGATGCCAAAAAGGGGGAAAACATGCAGAAACTACCTATTGAATCTGGAAAAGTTGGAGGGTCAAGTAGTAGAAGGATCGAAGCGAGAGGCTTGATCGAAGGGGGAACTGGAGGTGTAGGAAGTAGTGCAGTGGAGGAAGTGGTCGATGAAGCTAGAGCCGAGCTAGCTAGGATAAAGGGCAAAGAAAAGGTAACGGAGGAGCCCCACTTACCGTTGACCGGAAAACTTCTAGGCTCCTCAATCGCCACTCATCCCGTTGTTCCTTTAACCAAGGAACAGAAGGAGCGACAGATTGCAGAAGATGAGGCCCTGGCCCGCTCTTTGGAGAAAGAATTCGAGCTTAAAAGAGCTGCCACTCAAGCAGGTGCATCCTCGCAAGCGCCCGCTTCGGCATCTGCCCCTGCTTCAACACAAGCACTCACTTCAGTTCCTGCCGGAACTGTTCCAGCCAGTGAAGCTGCCACTCAAATGCCACCACCACCTCCAGCTCCGAAACTGTCCTTGAAGCGGTCGATGCCTGAATCAAGGGAAGACGAACCTGCTGCCAAACGCCAAAAGATGCAGCAAGTGGTCAAAGAGAAGGCTAGTCGCTTCGAGAAGAGGCAGAAGAAGAAAGAGGAGAAGAAGAAGAGAAAGGAGAAGGATGAGGAAGTAAGGGAGAAAAGGCTGAGAAAACTGGATGAACGGATTGAGTCCCACTGGAATGAAGTGAGACTTATCCAATCCGCCATCGCGCGCAGTGCCTTCATTCCTCACACGCCTGAAGAGTCTGAAGCCGTTTCACTCCAAGCCTGGGTGGACACTGGCAAAGTAACACTGAAGGAGATGATCGATTCCGGTCGCTACCCACCCGAAGAACATGACTTCGTTCGGGAGCGATTGAATGATATGAGTCCCAAGTGGAGCAGTGACGCCAGTGCTCAATTCAACTCCATCATGAAAGAAATGAAGAGCAGGACGGAGGAGGAGCTGGCAACTCGAAGAGATCATCATCCTGACTCGAGACAGATCGAGGACTTCATTCCGAGAGACCTCCTCGACACTTGGCTGATTCTGAAGGACAAGTTCATAAAGGCCTACTACTGGTGGAAGGTAGTGTCGTACCAAGACAAGTGCTCGCGGATGGAAGCGCTCAATAACTTCTTGCGCCAATACAACGAGAGGTTGCGTCGGAAGATCTTCACTCTGGCAGAGGAAGCTAAGCCCCTACCTCTCATCGTCAAAGTGCCAGCAGCGAAGGACTTTCCCATGCCTCTCCAACCGAATTCAAATATTCCTTATCGGAAGATAATTGACACGGAAGTGGATGAAGCTCTGAAATTGGAGAGAAGATGGAGAGAAAACCAGTTCAACATCAGGACGATGGAGTCAAATGTCCTGTCTGCTTACTACTTGGAAGATGAGAAGAAGGAGGAGGAGAAAGAAGAGGAGAAGGAGGAACGTGATGAAACTGCAGGAAACCTTTGAGTTTCAAGTTTCATATTTTTTTTTTTTTGGTAAACTGCTTGTTCATTTATCCAAATTTCAATTTCTGTCAAATTGCGTCATTTACTCGCTTTGTGAATGACCTTCTTTAATGCTACAAAACTTAATAATTTAACCGAAAAAAAAAAGGGAAAGGAACTTAAAAGAAAATTACAAACGAAGCTGCAAAGGAAGCAGTCGCTTGAAGTTCTTTCCACGGTTAGATAGACTAGATTTCAATAATCTTAAGTCTTTGGGTTTTGGCATCATCAAAAAGGGGGAAATTGTTGGGAATTGTTAAGAACAAAGTGTTAAGGGGGAACTCCTATGGGACACTTCGAAGTGAGTCAAATGTTTGTTTTGATTTGATCCCAAAACCCCAAGTGTTCTATTCCCAAGCGACCCTATTTGGTGTAGAAAATAGGTTAGAAAATTTTTCGAAGCCTACTCTGTTAGGATGGCTCTATTGTGCTTAGGTACTTAGACTGCAGATAGTTCAAGTGAAGGCCACTCACTAGAGTGTGTTTTCAATCGAAGCGAGTCTAACCAACCAAAGTGAAGCGTGCCGATGCAAAGCGAAGCGAAGCGAGCGCTACAGTGGAATCGAAGCGAGTCCACCAAAGCGAAGCGAGCGCTACAGTGAAAAGACGAAGCGAGTCAACGCGGGTCAACACTTACTAAAGCAGTCACTTCGGGAACTCACTTCCCAAGTACTCGCTACATAGTGACCTTGAAGCGACTCGATTCGAAGCGGACGCTACAACTTCAAAACGAAGCGAGCCACTACCTACCAGAAACCACAGCACACTTCCCGCTCCGATTTTGAACTCCAGTCAACTGGATATCTCCGCATTAATTACGAGATCTCCACGTGTCGATCGCGGAGAGGAGCAGAGGAGTTGACTGCCAGGCCGACAGGGCGCCGCTGCAGTACTGGCTCGCTCCAGTTACTGTTAAGTTTGTAACTTAGCCATTTTCGGCAAAGAGACAAACTGCGCTCCTGCAAAAGCAACTGCCTGCGCAAAGTACTGTCGAGAGGAGGAGGGACAAAGCCACCAACCAAGCAACGGATCTAAGCATCCCTCCGCCTATAAATAGTGAAGGATGAAGACGGAGAGAAGTAGAACACTACTTGAGCATTCGAGCCTACTGCAAACAAACACTCCCAGCCTTAGAGCAAATTTCGAGTCTTTGTTTCCAAGTGTTCTCCGAGTTTCAGTCTCATCGGAACTCGTCTTCACAACCTTCACACTTAGAGTCTAAGCCCATTCCATATCCAAGCTTAGAAGAAGAGCTCTAGCCATCTTTGCACTTACTGTAAAGAGCTCTTCTTAGTATGTCGTCGTAAACCAAAAACCCTAAATCTGTTGTTAGGTTTTTGAGTTCGTCGTCGTTAGGTTGTTTCGATCCAAGGCCCTTCTTTCATCGATTATAGAAGCCTCGATCATAGAGTCTAGATCCAAGCTTGCACTTACATCGTTTGTGTGAAGCTCGATCGAAGCTAGGCTGTAAGGAGATCCCGCAATCTCCCTGTCTGTTGTTTGGACTTAAGCAAGTGAAGCTTCCAGTCCAGTCTAGGTCTTTGTAGTGAACCAGCAATCACTACGTCTGTCGTCAGATCCAGGCGAGTGAAGCCCGATCTGGACAAGGCTTTTGAAGAGCCCATAATCTTCAAGTTCTTGAGTGAAGAGAACTGTTGCCGAGTGCAACAAGTGGACGTAGGAGCGTTATCTCCGAACCACTATAAATCTCTGTAACGTATCTCTCTAACCCTAAACTCTTTACTTTGATTATTCATTGCATGTGCATCTAAACAAACACAACTTGGTTTTTTTTTTAATTACTTAGAAAAAAAAAACATTAGCTCACCGAATTCCGCACAAAGAGTAAAGTCTCACTCTTGATCAAGCTTGAAGCTTAGGTCAAAAGAATCTTGATTACTTTAGATCTAGCTCTTGGCTAGGTCTTAATATTTCAACGAGCACTTTACTTCATACTCTGAGTTAAGGAATTTGAAGTTGAAAAACTTCAAAATACGTATTCACCCCCCCCCCCCCCCTCCTCTACGTATTTTTCCTATAACAAACCGGGACCAAATCAGCCCGCCTTGGCCGGCGGTGACCTGGTCCTGTTTTCTCATCAGCCCGCCGTTGGCTCTGTTCCCGGGCTTGGCCCGGGCCTTCCTGGGCCGGTCCGGGATGGGAGTTGGTCCTCCCCCCTACTCTCGAGTCTTACTAACTCAATGCAATCGACAGAATCGAATTCCGACAAGTTTTGCTATTTTATTTTGATTTTTTCCGCCGAACTGCGCAAAGTTAGAACTTAGACCCTCAAAATTTTTCTAAGTGTTGGAATTCAAAAACTTGAAAATTCTCAAATTTTTTCTAAGGCATGAAATTGCAAACTTGAAAAAAATCTCAAAAATTTTCTAAGGCATAGGAAAGCACCCAACACTTAAAAATCCCTTTCTATGGCATATCAACCCACTCTCAACTCTTATTCAAATAAAACGACTCAAACTAAACTTTATTTTGGAAAAACGAGTAAATAAAGGATACGTGTTGGGGTGCCTCCCAACGAGCGCTTTTTTAACGCCGCTAGCTCGACGATACCTCAATGGAGCTCATGGTACATCAAACGAATCCTTGCCCCAAAATTTGATTTCTCCACATTCGTCGTGAAATGGATCTCCTATCTTCCAAGGAGGCTTTGCTTCATTCATCCTTGTACCTCCTCCATGAAACGGATACACAAGCTTCACCCGAGACCCGACCTCGATCTTGTAGCGCTTCTCCTCACTTGGAATTGGCAATTCAATCTCAACTTCCGGCTTATAAAATGTCGTCTCATGTTCATTAACTCGAAAAGTGAGGCTTTCATTACACAATTCCCCTAAAGCTCGGCTTATAGGCACGAAAGACATACCAAGGATCAAAGGATTATCATTATCCATTATCTCCTTCCTTTCGTCTACATCCTCAAAGAACTTCACAACTTCCTTATGAGGGGTAACACCCCCAAACTTAGCTTGCTCCTCATCGTCTTTCTCGACTTTCAACTCAAAAGAAATTGCCACATCTTTCATGCTATTCTCTTTCGGCTCAAACAAATCAACACTTCCTAGAGAGTCCTTAGGAATTAGAGTATGAGAAATACCTTCATCCTTAGAGCTCCAATCTTGGAGTGGATTCTCTTCGGTGTTGTTTGGGAATAGATCATGCTCATGTTGAGAAGACGAGAGAATTTGTGGGTCGATAGGAGAAAAAGACTCTTGAGACTCCATAAGGGCTAGGGCGCTCAAAAGTTCATCACAAGCCTCATCGAGTTCGGAGTATGGGTAGAAAGAGTCTTGGAATTCCAAATGATCCTCTCTTTGAGATGGTGATACAACCCCTATAACATTGCATTCCTCAAAGTCATGATCCTTTGATCTCTTCATTGCATCATAGATCGAGATGGTGAGGGTTTCATTGTTAACTCGAAATGTAAGATTCCCTTCATGCACATCAAGCAAGGCTCTCCCGGTTGCCAAAAACGGTCTCCCAAGAATGAGAGGCATCTCTTTGTCTTCCGGCATATCAAGAACAACAAAATCCACCGGGAATATGAAGGATTCAACCTTCACTAGCACATCTTCAACAATCCCTTGTGCATAAGTAATAGAATGGTCCGCCATTTGTAGACAAACCGGAGTGGGACGAAGATTTCCAATATCAAGCCTCTTAAAGATAGACAAAGGCATCAAATTAATAGAAGCTCCAAGATCACAAAGAACATTACCAAATTTTTGACATCCCACAAGACAAGGAATGGTAAACGATCCCGGATCTTTTTGCTTGAGAGGTAGCTTTCGTTGGAGAACCGCACTACAATCTTCATTCATTTTGATGGTTTCAAAGAAATCGAACTTTCTCTTGTTAGACACGACATCCTTCAAGAATTTCGCATACCCGGGCATATCTCTCAATGCATCCAACAAAGGAATGTTAACTTGCACCTTGCTAATCATGGCCAAGAACCTCTTCATCTTCTCATCCATCTTGGGATTTGGTAAACGATGAGGGAAAGGTGCCTTGGTGATGACATCCTTTGTAGGTAACGGAACTTCCACCACATCATTTTTCTTATGAAACTCCCTCTCGAGAATAGGATTTCTCACTTCCTTCTTCTTTTCATCAACCATGTAGTCTTCCTCTTCATATGGCAAATCCTCAACTAATGGCTCTTCATCAGCATCTACAACTTTCTCTTTGCTTATATGCTCTTCCACTTCTTGTAATGATGGCACTACAATTTCCTTTGGGGTTCACCTCCGTATTGCTAGGATACTGCCCTTGCTTGTGTTGAGAAGCAACATGGCTAGCCATTTGGCTCATTTGACCCTCAAGCATCTTGATATGCTTGTCCATGGAAGAAACCGTGTTCTCCAAGGTAGTGACCTTTTGCCCCGTTTGAGCAATGAAAGTGTTTTGTTGATTGACCATTTGTGATTGTTGAGCGGCCATTTGTTGAATGATACTTTCCAACCCCGGTTAAGGAGGCTTCTTTTCTTCAACAACTTGATGTGAAACACCAAATCCGGGAGGAGAAGATTGAGGAGCATTAAGAGCATTTTGTGGATTTCCATAGGAGAGGTTTGGATGATTATTGAAGGTAGGATTACCATAATTCCTTTGATAATTACCTTGTTTCCATCCATCCCTTTGGTTAATGTAGTTCACCTCCTCTTCACTCAAAACTTCACCATTCTCGAATTTCTTGATGGCTAACATCTCCTTCATGTCTCTTTAGCCCTTATCATAGTCACTCTTAAGAGTAGTGATTAGTGAAGTCAATTCATCATATCTCTCATCCGATGGAGAGGCAACCCTCTTTGTGGAAGTCCGTTCCATAGGCCATTGGTAGGCATGAGCGGCCATCTCCTCAATTATCCTCAATGTTTCCTTAGCATGCTTGTTCAACAAACAACCCCCCGCGGTGGCATCAACAACACTTCTTGTGTGAGAAGTGAGTCCACTATAGAAATGAGTTACTTGTTGATCCTCACTTAAACCGTGTTGAGGACACTTGCGGATAAGCTCTCTATACATTTCCCATGCTTCAAAGAAGGTTTCATCCCCATGTTGAGAGAAATGGGAAATCTCCGAGATCATCTTGTGAGCCTTTGAGGGAGGAAAATACTTCGATAAGAAAGCTTTGCAAAGATCTTGCCAAGTGTGTATCTCCGACTTATCCAATCCCTTGTACCAATCCTTGGCTCTTTCCCTCAAAGAGAAACCAAACATCCTTAGTCGAATGACATCACAAGGGACACCATTTATCTTAACGGTGTCACACATCTCCAAAAAGGAAGTGAGATGTGCATTTGGATCCTCTAGGGGGCTTCCTCCAAATTGAGCATTCATCACCATTTGAATCAAGCCGGTCTTCAACTCGAAATTATTGGCATTGATCGTGCCCCACTCCCCTCCTTGATATTGTTCCGTTGGAGCTTGATACATAAAGTTGATGGGAGGTGGTGGCACCTCATTAGCCTTCCTCTTTTGCTCATCAATTTCCGCTTGCATTTCTTCCATCCTTCTCATGATGGCCTCCATATTTGGGTTTTGATCACCCATGTCTTGTTCTTCTCTAGAATTCCTCCTTCTATGTCTCCTTCCAAATTCCAAGACAAGCGGCTCTTCAAGTCTCCCTTTAGACCTTGTGAGCATGTACCTTCAAAACAAAAAGAAAAAGAAATTAAAAACAAGCTTAGATTAGCAACAAGTGACTAAACAAACTATTGAAATGTCTATCTAATCACTCCCCGGCAACGGCGCCAAAAATTGAATAGGCTATTTCTAACCTATCAATAATATCGAACTAGGTAAGTCCGAATGTCGAACACATGGAGTGAATATGTCAATAGAAAATCAAGTAGTTTATGTTGTCTCTATCATACTATCTAAGCACACATTCATGATTTTGGTTTTTTAACTAGGCAAAGAGTAAAGTAGATGGTGAACTTAACAAAGTGAAATAGCAAAGATTATAGTAAAATGCAAGTAGAGAATATCAATAGTAAAAAGCATGGATCCAAGTGATTTCCGATATGATTATGATGAGGGCTTTAGAATCTAGATGCTTCAAACCAATTTAATCCACCTTGAATGGTCTCTTGTAGCATATATGTTAACCTACCTTACTAGGGTGATTAACAAGTAGATCAATAGAACAATAAATGCTTTCTAAGCCTTTAAATGCTCTACCAACTCCAAATAGCTCAATTTAGTCTAAGATAACCTACCAACTATCATCCAACTCATCTAATTCTTTCTAGGAATCATATGAGATGCAATCAAGTGATATGGGTATTATGAATTGATGCCAAGTGCTATGAATGGAAGCTTCCTAGGCATTCCATCAAACACCTTAGATGCACTCCTAGTGATCAATTAGTCATGCATTCAAATTAAAGTCCCAATCCATAGGCAATTCAAGGGGAAGGTAGATCAACATCCTAGATTCTAACACCTATCATCTAAATCAAATCATCCATCACTTGGAGCCATATAAGTGCTTAGCTAGCCATAGATCTAGCAATCAAACCAACAAAAGTAAGAGAAAACATAATGAAAATAACAAGGAAGGAAAGTAGAGAAGAAATCTTCAACAATCTCTTCAAACTCCAAGCATAATCTTCAACAATATTTGAAAATACTAAAAAGGAAAGAGGGAACATGCTAGGGTTCTAAAGTAGATGCTAAAAGTGAATTACAAGGTGTTATTCCCTCCCCAAATGAGGAAAATAACTAAGTATTTATAGTCTTCCCACAAGTTGGGGTCAAATTGCAATAAAAAGATATTTGAGTTGAGAAGGTGGGGTAAAAACTGTAATTTCCAGAAATTAGTTCAAGGGTGTGTGTGTGCATTTTCGGCCACATTTGTCACTTTGCGCACTCCTACGGTTTTGGCTCGTTCTCTCTCGTCCGGCCTCGGAAAAATAATCCGCAAAGTGCTACGGCTTCCTCTTTCGATCCTCTTAGACATAGAACTACTCGAACATTCCCAGAAAATTGCCACAGCACCTGAAATTGGCACGGAAATCGAGAGAAAACACAAAACGTATAGAAAATGCATAAGTTGTAAAAACCTATCATTTACTATCCATTTAAGCTCATAACGTACCCAAAACACGCATTGAGACACACTCTAAAGCATGCTAAGATACCCCATCAAAGGTCACCACCAAGCGACCTGCTTCAGCTCGTGAGGAAGCGGACCCCGCGGCCAAGCGCCAAAAGGTGAAGAAGGACCTTGCAGCCAAAGCTAGTCGTTTTGAGCAGAAGAAGAAGGAGAAGGAGGACAGACTGGAGGAAGCACAGAGAAGGAAGGCCCAGATTCAAGTGAGAAATGAGAAGATAAGGGAAAGGACCACCCGGCTGCTCGATGAGAATGTGCTTGTGCAAAGCAGTCTCATGCGAAGCGGGTATATTCCCTTTACTCCTGATGAATCCGAGATATGTTATCTCGAGGTTGATGTTCAAGCGTTCAAGAAAACCTTGAGAGCTATGGAGAGAACGAAGAGCGGGACTTCATCAGAAAGCTTATCAACGAAGGAGCGCCCCTCTTCAATTCAGTACAAAGCGAGAGGTTTAGCTCCATGTTAAAGAAAATGACCGAAAGGCCATTTGATTAGATTGAGCAAAGGAGAGTTGAGCATCCCGACGCACGCTTCATTGAAGATTTTATTTCTGAAGAGCTGAAGGAGAGTTAGAAGGTATGTCGCGAGAAGTTCATCAAAGCCTACTACTTTTAGAAAGTAGTTCTTGGCCAAGATTCCTACTCAAAGCTTGACGCCCTAAACAACTTCATGGTTGTATACAATGACAAGCTTTGGAGGATGATTTTGATCGAAGCAGAGCATGCCAAGCCAAAATGGATTATCAGAACCCCGGAGCGGATGCTTTTCCCAAAGCCTAGAGTGCCTGGCTCACGCATTCTTGATCATGGGAAGATTGAAGACGAGATTGATGAAGATCTTCATTTGGACAGACACCACAAAGCGAGTGAAGAGACATCCAAGACTATGAAGCCCAAAGTTTTATCCGCTTACATTATGGATGAATCATAATCTTTCTATGATCCGCTTGACCATCTATAATATTTATTTTCTGTCAAGCTTCCTGCCTCACTTAATTATAGCATTTACTAGCTTTATGTGATTATTTATCCTTTTGCTACAAGCCTACATGAAACCATAAGAACTTTAAAAAAATGGATAAGACTGTGAAGGATTCAGTCGCTTGAAAGTTCTTACAGTGGTTAAAGTGTTAGGTTTTGGCATCATCAAAAAGGGGGAAATTGTTGGGAATTGTTAAGGATTTATTTGTTAAGGGGGTACTCATTGTGACGCTTTAATAAAATTTGTTATGTATTTTGATTAGATCCGAAAACCCTCTATGTAAATCCTATTCTCAAGCGACCCCATTTTGATTAGATATGATAGAAATTTTCAAGCTTATTATGTTAGGAAAGCTTGTTTCTTTTTAGTCACTTTAGGTTTAGACTGCAGGCTTTCAAGCGAAGCAAGAAGACCACTCGATTGAGTGTGTATTGAAGTGAAGCGAGTCTACCCGGGCGAAGCGAAGCGAGTGCTTCCTACAAAGTCAAAGCTACGCTAAAGCGAGCGCCCAGACTAAAGGGAAGCGAGCACCTTTCAAATGCTTGAAAGCGACAGTTCAACTAACAACTCTAGTTCAAACTTGAAGTTCAAATTCAGTCAAGTGAAGATCAAGGCATTAATGGTGGATCTCCACGTGGCACCAAAGAATTGGAGCATAGAGTTGACCGCCAGACCGACAAGCAGCCGCAACAGTACTGGAGGAGCCCAGTTACTGTTACGCTTGGCTTTTAGCCATTTCGGGAAAGAAGACAAGCAAGCGTTTGGAAAAGCTGCAGGTCAAAGCGTCGTACTGTTGAGTGTAGAGGGACAAAGCCACCAACCTTCAATGGCTCCAGTCCATCCCTCACACTATAAATAGTGAAGTGCAGAGAAGAAAAAAAAATAGAACTCTTACGAAATTTCAGCGCTCAAAATCACAAGAACTCACGAGTTTTCTGCATACATTCTCTCGAGTTCTTGTCAAAGTGTTCCCAAGTTTCAGTCCCATCGAAACTTGTTCTCTGCAACCTTCACACTTAGATTCTAAGCCACTATATACATCCCAGCTTAGAAGAAGAACTCTAGCCTTCGCCTGTACTGTAAAGAGTTCTCCACTTAGAGTGTTTTCAAACCAAACCAAAACCCTTGTTCTAGTCCAGTCAAGAGTGTTAGAGTTTGTGTTTAGTTGAAAAGTTGTTGTAAGATCTAAGGTTTCACTTTCATCGATAGTGAACACCTCGATCGTGTAGAGAGAGTCCAAGCTTGCACGTTCTTCGATTGTGCAAAGCTCAATTCTTGTCTTAGGTTTTTGTGGAGAACCCGTAATCTCCCTGTGTTGTTGTGTTGGATCCAAGCTTGTGAAAGCTCGATCAGTTGTCTTTGTTTTTGAGGAACCCGTAATCCTCAAAGCTTTCTTGAGTGAAGAGAAGTTGTTCCTGCGTGGAACAAAAGTGGACGTTGTTGTTCTATCACCGAACCACTATAAACCCTGGTCTCGTATTTTCGTCCTTAAACTTTTCATTATTTATCTGCTTTGATTATTTCACATTTGCACAAGCATTTAAACAAACCAAAAACGTGCTTTAAATACTTAGGAAATATTAGCTCACTAAATTCCGCATTTCAGTAAGCAAGTCACTCTGCGATCAAGCGAACACTTAGGTCGTGAGTAGAGCTTTACTATACATCAAGCTTACAGTTTGGTCTTAAGTTTAAAGCGACCCCAGTCTTGCATACTCTGAGATAAGTTTGGAAAGAAGTTGAAAATTTTCTGTTACATGTATTCCCCCCCGCTACGTGTAACCCTACTTATCACTTCTGGGACCAACAGTTGTATCTTTGAAGCTCTTGATAGTGAATTGGCTCTTCGGCGTGTCCCCCCAGATGTAGGTTGATTTAACCGAACTGGGTTATCTTTGGTTGGTGTTATTTATTGCTTTCGTGGTTGTTTTGTTGTGCATGCTTCCGCAGCGTCAAAGTAGTACATTATCTGTAACATTATCCATAACATCGTTCAGATTTATGTTCTACACGGGTCAACGAAATCTCAGTCACATAATTTAAATCCCGTCACTACAATAGTTAACAGTAAATAATAAAATATGGTTTACATAACATAAAAGTTGATGGTCTAAATAAATCTATTAATAAGAAATTGATGAAATAAAAAATAATATAACGAGGACTCATTAGAACTCATTAGAACGTACAAATTGTATAAGGAATAAATAAAAGAAAAAAAGAAAATTCTAGGAATCTGTACACTTTATAGGGGGAAATAGGTAAAAATACCTACTTGGGGATAGTGAAGATAAATAATAGCCACTTAGATAAAAAAGATAAAAAATACCCACTCTTACCATAATACCCCCGCCCTTTCCCAATTCACGAATTTGAGGTCGTGAATTCACTCACATAAATGTTTGAATTCACGAATTCACATTGAGGTCGTGAATTCACTCACATAAAATCTGGTAGTGAATTCACTCAAAAAAATGCCTGAATTCACGAATTCAGGAATTTGAGGTCGTGAATTCACTAAAAAAATGCCTGAATTCACGAATTATCAAATTCAATTCGTGAATTCACTCAAAAAAATGCCTAAAATCACAAATTCTCAAATTCAATTCGTGAATTCACAAATTCTAACTAAAAAAAAAAAAAAGCAAATTACATTTTAATTATATTTTCATCGATTTTAATCATAATGATTTAATTTATTTTTATAATTATTTATAGAGTTACAAATTATGTTTAGAGTTTATGATTATTTTTAATATTTAATTTTGATTTTATTAATTACTTTGGAGTCGATAAATATAAAATTAAATATAATTATTTAAAAAATTAATTTTTAAATTAAAATATTTCTTAATTATTGTGGAGTGAGAGGGAGGGACTGTGTTTGTGTGTGTATTGTGTGCGTTTGTGTGTGTATTGTGTGCGTGTGTGTGTTTGTGTGTGTCAGTGTGTGTGTGTTTTGTGTGTTGAAAGATATTTGTTTTATCTTACAATTCATTAAGGGTATTAACGTATTTTTACTTAAAAAGTGGGTAGTTTTTATCTTTTTTTATCCAAGTGGCTAAATTTTTATTTCACTAAATCAAAGTGGGTATTTTCCTACTTGCCCCCTTTATATGTGCCAATAGTGTAATAAACAATGTAAAAATAAGATTATAAAAAAGGAAAAGAAAAATGATGGTTATTTATATTTTGAGTCATAATCTTTCACCTACTTAATGATTCAAATTTTAAAAATTACAAACCGCTCACGAACCGTCTTCTCTATGATCATCGATCTGCATGGGATCCGTACTAAACTATCGGTTTTGACAGTTCCTATGCTGATACAAATTGTCGTTCCAGGTATAGTACTTGACGGTTCCGGTTTAGTTCGCAGTTTCAATGCTTTTGGCCGGCTCTAATGTTATGGTCTCTAGGGCCCGTTTGGCTAAGCTTATTTCAAAATGCTTATAAGCTCTATGTGCTTATAAGATGTTTAAGAGCTTATAAAATGTATGAGGGTAAGAGCTTATAAGTTGTTGAAGTGTTTGGATAAAATAGCTTATAAGCTCAAGGAGATAATAAAAAAATAAAATTTGAAAATTAAAAAAAAAAATTAAAAAAATAATTTTTTTTAAAATCATAATGTTGAAACATCAAATGGAAGTGTATATAATATAAATATTAAAATAAATAGAATTATAATGGTAAAATAAGCAAAATTTAAAAAAAAAAAAAAAAAAAGTTGGGGTGGAGGAGCTTATTTTTTGGAGTGCTTATAAGCACTTTTTGCTTATTTTGAGAGCTTATAAGCTCTTAAGGAACTTATTTTGCCAAACACATTTAGAGTGCTTATAAGCAGTCAAATAACTTATAAGCAGTCAAACATCTTATAAGCTAGCTTATAAGCTTAGCCAAACACCCTCCTAGTCTAGTAAGATAAACACAACATTTCAAAATAACAATTCTCTTTAGTTTAGATTAATATCTCGCTAGATTTTTTATCTTGTTCTTCAAGCAAAACATCATATCTTGGTTTAGTCGTAAAAACTTATGCTTCACAAAAGCAGAAAGAAAAAACTATTAAAGTAATATAATATGTAATAATTGTGGTGTTGCTTCGTGCCTAATTAAACCGCGAATTTACCCATCGAAACTTCCTTGCTTTGACAACAACATAACTTCCATTTTCTCAATAATTAGTAGATGTGTTAGCCCACCTAACTACTTTCATCTTATTCCCTGTCAACTCACCAAATATATATCAATATATTAAAAACTTAAATATAGAGAGAAAAACTTGTGACACGCACACCTTAAATTCATCGGCCATTCCACGAGATACGAGATGAGATCACTTGTCCCTAAATTAGTGTATCAATGGTGTACCTCATATAAAATTAGGAAGTTTTGAATTTTCTTTATTAGTGGTCATTTTGAGTTTGATTATTAGTGTATGTCAAAACTTCCTAAATTTATATCGGGTACACCATTTGTACAACAATTTGAGGACAGGGGATCCCATCTCCCATTACACTACTAAAAAATTAGCTTTTAAGGACACTTAAAAATGTCACATTAAAATAATTATTGCTACAGTTTATTTATAATAACATTTTTGAAGTGTCATCTATGATGTAATGCTGATATAGCAATAAATGAAAATGTAATTTTAAATATTTTTTCGTGACACTTGTTATCAACAAAGTGTCATATTTCAGTCAAATGCAGCGTTAACTATTTGCATCATTAGATAGTGTAATAATTAAAATTTAATTTGAAAATTTCTAAGTTTCATGGAAGGTGGGCTAATTCGACATTGGTTGTTTCTTAAAGTCTTCGAAACAATTGACTAACCCACGAATCCAATTGTATATCATTATACAATAGTAGTAGCATTTCTTTGAAATAGGTAATTACATTAGTCTTTGTTCTGTACCAACTCACGCGATCGAAATTAACATTCTCCAATATAGATGCTCATCTAAGCAAATAAACTTTAGTAATTTATTGCCATAGCAAACCTTTTTAATAATGCACAATCATATTGTTTAATATATATATAATATATATATATATACTTCTTCTGTCCGAAACTATTTGTTACGTTTTTTTCATTAAGCATCGCATAATAGTAGATTTTTTTTTTTTCCTTTTTTCTACAATAGAATAAACAACACTCCTTTTTAATTTTAATAAATGTGCAAAAAGACTTGCGTTCACAAAAAAAGGACAAATAATTGAGACAAAGGAAGTGCTAACTTGTCTTCTTTTTCACTAGTTCAGATTCTATAGTTCCAACCACCACCCTCATGATATGATAGGATGAAATTGTGACGCTATATTGAAATTGCACCCTCCTTAGATGTGAAGTGTATAGTATATCCATCTTATTTTTCTTTCTTAGTTTTCCCTTATTAATTATTACTTGCCTCCTTAATTATTCATTAATTAATTTTCACCCCGTTTTTCGAATTAGCCTTCGATTCTTCCCATTCTATATCCTCCGCATTAGTCTAGATCGCCCTCGTGCTATCTCCCCAATATATACACAAACATATACATATATTCAACACACCGTGGAAAATTACTCTCACGAATACAATGCCTTCCTTTCATAACTTCTCTCATTCACCTTCAATGGCAATAACCCTCCTACTCCTCACGTTAATGCTTCTGATAATCGTACCTGCATCTTCCACTTCTCGGCACTCACTCCACCACCATGAGGACGCGAAAACCGGCTTCCGGGTAACGCTAAGACACATCGACCGAGGAGGAAACTTTACGAAACTCCAGCTCCTTCAACGTGGAATGAAGCGGGGAAGGAAGAGAATGCAAAATCTCTACGCAATGGCCCTAGCCGCCTCAGACCCCACAGTCTCCGCCCCCATCCACGCCGGAAACGGTGAGTTCCTAATGGACCTCTCCATCGGCACCCCGCCGGAAGCGTACTCCGCTATACTGGACACCGGCAGCGACCTCGTCTGGACTCAATGCAAACCCTGCAAGCAATGCTTCAGCTCCCCCAACCCGATATTTGACCCAAAAAAGTCTTCCTCTTTCGCGAAGCTGCCATGCTCGAGCGACCTCTGCACCGCGCTTCCTCTCTCCTCCTGCAGCGATTCCAGCTGCGAGTACGTCTACACCTACGGCGACTACTCGTCGACGCAAGGTGTTATGGCGACGGAGACCTTCCTCTTTGGGAATGTCTCCGTCCCCAAAGTCGGGTTTGGGTGTGGGCTCGACAACGAGGGGGGCGGATTCGACCAGGGCGGCGGGCTCGTTGGGCTGGGCCGAGGCCCGTTGTCTCTGGTTTCCCAGCTTGACGAGCCCAAATTCTCCTACTGCCTGACGTCAATCGATTCGACCAAGACCAGCACGCTATTGATGGGTTCTTTAGCTAGCGTCGACGCCAAGGAAGCCATCATGACCACGCCATTGATCAAGAATCCATCATCACCCTCTTTTTACTATCTTTCTCTTCAAGGGATCACGGTCGGTGATACCAAGCTGCCTATCAAGAAATCGACTTTCGCGATAAAAGGCGACGGGAGCGGCGGAATGATTATCGATTCCGGTACTACGATCACTTATTTAGAGAAGAGTGCTTTCGACCTTGTGAAAAAGGAGTTTGTTAAGAAAGTCCAGCTTCCCGTTGATGACTCGAGTCAGACCGGTCTAGATCTATGCTTCACTCTTCCTTCTTCAGACACTCAAAGCATCGAGGTGCCGAAACTCGTCTTTCATTTCGACGGTGCCGATTTGGATCTACCGGGAGAAAACTACATCATCGGTGACCCGAGCGGCGTGGCGTGCTTGGCGATGGGGAGTTCGAGTGGGATGTCCATATTTGGAAATGTTCAGCAGCAGAATATGCATGTGGTTCATGATCTTGCCAAGGAGGCTATTTCGTTTGTGCCCAAACAGTGTGATGCTTTGTGAGAATTTATTTGATTTATTTTTTTTCTTTCTTTGTATCAATATTATTGGCGTGTGACGTACACGTAACGCCTGGATCGAAAAAGAATGCAAAGAGGGTTGTAGTTTATCCCCTTTTAACATGTTGAAATTGTTTCGTGTGCGCGCGAAAACGAGGGAAAATTTAATTTTCACGAACTTTGATTGGCTTTTTTGATTTCGTATATAAATTTCTTTTTTTTTTCTTTTTTTTTTTCTTTTTTTCACTCTTGTAGTTGTGCCGGATCGGATGGTATCTTATGTCCCAAATTCCGTGTCTCAAATCCTAATTTATACAAGTTAAATATTATATTTAAAAAAATAATAAAATTTGCATTATTTAACAAATTATATCAGACATTTATGGGAAAAAATTTAGATTTTTAATAATAATATGCTCTAGTTTTGAATTTTTCAAACATTATACAACCAATAGAAGTGAAATTTAATGTTAAAAAATAATATATACCCGAATTTGGATTAATGAACCCTTGGAATAATCATAAAATTAAAATATATCATTATAAATTAAAATTTTTGAAAAAAAATGTACAAAAATAATAGATTTTGAGATTTGGGACACGGTCGTGACACATAATTTGGGACAGGGGATCCCAAGTCATACCGGATGGTGTCCACATACAAAAATATAGTTAATCGAACGCGTACGGACATCAATTTTTTTTTCTCAATTTATATTTAACTAGTTTGATGTCCGTCGAAATTCGATGGATTTTATTTAGTATTATTACATAATATAAAGAGGCAAAAAATAAACTACCCATTTTGAAGTTTAAATATCAATAGTAGGTTTTGAAGTTAAAAAACACAAATAATAGCCATATTTTCAAATTTATGAATAGAATACCCTCATCTTTTACATTAATGACACAACTCCCTCATCTCTCCTCTCACAAGTCTATCTCCCCCAATTTCTCTCTTTTTCTAACTCTGTCTCCCTCTCTCTCTCCTCTCTCTTCTCTCTTCCTTTCTCCTCATTTTTATGACACATTTTCCTCATTTTCTCTTTCTCTCTCTTAGTCACTCTCCCTTATCTTCTTCTACTTTATTTTTCTTTCGGTAAAAAAACCCACTTTTCTCATTTTCCACTGACACACACACACTCTCTATCCCCTTTTTCTCCTTTTCGTTTTTTTAATATTTTTTTCATTTTTTTAATAACACAGTACGGATGTATATTATAGTACGTTTTCTGTAAGTTTAGTACTGGATGTTGGTTATAAGATTTTGTAGTTCGTACTGTATAGAAAATTGATAAAAATTCTGCACTTTCCAGGTAAGATTTAGTAAGTTTCGTACTGTGTTCTTAAATGCATTTATGACGTAATAAAATTTTGAACATTTGTAATAAGATTTGGTAAGTTTTTGTACTGTGTTCCTAAGTGCATCGAGCGAAGTGAAAAAAAATTATTCACTTCTCTAGCAAAATTTTGAAAATTTTCGTACTATGACCCATACAAATAAATACGAAAGTGTATAAATAGTATTGTATCTTTAAGTACATGGATCGAAAGTAATAAAAATTAACAACTTTAGATAAAGAAGAACTAAAACAAAGAAGTACGAAAAATATTAAAATCGTATCAAAAAATCAAATAAGATTTTCATAATACATTCCAAATTCATGTGTGTGAAAGAGATAGATAGAGAGAGAAATTGAATGTTGAACTCTTGAAAATATATGGGTTCTCCTCGCACCTCCGATCCACCACCACAAGCGATGAACAAACGATGAACCTTCAAATATATGGATTTTTTCAGTGAATCCTGCTTCTGTTATTGCTATCGGCCACTATTTTCCTTTTTCATGCCCTAATTATTGCGAATGTTCGAATTGGAAACAAGGATCTACATACAGGGAAAAGCAAAAATTCTGCAGTTTTCGTTTCGTAATTGCATCAATTTCTACTGCTTGTAATTTGATATATGTGAAATTTACTTGGTTTACATAGTCAAAAAGAGTCGTTTTTGAGTCTCGATTGTGTGTTATTGTCTATGTTTTGTATGGTTTTTATTATATTGGACAATACTATGCTTGTGGGTATTTTGTTGTGTTTTTAGGTATACTTTGAAGATAAAACCCCGAGACGAGACGAGGCAAGAAGAATCGAAGTTGAAATCCAAGATTTGAGCCGAGATGAAGACCTCTCGACCAGTCTCTCGATCGAGAGAACTGTCGAGAGGAAGGCTACTGGATTCACTATCGATCGAGAGCAAAATCAGCACCTCTCGATACCTCTCTCGATCAAGAGGTAAAGGCGGTCGAGAGGGGTGTCCAGCCGAGAGTTATTATTTTAGACTCATTTTTTTATATATGTTTCCTTGTACAAATTTCCCCTATATATATTCCTTAGTCTAGCATTGTAAACCCTAACTAGCTACTTACTTCTCACTTTTATATTTTTATTTTCCGTCTTTCGTTCTTGTATTCGACATTGGAGATTTATTCAAGTTTATTCAAGATTCAAAATTCGAAGTTCTTCGTTCTGTTCAAGATTGAATTCCAAGTTTTTCTTCCTTTACTTTTTAATTATGTTTTTTCAATTCGTATTGTTTACGTTTGCTTTAATTATGTTTAGCTAAATCCTTAGTTGATTTTAGGGATTGAATGCCTAATTGAATTTATGTGAGTGTTTTTGTTTACAATTAGCCTTCCAATCTAGGTGCATGTTTCATGGTGCTTATTCTCATGCATGATTAACTGGCCATTAATTGTGTGTGCATAGTTATATTTTTATGCCGTAGAAGGATAATTGCATAATTGATCTCATGAATACATGGTATGATGATTTAATTGTCTTAGCCGAAGTTAGATTATCATATGTTTGCATATAGTTGACATAGGTGTTGTAGGTGAACCTAGTTGATTGTATAATTGATACTTGATCTGTTTTGCACTTGATTTGATTTCTATGAGACCGAGAGGAGATTAGGATATTATTAAGTGACGATCTACATTGCCTTAGCCGGAGTGTTAGGTTATTTTCGTGTATCACATCTAGATTGGATTAAATTGGTTAACTGTGTTCATTAATTACTTGCATAGATTTGATTAGGTAGGCTTCCCTAGAATCAATATTTTATCCTATTTGTTATTTGCTTTGTTTGATTATTGGCCTAGTTTATAAATACCACAATCTAAAATTTTAATTGTTTAAACATCAGTTTAATTCTTAAGTAGAGGTATTGTGTGTGGTTTCGATTTGTCAGTCCCTGAGAATACGATACTCGTACTTGTTCTATACTATACCTATTTTGTGTGGTAGAAAATAGTGCGATCAAATTTTGGCGCCGTTGCCGGGGACTGATTAGATTTCATACGCGTATTTTGAAATAGAATTAATAGGTGATTTAGGCGCTTTTATTTTCTATTTTTGGTTTATTGATCTAACTTTTTCTTTCTCTTATCTTCTATTTTAGGTAGTGCATGACCACAAGATCTAAAGGGATAGACCTTATTCCGATAGATTTAGAGATCGAGCGCTCACTAAGGGAGAAGAAGCGAGAGAAGGAGGCAAGCAAGATTGATACACCACCCTTATCACCACCCGATTCACCAAGGAGCGAGGCTTCAATGGGGGATCGCGAGGCGAGGAGGACTTTGAACAATCGGTTCAAGCCGGTCGTTGACCAATTTCAGCAAGGAGGATGGAGGACCACGGAGGCCAACAACTATGAGTTCAAGACGTCCCTCATCAACATGGTGCAATCAAACCAATATGGAGGCACACCCATGGAGGATCCAAATGCTCACTTGAAGCAATTTTTTGATATTTGTGCAACATATAAGGCCAATGGAGTTTCTTCGGACTACCTCAAGCTTAGCTTATTCGTGTGGTCTCTCAAAGACGATGCGAGGGAGTGGCTCGATGGATTGGACAAGAAGGAGGTTACCACTTGGAGTGATATGCGCGCAAAATTCTTGAATAAGTTTTTCCCACCGTTGAGGGCTCAGAAGCTTATCAACGAGATCAATCAGTTTCAACAATACGAGGATGAGCACTTCTCGCATGCATAGGAACTACGTCGCACAAAACTTCATCCTCATACGTCCCAATGCTGAATGGCACCTTCACTTGCTTTGTCACCTTAACCACTGCCACGTCATTCAACCATTGGAGGCGATAAGGCTTGGGATGCTTCAACACAGGCAGACCAAGTCGCTCAACCATGGATACATTAGCGACATTAGTACAACTACCACTATCGATGATCAAGCTGCACAAGCTATCTTTCACATGACACCTCGTATGGAAGATATTCTCCCGCTGCTCTGTCTCTGCTGCTTGATTCTGAACGCTAAGGACCCTCCTTGCCACACAAATAAGTCCGGTGGGTGGCGTGATCTCCTCAACCTCCTCCTCATCAGGATCCACTAAAGCCGGCATCTTTGGGCTAGATTCTTCGTCATCGGTCACTACTTTTCCATTATCTCTCATGACCATGACTCTCCGATTTGGACATTCACTCATGATGTGCCCAAAACCTTGACACTTATAGCACTTCTGATCCCGATTGCGAACACTAGAAACTGCCGGTTTGCCTTGAATTTCAGAATTTGAAGCATCAAACCTCGGCTTCCCAAACGGCTGCTTCTCCTCTCTCGGCTGCTCTTCCCTCTTCCAACTGTTCGGACTCTGCCTGCTGCTGCCATTACCCCTCCTCTTGAGCTGGTTCTCTATTTTGATGGCCATGTGTACCATGTCTTCCAGCTCGACGTAATGCTGCAACTCTAACCCATTCCGAATCTCCCAATTCAGACCAGCCAAGAACCTCGCCATCGTCGCCTCTCTTTCCTCAACAATATTGGCTAGAATCATGGCTACCTCCATCTCCTTGAAGTAGTCATCCACACTCCGAACCCCTTGTCTCAAATTATGCAGCTTGTTGTAAAGCTCACGGTAATAATGAGAAGGCACGAAACGCTTCCTCATCACCGCCTTCATCTCGCTCCATGTCTCAATCGGGTGCTCTCCATTCCGCCGCCTGTTGGTGACTAACTGATCCCACCAAACGAGAGCATAATCCGAGAACTCAATTGCTGCTAACTTCACCTTCTTGAGCTCTGAATAATTGTGACATTCGAACATCAGCTCCACTTTTCTCTCCTACTCAAGAAACAATTTTGGATCGTTCTTCCCTTGAAACGAGGGAATATTCATCCTGATGTTGCCCAGATTGTTGTCTCGTCCATTCCTTACTCCTCTATGCCAGCTTCGTTCTTCCTCTTCTTCGAACTCTGCATCCTCCTCATAACCCGTAGCCTCGAACTCAGGGTTAGTTCTCCGATTATAGTTCTGACCTCTACCTCTTCCACCTCGACCTCCTTGTCCGCCACTGCCCGGAGCAAACTCTAGTAGATTTTTCTGTTCCACTTCGTTGATCCTTGCATGTACTTCCTCCATCTCTTCTCTCATCAGCTTCCTGAAATCAGCACTCAAAGCATCATACAGGAACTTGATCTTTGGATCAATTTCTGGTTGACCCATCGACGAGTCATTGTTTGTACCTGCCATTTTTATTTTTTTTAACACAAAACAAAACAAACGTTAGTAAAAAACAAAATCCTCACCACCTCACAATCACTCGTGTATCCCTCAATATGGTTCACACTCAGCACTCGTGTATCGCTCAATAGTAATGGCTTTTACCCTCTAATAATCTCACCTCTCCTGCCTTTTTTTCACTCAAATCTCTCTTAAGAGGCTCAAATTCCCTTAATCTACCACAGAAATCACTATTAACGAACCAAGAGTACTGAAAGTAGGAAGACAAGATGACTGAACTAAGAAACCCTAAATCGGAAGACACGAAAAATTTACCAAAAACTTCGACGGACGATTTGACCCTTTAAACGGCCTTTTTTTGCAAAAATAACGAACCGATTCCAACAAGGCCGGAACTACCGTATAGATCTTTTCGAGAGCTTTCCGAAAAGGTATTATGGAGCAAAATCGGAGTCCGTATGCAAAAGTTATGGCCGTTTTAGTGCTGGCCGACGAAAAACACGAGAAAAAGACGAAAAACTCACAGAAACGAATCTGAATACTTGACACGAAACGAAAAGCTACAAAGGACGACTCTATGACACAGATACGATTTTTTTTTTTTTTTTCTGGATATTACGACACTATTCAGTCCATAAAGAAAATCCTATAACGACACGAGAAAAGAAGTGTCGTAACAGAACGGCAAACCACAGAACATAGTAACAGGATATTACGACACTCAACAGAAAGTGTAGTAACAGTCTGCAAACACGACAGAAAACGGATCTGATTTTTTTTTTTTTTTTTTTTACTCGAACGACACTAAAAACGAATCTGACAACACGACACGAACGAAAAACGAAAAGGGATAGATAAACCTGAACGCCGGGATGACAACCTGGCTCTGGTGCCAAATGATACGAACCTTGGTAGGTCCGATCGACTCACGCACGCGGAAGACTCAAGATACCGATGGAAATCCCAAAACCTCCTAAATCGAACACGAAAAAGTGTTGTCTAGGCAACTCGGGGACGATGATTGACACACAATCGAGGGTGATGGACTCGAATGATTCGCCGGATAAAGAATTCGACTTGTACACAAGAAGAATTCGAAAACTGATCTCTCAAAGAGAAGAAACGTAATTTTCATATATCAAAGAATTAGCCAAATTCGGCCAACCCCTATTAGTATAGCTGAAAAAATAAACCTAATCTAATTAGGAAATAAATAAACCTAAAGCCCATAACTAATGAAATCCGAAAATATAAAACCCATAACTAATGAAATCCAAAAATATATAAAAAAAAAAAAAAAAACAATAATATGTCTTCTTGGGCTATAATAAACGAAAATAACAGCCTCCCTTCTTCAGCCCATATCATCTTCAATTCTGGACCCACGAACTGAAATTCTCGATCCACGGGCTGCATCACATAGAATTAGCAAGGAGGATCAAATCACGTGCTTCTACCGTGGTTTGAACAAGATGTGTAGGAAGGAGCTCGACTATGCTTCTAAAGGAGGATTCTTGAACAACGAGTATGATGTGGTTATGGAGATTATCGAGCTTACCGTCAATTCGAGTTATGAAGAGGCTACTGACTGACGTGTTGGAAGAAGGAGAGTTGCCAACATTGGAATCGAGGCTTATGAAGACTTGATGGACAAGTACACGAAAACAGCGAATGAGTTGGATACTATCAAGAAAGGAGTGCTTCGGTACGATGCTATAGTTGATGAACAAGCACCCCAACCCGAAGGAGAAGATGCCAATTTTGTGCAACAAGGTGGCAAGTGGCAACCAAATCAAGGAAACAAGTGGCAAGGAGGACAAGGAGGCCAAAGAGGTTCGAACTATCAAGGAGGGTATAAGAAGCCTTATGTTCCCAACAACCGAAACCATCCGAATTTCTCTTATGCCAATCCGAACAATGCCTTGCAACCACGTCCTGGCTTCCATGTTGAAAACGGAGTCATCCAAGAGCCAAAGAAGGAGATGTCTACCGATGACTTGATTCGTCAATATATGGCTCAATCGGAGATGAGGATGACGCAACAAGATGCAAAGTTGAGGACATTGGAGCTTACTCAAACTACTTTGAGTAACAATTTGGGGAGTAGCATCAATGCTTTGACCAAGCAAATGCAGATGTTGGAGACGCAAATGAGTCAAATAGCCAATGCTCAAGGAGGAGTCCATAAGCCCGGCCAGTTCCCAAGCAATATCGAGCAAAACCTGAAGAATCATCATGTTCATGCTATTGAGCTTCGGAGTGGCACAAGATATACAAATCCATCCTTGGTGACTGAAGATACTGGAAACGGAGGCCACAAGAATGCGGAGTTCGAGACGAGGAGCCAAGTGCCGAGACGAGGGCCTCTCGACACCTCTCTCAATTGAGAGGTCGATCGAGAGGTCAACACTGGAGTCTAGAAGGGTCCTCTCGATACACCTATCGATCGAGAGGACGATCGAGAGCTTTACGACGAGGAGATACAATGCGACCCTCTCGACACCTCTCTCGATCGAGAGGTCGTTCGAGAGGCAGCCCAGAAAAATCAGAGGAAATCTCTCGACACCCCTATCGATCAAGATGGGGGTCGAGAGGTCAAAGTTCAAGGTCAGAAGGGACCTCTCGAGAGGGTGCACAACCGCCTCAACTCCCGACGTACGTTCCGAAGGCCCCTTTTCCCCAACGTTTGACCAAGACGAAGCAAGATGAGAAGTATCAACGTTTCTTGGAGATACTACAAAAGGTCAACATCAACATCCCGCTTCTCGATGCTCTTAGAGACATGCCCAACCACATGAAGTTCATCAAGGATGCGGTATCGAGAAAGAAGAAGTGGGGGAAGTTCGAGACGATCAACCTCACGGAGGAGTGTAGCGCGGTGATCCAAAAGAAACTACCATTGAAGCAAAAGGATCCCGGGAGGTTCACACTAGCATGCAAGATTGGAGATCAAGTATTCCAAAACGTCCTTTGTGATCTTGGTGCTAGCATCAATTTGATGCCTCTCTCTATTTTTAACCGGCTCAAGATCGGGAGGATGAAGCCAACCACTATCTCTCTACTCATGGCGGACCGTTCGGTTTCTTATCCAAGGGGGATAGTTGAGGACGTTCTTGTTCAAGTTCACAATCTTGTCTTCCCGACAGATTTTGTTGTTATGGATATGCCCGAAGATGCAAATCAACCGTTTATCTTAGGACGGCCATTCTTAGCCACGGGAAGAGCATTGATCGATGTTCAAGATGGAGACCTCACCTTTCGAGTCAATGGAGAAGAGTTGAAAATCTCTATCTACGAAGCCATGAAGAGACCTGACGATCAACGTGAGGATATCTTCTCCATCGAGACATTGATACCACCCACTTCAGAGGAGGCACTTAATCATTGCATCTCAAACTCTCTATATGCCTACTCGGAGTTGGATGAAGCTTGTGACGAGATTCTTGAGTATCTCAATCAATTGGAGGCGAACCAACCATCACCTCACCACAAGGAAGTTCCCTACCTCGACATCAATAAGAAGGTGGATGATGGAGTTCTCGAGGAAGAGGAAAAGAAGGATGCAGCCCCTAAGGTGGAGTTGAAGCCACTACCGGAGCACCTCAAGTACAAGTTCTTAGGAGAATAAGAGACATACCCGGTGATCGTGTCTTCTCAACTCACAGAGACGAATACCAACAAGCTATTGAGGGTCCTAAGGAAGCACAAATCTGCGATTGGATGGATGATATCCGACATCAAAGGTATTAGTCCTTCCATTTGTATGCATAGGATATTGCTCGAAGATGCTCATCGCCCAAGAGTCCAAAAGACGATTGAATCCGGATATGCTAGAAGTTGTGAGGAAGGAGGTGATGAAGTTGCTCGATGCCGGCATGATCTATGCTATTTTGGATAGTGAGTGGGTGAGCCCTACTCAAGTGGTGTCGAAGAAAGGAGGCATGACGGTTATCAATGATGAGAAGGAGGAGTTAATAGCGACAAGGCTTGTCACGGGATGGCGAGTTTGCATCGATTATCGCCTTCTCAACGCAGCAACTAGGAAGATCACTTTCCCCTCCCCGTTCGTAGATCAAATGCTCGATCGATTGGCCGGCCATGAGTACTATTGCTTCCTCGATGGATACTCCGGGTACAATCAAATTGCCATAGCTCCGGAGGACCAACACAAGACGGCGTTCACTTGTCCATATGGAGTCTTTGCCTATAGGAGGATGTCGTTCGGGTTGTGCAACGCTCCGGCTACTTTCCAAAGGTACATGATGGCCATCATCCATGGATTGATCGAGAATATAATGGAGGTATTCATGGACGACTTTTCAGTTTTTGGTTCTTCTTTTGATCAATGCTTGGAGAATCTTGCCACGGTGCTTCAAAGGTGTGAAGAGATGAACCTCATTCTCAATTGGGAGAAGTGCCACTTCATGGTGCAAGAAGGAATCGTGCTAGGCCACAAGGTGTCTTCACAAGGATTGGAGGTGGATCGAGCCAAAGTCGTAGCTATCGAGAAGTTACCACCACCACCAATGTCAAATCGGTGAGGAGTTTCTTAGGACATGCCGACTTCTATAGGAGATTCATCAAGGATTTCTCAAAGATCACAAAGCCGTTGTGTGGATTGCTCGAAAAGGACATCAAGTTCGTGTTCGACAAGGATTGCTTGGAAGCCTTCGAGACGTTGAAGAAGGCGCTTATCTCTACACCCGTCTTGGTGTCACCGGATTGGGGTGCCCCGTTCGAGCTTATGTTTGATGCAAGTGATTGGGCGATAAGAGCGGTTTTGGGGCAGAAAAGGGAGAAGCTTTTCCGAGTGATCTACTATGTTAGCAAGACGTTGGACTCGGCCCAAAGGAACTACACAACCACGGAGAAGGAGCTACTTGTTGTGGTCTATGCTTTCGACAAGTTTAGACCTTACTTGGTGGGATCTCACACGATTGTGCACACCGACCATGCCTCCATTCGCTATCTATTCAACAAGAAGGCTCGAAGCCAAGGTTAGTTCGCTGGATTTTGCTTCTTCAAGAGTTCGACATGGAGATCAAGGATAGGAAGGGGTGTGAGAATGTGGTAGCCGATCATCTCTCGAGATTGGAGAAACCGGTGGAAGGAGAAGACTCGAGAATCGCCATCAAAGAGAGTTTCCCCGATGAGCAGATTTTTGAGATCGACGAGTACACTCCTTGGTTCGCCGACATTGTCAACTATTTGGTGATCCATCATGTGCCCAAGTATGTCTCGTCTCATCAAAAGAAGAAGTTCCACCACGACTGCAAATTCTACTATTGGGAGGATCCATACTTGTTCCGGAGGTGTGCCGACGGAATCATAAGGCCATGTGTTCGACAAACGGAGTGGAAGAAGATCATCGAGGATTGTCATAGCGCTCCAAATGGGGGACACTTTGAAGCAAATCGCACCGCCCTCAAGATTTTTCATAGAGGGACGAGATGCCGCAACTCACTATCATGGAGGTGGAACTCTTCGATGTTTGGGGGATCGACTTCATGGGTCCCTTTCCCAAGTCTCAAGGTTTCTCTTATATCTTACTTGCGGTGGAATACGTCTCTAGGTGGGTCGAAGCCATTCCCACGACAACCAACGATTCGAAGGTGGTGATCAAATTCCTCCAACGGAATATCTTGTCTCGGTATGGAACTCTGAGAGCTTTGCTTAGCGATGGGGGGAGCCACTTCAACAATCGCTGGTTAGGATCGCTTCTTGCAAAATATAGAGTCAAGCACAAGGTGACAATGCCCTACCACCCTCAAGCCAACGGTCAAGCCGAGCTAGCTAATTGAGAGATCAAGCAAATCTTGGAGAAGACCGTTACCAACAAGAAGGAGTGGGCGAAGTACTTGGACGACGCACTTTGGGCTTATAGGACGGCCTTCAAGACGCCAATCGGAAGGTCTCCATATCAATTGCTTTTTGGCAAATCTTGCCATTTACCAATGGAGTTGGAGCACAAAGCTTATTGGGCGACGAGGGGGATCAACTTCGAGTTTAAGGAAGCTATGGGTCAAAGGTGCGACGACATGCTAAAGCTTGATGAATGGAGGAACAAAGCGTTCGAGAATTCAAGGATTTACAAAGAACGAGCCGCAAGATTCCACGACTTGAGCATCAAAAAGAGTAAGTTTGAAATTGGTGATGATGTTCTTGTATTTAATTCTCGACTTTGTTTGTTCCCAGGAAAATTGCAAAGTAAGTGGTCCGGACCGTTCGTTATCTACAAGGATTTGAAGAATGGAGCGTTCGAGGTGTTGAAAAACAACGGTGAAAAATTCGTGGTGAATGGACATCGACACAAGCACTACTTCAAGTCGTTGCCTCTCTATCCAACGAAATCGGCCGTTAATCTTGAGGATCCGAGCTAGAAACGAGGTATCGTTGGGCTAAAGACGTTAAACGTAGCACTTGTTGGGAGGTAACCCAATATTCGTATCCCGTTTTTCAATTTTTTTTTAGAGTCATAGTTAGATTTTTCGTATTTTAGAGTCATACCCCTTAATATGCTAGAAAATTCTAAGTGTTGTGAAGAAAACAAAATTCGAGCAGGACCTCTCGACACCTCTCTCGATCGAGAGGCCTGTCAAGAGGTGAGAAATTGTCTTCCAGTAACGTCCTCTCGACACCTCTCTCGATTGAGAGGTGTATCGAGAGGTTCTGAAAAATCGTGCCCAAGTAATTCACGTGAAGCATCTCGATCGAGACCCCCGTGTTTTCGATCGAGAGGGGAGGTCAGAAGATTCAGCATAGGTCCTCTCGATAGACCTCTCGATCGAGAGGCTTGTCAAGAGGTCAAACAGCGTGATCCAGTAGCACCCTCTCGATACCTCTCTCGATCGAGAGGCCTGTCGAGAGAGTCGATGAGGGCGCAAAAACGAACTTTGACCAGGTTTTTCTACTCCTTTATATATACCATATGATAGGGACTAATATCAGCCTTGCCAGGTGGCATTCTTTAGCACTGACTAGTCCATTCTTCTAAGGGCCTCAGATGACCTGTCCGGTACAGATGCCTAGGATATTCAGAGGCTATAAGGTTTGGGTTAGATGTCTCAGGAACCATCTTTGAAGCAGATGCCCTGGTCAGGGCAGAAGCTATGAGGTTCCAAACAGATCTTGGCTTATGCGGAAGATGTCTAGATCCCGCTGGCATCTGCTAGGATTCAAGGATCTGCCTAACACACAGTCCGCATGACTCTATATGCCTTAGGGTGAGGACCACAAAATTGATGACGAAGAGAATCTTGTCTCCTTAGAAATTCCTCTCTTGTCCTCCATTGGCATGGGCATTCACCTTTTCGTCCTTTCGTCACCTATAAATATCGAGTGATCACACCATTTCAAGGATCCTCAACTTTCCCACACACGCATTATTCCATTCATACTCTACCTTGAACTCACTCAAGCCAGAGCAACCGAAGTCCTGCCTCAAGGACTTCCATTCTCACATCATTTCCACCTACATTCTCCTCGGTGAGAAGGGGACTCCCAACAGCTCAAGCCAAATGTATAATTCTCGATACCGAGAGAGGAAGAAGCATGAAGGCGCCTTACAGTCTCTACTTCACCCTCTCCTTTCTCTCTTGATTTTCTACTTAAATGAGCTCTACGCTCCATAGATCTAGCCAATTTCATGGTTATATGCACCCTTTATTCAATATTTAGCTCAATTTTATCTTCTATGTGTAAAAGAAGATGCTCTGTAAAAAATATGGCTAGCGAATCACATGAATCTCTTACTTGCTACCGTTATAATCCTTTATACGTGAATACTCCCTACAAATATGAATGAATAATCACATAATTGTTGTAGATCTTCAACCCAGATCTATCAACTGGCGCCGCCTGTGGAAAATTTGAGTTTAAGATGTTGATTTTCTTTCTTGTATGTGAATTTTTAACCTGTTATTTGCAATGCTGCTGAAGCTTTTGGGTCTGAGATGTTAATCTCTTCGATATCATTGGAATTCTAGCTGGTTGTGGTAACATGGTTATGAATTCTCTCTGTTACTTCCTTGTGCAAGAGATGCCCGAAAAAGGGATGTTAGAATGAACGCATATTCGATGTCAGTTCAGTGGTTTTCTTAGGAAACTTAAGTATGCATACTGTGAATTGATTTCAGTTGAGTCTTTCGTAATGTTGAGATGCGAAGTTGGAGGCGATCTTAAGACTATGTCCTCCTCATAATATAAATGGTGATAACTGAATTGTTTTTTGTGTTTAGTTCGAAGGTTGTGAAGAATTTGAAGGAAAGTTGAATCAAAATTGCAGCAACCTTAGAGTGCATTCATCTCATCTCTTATAATTGGTGAGTTTAAAGTTCCATTAAATATTGCAAAACATAAAGTTAGCTCGTGGGTTATGAGGGATTGGTAGCTACAGAGGAAGCACTACGACTCAAATTCAGTCGTAGGCCCCTGTATTGCCATGAACCGAAAACACACAGAGTCAAAATGCTGAAAACAGAGGGCCGAAAATAACGAGGTCACCCTACTCACCTTGATGAGAGGGTCCCACATTTGAAGGCAGAACCTCCCAGAAGCCCTATCTAATAGGCAACATTTTCGTAAGCCCTATATAATAGGCAGAATTCCCAGAAGCCCTATCTAATAGGCAACATTCTCGTAAGCCCTATATAATAGGCAGAACCCTCAAAAGCCCTATTTAATAGGCAACCTTCTCGTAAGCCCTACACATTAGGCAAAACCCTCAAAAAAGCCCTACAATAGTTAGGCACCATATAGAAAGCCCTACATGGTTAGGCATCATACAAAAAGCCCTACATAGTTAGGCATCATACAAAAAGCCCTACATGGTTAGGCACTATAACGTTAAGCCCTATGAAAACAGGCGTCATACGCCAAGCCCTATGAAAATAGGCATCATGCCATTAGCCACTTTTAAAACAGGCACTATGCATTAAGCCCGATGAAAACAGACATCATCCAATCCCTGCCTTATACAAGCAGGTGCCACCCCTTAAGCCTTCCATAAGCAGGCAATATCTATAAAAACTTGTACAAATGATTCCTAATCATAAAAGATTTGTCAAAAGCAAATCGTATCTATTTAAAGCCTCATTTTAAGAGCATCTGGAACTAATTCTCTAAAAATCTTCAAACATTCACAGAACTTCACAAAGATGAACACTAGCTCAGATGCTGCTTCAAAAGAAGAAGCAACTGGAAATCCAGAAAATTCTCTGCCCAGGAACAGAGGGAAGGACACCGTGGCGACAGAAGCCAGTGTCAACATGGAAGCTCAGTTCTCCCCGACCATGCTCCACCAGATGAAAGCGCTCATAGAGGGCGTAGTCAAGGGGACCGTCGAAAAAAGACTTCATATTTTGGGAATAAACTCCCAAAACACAAATCCTCCGGGTGAAACCCAAGAAGGTGGAGGAAGTAAGAGCACCCCCGTGGTGCCCAAGCAGAAACCTGTAACCCCAAGCATAGCCCAAGAATTGGCTGCGAAACCGCCATCAATAGTGTTGGGACAAGAGGAGGGATTCTCCACTGGCTGGGAATCCCCAGATGAGGAAGGTCCTGAGGAACCCGAAGGAAATCTCGACGAGGACACTGACAATGCATGGGTCAAGAAATACGCCCAGCAACAAGAGCAGATGAGGCTCCTGACAAAAGAAGTGGAAAGGCTGAAAAAGCAAAAGCAGGCCCCAAAGAGGGCCTCAAAGGAAACAGAAGCAAGTGAAAGAGGAATTCGCTACGCAAATGAAGAAAGGAACCTAAAGCATGTTCCAGATCATAAAAGTGGGGGACACAAGCCAGAACTTTTCTCTGTATATATCGACGAGAACAGCCCATTCTCGGTAGATTTTCAAACAGATCATGTTCCTGGTAACTTCAAGACAATTTCCTGTGAATATCAGGGGAAAGGGGACCCTGAGGAACATTTGATGAAATTCGAAAGCTTATGCCTTCTCCACCAATATTCGGAAGGCGTCAAGTGTAGAGTATTCCTCACAACTCTGTCGGGGACTACCCAACATTGGTTCAAGCAATTACCAAAAGCCTTTATTCACTCCTTCATGGATCTGAGGGAAGTTTTCCTACAGCAGTTCGTCAGCGCTAAGAGGACTACTAGAAATTCCTTACACCTAACAACTTGCAAGGTGCCAATGAAAGTTTGAGAGATTATATGACGCGCTTCAATGAGGCTGTCCTGGAAATCCCGGAAGTAGAGCCGAAGCTGAAAGTGCATGCCTGTGTAGATGGTCTAAAACCAGGGCAGTTCTTTGCCTCTCTCATTAAGAAAGAAGCAACTTTTTTCGAAGAACTGCTGACAATAGTCCAAAAATATATCCATATGGAGGAGGTTCTAAGCAGCAAGAGGGCCGAGTTGGCCTCTCAAAAGGAAAAGAAGCCAGAAGAAAGGAAAAGGCCGGCTCCAGATGCTAAGAAAATCGATAAGAATGAACGATTCTTAAGATCCTTTACTCCACTCACTAAACAGCCTGTTGATCTGCTAGAAGTAGTCATGAGAAAACCGGGGGTCCAGGTCCCCGTGGGACACAGACAGCCGCCTAGGAACCCACCCTCTGAAAATTTTTGCAAATTCCACAATGACTTTGGTCACATGACAAACGACTGTAGAAATTTGAGAATTGATATCGAGAAGCTGATCCAAGAGGGGGAACTCTTGGAATATGTCAAGAGAGAGACAGAACAAAACAAAAAGCGCAAAGAAGCTCCTGAGAAAACACCTGATGCTAGCCAGGGATCAAAACCCAAAGGCGTCATTAAAATGATATATGGAGGACCGGCTGTAGGGGACTCTAATAGGAGCAGAAAGGCATCTGCTAGAGAGCTGAATATGCACGAGAGACATGGGGTCTTGAAAGTTGAAAAGGGCTTACCTGCACCAGAAATCTCGTTTGGACCAGAGGACAATCAAAATGTGGTTCATCCACATGATGACGCATTGGTCATCAATGTGGAGGTAGAAAGATACCAAGTCCAAAGGGTCTTCGTAGATACAGGAGCTACGGTTAACGTCATATTCGAAAGTTGCTTTAACCAAATGAGCCTTCAGAAGCCTCTAAACGTTGTAGTCACGGCCTTACACGGATTCTCAGGAGATCCCGTGATGTCATTAGGATCAATTGATCTAATGCTCACTCTAGGTGAGGGACCCATGCAGGTATCAAAACCAGTCACTTTTCTGGTGGTGCGACAACAATCTTCTTACAACATTATCTTGGGGAGAACTGCCCTGAATCCGTTCCAAGCCGTGGTTTCCACTTACCATTTGATGATGAAATTCCTGGTAGGAAGCCGGGTGGGACAAGTATCTGGAGACCAAGCAATCTCACGAAAATGTTATATCCAATCCGTACAGGCAAGAGAAGCCAGGAAAATGCCGATGACAGAACTCGCCAATGATAAGGCTGAAGCAAAGCCTGATGGAAAAAGACTTAAAGCCACAACTGTTGTAGAAGAGAACCAGGATCTCTCCACTTCAATGGAACACTTGATGATTACCAACACCATTCCTCAGAAAAGCTCACGCTACCCGAAGACTCAAACAAACGGTCGCTCCAACAGAATGACAAAAGCAAAGGATTTGAAGCCGTAATAGTAGGTACATGCAACGCCCCAATTGTGAAGGGGCACTGGTTAACTCTGATAGCCAAAGCAAGGGCAAAAGTCAAGGATGCAATCAAAATGCCAGATCAAGAGAATGTCGAAGAGACAGCAAATGAGGAAAAAGGTAACACCCTCAAAGTATGCAGGGAAAATTAAGTGTGTTGGTCCCGGTTTGTTAATAGGAAAATACGTAGAGGGGGGGGGGGGGTGAATACGTATTTTGAAGTTTTTCAACTTCAAATCCCTTAACTCAGAGTAACAAGTAAAGAGCTCGCTTGAAACTTAAGACCTAGCTGAAGCTAGATCTACAGTACGTAGCTTGCCTGCTTGACCGAAGTGAGCACTTGATCAAGAGGGAGTCTTTACTCGTATGTGCGGAATTTGGTGAGCTAAAAATCTTTCCTACTGTAGCGCTTGCTTCGCTTCGCTTTGGCTTTGAACTGTAGCGCTCGCTTCGCTTCGCTTTTTGGCAGACTCGCTTTGAATCTACTGTAGCGATCGCTTTGCTACACTATTCTTCGGCACGCTTCACTTTGGCTTGCTAGACTTGCTTCGCTTCGAAAAACACACTCAAGCGAGTGGCCTTCACTTGAAATTTTGAAGCCTAAAATCTAAGCAAAATAAAGAGCCATCCTAACAGAGTAGGCTTAGAAAAATTCTAACTTATCAACTACATCAAAATGGGTCGCTTGGGAACAGGACACTTGGGGTTTTGGGATCCAATCAAAACAAATGACTTCATTCATCAAATGTCCCACGTAGTTCCCCCTTAACAAATTGGTCCTTAACAATTCCCAACAAAGTGTTGTTCTTAAAAAGAAGGAGAGTACGATCGGTCATAACCTTTACCTATCTTAAACTTTTTATCTTATGATTAGTTAATATGTGGAAAGCACGGGATCATGTCTCCTTGTCCTTAAAGTAATTGTATTTTGCAAAACGTTAGCCCTAAACGAGGTGTAATTCCTTCGGTTCCTTATACCTCACTTGGGGGGGAGTAGGGGGTACCCTACATCCCAATACCCGTATTCCATTATCTCAAAATGATTTAGCAGGAAAAACATAGTAGTAGATGAAAATAAAATGAAAAGGCACACAAACATACAAGCAGAAAGATAATAGACCAAAGTGGCTGGAAGTAGCAGGAGCATGATAAAGGCAACATCTCAGAAAGCACCTGGCCAAAGAAAGAAGGAAATAAATTTGTTTTTGCCCTATTGGCACGATTCAAGGGCCCTAAAAAAGCACCCCATTACAAACACAAAGAAGTAAGTTGTTTCAAAAACACCCCACCAAGAGCAATACGATTAAAGAGAAGGATCTGAGGCAGAAGCAGGATCCTCAGAGCTAGATGAATGAGAGGATGAAGACCGATCCTCAGAAGCAGGAGGAGACATAGCTGAAGGCACAGAGGGACCACCCTTGGGCGAGCTCACTGGAATCTTTAGGGCATCCCCTTCCTCAGAGCCACCCGTCACTGCTTTAGGAGTAATCATTGAGGAAGTATCTTCCTCACTGGCAGACAGGCCTAAAGTGCTCTTCTCTCTCAACTCCTAACAAGGAAAAGGAGTTGCTAAATAAGAAATGATAAATAATAAATAAATAAATTTCAAAAAAGAAAAGGAGAAGGTACCTCGCCGAAAGCCTTTCGCATAGACCTCATAACCATGGTGTTAAGAGGAGAGAGAGGAAACAGGGGAGCATCCCAGGGAGGAAGGTTCTCCGAGAACGTAGTAGGCTGGCAAAGGATCTGAAACGCTTCCTTCAGCACATGCATAAACCAGGGCTCCTTAGTAGACATGAGATGACTCCTCCTGAGAGATTCAGGCTCTGTATCAAACATTCTCATTATAGGCCCTGCATTGATGGTGGCCGCCCGCTCAGGGACTCCTAGCTGCTGATAGCATTCAAGAATGGCGGAAACTATCCATTCAGTAAGGGGATCGAACATTCGAAGCCAGAAATCACGTGAATGAAGATAGGCCTCTGGCAAACGCTTGATCAAAGAATCCTAGAAGGCTTGACCATAGGGGGTCATTAGCAAGTTAGATCTACAATCCTGAATCCCCGAGGAGATGCCCTGGTCCATTCCCGTCCTCTTCCCTTGAGTAAAAGAGGAAGCTCGAGCACGCTCTAGTTCCTGCTCATGAGTAAGCACCAGCTGTTTTACCTCTGCTGCGTAAGCTTCCTGCAGTTGCATTACCCTATCTAATGAAGCCCTTAGAGCCTCTTCAAGCTCTCTTACTCGTTCAGAAAGAGAGAGTGTGCGTTGCCCAAGGGTAGAACAGTGCTTCTCCTTATCTCGTAGAAACCCTCGAAGCTGATGAACCTCACCCTGGAGTTGCTCCCTACTTTTCTCGGATTGAGAAAGGTGCTCCCGCAGTTGTTCTAGACCCAACGTCTGGGCATAGGAAGGACTCTCTAATATTTTACCCTTCTTCATAGCCAGAGAAGAAGAAGAATCGCTCTTCCTCTTAAGGGAGGAGGAAAGAGGTTCTGAGACAGCAAGAGAAGGGATATGAGCATCCACATCAATAATAACAGGGGAGGATGAAATTGGCCGGCTGGAGGCAACTAGATGAGGGAAGAAAGGCTTCAAGCGAGGCCCAGCAGTTGTTACTTCCTGAGGACTCTCTTGGGGAGGGTTATAACCTTCAGGCTCCGCAATCGCCTGATTAGAGACGTCACCTGCCGAGGAGGTAGGGTTAAGGCCACTGGCCTTTGCTTGCTCTATCTTCTTCAACAATTTCTCGCGAGCTTTTCGCCCCATACTCTGTTTGGTGGAGTCCATAACCGCAGAATAAAGACAAAACCTAGTAAATGACAACAGTCAAATCCGAGAAGAAAGGCAAATTTAAAAAAAAAAAAAAAAAAAAAAAAAAAATCTCTTCCTTTTAGAAGAGTGCCATCAGAGGAAGTTGTAGACATAATAGCGCAAGGGTTACCAAATAAATACGAACAGATCTAATCTTTAGAAATCTTGAGAACTAACTGCTGGTTCTACATTGGAGTCTCTGTTACACTCGTACATAAACTGAGTTTACAGTAAAAAAATCTGAAACCAGTGATGTTTCCCTCAAAGAATACGAAAGAAAGTAAGAAGGAAACAGAGGGTTTCTTAATCTCAAAAACTCTCGGAAAATAATCTATATAAGGACAAGAGGAAATGATAAGATAGTAAAGAAAATACCTGGGAGAGAAGAGGAGCGGAGTAATCGCCGGGAGAATAGAGTAAGGCAGAAGAACAGGAATACTGTTGTTTCTCTCTGAGATATAGTATGGAGAATGAAAGGGAGAAGAGGAGAAAGGAAGGAGTTAAAAAGTTAAAGGAAAAAAGAGAGTGAAGTGGTACCCCACTTACTGCTCCACGTCGGCCTGTAAAAAGGGAAGAGACGCCTTTTCGCTTACAAATAATAATAAAACTTTCAAATGAAAAATAAGCAATAATAACACACCTTTCGAAATATATCTACTATAATATCTCTCTACCCTAGAGGAGAGAGCAATGATGAGCAAAGAAAGTAGGTCAAACTTCTACCCTCGGGAAGTTAACCATCGCACCAATCTTCTATGCGACAAGACATTTGTAGCATTAACCAAAAAAGCAGTTTCCCGCCAAGGCATTTGTCAAAAGCTAACAAAGCACGCTTCTAGATCTGTGGGGGGGGGGGGGGGGGGGAGTAGCTGATAGGGACTAATATCAGCCTTGCCAGGTGGCATTCTTTAGCACTGACTAGACCATTCTTCTAAGGGCCTCAGATGACCTGTCCGGTACAGATGCCTAGGATATTCAGAGGCTATAAGGTTTGGGTCAGATGTCTCAGGAACCATCCTTGAAGCAGATGCCCTGGTCAGGGCAGAAGCTATGAGGTTCCAAACAGATCTTGGCTTATGCGGAAGATGTCTAGATCCCGCTGGCATCTGCTAGGATTCAAGGATCTGCCAAACACACGGTCCGCATGACTCTATATGCCTTAGGGTGAGGACCACAAAATTGATGACGAAGAGAATCTTGTCTCCTTAGAAATTCCTCTCTTGTCCTCCCTTGGCATGGGCATTCACCTTTTCGTCCTTTCGTCACCTATAAATATCGAGTGATCATACCATTTCAAGGATCCTCAACTTTCACACACACGCATTATTCCATTCATACTCCGCCTTGAACTCACTCAAGCCAGAGCAATCGAAGTCCTGCCTCAAGGACTTCCATTCTCTCATCATTTCCACCTACATTCTCCTCAGTGAAAAGGGGACTCCCAACAGCTCAAGCCAAAGGTATAATTCTCGATACCGAGAGAGGACGAAGCATGAAGGCGCCTTACAGTCTCTACTTCACCCTCTCCTTTCTCTCTTGATTTTCTACTTAAATGAGCTCTACGCTCCATAGATCTAGCCAAATTCATGGTTATATGCACCCTTTATTCAATATTTAGCTCAATTTTATCTTCTATGTGTAAAAGAAGATGCTCTGTAAAAAATATGGTTAGCGAATCACATGAATCTCTTACTTGCTACCGTTATAATCCTTTATACGTGAATACTCCCTACAAATACGATGAATAATCACATAATTGTTGTAGATCTTCAACCCGGATCTATCACCATATACACACAATTCACATACCATACACACACAACTCACAAACTCTCTCAAAACACACACGAGCACTACAATTTCTCTCTTCGATTCGTCACAAGGTACTCGATTTCTTGCCCTTCTCTTATTAATTCTTGATTCTCTACATGAATTTGCATGTTTTGACCGATTGAAATTCGATTTTGATGGTTAAATTCTTGGATTGATAGATAGGGTGTTAGATTGAGGATTATGAATTGAATTCATGAATTGCATAGTGATATTTGCATGAATTGGATTCATTGAGGATTGAAAAGATGAATGCATGTTGATTTTCGATTGGGTCTTTGAATTTGTCTATGAATTGTTGGAGATTCATTGAGATTAGTATGCATTGGATTGAAATTGTGTTATAAAGTTCATGATTTGAGAGGAATAATGTGTTGAATGTGTGAATTTGTTGATGAAAAATTGAGTTGATAATGGGGGAGTGTTGAATTTGGTTGAAGTTTGGGGGAAGATTGGTTTGAAGCTGCTATACTCTTGTAATTCTTGTACTAACTTGTTAAATTTTTAGGTACTAGAATGGCAAGAGATAAGGAAAAGTGTGTTGCTTCGACTTCTTCAAGCAAGGGCAAAGGAAAGGAGAAGGTCAAGGAGAAGTTCAAAAACGATAAGACCATTCCAGAGAATCAAACACCGGCGGCCAAGCCTATCCCGACCAACTTGGACCCAAAAGCTTTCAAGTTAAAGCTCACCACGGCGGAGGCAAGAAGAAGGTGGTCCCATCTTGTGCATCTCAAGCACAAGCATTGTCGTTTCCTACACCAAGAAACGATAGTTGCCATGGGGATAGCCGACGAGATCATCCACCTAATGCAATGAGGAGGCTTCACTAACATTTTTCAAGGCAACCATTTGACATATCATATCTTGACGGTGGAGTTCCTCTCGACATTGGTGGTGGAACGAGTCTACCAAGTGCCGCACATCATTCGATTCCAATTGGGTGGACAACCGAGGGAGTTATTAATGGATGTGCTTGATGATATTATCGGAGGAGACAAGAATGGGGAGTACTTGGGAAATAATCACCCCAACCTCCAAGATATGTGGAGGCACTTAGTGGACTACGAAAAGGAGGTGCGAAAGTCCTACAATCCGGCAACCGCAAAGGCCACCTCAGTTTGGAATCCGACGTTCCGCTACTTCCATTGGTTGATCTCGAGTATGATCGCACTATTTTCTACCACACAAAATAGGTATAGTATAGAATAAGCACGAGTATCGTATCCACAGGGATTGATATACCGAAACCACACACAATACCTCTACTCTAGAATTAAACTGATGTTCAAGCAATTAAGGATGTAAAGATTGTGGTATTTATAATCTAGGCAAATAAATAAAAGGACACAATTAAATAAACAAGGAAATAAACAAATAAGGAAACAATTAAACAAATAAGGTAACTAACAAGTAAGCAAATAATCAAACAAGGAAAAACCAAGTAAGGAAAAGTGTTGATTCTAGGGAAGCCTACCTAATCAAATCCAAGCAAGTAATTAATGCATACAATTAACCAATTTAATCCAATCAATAACCTACACCCTAATTAAAGCAATGCAAGTTGTCACCTAACAAGATCCTAATATTCTTTCGAATTGTAAGAATCAAATCAAGTGCAAAATAGAACAAGTATCAATGATAAAATCAACTAGGTTCAACTAAGACACCAAATAAATTATATACGAACATATAATAATTCAATCATCAATTAAGAAAATCAAACTATCATATCATGCATTCATGAGATCTATTATGCAATTACCCTATCAAGGCATAAACACATAATTATGCATACACAATTAATGGCCAGTTAACTATGCATGAGAATAAGCACCATGAAACATGCACCTAGATTGGAAGGCTAATTGTAAACAAAAACACTCACATAAATTCAATTAGGCATTCAATCCCTAAAATCAACTAAAGAAAATTAGCTAGACATAATTAAAAGAAAGGTAGAAGGAAGAATAAACATAATGAAAAACATAAATAAAAGAAAAAGAGATAGAAAAACTCTTGAATCTTGATGAATCTTCAATCTTCAATGGTCTTCATACATAAAATAAATCTAGATCTAAAGTATAAGAGTAGAGAAAAGAATAAAAACTAATCTAAAGAATGTAGGAGAGTGGAGGAACTTGTTTACAATGATAGGTTTAGAGGTATTTATAGGGTAGAAGTTTACATCTAATACCTAATTGTACAAGGAAACCAAGAAAAAGTCAAAAATAGCCTTTTAGAGAAAATCCCGTCTGGAAAACAGGAGGCACCTCTCGACACCTCTCTCGATCGAGAGGTGGGTCGAGAGGGTCGAGAGGGTTCTGCGCAACTTTCTTATTTCGGTCATATCTTCCTCATCCGAACTCCGAATTGACCTCCGTTTTCGCCTACGTGCTCCTATTGAACCCCTCTTCAATGCTATGCTTCCACTTTTCCAGAATAACTCTTTTACAAAATCGTGAAAAGTCAAAACTTGGGATCAATACTTCATCTCTTCCTTGGTTTCATCGCCTCTTGTCTTATCTTGAGTTTTCTCGACATAAAAGCCCTAAAAACACTCAAAACAATCCAAAAGCGTAATCTAGCTCGAAATAACGTAAACAATACAAATCATGAGCTAAACTATCAAAATACGACAAGAAAACGATAATATAACACTTAAAAAATAGGGTAAAAATACACCCTATCAGAGTACCATTCACTCCCGCCACGACTCCGGCACCTTCCTGGCTACCGATGCACACCTCATTTGGACGGCTTATCGAGGACATTCCCAAGATGCAGCCCTCTACCTCGTCGACCACATGGAGAACCAAGCTTATCTATTCGGAGGCCATAAGATTTGGATTGGAGCTTTCGTCACTCCAATTGCTCAACACTTCAACATACCGATTAGAGAGCACCCTGTGTCCACATCCATCTATGTGGATAGGAGGACTTTGGAGCTTGCAAGGATGATATCCTTTGATACATCCGAGTGGTTTTTCAAGCTCTATGGCTTGAGTGGAGTCAAACTCTTCCCCTTACCTAATGCTTATTGCACGATGGTGATGGGGGATGGGTATCTTCGACGAAGGAATGGAAGGATGAATTCCCCGGGCCATAAGAACTCATGTGGGCCGAGGGAGATCAAAGGCCATAAGAAGGAGGTGGTGATGATGAAGAAAAAGAAGAGGAAGCCGAGAAATACGAACAAGGAGAGCAACAACAAGAGCAAGAAGAAGAAGAAGGTGGAGATGGAGGCCCACAGCCGGCGTTTCAAATGTCCGCCCAGGATTTTCATGAGGCGATGCGAGGTTATCATGAAGAGAACTCGCAACTATTCGAAAACTACCACTTGCTTTACCGGGAGTATGTTGGTGAGCAAGTGCGAGAGGTTCGACAAGAAGTGGGGACATTAAGAGATGAGGTTGGAGGCCTTCGTAACTCCTTCAACACATTCCTTGAAGAGGAGAGACAAGCTCGGGAATTGGAGAGGAAACGAAGAGAAGATGAAAGGGCATATCAAGAGCAATACCGGAGGATGATGTATGATATGCATCACTTCTACCCCTATTACCCGGATGGGTACTGATCGCACTATTTTTAACCACACAAAATAGGTATAGTATAAAGCAAGTACGAGTATCGTATCCACAGGGATTGATATATCAAAATCACACAAAGTACCTCTACTCTAGAATTAAACTGATGTTTAGGCAATAAGAGAAATTATGAATGTGGTTTTCTAAAAATCCTAGGCAAAGAAAATAAACAAAATAAATAACTCAAATAAGTAAACTAAATAAGCAAATAAGGAAACAAATAAATCGAATAGGAAACAAGGTTGATTCTAGGGAAGCCTACCTAATCAAATCTACCATGACTTTGCCCGATCCTTCAGAGTGTAGGGGAAACACTTCATCTTCAGGTTGTCCTCCGTGAGGCCTGATAGTGGAAAAGACTGCACGACGGTGCAGTACTCCCGAATGAACGTCAGTGCATCCTCGTTGGCCAGCCCGTGATAGGAAGGGAGCAACGCCAGGTGGTGAGGTTTCAGCTCGTGATTTCTGATCGCTTCCGTCAGAACAATCGCTGAAGTAGTGGCAGTGAAGGTAGGGCGAGCAAAATCTCCCATATATCGTGCCATCGCTTCGGTCTCAGCAAACAATAGGACTAGTCCGTAGTCCCTGAGATCAACTTCTTCCTCCCTCTTCGTGGCTAAAATCGCCTTCCTCCGATTGATGCTGTCAATATGCGGTGCTAGTTTCCTTTGTAGACTTCGGCGACCTAACATGCACAACACTCAACAAACGGATTAAACGCACTGGTGGAAAGAAAAAGAAATCGAACAAAAATAAATAAAATAAAATAAAATACCACACAATTAAATAGCCTAAAGTTTTCCCCGGCAACGGCGCCAAAATTTGTTTCACTAAAAAGTGTTTGCAATAGAACAAAATCTATCGTAGCACTAGCAAGTAAAAACCTAAGTCGAATCTCAAGGAAAACTTAACAGGGAAAATAATTGTGTAGTAAAAACAACCTAAACTAAGAAAGCAAGTAAATAGAATTTTTGGGTTTTTTGGGTTTTAAAATCCTAGACAAGAAAATAAATCAAAGCAATTAATCAAAAGCAAATAAATCTAATCTAGAGAACAAGAAATTAATCTAAGGAATTAAATAAAAGCAATTAAACTACCTAGGCGAGAATCGAAACGAAAGCAATTAAAGAAGCGAAAACGAATCTAGACATGAATAATTAAATCTAAAAATCTAGAAAAATAAATTTAACTCTTAAGAATTTAAAAACGAAGAAACAGAAACTTTGGAAAAACGAATCTAAACTACGAACTCAAGAACGAACAAATAGAATTAAACGAAGAACTAAAGAAATTAAATCTATGAAACTAAGAACGAAATTAATTAAACGAAAGGAAAGCAATAAATAACTTACGAATTAAAACGAGAACGAAGAACACGAACAAACGAAAAGAACTTGAATAAAACTGAAGAATCTGATCCGGAACAAATCGAAAGCAATAAAAACTAAAACTAGAATATTCGGAACTGAAAACGGAAGATAAAAGGTGTCTCTAATTCGTGCCCTAAGGGCCTATATATATAATAAGCTAAGAGTTCGATCTCGACAAGGAAACTAATAAAACTCGCGACAAGGAGCGAGCGCTCCAAAGAGTGGGAGCGGGCGCTCCAAACAGCTGCGTCTTTTCCTTCTTAACTTTGACCAGGAGCGAGCGCTCCATCCACTGGGCGCGGGCGCTCCAAAGATGCTTCGCACTTCCCACTTAAATATTGACAACAGGAGCGGGCGCTCCACATGAACGGAGCGAGCGCTCCAAATGACTCACGAAAATCCTTTCAAGTTTTGCTCCCTTTTTCATCCTTTCCTCGTTCTTTCTCCTTCTCTCGATCTCATGATCCCTAACAATCAAAATACTCGAAATACCCAAATCATAGCAACAAAGACACAAAATGACTCCAAAACGACACAAAAAATAATAACAAATAACGAAAATCCTAACAAAATGACACTAAACAGAGAGGCTAGGTATATTCTGGGTATGGAGATTGCGCGCACTGCATATGAATTAGCTCTCAATCAACGTAAGTATATACTTGATCTTGTATCTTCTGCTGGGTTGATTGGTCGTCGTCCTACTCTTACTCCCTTCCCTCCTGGTACTGCGTTGTCACGAAAAGATGAAGAATTTCTCTCTGATCCTGAGCCATACAAACACATTGTAGGGCAATTGCTCAATCTCAACCTCACCCGGCCTGATATTTCGTATGCAGCACAACAACTGAGTCAATTTGTGGTTCGTCCAACTGTGGTGCATTGGAATACTGCTCTTCATGTGCTTGAAGGGTTGCCCATCTCTTGGCCTTACATATTCAGCTGATTGCTCTCTCTCCCTTCGGGCATTTTCCGATGCAGATTGGGGTTCCTGCAAAGACTCTCGGCGGCCTTTTGACTGGATACTGTGTTTTCCTTGGGAGTGATCTTATTTCTTTGCGTTGTAAGAAGCAGCCGTGGGTTGTTTCTTCGTCTGTAGAGGCCGGATATAGGGCGATGAGTATTACTTCTAGGGAGCTTGTGTGGCTTTCTTTTTTGTGATTTTCAGCTTGCTATTGTTCAGCCCATACCGTTGTTTTGTGATAACTTGGCTGCGATTCACGTTACAAATAACCAAGCTTTTCACGAACGAACTAAGCACATTGATATGGACTGCCATATTGTGCGGGAGAGGTATGTTACTGGTAACTTGGAGCCGCGTTCTGTTTCTTCCGCTGCTCAATTAGCGGATTTCTTCACCAAATCCCTTCCATCACCTCGTTTTGTTGAGTTGCTTTCCAAGATGGGTTTGCTTGACATTCACCAAATCCATCTTTAGGGGGGGTATAGTGATGAGGGATTGAAGAATAAGACTGCAGATAGTGAAAAGATGGAGGTGGCATGCGTTGGTGATGAAGATGCAGACTGTAGCGATGAAGAGGTTGAGGAAGATGATGAAGTCTAGTCAGCATTCAGTTTGTCCACGTGTCTTGTGGGTATTTGTTGTCTTTTAGTTTGGGGATTTAATGTTGACTGTTGATCTTTATTTAAAGATCAACGAGGCGCGTCAATAAACGTGTACACGATTTTTATTTCTACGCTGCTAGGCAGTTTGTGTGGAGTAGTAGTATAAATTGAAAGTTAGTTGTATGGATGTGATAGATTTTGTTGAATGAAAATACTATTAATGCCGAAATAGTGCCAATAATGTCATTATGTGGTCGATTAATGGATAATATTTTCTGCAATTTCTGCTTGTTTCATTTTTTTAAAATTTACTCTCGATTTATGCTTGATTTTTACAAGTTGGAACCGTAGACACTTTCATTAGTCATTTCTCATAAATAGCTTGGTTCTTTTTTTAATAAAAATTGGAAAACATTTAACAATTGATACTATTGATACTAATACTGTTAATAGTACTTACAGTGCTAATTATATTATGACACTATTTTAACATCAATAGTTTCAATAATACCAGGATCAGAAAAAAGAAACTTTAGAAAAAATTTGAAAAAAAATTGTCGTAAAAGAAATTACAAACAAATCAGTAATAAAAAAAGCCAAAAAGAGTCAAAAGTTAACATTAATAAGGATATTTTGTCCAAAAGAAGTAAAAGTTAAACACCATTTATGTTTTTTAAGTTGTTAGATAGTAGTATAATATGAATTATCTTAATTTAAATAATTTAAATGGACATTTGAATTTTTGTTCCTAAAAAAAATGCGAAAATTAAAAAAGGTCAAAGTAGTGGAGTGAGGTCCTCGGTTGAGGTTTACGATATAGAATCTTCCTTCAAAGTTCAAACCCGTAAAAATTCGAATCAACGTTTGCGCGTCGAATTTTTACGAAGCCGTTGATTCATTCGTCCCAAACACCTGCAGATGAGCACTATCTTACATTCCTTCGACTTCGACTAGATCTTCCTGAATTTTGATTCATTTGCAGAAGTAGATATGGCTAGGGTTCAGGAGAATTGGGAGAGGCTGGTACGCGCCGTGCTGCGGAGCGAGCAGCGAGCCAGTCACGAGCGGACACCCAGCGGCATCGCCGGCGCCGTTCCTGACTCGCTTCAACGGAGCACCAATATTAACGCAATTTTGCAGGCTGCTGATGAAATTCAGTCGGAGGACCCCAATATTGCAAGAATACGTAAGTGAGACAAAAAGTGCTCTTGATCTTACTCTAATAGAGTTAATTGGTATGCATAAGTTCGTTATACAATCGAATAGCTTAGATGCTGTAAAACGTAGTTGAATAATTTTCCTGGATGTGCCTTTGAGAACTTAGTCTAACTTTAGGCGCAGGAAAATCTTTGTGTATTCGGATCCAATCTAGTAGCTCGTGGTCCTTTTCCCTTAATTTTCTAGAAACTTTTGCTGGGAATATATCCAAACTCAATGAAAGTATGTCTCAATAATAGTCCAAGTTGGTGAAATGATGTGATGCTACACATCCATGTAAATCTCTGTTTTCCATGGTATGCAGCAGATCCCCTTTAGTGCTAGTTGAGGATGATGGATGGTGGGCGGTGGATGAAATACCGTAAGTAGAACTTGTGGAGCAGAGGTGTCTGCATGCTAGAGGTTGTGGAGAGTTCTTTCCCCTCACCCCCTTTTTTTTTTTTTTTTCCCCCCTTGTGTTTGATATTAGGGGTTTATTTGAAGTCCAATAATAATAATAGTAATAATAAAAGAAGACATGAGGCCTTTTATCAAGGGTCTTATTAAAATTAAAACTCAATGTTAAGAAAGAAGTTCTAGCTAAGTTGACAACATACTGAGGTATCTGATCATGGGCTAGTTCAGGTTAGATGGGAGTCTCAGAGCAGTAAAGCAGCCCTCAAAATGTGGGGTTGGCTTAGGACCGCCTAAGCTAGGTTTATCTAATTCTGACATTCTATTGGAGAGATTTTATACTATCACTGAGATATACGGGTGTGGTTTTTTATTCTAAACGTGTCATTAGTTTTAGTTGAAGAAATTACAGGTTCGTAATATGGATGTTGGAGGGGATAATTTCATTTCCTTCAAGGATTACCAGTGTTATGTTGTGGCTCAATGGATGGAGGGTTCCTCTTGATTAAATTGCTTTATGTTAACATCTCATCATTCTTTTACTCTTGCCTATCTTCCCAGTGAAGTTATCGTATAGGATATTAAAAGGATTGCTGTGAATGGTTGTTAAATGGCTTTTTTTCATGTCTTAATGTGGACACGGGCTCTCTTTCAGCTCTATTTTTCAGATCTTCTAAATGAATTCTTTTACCGTTATCTACTATTCTGATTTTTTTTTTTTTTTCCATTTCTTATAAGTATTGTAGAGGTGAGTCTGGATGTTCTAGAATGAATATTTAGTTCTTGGAAATGAAATAACAGTACTCTTTTTTATCATCTTAAAATTAAATTGATATGTTCCAATTTGATTTTCTCTTCTCTGTCAAGTCTGCGAGCAAGCTTATAGTATGGCTCAAAATCTGGACCCCAGCAGCGATGGTAGAGGTGTTCTTCAGTTTAAGACTGGTTTAATGTCCGTAATTAAGGTACAGTGCCAGATCCACTGTTTGTTCATACTGTTTATTTGCATAGAAGTTACAAATTCAAAGCCCTGGCAAATCATAGAGGAAATAATTGTATTCCAACTGTCACTGGAAAAAGAGTTTGTTCTTGATTCACATATCAATATATTATATTAAAGAACTGAGAATTACTTTTGTCCAGCTTCATTGTACACTGATTGATGGAGAATATGTACTGTTCTGAATTGATTTATGCAATAGGCTTCTTTGGCCTATACATCCGTCTAGTTTTCTGCTCTATTGGTTGTTAGTCTCATTTACTGAATGAGCTCTGCTTTTGATGCAGCAAAAACTTGCTAAAAAGGGAGGTGGCTCAATAGACCGTAATCATGATATTGAGTTGTTATGGGATTTTTATAATCGATTTAAAAAGCGGCACAGAGTGGACGACATTGAGAGAGAGGAACAAAAATGGAGAGAATCTGGCACTTTTAGTGCTAATATTGGGGAGTACGTTCTTTAGTGATTAGTATATTATTCATTTACTATTATCAATTTGTCCTTGCCTAATCATGTCCAATATCAATATCTTTATTTAAGTGTGCTGCTGAAACTGAGAATGACAGGGATGTTTCTGTTTCGATGTATATATCTAATGTATATATTAGGTCAATGTTGGTTACTTTTCTGGCATTTTTGACACTGGTGTGTTATATAGTTAAGCATGTTCTGCATAGCTTCTCATATGGTTTAAGCAACCGGTTAGTAACTTTATATATGTGTGTGTGTGTGTATTTTGATTAATTAATAGAGAAGTGATTTTATAATGAGAATATGAGATAGATAAGTACAAAAAGATGATGTCCCAAAGCAGGACAAAATTAAGTTATAGAACACTAATACAGACTCTAATAATATCAGATCAAAGAACTATTTGCCGTTTGTATGCTTTAGAGCTTACTTATACTGGAACCAATTTATTTTTGTTTTTCAGTTTCTGTTCTTTTTCATGTGGTCAGAATCTTAAGCACGTGCATTATCATGTCTTCAGTGTGTCAGTCCCTCAAAATTCAAATCATTCTGATTTTACTGTGCAGTTCCGCCCTGTTCTGCCTCTTTCTGGGAGGGAAGCAAGCACAAGTTTTATATTCATTCACTTGTTTCTTATACATCCCTTTAACCTTTGTTATATTAATCTGTTCCAATCCAACTTGTTCTTGTTGATAGCCTAATCATCTGCTTAACTTTAGGTTGCAGTCTTCCTGTTAGAGATTTTAACACTTGTATGAAAGGCCTTACAAATTTGCATGTGCTTCTATAGCTTGGACCTTAGATTCACAAAAATGAAGAAAGTGTTTGCCACACTGAGGGCTTTGGTTGAGGTGATGGAGGCCCTTAGTAAAGATGTAGCTCCAAGTGGAGTGGGAAGGCTTATTTTGGATGAGGTACTCACTGCCTTCATTCCGCATGTTCTTAGCTCATCCGGGTCACGAGTTTTTTTTGGTTGCAAGTTTCAATTATTCATTTAATGGTTTGATTGCTCTTTTCTTATTGAAGAGTTGAAGAACAATAGTATGAATTGTTCTTATTGAAGTACAAGAGCTTCCACTTGGTTGATTCATCCTTTTTTTTTTTTTTTTTTTTTTTTTTTTTTTTTTTTTTTCAGTTAAGAAGGATAAAAAAGTCAGATGCAACTATATCTGGTGAACTCATGCCATACAATATTGTCCCTCTTGAAGCACCATCTTTAACCAATGCTATTGGATACTTTCCTGAAGTAAGTTGTTAATTGTATGAATTAGATATCTATCTTGCTTTTGTACCTCTTAAAATTATAGACATTTAGGGAGCTTAAAGTAGCCTTTATAGATAATGTTTCTCTGGGAGGATGCAAATTTGACACTGGCACCTAGAAGTTGTGATCTTCAGTATTGTTGGCTTGACGGTTATAATGTTTTTTTACTTCCCTGCTGAAGTTGGGTTAAATGTTTAGTGCTTTAGTTTTCTTTGAATATTAGTTTAAGTGATGGTCTTTGCAGGTCAGAGGTGCAATATCAGCAATAAGATATAGCGAGCAGTTTCCTCGGCTTCCAGCTGATTTTGAAATGTCTGAACAACGAGATCTGGATATGTTTGACCTTTTGGAATATGTGTTTGGTTTTCAGGTGCTGTTTAATCACACTATACCCTTTTCTTTATTAACATAATCTAGCTAGATATGAATATAAGTTGTTCTTTGCCTTCTGGAATTGATAAATCTGATAATTTTTTTTGTTAACTACTTCTTTTTGATTGCCTGAATGTTATTGAGTCTCTCAGAGTCATCATCTGTTGGAAATTGTTTAAACATATGAAAGGTTTTCTAAAGGAGTGCAGCTTCTCTGAACCTTCTTACTGACTGATAGTTATTGGCTTTTGATTTTCATGAATGTTATTTGACATTTTTTTCCTTGGGTGCTTTGACCTAACCTTTTGCAGAAAGACAATATAAGGAACCAGCGCGAGCATCTTGTCCTTACTTTAGCCAATACTCAGTCGCGACTTGGCATCCCTGTTGAAGCTGATCCTGTTAGTGCCTTAATTAATTTCACTTAAAGAAGGCCAATTAAGGGTATTGAGAAGCCACTATTTATGACGGCTAATCAATATTCTGTGTAAACATTTGCAGAAACTAGATGAAAGAGCTATTAGAGAGGTATTCTTGAAGGTCCTAGATAATTACATCAAATGGTGTAGATATTTGCGCATACGCATTGTATGGAACAGGTTTGTTTCTGCAGCATCCTGCTACTTTTTGTTGACAATTTTCGGACTAACTTCTCTTGTGTATCATGTAGCTTGGAAGCTATTAACAGGGAGAGGAAGCTTTTCCTTGTTTCACTATATTTCTGCATATGGGGTGAAGCTGCGAACATCCGTTTTCTTCCTGAGTGCATTTGTTACATGTTTCACCACGTATGTCTTTGGCACCCACTTGTTTGTTTATCTTGGAACTACTTTGCATTAGTTTGAAGGCATTGAGGATGCAGTAGTTACTAACTAAACTTAAGTGGGGGTAAAAGATCTAAAAAGAAGATAAAGTCACTTCTAATGTATTATTATTGTTATTGTTGTTGACTAAATTAAAGTGGGGGTAAAGGATCTAAAAAGGAAGTTAAAGTCACTTCTAATTATTATTATTATTATTGTTGTTGTTGGCGTAGTTCACAGACATCGCCCTCTCTGAGTACTGTCTTTTCTTTTAGCAGCTGTGATGCAGATTGAACTGAAACTTTTTAATGATATTGATCAAAATATTTTTATGAATGTAAGAATACATATTTGATTGTCTTGCTAACATTGTTATATTTTCAATTTTTGCTTGTACAGATGGCAAGGGAGTTAGATGCAATTCTGGATCATGGGGTGGTGACTCATGCTACAAGCTGTATAAGAGAAGATGGTTCCGTGTCCTTCCTAGATCAAATCATTTCTCCTGTGTATGCTACCTTGAAAAAGGTGAGCGCATTTGCTTAGTGTTCGGCCATGATGTTTTTCTCTCAGCTGGCTCGCTTAAGAGGCACACTGTGAACTTGAAAGAGTTCTTCGAGACTCTGCATGATCCTTCTTTTGTCTTCTGATAATAGAACCCTTTTCCGCATTGTATCATATCACTGAACATACTTGCCTGCTGGACAAGTAGTAATAGTTTTTTTCGTCATTCTAACGACCAAATGACATTTCCCTTTTGATTCACTTTTTGTTTTTGTTGTCAACAGGAAACTGATGCAAATAATAATGGGAAAGCTGCACACTCAAAATGGCGAAATTATGATGACTTTAATGAGTATTTCTGGTACACTCTTTTTCTTTGTACTATGTGCTGCATGGATATTTACTTTTATCTTAAGTTTCAACTTAGCTCGCTTGTAGGTCGCCGGCCTGCTTTGAGTTAGGCTGGCCTATGAATCCAAATTCACCTTTCCTGTTGAAGCCGAAAAAAGGAAAACGGGTTTGTTCTGATTCTCCTATTAAATAAAGATACAATCTCATATCATTGTGTTGTTTAAACTGCTTCTTCCTTAATTAATCTATTTCTTTGTTTTCTTCGTTCTGAAAACAGACAGGCAAAAGCTCCTTTGTTGAACATCGAACTTTTCTTCATCTCTACCGGAGTTTTCACCGTTTATGGATCTTTTTGGCTGTAATGTTTCAGGTAAAGCTGCTATACTGCCTTTCAAATGTTATTTGCTTAGTATGCATTTCTTTGGCCCTTATGCCCCTATCATTTGACAGGCTCTTGCTATTGTTGCTTTCAACGATGGCAAACTTAATCTGAATACCTTTAAAACACTGCTTAGCATTGGTCCAACGTTTGCTGTAATGAACTTCGTGGAGAGTAAGTTATGCATTAGTTTTTGTATTGTCTTCACTGCCATGGAGTTTTGACATTTAACACCTATAGCTTCTAAAGCTTCTTTGCCATGCATAATTACGCTTCTTGCTTTGCAATAGGTGGTCTAGATGTTTTACTAATGTTTGGGGCTTATACTACTGCCCGTGGCATGGCTATATCAAGGCTCATCATCCGGTTCTTCTGGTGTGGCGTGAGCTCTGCATTTGTGATCTATGTCTACCTGTGAGTCCGTAATTTTTCAGCCACTGAAGTGGTTTTATCATTAAATTTTTGTTGCTAACTTGTTACAACAATGGATCCAGGAAACTTTTGGAGGAAAGGAATAAAAACACCTCAGATGCATTCTATTTTAGGATTTATGTCCTAGTATTGGGTGTATATGCTGGTGTGCGGGTACTATTTGCCCTGCTGCTCAAATTTCCTTCGTGTCACAGGCTGTCAGAAATGTCTGAGCATCCATTTTTTCAATTTTTCAAGTGGATTTATGAGGTATTGCTTGTATTTTGTTCAATTGTGGAAGATAATCTATGTATTGCATAACAAAACCAAGTTGAAAATTAAAATGGTGTTTAACGCTGACTATACTAGCATCATATTTATGCACTTAGTACCAATTTGAACAAGTACTGTTTATATGTTTTCACCTCAGGTGATAAATGATAAAATTATCATACATCCTTTTGGAGCCTCTTAAGAAATTCCCAACTCCTTGTCTTTGGTTTACTACTTCACTAAAGTGATTCAAAAATAATTTTTTTAGCACCCTTTTAGTGTGAATATGGTGAAGATTTCTTTACATGTATGAACCAGATTTTTGTTTCTTTATTAATTAATTTATTTATTTTAAATGTTGAGTTAAACTCCATAAGAAAATTTAGTAGCCATGATCTATTCGACCTGTAAGTTACTGCAATTATTTTCAGGAACGCTACTTCGTTGGCCGGGGACTTGTTGAAAAGACCACTGATTACATGAGGTTTGTCCAAATATCAGGATTATAATGACAATTCTGCTTTAATGTCTGCAATCAGTCTGACAGTTCTTATATATTCTCCAGATAGTACAACAAAAAATTCTCATATTTGGTCAATGAGTTTCCCATTGGTACATTGTCGGTGTTTGTGCTATGATTTTACAATCGGACTGATGAGACTAAGTTTGAGCGTGTATATAATAAGAAGTTTAAAATATAACTAAAAAATAGGGCAAAACATTTTTTTCAACCAGGAGATTGCCGGTGTTGCCCGGGCATTGGCAAATGTTTAGGCAGCATTTTGCGTCATTTTAGTGTCTCTTATTTATGTCCCTTATAGTTCTATAGAGAGTGCAATGTGCATTAGCAATAAATACAAATATACAATCAAGCAAAAATGTAAACTCTGTTCTATTAGATCTAACGAAAGATTGAGGATTTAAGCAACGAGTCATTTAGATTTTGGTTGCTGTGCTGTTGAAAGGGTGTAGATTGTGGAATCTTTGGATGAAATAAGGTTTAGAGTTAAGATTAATATAGCAATGTCTATTTCCAGAGACAATGTTAGAGGTTTGAGCTTAGTCATTTGAAATGGTGTCGTTTTATTTTGTCCTTGCCTTGTGTAACACATGCCAATCTTCTATCAGGTATACTTCGGTCAAGGCATTTCAAAAAGGTTTTGAATACCTGTTAAACGATATTAATGCAAATGCTATATTCCTGATGGGAATTGAAGGGCACAATAATTAGCTAGTTAATATCTACCTGCCAGGCTGACAATTTACATGTTTCAAATGGGACTGGGAATACTATCAGTTAATAGCATGCTAAATTATTTGAGTTTCTTATGTTTCACTTTGCAGCTATGTGTTTTTCTGGCTGGTGATCTTTGCCTGCAAATTTCCTTTTGCTTACTTTCTACAGGCAAGTCATCTACGTCTTTTATTAAATTTGTTATAGTTCGGATGCCATTGCTTTGCCTGATTTTGGTAAAAATTTATTTTACAGATTAAGCCGTTGGTCAAGCCTACTAATATAATTGTAGATCTACCGCGACTTCAGTATTCATGGCACGACTTGATATCAAAAAGTATGTCTTTTTTCCCCTTACATTGCTTCATGTGCTTTGGTAGTAGAGATGTACATGGTAGTTAAGAGAGATCAGGTTTATTTAATTCTTTCCTAAGCTAGCCAATGGAGTAGCTTTTTCTATGATGAAAATTTGTTCTTTTAGAAGTGGGAAGATGTTAGTTCCTTCATGGAGTTCCAATTTTAGTAATGTTAATGTAAAATTTTCATTAAAATCGTTACCATCAGTTGACGTGGCTAAGAAATTGAGTTGAGCTCCATGTTTTTTCTTCAGCAAAGTATTAGATATGATATTTTTTTTGTTCAAGGTCAAGTTAGAAGCTTAACTATCGTTTTGGGCAAATAAATGAACTCGTAGGAGTCCCATACTGTTTAATTTGTTCTCTCTCTTTTTTTAACCTTCCGCATAATCATTTTATACAGGAGTTCCAATATTTGGTATTTTTTCTGAATAGCGTGATCAAATTCTTACACAAGAATCTGACATTGTGAATTGTTTGTTTGTTTGTTTTGTTTTGTTTTTTTTTTTTTTTTTGCAGACAATAATAATGTATTGACTATTGCCAGCTTATGGGCACCGGTTATAGCTGTGAGTATTTGTATATATAAGTTCTCTTTTGTGTTTATGCAATTTTTAAGATGCTCAATCTGAATAGCATTTAAACTGCGTACTTTATGAGCTAATATCTCTTAGGCATTCGATTCATGAGTATAGTTGAACATGCAAAACATTCATTTTGGCTCTCTTTGCCCAAGCTATTTTTTAGCATATCATCTGTTAGGAAGGGGTACTCTAAAATAAGAGCTCTCATGAGGTTCGGACTCTGGCTTGAAATAGTTTTATGTCTGCCAGCTCAAGGCAGGTTTGTTCATTCCATAGTGTGTTAGCAGCGCTGACTTGTTAGAACTATTGATTGGAGGGAGACTGGGTAGGGTGGTGGAGCTGGTGCGGCCAGTGGCGGTCTTTATTGGAGAAGGTGGTCTTGAACTGAAGGTGGAAAATAGGGAGAAACACAATGAATGGACACTAACGCCCTTTTTATGACATGGATTGTGACCATTAGGTCTTACATGTGTGAAGTTTTTGAATAGTTATATAACTTTATTGATAAAATATTTAGTTTCCAATAATGATATATTTTCCCTATATAAAATCTACACTCGCTTTGTCTCAAATACATAGTCCATTTTGGTTTCTTATGGAGATCAAGAATTATGTAGGAAACACGATGCTTGCTATTGTGCTTTTTTTACACTGTATTTAGTGAAAATTGGAACCAAGAATAATTAAAATAGCTTCAATAATTCACAAGGTGAGCGTCATAAGATAAGATGGGTAATACATACGAATGAGTATTTGAAGGATTATATGTTCAAACATGTTAAGAAATTTTAGTGTATTAGTTTATATTGTTTTGATATGGCTAAGGTATCACCCAATTAAACACCCTCCAAAAGATTAAGGCATGTTCATGGATGAGTTTAAATAAAATGATTCGAAGGTGATTATCTGATGGGGACACTATTAGTTGGATTGCTCGACTATATACTAATAAAATAACCAATGATGAATAATTATTGAGTTGGACGATTAAAAATATGATTTAAAATATGATTAAACAACTGCTGCACTCTGCAAACGATCTTGACAATTTATGATGGATATAATGATATATCCTTTCATATTGATTACTACGTTATATTTGACTCTAAATTAGAATCTTCTTACTTCCAAAGCATATTTCTAGCATGTTCACAGTATCATTTCAGATGATTTGAGTGTGTAGATGTGAAAATTCTACACTAATATAATTTATAAAATCTGTAAAGATATCAGAAATTTAACATAATAACTAGTCTAATACCATGTTAAAAGACTTATTTAAAATAATTGAACACAATCAATTCACAAATTAATGAAAAATATAACTTTATTGCATGATGCGTAAAACCTGCTTGTCAGCACATTTGCAACACTTCTTTAGGTAGTATTTAACTTTGACTTGATTTGTACAATATGAAATGGTAAGCCATTGTTCATAATCCATTATTTTTGATCCATAAGTTCTTATAGCTAATATTTGACTGCTGTACTTATAAAATATAAATGAATACATTATATAATGATGAAGTTATTGCAGGAACTATGTATAAAATATAGAATATTCATATAGTCAGACACAGTAAAGTATCAATAGTTAGGGTGGAGTATAAAAATGTATTGACATTTAGTTGAGGGGCTCTTATGATTAGTGAAGATAACATATATTCCAGTGATACGTAGTGGAATATATATTATGACATAAAATGTAACTCTGTGAATGTCGTTTGGTATTGACATATTGAAAAATTTGCTCACTTTTTCTGGTAGTGTTTTTACCTTCTATTTTCTACATATGTAAATTTCCCACTAGAACTCACTAAACAATCACAATGAATTGTAAATCAAGGATGATTAAAATTATTGATTAAATTCTCCTACATGGCTATGTATAATCTGAAATTTCCGCTGTGCTTTACGTCAAAATATTCTGTGTGAATTTTGGAGCTTCCTGATGGAAAGTCCAGCTTTGATGTATCCTATCTGTTCTGTTAGTATATGATCATATGCAGCCATCACAATTCACCAGGCGTGCTGATATTTTTGGTAGAACAATATTGTTCATTTCACGGGGCCTCCTAATGACTTGTAAATGAGTTTACGTCCAAGTTCAGTAGCATTTAAGGTTTAAGTATAGTATCTGGATTGACGGTGTTAAAATGCTCCCAATGCTAGATTTAGGTCCCAAGCTTCTTTTATTTAGTACTCCCTCCGTCCCATTTATATAGAGATAACTTCCTTTTTGGTATGTCTCATTCATATAGAGGCATTGCCTAAAATAGAAAGTTTTAGTCCAATAGAAAATGAGAATAAAACATACACACTATTTTAACCACTATTCATCATCCCAACTCCCGTGCCACCAAAAAGTTATCTCTATATAAGTGTGACAGAGGGAGTATTTATTATTGGATGTTTGGAATTTATATGCTATCTATGACAATATGCTCTGTTTTAATTTTGGTAATCATATAAACTGATAATTTCTTCCTGGCAACACTCTATCTTCAGATTTATCTTATGGATATTCACATTTGGTATACTCTTTTGTCTGCAATTTATGGTGCTGTGATGGGAGCGAGAGCCCGCTTAGGAGAGGTACTGGTCCTTGTCTGGGCCTTCTGTGATTTTTTCTTGAAAATATACCTTCTATAAATTCTTCATAATTTGCTGGTTTTCATTATCCTGTGTAAATACCTAATGGTTATAATACTCGCCCGGAAGATTCGATCAATTGAAATGGTCCACAAGAGATTTGAAACTTTTCCAAGAGCTTTTGTGAAGAATCTAGTTTCTCCTCATATCAAAAGGTAAATATTTTTATCATAAATGAATTCTTCATCTGTTGAATTTTTATATTGGTAAGAAACTTCCCTAACTTTTTGTTTACATTATATTTTAGGATGCCGTTTGATGGACAATCATCACAGGTCAGTGCATCTGAAACTTTTGATCTGTTCTTTAGAAACATCATGTTAATGAATATCCACCTCATGTTAGTGAACATCCACTCGGGCCTATGTGGCCTCATTGATATTTGTTCTAATTAGGTGCCCAATTGGTTTTTTTCTGGGACTTTAAAGAAATTGTAATTTCCATCCCTGTTCCAATGAATTGATACGTGGGAAGGAGAATTGTATTTGCTTTGATTGCCCTGGAAAAGAGTTAATCCATAGTTAGGAGAGTCCAGCCAAAGCTGTCAATCTGGTCCGCTCTCTTTGTGGCAGATAACTTCTAGGCATATATCAACTGTAGTCCATTCTTACGATGTTTGCTGCAGCAATTCTGTTAAACCGATTTGGATGAATTAGATAGGCTATGCTGTGCTATCCAGTATCCACTACAAGGCCATGTTTGGTAGTCATGACAAGATATAGTAAGATAAGTCAAACTCCAGATAAGTTATCATGATTGACAAGATTAATAAATTCTCACTGCTTGTTTGATACGTAAGACATTAACTTCGGATATCTTATGCTGACTGTTTGGTATGAGAGACTAAAACATGATAAAAATGGCAAATTACCCATTTAACGTCACTGAAATTAAGAAATTATTCCTTCTAACCTTTTGCCAAGAGTATAATGCTTTTAGCAGATTTTCTGTTGCACTTTTTTTTTTCCTTTCTTTTTTTTTTTAAATTTATAATTATGTGTTTTCCATTCGATACTTACTGCTTGCCTGAGTTATTCAAACTATTTCCAGAATCCTCACGACATCAACAAGACGTATGCTGCCACATTTTCCCCATTTTGGAATGATATCATCAAAAGCCTGCGGGAAGAAGATTATATAAGTAATAGGTTGGTAGTTATGGGCTTCTATGAATCCATGGTAGATTATCGTGCTAGATTATCCTTTCTTTCTGATAATTCTTTGGTTGAGTATGTAATATCTCTACACACATTTATAATGCTGATGTATATTTCCAGGGAAATGGACCTACTTTCAATGCCAAGCAACACTGGTAGTCTTAAATTGGTTCAGTGGCCACTTTTTCTTCTAAGCAGTAAGGTGTATGCCTATTTCACTTATTGATTCCCTTGATTACTAAAGGTTCTAATTGATTTTAATGTGAACCTCCTAACTCTAGCAGCTGTTATCTTTTCCCGTTTCAGATTTTACTAGCCATTGATTTAGCTTTGGATTGCAAAGACACACAAGCTGATCTCTGGAACAGAATATGCAAAGATGAGTACATGGCGTACGCAGTTCAGGAGTGTTATTCAAGCATTGAAAAGATCATGCACTCATTGGTCGATGGAGAAGGAAGACTTTGGTGAGGCTTCTTCATATCCTCGAGACTGATGGACTTTTGGCGTACGCAGTTCAGAAAGATAGGCTCATTATCTTATGATGTTATTCATTTGTTTACCCTTGTTTGTTTCATTGCAGGGTCGAAAGGGTATTTCGAGAGATTAATGGAAGTATATCTGAAGGGTCACTAGTCATTACTTTATCACTTAAAAAGCTTCCTGTGGTGCTCTCAAGATTTACTGCTTTGACTGGGCTACTGGTATTTCCTTTTCCCTTGAGCATTATTTTATTGCTAAAATGTAACAAGTACCCTTTCTTCTTCCTGGAGATCCAATAAATTTGCTTGAAAAAATTTGCTTCATAACTGTGCCTTACATATTATTTACATCCTATTCACATTTTAACTGTTGTAGAAACTTTGAGTGATTAAAATTGTGAAAGAACTAGGTTAATCAGCACAGTATATCTGCATGTAGCAGATGCCTGTTCCCGTTGCTCCCCCTGCCCCAGAACCAATGATACCAATTAATCCTCCTCTCCGATCGCTCTTTTATATGATTAATAGTAATACATGCTTTTTCCTTCATATGTCTGACTCCTTCATATGGACTAGCTTTATTCTACTACGAAAATTTTCACTTTAAATTTGATTGAAAGGAGACTATTGAGTATTTCCTCTCGTGGGCCAATTATTGCAAAAAAGAAAAGGTTGTGAATTGCTTATGAACGACCAAATCGTGGAGCTCGTAATATGCATTTGATAATATTCTAAATTTGAGTTATGATTGTATGTCATGGTGAATGTGATGGGGTGAAATGATTTTCATAGATACTGTAAGGAACCTGGTGGAATTTTGTAAATATGCATCTAAGTTTATAAAACAGTGAACAAGTTCTTCATGTTTTGCAAACTGCCAAGGGTTCTGTTTCCAATTTGTACATGCTTTATATCCTATGGGACTTGCATCATGTTATCCCTATGAACCAACAAATGCGAATACATACAAGTAGTTTGATAAAGCAAGGGATGGAATTGATATGATCATGGGTCCAACTACACGTTATGGCCCTGTGAGATAGGGTAGGAAAAGGAGAGAGTTCCATTCTTTCCTACGACGAGATGGAAAGAGAGTTGGAGGAAGAAAAAATTTCCAGATACGTAAATTTGTATCTAATTCTCTCATCATATATGAAGAAATCCTAATACTGTTAATGGCAAAAGTAAGAAAGTAATATATTAATTTACTTAAATTAACGCTATGTTTGTGGCTTATTATTGTAATTCAAGACCACATTATGATTTACTATCACATTTGAGGTTTATTGACTGGACGAACAGACACTAGATATTTAGAGTCCCAAAATTGCTTTGGACTATAACTTGCACAGAAAATCTGGATCGAAGGGTCTAGCCCTTCTCTTCTGAAAAACTATATTAACTGGGGTAAATATCATTTTCTATCCTAAAGCACTTTCTTTTCAGTTCTATCCCAACTTAAAAAATTTTCAGTTTCATAATGAGTATCAATTCCTAGAGTTGATTATTCTTCAATCATATTCCAATATGAATGTATGTGTAATTATTTTGAGGAATGCTAAGATACAAATTCAGGGATTGGTAAGAACTTTGCCTGAAAAACCTTGTGTTCAGGCTAGCTTCTGAAAATTTCTGCACATATCATCCTTGTCCACCCAGGTTGGCCACCTTTTGTAATTAACTCCTAGATAACGATCATGTCTGATCACACTTGTTATGTGACAAAGGACCGATTCTGAGATCAAAGATATCGTAGGTAATATTGATTTACGTGGTGCCAATTTGAGATAGTAGAACTCTTTCATAGTTTTGTCCTCAATTCTGAATAATTTAGTGAAAAAAAACTACTTACATATATAGTATCCTTGTCCGACACAATTCAATGCGAACATGCCGATACACCACGTGGACCACCTCATTTGGAAATATCTTGGCCACTTGTGGTATCCCGTAAGATGATTTACCATGGCCATTATACAATCGGCTCTCCGAGCTCGTGGTATTTCCATAATGAAGTCCATGATTACATCCTCAATACTATCTCCTATTTTTCTGATATAATAAACATTGAATGTACAGATCTAACAATTTATTGCATCAGTCCGGTCTCCGGACCAAAATGGATTGGTTGCCTAACAGTGATAAGTTGTATGAGCACCTGAAATTTGAACAAAAAGAATGACCTAAAATTGACTTCGGTAGGCAGAATGGGGCCTTCAATTAATTTCTCTATCCAGGAAGATGACCTCGTATAATGATACAACCGGACAAAAAAATTGTGTTGTAATGTCCAGAATAATTCCTTGCAATATATCTCTTGGACTTCCATTCTGATCCATCGCAGCCAACTGAAGTAGGCAGCCAAACTGTAAACAATCACATCTTGCTCATCCTATTGAAAAAGAACACATAGGTAGATTCTCTGGACCAAGTTTTACTTAATATCAACTTAGTAGCCCTACCATTTTGCCATCTAATTTTATTATAGAGAAGTAGTAAAAAGCAACCACAAAAAATGTGGTGAAAATTCTTTTATTCAAAAAGGCTTTTAAGGGCTTCCCATTTTGTGCCTTGAGGCTGGCTTTGCTCACTATTTTCCTTATCTGACCATTGATGATAAACCAGCATATATGGCTCTCTAACATCTTGCATCAAGTTATAGCCAGCTTGTTCACTTTGCTTGTTGGTGGACCCTATAGCACGGGGTGAAAAACTTCATACTTTGGATAGTTTTGTTAGTTAATGATGTTCACAAATATACCACATTGGGATTCATGCTCGTACTTTGTTTTGTTGAATGCCACAATGACTAAACATGTGCGATGGTTGATCTTGCTCCTTTCTTGCTATGACTGCTGCAAGTAACCATGCCATCGTGATTGGTTTTCCTGCCCAATTTATTTTTTGTCTCTCTTCTAGAAGTTGTTTGTAGGATTTAGCCCTATTGCAGATGCCATCTTTTCTCATATATGTCCGATTCCTAGAAATATGCCTGAATTTCCATCTCAGTGCTTAAGCAATTCTATTTCTTTGTCTTCGATTTGTTCTCATAACTTGATAATTCTAGATATGAAATTGTTCATAAGTCGATTAGTTAATATTATCTGCTTTTCCTGTTTGCTATTGTGGTGACATCTTGAATATTGTATAGACTCGCAACTACACACCTGAACTTGCAAAAGGTGCAGCTAAAGCTGTGTATGATTTTTATGACGTTGTCACACATGAGTTATTGTCGCCTGATTTGAGGTAAGCTTTGTAGGAAATTTTCTCATTATAGCTTCTGGATCCGTTTTCTAATTCTGATATGCACAGACGTTTATTTTTCCTTCTCCAGGGAGCAGCTTGATACGTGGCATATATTATTGAGAGCTAGAAATGAGGGGCGTCTCTTTTCAAGAATAGAATGGCCAAAGGATCCTGATATTGTGAGCTGTGGTTTCTTATACTCCATTTTGAGTGATCTTATTCTTATTGCTATTTCTGTTATTAATTTTTTTATGTATCATGGAAACAGAAGGAGCAGGTCAAAAGGTTGCATTTGCTTCTTACTGTGAAGGACAATGCAGCTAACATCCCGAAGAATCTTGAAGCTAGAAGAAGATTGCAATTTTTCACTAATTCATTGTTTATGGACATGCCACAAGCCAAGGCTGTTTGTGAGATGATGCCATTTTGGTATGACTACTTGGTTACAGTCAGTACCATCAGCTTTCACCGTTACATGGGAATTTCTCCTTTATCATGATAAATAAGTTTTATGATTTGCCAACAATCCTAACTTCTTGCTTTTATTGGCTTGAAATAGTGTCTTCACGCCGTACTACAGCGAAACAGTGCTTTACAGCAACTCTGAGTTGCGTGTTGAAAATGAAGATGGAATATCAATTCTTTTCTATCTACAAAAAATATTTCCTGGTTTGTCACTTAATCTAATTGGTTGTTCTACCTCTCTCCATTCAATATATAATTTTCCACAATATTAATTTGACTGTTACATATAATTCTTGCCTGTATATATTTTGCGTGGCTGTAGTATTGTATTCCTGCTACTCTTGGTTAGTTTCTTACTTTCTTTTCTATTTTTATGGCTTCTTAGAATTTTATTTTCTCTTGGCTGCACCCAGTTGGCTTAATGCCTATGTTTGACGAAGAAGTTCCCATTAATTTTATTTATACATTTAATTCATTGTGTAATACTTGTACATACGTGCACTTCAATCATCATATGAAGCTTTACCATTCTTTTCTTAGTTGGGTTGCTAAATTATGATCCTGTTAAGTAGAGCAAAATACTTGTAAAAACTTTTTCCTGCTTCTGATGTATGGTTAATTGCGATAACATTGTCCTGAACATGCAGATATTAGCGTTATAATTTGTGGACTACTTTTTAACTTCTTTCTATGTTTTTAGGCCTCGTTATTGTCACATTTAATTGATTGAAATTTATTTTCATAAACCAGTTATTACTTATCAGCTCTGGGAATCACCTATGCAGTTGGTCAATATGTCAAGTTTGTTGGTAATAGTTTGATACTGATTGAAATGCCAGTTGTATTTAGTGAAATAATCAATTGCAATAACTTGAGAAAAACTTGTTGGAGTAGATGTTAACTTTATATTGTTGTCTTGAGTCTTTAATTGGATATATCACTGACATGTATTTTAATGTTATCAGATGAATGGGAGAACTTTTTGGAACGCATTGGTAAAGGTGATAGTGGTGATGCTGAACTTCAAGAAAGTTCAACTAGTGCTTTAGAACTTCGGTTTTGGGCATCTTACAGGGGACAGACGTTGGCTAGGACAGGTTTTGCAACTCTTTTCACTAGTGAACCATTTACTTGTGAACACTTCATATGAGTACTTTTGAGGAGGTTCTAAGTTTCTTTCCTTGTATTTTGCTTAGTGCGTGGTATGATGTACTATAGAAGGGCTTTAATGCTTCAGAGTTACTTAGAGAGAAGATCGCTAGATGGTAAATTTTCTGTAACAGTCTGATTTTCTGGTAACAAGATTTCACAGTATATAATGGGTATCTACTACCACGCAGAGGATGTCTCCTCTCAGACAAGTTTCACAAGTGAAGGCTTTGAGCTGTCACGCGAAGCACGTGCTCAAGCTGATATCAAGTTCACGTATGTCGTTTCCTGCCAAATATATGGGCAGCAAAAGCAGCGAAAGGCTCCTGAGGCTGCTGATATTGCTTTGCTGCTACAAAGGTTTGCCTTTAAACTTGACGCATCTCTTGCATTCTGTCTGGATACAGCCATATGGGTATCTTGTATATAATTGTTTTGTGCTATCTTTGAGAGGTGTATGGTTTGTGTTTTCAGTTTAATATCATGTGTCCTCTGTTTCTCATTGGAGTGGTGTCTTAAGCATTCTAAACTAGAGATGCCTTGCTCTTAAATTGTAATTTAAGATTGTAGGATGGTGTTTATAGTTGTTGTCTTCTTGTTTTTCATTTTACAGTTGTAGTCTTCTGGTTCATTTTATTGCTCAAATTCTTAAGAATTTACTCGATTCAGATTATCGAAGAGGAAAACCTTTGCACATATGACATTTGTTTAGAGATATACCTACACCAAATTGATGCAGTTTACTTGAAGTAGTAATTCTAGACATCTGTTCCCTGTCAAAAAATATAGGGTTTAGTCTTACTTACCATAGGGGAGTTGTAACTGGGAGTTGAAACTTTGTTGATTCAACATTTTGCTAGTAGTGGTTCAGCTAGTTACTTCGATACTCCTCTAATTGAATTGGTGGTTTTGAAAAGAAATCCCATTCTGGAAAATTATGCCCATACAACCACGTAACCCAAGTGAAAAAGTAGTATATTTGATGCCAAGGCAGGTTGTAGCATCATCTTACGTTTACGCTTGTTTGGTTTGTTGAGTAGTCTCTTAAGCAACTGTGTTTGAAAATTTGTGTCTAGTATTGTACTGCTCTCTAACTGAAAAGAGGGCAGTTAAATTGCATGATATTTGATTGTTTGCTGACACCTCATTGAGATCCCAGATTTTATGGCTCACTATGTTCACGTTTGGTTACTATTAGGAATGAGGCACTTCGTGTTGCTTTCATACACGTGGAAGAGACTGGTAAATCTGATGGAACGATTGTAAGGGAATTTTATTCAAAGCTTGTTAAAGCTGATGCCAATGGGAAAGATCAGGTAAATGTTCTGAACAAGCTTGGTTTTGTCATTTTGTTCCATTTGGAACTAAATTATGTCCTTGGCGTCTCACAATACCAGTCGTGTAGCTTGGCGTTAGCCATGTAACAGCCTTTTCATATGTATGTTTTAGATAATATGCTTCGCATCTCATAATTATTCGGTAACTCCACATATTAGCCAATGTATAAATATCCCCTTAGTGATAAAGTATTGGAAAAAGATTTTCTTGTCTTATTTGAGTGTAACATTTATCATGTCATGGTGTCTATAGTTTGGGTACTATCTGTTGTCTATGCAACAACTTCAACGTGGTTGCCAGTATGTTTATCTTTCTTGTGTTTAAACCAAAATGAGCCTTAAAATTCTTTTTTTGGATTACGAAAAGTAGAGATCAGCATGTTGGCAGAAGCAGATTTTGCCTACAAACCCTGTATTTTCAGGGTAGTCAAGTCTATTTGATATTCTGTTACTTGTGCCTTTACCCTGTCAGAAAATACTGATAACAGATTATATGTTTAGCATTTCTTTTGCCATTAACAAGCAAAACAGAGTTCAACTTAAGCACTCATCTTTTCGAATCTAAACCTCTTCTAAAATTCTCGAATTTTCTATGCCCCATCCACTGTTGGGCAATCAAGCACATATAAATAGAAAGTAGAAACATACCATCTTTGTTTTTTTTCTTGCATATTTTTAATGTTGATTTTTCTAATCTTTGTATGTGCAGACTGAAATGATCTTTACATCAGTTGTTTGTTTTCTTGTTCTGGGTTTTGAGTTTAGTGTTTTTTTATAGGAAATATTTTCTATTAAGCTTCCTGGAGATCCCAAGCTTGGAGAAGGCAAACCTGAAAATCAGAACCATGCAATCATTTTCACTCGTGGAGAAGCTGTTCAGACGATTGACATGAATCAGGTTTCTTTCTAATTAATTTGTATGTCTCTGTGTTTCTTATTTAAGTTTAATCTGGATAAGACTGTAAAGTATGCTTTCTGATCACAATCAGTATTCAAGAAGCTTCTTGCTTTAAACTATTCTTTGTTAAAGGTTTTCAGAATGTTAACCAGATGTAAAATGTTTGGCACAGTAACACTAACACATCTTGTTAAAGATCTTGAATGCTATCCTTGTACTTTATTTAGCACCTGACTGTGCTAATTCATCTAATTCAATCTGGTCTCACATTTTGTCAATCTGATTAAACGGGTGGATGATCATGCATCTCAGTGTGGAGTTATGATGTCGATGTGCCATTTCGATAGAGCAGTTGGTTTTAATGTGATACAGTTCATTTTTTTAGTTCAGCTAAATTCTTCTAACTATGAAAATATTATTATTCATTGTGTATGGCCCAACGCCAATGTGGGTGGGGCCCTTTTAGTTTTCAGCTAAATTCATCTATTTATGAAAATAGTATTATTCATTGTGTATGGCTCAATGCCAATGTGGGTGGGGTCTTTTATTGCTACAAGTGCACCATGGGGCTCATTGCTTTGCAAAAATGGTTAGTCCTAATTGTTCAAAAAAACCTTTCACAAACTCTGAAGTATCCTTTCATAAATTTTGGACTTTCACAGCTTACTCTATGGATATGACAGTATCTGAGCTTTGATTTACCGTTTATCTCTGCAACGAAGGTGTACTGACTGCCTCACCAACCAAACTAAATTTGGTGGCTGGGAAAATGAATTTGGTGCATTTTTCTCTCAAAAGTTTATAGGCTCCTCAACATTGAAGTTTGGTCTTCAAACTTTCATTTAGTGTAATTGAGTCTATGAACATTATTCTTATTTTACACTAGTATTTAACCTGCAATGAGTCTCCCACTTGCTTTATTTTATAGTTTTATAACCTTCAATGAGTCTCCTCCATGCTTAGAATTGGGACTCCCAATTATAATACTCCCTCCGTCCACAAAATATGTGTAACATTTCACCCGTCACGAGAATTATGAAAAAGCTGTTAAACTGGTTAGTCGTGGAGGAAAGTTCCCACTGTTTTGTGAACGTAAGGGTATTTTAGTAAGGATATTAAGTAAATAAATGGGAAAGTAAGGGTATTACAGTAAAGTAGGGCCCTGGAAGGACTTTTCTTTTTAGGAAATAACATATATACGGTGGAGGCCCCAAAAAGGAAATTCTCACATATATTTCATGGACGGAGGGAGTACAATGGAACTTTTGTTGATCCAAATGAACTAACTTAAAGTTTGAGGATTCCATTGTTATATTCCTTTCTCATCTGATCAAACAAAAGTTAAAAGATTTAATTCAAATTTCCAAAAGGTGGTCCAGTGTAAGGACTTATTTATGCACTATAAAGACCTTCCTAGTAGCCGGCACCATGAAAGATATGTATTTGGAGAAGAAAAAAATTGTTATGGGTATGCATGTTTTATAAATATATAGGGATAAAATGTTAAACATCAAGGAAATGAAAATTAAGGTCCTATTATTCTGAAGGGGACTATGTTTTGGTTTGTTATTGTGGCACATGGCTGCATAACTAGGATTACTCCATATAATTGCACCTACACTCCCAAATAATTAGAAAAAATCATCAAATCTGTAGCCTAATAAAATAAAATCAATCAAGTTACCAATACTAATATTGTCCATTCGTGGAGATTGTATATCGGATTTATCCCAGAGAGGAACCAGACACATACGTAGGGACTAAGAAATGCAGAGCGGATAAGAAGGGCCACAAATTTGAGTGTTTTCTATTGTTTATTTTTTTTAAATGACATTTTATCTGCTTTGGCTGCAAAAAAGGAAGAATCTTCATCTCATACTAAACATGCATGTTTTGGGACTAGTAGTTTGCCATTGCTTGATTCATTGCAAGGTGAAATTGTACCTGTTGGCTTACAATAGTGATGATTGACAATGAGGTTAACATTAACTACTTCGGTGAATTATTTAGATGTTCGCATGCATTGGAGTTTTATCTTTTGCAAAGATGCAATCACCTTCTCTACTAGGATTATCAGTCTTTCTGTGATACTCGAAATTTGATAACTTGATTATGTTGGTTGCCTTACTTCCTCTCTCTTTCTGATATATTTATTCCTATGTGCTTGTTTTAGGACAACTACCTTGAGGAGGCAATGAAAATGAGGAATCTCCTTGAGGAATTCTGTGGAAATCATGGCCTTCGACCTCCCACAATTCTTGGTGTTAGAGAGCATGTGTTTACTGGAAGGTTCAGAATTCTCTCTCACTCACACATGTGCATACATAGCGACAGTCTTTTTTACATTTCTTTTGTCCTTTGTTTAAACATGCAGTGTCTCCTCCTTGGCCTGGTTCATGTCCAATCAAGAGACTAGTTTTGTTACCTTGGGTCAACGTGTTTTGGCTAAACCTCTTAAGTAAGTTCATTTTGTATGAAGTTATAATTTTTATCCATAGCAGTGTATTAATGTTAATGTCCATTCCAATATTTAACACACGAATCTTTTGTAGAGTTCGTATGCATTATGGGCATCCAGATGTCTTTGATCGAATTTTTCATGTTACTCGAGGTGGCATTAGTAAAGCATCACGAGTTATCAATATTAGTGAAGATATTTTTGCAGGTAATTTTGAAAACAATGCAATTGGTTATAAATTGTTATAATTTCCTTGACCCGTTCAATATGGATTATTTATATTCTCACAGTGGACATATGCAATCTATCCATTTAATTATGTGACTCGTCTTTTTATTATAGAATTCGCAATAATCTTGAGCCACTGGGCATGCTCCGAGAACATGGTTTTCTTATACCATGGTATACGGTATCTATTTATTACTGTTGACCAACCTCAGCCAATCATTCACTTAGATCTACAACTATAAGAAATATAAAGACATATGTCTATTGTTCCTCCTGATTGACAAATAGAATGTCAGCAATGATACTTGGGTCTGTATGTATGAAGGGTTTTTTTTTTTTAATTTATTTATTTTTTTTTAAAATTTATTTATTTATTTATTTTCTTTTTTGATAAAGCTGCAAAAAATCTGTTGCCTTTCACCCTAACTCTTCTTCTTACCCTAGAACAAATAAGATGAAGAAAATAGGTTGCCCGGTGTAGGTTTTGAACATTCAATGGTGGTACATCATTGCATTGATTTTTTTTCAGTAGTTACCGAATTTTTTGAGGTGGAGGCCATGTGGCACTTTAATGTTGTCCAATCTTAATTCCAACCTTAACTATGTTAAATTGTTCATGTTCATTGTTCGGTTGTCTTAATGACCCTAATATCTTGCATTTAACCTAATTGTTACTGTTTATTTGTTTCTACTTGATGTTACTTTGCAACACACTGATAATCGAAAAAGCAGGTTGAATATATCAGCAGTCTTTCCATCTTGAAGTACTTCACATCTTTCTGTAAAACTTAGCATTATGAAATTGCTCATGCGCACTCTTCCAAAACTGCAGGGTTCAATTCTACACTAAGACAGGGAAACATCACCCACCATGAATATATTCAGGTCTGTAACAAAATTTAATGCACTTAGTGGTAGAATATATTTCTCTTATCTTTCAAATTTTTTGCTGATTAGGTTGGAAAGGGGAGAGATGTTGGGTTGAACCAAATTGCTCTGTTTGAAGGCAAAGTTGCTGGAGGGAATGGTGAACAAGTACTGAGCAGGGATGTATACAGACTGGGCCAACTTTTTGATTTCTTCAGAATGCTATCCTTCTTTTTTACAACAGTTGGTTTCTATGTCTGCACAATGGTACGAACTAGATGTCTATTTAATTTGTTGACTGAATCATGACCAAAGATGCTGCAAGCCTGCATAGTTGGCTTAACCATTTTATTAATTTTGTCTTTTATTGCAGATGACCGTTCTTACTGTATACGTGTTCCTGTATGGAAGAGCATATCTGGTACTCAAATTACTTACTAATCTAATATTCGACGTCATGACTTTTCCGTTATTCCGTGAAATATGTTTCTTATGAGATTTATTCAGGCTGTCTTTATTCATTGCCCTTCAAAAAGTTTTTTAATTTTAAAGAGAAGCTTGATTAGTTGAGGCATATCCACAGATGTCATGATCGTTTTGAGTGGTATCTTATTTCATGACATCTCACAAAATTTGATTTATTTTACATATTATAACAATTCTGCCTCTGATAAGCATCACATAGAGTATTCTTTATGACTTTTGTAATTGTTTTTATTATTTTGAATCAGATATTTCTGAACTAAAGATTAATGAAGCATTATAATTATCAGATCAAATATGTGAACTAAAGTAGCATTATAATTATCAGATCAGATATGATTTTCATCATTCTGGTTTATAAGTTTGTGATTAGTAAAAGGATATTTCTTACAATATCCTTTTTGGTTTTCATACTACTTGTAAATCAATATGTAGCTCTAGTTCATGCTACAATGCTTTTGTATGATAATTCAATCATTATATGCAATTTCATTCAATTCTTAGCAGTTACAGTTATAACTGTTTCTTAATTAATGTTTGCATGAAAAAAGGACAGTTGCAAATAATGTCATTACAGTGTACATAATTACAAGAAAAATCTTGCGGCTTTGTTAAAATCTCAGCCTGGATACGTATGTGGGAATAGCTGTTTAGGTGACTGAATTTAAGTTGAACACCCAATACCTAAAGAAAATCAATTGAAGGCATGGAGTTATGTATGAATCTTTTGGATCTTCTCCCTGCCGAACATAGACTGGATGGTAAATTTGACACCTTTACATGAGTTCACGAGTTTCTTTGCCTATTTAGGAAACCACCAGATACAATAGCATCTAGATGATGAATAGAATGTCTCATTTTTTACATGGATTGTGGTCTTTATTGCTAGACAAGCGTGCCATTCAACACACCTTTTCTTTTTCATTATTAAGTACTACTCCCTCCGTTCCCCATATTAGTGCGAGTATTTCCTGTTTGGGACGTCCCCCATATTAGTGTGATTGCTCAAAATGGAAAGATTCCCTTAGCAAAATGACTTTTGTAGCCTTACTATCTTAGACTATTTACTACCCTTTTGCCTTTATTTTTGTGGTGTGGGTCCCTTATTCCACTATTACCCAATTTTCTTCACTACTTTTTTCTCTAAACTTATGCCGTTTCTCTTTCCAAGCTAATACGGGGGACGGAGGGAGTACTATATTTGGTTGTTATATACTCCCTCTGCCCCAAAATGTAAGGCACCCCTTATCTGAATTCCATGAGAGCATTTCAAAGGGGTGCAATTTGTTTGGGACGGAGGTAGTTGTATTTAACATTACTGGTATTTTGGTTCATCTTTTTAATCACTAAATTTAAAACAGAATCCTGACCAAATACCAATATAACTTAGCCGAATGTATTATGGATTTGGTTGGGGTTGAGGTTGATTTCTCACGTACTGTGTTTTGCAATAATATCCTAGTGTACCTTCTGCTTTTTAGTTTTATCCATGTATAAAGTGGCATATGTAGTTAAATTTTAGGGTTACCTTATCTTTTCCATTCAACCGAAACTTTAACTGTATGACTAGTTCCTATGTGAGTAAATGTATGTATGCATATATACTATAAATTTATAACGTATATATTCACGGATAGCATGATTCATAAGCTGCACTTCCCTCTTTTATTTTTCAGGCATTTTCTGGACTTGATAGAGGAATTTCAGAGCAAGCTGAACTGTTGGGTAACACGGCTTTAAATGCTGCTTTGAATGCTCAGTTTTTGGTCCAGATTGGTATCTTCACAGCAGTGCCTATGATAATGGGTTTTATACTTGAGTTAGGATTGCTTCAGGTATGTGCCAATAGTTATAGATGAAATTTAAGGAATTTTACTATTCTAAGTTTTTCAGAAATATATCTTATTTTTTCCTTATAATTTTTACCGTCAATTTTTTAGTTTCACACACAACACTCAACACTAACTCACACATGCTTTTGGTATGCCTTGGCCCCCTCAACCGAATGGTTGAAAGGGATGTGGCTAATCAGAATGTTAAATAATGCTTTCAGATGATAATTGATCATGTCGTTCATCTCATTACGTAATAATCCATTACCATAAGTATGTTTCAAAGAGGACTCCTTTATATGCTCCTATCTTTTTTTTCTTCTTCATTTTCAGGCTGTTTTCAGTTTTATCACGATGCAGTTTCAACTGTGCTCTGTCTTCTTTACGTTTTCATTAGGGACAAGAACTCATTATTTTGGGCGCACTATCCTTCATGGAGGTGCAAAGGTATTTGTGTTTTTAGCTGTTCTGTCTATTATTCTATATGCCAATATACTAATTTAATATTAAATGTGCTTTGCCAGTACCGAGCAACGGGCCGAGGTTTTGTTGTGCGTCACATCAAGTTTGCTGAAAATTATCGACTCTACTCTAGAAGTCATTTTGTCAAGGCGTAAGCATCTACCTTTTGTTAGTCTTGTTTGTATGAGAGGTTTATGGTTTGAAATATGCAACGATTAAATGTGGTGTGATTGAGATGCAATTTGTGTCGGTGTATAACCTATATAATTGATCAATCGTTGTGAACACTTCAATTAAATTAACTGGGCTTCAAATATTTTTTTCTCAGGCTGGAAGTCGCGTTGCTCCTTATAGTTTACCTTGCGTATGGTTTTGCACAGGGAGGGACTGTTTCCTTTGTTTTAATAACTCTCAGCAGTTGGTTTCTTGTCATCTCTTGGCTCTTCGCACCTTATATATTTAATCCCTCTGGATTTGAATGGCAAAAGTAAGTTGTAGTTTTGGCACCTACACGTGTTGCACCATATAGTTATCTAACATTTAGGCAAATTTCTTCAAGCTTGGCGTCCATATGATTTGTCATTTAATTAAAGATTTCAAGAATATACAATAGTTTCAGGTGCATATTATTCTTATAAAAACATGCAGGACTGTAGAAGATTTTGATGATTGGACTAGTTGGCTCATGTATAAAGGTGGAGTTGGCGTGAAAGGGGATAATAGCTGGGAGTCTTGGTGGGATGAAGAGCAGGTCTGTTCTGTGCATATTGCTGGCTTTCACTGTTATGCATTATCTCTTTGTTTCAATTTTTCTGTCCGGGAAAGATGAATATTAAGCAACTTTTCTGAAAGTTGGTTCTCACTTTGGGAGGAGTTGCCACATAGGGGTTATTTTTTGTGTCGGTATAAAGTACAACCTTGTTCTTGTCTGTAGTTAACTGCTTCTCTTCATTATGAGTTAATTTCTTGTCTACAGGCGCATATACAGACTCTACGAGGCCGCATTCTTGAAACAATTTTGAGCTTAAGATTTATAATGTTTCAGTATGGGATTGTATATAAGCTCCATCTTACTGGAAGCAACACTTCAATTGCGGTATGCTTTCTTTTGTTTGCCTATTTTCCACGGCTTGTTTCTATGTGATGTTCTAACTACAGACCGTGTCTGACTGTCTGGTCTCATTGTGTGGACACCCATAGCTAATAGTAGTCATCTGTAGGCAAATGTTCTTTAAAGAATAGTCTCAGTGTATTGCCTATTCTCACTTGTAATCTCAGTGGTGTAGTCGAAAGAAATGTTTCTTACTTATCAAATTTCTGTTGCTATCTGGAATGAAAGAAGCTGCAATTCGTCATTCAGTATCATCAGTAGGAGTATTCAAGATTTTCCTCGAGTAGAATAAATCCCATAATGGCTTTGGCAACTAAAACCTTGTTTATTCTTTAGGTATTTGAATGCCAAAATTAAGAGGGAAAGAGACATTTGCCTAATTGTAAAGGGCTTTTCAATAGTTAAACCTCTCATTTCCGTGGTTGCATCTTAAGCAATGATGTCTCTTTATTCGCTGGAGCCATTACTTCGATTAAGCATCATGAAATACTTTATTAGTGTTGTCGGTAACTTGTATCCATGAAGACTTGTTTCCGTTTGCATCAGCCACCACCCAAACTATATACCCAGTGCACAGAGAGATTTGCATACTTTATATTGTGAATGGCTTCCATCCCCCATTCTCATCAGTGCTTGTGTTCTAGCTCAGGCACTTGGCATGTAGAGTGGTTTATCTTGTATTTCTAGAAAGCAGCTGCTTTAATAGTTAGGGGTCTTCCAGTAACTAAACCTAATATATACTATAATATGAACTCTGAAATTCTAATTTAACGATGACATATTTTATGCTACGTCGCTGCTGCTTTATATACACTTTTATGTGAATGTCATTTAACTTGCTTTGCTACCATCTTTTGATTATTGTAGCCTACTAATTTTTCATCTGTTTTTACTTCAATTTGCTTAGGTGTACGGCTTCTCTTGGGTTGTACTGGTTGGAATAGTTCTTATCTTTAAGGTTCATCAATTTTCTTTGTGCTGATTGAATTCCTTTTACTATTGATAAAATCAGAATGCTAATTGCAGCTTTCTTTTGCTTACAGATATTCACTTTGAGTCCCAAAAAGTCTACTAATTTCCAGCTAGTGCTACGATTTATGCAAGGAGTGACGGCCATTGGACTCATTGTAGCTCTTTGCCTGGTCGTCTTGTTCACAGACCTCTCTGTCCCAGATCTATTTGCAAGCATCCTTGCGTTTATTCCTACCGGATGGCTGATTCTTTGTGTAAGTAATAGTATAATGAGATGCTTCTTTCATGCTGCCATTTTTTAATTTAAAATATGCAATGTATACTTGATAGTAATTATACGAGATAAAAGCACTGCAATATGGAAAAGGCCTCCATCTATCTCTGGTGCTATATTTTAAATGTACAGCGGTGGGATATTTAAAAGAAAGTTGTTTATTCCTTGAGTATATATGCTCTTAAATTTTAGAAATTATCTTATCCTAGTATTCGCATCTTTTGTAACCAATGTTATCACCTTATTGAGTAAACATAGATGATGAGGGAGCCTGAATTGTGATAATCACTCTGCTCCTGGCAACTTCCTGTTGATCATATGATGTATAAATATTCTTTAAACCTAAAATCTTCGGTGTATGACGCAATAGTTATGATTTCATTCATTATTACAGCTGTTTCCATTCATGTCTGGCATTTTTCTCAATGTTCTAATGACTAATTGTGCAGCTGGCTATTACGTGGAAGAGGATAGTAAAGAGCTTGGGGCTGTGGGATTCTGTGAAAGAGTTTGCCAGAATGTATGATGCTGGAATGGGCATACTCATTTTTGCCCCAATTGCTATACTGTCTTGGTTCCCATTTGTATCGACATTCCAGTCGCGGCTCCTCTTCAACCAAGCTTTCAGTCGTGGATTGGAGATATCTCTCATTCTTGCTGGAAACAAGGCAAATATCGAGGCTTCTTCGTTTTAGTTGGTGATCTGTGTGTTCCCCCTAAATAACTAAACTATACTTGGGGGATGCATACTCGACACCGGTGTTTGTAGAACTATTGTATATAAAGATATGCCTCTATTCTTTCCTGTAATGATGATTTTATAATTTTTAATGAATTTTGTTTTTTAATTTATATCTGATCCTTCATGCCGAATATGAATAGTGCGCGAGCACTAACCATGTGGCTGTTCATTAGGAATATAACCTAGCCTCCTAACGAGGCATTAAATTCTCTGAGTCAAAAAGTATAATTCTACCCCTCTTGTATTTATAAGAAACACACTATACCCTCTCTTGGGTCAATTTGTATTCTAATGATTTCGCTAGAAGCAAATGCACCCCTCAATTGGGGGAGGGATAATAGCTTTGTGGAATACTAACCAGGTGATTTAGTGCACTTGGCAATCGGGGTCTTCTCTTTAATGGGTGACACGGATTCTATTCCTTGTGGGAGCGAATTTAAAAAAATAAACAGCTCGTGAAATATTCTCCCACCGATATAGCTCGTGAAATATTTTTCTACTCGTCTCTACACCTAATTTTATGTCAGATTAAAGGTATTGACTTCATCATTCATTTAATATCAATCGTTAATATGTGTGTTATATTTTGAAAATCATAAAATCTACACAAACTGTTAAATACTAGTACTACCTTGATACCGTCATATTATGTATATTTGCCATTTTTGTCCATCCCAATTATTAGGCACATTTTCTAAAATGGTAAAAAAATATGACTACAATTGACTTTTTCCATCCTTATAATCGATTATAGTCACATATCTTCTCTTTCGTTGGTTCCTGTGCCCAAATCAACTGCACATAATATAGTGAGATGGAGGTAGTATAGTTTAATATTAAATACTTCCTTTTAAATTATGTCCTAAAAAGAAATGAGGTTGGAAAGGAGAAAGTATATTTTTTGTTAGTGTTTTTAGACTCCCAAAAAATTAGCCATTTTACTCTAGGAGAAACAAGTTATTATAAAATACTCCATCCGTCCCATTTCACTTGGCTTGTTTTATTTCGACACAAGATTTATGTGTAGTGTTAAAAGTGAAAAGTAAAGGGTCTACATTAAAAAGGAAGAGTTAATTCTTTCAATTTTAGGAAACAAGTCAATTGAAGTGGGACGTCCGATTAGGAAAGGAAGCCAAGTGAAGTTAGACGGAGGGAGTAGGAGGAGTGCACCTCTGCCTAGCGTAAGCAATTTTAATGTGTTCATAGATGACGTGATATACTATTAATGAATATATATATTTTTTTAAATATATAATTTAATCTATCTAAAATAATAAGCCCTATCACTACCATACTAGCGGATGACGCATTATGAGTGCTAACGGTAAGTAGATTAGTTTTCTCTAAAAAATAGATGTGATCAATTCTGTCAACTTCTTGATCGGACGAAGATAGGGAAAAAATATTTGTTAAGAGGAATAATATCCTTCCTCAGTGATGGAAGCGTCCGGTTCCAACGTAAAATGACTCTTCTAGTCATTTAAGATTTAATTAATTGTACATAGGTTGATCTAGCAGTAGAGAATTATGTTTCAGAGCAGAGGTCCAAAATTTAATTTTTTCGTGGTGCGGACCCTTTTAAGATTTCTATTATTAAGGTTTTAGAAAATTATGATTTAATTAAATATAGAAAGATTTTCTTAAGCATTTTAATTCTAGTGTCCTTTTAAGAACTAGGAAAAGTAACGTGCATTCACACGTAGAAAATATTATAATAAATAATGTTATGTTTTATTTATATGTAATTATTATTATATTTTTCCACATCATATTTAATCTCACAAAATTTTATTTGCAACATTTAACAAGATTAGAAAAAAATCATATATAACTTTTATGTGTTAATTGTTAGAAATACCCAAAAATATAAGATGTACGTAGTAGTTTTTGTTGGGAACCCCTTGCAGTTTGATTTTGATGATGTTTATCGAAACCACACTTAGGCACATTTTACTTGTTTAGGGTTAAGACCGATAGATCGACCTGCTACCTGTTAGTGCAGGTCGATGCTCTATAAAGTCTAGAATCAAGTTTGATCCACCCTGTAAGAGAAAGGTCGTTTATACGGTCTGCCTCATTTGGATCGAGCTGGATCATCAATCTGTCTATCGTCCTCCCTTCTCAAGCTTCCAGCCTGCTTTGACTTAGAAGATTTCAAGTGCTGGATTATCTCATCAAGGTCGATGCCCCGCCTTCATGGAGCAACACGACCTGATCCTTGCCACGTGGTGTGCCAGCAAGGACGAACTTTCCCAACGGCTAGAAGTGAGTCAGCCTCCAACGGCTAGTGACACGTCAGCCTGACTCCAACGACTAGTTTTTCAAAACTGCCTATAAATACTTCAGCCATTATCGGATTCAATGACGGGAAACTCAAGCTATCAACGCCAAATCTCTGCCCAAAATCTCTCTCAAGTTCATATCCATTCAAGTGTTCGAAATTCCACTAGTTTCCCAAACACTTGACGAAGAGAGATTTTCAAGTCCGATAAAAGCCCAACGACGAAGTGTTCACTGCTGCTTGTCGTTAATTCAAACAACTTCTTCTCCGACTCGTTCGAAGTTAGAAAGTGTGTTTTGTGTTTTCACCATTGTAGAGTTAGTCAAGCTCTGTAGTGTGTGAAGGTTGTTTGTACGTGTTTGGTACGAAAGGTTGTAAGGGTCACGACCCAAAACTCGTGTCTAGATATATTCAAGTTAGAGTGTATTTAGAACTGATACTCAGTCAGTATAAATAAGAGAGAGGTGGATCCAAAGGTAAAGGGATTCTCAGGTCGAGTCGGCCTGACGTGGACGTAGGAGGGTTTCTCCGAACCACGCTAAATTGTGGTGTCTCTCTCTCTCTCTCTTTATTTATCATCCTTATTATTATTATTATTATTATCAAACTGACGAGCATCAACCTGCATATAACGCATCAACCTGCTACTGTTCATCAGACTAAGATTTTTCAAAGAGTAAATCAACCTCCACCAACTTCCGCATAAGCACAGTTTGATAAATCAAGCTTGTTCCCAAACGAGCTTGATAGATCAACCTGTCTCTGATAAGGATCGACCTTGACAATCGACCTTAGATCGACCTGATTTTACAAAAGTCAAAAACGGTTGGTTATTGGTGTATTCCCCCCCCTCCCCCCATACACCAATTACTCTTTCCCGGGACCAACAAGTGGTATCAGAGCAGTGGTTCTTTTGACCGCTGCTTTGCATACTAAAGTTTTTCTTTCAAACTTTTGGTCATTTTGAACCGATCCTTTAGAAAAATCTTTTCATTCATACCTCATCATATTATTTGCTATGGAGGCTTCTCTTCTCAGGGTTTGTGAAGATTTCTCCATCCAAGGCTATGAAGACTGGAGCTTCCGGATCAAGATGTGTCTCAAGGCACATCACGTCCTTATGTGGGATATCATCGAAAATGGCCCCTCCCCCATTTATGCATCGAAGATCATAGTGGATGGAACATCCCCCGGGGAGGCCACTTACGAAAAAGTCCTCAAAAATCCTCGTGACTACACAACCGAGGAAAGGAAAGAGGCCAGCCTCGATGACTACGCAAAAGGACTCATCTCTAGCACCGTGAAGGGCGTCTACCTTGCCCAGATTCGAAATCTTGAAACAGCCAAAGAAATGTGGGACACCCTCCGGTCCATCAGCCTGGGCTCGGAAGAAATGAAGGAGAATAAGCTGTCCATGGCATGCAGCAAGTTCGATGACATCAAAATGATTTCGGGTGAAACCATTGAAGCAATGAAGATTCGCTTCACCGAAATAATTCTCGAGGTCGCTGCTATCAACCCTCACAAATATACGCAGCGCGAGAAAAATCTTAAAGTGATGCGTGCTCTACCCGCAAGCTGGCACGTATACACCGCCATGCATCCAGCCCGTTCAGACTTCAATTCTCTCACCACTGAAGATCTTTTCGACATTCTCGTCGGAAATGAATATGAGATGATCCGCATCCACGGGTCAGAACAGCCTTCTACCAGCAAGAAGGCCGATGGAAAGAATGACAAGGAGGTAGCCTTCAAGGCCGAATCAGCCTCTGCTGCTACCCCAAGCTTGATTAACGAATCCATCGTCAAAAAGTTCGAGAAGATGACTCTCGACTATGCTCTCGCTGCTAGGAGAAATGAGAAGCTCCTAGGAAAAGTTGTCAAATACAAGAAATTCTACCGTGACAACAAGCGAAACTTCTCAAGTCGCAACCACGACCGCCCTGACAAAAAGGGAGAAGGTAAACCCTCAACCTTCAATTCTTCTAACACACCCGAGGGTGGTTGTTTTGGTTGTGGCAGGCTAGGTCACTACAAGACCGATTGTCCCGATCTGACAAAGGCCGAGAGAGACGAGCTCCGTGCAAAGCGCGATAAGAAGCTCAAGGAACAACGAGCTGCCATGATCGCCGAAGAATCAAAGGAGGCTCATCTCTCAGATAGCTCGTCAAGTGATGACGAGGGATTCATCGCTTTCGACGAAAGTGATGATGAAGAGTGTTTTGTTGGAGAACACCAACAAACCGAGGGATCTTCAAAGGTAGATCCAAAACCTTTTTCACTTTCTTTTTCTGACGATGAATGTGCAGAAGAAGGTAAAGAACTATCCGAGGCTGTGTCTTTTGAAGAAATCAAGAAACAGCTCGATGATTATGCCGACCTCGTGGCTACACTCAAAGAGGTCGTTGAAGACAATGCTGAGCTAATGAACAGAAATGAAGAATATAAGCTAGCATTAGAAGAAAAATTCTCTCCCTATGATGAAGAAAAGGAAATGGAGATCGAAGCCCTAAAGTCAAAGGTTGAAGAATTGACTTTCCGGGTTAAGGAGTTCGATACCAGGGCGCTCGAGAAGGACGAGTCCCTCAAAACCAAAGATGCCGAAATTCACAGCCTTACATCAAAGTTGGCAGACTTGGTTATTCGACACGAACTCCTCGTGAAAAAGGAAGAAAAACTTCAACTCACCTTGAGTCAGTTGAAGAAAAGTGGAAAGAAATTAGAAGAGGTCCAATCCATGCAACGCAATCCACGCGATCACTCTGGCATTGGATTCAGTGGAAAATCCAATGAATGCAAAGATAAAGACTGCGAGATCAAGTTCGTGAAGACGCAGTCAAAATCAAAGAATGTTCGGAAAGCTCATCAGGCTCTCCCAGATAAGATGGTCAAGCTGAAGAATCCAGTTCGACATCCCCTAGCCATCCTATTAAAGCAACAAAGGAAGGAACAGCCTGTTCCTCAAAAGAAAGAGAGTCGACCTGCCCAGCAACGTCGACCTGCCCCCACATATAAAAACCAGGCTGTTCGTCAAGGGCGTCACGAAGGCCGGTACTATCAAAGGCCATATCACCCTCAGTTCTTCTACCAGGGTTATCAAGGGTGTTACTGCCACTATCCGCAACAGTCAAATTTTAATGACTGGCAGTATCAAACTGGTCTTCATGAAGAAGATTATTATCAGCCTCGCCGCCCTCGATCAAAGAAATCCAAGGCTCCCAAGCCCAAAAATGCCACTGCCTCGTCCTCAGCCTCGGATAGAAGCAGACCGGCGAAACAAATCTGTGTCCCAAAGGCCGTTCCCGCCACCGATGTAGCACCCAATCTCAAATGGGTCGCTAAGCTTAATTAATTGCAGGTAGGGAAGGCTCAAAGAAGGAGCCAAGCAGCTCATGGAGCTGTATGGATCATTGATAGTGGATGCTCCAAGCACATGACGTGTGACAAAACGCCACTATCAAATTATCAAGAACGAGACGGACCACTTGTAACCTTTGGAGGAAATTCTAAGGGTCAAACAAGAGGCCAGGGCGATCTAAAAGTTGGTAAAACAACTATTTCTAACGTCTCGTATGCTGAAGGTCTTAATCATAACCTATTCTCTGTGTCACAATTCTGCTCGAGTGGTAAACGAGTAGCATTCACCGCTAACAAATGTCTCGTGAAAAATGAGGAAGGAGAAATACTTCTTACCGGAATTTTGCAGGATAGACTCTACATTGTTCAATGGACAGATTGTATAGAGACCTGCCTGATCACAAAGGCCGATTCCGAGACAAGCTGGTTTTGGCACAAGAGGCTGAGTCACTTGAATTTCAAGGCCATCAACAAGCTCGCACGCAACAAGCAGGTGAACGACCTGCCAGATCAAGTGTTCGATCGTGATCACATTTGTAAAGCCTGTCAAGCTGGAAAGCAAACAAGATCATCCTTTCCAAGCGTGACAGCACAAGCTTCAAATCGAATTCTTGAGCTTCTCCATCTCGACCTCTTTGGTCCAGTCACTCCCTTGAGTATAAACGGTAGAAAATACGCTCTCGTTATTATAGATGATTATTCTAGATTTACGTGGGTTATTTTCATGTACAAAAAGAAGGAGACCTTGGAGAAGCTACCTGCGTTGCTGAGCAAACTGTGCAATCAAAAGGAGAAATCCATCATCTCCATTCGATCCGATAGAGGCACCGAATTTATCAATGCAATGATCGAAGAATATTGCACAAAGAGTGGGATTCATCATCAAACTTCAGCAGCTCGAACCTCAACAAAACGGCGTAGTGGAACGCCGTAACAGGACGCTGAAGGAAGCAGCTCGTACCATGTTGGATGAAACCAATCTTCCAAAGAAGTTTTGGGCAGAGGCCGTTAACACAGCCTGCTATACCCAAAACAGGTCGATCATCACTACCCGACATGGAAAAACCCCATACGAGCTGTGGAACAACAAGCTCCCCAGGTTAAAGTATCTTAAAGCTTTTGGATGCTTGTGTTACATTCATAACAATGGGAAATCTCAATTAAAAACTTTTGATAGCAAGGCCGATCCAGGAGTATTTTTAGGATACTCGGAGGTTAGCAAAGCTTATAGAGTTTTTAATAAGAAAACCCTAGTTGTGGAGGTAACACCTCATGTTGTGTTTGATGAATCTACTTGTCTGTACAAAGATTTTAGTACAGGTACAGATCAGTCTATTACTAACAGGCCGTCTAACTCCCCCATTGACGACCTACTAGTATGGACTCCAACGGATCTAGAGGAAGAGGATCGATCTGATCCAAAGGTCACACAGCAAAGGGGAAATGATGCAAATGATACATCGGACTGTAATACATCAGCCGGACTTAACCAGGCTGATCCCCCTCCCTCAGTTCCCCAGACTGATGCTGTTCACGACCTTACATCCCAAATCGAGCAGCTCGATAGCACAATGGAGCAGCTCAACATCCAGGCTGAACAGCAGCTTGATCAACAGCCCGATCTTCAGCACATTCCCACTGATCAACCTTCCAGTCACCCGGAGTTTGACGAACCCATTAATGAGCCCGATCTAATTATCTCAAACGAAGAAAGAGCTCGACGCAGACGATGGATCGACGCTCACCCAAAAGAGCTCATTGTTGGGAACCCAAACCAAGGAGTACGAACGAGAAGAACGATTGGTGAAAGTACGCTACTAAGCTGCTATCTCTCTCGAATTGAACCCAAAGATGCCATTGAAGCTCTTCGAGATGCTGACTGGATTTAAGCCATGCAAGAAGAACTCAATGAATTCAAGAGAAATGAAGTATGGTCTCTAGTTGATCGTCCTTATCATCAGGGCGTCATTGGAGTCAAATGGGTTTACAAAAACAAGAGAGATGAATCTGGAGAAGTTGTCAGAAATAAAGCCCGATTGGTAGCAAAGGGTTACTGATGGAGCCCGTAAGTCATGGTTCAAAGCCCGGAGGCCCAGAATTATAGATGATATGGGATGAAGATTGAAGACTTTATTTTAGTTTTAATTTTCGTATGTTTGGGTTCAGGCCACGTTTTTGGGCCTTAAAAGACTTGTTTTTGGGTTTTTATCATGTTGGTTAATGGGTTGGGCCATGCCTTTGACTTTAGGTCAGTTATTTCCTAGTTAGATTAGGTTTAGATGATTTTATTTGCCTCTCTATATAAGGGGGTCTTTGTGGACGAAAATTAGTTAGCTTTTGATCATTAATATTATTGTGAGTTTATTCTCTCTTGAGAGTTTTCGAATTCCTCTTGATTATTCCAAGACGAATTCATTATCCGGCGAATCAGCGAGTCAATCATCCCTCGTTGTGTGTCAATCATCGTCCCCGAGTCAATCAGCGAGTCATTCAGTTAGTTTAGATGATTGACTCGCTGATTCGCCAGATAATGAATTCGTCTTGGAATAATCAAGAGGAATTCGAAAACTCTCAAGAGAGAATAAACTCACAATAATATTAATGATCAAAAGCTAACTAATTTTCGTCCACAAAGACCCCCTTATATAGAGAGGCAAATAAAATCATCTAAACCTAATCTAACTAGGAAATAACTGACCTAAAGTCAAAGGCATGGCCCAACCCATTAACCAACATGATAAAAACCCAAAAACAAGTCTTTTAAGGCCCAAAAACGTGGCCTGAACCCAAACATACGAAAATTAAAACTATAATAAAGTCTTCAATCTTCATCCCATATCATCTATAATTCTGGGCCTCCGGGCTTCGAACCATGACTTACGGGCTCCATCATTCCCCTCCTCTTGAAGAGGATTTGTCCTCAAATCCTGGCCGCCTCCTACGTCAAAAGGAAAGAAATTATTCTTCTTCTTTGTCTCATCGAACAGCATGGACACCAAATCTTTCTCCCCCTCCAACTCAATTTGATGTTCACTTCTCTTGATTGATAATATGCCATGCCACGTATCTTTAGAAGAAACATCATTGTATGCCTGCACAAATGTATAAGTAAAAGGAAATAGACAATCAAGATCATTAGTGGACAAAACATTTCCCTTTTTCCACCTTGCCTCCATGGACTTCTCTTCATTCACAATCCACTCCAAAGCACTACTCTGATCAAGTAGAGACTCATGCATCAATCCATTCTTGCCTTCCTCTACTTTCTCATCCTTCAAATCAGCTACATCAATTTCGAGCACCAACTCCCTTGGACAATCCTCATCCTTGGAATCAACCACGGTTTCAAGTTCAACGATCTCCTCTTGCTGATTCGAAGCTTCAACATCTTTGACATCAAATACGGCTTTAAATGCAGCCATGATCTCACTCAATTGTTGTTGTGGCAGCGGCTGATTCTCCTTATTAATCCAAGGATCCGACTTCTCTCCAAGTAACGATTTATGATCGTGTTTCTTTTGGATTGATGGAGTACTTTGCAACTTGATAGCCTCTCGATCCCTTGCTCCATCCCGCCTTAATTTGCTGCCATGGTGTCGAGAAGCTTGCTCGAAGTTCTCCTCATAAGATGTCTCTTCTCTCATCAATCGCTTTTGAGGATATGTGATTGGACGAAGCAAATTCTGACTTTCTCTTATCCGAGAATGCTTGAGTCGATCTAACCTCTCATGGATAGGCTTAAGTGCATCCTTTACCATACTTCGCATCTCTTCCATAAAATTTGTAATCAAAGCTTCTTCAACCATACTTATGGAACAGAAACAGTGTTGGCCGGCCGCAGTAGTCGTCGCCGGGGAAAACTGGCTCTGGTGCCAAATGATACGATCCTTGATGACCGAATGATAGACGCACGCGGAAGAAACGAAATTAACTATCGATGGAAATCCCAATACGTCAATGGACTAAACCCTCCTAAGTACTATAGATAAACCGAAGTCTCTATAACCCAAAGAAACGGTCGCCAAGCCACACGGGGATGATGATTGACACACAACGAGGGATGATTGACTCGCTGATTCGCCGGATAATGAATTCGTCTTGGAATAATCAAGAGGAATTCGAAAACTCTCAAGAGAGAATAAACTCACAATAATATTAATGATCAAAAGCTAACTAATTTTCGTCCACAAAGACCCCCTTATATAGAGAGGCAAATAAAATCATCTAAACCTAATCTAACTAGGAAATAACTGACCTAAAGTCAAAGGCATGGCCCAACCCATTAACCAACATGATAAAAACCCAAAAACAAGTCTTTTAAGGCCCAAAAACGTGGCCTGAACCCAAACATACGAAAATTAAAACTAAAATAAAGTCTTCAATCTTCATCCCATATCATCTATAATTCTGGGCCTCCGGGCTTCGAACCATGACTTACGGGCTCCATCAGTTACTGTCAACAAGAAGGAATTGATTATGATGAGACGTTTGCCCCCGTTGCAAGATTAGAAGCTATAAGGCTGTTTCTAGCTTATGCCGCTCATCAACGATTCAAAGTCTACCAGATGGATGTTAAAAGTGCGTTCCTCAATGGCGTTCTCGAAGAAGAAGTCTATGTGGAACAGCCTCCTGGATTCGAGGAGGGTGATTCAAGCAAAGTCTACAAACTTCACAAGGCCGTATACGGACTTAAGCAAGCTCCTCGAGCTTGGTATGAGACGCTATCATCCTTTCTCATCGAATCGGGATTCAAGCGTGGTTCAGTCGACAAAACGCTATTCACTATCAAAGTGAATGAACATATCCTTTTAGTACAAATTTATGTTGATGACATTATTTTTGGATCTAAATCTCCCATTTTGTGCGAAAAATTTGGTAACCTCATGACAGAAAAATATAAAATGTCTATGATGGGGGAAATGAATTTCTTTCTAGGGTTGCAGGTCAAGCAGTCCGATGAAGGAATCTTCATTAGCCAAACAAAGTACGCACACGAGCTGGTAGATAAGTTTGGTGTCAAAGACAGCAAGCCCGTCAAAATACCGATGCTCTCTGGTGGGAAGATCGACCCGGATCCCGAAGGAAAACCTGCCAACATAACACAGTACATGGGTATAATTGGTTCATTACTTTATCTAACTGCGAGTCGACCTGATATCACTTTTGCAGTTGGAGTGTGTGCTAGATTTCAAGCTAATCCGAAGGAATCCCACTTGGAAGCAGCAAAGAAAATTCTTCGATACATCAAAGGAACCACAAATTTAGGTCTTTGGTATCCTTGTGATGATAATTTGCAGCTTACAGGTTATTCAGATTCTGATCATGCAGGGTGCAAGCTCGATAGGAAATCTACCTCGGGTACTTGCCATTTTCTCGGAAACAAGCTGATATCATGGTTTTCAAAGAAACAAACTTCAGTAGCCACCTCCACCACAGAGGCCGAGTACATGGCCGCAGGGAGTTGTTGTGCACAAATCTTGTGGATCAAACAACAACTCAAGGATTATGAAGTTGAAGTCAGTGAAGTGCCTATATTCTGCGACAGTTCGAGTGCTATCGCCATTACGCAAAACCCCGTTCTACATTCATGATGCAAACACGTGGATATTCGACATCACTTTATTCGTGATCACGTGGAAAAGAAGAACGTGGTTATTGAGAAGATACACACTGATATTCAACGGGCTGATATCCTAACCAAACCCCTAGCCGAAGAGATTCAAAATGCTGTGTGGAAAGTTAGGGTTATTAAATGTTGAGTCTACAGGTCGTTCGTGACTCATCAGGCCGATCATAAGTTAACAGGCCGTCACCTTCTCAACAGCCTGTTACCTTTTTCAAAACAGTCCGTTCGGGACCAAGGAAACAACAGGCCGTTCGTGACCCTACAGCAAGTCTCTTTTCTACAGGATGGTTGCGAGTCAAAAGGCCGTTTCTTTACAACAGGCCGTTCATGAGTGAACAGGCCGTCAACTTCTATGCAGGCCAGTTCTAGAAATCAGGCCGTTATTAAGGGGGAACAGACCGTCAATTACTGGACAGGTTGTTTGTGATTCAACAACCCGTCATCTCTTAAAACAGGCCGTTCCCTGCCAACATGCCGATATCTATTCAACAGGCCGATTGTCACATAACAGATCGACCTGTGTTCCTCAAATTAAGGGGGAACTCTTAATCGAGTAATCCATCATTTGAGGGGGAACAAAGGCCGATGTCTGCCTCCAGGGCGTTTATTTCGCCAGGCCGATGTCACGAATCCAGGTCGTTCATTTCGACAGGCCGTTCTCTGCCACAAGGCCGATATCATCAGGCCGATACCAACCTGAATGCCACCTGCATTAATGAAGGGAGAATCAAAAGGGCAGTATCACCCTTTTGTCGAACATTTAACTTCTTTAATACGCATTGAATTCTTTCAATTATTAAAATTTATTTCTCAATGTGTTACATTGTTAATGCTCTGTTATTTTGCAGAAAATTAGGAAAAAGGGAATAATGATTGCTATTTTTGCAAAACATCCAGTCAAGTGTCAAATATTGACACATTGACCGAGGTTGCATTTAATTCCCTGCTGTCTCTCTGAAAAAGTGCAAGTTTTCGCACGTTTTCAAAATAGCTCACGCGCGGATGTGTAACGTTACACATTCCACGCGCTCTCATCGTGTGAATGAGAATTAAAGAGAGATTTTAACCCTTTCAAATTTGAGAGATCCTAGCCATTCAAACTTCTATAAATCATGCAGTTTTTCCGTTTTCAAAACGTTACTTACTCTCATCATCTTCTTCCTTAAAACCTAATTTTCTCTCTGCAAAATCAACTGCCGCCGTCGTGTCTTTTATTCAACTGCTGGTTCCTTACTCACCGCTTTTCACTCGTTGCACAAAAACATCACCGTGGTTTGGGCTTTATCGATGTCTTTGCCTTCATCTTTCATCAAGTGTTTGATTACTAATCTATCTATCTTGTTGCAGAAAATCAGCATCAATGGCACAGACATCAACTTCCGGCAAACCGGAGATGCACTGGGACGAGATCTCTGCTTATTTGGAATCGCACATCAAATACGAGCCATATATGGTTCGTAATAACTTCGGTTTCCGCAATCTGGACTCCATGTTCGCGCTGGTGGAGACGTGTTTTCCCTTCCACCAGATTATCTCAACCAGACCGGCGAAGTTCCTCCCCAAGATCGTGTCTGCCTTCTTCTACAATTGGAATAAGGGCGACTCCATCTCATCCCACACTATCTCCCTCGGGACACAGAAGCAAGTGCATCACATCAATGTCCTCGACGCCGTTAAAGCGGCTTTCGGCATTGGGGATGGCGGAGAAATGCAACTCTCCGACATCAAGAAGGACCAACTGCAGTCCGTTATCGACCGCGTCCTCATTGAACTAGGGCCGTACTTGGAGAGGTCGTTCAAGAGGACCGAGCTGCGTCCTAAGTACAGGCTACTTATGGACTTTATTCAACGGTGCTTCCTAGGGCACGTTGGCAACCACGACCAGGTCACGCCCTTCAAATTCCAGATAATGACGGCCGTGATACTCAACCTGCCTATCAGCTGGGCCAAGCTGATGGTCTCCCTGCTCTGGGAGGAGGCCAGGCAGATCGAGTGCGAAATGGATGGAGAGGCCGTGGTGGGAGTGCGTCTCCACATGGATAAGAGGCCGCTTCGTCTTGGGACGAAGGCTACCTGCATAATAATTTCCTTTTTCAAACAACGGAAATGGTCGGATGCGGACGACTTCCCCTACAATTTCATTCCCAAGGATCTCCATCAGCTCGAGATGGCGATTGGGGTCGCGCCGCAAAATTTCTACGGGTCGTCTGACCTAGTAAGGGAGCATCTTTCTCGGACTGGTCAGTCCAAAACTGGGTGGAGGGTGCCGACTCGCCCTGTGCAAAAGAAGAGGAAGACCGATGATATGCCTGTGCCTTCTCGCCCTGCCAAAAAGACACCCCCTCCAAAGAAATCAAAGCCCACTGCTCCCCATCCGACCAGGCCGATGCACCATGTGCTTCCGATGGAGCCAGTGGCCGTAGAGCCTATTTCTGTCAGGCCGCCGACGCCTTCTCCATCGCTCTCATCTACCCCGGAACGGACTCCATCTCCAGTCCGTACCGCGATCGAGCCGACCGCCTCGCAGCATCGCCCTGCATCTTCTCAGCAGGTCGTTGCCGGTTCCTCGCCATCTCCCTCTCGCTCCCCTCCTCGCGTTCGCGTTGGATCGGTGGAAATCCAGGATCTCACTGAGATGGAGGAACCCCAAGACACCATCTTGCCAATTCAACCAATCTCCGAGCAGGCCGTGTCTCCTGCTCACGTAATGGTGGCTTCAATGAAGGCTGAAGCCAGGCTGAAGGTCATCGACCTGATGCCGGGGATCGTTCAACTCCCCAAGTCCCTCGACCTCGCTGCTCGCCTCCAGTTCTATCTGGTGTGTAAGTCGAGCTATTACTACGTCTTTCAAGCCTTGCTGCAGGTCGTTACCCTCGACGACCTGAAGGTCGAGGAGCTGGAGTTGGAGGCCGAGTTCAACTTCTACAATGTGGAGGATGCAGCCGCCAATTTCAAATCTCTTGTGCTGCGGCGCATGAAGGTCGAGGCCAAAATTCTGGGCATCGACCTTCGCCCCCTCTACACCAACTCTCGCGCCCTCTACAACTCAGCCTCCATTCATGGAGACGAGTTCGATGCGATTCGAACTCCAGAGCAATCGCCATCCAGGAATGTGGGTGGTGATCAAGCCCTTGATGCTGCTACTCCGTCTCCTCAAGGATCGAAGGTTGACATGGAGGTCGAGCTTAATTCTCTATCTCCAAAGCTCGATTCTCTTGTCATCAGCCTTCCCGACCAGATCAAGCAGGCCGTAGCAGAGGCCCGGGTCGATATTATGAATGAAGCCAAGACCCAGGCCGATGAAGCTGCCAGGGAGCGAGTCACGACTTTTGCCGTGAATCAACTGAAGGAATACACTGACAAGCTCCTGCCGGCCCAGCTCGTTGCAAACAGAATGGCATCCCTGGAAGAGATCGGGGAAGTCAAGGAGGACGTTGCCAAGGTCGATCAGCGTGTGACCGACCTGACCTCATCAATCTCAAATTCGGCATCGGCCTCCAATGACCAAATAAACGCCATTCACGACACCCTCTCCTCCCTTCTCAATGGCCAACAGGAGTTGAGGGATGCCGTGTCCAAGCTGCAGGAGGAGGGCTCTACTCTTCTTTCCCTTATCAAAGCCCTTTCTGATGATGTCGAAAAGGGGGAAGAAGAAAGAGCCGCCGCCGCCGCCAAGAAGAAGAGGTCAAGCAAAACCAAAACCTCTTCATCTTCCTTGGCTCCTCCCCCTCCTCCTCCTCCGCCTCAAAAGAAGCCTGCTTCCCAGACCGCCTCGTCCAAGGCCGTCGCCTCCCAGGCCGATCCCATAGCAGCTGCCGCTGCTGTTGAGGCCGCCGCCGCCAAAGCTCGATTGGCTAAAGAGGCCGAGCTGATTCAAGCCATGCATCTGGCTGGTGCGACGCCGGAGCAGGCCATGAACCCCGTCGAGCAGAAGCGCTTTATAGCGGAGCGACGGGCTGCTGAAGCGAGGAAGAAGGCCGAATCTGACTGGGTCAGTGAGTCGGCCTCAGAACTCATTTTGGATGCTGGAGTCCAGCAACAGGCCGTTGAGTGGCTTGATGAGCGCCAGAACGCCCTGCTGCGAGAGCTCAACAGCTGCTTCATCCTCCTTCACTACTGGATCAAGGACCCCTCCCTGCCTGAAGATGCCGATGATGCATATGCAGCCTACATGCTTAAGTTTCCTCACCAAGACTTCATTGGTGAACTGCGAAAGAAAGCTGCAGAGGCCGGTGCGATCTTAAGGGCTCCAGCAAAGCAATTCTTCACGCCCTTGCTTATTGGCGGTTCGGGCTACCTTGATTATTCCCGAATCGACCGGTACATCGCACTGACCGCCATCGGCCTGAACGTCAACGTCTCAAATTCCGATCCTGCCTACTGCCGCATCAGGGATGGAATTTACGCAAGTATGCAGGCGAAGTCGAGGGAGCAGATCCAAGAAGTGCGCATAGCAGCCCGTGCCCAGCAGAAGTAGATAGATGATTTTGTTTGTTTTTTTTGGTATTCATTTAAGTTCGAAGCACGACTTGTAAAATTCCTGATGTAAGTACGCTATCGAGCTGAATGAAGCAAAAATCATCTTTCGACCTGACGACAATATCTCTTTGTCCAGGCATCTGCCTTTACTGCTTTAATTTAATTATGTTTTTATCTGCCTTTCATATAATTCCTTATCAACCTTAATGGTTAATCGACCTTTCATTGTTTTAAAATCTGAGGAATTATTTGTAAAGTGTATGGTTTCGACATCATCAAAAAGGGGGAAATTGTTTGGAACCCCTTGCAGTTTGATTTTGATGATGTTTATCGAAACCACACTTAGGCACATTTTACTTGTTTAGGGTTAAGGCCGATAGATCGACCTGCTACCTGTTAGTGCAGGTCGATGCTCTATAAAGTCTAGAATCAAGTTTGATCCACCCTGTAAGAGAAAGGTCGTTTATACGGCTTGCCTCATTTGGATCGAGCTGGATCATCAATCTGTCTATCGTCCTCCCTTCTCAAGCTTCCAGCCTGCTTTGACTTAGAAGATTTCAAGTGCTGGATTATCTCATCAAGGTCGATGCCCCGCCTTCATGGAGCAACACGACCTGATCCTTGCCACGTGGTGTGCCAGAAAGGACGAACTTTCCCAACGGCTAGAAGTGAGTCAGCCTCCAACGGCTAATGACACGTCAGCCTGACTCCAACGGCTAGTTTTTCAAAACTGCCTATAAATACTTCAGCCATTATCGGATTCAATGACGGGAAACTCAAGCTATCAACGCCAAATCTCTGCCCAAAATCTCTCTCAAGTTCATATCCATTCAAGTGTTCGAAATTCCACTAGTTTCCCAAACACTTGACGAAGAGAGATTTTCAAGTCCGATAAAAACCCAACGACGAAGTGTTCACTGTTGCTTGTCGTTAATTCAAACAACTTCTTCTCCAACTCGTTCGAAGTTAGAAAGTGTGTTTTGTGTTTTCACCATTGTAGAGTTAGTCAAGTTCTGTAGTGTGTGAAGGTTGTTTGTACGTGTTTGGTACGAAAGGTTGTAAGGGTCACGACCCAAAACTCGTGTCTAGATATATTCAAGTTAGAGTGTATTTAGAACTGATACTCAGTCAGTATAAATAAGAGAGAGGTGGATCCAAAGGTAAAGGGATTCTCAGGTCGAGTCGGCCTGACGTGGACGTAGGAGGGTTTCTCCGAACCACGCTAAATTGTGGTGTCTCTCTCTCTCTCTCTCTCTCTTTATTTATCGTCCTTATTATTATTATCAAAATGACGAGCATCAACCTGCATATAACGCATCAACCTGCTATTGTTCATCAGACTAAGATTTTTCAAAGAGTAAATCAACCTCCACCAACTTCCGCATAAGCACAGTTTGATAAATCAAGCTTGTTCCCAAACGAGCTTGATAGATCAACCTGTCTCTGATAAGGATCGACCTTGACAATCGACCTTAGATCGACCTGATTTTACAAAAGTCAAAAACAGTTGGTTATTGGTGTATTCCCCCCCCCCCCCCCCCCCATACACCAATTACTCTTTCCCGGGACCAACAGTTTTATACCCACCATATAAGAAACATAGTTTTAATACCCATTTACCCATAATGCCCCTTATCCTTGTCTATTTGCAACCCCAAAGTTGCTATGGACAAGATTTTCTTTGTTTAAAGTATTTATCCATCAAATAATTAGTAAAAATGGGATAATAATCTCGTTTTCGCCAATTATGATCCAACGCTTCTAAAATGGTATCAGAGCCCTAGGTTTATTTGGGAATTATATTTATTTATTACATAATTGATTATTAACTAACGGAGGAGACACCAAGTTAAAATGGAACCAGACATTTTTCTGAGTTGCGAGTGTTACAGAGGATACCTCGATTTATTGAGGGATCAGAAGGAGTTTAACCTTACTCAATTAAGAGTAAGACAAGGAATTCTCGAAGACGCCATTCGAGAAGATGCCACTCCCGACGTGAAGAGGTCGTGAAGATGTATGTGGATCGCCTTTGGGTAATCCATTACCTAGAGGGAGTTCTAAGACGAGCCATGAGTTTATTCCATCAAACTCATACCGAATGACGGAGTCATCCGGAGAACGTGGCCCCAATTTCCAAGAGATTGAACCTAATTCAGCAAAAATCTCTAAGGATTTGAGGGAAATCCAGAAGACGGTGCAAAACTACGGCAATAGCCAGTACGGAGTACCTCAAAAGGTTGAAAAGATATCTTCTCAACAAGATGAAATCCTTAACATCTTGAAAGATATCCAACGACGAGTGGAGAAATTGGAACAGCCCCGTTCCAGTCCCTTCAAGATAAATTTCTTTAAAGGCGAATCAAGCAGTCCCCAGACTGTTTTGCCTCTAAAGGAGTCTAGCAAGAAAGATCCAAGGTGGGAACTCATGAACAAACTAAATCAAGATAGGAAAAATGGCCAATCTTGAAAGAATTAGTTTGGAGGACCTACAGGCGTTAGCAGAATCGTTTGCTGACCTCAGAGTGGTGGATCTAAAGGTGAACGAAGAAGTACCGGAGCAAAAACCCGGAGTCCAAGCGGGATCTTCGTTCCATGAGCACCTTGAAGATGTGAGTTACGAAGCTCACTGAATCAATACGCGAAACGCAAGGTGGAAGCCCCCCAAAATGCAGGATACACCTGTAGGGAAGGCAACGATGGAACCAATCCATCCATACGGAATTCATCTCAATCTCGATGATTTCAACTTCAACGAGAGGGAAGAGGCCATTGAAGAATGGAAGAATTCCATGATGATTGCAGTGGCCACTCTTGATATGAGTCAAGATAGCTTTGCGAGAACTCTCGAGATAAGTCTCATGGGAGTTGCCAAGATCGCCTGGGAAGGGATGAGCCAAGAAACAAGAGAGTCATGCTTAAAAGGAGACTATCAAAACATGGCTCCTGCTATGGCAAATTGGCTAAAACTCCATTTCTTGGGAGAAGGCTATTTCAAGGGATACGATGAAGAGAAAAGAAAGAAATACTTGATGGCGTTCTACAATCTGAGACTAATGGTCTTAGAGCAAAAGACGCTCAACAAGTTCTTAAAGCTCTTCACCTTATATCAACATCAATCCAGGATTGATGAAGAGAAGGCCAAGGAAATTTTCTTCCTAAAATTTCCAAACCCATGGAGAGAAATGCTCATTCGTGGATATACCCCAGGTATCCATGATAGTGTTTCCAAAAGGATGTCCTATGTGCATGCCAAGTTGATGGAATGGTGTCAACAAGCTGCAGCACAAAAGAACATGAAGAAATTGAGGAGGATCAACAAAACCACCACCCTCAATTGCAAAGGCAGTGACCTACCAACTGTCATTGGAGAGGAACCTTCGGAAAAGCGAAGGTACAAGAAGAATAGGTTTTAGCCCTATTCAAAAGAAGGAAAATCCAGGAGGAAATCTTGGAAGCCAAGAACTATGTGGTCTAGACAGAAGGCCGGATCATATAAATATGGGCAAAGAAGCGGCCCATCCAGAAGCAGATTTCAACCCGGAAGAACAGACCAGTCTCGGGGGAAAAATGCAGCCAAGAGAACTTTCAGAAAAGCTCATGCCAGAGTCAATGAAAGTTTTAAGGATTGCAACTGCTGGACGTGCGGTGCACTTGGGCATATCTCAACCAATTGCCCAGAAAACAGGAGGATGAATAGATTCAAGTCAACCCCCGACATTGAAGGAGCAATCTATTTCAAAGATCTGGTGCAAGTTTACCAGTTCGAAGATATACCCTCTGATGAGAGTATATATGAAGCAGAAGAGAACTTCGACAGCGAATCCGAATCCGATGGATCCATCGATTCAGAATCCAGCTGAAGAAGAGATACATCATCAGGAATGTGAAGATAGAACCGGATATTCTAGCCGGACGATTATCTCACAAAGCCAGATTGATAAAATCATGAAGAAGAACCTGAGTATTCAAAGATATCAAGGTTTTTCAGCCCGAAGCATAGACCAAGTTCTAAGGAACTTCAGTCTAAAAAGTCGGAAGCACCATATTGTCTATGGAATTACAAGACGAGAAATGGCGCTACCGATCGAGCTCACGGGGAATCAAGTGGAGATGCAATTGATTCCAGCAAGTGATATCCGGGAAGATTTATCAAAGATGAAACCGGAGGTCGCTGAGAAGATGAATTGGATCCACATTGGAGCAATTCAACTCGTGCTCAAATCAGCATTATTCGCAGGAGTCGATTCACCAATCGACATTGCAATATGCGATAAGCGAGTACGAAACCTCCAGGACTCTGTGATGGGAACCATCGCAGGAAATCTATGTGCTGGACAAGTGGTGGGGATTATATATCGAAAGATTGCTTACAATCTTAACGACACCAACTTCAGCAAGGCCCTGACGTTGTATCAGGACTTCAAAAGAAAAGAGCTATTGGAAGAAGGGAATAGACCTTATTCCATCACATATCAAGTATCCTATGCGCTTTCCAACTCACATCATACTGAGTTATTCTTGGGAAAGCAGTTTATCGAGATACCAGATATCTTCAAGAAGGTGACAACGGCGATTTGTCCCGATAGAGTTGAAATTCCACGACTTAGAGAAGTGGATATTCAAATCCAAGATAGAGTGGTTATAAGACATGATCAAAGTCTTAGACTACATTCTGGGAGATTGTCATTCCATGGAGATAGGATTACTTCTCAACCTTTGGGAAGAAGCCCAAGTCTAACACAACATACCCAACTAGGGTTATTAGGCTCCAACAAGACGGTTATTAATATCAAATGTCCAGAAGGATGGAGAGGAGTAACAACCAGATTTGATACTACAAGATGGGAAAATAATTTTCCTTGTAATATCTTGTATTATCTGGAACAACCAGAGATCCATCACTACAAGGCCATGATCGAGATGGGTGGATAGAAGGTTGAAATCAAGGGCCGAGCAGGAAGAGAAGAAAATATTCTTATCCTCGGTCTAGATTTTCTCGAGAAATACAAGCCCTGGAGAAGCAGGGAAGGAGGGATGGAGATCACGATCAATGAAAGAAAGCTGTTGATCGAATGACAAGTCCATTCTCAATATACATTCCTATTGGAGTGTTGTATGAGAAATATAAGGCAGAATATTTTGTTGCTTATATTGATTCAGGTGCAGGAATATGCACAGCAAAACGTGAAATCTTCCCAACAGAAATAGAGGAAGAACTACCACGGATTGCAGGACGAGATTTTTCCAAAAAGGTCTTGATTCTATCAAAATGAATTAAGACAGTGGAAATCTTGATTGGAGGAGCAGGTCAGACGCCTTGGTATAAGGTTAAAACCCCTCCAATTTATTTTCATGATACCGGTGCAGATATCTTGCTCGGTAACAATTTCTTGCAGATGTTTAAAAGATATATGCAGGATAATGAGAGACAGATATTAGTGTTCACAACGCAATATGATCACAAAATCATTGTTCAGAGATTGAAAGGAGCATTTAATCGACAAATGCCACTCAATTTTCGCAGCAAGCGTGGTGATGAAGGATTACTTCGACACCCAAAAATGCAGGATCAGAGAAGATTCAACGAAGCATTGTTGGATCTCAGGATCAAAGGGGAACTTAGCGAGAACGATGAGGAGAATGTTGCTAAGATCCGGATCCTAAAGGTATCTTTAATTTGTAATGATATTGAAATGGATACACATGTATCATTGGAAGATGTCAAAAGGAAATTGTACGATGTTACAATGAGGATCCTTTGGCATGGTGGGAGAAGAATCAACTCAGAGCAACCTTGATGGTCAAACCTAACAAGGTTCACGAGTTTGTTCGATACAGGCCAATCTTGATGAATATCAAAGATCAAGAGGATATGAAAGGCATCATCAAGGAACACCTTGATATGAAGCTGATCGAACCAGGGAACTCACCATACAGTAGCCCAGGCTTCTTGGTAAGAAACCATGGTGAGATAAAAAGAAATAAACCTCGACTTGTTATTAATTACAAAGGTATTAATGACATTTTGGAATTCGATGGTTATTTCATACCAAGTAGAGAACACCTTATTAACTGCATAAGAAATGCAAAGGTTTTCTCAAAATTTGATTGCAAGTCAGGTTTCTACCAGATTCGCATGGAAGAAGGGAGTAAGAAGTTCACAACTTTTTCTACTCCACAAGGACATTACGTATGGAATGTAATGCCCATGGGGTTGGCCAATTCACCCCAGATATTTCAAAGGAAGATGGATAATTTATTTAAAGATTATTCATCATTCATGTTTGTTTATATTGATGACATTCTAATCACGTCAAAAGATATGAATGAACATGTTAAACATCTCGAGATCTTTGCAGATGTTTGTTACAAAGAAGGGCTAGTACTGTCTGAGAAAAAGGCAGTTATAGCAACCCGGAAAATGGAATTTCTGGGAATTGAGATCAATGAAACGGGAATCATTTTGCAGGATCATATTGTGCAGAAAGTGAAGGATTTCCCAGAAGATCTCAAGGAAAAGAAGCAACTTCAAAGTTTCTTAGGAGTCGTTACATTTGCAGGAGCATTTATTAAAAATCTCGCAAAATACAGGAAAATCTTTAGTCCACTACTAAAGAAGGATGTTCCATTCATCTGGACTGAGGAACACAAAGAAGGAATGAAAATATTGAAAGGAGTCTGTGGGAATCTCCCTAAACTTTCAATGCCACATGACGAAGATGATTTAGTCCTGTATACCGACGCAAGTGATCATTGGTGGGCAGCAGTCCTTACAAAGATCACACCAAATGGGGAAGAACCATGCAGAAATTGCAGCGGGTTGTTTCCAGCAAATGAAGCCATCAGATGGCACATTAACGAGAAAGAATTCTTTGTGTTCGAAAGGTGTTTAAAAAATGGCCTTTATTTTTATTAGCAAAGAAATTTATTTTGAAAGTCGATAACACGCAGGTTAAAGCTTTCTTAAAAAACAAGATAGAATCTAAACCTGAAAAGGCTAGATTACTAAGATGGCAAGCTGAATGTCAATATTTTGTTTTTGACATTGTTATTGTGAAATCTCATGAGAATGTTCTTGCAGATTTCTTAAAAAGAGATGGAGCCAACTGAGTGTAACTCCATCATCATTTCTCAGAAACATCTCCGAGAAAACCTTGAGATGTTATCTAAGGAATGGGACGAGTGTGTCTTGAACGTTGAACAAGCTGGAAAGATACAAGTTGTCGATAAGACGAAAGTCACCGACAGAATACGAGTCTGTATGCTAGCACAAACCCAGTGCTGGAATGCAGTACAAGCGCCACTCCTTCGGGCGTCCGATAAGGAAAAAGAAGTGTTTCGGTTGCCGGTCCCTATAACAGCAGCAGAGGATTCAAATGCCTCTAGCACGAGTCCTAAGTTGGTGGCATCTGCGGATCCATCGGCCCAAGGAAAGATGAGATTCAGATGTCCAAATCTGAATTATCATGTTAAACCTCTGGGGTTAAAGAGGGAGAGATCAATCTTACGCCAATGACTGGCAAATCTAGGATTGATACTAATCAGGTTATTCAAGTTTCTTCTTTTTGGCAGGCATATCAAGCTAGCTGGGAGAAGCTTCTTACAAGAAGGGGAATTAATCCGAGCTATTGTATAATCGATGGCTCTGGAAAGTATCCCAGGGTGTGGATGAAGCCAGGAGCAAGTCCACATGATGTCAAGCAATGGTATGATTTTGGAGCTCTTGCTTCGGTTCATACTATATCACCAGCATTCACAGAGATCAAGAATCTACCCAAATGGATTCAAGAAGCTGTGTATGATTCATGGGCTAACAATGATCAGCTTAGCCGCGGTGATGTTTTGGAGTTATACTTTATAAGTGCAGCTCCCGAACCAGCAGGAAAAGGGAATCACGAAGCCTTCCACTACATTAGGCTAAGGAGGCCCGATGAGAGAGCCTTAAACGGAGTTAAGGCACTAGATGGAGATGTCCCACTTGTCTCCATCATCTCAGAAGATGAAATCTCAACTCGAAGAGCTTGGGGTTTATGGGTCTGTCTTACAGAGATGGACAAAGTCAAGTACCAGTTCAAATTTTTCCAGAACTCGGTAAACGGATCCTTCCTGTTAAATACCATGACAGGAAAGACAACAAGATTTGCAGAGGAAGCTTTTGAAAGAAAGAGAACTTTGCTATGGGAAAACAAGCTGGTGGTGAGCAAAGAGACTCATCGCAAATATTGTAACATGGCTCATTTTGGGCATTGGGATGAACGCATCTGTTCGTCGTGCCAAAACCAGAAAGAGCTTGAGTTCGGGAAAGGATTCATGCCGAAGGCAGGACGAGCCCGAGCCACCGACAAGAGAGAACCACAGGTAGGACCAGCCAAGAGAATGCCAAGGGCCCCGGGGAAAGGTTTTCCCAACATGAAATAATAGAGTCATGTGACTCTACACAGGAGGAACCCTACCCAAAAGGAAGACGACAAGGGTGGGTTGCATGATGATGACATTTCACCAAAAATTTCGGTGGAATTCAAAAATGGAGGACCCAGACTCCATCTGTCAAGATGCATTATCAATACTTTCGGTGGAGATAATGACAGGAAAGCAATGGCCAACCCATTATCAACACTTTCGGTGGAGATAATGACAAGAGAACAATGGCCGACCCCCACCAAAACCAAAACTTTCGGTGGAAATGGAATATGCCAGCGAATTTGGCATCCGAGACAATAATGCAGGATCTAGGAGAACCAGTCCTGCGTCTATATAAAGAGAAGAACGGAGGAGGAGAAGATCATCGAACATTTTCTTTAACTTCTTCAAAATAAACCCTGTAATAGTTTAGTTTTTCAGTGCATGAGTGTTTTTCTATTTCCGCTACCATAGGTAGCTAAGCAAGTTTGTCTCCTCCCAAAAGGAGATAATCTTATGTAATAAATAGTTTATAATTCCCTAAATAAAAATTTGGGCTTTTGCTCATCACCTGTCGCCAAATTTTAATTTTTTGTTTACCAACAAAATACTCTACGCCCCGGGTAGAAAACGAACGAGGGCTGTGCTGTTTGCTGCTGAAGGAATCCGTGGCTGGAACCATCCGGTGCTCCGCGTGGTTGGAATGCATTTGCCGTAAAACCCAGACAGATAGGACCCGACAGCAACTCGGTCAAAAGGTATGAAGTTGGTTTTAACAAAGATTTTAATTTTACAGAAGAGTGATGGGCCTGATGAAATTTTGCATGGCTGGAATGGAAATATACAAAAACAAAGAGAAATTCATTGTATAAAGGGCATTAATGACTTTTCATTGCAAAATGGGTATAAAAGTTATACTTCTTATAATGTGGGTATAGAAGTACTAGTTTTTATAAAAGTGGGTATTTTTAAAGTTGGCCCTTTTATCATACTATATTTTGGTCTCCATGATAAAGTTCAATCCTACATAAGTCCAAGGTAAAATCATGCAAGACTAATTAGACATAGGGGGAGGCCATGATAAAAATTGGAAGATAAAGTAAGACTAACCCTATGTGGCATTGCCTAAGATTAAATCTTATATAATATATTAAATCAAACACAACTGAATGAGATTAAAATGATATAGTCTTATTAACTAAACACCCTATGTATTTTAGGCGATGTAATTTTTCATGTGTTAAAGTGATTCTTTTGGTCTCGCCTAAAGGGTATAAATGTAACTTTTAGTAGTGTCCATATTCATCATAGAGAATGGTCTAAAAAACGTGAACAACCAAATAGAGAAATAATGTCTATAGATTGTGAACAAGAGAATATTTTATCTGTATTATAAAGTTATTTTAATAATTTTGAAAAAAAAAAAACTCATCTATTTTAAATAGAGGCAAAAAAGAAAATACCCATTTTGACTTTGTAAAATCAATTTTAGGTATGGAATATAGTTTACAATAAAAATACTCATATTTTGGTTTGGTGGACAATAATGCCCTTACTTTTAGCACATGCTCACTCCCTCCTCCCCTTTCTTCTCCCTACACGTGTTTCCTCATTCCTCATTCCTCTTTTTTTTTTTTTTTTTTTTTTTTTTTTTTTTTTTTTTGTATATTTCGATAAGTACAAGTACACAGTAAATTTAGGTTTTTTTTAGTACTGTGTACCGGTACATGGTAAACCAAATAATACTTGTACCGATACATGGTGGACCAAATAATACTTCTTATAGTACTGTTTACTGGAAGTAGTAAACGAATAATATCAAATTGTACATATATTACGAAGTACGTTCATGTTGTTTTAGTATTGTTTACCGGTAAGTGGTTAACGAATAATATCAAATTGTAACTATGTGCAACTTAAAAACAACAAGAGCATAAACTCCAAATAACTAACATGATTTATGGGCTCAATCACGGGCCTACCTCTTGTATGTAGCCCAACCCAATAACTAATATCTATCTCTATTCTCTATCTGTTGAATCAAAATTAAACCCATTCCACCCATGCATCATTAACTCTTGCTTCTTTGCTGATCATAACATCAGACTATGATTATCAAAGGCATAGAGATAGATATATCATCACCTTCAATTTAATTTATACTTCCAAACTGGAAATTGAAGCTGCAAACCTGAAATCCTTTCCTTTAGCTGTAGCTACTGCTGCTGCTCATCAAGGAATTGATGATTTCCATGCTTAGCCTTGGCAAACCAGCAGTATAGTAATTGCAGCTACTTGATTTACTTGTAATACCAACAACACACTAAAATCTTACTTAAGTACATAATTATCTCTAAATAATTTACTTTCAAACACCTCACAACTTATAAACCGAGACAGAATAACAACCATTTCAGCAAACATAGGCTTCCACTCTGAGCTGAATTTCACTGCAGAAAATGTTGAAGCACCAATTAACACAATTGTTCTTATACTGAAGAACCTTCAACTCCAAAGAACATGGAGAAGTAAAAGACAAATCAACCACACATTCAACAAAAACTGATGGCAGTATCAAAGAAAAAAATCTTTTAATATTGAAGAAAATATCAAATACTCCATGAAAGAATCAGCTGCGAATCTCTATACAGCTAAATCTCTCTTGTTTCTACTGCAAATTAGACGGCTTGAAATCGACAATCAACGATTTAAGGTTCAAATCGAGGAATTTCTACCATCAATTAACTTTTACAAAACATACACAAACGGTGATTATACTATATTTTTAAAACCATACATCAAAACAAGCTTCAAAACAGAGCAAACGTTAAGAACCTATTTGATGCTCGGTGAAATTGAGGATTCTAACAAAACTGCGCCAATGAGAACAATTTCGCCATGTTTATAGAAATCTCCAGAAAAAAATAAAAAAAAAAAAAAAAAATCTGTTATAACAAAACGAAACTGTTACGCAAAAGTAGATTAAAAAATTCAGGAAAAATAATAGGAGTACGGTAATGAACGTCACGACTGTTAGAAGCAGCTGCATCGAAGAAGATAAGAAGAAACAACTACTCACCGCTGCAGAAAATCCAAAAAAACGCACACACAATCGGTAGATCAGACGGCAGCGCCACCAAATGATAGCGTTGTGCATGGAAGCGCGCCTCCTAGCCGATCGCTTGGCCGTTTCAGTGAGCGCGCCTCATAGGAGTAAGAATACGTCGGCGGCGGCCGTGGAAATCCAGTAGTTGCAGATGACGATTCTTAGGGTTTACGGTCTCAATATGAACAAATTTGGGGATTCTGCTCCGAACACCTCTCGATTCAACGAGATCCATAAACTACTAGAGGAATCGGCGGTGGCGTGGGGAGGCGGCGGCGTGGGAGGCAGCGGAGGTGATGCTATCGTCGTGAAAGAGGAATTGAGAAAGGTTAAAGAAGACGGAGGAAAAAGAGAAAAACGGCAAATGACTGAAAGAAAATAAAAACGTGAAAAATATTTCAAGCTTAGAAAAAGCAAGGGCACTTTTGTCCACCAAACTTAAAATTGGGTATTTTTTGTGTAAATTATATTCCATACCTAAAATTGTTTTGACAAAGTCAAAATGGGTAAAAAGATGTATTATCTCTTTTAAATATGTATTACATAAGCTAAAAAACTCCATCAAGTAATTTGTGCGAGAAAAAAAAAAAAAAAAAAAGCATGATTATGACTTACTGAAATTAAAAGATCCCTTTTATTTGACTTTAAAGTCTATGCATATACTCCCCGTTCCACTTAATTATTTTCCTTTGTTTTTGACACAATAGTAAAGAAAAACATAGATGTAGTAGTTTTAAATGGTGTTTTTGTGTGTTCATATATATATATATATATTTTTTTTAATAAATGAGACTAATAAATGAGACTAATAAATGAGACAGACGAAAAATGAATGATGGACTAATAAAGTGAGATAGTGGTATACAAATTAAAGAAAAGTAAAATATCTATACTATAAATTATACTATTCCCTTCATCTCATTTATATAGAGCCTACTAATTATTATAATAGACTAATTTATTTTTGTAAGTGAGTGCTTTATCAATTGGACAAAGGAAGTACTAAGTAACAACAAAAAAAATCAACTCAACATTCTAGTGACCAACTAACTTTTGCATTTAACACTATATATAATGTTGGTCCCGGTTAGTTAATAGGAAAAATACGTAGGGAGGGGGGGGGGGGAGGGGGGGGGGGGGGGGGGGGGGTGAAAACGTATTTTGAAGTTTTTCAACTTCAAATCCCTTAACTCAGAGTAACAAGTAAAGAGCTCGCTTGATACTTAAAACCTAGCTGAAGCTAGACCTACAGTACGTAGCTTGCCTGCTTGACCGAAGTGAGCACTTGATCAAGAGGGAGTCTTTACTCGTGTATGCGGAATTTGGTGAGCTAAATCTTTCCTAAGTAATTAAAGAATTCAAGTTCGTTTGTTTAGATGCTCGTGCAATGGATAATCAAATACAATAAAAGTTTAGGGTTAGAGAGATATACGACACAGAGATTTATAGTGGTTCGGAGAAAACGCTCCTACGTCCACTTTGTTGCACGACGGCAACTGTTCTCTTCACTCAAGAACTTGAAGATTTCGGGCTCTTCAAAAGCCTGTGACAAGATCGAGCTTCACTTGCTTGGATCTGTCAAACGCTAGGTGATTCCGGGTTCACACCAAAGACCTAGACACGACTGGAGGCTTTACTCGCTTCAGTCAAACAGACAGAGAGATTACGGGCTCTCCTTACAGCCTAGCTTCGATCGAGCTTCACACAAACGATGTAAGTGCAAGCTTGGATCTAAACTCTATGATCGAGGCTTCTTCAATCGATGAAAGAAGAGCCTTGGATCGAAACAACCTAACAACTAACTCAAAAAGCTAACGAACAGATTTAGGGTTTTTGGTTTACGACGACACACTATGAAGAGCTCTTTACAGTAAGTGCAAAGATGGCTAGAGCTCTTCTTCTAAGCTTGGATATGGAATGGGCTTAGACTCTAAGTGTGAAGGTTGTGAAGACGAGTTCCGATAAGCAGGAAATTCGGAGAACACTTAAAACAAAGACTCGAAGATTTGCTCGAAGGCTTGGGAGTGTTTGTTTGCAGTAGGCTCGAATGCTCAAGTAGTGTTCTACATCTTCACGTCTTGGTCCTTCACTATTTATAGGCGGAGAGATTGGCGAGATCCGTTGCTTGGTTGGTGGCCTTGTCCCTCCTCCTCTCGACAGTACTTTGCGCAGGCTGGCACCTTTTCAGACGTCCAGTTTTGGCATTTTGCCAAAATTGGCTAACTTACAAGGCTAACAGTAACTGGAGCGAGCCAGTACTGTTGCGGCGCCTTTGTCGGCCTGGCAGTCAACTCCTCCGCTCCACTCCGCTTTCGACACGTGGAGATCTTGTAATTAATGCTACGATCTCCTATTGACTGGAGTTCAAAATATGGGCGGGAGTCGCGCTGTCGCTTTCTGGTAGGTAGTGGCTCGCTTCGCTTTGAAGTTGTAGCGGCCGCTCTGAAGTGAGTCGCTTCACGGTCATATTTGTAGTGAGTCACTTGAGGAATAAATTTCCCGAGAGACTTCTCAAGTAAGTGTTGACCCTTGTTGACTCGCTTCGTCTTTTCTTTGTAGCGCTCGCTTTGCTTCGCTTTAGTGGATTCACTTTGACTCCACTGTAGCGCTCGCTTCGCTTCGCTTAGTGGATTCACTTTGATTCCACTGTAGCGCTCGCTTCGCTTCGCTAGCTTCGGCACGCTTCACTTGGAAAACATACTCAAGAAAATGGCCTTCATTTGGAATTCCTGCAGTCTAAACCTAAGCAAAACAAAGGCATCCTAACAGTTTAGGCTTAGAAAAATTTTATCCTATTATGTACACCAAAAATGGGTCGCTTGGGAACAGAACGCTTTGGGGTTTTGGGATCAAATCAAAACAATAAGGTATCCCTTATAAGTTCCCCCTTAACACGTGGTTCTTAACAATTCCCAACAATTTCCCCCTTTTTGATGATGCCAAAACCCATCAGACTTAGATAAAAAAAATCTAGTCTTATCTAACCGTGAAGGGAACTTCAAGCGACTGCTTCCTTTGCAGTTTCGTTTGTAATTTTCTTTTCAGTTCCTCTTTTTTTTTTTTTTTGGTTAAATTGTTTGAGTTTGTAGCAAAAAGTAAAGTCATTCACAAAGCGAGTAAATGACACAGGAGAGGCAGAAATAAAAGTGAGATAGATGAACAATAGTTCACAAAATAAGAAGCTTGAAACTCAAAGGTTTCCTGCAGCTTCATCCTCCTTCTCCTTCTCCTTTCCCTCTTCCTCCTTCTTCTTCTCTCCTTCATCAGCAACACTATCAACATAGGCTGATAGAACTCTCGATTCCATAGTACCCACGGTGTGAATACTTGGCCTTCTCCATGTACTCTCCAGCCTGAAAGCTTCATTTGTCTCCTCATCAGTGATTCCTCTGTTAGGAACGTCCGTGCCTGGATGATAAGGCATGGGGAAATCATTTACCTCTGGAACCTTGACGATCAGAGGCTTGGGCTGAGCTAATTCTGCCGTGGTGAAGATCTTCCTACGCAACTTCTCATCATACGTGCAGAGGAAGTTGCTGAGAGCACTCATCCGAGAGCAGCGATCCTGAAGTGGCACTACCTCCCAATAGTAGTATGCTTTAATAAATAAATCCTTGTAGTCAAGCCACAGATCGCGCAGATCACTCGGGATGAAGTCTTCAATTTCCCTGGCGTCCGGATGCTCATTCCTTCGCTTGGCCAACTCCTCTTCTGACCTGCCTGATAGTTGAGCCACGACCTTCTTGAATTTTGCTCCCGACTCGTTGTTCCACGATGGACGTTTCTCATTGAGTCGTTTGCGAATATAGTCTTGTTCATCTGTGCGGGGGTAGCGACTAGACTCAACCATCTCCTTGGTTGCTACATCACACGCGTCAGATATGGCTTGGGCCTCGCAAGCTTCGGATTGATCAGGCATATGCGGAACGAAAGCACTGCGCACTAATGAAGATTGGATGAGTATCACTTCACTGAAGTGCTCCTCAATCCTGGCATCAATTATCTGTAGTCGCTTTGCCTTAACTCTCTTCTCCCTTTCTCTCTCACTTCTCCCTTCCTCTCTTTCCTTCCTCTTTCTCTCCTCCTTCTCAGCCCTAGAATCAACTGCTAGCTTGACCTTTTGGCGCTTGGCCGCAGGGTCATCTCCTTTCGTCTTCGGAGCAGTTCACTTCAGTGGCTGCTTCGGTAGTGGGGGAGGCGGCATGTCTTTCTTTGTAGCTGCACTAGAAGGAGCAACTGCTGATGAAGAAAGTGCAGCAGTTGAAGCGAGTGTGGCTGTTGAAGCAGGCGCGGCGGCTGAAGCGGGCGCGGCTGAAGCGGGCGCTTTGGAACTTGAAGAAGCACCTGCAGCAGATTTTTTCATTAGATCAAAAAGGCGCTCCATCTCCCACGCCATGGCAAAATCCTGCTCCACCTGCTTCCGCCTCTCCTCCTTCGTTATCACCGTCACCGGAGGATGCCGTGCGATTGAAGCACTAAGCACCTTTTCTTGAAGCGGCCTGCTGGGCTCTTCAGGCTTTTTCATCAACTCCTCCTCCGTGAGTTTTACTTTGCCCTTATCACCAGCACCACTGCCTCCCTCCAGCAATCTCTCTACATCAACTCTGCTTCCTCCTGAACCTCCGACTCCTCCTAGCTTCACTTGTCCTTCCCCCTTTTTGGCATCATCACTGCCAGGGGTTAGGATGATTGATTTTCCGGAGATGGATTGATGGAGTGAATTGACTGTGTTGAGGATGGCCTCCAACATCTTCTCGGCTTTTCCTACGGTGGGAGCCACCAGTTCAGCTGTTTTGATGGAGATTTCCTCCAGCAAGTATTCACATTGCTTCTCTCTCTCAACAACAGAAGCCATCATCCTCTCCAATGGTTCTACTGTTCTGAAGCGAGCCTCCAGCTCCGCTTCAACTTCCCTCCTCATTTCCTTCTTCTCCTCTTGCAAGTTGAAGTACCAAAATTCCTGAGCCGCTTGAAGTTTAGCTTGCATTGTTTCAAGGCTTCTCTCTCTCTGGTTTAGAGAGAGATGGAATTCGGCACTTGCAGCAATCTTCTCAATGTGCGCTTCACCCAGATCCTTGACCTTTTGCAGTAGAATAGATAGTTCAGCATTCTGCAAGTCAATAGCCCGCGCACTCCTCCTCCGACTCTCCAGTTCTTTCTTGTCGATCTCACTCTCTTGCTTAAGTTCCTTCATCTCTGTCCTGAGTGAGTCGAGAGTCTTTTTAGTGCTAAGTAGTTCGCTTCCCTTCATCACCAACTCTCCTTCTCTATTCTCCAGTTCCTTCTTCACCTTCTCTACCTTCTTCTCCAGCTCCTTTTTCTCTTTCTCAAGTTCGATCAATCTGGTATTTACTTTCCTCAAACGGCTCCTTTCCGCGTCAAGCGAGCCCTTGAGTTCAGCGATTGTTTGTGATTGTTCTCCCACCAATTTCACCTGTGCCTCCAGCACCTTCTCTTTCTCCTCTAGCAGCTTCTCCTTTTCCTCCACCTTTCCCTCCAAATCCTTCTTCTTCCTGTCAAAGTCTTCTCTAAGACTGATGACCTCCCCCGCCTTTTTCTCCATCTCCTCACTCATCTTAGTTATCTCGCTATGAAGGCTAGCGATCTCCGCATCCTTTACTTCCACCTCCTCCTTATGCTCCCTGATCAGCTTCCTTTCATGGAAAGAAGGCACTCGCTTGGGAATTGTAGCGAGTGGATAGGCTTCTTTCACCTTTGCATCCAACTTCTCCCAGAAGCTGGTCCCTTCAAGAAAGGCATGGAAGCCGTTTTCGCCAATGAAGTTGAGTAGTTTGGCCTCCATTTGGATCAGTTCCTCCTCTTTGAAAGCTTTGAGAAGTCTGAATATTTTATAGTACTCCGTTCCACGGTAGGTGACATATGTCAGGAAGTCGACGACATTGGTGTAGAACACGTCGCTCCATGGAACGTTAGAGTAGCGAAGATTAATTGTTTCTGCTGCTTGCTCTCTATCCATGGCATAGCGTTGGAGAGCTAGCATTTCTGTGGTGAGGGCAGGAGGTACGAATGATGGAATAATGAGGAGTTCACCGGTAGTTTGGGCGGTATCGGCTGTGGCTGCCGATGATGAGGGGGATAGGGGTGATGATGAGGCTTCTTGGGTTTCGGAAACTTGGATGGTTTCAGTGGGTGGTGGTTGTGTTTGCTGGGTTTGAAATGGTTTGAAAGTGGTGTAGGCTTCGACTGGGTCGACATGGAGTAGGGGAATTTTGGGTATCTGGAAGGAAGATGCACATTCTTCTTCCTGGGGAGAGAGGGGGGTTGTCTGTGTGAGAGGTTGTTGGGTTGATGAAGCTTGAGGTTCTGGTATTTGGGTGGTTTGGGTTTGGATTTGTAGTGGGGGTGATTTGGCTTTGATTGGTAAAGGCTGGGGTTGAGTCACTTCAATGTCCTCAAGCGGCTTCTCCACCGCCTCGCTTTCTTGGACAAGCGAAGTGACGCGCTTCATCTTCTTCTTGCCTCGCTTCGGCGCGGCTCGCTTCCCGGGTGAAGCGACCTGCCTCGCTTGGCTCACTTCGGCTTGCCTTTCGGCAACCGGTCTTGCAACGGGCACTTCAACTTCAAGAAGTCCCAAATCCCTCAGTGTCTTGGATTTTCTCCACTTGTCATAGTAGATGGATTGTTTGTTGTAGATGGTAATGTCTGATTTCGGCCAAACTTTGTCCGGATATTTTTCCTCCAAGGCAGCAGACAGCCTAGAGAAAAATTTCAGTTTCCCCTTGCGGAGAATCTGATCGGTGCTTCCCTTCACGAAAGCAAAGTCATCAGCGGCTTCGTGAATTTGTTTGAGGAACCAACCATGCCAGTTGAAGCTGGTTCCGGTGAGGCTGTCGACGATGACTGCAGTGGCGATCAGCTTTGTCTCAGAGAGAGTATCTAGGGTTCCGATGTAGCATGCGACACTCTTCGAGAAGAGCTCGCAGATATGATTGAAGGGGGCCTTCAGACTTGTACGGATACTGGCCTCCTTGTAATTCAGATCTGCTCCGTCGGCTGCAAATCGACCGTACTGAACTCCGGCCGAAAGACCCAAATCCAGCAGTGAATCTCCTCCTTCTCTCGGCAAGTCGAACGCGCCGATGAGTTCACTCATATTCACCTCCACCGGCTTCCTGGTCTGTGGATCAGTGAATGAGGATGTATTCTGCTCCTTCCTCAAGTTTAGCAAGAGCTTACCCACCGCTTTTGCCAGAATTTTTGACGGAACTGCCGTCACGAACTTCCATAGACCGGCCTTGGTCACGGCTCTACGGAGAAATCCATTTTTCGCGATGATTGAGGGATCGAGATGAGGCTCGACATTGATGTGTTTGTCGACCTCTGTGAGAAACTCCTCCATCGTCTCTGTCTTCTGCTTCTTGCCCATGGTGAGTTTTGAGAGATTTGAATTGAATTTGAGAGTTTAACGACGAAAAGCTGGGAATTTTTAGGACCCGTGAATTGCAGAGAGTTTTTGCACGAAGATGGCAAAGATTGAGATTTGAGAAAGTTTTCACAGTCTGCAATTCCACCCTTAAATGGAGGTAGGGCTTTGTCGACGTGGCAGGGGCAAGACAGTAATATCGCCGTAAGTCCTGTAGGTAGGCGGCAGACGTGCGGTGATGGATCTGATGTGTCCGGCGTCATCACAGTAAAAGTGAACCGCCACTTGCTCGGCGTCTCCACCTGGCCTGCTGTGATTGGTTTGTCTTATACGGCGCTGATCCAACGGCTGTAGATCAGGGACTGTTAAGATTCGACGGCTGGATCTTCTTCGTCTTTTCCCGCTTCGAATTCAAAGTGTAGTCCACGCGCCAGTTATTTTCGCCAGTACGTGAACCTTCATTAAATGCTTGGCAGAAAGTAAAATTGCACTCGAGTGCAGACAGCTCATACTCGCTTCGTACCCGCTCGCTTCGAGTTGGGCCGCTTTGGCTTTTGCTCGCTTGCGGAGTACTCGCTTGAGTGACTGTTCCGCACTCGCTTGCGATGACTCGCGAAGTGACTTGCCACTCGCTTCGCCATTTGTAGTGACTGGAATGAAGAAATGAAACTTCTTTGCTTTATTTAAAATGTTTCTGACTTACATACTTCGAGGATAAACAAGAATGTTTTCCTCTTTGTATTTGTGTCAGATTCATTTCATATTTTCCACGTAGTGAGTGAAGGTTTCTAGCACGCTTCAACTCACTTAGTGTACTTAAAATTGAAATGCTTACCAGTCAATCTCACATCGTAGGAGATTGATACCACTTATTGACGACTTTATCTTGTTGAATTGATTCCTCTTGTTGGTCCTTTCTAGTTGGACTTGGTCTTCATGGCATTCATCTTCCTCTACGAATTAGAGCGTCCTCCATCGAAGTGAATGGGGGAGAAAGTGAATATAGTACACAAGCTTACTTCAACCCAGAGGGGAGCATCACGTAAGTGTACTTATTCACGACGAATGGGGGATGAGTACAAGTCCTTATCTCAGAGCAGAAATGGACAGGATGACAATGAGAATGCTCTGACAAGACAATCTCGTATTTTACGCAGAAGCATGTCACCAGCCCTGCAACCTTTTGTATAAAAAGGTAAACCTTCAAGCTTTCCTACTATCTAGAGAGTGAATCTGCAGTCGACTCGCTTGACCCAAGGAAGGGTAAGATGAAGCGATGCAAGATTCAAGGTAGCAGCATTCTTTGCTTGCTTTGGAAGTAGCTTGCTCCGAGAGTAAGCATTAGTTCCCCCTTAACCATATACTTAACAATTCCAATAAGTTGGTAGGGAACTTCTTCCAATACTCCACCTTTCTCCACCTTACTACATTTTCTTCAAGCGAGTGAGTTTTTGAAGTGACTTGCTTGAATTGGTGAAGATCCGAAGCGAGTGACGCACAAGAGAACGAGCGATCACTCCTTCGTGCATCCTGGAACTAGCATTCTTCACCAGGGTCTAGTAACCCTAATTCCATGCATAGCTGGTTGAAACGAGACTCAGCTAGAGGCTTGGTGAGGATATCTGCTCGCTGGAGATCGGTATGGATTTTCTCGAGCTTGATATCCTTCTTCTCGACATGATCTCGAATGAAGTGATGTCGAATTTCCACGTGCTTGCATCTGGTGTGAAGCATTGGATTCTGCGAAATACATATGGCACTGTTGTTGTCACAGAAGATCGGAATTTCATTCGCTTCAACCTTGTAGTCCTTCAACTGCTGACGAAGCCATAGGATTTGAGAACAGCAGCTTCCTGCGGCCATATATTCAGCTTCAGTTGTTGAAGTTGCTACGCTTGTTTGCTTCTTAGAGAACCATGAGATCAGCTTGCTTCCCAAGAACTGACACGTGCCTGACGTTGATTTCCTATCAACTCTGCATCCTCCATAGTCAGCATCGGAATATCCAGTGAGCTCCAGATTGTCCTCCGCTGGATACCACAGACCCATGTTGACAGTGCCCTTCAAATATCGAAGAATCCTTTTGGCAGCTTCAAGATGGCTGTGCTTGGGGTTGCTTTGGAAGCGAGCACAGACTCCGACTGCAAAAGCAATATCTGGCCTGCTTGCAGTGAGATATAGAAGTGACCCAATTAGGGCACGATAATCTGTAGGATCTACAGATTTTCCTCCTTCGTCTGGCTCCATCTTCCAGTTGGTATTCATAGGGATCTTCACTGCTTTAGCATGTTGAACACCAAACTTGGCAAGCATATCTCTAGTGTACTTGGCTTGATTGATGAAAATTCCATTATCCTGCTGCTTCACTTGAAGACCTAGAAAGCAGCTCATCAAGCCAATCATCGACATTTCATATTTGGTCTTCATCAGCTCCCCAAACTTCTCGCTAAGCGACTGGTTTGGTGATCCAAATATGATGTCATCCACGTAGATCTGAACCCATAGCATATCATCTCCATGATTGATAGTAAATAGAGTTCGATCTATCTTGCCTTTGTGGAATCCATTGTCCACTAGGAATTGAGATAAAGTATCATACCAAGCTCTGGGAGCTTGCTTCAACCCATATAGGGCTTTCTTTAATCGATACACTTTATCTCCCTGCTCGAAACCCGGTGGCTGCTCCACATACACTTCTTCCTTGAGTTCACCGTTGAGGAATGCGCTCTTCACATCCATTTGATAGACTTTGAACTTCTTGGCTGCTGCATAGGCTAGAAACAATCTGATAGCTTCAAGCCGTGCCACTGGAGCGAAGGTCTCGTCAAAGTCGATTCCTTCCTCTTGGCAGTAGCCTTTGGCAACGAGTCGCGCCTTGTTCCTTACTACGTTGTGGTCCTCGTCAGTTTTGTTCTTGAACACCCATTTGGTGCCAATAACGTGTTGGAATTTGGGACGATTGACGAGGTACCATAAGTCGTTCCTGGTGAATTGATTCAGCTCCTCTTGCATGGCGATCACCCAGTTAGAGTCGGCTAGGGCTTCCTCCACGCTTGATGGCTCAATGTTTGAAAGAAAGCAACTGAACATGGCACTTTCTCCAAACACTTGACTTCTAGTCACTACACCCTTGGATGGATCTCCAATGATTTGACTTGGTGAGTGATCTTTGAGCCACGCTCGCTTGGATCCGCCAGCTTCATCTTCATCTTCTTCTTTGTCGCTCGCTTCATTATCTGAAGCGACTGGATTGGATGCTTGGCCTGCACTTGCTTCAGGAAACTTGGGGGCAGCTTCGATTTCTCCTTTGGGATTCTGCTCGCTTGAGTCCTTGATCTCATCATCTTCATCGAGCACGTCCCAAGTGAGTTGATTTGAGGGTTCCTTGCTTTGATCTTTTTCATTTGCTTGAGCCTGTTCCTGTGGAAGACTTAAAGAAGATTCATCAAATACGACATGGGGTGATTCCTCCACAATTAGGGTTTTACAGTTGAATACTCTGTAGGCTTTGCTAGACGTAGAGTATCCTAAGAATACTCCTTCATTAGCTTTGCTTTCAAAGGCTTTCAACTGTGACTTCCCATTGCTGTGAATGAAGACCCTACAACCAAAAATGTGGAAATAAGATATGTTAGGAATTCTCCCTGTCCATATTTCATATGGTGTTTTGTCGTGTCGTTTGCAGAGAAGAGTTCGATTCTGCGTATAGCATGCTGTATTGGCAGCTTCAGCCCAATACTTCATTGGAAGCTTCGAGTCTGCAATCATGGTTCGAACGGCTTCTTTGATGATTCGATTTCTTCTTTCAGCAACTCCATTCTGCTGTGGTGTGCGTGCTGAAGAGGTCTGATGTGCTATGCCATGCTCCGTGCAGTAAGCTTCAATGGTAGAGTTCAAGAACTCTGTCCCTTTGTCGGAGCGGATGATCACAATAGCGTGATTCTTTTCCACAGCCAATCGCTTGAGCAGTTGTGGCAGTTTGGTCAGTGTTTCCTTCTTGTTGAAGAGGAATACAACCCAAGTGTAGCGAGAGAAGTCGTCGACTACAACTAGAGTGTACTTCCTTCCATTCACACTAACTGGAGTGACTGGACCAAACAGATCCATGTGAAGCAGCTCGAGCACTCGCTTTGATGAAGCTTCTTCGAGACTTGCAAAGTGCTTCTTTGTCTGCTTCCCTCGTTGGCATGGTGAGCAAGGATGATCTTTGATGAAGACTTCATCTGGTATGCCTTGCACCAAACCTTTACGAGCTAAGCGATTGATTGCTTTGAAGTTGAGATGGTTCAAGCGTCGGTGCCATAGCCATCCTATCTCTGCAACACTCCTTGCTACTAAGCACGTTTCCTCTTTGCAGCTGTCCCATTGTGCTATATAGACATTTCTTTGTCTAACTCCAGTGAGCACTATCTGAGACGTGAATTTGCTCTTTACAATGCACTTGTTGGAGATGAACTCCACCCTGTACCCCTTATCACAAAATTGTGAAATGGATAACAGGTTGTGCTTGAGTCCTTCCACATAGGAGACTTCTTCAATTGTGAGCTTTCCAATTTTCAGTGCGCCGTATCCCCTGGTGCTTCCTCGAGAGTTGTCACCAAAGGTTACGTGTGGACCCTTCTTCTCTATGTAGTTGTGAAGTAGAGCTTTCATGCCGGTCATGTGTCTTGAACATCCACTGTCCAAGTACCATACTTGTTGACCCTCACTTGGCATGGGATCCACGGCGCTCACCTGCAATTAGACAAGTTTTGGTACCCAAATCAGTTTGGGTCCTTGCAGGTTAGTTCCCTTAGGTACCCACACTTGCTTCACTCTCTTTTGAGATGAAGCTTGTGTCTTGGGCTTCTCGACCTTTGAAAACTGTGATTTCTGCCTTAAAGCAGCTTCACACGTGCAACAGTGTGTGCAAGAGGGGTAGCGGCTCGCTTCAGTCCTACCTATGCTCTTCCCTTTTTGCCTGTATCCTGAAGCGACTCGCTTCGGATTAGCTACGGGCTTAGAGACTGACTTAGGATTTCTAGACTGTCGAAGCGGCTCGCTTGGTTTTCTCGAAGCGGTCCAACTAGGGTTTTGACCCCGACTCACTTGAGTAACCTTGGGAGTTCGAAGCGACCCCTTTGGTGCTTCGAATTCTTCCCCCTCAACGTTAGTCCGGTTGTACCATCTCCAGTCCGGGTAACGTGACAAATAGACATTACTCCTTTTCTTGAAAGGGAGATCCTTTGTCTCTCGTGTCTTGGCTTGAGATTTAGAAGCTATAACTGATTCCTTTTTACCTTTGGATTGGTAAGCTTTAGCATTGTAAGTGCTAGGAACAGTTGGTCTTTGCTTGCCCATATTTCGGCCCTTGAAGATATAGACATCTTCATTGGCTTCTTCTTAGGATTCTCAACCACTTTGCCTTTGTCTTTGTTAGTGGTCGCTTTGGATGCAGTGGGCATTTCCAAAGTGACTGATGGTGTTGTGTGAGAAGCACCAACAAAGACAATCGGCTTGGAAGGTCCACCCTCATATCCGAGTCCTCCCTTTCTACCAAAAGGTAGAAGTGAGTTCTCTAGCGCCTGCCTAGCATATGAAGCTTTGTTCAAGTTGGCAACTAGAGCGGACTGGGTTTCATACCTTCCTTCCAAGCTTTGATGTCTTGCGAAGAGATCCTCGAACTTACTAGTCATAGCTCTTAAGTTAAGTTTGACTTGGTCAAGCTCAGTGGCTAGCTTTCGGTTCTCCTTCTCGCTCTGAGATAAAGCTTGTTGCAACACTTCGTGGTCACTTGACAATTTAATGTGCTTGTCAAGCAGCTCACTCCATGTCAAGGAATTTGCTTCCTCTTGGTGAGTGTGTGCGAGTGTAATTGAACTAGGTGAGGGATAGATGAATACCTCTCCTGTTTCCTCGTCGGTGAGAGCCATGAATCCAAGATCCTCTCCCTCACTGGAGTTGGGATCTGTGAATGCATCCGAGTCGCTTGCTGGATCTTCAGTTGAAGCGACCGGCACTTCACTCGCTACGAGCGCTCGCCTTGGAGCATCCCTCTTTGCTTTCAGTTCCTCTCGTTCCTTCGCACTCAGCTTTGGGCAATCGGATTTGTAGTGGCCCATCTTGTGGCAGTGATAGCACTCCACTTCCATCATGTCCCTTGAGATCGCTTGGTCGTCTCTTCTCTCTTCCCTTTTCCTTCTCGAGCATCAGTGCTCCTCCCTTTGTACTGCTTGTAGAATCTTTTGTATTTGCCCACTCGAGAGTTCATTTTGTTGAAATTCTTGGACAAGAACGCAATGTGTTCTTCCAACTCTTCCCTCGTCATCTTGGCTAGCGACTGCTCGCTTGACCCTTCGGCAGCTTTGAAAGCTACACCCTTTGACGTCGTGGGAGCTTCATCCTCTTCATCGAGATTCATTCGATTCAGATCGAATTCATGAGCTTTGAGTTCGGAGAACAGAATCTCCGGTGTGAGCTTTGATAGATCCTTGGTAGCTAGGTACAGCTCCTTCATAGTCTGCCACTTCCTTGTGAGAGCTCGGACAATTTTCAGGTTGACTTCCTTATCTGTGAGTTCCTTCCCAAGCGAGTTGAGAGTTGCAATGATGTTTGTAACCCTCAGCTCGAAGGCGTCGATGGACTCTCCTGGCTTCATTATCAGACTTTCAAACTCCCGCATCTGAACGGCGAGCTTGTTCTCCTTGATTTTGTCTGTGCCTTGAGAAATGAGGGCTAGGGTTTCCCACATTTCTTTCGCCGTTGCGCACTTCCTTATCCGTGGTAGATAGGCGTCAGACACGGTGCTCTGCATCGTGTGACGTGCGATTTTATCAAGGTTGGCGATCTTGAAGTCGTTGGGATTGTATTCATCTTTGTCCTTTTCGACGTACTCTTGTCTGACATGAGCTTCGCGTCCTTCAGTAGCTGGGACGTTTACAGATATGGCCTTTTTGATTTCGATTGGTCCGTCCTCTATGACTTCCCACATCCGGTCGTGGATGGAGCATAGGAAGCTCTCGACTCGGAAACTCCATGTCTCGTATCCTTCGATCGAGAACTGTGGAAGATTTGATGCGCTGTATGTAGACATAACAAACTATCAGCAGTAAATGCAATATGCGTGGGTGAGGTTTTGATGCACTTAGGAAAATAGGATCCGGTTCAATGAGACAACGTGAAGCGAGTGGGGGCTCGCTTCAGGTATGCAAAGCAGAGGCTCGAAAGAACCGCTGCTCTGATACCACTTGTTGGTCCCGGTTTGTTAATAGGAAAAATACGTAGAGGGGGGAGGGGGGGGGGGGGGGGGGGGGGGGGGTGAATACGTATTTTGAAGTTTTTCAACTTCAAATCCCTTAACTCAGAGTAACAAGTAAAGAGCTCGCTCGATACTTAAAACCTAGCTGAAGCTAGATCTACAGTACGTAGCTTGCCTGCTTGACCGAAGTGAGCACTTGATCAAGAGGGAGTCTTTACTCGTGTATGCGGAATTTGGTGAGCTAAATCTTTCCTAAGTAATTAAAGAATTCAAGTTCGTTTGTTTAGATGCTCGTGCAATGGATAATCAAATACAGTAAAAGTTTAGGGTTAGAGAGATATACGACACAGAGATTTATAGTGGTTCGGAGAAAACGCTCCTACATCCACTTTGTTGCACGACGGCAACTGTTCTCTTCACTCAAGAACTTGAAGATTTCGGGCTCTTCAAAAGCCTGTGACAAGATCGAGCTTCACTTGCTTGGATCTGTCAAACGCTGGGTGATTCCGGGTTCACACCAAAGACCTAGACACGACTGGAAGCTTTACTCGCTTCAGTCAAACAGACAGAGAGATTACGGGCTCTCCTTACAGCCTAGCTTCGATCGAGCTTCACACAAACGATGTAAGTGCAAGCTTGGATATAAACTCTATGATCGAGGCTTCTTCAATCGATGAAAGAAGAGCCTTGGATCGAAACAACCTAACGACGAACTCAAAAACCTAACGAACAGATTTAGGGTTTTTGGTTTACGACGACACACTATGAAGAGCTCTTTACAGTAAGTGCAAAGATGGCTAGAGCTCTTCTTCTAAGCTTGGATATGGAATGGGCTTAGACTCTAAGTGTGAAGGTTGTGAAGACGAGTTCCGATAAGCAGGAAACTCGGAGAACACTTAAAACAAAGACTCGAAGATTTGCTCGAAGGCTTGGGAGTGTTTGTTTGCAGTAGGCTCGAATGCTCAAGTAGTGTTCTACATCTTCACGTCTTGGTCCTTCACTATTTATAGGCGGAGAGATTGGCGAGATCCGTTGCTTGGTTGGTGGCCTTGTCCCTCCTCCTCTCGACAGTACTTTGCGCAGGCTGGCACCTTTTCAGACGTCCAGTTTTGGCATTTTGCCAAAATTGGCTAACTTACAAGGCTAACAGTAACTGGAGCGAGCCAGTACTGTTGCGGCGCCTTTGTCGGCCTGGCAGTCAACTCCTCCGCTCCACTCCGCTTTCGACACGTGGAGATCTTGTAATTAATGCTACGATCTCCTGTTGACTGGAGTTCAAAATATGGGCGGGAGTCGCGCTGTCGCTTTCTGGTAGGTAGTGGCTCGCTTCGCTTTGAAGTTGTAGCGGCCGCTCTGAAGTGAGTCGCTTCACGGTCATATTTGTAGTGAGTCACTTGAGGAATAAATTTCCCGAGAGACTTCTCAAGTAAGTGTTGACCCTTGTTGACTCGCTTCGTCTTTTCTTTGTAGCGCTCGCTTTGCTTCGCTTTAGTGGATTCACTTTGACTCCACTGTAGCGCTCGCTTCGCTTCGCTTAGTGGATTCACTTTGATTCCACTGTAGCGCTCGCTTCGCTTCACTAGCTTCGGCACACTTCACTTCAGCTTTGGTAGACTCGCTTCGCTTGGAAAACATACTCAAGAAAATGGCCTTCATTTGGAATTCCTGCAGTCTAAACCTAAGCAAAACAAAGCCATCCTAACAGTTTAGGCTTAGAAAAATTCTATCCTATTATGTACACCAAAAATGGGTCGCTTGGGAACAGAACGCTTTGGGGTTTTGGGATCAAATCAAAACAATAAGGTATCCCTTATAGGTTCCCCCTTAACATGTGGTTCTTAACAATTCCCAACATATAAAATAAAATTTTGCCATCCGATTAGCTAGTGTTACTATTTCATGTCACCAATTAAAATTTTTAGAAAGAAAAATACACAAGGAAATAAAATTTATTAAAAATTAAAGTCCAAATTATTGTTCATGAACATATTTTAAATATAATAATTAAAAAAAACACAATACAAATAAAACAAAATAAAAATTCAAGTCCAATTTGATGCGTAAAAGACGTCAAAAATAAAATATATTAAAATTGTGGTAGAAATGCTCAAACTTTATTTATTTCGGAAATTTTCATTATTTTTTTTTTGTTTTAAATCAAAGGTCACCTCTTTTTTTTCTTTCTTTTTTTCCCATTCTTTTTTGTAAAAAATCAAAATTCACGCAACTCTAATCAAACAAAACTAATAGAGTCCCTGTGACTTTAAATATAAAGGAAATAAATATATTAAACATTTATTTTGAAAATTTTAACTATTTTTTTATTTTAAAATCAAAAGTTACCACTTTTTTTTAAAAAATAAAATCAAAATCAAAAATTCACATAAATCTAATCAAACAAAACTGACTTCAAATATAAAGGAAATACATATATCAAATTAGTCACCAATACATACGTAATAATATGGAACCGTGAATAGATCTATGAATTAAGTAAACATAAATTGTATATGGCAAATTTAATATATAACAATATTTTTGTAGTTATTATAAATCATTGTATATTTATTACATTATTACCCTTAATTGAATATACATTATAAGGATATTTTAGACAATGCATATTTTGTAAAACAGGGCTCTTTTTATATAAGTATAGATTATATTGTTAAAGTTTTAAAAAAAAGATTTAATTAAACACAGAAAGATTTTGGTAGGCATTTTAAATTTAGTGTTTTGTAGATTTAACTTTCTAAGGAATTAGAATAATGTATCCTATAAGTCTATATATTACTGGGTAAATGGCTGAATTTTGAGATGAATTTCATTCATAGGTGACGAAAAAATTAAATAAAAACAATTACTAAATACAAATGTTAATTTTATTTCAATTGCCTCAAACAATGGGCGGTTAGGCATTTAAAATTCAAATGAATATGACTACTCGCGGGAATGTTGCACTCAGTAACCACCTACTTTCAATTACTCTGAGCAACTGACGACTTGAGAGTTATTTTTTGAATGAATAAGACTATTTTCCAACTTGATAAAATGATACCCTATTAATTTATTTTTGAATAGCTACAAATAATGATGAGCCTGACATCCAAAATTTAAATGAATAGTTTTTCTAATTTTTGTAAATAACGTGATTGATATTTAAATATGTAAAACTAAATGAAAAGTACTAATATCCTTCGTTATATTTTAATTTCTAATATGAATCGAATATATTTTGAAATAAATAATCATGATAGTTTTTATGTATTACTTAATAATAATAACATAAAGTAATATTCGTCGAATTTCTACGGATTAAGCTAGTACTGTGTTGAAAAGTAAATGAAATTCTAGTAAACAAGAGAATCAATGGCTTTCGTTTTCTGTTCCCCAATTGTAGCACATTTAGGACATTGAAACAAATACCCCAAGCAAATAGATGCACCACCCAACTATGCCTTTTGATTAAATAAATTATTATATTACACATCACGCAACTTCTTTTTCTCTACCCACTAATTTTTGACTTAATAAAAGTAAGAACACATAATTCTCTACCATACATACCTTTACAAAAAAAAAAAAAAAAAAAAAAAAAAAAAAAATGTGAATACCACTATCATAAAAACTGGCAGTCATAAAGGCATAATCCATCAATTTTTTTATATATATATAGGGAGCGGTTCCAATAGATACCACCCTTTAAATAGAAATGGCCCAAAAAAAAAAAAAAAAGGCATTCGGGTCCAATTTAATTATTTAGCCCTAAAGCCATCCAGTTACGTCAGCCACAACGGTCAAAACAGTCAAAATGTGTGACTTATCATTTAAATCAATGACCGAGTCATAGTACGTTAACTCGGCCGCGGAAGTCGGAACAGATCGAGGGAGGCGGGCTCGAACAGATAAAGCCCACAAGTGAAACCCTAAGGGGGAGGCCGTCTTATATATATCGACTGACTAGTTCTAGTCAAGGACGATCTATTCCACGCTCACACTCTCCACTACGCTTTTGATCGCACTATTTTTACCACACAAAATAGGTATAGTATAAAATATGTACGAGTATCGTATCCACAAGGATTGATATAGCGAAATCACAAAAAATACCTCTACTCTAGAACTCGACAAATGTTTAGGCAATAAAACTTTGGATTGTGGTTTTCTATAATTCCTAGGCAAATAATCTAAAGAAATATAAATTAATAAAAATAAACAAAACAAATAAATATCAAATAACTCAAATAGGAAACAATGTTGATTCTAGGGAAGTATATCTAACTAAATCTACACAAGTAACAATTAACTCAATTAACAAGTTTAATCCAACCTAAATGCGATTCACGAATTTAATCAATACTTCGGTCAGGGCAATCTATGATAGTCACCCAATCTAACTTTAATCCCGCCAGGTCTCATAAGAATTAAATCAAGTGCAACACAGGATCAAGTAACGATAAATACAATTGACAAGGTTCAGTCACAACACCTATATCAACTATATGCAAAACCTATGATGATCTAAATTCAGCCAGGACAAATAAACTTCATGAACTTGCCCCACTTCTTCTTGCCTGAAACGGCATCCTTGATGAACTTCATGTGGTTGGGCATGTCTTGAAGCGCGTCGAGAAGTGGTATGTTGATGTTGACCTTTTTAAAGATCTCCAAAAATCGTTAATATTTCTCGTCTTGCTTGTTGTTGACCAATCGTTGAGGAAAAGGGCCCTGCTGAACATAACTCAGTGGAGGAGCCGGATCTAGAGGGTATCGACCCCTCTGTCGATCGATATGGGGGTTGATAGGGTCGTTCTGATGTCGAGGTCAAGGTACCTTTCGACCCCCCTCTCAATCGATAGGGGTGTCGATAGGTTCATGGGACTTTTTCTTCGAATTGTATCGACCCCCCTCTCGATCGATAGGGGGTTCGATAGAGCCATTCTAATTTCTCGCCTGAGTAAATCGACTCTCCACTCGATCGATAGGGGTGTTCTGATTTCCGGACTCCTCCCTCTCGACCGGCTTCTCGATCGATAGTTCGGTCGATAGGGGTCAAACTCGAACTTCTTCTCTTCGAATCCTCAATGCCTGAGTCCGTATAACTTCCATCTCCATGATCCTCGACTTCTGGTGCTGGATTGGTGTACCGAGTGCCACTCCGAAGCTCTATTGCATGGCATTGATGATTCTTCGGGTTTTGCTCGGTGGTGCTTGGAAACTGACCGGGCTTGTGGACTCTGGCTCGAGCATTAGCCAACTGACCAACTTGAGTCTCTATCATCTTCACTTGCTTGCTCAAGTTCATGACGGTGTTCTCGTAATGGAAACACTATTCTTCAAGGCTCCAAACTTTTGGGATTTAGCCCTATAATCGAACCTAATCGAAACAACATGATTTCGGATTAATTCGAATAAACGAGAGAGAGAAGGGTTAGGACAAACCACCGCCGAGGCACGAAACCCCGACGGGATAGAAGGGCTGGACTCGGTCTAGGAGCACCGAAGGGGCAGCGAAGGCGGCCCCGGGATTCCGGCAGCGGCGGACTTCGTCGGCGTCGGCTTGGTCACCTCCAAACCTAAAATCAGAGAGAGAGGTTAGAGGAGAGAGAGAGAGAGAGAGAGAGAGAGAGAGAGAGAGAGAGAGTCGGCCGTCGCCGGCAACGCGAGCCCTCGCCGTCGGCGAGAGCGGCGCCGACGAAGGGAGGAGCAACAAGGGGGGGGGGGGGAGGGGAGAGAGAGTCGGGTCCGGGTTTGGGTCTGGGTATTGGATCCGGGTTTGGGTCTGGGGTTCTGTGCCAGATGCTTGGGCCGAGTTATTTTAGTTATTCGGCCCAACTGCATTTTATTATTCTATCGTTTTGTTAATTCCAAAATCGACGAACGAGAGACAACTTATTAAGCATTAAAATATTATGTTTAATGTAATTGGTTCAACTTAACTCGAATCATTTATCGAAGTTCGATATATAATCGAACTTATATTATAGTATTTAAGTTACGATTATTATTAAACCTCGGATTAATAATTCTCCAAGATTAATTCAACAATTATGCTTCAATTACATGCATATGGATCGATAGGCCCAGTCGATAGTCCTTGAAATGCTATCGATCGAGAGTAGGTATACAGCAAGACCCTATAGACAACCTTATCGATCGATAGGCTGGTCTATAGGTCTTCAACATGTTTCTTTCTTGTCTTCAACCTTCGATTCTTCACTCGATTCTTCGGCTCTCGTCTCGTCTCGTCTCGGGTTTCTAAGCTCAAATAAGGCTTGAAAAAGCACTAAAATACCCACAACATATTATTTCCAATATATGATAAATCATGCAAAAATGAACAATACTACCTAAACAAGACCCTAAAATTATACTTTTAGACTATATAAAATAGGTAAATTTCACATATATACAGAGAGAGGGTGTCAGAAAAAGTGGGTGAAATGAGAGAGAAGAGAGAGAAAGTTCATGCAGAGATTGAAAAGAGAGCGAGGAGTTTGTGGGTGTGTCAGAAAAAGAGGGAGAAATGGAGAGAGACAAAATCGCACCTGGGAGGCTGGGATGTCCTCAAGGGCATTCTTTTCCAAAATTATAAAAAATGGTTTTTTTTTTTTTTTTTTTTTTTTTTTTTTTTTTTTTTTTTTTTTAATTTTTTATGTTTTTTTAACTTCCAAACCTACATTTTATAGGGTTGGAATATGGTGAAAACCACTCTTAGTGTGAAATATATAAACTTGTAACAACCATAGATTATAGTGGAATCAATGGTCAAGATTAAAACTAACTTTATTAATTTGAAATTTTAAAAAGTGATTTAAATAGAAAAATGAAATCTGAAAGGGTAAAGTAGGTATTTAGTAAGAGGGAATTTTATCTTAATTAGGAAGTGAGCATATTTTTAGGGATTCACTCAAACCATAATATTGAACATAAATTGAAAAAGTCAGAATTGATATTCTCGACGTCGACTCCCCGGCGCCGCTCTCGTTTTTTGCTCTCACTGAAAAGCAACATCGACATTGTCAAAAAAATTTCCAAGGTTATGAGTTTCTCTCTCTGTCGATTTCTCTCTCTGGGTCTCTCTCTCTCTCTCTCTCAAACTATGAATCCCTGATAAATTCAATGAATATTATTATGAGAAATTTTGATAAATTCCGTCTAATTTCTTAAGAAAATTGTTGCATAAAATTGATTCCCTCTGATTTCTTGTGTTGCTGATGATTTTTTTTTGGCGGAGATGCAAAATATTTGAGTACCATACACATATATATGTGATGCATATAACGTGTTTGATGTAATGTATAAAATAAAATTTTTTGTTTTTAAAATAATGAATCAACTTAGAACACAGCTTGCTCAGGCCTATGCCGAGGAATTTCTCAAGGTATGAATCGTTTTTTTTAAAATAGGAAATAGAATTCCTTCTTCTGTTTTACCAAATCTTCTTTTGTATTGTTCGATAATCGCCCCTGCACTTTCCGAGAGGTTAATGTATTGGTAGTTATTGGCTTTTCATCCGGCGTCTGGGGTTTGAGGCGAATAATGCAATTAAATTTTGCGCAATCATCGTACGTAGAGTCAAGATTTGATTTTTTTTCTTTTCTGAGTCAAAAATTGATTTAATTTCCATTGAAAAAGAATGCTAGTGATCAAGTCTTTGATTCGATAACATCGATGTAAATGTGCATTCTTTTTTAATCATAATTTGTGGGAATGGTTTTGGTTAAACTTCTACTTAAATGAAAGATGCATGTTTATTTATTGTTATTTGAGATAATTAAATGCCATCTATTGGTTTATTTCAATGCTTGAATGAAGTAGTTCTTGTGTAACTTTAAAAATGATGTAATACAGGCAGATAACCAGGTGCCGGGAAATGGCCTGCCAGGGGATAAGTTCGAAAAAATGGAAAAAACTAAGGTATCATTTAAATGATGCATCAGCTGATAAAATCGATGCATTTATCAATGTATAAAGATGCATTGTTTGCATGATAAATCTTTTGTTTATCCTGAGTGTTGTTTTCTAATTTTTGTTGCTGCATAATTTGATTATTTTGATGTATTTTTTTACAATTAACCGATTAGATACTATTTGTCATTGTACATGATCATTGTATAATTTATTTGACTGCTTGAATTAAGTAGTTCTTGTGTATCTTAAAAAATGACGTAATGCAGGCAGATAAGTAGGTGGCGGAAAATGACATGCCAGAGGAGGAGTGCGAAAAAAAGGAAAAAACTAAGATATCATTACATATGTGTAAAGTTAAATGATGCATTAGATGCTAAAATCGATGCATTAATCAATGTATATAGATGCATTTCTTGCATGATAAATCTTTAGTTTATGATGATTGCTATTGTCTAATTTTTTTTGTTGCATAATTTGAATAGTTTGATGCATTTTTATTATCAACGGATTCAAGACTATTTATCATGTATTATTGGATTTAGCATTCATCGAAAAGGACCACAAGGCCAAAGAAACCAAGCGAGAAAATGTGCTCCCCGTATTTGGAGCGCACAACAAAAATTGTTGAACGTCTCACCAAGATAGAGCGCGAAGTCGCATACTACATTGTATATATTTTTTGTATGATTTCTTGATGGGATTTGCTATGGATAATTAAACTTTCAATTATTTCCGTCAAATGCAGAAGAGATATGTAGGTGCATTTTTGAGAAAACAAACTTTAGTTGATATGGCTTAATCCAAAATTGAAAATAGCAATATAATTGCACCTCCTTTGTCATGGGTTGATCCTGACAATGATTGGGATTGTGGAGTTTATGTGATGAGACATATGGAGACTTATATGGGAGATATGAGTAAGAAGTAAATGCATGGCCTGAATCAGAAAGCAACGAAGCAGTTGAGGTACTTGAGGGCCAAGTATTGTGCAGCAATTGCAACTGCAGGATGCAACGAAAAAAGAGTTGCAAATATGGAAAGTGCTTCGTGCTACTGCGACCTTGCTGAAGAGACTTCCAACTGAAATAGAAAGAACAATGATAGATTGGGTATGTCTGAGTCACAAGATGTTTAAGGACAAATAGTCTTAATCTCCTGATCGCATTTTATTGGTTTACACGTTTTAGAATGTTATGATTCTGGATGGTTTTAAATATAATATTTACCTTTTATCGTTAGAATGAATTGCTTACAACTTCGTAGTATTACTATTGTGTTATTGTAATATAATTATAGTAGTTAACATGGTTTTCAAGGGCATTAACCTCCAGTAGAAAATATATTATTATAAAATGAAATGTAAATAAGCAGCTAATTGTATAAAAAAATGCATCAATATGATAAAAAATATGCATTAACATGTTAAAACAATGCATAACATTATAGTGTAAAATTTCAAAAATGAATTATCTTATTGTGTTGTGTTAAAAAATGCATCGATATTAACACAAATATGAATTAACATTTTAAAAAAATTAATTACATTTAAACTGTTATTACATGTCGTTAATTAAATAAACATACATAAGTTGATTTAATACACCCTTCGAAAGATAAAATCATTATATTATCAATTTTCAGAAAAAATGCAATGTAACATGTTGCACAATGCAACAACTAATAGAGGTTTATGGAAATAATGTAACTAAAACCACACACGTCTATTTAATAAATTATAACTAATTCACAATAATATTTATGTGATAGTACAGCATTTGTATTGTGATGAAAATAAATTATAGAAAAAAACTAGAAAAACATTAACCAACATTATCACAATTCATGCGTGTGACCCTCGTGAAATTCTTTTACAAAATATCCTTAATGACCACAAAATTAAAATATGGCTCTTGGCACGACACCCTTGTATCACTTCTCCTCTTTCTTTTTGGCATTGTCAAACCAGAAGATTCCATTGACAATGCTTTCACTCCCTCACGATTAAAATACATATAACGCCACAAAACAGTACCATCCGTTGCCCATTTGATCTGCCCAAGACGCACGTCGAAACCACATTCAGCGCCGTATGAACGATAAAACTCCTCAGCTTCCTTCAGAGATCGGAACTTGCGTCCAACATATGTCTTATTAGAACTAAGGCATGAAGGGATAAACTCATCAATTGAATCATAATCATGGTTATCTACTGCGTTATCCGCTTGTTGTACATCTGTGTAACAATAAATCAATAGGTGCATCAACTAGTGAAAAAAAAATGCATCAAAGTGATTAAAAAATGCAACACTAAAAAATTTAAATAGAATCCTCCTACTAGGGGTGGTTATCCGGGAACCGGTTCTTCGGGAAACCGGTACCGAACCGGTACCGAACCGGGAACCGGTACCGATAAAAACCGGTTCCGGTCCGGTAACCGGTTCCAAACATTTAAGAAATTCCGGTTCCCGGTTAACCGGTACCGAACCGGTAAGGAACCGGAACCGGATTTTATTATTACATAAAATTTTAATATTTATTATATATACATAATAATATAAATAAAATTAAAAAAGAATATCTAATTATGATAAAATTTTAATATTTATGACAAAATTGAATGGAAAATTGTATAATTTATTAATTATATAATTTATTAATTTCTAATTTCTAATTTTATTACTTTTCTCTTTAAAATATATAAATTATAAAAAAAATTAAAAAAAATTGCAAAACCGGTTCCTTAACCGGTTCTACCGGTCACCCGGTTATTTAACCGGTCCAGTAACCGGTTCCTGAATTTCCTGCTTAACCGGTAACCGGTAAACCGGTTCCGTACCGGATAACCACCCCTACCTCCTACATAACCTTTAAAAAAAACGACAGTCTCGATAACAACAACATAACTTAACCGTAACAACTTCATAAATAAATAAATAAAAATAACAAACGTAAAAATACCTTGCAAATCCATCTCTAATTTTGCTGCTTTCGACCCACTTTCAATATTCGACAACTATTTTCAGTCACATTAGGAGAAACATTAGAGTTTTGTACAAGAAATTTTCTGGAATACAAAGAAAAAGAATGATAGAGGAGAAGCAGTATAAGAATGTTGGCAGGTTTATTCCATTGAAGGTAGTGATCAGTGCTTGATTGGGACTGCTGAAATTCAAGTGGGGTGAATTCATATGGATTAAATACTTTCTTAGGCATCCTTACCTTTGAAACACGTTGCTGTCTCACAATGCTTTCGCACAGAAGCTGGTGCTGCAGGCGCCGCAACTACATAAATGTTTTGAGTTTGACAAAATCAAAATCTTTTCTGGTGTGAAGTATAATTCATAAAGCTTTGGCAAGTCAAAAGCTTGTTCTGGACGACAATGAACAAGAAATATTGAGGAGAATTTGGACGCAAATCAAAACAAATAAATTGAAAAATACAGTTACAAAATAAAAGATTGATGGGAGTTAATAAATCCCATATTTTTAGGGAACTATTAAAATAATATGGTGTAATTTACTTGTTTACCCCCATCTTTCAATTAATAATTCAATAAAACAATAAAAAATCAGTTATAAAATTGATGACGTGTCTAAATCTTATCCATCGGATCAAACAAATCAACGGTATCTATCGGTTTTCATGATTCACCAAAAATCAAGTTTTCATTTGATCCAATCCCTATATATATATATATATATATATATAGGGATTGGTTCTTATGGGAGATGGTATCAATCTTAAGAACTAGGAACCAATCCTATCCACTCCTTTTAAAGAATCTAATGGTGGATATTAATTCTCAAATTATCTATTTTACTTATTTAATGATTTATTTCTAATTTTAAAGGGTAGTTTAGGGGGAAAAAAAAAGAGAAAAGATTATGCGTTCCAAGATTGTCGCCACTTCCTATAACTAATTATCCTATTAATTAACATAAATATTTGAATGCAACTAAAACCTATTTCTATGCTTAAATAATCATATTTATATGTTAATTTTGTATTTATTTATGCTTAATAACATGTTAATGAAAATTACATGTTTTTTTTATTTTTTTTATATTAATTCATGTTTAAATATCGTGAATGACGATGACAAATTGTGAATGACAATGAATATTCGAATGCAACTAAGACCTATTCCTATGCTTAATAATCATTTTATATGCTATCTTCCTATTTATTTATGCTTAATAACTTGTATATGAAAATTACAAAAAAAAAAATAGAATAAAAAAACATAGATGAATATTCGAATGCAACCTAGACCTATTCTTATGCTTAAATAATCATATTTATATGCTATGATCCTATTTATTTATGCTTAATAATTTGTATATAAAAATTTCAAAAAAATAGAATAAAAAAACATAGATGAATATTCGAATGCAACTAAGACCTATTCCTATGCTTAAATAATCATATTTATATGTTATTTTCCTATTTATTTATGCTTAATAACTTGTATATGAAAATTACAAAAAACAGAATAAAAAACATAGATGAATATTCAAAAGCAACTAAGATTTATTCATATGCTTAAATAATCATGTTTATATGCTATCTTTCTATTTATTTATGCTTACTAATTTGTATAAAAAAAATTACAAAAAAAAAAAAAAAAAAAAACATAGATGAAAATGTCAAGGTAGAAGAAGAAGAAGAAGAAGAAGAAGAGGAAGAATTAAGAAGAAGAAGAAGAAGATTACGACAGGCTAAACGTATGAGAGAAAATTTAAATGAGTGATTAATCCCTTAAAATATGGAACAAATATATGAAGATTACATTAATATCCTTATCCTAAACAAAATATGCCTTATTTAATTAATATCCATGAATAAATCATAACCATCAATCTATTGAAATGGAGGGTGTAGATTAGTTCCTAGTTCTCACTAACTAATATGGTTAGCATATGAACCAATCCCTATATATATATATATATATATATATATATATATATATATATAGAGAGAGAGAGAGAGAGAGAGAGAGAGAGAGAGAGAGAGAGAGAGAGAGAGAGAGAGAGAGAGAGAGAGAGAGAGAGGTAGTTGATCATATGAAAACTAAATTTTTTGTACAAACTGCAAACCATGCATTTTTATGCATAGCATGATGCATTTTTATACATAGCATGTTGCATAAAAAAAATATTTTTTTATTAATGAAAATGCATTAAATAATACTCGCTCCGTCCCGCCAAAGACGTTACAATTCTTTTTGTCAATTTCTGGCACGTTTTTCCACGCTTCTTGATGAAGTGTTTTAAAATAGATTTTTGAAGAATTTTTTCTTTTGCGGGATAATACAACTATCATATTATCCCGTAAAAGAATAAATTCTTCAAAAATCTATTTTAAAACGCATCATCAAGAAGCATGGAAAAACGTGTCAGAAATTGACAAAAATAAATGTAACGTCTTTGGCGGGACGGAGGTAGTAACTTTTTTATGCAACATATGCATAAAAATGCATCATTACTGCATTTTTATGCATGGTTTGCAGCTTGCACGAAATATTTAGTTTTCACCAGAACCACTCCATATATATATAGGGAGTGGTTCATATGCTAACATATTAGTAAGTGAGAACTAGGAACTAATCTAGACCCTCTATTCCAATAGATTAGTGGTTAAGATTTATTCATAGAAATTAATTAAAAAAAGGCATATTTTGTTTAAGAAAAGGGTATTAATGTAATCTTCATTTATTTGTTCCATGTTTCAAGGGATTAATCGCTCATTTATTTTTCTCTCATATGTTTATTGTCGTAAACTTCTTCTTCTTCTTCTTCTTCTTCTTCTTCTTCTTCTTCTTCTTCTTCAACGAGCGTGAAATTTAATTTTGGAGTTGTACTCTCTGCTTATTTATTTATTTCATTTTTTTTAATTTTCATATACTGGTTATTAAGCATGAATAAATAGGAAGATAACATATAAACATGATTATTTAAGCATAGGAATAGATCTTAGTTGCACTCAATTTTTTTATTCTATTTTTTTTTTTAATAATTTTCATATATAAGTTATTAAGCATAAATAAATAGGAAGATATCATACAAATATGGTTATTTAAGCATACAAATAAGTCTTAATTGCATTTGAATATTCATTTATGTTTTTTATTTTGTTTTTTGTAATTTTCATATACAAGTTATTAAGCATGAATAAATAGGAAGATAGCATATAAACATGATTATTTAAGCATAGGAATAGGTCTTAGTTGCACTTGATTTTTTTTTTTTTTTTAATTTTTTTTTCCTGTAAATTTCATATACAAGTTATTAAGCATAAATAAATAGGAAGATAGTATATAGATATGGTTATTTAAGCATAGGAATAGGTCTTAGTTGCATTCGAATATTCATTGTCATTCACGATATTTAAGCATGAATTGATATAAAAAACTAAAAGCATGTAATTTTCATATACAAGTTATTAAGCATAAATAAATAGGAAGATATATAGCATATAAATATGATTATTTAAGCATAAGAATAGGTTTTAGTTGCATTCGACTATTCATTTGTGTTTTTTTATTCTAGTTTTTGGTAATTTTCATATACAAGTTATTAAGCATAAATAAATAGGAAGATAGCATATAAATATGATTACTTAAGCATAGGAATAGGTCTAAGTTGCATTCGAATATTCATCTATGTTTTTTTATTCTATTTTTTGTAATTTTCATATATAAGTTATTAAGCATAAATAAATAGGAAGATAGCATATAAATATTATTATTTAAGCATAGAAATAGGTCTTAGTTGCATTCGAATATTCATCTATGTTTTTTAAATTATATTTCCTTTTGTAATTTTCATATACAAATTATTAAGCATAAATAAAATAGGAAGATAGCATATAAATATGATTATTTAAACATAGGAATATGTCTTAGTTGCATTCGAATATTCATTGTCATTCACATATTTAAACATGAATTGATATATATATATATATATATATATATATATATATATATATATATATAAAACATTTAATTTTCATATACAAGTTATTAATCATAGATAAATAGGAAGATAGCATAAAAATATGATATTTAAGCATAGAAATATGTCTTAGTTGCATCAAATATTTATGTTAATTAAATAGGATAATTAGTTTTAGGAAGTGGCGACAATCTTGGAACGCGTAATCTTTTCTTTTCTTTTATTTCCTAAATCGCCCTTTAAAATTTGAGATAAATCATTAAATATATATATATATATATATATATATATATATATATATATATATAAATTATTTAATTTTCATATACAAGTTATTAATCATAAATAAATAGGAAGATAGCATAAAAATATGATATTTAAGCATAGAAATATGTCTTAGTTGCATCAAATATTTATGTTAATTAATAGGATAATTAGTTTTAGGAAGTGGCGACAATCTTGGAACGCGTAATCTTTTCTTTTCTTTTATTTCCTAAATCGCCCTTTAAAATTTGAGATAAATCATGAAATACGTAAAATAGATAATTTGAGATTTAATATCCACCATTAGATTCTATAAAATGAGTGGATAAGATTGGTTCCTAGTTCTCAAGATTGATACCATCTTCCATAAGAACCCACCCCTATATATATATATATATAAGGAATGATGTGCTACTCACCTAATGGTACTCACCTTCGTGAGCAACTTATGCTTTACGTGCAAAGCTATGGATTCATCGTATTTCTTCCTTGGTAATCTGTATACTCATAATGGTGTCATATGTCCATTCTTACTTTTTAAAAATAAATCATGTCTAGTAAGATAACTTTTATAAATTATACCCATATTTTGCTTTTTTGGACGAAATTGCCCTTAGTTTTTTGCATTTTCCCTTAGCTTTCCTCCAGCTTTTACTCCCACTTTTATTGGATTTTTTCCCCTCTTCCCCTCTCTCTTCTCCTCTTCTTTCCCATCTTCCTTAGCAAAAACCTCTCTCTCTCTCTCTAGTCTCTCTACAGTCTTCTCCCTTTCTTCTCCATTTCTTCATTCATTTGAACACTACAAGAAATGAATCCAAGCGCGTCATCTGCCTTTCGACGGACAAGAGCGTCTAATGCCTTTCGCCGGAGCCGTGACAGCGGTCACCTGGTCCTTCACCGTCGTCGAGGAAGAGGCCCAGCGCAAGCTCCCTTGTCGTCGGTTGTTCCTCAGGAGAAAAGTGTGTCGTCATCAATTTTTTAATAAAAAGGGAGCAAAAGAACCTAGAAGAGCTACAAGAACCTCGACATTCTTCTGCCACTTTTCTTCTCAATTTCTCTCATTCGAATACTACAAGAAATGAATTTTCCACAACCCAACATTTTGTGAGAAGACTTTGTGCGAATCTTTACCAATCCTCTACGCGTCTTCGAGTGTTGTTTTAGGTTGAAATCCCTTCTATCCCTATCTCAATTTCGTTGTTACTCCTGTTTATGGGTGATCTACTTCGGTAAAATTAGATTGTAGATTTGACTTTCGATCAGCGGTGTTGATTTCGGCCTTTGATTGGTTCATTAGGTCAGGATCTGATGGGGTTTGTCTTGATTTCTTTTTGTTCTTGCAGTTAATATATTAAAACGAGTCATCCACAAGAACCACATAGACCTTTCCTCATCTTTGGAGCCTTGATGTTACCTTGTGATTATTCACTACTTGCGTTATGTGTTTATGTGGGATCGTTAACATGAATTTCGTGTAGACGACTCCGAGGAGGCTTGCTGATAGGAAGGTAGAGAAGTTTGAGAAAGATATCAACAAAAGTGGAGCTGTAGCGAAGTTTAAGAGGCATATATATGTATGAAAATATTTGTTTGGCCTTTGATTCAGACTGAATTGGCACTTGAGTTTCTTGACTCTGTATTTCCTTTTCTTTAACTTAGAGCAATTCTTTTAACTTTTTATCATTATAGCAAAAGGATTATTAATGTTTATCTTATAGCTTCTGAATTGCCTCAATTATGTTCTTGTTTCACCAAAAAGTGTTGCAATAGAACAAAAACTATCGTAGCACTAGCAAGCAAAACCCTAAGTCTAATCTCAAGGAAAACTTAACAGGGCAAATAATCGTGTAGCAAAACAACCTAATCTAGCCTAATCTAGGAAATCAAGTAAAGAATATTTTTGGGTTTTTGTTTTAAGTCCTAGGCAATAAAATAAATCAAAGCAAAATAACTAATCCAGATAGCAAAGAAATAAATCTAAACTAATTTATCTAAGGAATTAAGCTAGAAGAAAGCAATTAAACTACCTAGGCAAGAATCGAAAAGAAAGCAATAACGAAAGCAACGAACAAAATGAACTATACATAATAAGGATATCTGGAAATTAAAACAAATAAATCTAACTCTAAGAACTTGAAAAACGAAGGAATCGAAAACTAAGGAAAACGAATCTAATCTACGAATTTGAAATCGAACGAACGGAATTAAACAAACGTGATTAAACGAAGCAATTACAAAATTAAATTTAGAATTTCAAATTCATTTTTTAATAGAATAACTACAAGAGGATCTGGAAGTAATTCTTCAGAAAATATCATTCAAATTGAAGATGAAATTAATATAGATAAAAATTTAGAATTATATAATAATCATCAGATTGATATCTTAAATCCAAGAATTTTATATCAAACAGGCATAATGAATATTAATACAGTATTAATAAGAAGTAGTAGAGAAGAATGTTTAAGGGTAGTTGAAAATACTCAAATTATAGATTTAATCTCACCAGAAACAATAAAGCTATAACTGATTTCGATGATATGTTCGTGGATTTTCTCTGTTATTTGCTCTGTTGCGATGAATGCCTAGAATGGTAGTCGCATAATAGAGGGAATATGTATTAAATGTGGGATCAATGTTATCCCTGAAGAATTTTGGCATATATACCATGAATTCGTTTTAGCTACACTGTTCATAGCAGGATAATCCAGTGATTAAAAACGATCTCGAAGCCGTATTTCTTTCATGATATGAATTGGGATGACTAAACTGTTTTGTTTGTCCAAATCTTAAGGTTGTGAAGAGTCTGAAGGAAAGCTGAGTAAAAAATTACAGCAATCCCAGAACACATTCAGTTCACCGTACGTGCATAATTGGTGAGCCTACAACTCTATCCTATTATCTACCAAATATGAAATCCATCTATGAGTTGTAAAGGATTGGTGATTACAGAGGAAGCATCACTACTAAAGCTAGTTGAATGCCCCTGAATCGCCACGACTTGAAAACCCACAAAATAATAAAAACATTAAAAAATGGAGAGCCGAAAGATGATGAGGTTACCCCATTCATTTTGATGAAGGGAGCCCGCATCTGAAAGCAGAACCTCCTCCCAGAAGCCCTGTCTAACAGGCAACTCTCTCATAAGCCCCGTATAACGGGCAGAACCCCCAGAAGCCCTACACGGTAGGCAACACACTCGTAAGCCCCGTATAACGGGCAGAACTTTCTCTCAAAAAGCCCTGTTTAACAGGCAGCATCATCGTAAGCCCCATATAACGGGCAGAACACTTCATAAGCCCTATCTAATAGGCACCTCTTTCGTAAGCCCCATTCAATGGGCAGAACCTTCTACAAAGCCCTATCCAATAGGCAACTATTTCGTAAGCCCCATGCAATGGGCAGAACCTTTCCTAAGCCCTACTCAGTAGGCAGCATCCTCACAAGCTCTATATAATGGACAAAACTCCTTATAAGCCCTATTAAATGGGCAGTGCACCCCTAAGTCTTGTTTTAAAAAGGCGACATTTTTATGCATCATTCCCATAAGCTTTACCCATCGCATTCCAGTGGGTAAAATCTCACCTAAATCCCGCCTCATAAGTGGTATTCTCGAAAAACTCTATTTGATAGACAACACCTTTATAAACCTCTAAGGAGGATATTACTTTCATAAGCCCAATCTGATAAGTAGCGCTTCTGTAAGCTTTATAAAATAGACCAAGCTCTCGTAAGCTCGGTTCAATAGGTAATGCTCTCATAAATCCCGCACAAAGGATATCACTCTCATAGTCCTTGGCCAACAGGGAATATCTTATAAGAATGTCCTATAAAATAGGCGTTAAATGTAAGAAGGGCTTATATGGCCGAGGCATCTCGTATTAAGCTTAATAAAATAAGATGCCGCACAAATTCTTAATAACCTCTCCTCCTGATCAGATCCCTTCCAGAGGCTTCGCAAAGAAAGCCTTAGGAAAACAAACGCTCTAATAAAGTAGGTTTCATAAAGACAGATGTCACCGACCTTAGCCTCATTCTGGCAAAAGCCACCCATGAAAAGCCTTATATTACATGAACAATGCTTATAGCTATTGTAAATGGTTAGCAATTATAAAAAAGAGATCTGTTAAATCAACATCACTCTCCAACTAAAATCTCACATGATCAGATGCCTCATGTCGAGAAGGGGGAATTATATCAAAACCCCTTGCCATAATCAGTTTCTTATCATTAAATCATCATTTACCTTCCTCCCCCATTGGCATAAGCCACCTTTTCAGATGAAGAGGTTATGTTTGCTAAAATCACTGTAAACAATGTTCAAATGCAAATAAATCTTTGAATACCAAATTACATATATCTTAAGTCTCTTTCAAAGAGCACCTGAAATCAATTCTCTAAACATCATCCAATCTTTGCAGAATTTTGTAAGAATGGACACTACTCTAGATGCTTCTTCAAAGGAAGCCGGTCCAGCTACTGGAAATCCAGAAAATCCCCTGGTGGGCAACAAAGGAAAAGACACTACTATGCTGACAGAAGCTAGTGTCAACATGGAAGCTCAGCTCTCTCCAGCCATGCTCCTCCAAATGAGAGCGATCGTAGAGGGCGTAGTCGAGGGAGCTGTTGAGAAAAGACTTCATACTTTGGGAGTAAGCCCCCAAAACACAGTACCTATGGGCGAAACCCAGGAGGGAGGAGGAAGTAAGAACACTCTGTTGGGGTTGTTGTATAACTAAAGCAAAACCAGTTGTTTTAGTGGTTACGACACAGGTCCACTGTTAACAATCCCTATCTGGAAGAATATGTATAAGCAAGAATAAAGCCCATTATCTCATGTTTTAGACCACGTGTCGATCTGAGTTCTGAGAGGATCACGAAGGTCGTGGATAATGATGAGATATAAACAGTTCACAGTCGAGACAGCTTGGGCTGAGCTGTCGGTCTTGACTGCAGCTTAATGGTAGTGATGAGTCCTAATCACTTGTTATGCTGGTACGGTGGAACGTATGGAAGGATCAACAGAGATAATGCTCTTCTGATACTGACCCTATATCAGAGGTGATATAGGTGAAGAGCTATAGATCTCAGGCTCTAGCTCGATCTTAACCTTGGTATTAGATGTATATGTATTCTTCGATGTTACTTTGATTTACGAAGATATGAACTTCGTTAGTTCATCTTAATCATGTCGTACTTTGGGTAACACGAAGATACATAGTATGTCTAATAAGTGTTATCAATAAGCCGTGTCCTGTGTGAGTGCAGGCTGACGTTATCCCCTCAAGGGAGTTCACAATGTTTATTATACCAAGTCATGCATGCTGATTAAGTTCAGGTATAATAATGAGGAGTGAACGGGTACTACCTGAGGAATAGATGTTAACAATTAGAGCAGTCATGATAGCTCTAATTGGTTAACGGATAAGGAGGTCTTAAACACGGGGGTCGAACTATACAAAATACCTACCCAATCTACATAATTGGGACAAAGCGGTGATTCAGCTATGACACTTTAGTGGAGTGCGTCATAGTTCTAATGAGATACATGTTCAGGGGTGGACATGGAAATATCGAATTAGATAAGGCCCAACTCTGTCTGGTATCCGATCCATAGGATGGCCCAAACAGACCTCGGGAATCGATCTAAATAGTATTATTGAGTTTGGACTCAATAATTGTACTCAGGCCCGGTATATGATATATATTGGATTTATATCCGGTGAATGGATAATAAATATAATTAATTGAGATTTATATCCTGTGGGATTAAATCTAATTATTTATTATTTAGTTATTCACGGATAAGATTAAATCAAATAAGATAAGATTTATTTAAATCTTATGGGGATAAATATCATATCTAAATATATTTGGTATATATTTAGTTATTTATTCTTCTACTGATATTAGAATAAATTCTATTTGTTAGAATTAATTCCGGATATACAGTTGCATAACAGAACATATTAATTCCTTATTAATTCCGTATTAATTAAGGAATAAGATTTGTAAGTTATGGAAAGAGAATAAATATGGGATGGCAAAGATATGGTTGGAGATAAATAAGGAATCATATCTCCTTATTTATGAACCATATAAATACTCTCCATGTCTCTCATCTAAAACCCTAGTTCTCATAATCTGACCTAGCCACCAGAATTCTCTGTGTGAGATTGGCGCAGAAATCGAGGGTGAGAGAGAGAGAGTCGGCCGAGTCTGAGTGTGAAGAAGATCGAGGTTCCAGTGATCTCGAGACGCCCACCAAGTCTCGGATTTCAAGGTGTGGGATCACATCCTAGAAGATCAGAACCGTAGATCGATCAGACATGACTCAGATTGCACGTTCTTCATAGTCAAGGTATGTACTCGAGCTATTGCATGAATTTATGTGCACGATCGAATCAACACATCCGAACCAAGATCTGGGTCGGGGCGGCTTTCAAGCAGCCGTTTCCCAACAAGTGGTATCAGAGCCAGGTTTTTGGATCGGCTCTGAGTTGATTCGAATTTAATGTTCATGCATTCGAGTCATCATGATTATGTGTGCATGCTGCTGTCCGGGATTTATGTGCGTTAATTTTATTCGTTTTCGATTTATCGTTGTTCGTTTTATTTTAAATCGGCGAGATAATAAGGTGCCGATTAGAATAGGATTCGTTTTTCTTGTATTTTTCAATTTTGTATCGTATTATTATGCTGTAAATCGGAGAATTGTTGAGGAACGAGATCCGAGGGACGAGCACGAGACGAAGACGGAGGCACGACGGCCGCAGGCGGCGGCGCGTCGGCCAGCGCACGGTGGCGGGCGACGTAATCTGCCGCGCTTCACGCGGCTCCCTCCTTCGTTGTTTTCACGGCGGCCGAACTCTAGGGTTCATCCTAGGGTTCAGGCGAGCCGGAGACGAGGGATGGCGGCGGCAGAAGTGGCGGCGGACGGCGGGACGGGCGAAGGCAGCGGCGGCGATGCGAAACCCTAACGGGTTTCGGCTCGTGCGCGCTGCTGGGCCTGAACCGTGGCCTGCCCGGCGGTCCAGCGCCTGGCTCGACGTCGGGACGGAGCCATGACGGCACCGGACCACCAGCGGCGGCGCGGCGAGGGCTGCGGCAGCGAGTTGCAGCAGCGGCGGCCGAAACCCTAACGGGTTCTTTTGCTCGCGCGCTGCTGGGCTCAAGCCCGCGGCCCGATGAGGTTCAACGACGACGAGGGCGCGGACGTAGGCGGACAGCAGGTCCGGTGGTCCCCTGACCACCGGCGGCGGCGGCTGTGGCGTTGATCAACGGCAGCGGCGGCAGCTGGGTTTGTCCCCTGCGCGCGCGCTGCTGCCGGACTCATCCACGGCTGCCCGGGCTCGAACCCAGCACCTCCGGTGGTGCTGGGACGCCGGCGAGCCAGTGGGAGCGACCGGAGGCGTTCCAGCCACCGGCGGTGGCTCGCGGCGGCGGCGCTGCTTTGTGCAGCGGCTAACGGCGAAGGCAACGGCGGTTTTGGCGACGACGCTGAGCAGTGGCTCGGGCTGGGTTGCAACGGACGCACCCAGCCTGAACCCAGCCACGTCAGGCTCGTCGTGGAGCCGAAACGGGGTCCCCGGCACGCACCGCGGCGGCGCGTGTGTTACACGCGCGGCTCGGCGGCGGCGCGTGGCCGGATTTCGAACGACGGGCTGCACGTTTTTACAACGTTCGGCCCATTACGTTGACGACAGCTAGGGTTTTCCGAAACCTAGGCATGATCGTCGACGGCTAGGGTTTTTGTACCCTAGTTCGTTCGAAATTAATTCGCTTTCCGTTTTTGGTAATTAGGGTTTTCCGCACCCTAATTATTTCGAGCACTTGCTATTTTTGGAAGGTGGACTTGAAGATCGGGATTGGCTTCCAAAATCGAAGATTAAAGACCGGAGCTTGTTCCGGGGTTTTTATTTTAATTAAATGTAATAGATAGGGCTTTCTATTCCCGGTCGGCAGCCTATTTATTCGTTTTAATTATTATTCATGCTATGGATGGATTTAAATTACGCGATGAATATGATCAGCATGTTTTGCATGTTATAGTTGCTTTTCATTGTTTGCGTAATAGAAATAACATGCATAGGGGTCATAGCATGTCGGTTTTTATGATTTCAATGCGAGCATGTTTTATTACTTGCGCTTAGAAATCATGTGATAGGACTTAACTGTCTATGTGCTACGATTGTCACACAAACCCTTAAAAAGACTAAGCGGTATAATTAATCGATTATCTGTTAATTGATTTAAAGGACCTCCATATTTGGTTTAAAAATGAAGTAATTAGCATTCGCGTTGACGATGAGTCTTCCTCCCTATAGGAGATGCTGATTATGGATTTCATTGGTTTAGACTTCAAAAGGATAATTTGATTTAAAATGAAATAATTAGTGTTCGCGTTGACAATGAGTCTTCCTCCCTATAGGAGACACTGATTATAGTTCATTGGTTAAATTCAAAATTGATAATATGGAAAAATGATTTTATAAAGGTAATTCCTCCTTAACGGGTGGGTTACTCTTAATAGAATTAATTTTTCGAAATATTAAAATATGGTTGTAGCTTAGCTGCTTATTGATGAATCCTCCTATAGAGGTCACTTCTCGAATCAGCAGGGTGGTCCTGAGGCACGGGTTATTATTTCTTTGTTTCACTGTGGTCCGTGTGATGGGATAAGAAATAAAATAGACTGCGGTCATGGTCGATAATTTTATGGATAACATTCACCTATAGTGGACTATTTGTAAATAGTATCGGGCTACTCGTTTGTTGGTTCAATGTTATTATTGGGTTTCTAACATTGATAACATAAATTATTTGTGCTTATAAGTTGTTTACTTGTTATTTATTTCAGATGTGTCTATTGATTCTATTCGCACGAAGATTTGTCGTTTAGCTTATTCCGATGGTGTTCCGGACTCCTTTCGATTTCGACTACTTAACTTTCTAGCCCGCAAAGAGATGGATTTTATGGACTTTGATGATTTCCCTAACACAGGGGCATATCTCAAGAGGTTCAAAAATCTCTTTACTCAGTATGAGATGTATGGTGGATACATGACGGAAAGGGGAAAATGCGAGATCATTCTTGCATCTCTACCGCAATGGTACCAAGCATTCAGAAATGGGGTTGTCAAGAACCAAGTAGACCATGAGCATGTTTCTACTCTTGAAAACGAGTTGCTCGAGGTTGAAAAGGTTAGGGATAACATGATCTGGCATGCTCGCCAGTGGCAGAAAGAGCTAGATTTTGATCGACTCGTTCGGAAAGTCAAAAGGGCTGTAAGGGCTAGAAGTAAGAATAGACTTCCAATCATGAAGGTCTATGAAAGGAGGAACAAGAAGTTGAAGATAGATGGAGGTATGTCAGACTCTTGTGACATGAAAAACCAAATTATACTAGTTCAGTCCTCACGGACGGATTTAACTGGTGGATACTAATTATGGTTTGTTGCAATCTTTGTAGGTTCGACTACGAAGAACGAGTAGGACGACTTCAAGTTCTTGAGCTCGACAAGCAACATTCAGTTGATGCAGTTGTCCAGCAGACTTGGAGATTTCTATCTTACGTTTTATCTTAGTTTTTGGATACTAGATTCTGGTTTATTACTCTTTTACCACATTTGGTTGCCTTGTTTAGGCAGGATACTTATGTTTTGGATATTAATGGATGATTATTTTCTTACATTGTATTAAGGATTTACTTCTTTAATACTGGTTGTTTTGATATATCGTTCGTAGTGGGAGTAATAACTGTGAATTTTGAAGGATGTTCCAAAATGTGTTGTGATAAATGTGGTACTTCTTGTTCAATATTGTCTTTTAACAAAATACTATGTCACTATGTCTAAATCTATTTCCTTTCCTTATTTGAAATGAAGTGATTAGCATTTATGTTGATCATGGATTTCATAGTGATTCAAAATGAAATTGATTAGCATTCGCGTTGACAATGAGTCTTCCTCCCTATAGGAGATGCTAATTACAGATTTCATTGGTTAAATCTGTTCGGAAATAAGGATAATTTGCACACGAAGTGTCGCAATTTCAATGATAGATTTAGTAATTAGTTGGACGAGTAGCTATTTTTCAAGGAAAGACAAACATTTATTCTTGATTAACGTCCAAGAATAAAGAGAAATCATGGATTGGAACATTATAAGGCCGGAAGTACAAGACTGATAACCAAAAGGATCTGCACAAGATTATTTTTAGGATCCTTGTCCCAGTGGGAGCTTTTTCGGGTGTGTCTCGAAAATGGTAAAATGTTCATCAAGAAATCTAGTTTCTTGGATAATGAACAAACCAAGTTGACTAGTAAAGGATAAGTTAGATGAAAGCAGTTGCCTATCATTGATTAGTCTATGAGTTTAACACTCGAAAGACTTGCAAGTTGTATGCTCATATTCGTTGAGGACATACATGAGGGAGCATGGATGAAATTTGAGAAAAGGGAAGAATTCTCTCAAAAGTTCTATGTTTCGAGGCAGACACATTGCAATGTGTAGAACAATGATTAAAGCATTCATTTGTCAGACAACACATATAGATTCGTTCATGAAATGTGTTGACAAATGGTATATCTTTCATCTACAAAAGACGTTGAAATGGTTGTCTTGTACATTGTGTGATAATATTACTAGCACTTGAATAAGGTGTGAAAGTATTATCTGACACAATAAGTGGTGATTATCCGAACAGTTTAGAATGAAGGTTAGGAGTAATGTTAGATATATCCTACAGTCGGATAGTATAACATTATTCAAGTACTCTTCATAGACTACTGTCTTGGCAAAGCTTGCAATACACCTGCGTGTTGCATAAGGAGCCAAATATATGTTAGTGCTGTGTGCATGGTAACGGATATAGTCCATCATGTTTGTGGACACGGATAATCGAATGGTAGCTAGAAACGACATCATCGACCTTATACTATGGATTCACGTAAGAAGCAGAATTGTCTTGAAGATTCTCACGTAGTGAAATGCTGAGAGGGAGCTAGATAATTCAGGGCTTGGCTTCGTGAATTGGCAGTAATCTCAATTTGTTAGAATTCTTACACCCCCTGGAGAATTCTAAGTGCAGTAACAAATTTCTGAGATTTGGAAATGCCGGTAACAACATAGCGAGTACCTTAAATTAAGGCAATTTCGTGGAGAAAATAGAAACACTAGAGGAATGTACGATGACGGTTCCTTCACTAAGTGCACCATGTCAGGTATACTGTAGCACGTGGCTGACATGTCTTAGTGAGCCTCCCACTAAAAGGTACAAGGTAAAGGTAAAATCTTTGAGTATAAGTGGAGAAAAAGTGTATGATGGTTGTTAACGATTGCGATCGTGCGATTGTTAACATTGTACATGGATGAAGTCATATGGTTTCCTGTAGACGCGTTGGTATACTAAAAGGTTTTACTTTAGTATAAGTGGGAGATTGTTGGGGTTGTTGTATAACTAAAGCAAAACCAGTTGTTTTAGTGGTTACGACACAGGTCCACTGTTAACAATCCCTATCTGGAAGAATATGTATAAGCAAGAATAAAGCCCATTATCTCATGTTTTAGACCACGTGTCGATCTGAGTTCGGAGAGGATCACGAAGGTCGTGGATAATGATGAGATATAAACAGTTCACAGTCGAGACAGCTTGGGCTGAGCTGTCGGTCTTGACTGCAGCTTAATGGTAGTGATGAGTCCTAATCACTTGTTATGCTGGTACGGTGGAACGTATTGAAGGATCAACAGAGATAATGCTCTTCTGATACTGACCCTATATCAGAGGTGATATAGGTGAAGAGCTATAGATCTCAGGCTCTAGCTCGATCTTAACCTTGGTAAACTATTAGATGTATATGTATTCTTCGATGTTACTTTGATTTACGAAGATATGAACTTCGTTAGTTCATCTTAATCATGTCGTACTTTGGGTAACACGAAGATACATAGTATGTCTAATAAGTGTTATCAATAAGCCGTGTCCTGTGTGAGTGCAGGCTGACGTTATCCCCTCAAGGGAGTTCACAATGTTTATTATACCAAGTCATGCATGCTGATTAAGTTCAGGTATAATAATGAGGAGTGAACGGGTACTACCTGAGGAATAGATGTTAACAATTAGAGCAGTCATGATAGCTCTAATTGGTTAACGGATAAGGAGGTCTTAAACACGGGGGTCGAACTATACAAAATACCTACCCAATCTACATAATTGGGACAGAGCGGTGATTCAGCTATGACACTTTAGTGGAGTGCGTCATAGTTCTAATGAGATACATGTTCAGGGGTGGACATGGAAATATCGAATTAGATAAGGCCCAACTCTGTCTGGTATCCGATCCCTAGGATGGCCCAAACAGACCTCGGGAATCGATCTAAATAGTATTATTGAGTTTGGACTCAATAATTGTACTCAGGCCCGGTATATGATATATATTGGATTTATATCCGGTGAATGGATAATAAATATAATTAATTGAGATTTATATCCTGTGGGATTAAATCTAATTATTTATTATTTAGTTATTCACGGATAAGATTAAATCTAATAAGATAAGATTTATTTAAATCTTATGGGGATAAATATCATATCTAAATATATTTGGTATATATTTAGTTATTTATTCTTCTACTGATATTAGAATAAATTCTATTTGTTAGAATTAATTCTGGATATACAGTTGCATAACAGAACAGATTAATTCCTTATTAATTCCGTATTAATTAAGGAATAAGATTTGTAAGTTATGGAAAGAGAATAAATATGGGATGGCAAAGATATGGTTGGAGATAAATAAGGAATCATATCTCCTTATTTATGAACCATATAAATACTCTCCATGTCTCTCATCTAAAACCCTAGTTCTCATAATCTGACCTAGCCACCAGAATTCTCTGTGTGAGATGGGCGCAGAAATCGAGGGTGAGAGAGAGAGAGTCGGCCGAGTCTGAGTGTGAAGAAGATCGAGGTTCCAGTGATCTCGAGACGCCCACCAAGTCTTGGATTTCAAGGTGTGGGATCACATCCTAGAAGATCAGAACCGTAGATCGATCAGACACGACTCAGATTGCACGTTCTTCATAGTCAAGGTATGTACTCGAGCTATTGCATGAATTTATGTGCACGATTGAATCAACACATCCGAACCAAGATCTGGGTCGGGGCGGCTTTCAAGCAGCCGTTTCCCAACACACTCATGCAATGCACAAGCAGAAGCCTATGCATCAAGGCCTAACCTAAGAGCTAGTCTCAAAGCTGCCCCCGATAGTGGTTGAGGAAGAAGAAGTGTTCTTCACTGATTGGGAATCCCCAGATGAAGGAGGACCTGAAGAACTAGAGGAAAATCTCAATGAGAACACCGATAATGTATGGGCCATGAAGTATGCTCAGCAACAAGAGCAGATGAAACTCTTGGCAAAAGAAGTCAAAAAGCTGAAGGAACAAAAGCAGGCCACGGAAAGGGCCTCAAAAGAAATGGAGACAAGTAAGAAGGAGGTTCGCAACCCAAATGAAGAAGGAAATCCGAAACCTTTCTCAAACAATGGGAATGGGAGAGACAAATCAGAACTCTTTTCCTTATATATTGACGAGAACAGCCCGTTCTCAGTAGACATCCAAACTGATCCTGTTCCAAGCAATTTCAAAACAATCTCCTGCGAGTATCAAGGAAAGGGAGATCCCGAAGAACACTTGATGAAGTTCGAAAGCCTATGTCTCCTTCATCAATATTCAGAGGGGGTTAAGTGCAGGGTATTCCTCACAACCCTGTCAGGAACTGCTCAACACTGGTTCAAACAGTTACCAAAAGCCTCCATACACTCCTTCATGGATCTGAGAGAAGTTTTTCTACAGCAATTCGTCAGTGCCAAAAGGACTACTCGAAATTCCTTGCATCTGACAACCATAAAACAGGGTGCCAACGAAAGTCTAAGAGACTACATGACACGTTTCAATGAGGCCGTCCTGGAAATCCCGGGAGTAGAGCCGAAATTAAAGGTACATGCCTGTGTAGACGGTCTGAAGCCAGGGCAGTTCTTTGCTTCCCTCATCAAGAAAGAAGCTACTTCTTTTGAAGAGTTACTGACGAGAGTCCAAAAGTACATCCATATGGAAGAAGCTCTGAGCAGCAAGAGGGCCGAGTTGGCCTCTCAAAAAGAAAAGAAGCCGGAGGAAAGGAAAAGACCGGCTCCAGATGCCAAGAAAACTGATAAGAATGAAAGATTTCTAAGATCTTTTACTCCATTAATCAAGCAACCAGTTGATCTGCTCGAAGTGGTCTTGAGAAAACCTGGGGTCCAGATCCCCGCCGGGCATAGACAGCCACCAAGAAATCAGGCTATATGACCAATGACTGCAGAAACTTGAGAATCGCCATCGAAAAGCTAATCCAGGAAGGAGAACTCTTGGAATATATCAAAAGAGAGACAGAACAAAACAAAAGGCGCAAAGAAGCTCCTGAGAAAGCACCCGATACTAATCAGAAGATAGAGCCTAAGGGCGTTATTAACATGATACACGGAGGACCTACCATGGGAGACTCCAACAGAAGCCGAAAGGCATCTGCTAGGGAATTGCACATGCACGAAAGACATGGGATCTGGAAGGTCGAGCAGGGCCTTTCCGCACCGGAAATCTCGTTTGGACCGGAAGATAATCAAAAGGTGATTCATCCACATGATGATGCGCTGGTCATCACTGTGGAAGTTGAAAGGTATCAGGTTCAAAGGTTCTTTGTGGACACAGGGGCTGCAGTCAATGTCATATTTGAAAGCTGTTTTAACCAAATGAGCCTCCAGAAGCCTTTGAATGGGGTAACCACGGCTCTGCACGGTTTCTCAGGAGACCCTGTAATGTCACTGGGATCGATTGACTTAATGCTCACTCTGGGCGAAGGGTTTACACGGGTATCAAAGCCGGTCACCTTTTTGGTGGTCTGGCAGCCATCCTCCTACAACATCATTCTAGGAAGAACTGCCTTAAACCCATTCCAAGCAGTGGTTTCCACTTATTATTTGATGATGAAATTCCCCGTAGGAAATCAGGTGGGGCAAATATCGGGAGATCAAGAGGTCTCACGAAAATGCTATGTCCAATCGGTGCAAGCAGGAGAGGCCAGGAAAAGGCCGATGACAGAACCCACCACCGAAAGGGATGAGATGAAACTCGAGGGGAAAAGGCTTAAAACCCCAACCCCAGCAAGAGAAGGCCAAAACCTTTTTGTTTCAATGGAACACTTGCTGATCACCAGCAACAACCCTTCTGGAGAGCTAATGATGTTGGGAATTGTTAAGAACAACATGTTAAGGGGGAACCTATAAGGGACACTTATTTGTTTTGATTTGATCCCAAAACCCCAAAGCGTTCTGTTCCCAAGCGACCCATTTTGATGTAGATAATAGGTTAGAACTTTTCTAAGCCTACTCTGTTAGGATGGCTCTTCATCTTGCTTAGAATATAGACTTCAAAAAAATTCAAGTGAAGGCCACTCGCTTGAGTGTGTTTTTCAAGTGAAGCAAAGTCTAGCGAGCTGAAGTGAAGCGTGCCGAAGAATAGCGTAGCGAAGCGAGCGCTACAGTAGATTCAAAGTGAGTCTGCCAAAGCGAAGCGAAGCGAGCGCTACAGTGTAAAGTCAAAGCGAGTCAACTCTGGTCAGCACTTCCCAAAGCAGTCACTAGGGAACTTTACTTCCCAAGCGACTTACTACAGAATGACTACGAAGTAACTCAACTAAAGCGGACGCTACAACTTCAAAGCGAAGTGAGCCACTACCTACCAGAAAGCGACAGCACTTTTCCCGCTCCAATTTTGAACTCCAGTCAACTGGAGATCTTCGCATTAATTGCGAGATCTCCACGTGTCGAATGCGGAGAGGAGCAGCTGAGTTGACTGCCAGGCCGACAAGGGCGCCGCAACAGTACTGGGTCGCTCCAGTTACTGTTACAATTGGATCTTAGCCAAATTCGGCAAAGAGCCAAAACTGCGCGTCTGAAAAGCAGCCAGCCTGTGCAAGTACTGTCGAGAGGAGGAGGGACAAAGCCACCAACCAAGCAACGGATCTCGGCATCCCTCCGCCTATAAATAGTGAAGGATGAAGACGAAGAGAAGCAGAACACTACTTGAGCATTCGAGCGCCTACTGCAAACAAACACTCCCAGCCTTAGAGCAAATTTTGAGTCTTTGTTTCCACGTGTTCTCCAAGTTCCAGTCTCATCGGAACTTGTCTTCACAACCTTCACACTTAGAGTCTAAGCCCATTCCATATCCAAGCTTAGAAGAAGAGCTCTACCCGTCTTTACACTCATTGTAAAGAGCGCTTCATAGTGTGTCGTCGTAAACCAAAAACCCTAAATCTGTTATTAGGTTTTTGAGTTCGTCGTCGTTAGGTTGTTTCGATCCAAGGCCCTTCTTTCATCGATTGAAGAAGCCTCGATCATAGAGTCTAGATCCAAGCTTGCACTTACACCGTTTGTGTAGAGCTCAATCGAAGCTAGGCTGTAAGGAGAGCCCGCAATCTCCTTGTCGTTCGAACTGAAGCGAGTGAAGCTTCCAGTCCAGTTTAGGTTTTTGGTGTGAACCCGGAATCACCCAGCGTCTGTCAAGATCCAAGCGAGTGAAGCTAGATCTCGACTAGGTTTTTGAAGGACCCGTAACCTTCAAGTTCTTGAGTGAAGAGAAAAGTTGCCGAGTGCAACAAGTGGACGTAGGAGCATTATCTCCGAACCACTATAAACCCTGTGTCGTATCTCTCTAACCCTAAACTCTTTGTTGTTTGATTATTCATTGCACAAAGCACTTATACTGACTTTTAAATACTTAGGAAAGATATTAGCTCACCAAATTCCGCACAAGAGTAAAGTCTCACTCTTGATCAAGCTTTAAGCTTAGGTCAAGAGATTCTTAATTGCTCTAGATCTAGCTCTCGGCTAGGTCTTAGTATTTATACGAGCACTTTACTTCATACTCTGAGTTAAGGAATTTGAAGTTGAAAAACTTCAAAATACGTATTCACCCTCCCCTCAAAGCTCACGAATTCGACCTGAATCGAATGAACCTCGACGATGAGGATGAAGCTCCCACTACGTCAAAAGGTGTAGCTTTCAAAGCTGCTGAAGGGCCAAGCGACCAGTCGCGAGCCAAGATGACGAGGGAAGAGCACGAAGAACATGTTGCGTTCTTATCCAAGAACTTCAACAAAATGAACTCTCGAGTGGGCAAATACAAGAGATTCTACAAGCAGTACAAAGGGAGGAGCACTGATGCTCGAGAAGGAAATGGGAAGAGAGAAGAGACGACCAAGCCGATCTCAAGGGACATGATGGAAGTGGAATGCTACCACTGCCACAAGATGGGCCACTACAAATCTGATTGCCCGAAGCTGAGTGCAAAGGAACGAGAGGAACTAAGAGCAAAGAGAGATGCTCCAAGGCGAGCGCTCGTAGCGAGTGAAATGCCGGTCGCTTCAGCTGAAGATCCATCAAGCGACTCCGATGCATTTACAGATCCTAACTCAAGTGAGGGCGAGGATCTTGGACTCATGGCGCTCACCGACGAGGAAACTGGAGAAGTGAGCACCGTGGATCCCATGCCAAGTAAGGGTCAAGAAATCTGGTACTTGGACAGTGGCTGTTCAAGACACATGACCGGCATGAGAGCTCTACTTCATGACTACATAGAGAAGAAGGGTCCACACGTTACTTTTGGTGATAACTCTCGAGGAAGCACCAAAGGGTACGGCGCACTGAAAGTTGGAAAGCTCACGATTGAAGAAGTCTCCTACGTGGAAGGACTTAAGCACAACTTGCTATCCATTTCACAATTCTGTGACAAGGGATACAAGGTGGAATTTATTTCCAACAAGTGCATAGTGAAAAGCAAGCTCACGTCCCAGATTGTACTCACTGGAGTTAGACAAAGGAATGTCTACATAGCACAATGGGACAGCTGCAAAGAGGAGACGTGCTTAGTTGCAAGGAGTGCTACAGAAATAGGATGGCTATGGCACAGACGCTTGAACCATCTCAACTTCAAAGACATAAATCGCTTAGCTCGAAAAGGTCTGGTGCAAGGCATACCAAATGAAGTCTTTATTAAAGACCATCCATGCTCACCATGCCAACGAGGGAAGCAGACGAAGAAGCACTTCGCCAGTATTGAAGAAGCTTCATCGAAGTGAGTGCTCGAGCTGCTTCATATGGATCTGTTTGGACCAGTCACTCCAGTTAGTGTAAATGGAAGGAAGTACACTCTAGTTGTAGTCGACGACTTCTCTCGCTACGCTTGGGTTGTATTTCTCTTCAGTAAGAACAAGACACTGACCAAGCTACCACAACTGCTCAAGCGATTGGCTGTGGAGAAGAATCAAGCGATTGTCACCATTCGCTCCGACAAAGGCACAGAGTTCCTGAACTCTACCATTGAAGCTTACTGCACGGAGCATGGCATAGCACATCAGACTTCCTCAGCACGCACACCTCAGCAGAATGGAGTTGCTGAAAGAAGGAATCGGATCATCAAAGAAGCCGTTCGAACCATGATTGCTGACTCGAAGCTTCCGATGAAGTATTGGGCTGAAGCTGCCAATACAGCATGCTACACGCAGAATCGAACGCTTCTCTGCAAACGTCACGACAAAACACCATATGAAATATGGACAGGGAGAATTCCGAACATATCTTATTTCCATATTTTTGGTTGTAGGGTCTTCATCCATGACAATGGGAAGTCACAATTGAAAGCCTTTGAAAGCAAAGCTGATGAAGGAATATTCTTAGGATATTCTACATCAAGCAAAGCTTATAGGGTGTTCAACTGTAAAACCCTAATTGAGGAGGAATCACCCCATGTCGTATTTGATAAATCTTCCTTGAGTCTTCCACAGGAACAGGTTCAATCTAAGGAAGGAAAGACAAGCGAGGGACCCATCAATTCATTAACTTGGGACATGCTTGAGGATGATGAAGAAATCAAGGACTCAAGCGAGCAGATTGTTCAAGGAAAAGATGACGCTGCCCCCAAGATTCCTGAAGCGAGTGCTGGCCAAGCACCCAATCCAGTCGCTTCAGAAGGTGAAGCGAGCGACCAAGAAGAAGATGAAGACGAAGCTGGTGGATCCAAGCGTGCATGGCTCAAAAATCACTCACCAAGTCAAATCATTGGAGATCCATCCAAGGGTGTAGTGACCAGAAGTCAAGTGTTTGGAGAAAGTGCCATGTTCAGTTGCTTTCTCTCAAATATTGAGCCGTCATGCGTGGAAGAAGCCCTAGCTGATTCCAATTGGGTGATCGCCATGCAAGAAGAGCTGAATCAGTTCACCAGGAACGACGTATGGTACCTCGTGGATCGTCCCAAATTTCAGCATGTTATTGGCACCAAGTGGGTGTTCAAGAACAAGACGGACGAGGACCTCAACGTTGTGAGTAACAAGGCGTGACTCGTCGCTAAGGGCTACTGCCAAGAGGAAGGAATCGACTTCGATGAAACCTTCGCTCCCTTGGCACGGCTTGAAGCCATCAGACTATTTTTAGCCTATGCAGTGGCCAAGAAGTTCAATGTCTACCAGATGGATGTGAAGAGCGCGTTCCTCAACGGTGAATTGAAGGAAGAAGTGTATGTGGAGCAGCCACCGGGTTTCGAGCAGGGAGATAAGGTGTATCGCTTGAAGAAAGCCCTATACGGGTTGAAGCAAGCTCCCAGAGCTTGGTATGATACCCTATCTCAATTCCTAGTGGATAATGGATTCCACAAAGGAAAGATAGATCGAACTCTATTCACCATCAATCATGGAGATGATATGCTATGGGTTCAGATCTACGTGGATGACATCATATTTGGATCACCAAACCAGTCGCTTAGCGAGAAGTTTGGAGAGCTTATGAAGACCAAATATGAAATGTCAATATCGTTGTCTCAGTGCACGTCGTGGAGGAATAGTTCAAAGCTTATTGCTACTAGTCCGCCTGTGTACTCGATGTATTGACTATGGAAGGTTCAAAGCCACCAACTACCTATCCAGACAGTATAATACCTCTTGAGGACTGAGCTTCTGCATTTGCATACATTTGCATAAGGCTATCTCACTCATGTGGGGGATTGTTGGAATATTGGTTTTTTAAATCAATATTTAAATATATTTAATTTATTTATTAAATTAAATACGAGATTGTTAATCGTCTCCCAGAGTAGATTAACGTGATGTATTCATATTCTCGAAACCAATATGTGGTGAGTGAGATATGAATGATTAAAGTGTAGTGTTGGTGGAGTTAATTCATTGTTTAATGAATGTTTAAGTTGTTCCACATTGATTAAGCTTCATTAATTAAACTTGTTTAAAGTAATTAAACAAGTGAGTTTAGAATCAATTGGACTTAAGTGGAATAGAGAGTTTGGGCTCTCTCGTGTATAGATACACGCAAGCGTCGTGGGTCAGCTCGAGCTCGAGCTCGGGTTTCGGGGTTCGGAGTCTTGGGCCAAAAATGCGTCCAGATTCGTTGAACTGAAATGCGTCCAGATTCGTTGAACCTAATGCTCAACATTTGAATGTGTAACGTTTGTAACCGTCGGGAGTTATGAGTGTAACTCCTCCACTACTCCATAATAGACGGGAGGTTACAAACGAAACCTCCAACGACTCCTTAATGGGTCGATTGAAACCGCCAACGAGCCATCATGGCTCGTGCGTAACCGCCAATGACACTTTAATGGATCGTGTGTAACTGCCAACGAGCAATCATGATTCGTTGCGTAACTGCCGATGAGCAATCATGTCTCGTGCGTAACTGCCAACGAGCCATCATGATTCGAGCGTAACCGCCAATGAATCATGATGACGTCTTCATGACAGTATTAATTCCCCGGGTGATGACACGCCTATAAATAGAGGAGCTGCATGCACTTGTCAAACACACCGCAAATCGAGCATCTCTTTGCATCTACATTCTTCTCCTTTTCTACATTTCATTTTCCGAGCTCATCCTCGCCTTCTCCAGTTCGTCGGAGCTCCAAGGTCTTGCGGTGCTGCTGCCTTCGTGACGTAGCCATTTTATCTTTGGGGACGATACACCCGAACCGAGAGCACTACCGGGGCGTATCTCGTCTTGCGGAAAGAGGACTTTCCTCGACTCGGCTTTTCATTTGTTATATTTCATCTTCGTCATTTCCTTGTAATTCTGTTCTATATTTTTCTTGAATTGTATTACGCCCGGCAAGTCTATTGTATTTCAGATTTATTATTAAATCTCCAACATATCAACTATATGCAAGACCTATGACAATTTAACTTTGGTCAGGACAATTAAATCATCATAGTATGTATTCATGAGATCCATTATAAAATTATCCGGTCAAGGCATAAAAACATAACTAAGCATACACAACTAATGGCCAGTTAATCATGGATGAAAACAAGCACCATGAAACATACATCTAGATTGGTAGGCTAATTGTAATTAAAAGAACTCACATAGATTCAATTAGACATACAAACCCTAAAATCAACTAAGGAAATTAGCTAGACACAATTAAAGCAAACATAAACATAATGAATTGAAAGAACATAATTAAAAAGAAAAGTAAGAAGAACTTGGAATTTAAACTTGGACACGATGAAGAACTTGAATCTTGAATCTTGAATAAACTTCAATGTCGATTACACGAATGAAAACGAAAACGGAAAATAAAAGTATGAAAGTTATCCAGACGAATGTATGTTTGTGTTCACAATGCTAAACCTAAGGAATATATATAGGTGAAATTTACAAGGAAACATAGTCTAAAAAGGACTCAAATTTTCGTCTGGAATCATGCCTCTAGACCACACTCTCCCTCGATCGATAGACCTCTCGATCAATAGCTTTGGTCGATAGGTAGTGTTTTGATCTCGATCGAAATGTTGTTCCAATGTCTTCCTCTCGATCGAAAGGCTGATCGAGAGGCCTTCAAATCAACTCAAATCTTCAATTCTTCACTCGATTCTTCTCGTCTTATCTCATCTCGGGTTTCTAACCTCAAAATAGGCCTGAAAACACAAAGAAACACCCACAAGCATAATATTGTCCAACACATGATAAATCATACAAATCATGAACAATAATACACTAACGAGACTCTAAATCGATCATTTTAGACTATAAAAAGTAGGTAAATTTCACATATATCAATTAGTACAAAATGAAATGACTGTGATGATATCATATGCTTTTGGAAAATAATTCAGAGAGTGTTTTGTATGTTACTGCAACTTAACTATATGATTTTATTGCATAATCTATTCACTTTGTTGCATATCTAAAGCAAACCGTTGCATAAATATATAATTTTGTTGCATATGTTCTTCCAATCGCTGCATTTCTAAATGTTTTATATATGTTCTCGAAAAAATTAGCATGCATTTAAACAAAACTACATTAGAACAACATATCCCATCATAAAAAGAAACATAATAAGCATAATATAAACCTTGTTTGACGATAACTAAACCGTAATTAAAAAAAAATCTAAACCCTAATTACAAATCTAAACCCTAACTGTCAAAACTAAAACCTAATCGGTAAATGTTTGTTCCGATTGAGCGAAAAGAAGATGCAAGCACAATACACAAACTTGAATAATGCAATATTGATAAATGCATTGAAAACACAACAAGATAATCACTTCCTAAATTTTTTTTCTAACAACCATAATATAACGGTACATAAAATGAATTTTTACAATAATTAACAAATTTAAAAATACGGCTTATTAGGAGTAAGCCACAAAGGGATAAACTCATCATGTGAATAGCCCGAATCATGATCATAATTGTCTACTGTGTTATCATGTTTGATAGATCCGGGTTGGAGATCCACAACAATTTAGGTGATTATTCATCACGTTTTGCAAGGAGCATTCATAGATAACACATTGTAATGATAAAGAGCTAGAGATTCGGGTGTTTGAAGATCTATAGTCACATATTTTGTACAGAGTATTGTTGGGGTAGAAGTAACGAGTAGTAATCAAGCTATATGCTTAAGTGCAGGGTGTATTTAGCCATAAACTAGTAAAATCCATGGAGTTTAGCACTCATTCAAGCAGATAATGAAGAAATGAAGTAAGGAGAAAGATAGAAGCGCGGAGCTCGGAGCTCAGCTAAACTTCATTCCCTCTGGATAATGAGGGTTTTACCTTAGGCTCAAGGTAGTGAGTGAAGAAAACTGCTCCCGGCGATGGGAAGGAGGGATGGAAATAACCGAGGATGAGGCTTCCCGAAAGAAGGCCTCGGCAACCTTGACTGCTTGAGCTTGGAGGAGCTCGTGAGAGAATGTGAATGAAATAGTAATCTAAGTGCGTGTTTGTGTATGAAGAGTTGTGTTGTGCTGATAATGAGGAAGTGCACGATCACTCGGTATTTATAGTTGTGGCGAGGACGAAAAAAGGTGAATGTCGTGCCAGAGGAGGACAAAGGAGGAATTTCTAGAGAAACAAGATTCTCTTCGTCATCAATCTTGTGGTCCTCACTCTAGGGTATATAGAGTCACGCGGACCATGTGTTAGACAGATCCTCTAGTCTTAGCAGATGCTAGAGATCCCGAATGGCTTCTGTGATGAAGAGGATCTATATAGAACTTCGCGGCTTCTGCACGAGATATAGCTTCTGGCCTTATATGGCATCTGAGGCTTCTAAAGGGACCTTATAGCTTCTTCGTGAAGGTGTCTTATAGCCAGGTTTGGCATCTGAAGACTCTAAGAACCCATAGAATCTCTAATAATAAGCTGTTATGTAGAGCAATTCCTATTGATCCCTATCGAGGTTAATATTTATCTCCTCTAGTAATGATGCTAAGGCCAGCTCTATCCAGAACTTATCATTCTTTTTAGTTGGAAAGATCTCTGTATTGGCGCAGCATCTGATTCTCTGAAGAAATGGTATTAATTATCATCTAAGATTATCACCCGGTGCTATTAGTATTAACTTTCCTTTGAGATAATATCCCAAAGTTATGAGGAGCACATCTTCCTGATAATTTGAGTTATTTATACAGTAGGGCTGATATTAGTCCCTATCAGCTACTCCCCCCCAGGTCCAGAAGTACTCACATGAGAACTTCTGACGGGTGTTTTGGCGGGAAAACTATTTTTGCCTAAGATATTGCCTCTCCTTCACATATTATATATTTTCATTCTTGGCCGCAGATGCCTTGTTGCGCAGGAAATTGAAATGATGGTTACCTTCCCGAGAATAAAGTTGGACCTATTTCCATTACTCATTATTACTCCCTCCTCTAGGGTAAGAGAATATAAGAATATTGTAATGAACGTATCTCGGGATATGCATTATTGTTGCTTTTTCTTATTTGCAGATGAAAAGGCACTTTCCTTTTCGTAAAACGACGTGGGGCGATAAATAGGAAATTACTTCATTTATCCTTTCTTTTTAACTTCTCCATTTCTCTCCCTTTGTATTGCGTTTCAGAAAGAGAAGGCAATACTGCGAATCGTCTGCCGTCTCCCTCGATTATTCCGACGTCCGTTTTGCTGCCGTCCTTTTCAGGTATCCTCTTACCGTTTTACTTTATTGTGCCCTTATATAGGTTTTCTTTTAAATTCCTTGAAGTTAGGGAAACCCTTACTGTTTCCCCTGCTTCATTTTGTGTTTTTGGAGAAACATTGTTGGCTCCAGATTTCCTAGGCCGTGAAACCGGTTACAATGTGCACATGATTGATGCTTTATCTTTAGAGACTAACAATCTGTTCTTAAGATTTGTAGAGATTGGATTCATTTCTATCATCCGCAACTCTACTATATATTGTCATTTATTGACGATTATCTCTATTCTGGAGTTATGGATTCCACAAAGCAGGGCATGGGGCAAAAAGCCCGTGAAAAGCTACTACAGATGATGGAGCAGGCGAAAACCAGCAGCTTTGGTCCTACTTTGCCAGGGGGTAATTCTTCTACTCAAGAGCCTGCAAGGCCTGAGGATTGTAACCCTTCTCGAACGGGTCCTCGGGAAGTAGAAATTGGTAGGCCTCGGTTAAAGCCATTCCCTCCTCATTTAGTTGCTTCTGATCAGTCAATTCCGTTTTCTCCTATTTTTATTGATGTGGATGCTGGCGCTCCTACTCCTGCTACCCTGGCACATCATTCCTCTTCTCACAAAAGGAAAAGCGAATCTCCCTCACCCCTGATTAAGAAGAAAGGTAAGATGTCGGAAAGCTCTCCTTCTGCCCAGGAATTAAGCTTAGAACAACTGCGAGAATATCTTTCTCAATCTGAGAAGAGTAGGGAGCAACTCCAAATTGAGGTTCACCAACTCCAAGGGTTCCTATTAGATAAAGAGGAACACTGTTCTTCCCTTGGGCAGCGCACGCTTTCCCTTTCTGAGTGAATAAGGGAACTTGAAGGGGCTTTGAAAGCCTCCTCTGAGAGAGTGGATCAACTATTAGAGATTCACGCAGCAGAAATAGCTCAGCTAACGCTTAATTACGAGCAGGAGCTAGGACAAGCCCGAGCTTCCTCTTTCACTCAAGGGAGGAGGGAGGGGATGAACCAGGGTGTTTTCTCTGGGATTAAGGATTGCAGGTCTAACCTGTTGATGACCCCTTACGGTCAGGCCTTCTTGGACTCACTAGTTAAGCGTCTGCCTGAAGCCTATCTTCAATCTCGCGACTTCTGGCTTCGCATGTTTGACCCTCTTACAGAATGGACAGCCTCTGCCATTCTTGAATGCTGCCAGCAGTTAGGCATTCCTGAGCGTGCGGCCACCATCAATGCAGGGCATATAGTAAGGATGTTCAACACGGAGCCCTAGTCCCTTCGAAAGGGTTGCCCCACTTCCTCCAAAGAACCTTGGTTTATGCCCGTATTGAGAGAGGCATCTCAGATCCTCTGCCAACCTGCTGGAGCCTCAGGAAGTCTTCCTTCTTGGGAGGCCCCCTTGTTTCCTCTCTTTCCTCATAACACCATGGTTATGAGGTCTATACGAAAGGTTTTCAACCAGGTATCCTTTTTCTCCCCCCCCCCTTTTTTTTTTTTTTTTTTTTTTTTAGAGCCAAAGATTCACTTACTATAAACCTTTCCCCTTTCTTTACTAGGAATTAAGGGAGATAGACGCTTCAGGTCCATCTGCTGACGGGAAAGGTACTTCCTTACCACCCATTTCCGAGGAGGCGAAGGACAATTTTAAAGAGGGAAGCGCTCTGAAGATTCGTACGAGCTCATCCAAAGGTGGCCTCTCTGTCTCTCCTGCTTTGGCTGCCATCGAGGAATGGTCCTCCTCCTCCTCTCATTCATCAAGTTCTGAAGATTTGGCTCCTTGCCCCAAATCCATCTCTTTAACCTTGTCACTTTTGATGAACTGTTTTAAAACAATTTACTCTTTTGGTACATGTGGTGGGGTGCTTTTTTATGACCCTAAAATCGTGCTGGTAGGGCACAAACGATTATCATTTCTTTTTGTTTTTTGGTCAGGTGCTTTTGGAGGCCTCACCTTTGGCATGTTTTTATTACTTTCTATCAGAATATGATCCTTCTATTCCTATGTTTGTATGGTTCTCTACCCCGCTTTTGCCTGCCAGAGTATTTTAGGATAATGGGATATGGGTATCCCCTGCATTTTTAAGATAATGAAATAGCATTTTAAGATAATGGGATATGGGTAACCCCTGCATTTTTAAGATAATGAAATATCATTTTAAATGGGATATGGGTATCCCCTCCCCCCCCCCCCCCCCCAAGTGAGGTGTAAGGAAATGAGGGAATTACGCCTCATTTCAGGGTTAAACATTTGCAAAATACAATTATCTTGGGGGTAAAGGAGTATGCTCCAGTATTTCCACACATCAGCTAATCATAAGATAAGAGTCTTTGAAAGAAAAAAAAGGTCATAACCTATCATACTTTCCTTCTTTTCAAGGACAATACTTAGCTTTCCCCCTATGTTTCGAGGGTGATACCTTTTTCCTTGCTTGTTATCTCTTCGATATTTTCTTGACTTGGCTTTTCGATTGCACCTTTGACTTTTGCCCTTGCCTTGGCCATCAAAATTTCCCACTGCCCCTTCACAGTTGGAGCGTGGTACATGCTTGTTGTTTTGGCTTCAAGTCCTTCGCTTTTGGTAGTCTACTGAAGCGACTGTTTGACTAGGTTTTTGAGTAGCACGAGCTCCTCAGAGGGATTGGTGCTGGTAATCAGCAAGTGCTCCATTGAAATGGAGAGATTCTGGCCTTCTTCTGCCAGAATCAGAGCCTTAAGCCTCTTCTCTTCGGGTTCAGTTTTAGCTTTATCGCTAGCAGGTTCTGCCATCGGCCTTTTCCTAGCCTCTCCCGCCTGCACCGATTGGATATAGTATTTTCGCGAGACACCTTGGTCTCCCGACACCTGTCCTACCTGGCTTTCCACGGGGAATTTCATCACCAGATGGTAAGTGGAAACCACTGCTTGGAACGGATTTAGGGCAGTTCTCCCTAGGATAATATTGTAAGAAGATGGCTGTCGCACCACCAGAAAGGTGATCGGCTTTGATACCGGCGTAGGTCCTTCACCCAGGGTGAGCATCAAGTCTATTGATCCTAATGACATCACAGGATCTCCTGAGAAACCATGCAGAGCCGTGGCAACTCCGTTCAGAGGCTTCTGGAGGCTCATTTGATTAAAACAGCTCTCGAATATAACGTTAATTGTGGCCCCTGTATCCACAAAGACCCTTTGGACTTGATACCTTTCTATCTCCACTGTGATGACCAAGGCATCGTCATGTGGATGAGTTACCTTTTGATTGTCTTCAGGTCCAAATGAGATTTCTGGTGGGGGTAGACTTTTTTCGACCTTCCAGACCCCATATCTTTCGTGCATATGTAGTTCTCTGGCAGATGCCTTTCTGCTTCTGTTGGAATCTCCCATGGTGGGTCCTCCATATATCATCTTGATAACGCCTTTAGGCTCTGGTCCCTGGTTAGCATCAGGTGATTTTTCAGGAGCTTCTTTGCGCCTTTTATTCTGTTCTGTTTCTCTCTTGACGTATTCCAAGAGTTCTCCTTCTTGGATTAACTTCTCGATGGCGACCCTCAAATTTCTGCAGTCGTTAGTCGTATGACCGAAGTCATTATGGAATTTGCAGAACCTTTCAAAAGGTGGATTTCTTGGTGGCTGCCTGTGTCCAGCGGGGATCTGGACCCCTGGTTTTTTCGTGACCACTTCAAGCAAGTCAACAGGTTGCGTGATGAGCGGCGTGAAAGATCTCAAAAATCGTTCATTTTTGTCAGTTTTCTTAGCATCTGGAGCTGGCCTTTTCTTCTCTTCCGACTTCTTTTCCCTTTGAGAGGCCAATTCAGCCCTTTTGCTACTCAGAGCCTCTTCCATGTGGATATATTTTTGGACTCGCGTAAGTAGTTCCTCAAAAGAAGTAGCTTCTTTCTTGATGAGGGAAGCGAAGAATTGCCCTGGCTTTAAACCATCTACACAGGCGTGCACTTTTAGCTTGGGCTCTACTCCTGGGATTTCCAAGACAGCCTCATTAAAATGCGTCATGTAGTCTCTCATACTCTCATTGGCACCTTGCTTGATAGTTGTTAGATGTAGAGAATTTCTGGTAGTTCTTTTAGCACTGACGAACTGTTGGAAGAAGACCTCCCTCAGATCCATGAAGGAGTGAATGGAGGCTTTTGGCAGCTGCTTAAACCAATGTTGAGCAGTTCCTGACAGAGTTGTGAGGAATACTCTGCATTTGACACCCTCCGAATACTGATGGAGGAGGCATAAGCTTTCAAATTTCATCAAATGTTCTTCAGGGTCTCCTTTCCCCTGGTATTTACAAGAGATTGTCTTGAAATTGCCAGGAACAGGATCAGTTTGGATATCCACAGAGAATGGACTATTCTCATCGATATATAAGGAGAAAGGTTGTCACTTATTTCCTCCGCTTCTATTATTTGGGAAGTGTTTTGGGTTTCCTTCCCCATTTAAGTTTTGGATTTCCCTTTCGCTTGCCTCTGTTTCTTTTGAGGTCCTTGATTGGTGTTTATTTGTTAGGTTTTTCGTTGCGTTTTCGTGTTCGTTTTCATTATGTTTTTGTGTCTTTTAGTGTGTCTTTTGGCTATGATTGTTTGTTTGGAGCTTTGAGTATCGTAGGAGCAAAAGGTGAGAAATTGGAAGAAAACGGGACGAAAAGTGCACGAAGAGAAGGAAGAGTCGTGAGAAGCAGTTCCTCATCTGGACGACCGTCCTGATTTCCTTCACAATCTGGACGATCGGCCAAACACACGCGAAGAGGTTATCCAGTTTCTGATCTGGACGACCGTCCAGATTTCATTCAACATCTGGACGATCGTCCAAATGTCGGCGTCCAGCTGTGTTTCCTTATTTAACTAGGTTTTCTTCCTAGTATATATATTAGTGCCTTGGACGAATTTTGTAACATCTTGGACATCCTTTATCAGTTTTTAGCATTAGTTAGCTTTATTTTTCAGCACTAAAATTCTCTAGATTAGCTTTACTTTGTTCGGATCCGGATTCTTAGTTCGTTTAATTCAAGACTTCTTTATTTAATTCGCGTTCTTCGTCTTCGTTTAATTCTCGTAAGTTCTTTTATTGCTTTCGTTTATTTGCTTTAATTGCTTTGCTTTAGTTTTAGATTCGTTTTCGTAATTGCTTCTTTTAATTTGCTTAGTTTAATTTCGTTCTTTCGATTTCTAGTTTAAAGTTTAGATTTGTTTTTTCCTTCGATTTCAATCCTCTCGTTTTTCAAAGCTTTCGTAGTTAGATTAATTTTCCTTTAAATTTCCAGATTTCATTCATCATGTCTAGAGTAGTTTATGCTTTCTTCGTTGCTTTCTTTATCGCTTTCTTTTCGATTCTTGCCTAGGTAGATTTAATTGCTTTCTTCTAGTTTAATTCTTAGATTTATTTCTTGAGTTCTAGATTAGTTATTTACTTGCTTTTATTTATTGCTTTATTTTATTTTCTTGCCTAGGATTTAAAAACAAAAACCCCAAATTCTTCTTTACTTGCTTTCTTAGTTTTAGGTTTACTACATAATTAATTGTCCTGTTAAGTTTTCCTTGAGATTCGATACTTAGGTTTTACTTGCTAGTGCTACGATAGGATTTCGTTCTATTGCAAACACTTTTTTAGTGAAACAAATTTTGGCGCCGTTGCCGGGGGAAACTTTAGGCTTTTGATTGTGTAGTATTTTTATTTGCTTTATTTTTTTTTTATTTGTGTTATTTCGATTTCTTGTTTCTCCCACTCGGTGCGTTTAACCCGTTTGTTGAGTGTTGTTTATGCATGGTCGCCGAAGTCTTCAAAGGAATTTAGCGCCCTACTTCGACAACATCCATCAAAGGAAAGCGATCTTAGCCGCGAAGGAGAAGGAGGAGATCGATTCTAAAGACTTTGGTTTAGTCTTGTTGTTTGCAGAGCCCGAAGCCATGACAGCTAGAGTCATGGGCGATTTTGCTCGCCCCACATTCACAGCCACCACTTCGGCGATTGTCCTGACGGAAGCGGTCAGGAATCATGAGCTTAAACCTCACCACATGGCGTTGCTCCCATCCTACCACGCGCTGCCCAACAAAGATGCCTTGACGTTCATCTGAGAGTTTTGCACGGTGGTTCAGACTTTCCCACTTTCGGGACTCACGGAGGACAATCTCAAGATGAAGTGTTTCCCGTACACCTTGAAGGATCGAGCAAAGTCGTGGTATTTGGCGCTCCCGGCCAACTCTCTCGCCACATGGAATGCGGTGTGCGAGAAGTTCATGCTCAAGTACTATCCCAACCGCAAGACTCAAGAGGTGCGGTCGAAGATTATGAATTTCTCCCAAGACAACGATGAGCCATTTCACGAAGCATGGGAGAGGTTCCAAGAGCTACTTCAACAATGCCCTCATCATCAAATGGCACCGGAGTTGCTTTGGCAATATTTCTACGACGCCCTCAACCAAACTTGCCAATTCATGGTGGATAGTTCGGCCGGAGGCAACATAGCGGTCAAGACAGCTGACGAGTTGAAGGATATTTTCGAGACGCTCGCTGTGAGTTCTCAACAAAAATCAGCTAGACCGAGGAAAGTGGAGGCGAGTGCGATTTCGATGAGCCCCGATTTGAAGAAGCAAATGGCCGACATGTTGAGGGATCTCGAAAACTTGAAGATGAAGCAAAGTGCACCGGCCCCGAAGGAGGAAGAGAGGAAGCCCGATCAATGTGAGATTTGTGGAGAGCTTGGACACATCAAGGAAGTGTGCCACAACATGGGGGAGTTTCCATACGAAGGAGGAGCCGAGGTGTACGCCGCTCAAGGGTACCCACCTCAAGTACCACCTCAAGGATACCAAGGGGGATACAATGGACGCTACCAAAATCCGAGGCCGACACAAGTGCAAGGTAACCCCCCTACCTATCCAAATAGGCGTCCTCCACCATATAATAACTCCTATCCTCCTCCACCAAACCCTTACTACTCTCAACCTCCACCATATTATCCACCTCCTCAATACCCTCAATACCCTCCAAATCCATATTATCCACCACCTCCATACTACCCCCCTCAACCTACTCCTACACCACCACCATCATACCCAAATTCTCGTCATCAAGGACCTCCGCAAAAGCCTCCCGTCGATGAGGATCGCCTCCATGCGCTTGATGCGAACATAAAGAGGCTCGAGTTGGCCATTGGCCAAGTTTCTAGTTCCATGCACCTGATGCAACAACCGGGGCGAATTCCGAGCCAAGGGATTCAACCACAACAAGCCAACGAGGTGCAAGCCCCATATCCTCCATATGTTCCTCCCGTTCCACCTCACCAAGCTCATGCAATCACGGTGTTACAACGCAATGGAGTTCCGATGCCTACTCAAGGGCCCATGGGAGATAGACGGAGCCCGAGCCCTCGATGGAACGGCCCGAGAACGTCGGCAACACCCTTTGGCCAAACCCGTCCAGGAGGTGATCTGGACGGTCGTCCAGATTCTGGACGCTCGGCCAGATTACCCAATTCGCCCAAGAACCCAGCAATCAATCTGGACGATCGGCCAAGTCACCCCGACTCTGGCCGATCGGCCAAAACAGGTGAGCAGCACACGGAGTCGGACGAGCCCGAGAAGGAAGCCCCGCCTCTCCACAAGACGCCCGATCCGTACGTTCCCCCTATTCCATTCCCGAGTAGAGTGAAGAACAAGAAGCAAATGTCCAACCCGTATGTTCCACCTATTCGGAGTATCATGAAGAAGGAGACAAAGGACCCCAAGCCTATCAACTCATTTCCTAAACGAGGGGATCCGGGAGGTTTCGACTTGAGTATTGTCTTGGATAGCGGAGAAACCGTCTCGGGATTGATGGACTTAGGAGCTGCGGTGAACTTAATGCCGTACTCTATTTTCGAGAAGATGAGCTCAAGAGTCCTTCAAGCTACCGACATGCGCATTGAGCTAGCAGACGGCACCGTGAGCAGTCCTTTGGGAGTTGTGGAAGACGTCACTGTCCTTGTTGGTGGAATTCGAGTCGTTACCGACTTCGTCGTGCTTCATGAAGGCAAGGGAGCTAAGAGCGCAACCGGACATCTACTATTGTTGGGACGACCGTTTATGGCCACTACTCGAGCCCGGATTGATGTAGGTACCGGTACATTGAGCATGGCCGGCGAAGGAGGTTCGGTCACATTTTCGGTATTTGGGAACTCACCTTCTATTCCTACTTCATCTTTGAATTTATGCTCTTATGTTAAGCATGCTAACCCTTGTGTTGAGGAAAATGTTTGTGAGGTTTCTAATAGGGTAGCAATTATTGAAGAATTCATTGACGAAGAAGAGTCCATTGAAGACGACGAATTCTTTAGTTGTGTGGATGAAGAAGAGGACATAATCGAAGAATTTCTACGGAATTTGGAGGAGGATGATGACGAGGACAGCTCGATACATGAATCGAATGAGGAAGTGATCATTAATTCTTTTCTTTCTAACCTCACCACTTGTGGAACATCTTTTCTTGCAGAGTTTAACTCGAAGATGTTTGAGAAGGAGTTCGAACCAAGTGTGGGGGAGTCAAGAGTTGATGTTGACCACGTTTTGGATCTTCGAGATTGTTCGAGAAGGGAGTGTGAGTGTGTCGCAAGGAGCATCAAAACATCACTTGGTGCTACGGGTTTGGGTTAATCGTATCCTTCGTCAAGCTAATGACGATAAACAAGCGCTTGGTGGGAGGCAACCCACGTAAAAAAAATATAAATAATTTTAGATTTAGTATTTTGCATAGTATTTCGTATTAATCTTCGATTTTCGTGTTAGTAAGTGTCTTTTTGCAGGAATAGGCGTCGATTACCAGCAGCTGATCTGGACGATCGGCCAGATTCCCTAAGGATTCTGGACGACCGTCCAGAACTGAGCAAACCAGATCGTGGCCAGTAGCTAATCTGGACGACCGGCCAGATTCATTAAGAAATCTGGACGATCGTCCAGAATTTCGTGGGCCCCACTCCTTGCCGAGTCAAACTCGATTTTAGGCCCATTTATTGTTTATTTGACCTACTCTTTTATTCCCTCCACCTCCCTTCTCTTATCTCTCTTCTCCTATCTTTCCCACAGCTACCACCAGCCGCATACAGCGCACCACCAACGCCACCAGCTGCACCACCGCTGCCGCCGTGCATAGACACCACCGCCACTGCCGCCGCCAGCAGCTACCAACACCGCCGCCGTCAACCCCAGCCTCAACCCCCGCCGTTAGCACCAACGCCGACGTCATCCGTTCCGGCCACCTTCAGCCACCCCGTGCCACCGTCGCTCAGCCACCAAGTCGCCGTGGCTCAGCACTCACCGTCGCAGCACCGCGCTCGGCCAAATTCTCCGCGACCGGCCAGAAATTTTTGGACGACCGTCCAAAATACAAGGAGAATCTGGACGACCGTCCAGATTAGAGGCTGCCCGATTTTCATCTTCGACGTTCGTGTCCCCATTCGCGTGCCATCCTTCATCAACCTCCTCAGCCCATCACCATGATTCGTACTCCATACATTGTGAGTCTCGATCGCCACTCACCGGGTGACAATGAGCAAGAGTACGGGCGTCGCGAACGGGTTCCTTTTGAAACCGATAGGTACGCGACTACTAATCTCTACCTCCGTTTGAAGAATCTTGATATACGTCCTCCTAGGCATTACAATATGGATTTTTTGAGGCGTTTGTCTATTTTTCCGACTATTCGCGAATATGCTCTTTGATTAGGATTAATGCAATGTATGTCTACACAATGGGAGGCACATAATAGTTTGTGTCTAGAGATGTGTAGTAGTTTTCGTTTATCTAGACGTGGTGATGAGGTTGTGATGGAATGCACTTTTCGTGGTGTCTTGTGTGAAGTTTCTAAGGAAACGATGAAATCAGTGTTTGGATTTCGTGCTAACCCTAATATCTCTGATTGTGTGCCTGCTGATTTTAATGTTAATGAGGCTTGGATGGAATTGACGGGTGTTAATAATTTTAGAACTTCGGGTGTGTCTAGTGCCTTTTTACGCGATGATGCTTTGATCATACTCCATCGCTTCATATCTAACATGGTCACCGGTAAAAAGGAGTCCAGTAAGGTAACGGGCATGGAGATTTATTTGCTTTGGTGTGCTAGGTTCAATCGTAAGGTGTGCTTGGCTCCATTCATATGGTCGCAGCTCTCGAACGTGCAGTCCAAGAAGGGCGCTCATCCGACACTTGGATATATCGCGACGGCTCTAGCTCGTCACTTTGGCGTAGATATTTCGGAGGCCGGAGGGTTGGCGCAAAGTGTGGAGATGTCATCCACGGAGTTGATCAATGCTCACTTGATGAGGAGTCCAACCGAGTTCACTCGAGTTGAGGACCGAGCCTCTGTTCGTGCTTACTATTCTGACGCGCATCGTATTCGAAGAGCCGGGCAAGATGCCGAGCACCAAATGGAGGAAGATGCTGAGCAACAAGAAGAGGCACAAGAAGAGGAAGAAGAAGGAGAAGAGGAAGGCGAGGACGACGGGGACGGAGACGAGGAAGAGCAGCAGCATGTTCCGGACGATGATGAGCGAATTATTCACTACTACACTCGGAGAGATCGCGTCCGAGCTCGTCAGGCTATGGAGGCTGAGATTCCTCCATATTGGGCTGATTTTCAACAAGGGATGTTTGCTCATTTCGATTCCATGTCCACCCAAATGACGGGTTTGTCTAACCAAATGGCGGGTTTGTCTACACACGTGTCTGGCTTGGATAGGAGGGTGTCGAACATCGAGGGCCATTTGATGAGGTACACCGACTTCTCCATTGGCTCCACCTCCGCTCCACCAAACCCGAATGATCCCCGTTATTGGTCTCCCCACGATCCACGTTGGCAAGAACCACGGTTTGGAGGTCCATTCAATTGATCATAGCCATGTTTGTGTCTTTTATTTTTGTTGAGTCTTTTATTGTTTTCTCTTTATTTTGTTCGATTTTACGCTTTTGTGTTTTGTTTTGTGTTTGTTTTGTAGGTGATACTTGGAGTCTCTCGAGATTTTGGGTATCTGTGTTTGTCATATTGCAATAATTTCTCTTTATCCCTTTCCTTTTTATTTTCTCGCAATGGGGACATTGCTTGATTTTAAGTGTGAGGGGGGTCTTTGAACTTTTGGCATGTAGTTTTTAATTTTGTTGAGTCATTAGGTGTTAATTGAGTCAAGTAAGCATGTGATGATAGTATTGTGGACTTGGCCAATGATAGAGAATTGTTGATTTTTGGAAAATTCATGATCTTTATTATGCATGGAACCTTGGCGAAGCGACGCATTTTATTCGATGAATTTGATGTATGCTATGATGTCGGGAACTAGTTAGTTTGAACCCGTGAGATTTGAGCTATTTGTGCATATTTATGCCTATTCTTTGATTGAGTGATCGTGCATGCTTCATTGTTTCTAGAACTTGCCTTGTTTCTCCATCAAGACCTTAGTATATTTACGAACTAGGAGATGATCTTAGGCCATTCTTTCGTAGCCACATGATTCCTATACACTAACCTTGTTCATAATCCTTTGTTTACCCCTTTTGAGCCTTTATTAGCCGTTCTTTGTGAAACCGGATGATAGGAGGTTTGGATGATTATGGGTATCCTTAGTTGTAGTTGGTGATATGGAGGAGATAATTGAAAAGTATTTGTTGTGGTGTAGAAGGAGAGAAAGAGAAAAAAAAAATTAGATGCTTGTTTACGTGTAGTTAGCTATCCCTATGAGCTTAGAAAAAAAAAAGAGATAAGAAAAAAAAAAGAGATAAGAAAAAAATAGAGCCTTTGTTCAAATTAGAAAGAACATGTATTAGTTGAGCTCTAGAGAAAAAAAGAAAAGAAAAGAAAAGGAAAAGAAAAAAATAAGCATAAGGGGATAGTTAGCTTTGATTTGTATAGTTGATACTTTAGCATCTTTGAGTTTGTATTTGGTATGTTGGAGGGTAGAAGATGGAGATAAAAATCCATACTTTGGTTGGAGTTGAAAAAGAGGTTGATGATTTAGAGCATTTTGAGTCACTTAGCCTATATATTCCCTACCTTAACCAATGTCCCTACATTACAAGCTTATATAAAGACCTTTTTGATCCTAGTTTGTAAGTATTACATTAGGTGGAGATGTTGAGATTGAAGGCAAGCCTATGGTAAACATGTTGCATTGCATTGATGTTGAGTGAACCCTCTTGATGTGCATTATATTACATCTTTTCTTTGAGAGAGTTGAGTGTTCACTTTCATATACAAAATTTCACATGTTGGAGAGTGTTCTTTGATGGATTAGCATACTTTGAATTAGTTGAATAGATTGTGTTGATTGATGCTAAGGTTGTGTGCATAGTTTTGATCATGAACATGAGAGTTTGTTTTGAAAAGTTTTTGAGGCCTATATAGTTCACGATACTTGAGTCTATTGTTTATTTTGTTTTGCTTGAGGACAAACAAAGGTCTAAGTGTGGGGGAGTTTGATTGGTGTTTATTTGTTAGGTTTTTCGTTGCGTTTTCGTGTTCGTTTTCATTATGTTTTTGTGTCTTTTATGTGTCTTTTGGCTATGATTGTTTGTTTGGAGCTTTGAGTATCGTAGGAGCAAAAGGTGAGAAATTGGAAGAAAACGGGACGAAAAGTGCACGAAGAGAAGGAAAAGTCGTGAGAAGCAGTTCCTCATCTGGACGACCGTCCAGATTTCCTTCACAATCTGGACGATCGGCCAAACACACCCGAAGAGGTTATCCAGTTTCTGATCTGGACGACCGTCCAGATTTCATTCAACATCTGGACGATCGTCCAAATGTCGGCGTCCAGCTGTGTTTCCTTATTTAACTAGGTTTTCTTCCTAGTATATATATTAGTGCCTTGGACGAATTTCGTAACATCTTGGACATTCTTTATCAGTTTTTAGCATTAGTTAGCTTTATTTTTCAGCACTAAAATTCTCTAGATTAGCTTTACTTTGTTCGGATCCGGATTCTTAGTTCATTTAATTCAAGACTTCTTTATTTAATTCGCGTTCTTCGTCTTCGTTTAATTCTCGTAAGTTCTTTTATTGCTTTCGTTTATTTGCTTTAATTGCTTTGCTTTAGTTTTAGATTCGTTTTCGTAATTGCTTCTTTTAATTTGCTTAGTTTAATTTCGTTCTTTCGATTTCTAGTTTAAAGTTTAGATTTGTTTTTTCCTTCGATTTCAATCCTCTCGTTTTTCAAAGCTTTCGTAGTTAGATTAATTTTCCTTTAAATTTCCAGATTTCATTCATCATGTCTAGAGTAGTTTATGCTTTCTTCGTTGCTTTCTTTATCGCTTTCTTTTCGATTCTTGCCTAGGTAGATTTAATTGCTTTCTTCTAGTTTAATTCTTAGATTTATTTCTTGAGTTCTAGATTAGTTATTTACTTGCTTTTATTTATTGCTTTATTTTATTTTCTTGCCTAGGATTTAAAAACAAAAACCCCAAATTCTTCTTTACTTGCTTTCTTAGTTTTAGGTTTACTACATAATTAATTGCCCTGTTAAGTTTTCCTTGAGATTCGATACTTAGGTTTTACTTGCTAGTGCTACGATAGGATTTTGTTCTATTGCGAACACTTTTTTAGTGAAACAGTCCTCTCTGCGGTTTGCTTCTGTTCTTTGAGCCTTTTTACTTCTTTTGTCAAGAGTTTCATCTGCTCCTGTTGTTGGGCATACTTATTGGCCCATGCATTATTAGTATTCTCATTGAGGTTTCCTTCGAGTTTCTCAGGTTCCTCTTCATCGGGGGATTCCCAATCAGTGGAAAATCCTTCCTCTGTTTCAACCACCATTGGAGGCGGCTTTGAGACCAATTCTTGGGTTAAGCTTGGGTTCACAGGCTTCTGCTTGTGCATCGCAGAAGTGTTCTGGCTTCCTCCACCTTCTTGGGTTTCACCCAGAGGATCTGTGTTTTGGAATTTTATTCCCAAAATATGAAGTCTTTTCTCGACAGCCCCCTCGACCGCACCCTCCACGAGTGTTTTCATTTGGAGGAGCATGGTTGGAGAGAACTAAGCTTCCATGTTGACACTGGCCTCGGTTATCATAGTGCCTTTTCCTCTATTCCCAAATAGGGAATCTTCTGGGTTTCCAGCAGCCTGACCAGCTTCTTTTGAAGTAGCATCTGAAGCAGTATTCATTCTCGCAAAACTCTGCAAATGTTTGAGAAGATTAATTTCAGATGCTCTTTAGAAGAGGCTTAAACAATATATGTAATTTTTATTTAGCAGATCCTTTGCTGTTGGAGATTATTTACAGTGATTTTAATAAACATTTCCTGCTTACTACAGGGCTTCCTGAAGGGTGGCTTCTGCCAATATATGGTGAAAGTAAGTGATGCCTTGGTGACAAGAATCTAATTACCACGCGGGGCTTTTGTATAGTTCCCCCCTTGATAGACCTCGGTGTAAGATACCTAGTTATGAAGAATTTTGTTGTGTGATACTGTTTATTTAACAGGTCCTTTTATAATCGAAGACCATCTATGATGGTTTTAACGAGGACAACCTATTCATTACAAGACTTTTTAAGGTTCATATAGTATCCTATCTTGCAAGACTTAATGCAAGATGTTCGGCTATGCAGGCCTTTTATGTATAATGCTTACTATGGGAAGCTTTTTATGTGATGTCTATTTGGCAGGGCTTTTTTGCAAGATATCCCCTGTTGGACAAGGGCTATGAGAATAACATTCCTTATACTGGACTTATGAGAATATCGCCTATTAAACAGGGCTTAGGGGAGCATTGCCAATTTGATGGGGCTTGTGAAAGTGTTGCCTATTAAATAGGATGTACGAAAGTGTTGCCCATTAAACAGGGCTTATGAAGGATCCGTCTGTCATATGAGGCTTGTGAAGATGATGCCTATTGGGTAGGGCTTTTGGAAGATTCCGCCCATTATATGGGGTTTACATTAATGTTGCCTGTTAGACAGGGCTTATGAGAGGTTCTACCCATTGTATGGGGCTTACGAGAGTATTGCCTATTGAATAGGGCTTGTGATGCCTGTTAGACAGGGCTTATGAGAGGTTCTGCCCATTGTATGGGGCTTACGAGAGTATTTGCCTATTGAATAGGGCTTTTGAGGGTGTGCCTATTAGATAGGGCTTGTGCTGCCTATTAGATAGGGCTTATGCAGATGTTGCCTGTTAGACATGGACTCTGAAGATGTTGCCTGTTAGACAGGGCTTCTGGGGGTTCTGCCCATTGTATGGGGCTTATGGGAGGTTCTTCTTTCAGATGCAGGGCCCCTTCATCAAAGTGAATGGGGTGACCCTGTCATCTTCAGCTCTCCGCTTTTTGATGTTTCTACTCGGTGGGTTTTTGGTTCATGACTGATAGGGATTAATATCAGCTATACCCCCTAAATGAACCAAGTTGGTAGATAGTATACTTTCCTTAACCTTAGATTACGGTTCTCAAAGAAATTGGTGTATCAAATGTCACAATAGAGGTGCAGAACCTTACCTCTATGAAAGGAACAATAAATCCGAGACGGAACTAGCATCAGCGATGCCATCAATGTAGATGACTATTACTTTTCTATAATGATCGATATACGCTATTTCGCGTAACGGCATAATATCAGAGAGATGTTATGCTCACCAAACACGCAATATAATCAAGAATCATATGCCATACAGGAAACTGTGAGGTTCTAACTTCTCCCTTAAGCCGTGTGGGATCTGCAGGCATCTGCAATGGTGGAAGGATCTGACCAGATCCTATGAGTGTTTAGCAGATGCTCAAGGTTCAGCATGACATGTGGTCCGCGTGACTCTATGCACTATAGGGTGAGGACCACTGCATTCATGACGGAGGATACTCTGCCTCCGTCTGAATTCCCTTTTCTGTCCTTCCTTGACACGAATGCTCACTTTTTACCCTCTTTACACCTATAAATACTAAGTGAACGCACAATCACAACATTCACTCTCTTACGAACAAACACGCTCCTTAGCGTACTGTTCCATCCAACTCCATACTCTCTCTCTCTCGAGCTCCTCCGAGCTCAGGCAAGCCAAGGCAGGCCAAACCTTCCCCCGGGAAATCGGAGTTCACTTCCACATCCTTCTATTCTTCTCAACGCAGGGAGGAACCTCTTTCTTATACACCCCACCTTGAACTTAAGGTAAAACCCTTATCACTGAAAGGGGAATGAGGCTCAACGGAGCTCCTTGCCCCTCGTTTCTCCCCTTCTCCTACCTTGTTTCTTCATTACCTACTTATATGAGTTTAAAGCTCTATGATTCTTACTAGTTTATGGCTGAATACGCCTTTTATCCGTTGCTCATAGCTCAACTATTACGTGTCATTACCACATAAATCATGTTCTATGCGAAATGCTCATCTATGGCTCTATGCACATATGAATCTCTTGCTCTTTACTGCTTTAACACTTTACCCATGAATGCTCTTTGTAAAACATGAGGAATGATCTCTTAAATCGTTGTGGATCTTCAACCCGGATCTATCAACTGGCGCCGTCTGTGGGAAGTCAAGAGCTGAGATGTCGATTTCCCCTGTTTTTATGCAAAATTCCAGCTCATTGTTATAATGTTGTGTGCGATTTCCCTTTATTATGTCCTTATGTGAAGAATATGAGGAAATCTGATGTTGTATTGAGTGGGAATACTGTGTTTGTTGCTTAATCTGCAAAAACTGCCAATGTGCATACCCCTGCCTGATACTTGCCAAAGCTCTCTGCGATTATGAGCTGTCGAGAGTGGTGTGATTCTAGGATTACGTTTCCTCTGAAACGGAAACTGTGATAAACATGTCGATTGAGAGAAAACTTGTGTTTTGAAAGATTGATTTTCTTTCCTTGAATGTGGTTTTCTCTCCCTGAATGTGAATTGAGAATCGATATCTGTAAGTGCTGTGAAAATCCATGAGGACAGAGGGTTAATCCCCTGTTTATCCTCAGAGTTTTAATTGATTCTGATGATGCGTGCATAAACTTGTCTCGTTATTTACTCCGTCGGGGTGATCGCCTGGAATGGTGGCTATCTAATAGAGGGAATATGCATTGAACGCAAGATTTATATTATTCCTGGAAAATGTTAGTATGTATGCTTTGAATTTGTTGTGACTGTATTGCTCATAGCACATCAATATGATAGTTGAAGGCAATCTCAAGGCCATATCCCTTTCATGCTATGAATTGTGATAGCTAATCTGTTGTTGTTTTGTTGAAAACCTAAGGTTGTGAGAGATCCGGAGGAAAGCCGGGTTACAGACTGCAGCAATCTCAAAAACATTTGATTCACCTTGTGTACTCGGTGAGCATACAATTCTGTCTATTATCTGCTCAATATGAAACCCATTTATGAGCTGCAAAGGATTGGTGATTACAGAATAAGCATCACTACTAAAGTTAATCGAATGCCTCTTGAATCGTCATAACGCAAAAATCTATAAAATAACAAAAACATTAAAAAGTGGAGAGCCGAGGATGACAAGGTTACCCCATTCACCCTGATGAAGGGATCCTGCATCTGGAAGCAGAACCTCCCATAAGCCCCATGTAATGGGCAAATCCTTCAGAAGCCCTGTCTAACAGGCAATACTCTCAAAAGCCCTACCTAGTAGGCAAAATCCCTCGTAAGCCCCGAATAACGGGCAGAACCTCCTCTCAGAAGCCCTGTCTAACAGGCAAAATCCCTCATAAGCCCCGAATAATGGGCAGAACCTCCTCTCTGAAGCCCTGTCTAACAGGTAACCCTCTCGTAAGCCCCGTATAACGGGCAGAACCCTTTCTCATAAGCCCTGTCTAACAGGCAATACTCCCAAAAGCCCTACTACCTAGTAGGCAATACCCTCGTAAGCCCCATGTAATGGGCAGAACCCTCAAAAGCCCTACACAGTAGGCAACATCATCGTAAGCCCCATATAATGGGCGGAACCTGTCACAAGCCCTATTTAATAGGAAATCCTCCTTAAAAAGCCCTGTTTAACAGGCAACATCATCATAAGCCCCATATAATGGGCAGAACACCTTACAAGCCCTACTTGCTAGGCAACCCTTTCACAAAGCCCTATCTAATAGGCACCTCTTTCGTAAGCCCCATCCAATGGGCAGAATCTTCTACAAAACCCTATTCAATAGATGACTCTTTCGCAAGCCCCTTGCAATGGGCAGAATTTTTCCCAAGTCCTACTCAGTAGGCAACATCCTCCTAAACTTCATACGATAGACAAAATTCCTTATAAGTCTCATTAAATGGACAATGCACCCCTAAGCCTTGCTTTAATTAAAGGCGACATTTTTGTATATCACTCCTATAAGTTTTACCCATTGCATTCCAGTGGGTAAAATCCCCCCTAAATCCCGCTTCACAAGTGGTATTATCAAAAAACTCTATTTGATAGACAATACCTTTATAAACCTCTAAGGAGGATATTGCCTTCATAAGCTTAACCTGATAGTCAGCGCTTCTGCAAGCTTTATAAAATGGACCAAGTTCTTGTAGGCTCGGTTCGATAAGTAATGTTCTTAGGAATCCCGCATAAGGGATACCATTCTCATTAATCCTTAGCTAACAGAGAATATCTTAACAAGAAAGTCCTATGAAATAGGTGCTAATGATAAAAAGGAGCTATACGGCCGAGGCATATCATATTAAGCTTAATAAAATAAGATGCCACACAAACTTTTAATAACTTCTCCTTCTGATCAGATCCCTCCCAGAGGTCTCGCCAGGAAGGTCTCAGGAAGATAAACAACCTAGCAAAATAAATTTTGTAAAGACAAATGTCACTAACATCAGCTCCATGAAGGCGAAAGCCATTCTTGAAGAACCTCATGCTAAATAGACCGCGCTTGTTAAAACCGCTTTGAATGGTTAACACTCGCAACAGGATCTGCTAAGCCAGTAGTAGGTCGTAACTAAATCTCATATGATTAAGATGCCTCGTCTTAAGAGGAAGGAACTGTGTCAAAACCCTCTGTCATAATCGAATTCCTATCTTTAAATCATTACTTACCTTCGTCACATGTTGGCAAGGGTCGCCCCCTTCCAAGAATCCTATAACCAATAAGCTACACTTGTCAAAGCCACTATAAATAACGCTCGAATGCAGAAAGCTTGTTAATAGCTAGTTACATATACTGCAAGTCTCTCTCAAAGAGCATCTGGAATTAATCCTCTACGCGTACTTAAACCTTTGCAGATCCCTATAAGGATGAATGATATATCAGATGCCGTTTCCAGGGAAGCCGGTCAAGCTACCGGGAATCCGGAAAACTCTGTAATGGGACACAAAGGAACGGGCACTATGCTGACAGAGGCTAGTATCAACATGGAAGCTCAGTTTTCTCCAGCTATGCTTCAGCAAATGAAAGCCCTTATCGAAGGAGTAGTAGAAGGGGCTGTTGAAAAAAGACTCCACAGTTTAGGAGCAAATCCTCAGAACACAAATCCCTTGGGCGAGACCCAGGAGGGGGGAGGAAGTAAGAGTACTCCCACAATGCATAAGTAGAAGCCTATGCATCAAGGCGTAACTCAAGAGCTAGTTTCAAGGCTGCCTCCGACAGTGGCCGAAGAGGAAAAGGGATTTTCTACTGATTGGGAATCCCCAGATGAGGAAGGTCCTGAAGAACTTGAGGGAAATCTCAATGAGAACACTAAAAATGCATGGGCCAAGAAATATGCCCAACAGCAAGAGCAGATGAAGCTCTTAACAAAAGAAGTCAAAAAATTGAGGGAACAAAATCAGGTCGTGGAAAGGGCCTCAAAAGAGATGGAAACAAGCGAGAAAGAGTTCCGCAATCCGAAGGAAGGAAAAAATCCAAAACTTTCTTCAAACAATAAGAATGAAGGAGAACAGGGTTAATGATACCTTTTGGTAATATTCTATTTCTTAGCTTTTGAGAAAACTGAACTAAGTCCCTAAAAATTAAAAGGGGCATTCTCTGAAGAACACTACCAAAAAAGAGGTGTAATTCCTCCGACTCCTTATACCTCACTTGGGGGGGGGGGGGGGGGGGGGGGGGGGAGAATAGGGAGTATCCCCCTAGCCCCTAGTTGTAATATCCGTATCCCATTATCTGAAAATGCTTTTTTCTATGTCAATATTTATACCACGTTGCCTACGAAGGCGACAGGTTGAAAACAAAAAAAAAAAGGATCACACCTACAAAAACAGAAAATAAATTCTGAAAAATAAAGTTCCAGTCATTCAAAGAACTCAGAGTAAAATCTAAGAAAGAAAGAGAGATTCACTTCAAAAACAGCTGTCAACATAAACTAGGAGTCAATAAAGGAACTCTAGTTGTGGGCAGAAGGCTCAGTAACGTCAGGATTAAACAAGTTATCCACAAAGCGATCGGCAGCATCTTGGTTAGGATCCGCAGAGGTATCCTGATTAGGGCCGATAGCAGTATCCTGAGCAAGCCCCGAAGGATCCTCGGAGGAAGGGGCGGTAGTATCAATAGTCGAAGGGACTACAGGAGGGTCATGAGTAGTAATGGGCTCCTCATTGATCTGCCCGGTTCCAGAGGTAGAGATATCGGCTTCAACTGCTCCCTTTGCCTGAATCTCCGCAGAAGAAGTAGCGGAAACATTCTCGGGGTCCCTGAGAAAGACAGCCTGGTTAGCCAAAGTGTGAATGGCACTATCGGACTCTGTATCGGAGGAATCAGAAGAGAGCCACTCGGGAGAGGAAGCCTCAAAGGGAAGCTCGCATCTGGGCGGAAGTAGATCAGGAGATTCTTTTTCCTAAAAAGTAAATGAAAACATCATACGACAACAAATTATAAAAATAATAAGTAATCAAGGGAATTGTTGGTCTCTAAGCACAAATAGCATAAATACAAACAAGAAGAAGGTCCTTGGATCATAGAATAATACCTCTTCAAAAACTCTCTTAAGGAGCCTCTGGGCCTCGGCATCAGGGAGATAAGTTTGAATGCGGGGAGGGCCCCAAGAAGGTGATGGCTCCAAATGATCACGGGGATAATGAAAGATGTTAGCCGCCTTCTGAAGTTCTCGAAGATACCAGGGGTTCTGTTCGCTAATCTTGCGGTTGAGAGCCAGGGTCTCGGGTGCTCGACTAAAAGCCTCCATGATAGGGCCTAGGTTTACAGACGCGGTCTTCTCAGGAACACCTAGCATCTTACAACATTCGAACACAGATTTTGCCGCCCACTCGGTGAGAGGCTCAGCCATCCTAACCCAAAAACCAGGAGAGTGGAGATAAGCCTCAGACAAACGGTTAATTAAGTGATCAAGGAAAGCTTGCCCATAGGGGGTAAGAAGAAGCTGAGAACGGCAGCTCCTCATGCCCCTAATGAGGCCCTGTTCCAGCCCTTCCTGGAAACCCTCGGCTCGAGAAGAAGGCTTCGCTCGTGCCAACTCTTGTTCATGTTGCCTCTTAAGTTGTTCCACCTCCGCAAAACGGGCGTCATGCGCCCCCGCTAGTTGCATGACAGAAGCTGTTAAGGCCTCGCGAAAATCCTCTGCCTGACGAGCATAGGAAGTAGAACTAATTCGAAGCTGGGAAATCTCTTTTTCCCGGGCCTGGAGATAAGTCTCCCTATCTCGATCTTTCTTCTCTAATTCGGACAACTCCTTTTCAAGCTTCTTTTTCTGGGCTTGGAGAGTTTGAAGATTCTCATGTTGACGAGCTTTTTCCTGGAGGTGATACACTTCAGCCTGAAGTTTCTTTCTCTTTCCTCTACATGAGAATGATGAACTTGTAGATTGTCAAAGGCTAAAGCACGGATGCCTAGCATGGATCTGCAGCTAGCAGCCTGAGAAGAATATAAATAGTTAACGCAGATGTTACTAATACCTCCTTAATCTCATTAAAAGGAAATGAATAAGCTAAAAATGTACCTGCAACTCAAAACTAGCCGCCCTTTTTAATAAAAAATCAGAAGGTTGAGCTTCTGCCAACCGCCAGTCCTCCTCACAGGGAATGCTATCTAGGATCATAGCGGCCAAACCCCCATCTATCGCATTGATCATCCCGGGGAAGGATACACTAGCGACCCTTCCTTGTGAGGTCGAAGGAGGAATATCTAAACCCTTCTGACGAAGGGAGTGGATGAAAGGTAAGGAACTAGTAGAAGAGGAAGAAAGACAGGGCTGAGAAGCTTGAATCTCTTTCTGAGGAAGATAAGGATTGGCGTTAGCCAATGTAGCTAAAGGATTTAAAGACTGAACTTGAAGATCCCGTTCATGTAGGGTGGGGGATCCAAAGGCAGCAAAACCCAAAGCTGAAGGGATCATAGTCCCTGGAGCAGAGCTGGGTACTATTGAGCTAGATTCATACCGTCCCTTCTTAGTAGAGGAGCCAAGAGGAGATGAACTTTTTCTCTTATCAGAAGAGGGAAGAGGATTCATCGAACTAGTCCTCAAGTCTTCTTTTGGAATAAAAGAAGTCTCTGCAGTGGTCAGATCCTGACCTGGTGGAGAGAAAGCAAAGCTCTCCATCGAAGAAGAAGTTACTGGGAGCAGGGAAGAAGAACCTGGGCTCTCTACATATGCTATTAGCCCTGATTTAGCAGAAACTTTGCCTTTCCCTTGCCGTGAAATTGATATCTTCGACCGAGAAGGAGAGGAGGCGTCTGCTCCTCGTGAGGGCCTACGTAGGCTCCTGGAATCTCCTGTGGGGGGAGAAAAGGCTTCGCACTCAGCCTTGGAAGCTTCCTTAACCAAACCAGGAGCTCCATCGTTGTGTTTTGCTTCAGCAATCAAACGTTGGAGCTTATCAGATGCTTTTTTCTTCAGATTTTGCTTAGAGACATCCATTCCTGTGCACATTGGAAAAGAAAAATTGATATCACTTGTATACCTGGCAAAAGGTATTAGAAAAATTGGAAGATAGTGTTGGGAATTGTTAAGGACTAAATTGTTAAGGGGGAACTTCATGGGACATTTGATAAATGAAGTCATTTGTTTTGATTAGATCCCAAAACCCCAAGCGTCCTTTTCCCAAGCGACCCATTTTGATGTAGTTAATAGGTTAGAATTTTTCTAAGCCTACACTGTTAGGATGGCTCTTTTATTTCGCTTAGATTAGGCTTCAAAAGTTCAAGTGAAGGCAACTCACTTGAGTGTGTTTTCCAAAGCGAAGCAGGTCAAGCAAATCGAAGTGAAGCATGCCAAAGAATAGCGAAGCGAAGCGATCGCTACAGTAGATTCAAAGTGAGTCTGCCAAAGCGAAGCGAAGCGAGCAAAACGAAGCGAAGCGAAGCGAAGCGTGCGCTACAAAGAAAAGCCGAAGCGAGTCAACACGAGTCAACACTTAATTTAGTAGTGTCACAGGAAATTTATTTCTCAAGTGACTCACTACAAATTTGACTGTGAAGCGACTCACTTCAGAGCTGACGCTACACCTTCAAAGCGAAGCGAGCCACTACCTACCAGAAAGCGACAGCACAAATTCCCGCTCCGAATTTGAACTTCAGTCAACTGGAGATCTTCGCATTTATTACGAGATCTCCACGTGTCGAAAGCGGAGAGGAGCAGAGGAGTTGACTGCCAGGCCGACAAAGGCGCCGCAACAGTACTGGGTCGCTCCAGTTACTGTTACACTTGGAAGTTAGCCAATTTTGGCAAAATGCCAAAACTGCGCGTCTGCAAAAGCTACTGCCTGCGCAAGTACTGTCGAGAGGAGGAGGGACAAGGCCACCAACCAAGCAACGGATCTCAGCCAACCCTCCGCCTATAAATAGTGAAGGATGAAGACGTGAAGATGTAGAACACTACTTGAGCATTCGAGCGCATACAGCAAACAAACACTCCCAAGCCTTCGAGCAAATTTTCGAGTCTTTGTTTTCAAGTGTTCTCCGAGTTTCCAGTCCATCGGAACTCGTCTTCACAACCTTCACACTTAGAGTCTAAGCCCATTCCATATCCAAGCTTAGAAGAAGAGCTCTAGCCATCTTTGCACTTATTGTAAAGAGCTCTTCATAGTGTGTTTCGTCAACCAAAAACCCTAAACTCTGTCTGTTAGGTTTTTGAGTGTCGTCGTTAGGTTGTTCAGATCTAAGGCCCTTCTTTCATCGATTGAAGAAGCCTCGATCGTAGAGTTGAGATCCAAGCTTACACTTACATCGTTTGTGTAAAGCTCGATCGAAGCTAGGCTGTAAGGAGAGCCCGTAATCTCCCTGTCTGTCTGACTGAAGCGAGTGAAGCTTCCAGTCTTTGTTAGGTTTGTGTAGTGAACCCGCAATCACTACGTCTGTCGTTTGATCTAGGCAAGTGAAGCCCGATCCCGACCAGGTTTTTGAAGGACCCGTAACCTTCAAGTTCTTGAGTGAAAAGAACAGTTGCCGTCGTGCAACAAAGTGGACGTAGGAGAGTTATCTCCGAACCACTATAAATCTCTGTGTCGTATCTCTCTTACCTTAATCTCTTTACAGTATTCGATTATCCATTGCACGTGCATATAAACAAACTTAACTTGGATTTTCAATTAATTAGGAAAGATTATAGCTCACCAAATTCCGCACAAAGAGTAAAGTCTCACTCTTGATCAAGCTCTAAGCTTAGGTCAAGAGATTCGTGATTGCTTTTGATCTAGCCCTCGGCTAGGACTTAGTATTTCCAAAGAGCACTGTACTTTATACTCTGAGTTAAGGAATTGAAGTTGAAAAACTTCAAAATACGTATTCACCCCCCCCCCCCCCCCCCCCCCTCTACATATTTTTCCTATAGCAAACCGGGACCAACAAGTGGTATCAGAGCAGCGGTTCTTTCGAGCCTCTGCTTTGCATATCCGAAGCGAGTCCCCACTCGCTTCACGTTGTCTCACTGAACCGGATCCTATTTTCCTAAGTGCATCAAAACCTCACCCACGCATATTGCATTTACTGCTGATAGTTTGCTATGTCTACATACAGTGCATCAAATCTTCCACAGTTCTCGATCGAAGGATACGAGATATGGAGTTTCCGTGTCGAGAGCTTCCTATGCTCAATCCACGACCGGATGTGGGAAGTCATTGAAGACGGACCAATCGAAATCAAGAAAGCCATATCTGTGGAGGTTCCAGCCGCTGAAGGTCGTCCAGCCCATGTTCGGCAACAGTACGTGGAGAAGGATAAGGACGAGTATACTCCAAATGACTTCAAAGTTGCCAACCTCGACAAGATTGCACGCCACACGATGCAGAGCACCGTGTCGGACGCCTATCTACCACGAATAAGGAAATGTGCAACGGCAAAGGAAATGTGGGAAACCCTAGCCCTCATTTCTCAAGGCACAGACAAAATCAAGGAGAACAAGCTCGCCGTTCAGATGTGGGAGTTTGAAAATTTGGTGATGAAGTCAGGAGAGTCCATCGACGCCTTCGAGCTGAGAGTTACCAACATTACTGCAACTCTCAACTCGCTTGGGAAGGAACTCACAGACAAGGAAGTAAATCTGAAAATAGTCCGTGCTCTCACAAGGAAGTGGCAGACCATGAAGGAGCTATATCTAGCTACCAAGGATCTAACGAAGCTCACGCCAGAAGTGCTGTTCTCCGAGCTCAAAGCTCACGAGTTTGATCTGAATCGAATGAGCCTCGACGACGAGGATGAAGCGCCCACTACGTCAAAAGGAGTAGCGTTCAAAGCTGCCGAAGGGCCAAGCGAGCAGTCGCTAGCCAAGATGACGAGAGAAGAATTGGAAGAACACATTGCTTTCTTATCCAAGAACTTCAACAAAATGAACTCTCGAGTGGGCAAGTACAAAAGGTTCTACAAGCAGTACAAAGGGAGGAGCACTGATGCTCGAGAAGGAAAAGGAAAGAGAGAAGAGACGACCAAGCCGATCCCGCGCGACATGATGGAAGTGGAGTATTACCTCTGCCACAAGATGGGCCACTACAAATCCGATTGCCCAAAGCTAAGTGCCAAAGAGCGCGAAGAATTGAAGGCCAAGAGGGATGCCCCAAGGCGAGCGCTCGTAGCGAGTGAAGTGCCGGTCGCTACAACTGAAGATCCACCAAGCGACTCAGATGCATTCACCGATCCAAATTCCAGTGATGGTGAGGACCTTGGATTTATGGCGCTCACCGACGAGGAAACAGGAGAGGTATTCTTCTATCCTTCAATCACTTCAATTACACTAGCACACACTGTCAATGAGGAAGAACAATCCTCTACATGGAGTGAGTTGTTTGACAAACACCAGAAATTGTCAAGCGACCACGAAGTGGTAAAACAAGCTCTGTCTCGAAGCGAGAAGGAGAACCGAAAGCTAGCCCGTGAGCTTGACGAAGTCAAACTTAATTTAAGGGCTATGACTAGTAAGTTCGAGGATCTCTTCGCTAGACATCAAAGCTTGGAGGGAAGGTATGAAACCCAGTCCACTCTAGTTGCCAACTTGAACAAAGCATCATATGCTAGGCAGGCACTAGAGGGCTTGCTTCTGCCTTTTGGTAGGAAAGCTGGCCTTGGATATGAGGGTGGACCTCCCAAGCCGACTGTCTTTGTTGGTGCATCACACACTACACCATCAGTCACTTTGGAAATGCCCACTGCATCCAAAGCGACCACTAACAAAGACAAAGGCAAAATGGCTGAGAACCCTAAGAAGAAGCCAATGAAGATGTCTATATCTTTAAGGACTGAATCTAAGGGTAAGCGAAATACAACTATCCCTAGCACTCACAATGCTAAAGACTACCGATCCAAAGGTAAAGGGAAACCAGTTGTAGCTTCTAAGCCTCAAGCCATGACACGAGAGACAAAGGATCTCCCTTTCAAGAAAAGGAGTAATGTCTATGTGTCACGTTATCCGGACTGGAGATGGTCCAACCGGACTAACATTGAGGGGGAAGAACTCGAAGGACCAAAGAGGCCGCTTCGAACTTCCAAGGTTACTCAAGTGAGTCGGGGTCAAAACCCTAGTTGGACCGCTACGAGAAAACCTAGCGTGCCGCTTCGACAGACTGTAAAACCTAAGTCAGTCTCTAAACCTATAGCTAATCCGAAGCGAGTCGCTTCAGGATATAAGCAAAGTGGGAAGAGCATAGGTAGGTCTGAAGCGAGCCGCTACCCCTCTTGCACACACTATTGCACGTGTGAAGCTGCTTCTAGGCAGAAATCACAGTTTTCGAAGGTCGAGAAGCCTAAGACACAAGCCTCATCTCAAAAGAGAGTGAAGCAAGTGTGGGTACCTAAGGGAACTAACCTGCAAGGACCCAAACTGATTTGGGTACCAAAATCTGTCTAATTGCAGGTGGGCGCCGTGGATCCCATGCCAAGTGAGGGTCAACTAGTTTGGTACTTGGACAGTGGATGTTCAAGACACATGACTGGCATGAAAGCTCTACTTCACAACTACATAGAGAAGAAGGGTCCACACGTAACCTTTGGTGACAACTCTCGAGGAAGCACCAGGGGATACAGCGCACTGAAAATTGGAAAGCTCACAATTGAAGAAGTCTCCTATGTGGAAGGACTCAAGCACAACCTGTTATCTATTTCACAGTTTTGTGATAAAGGGTACAGGGTGGAGTTCATCTCCAACAAGTGCATTGTGAAGAGCAAACTCACATCCCAGATTGTGCTCACTGGAGTTAGACAAAGGAATGTCTACATAGCACAATGGGACAGCTGCAAGGAGGAAACTTGTCTAGTTGCAAGAAGTGTTACAGAAATTGGATGGCTATGGCACAGACGCTTGAACCACCTCAATTTCAAAGCTATCAATCGCTTAGCTCGAAAAGGTTTGGTGCAAGGCATACCGAATGAAGTCTTCATCAAAGACCATCCATGCTCACCATGCCAACGAGGGAAGCAGACGAAGAAGCACTTCGCCAGTCTCGAAGAAGCCTCATCAAAGCGAGTGCTCGAGCTGCTTCACATGGATCTGTTTGGTCCAGTTACTCCAGTTAGTGTAAATGGAAGGAAGTACACTCTAGTTGTAGTCGACGATTTCTCTCGCTACACTTGGGTTGTATTCCTATTCAGCAAGAAGGAGACACTGACCAAACTGCCACAACTACTCAAGCGATTGGTGGTGGAAAAGAATCAAGCTATCGTGACCATTCGCTCCGACAAAGGCACAGAGTTCCTGAACTCTACAATTGAAGTGTACTGCACGGAGCATGGCATAGCACATCAAACTTCTTCAGCACGCACTCCTCAGCAGAATGGAGTTGCTGAAAGAAGGAATCGAATCATCAAAGAAGCCGTTCGCACCATGATTGCTGACTCGAAGCTTCCGATGAAGTATTGGGCTGAAGCTGCCAACACGGTGTGCTGCACACAGAATCGGACGCTTCTCAACAAACGGCACAACAAAACTCCATATGAAATATGGACAGGGAGAATTCCTAACGTATCTTATTTCCATATTTTTGGTTGTAGGGTCTTCATTCACAACAATGGGAAGTCACAGTTGAAAGCCTTTGAAAGCAAAGCAGATGAAGGAGTATTCTTAGGATACTCTACATCTAGCAAAGCCTACAGAGTATTCAACTGTAAAACCCTAATTGTGGAAGAATCACCCCATGTCGTATTTGATGAATCTTCTTTAAGCCTTCCACAGGAACAGGCCCAAGCGAATGAAAAGGATCAAAGCAAGGAACCCTCAAATCAACTCACTTGGGACGTGCTTGATGAAGATGATGAGATCAAGGACTCAAGCGAGCAGGATCCCAAAGGAGAAGTCGAAGCTGCCCCCAAGATTCCTGAAGCTAGTGCAGGTCAAGCACCCAATCCAGTCGCTTCAGACGGTGAAGCGAGCGACAAGGAAGCGGATGAAGATGAAGCTGGCGGATCAAAGCGAGCGTGGCTCAAGGATCACTCACCTAGCCAAATCATTGGAGATCCATCCAAGGGTGTAGTGACCAGAAGTCAAGTGTTTGGAGAAAGTGCCATGTTCAGTTGCTTTCTCTCAAACATTGAGCCATCAAGCGTAGAGGAAGCCCTAGCCGATTCTAACTGGGTGATCGCCATGCAAGAAGAGCTGAATCAGTTCACCAGGAACGACGTATGGTACCTCGTGGATCGTCCCAAGTTTCAGCATGTTATTGGCACCAAGTGGGTGTTCAAGAACAAGACGGACGAGGACCACAACGTAGTGAGGAACAAGGCGCGACTAGTTGCCAAAGGCTACTGCCAAGAGGAAGGAATCGACTTTGACGAGACCTTCGCTCCAGTGGCACGTCTTGAAGCGATCCGTTTATTTCTAGCCTATGCAGCGGCCAAGAAATTCAAAGTGTACCAAATGGATGTGAAGAGCGCATTCCTCAACGGTGAGCTCAAGGAAGAAGTGTATGTGGAGCAGCCACCGGGTTTCGAGCAGGGAGATAAAGTGTATCGCTTGAAGAAAGCCCTGTATGGATTGAAGCAAGCTCCCAGAGCTTGGTATGATACACTCTCTCAATTCCTAGTGGACAATGGCTTCCACAAAGGAAAAATAGATCGGACTCTCTTCACCATCAACCATGGAGAAGATATGCTATGGGTCCAGATCTACGTGGACGACATCATATTTGGATCACCAAACCAGTCGCTTAGCGAGAAGTTTGGAGAGCTAATGAAGAACAAGTATGAGATGTCGATGATTGGCTTGATGAGCTGCTTTCTAGGTCTTCAAGTGAAGCAGCAGGATAATGGAATTTTCATCAACCAGGCCAAGTACACTCGAGATATGCTTGCCAAGTTTGGTGTTCAACATGCTAAAGCTGTGAAGATTCCTATGAATACCAACTGGAAGATGGAGCCAGACGAAGGAGGAAAATCTGTAGATCCTACAGATTATCGTGCCCTAATTGGGTCGCTTCTCTATCTCACTGCAAGCAGGCCAGATATTGTTTTTGCTGTCGGTGTCTGCACTCGATTCCAAAGTAACCCCAAGCACAGCCATCTTGAAGCTGCCAAAAGGATTCTTCGATATTTGAAGGGCACTCTCAACATGGGGCTGTGGTATCCAGCGGAAGACAACTTGGAGCTCACTGGATATTCCGATGCTGACTATGGAGGTTGCCGAGTTGATAGGAAATCAACGTCGGGCACGTGTCAGTTCTTGGGAAGCAAGCTAATCTCGTGGTTCTCAAAGAAGCAAACAAGCGTAGCCACTTCAACAACGGAAGCTGAATATATGGCCGCAGGAAGCTGCTGTTCTCAAATCCTATGGCTTCGTCAACAGTTGAAGGACTACAAAGTTGAAGCGAATGAAATTCCGATCTTCTGCGACAACAACAGTGCCATATGTATCTCGCAGAATCCAGTGCTTCACACCAAATGCAAGCATGTGGAAATTCGACATCATTTCATTCGTGATCATGTCGAGAAGAAGGATATCAAGCTCGAGAAAATCCATACCGATCTCCAGCGAGCAGATATCCTCACCAAGCCTCTAGCTGAGTCTCGATTCAACCAGCTATGCATGGAATTAGGGTTATTAGACCCTGGTGAAGAATGCTAGTTCCAGGATGCACGAAGGAGTGTTCACTTGTTCTCATGAGCGTCACTCGCTTCGGATCTTCACCAACTCAAGCGAGCCACTTCAAAACTCACTCGCTTGAAGAAAATGAAGTTAGGTGGAGAAAGGTGGAGTATTGGAAGAAGTTCCCTACCAACTTATTGGAATTGTTAAGTATATGGTTAAGGGGGAACTAATGCTTCTCTCGGAGAAAGCTACTTCCAAAGCGAGCAAGAATGCTGCAATCTTGAAATCTGCATTGCTTCAATTTGCCCTAGCTTGGGTCAAAGCGAACCAACTGTAGATTCATTCTTTAGAATGTAGGAAAGCTTGAAGGTTTACCTTTTTATACAAAAGGTTGCAGGGCTGGTGACATGCTTCTGCGTAAAATACGAGATTGTCTTGTCAGAGCATTCTCATTGTCATCCTGTCCATTTCTGCTCTGAGATAAGGACTTGTACTCATCCCCCATTCGTCGTGAATAAGTACACTTACGTGATGCTCCCTTCGGGTTGTAGTAAGCTTGTGTACTTTATTCATTTTCTCCCTCATTCACTTCGATGGAGGACTCTCTAATTCGTAGAGGAAGATGAATGCCATGAAGATTAATGCCATGAAGATGAATGCCATGAAGATCTAACTCAACGTGTAGCATTCAACATGTGGTATCAAATTCAAGTGAAGTCTTCAATTTGTGGTATCAATCTCCTACGAAGTGAGATTGACTGGTAAGTGTTTCAATTTTAAGTACACTAAGTGAGCCGAAGCGTGCTAGAAACCTTCACTCACTACGTGGAAAATATAAAGTGAATCTGACACAAATACAAAGAGGAAAACATTCTTGTTTATCCTCGAAGTATGTAAGTCAGAAACATTTTAAATTAAGCAAAGAAATTCAATTTCTTATTCCAGTCGCTTCAGATGGCCAAGCGAGTGCTTCGTCACTCAAAGCTAGCCATCGCATGCGAGTGCAGAACAGTCACTCAAGCGAATGCCTCTCAAGCGAGTCAAGGCGTAGCGGCCCAACTCGAAGCGAGCGGGCATGAAGCGAGTATGAGCTGTATGCACTCGAGTGCAATGTTACTTTCTGCTGTGCATTTAATGTAGGTGCAGGAACGACGGAAATAACGGGCGCGTGTTCACACGCTTGAATTTGAAGCGGGAAAAGGCGGAGAAGATCCAGCCGTCGAATCTCAACAGACCCCAATCTGGAGCCGTTCGATCAACGCCGTATACGACAAGCCAACCATAGAAGGCCACGTGGCGACGCCGAGCAAGTGGCGGTTCACTTTTACTGTGATGACGCCGGACACGTCAGATCCATCACCGCACGTCCGCCGCCTACCTACAGGATTTTCGGCGTTATTACCGTCCTACCCCTGCCACGTCAGCCATAACCTAATTCTATATATATGGGTCGAGGCAGAACTGCAGAAATTTTCACAGCTCTCTAAATTTGCCATTCTCGTGTTAGATCTGCAATTACTCTGCAACTCACGAGTCTCAACCCTTTCTACTTCATTGTTAAAATTTTCTTCAAAATCTTTCAAAATCCACCATGGGCAAGAAAAAGAATACTGAAACAATGGAGGAGTTCATGACAAATGTTGGCGAGCACATCAACGTAGAGCCCCATCTCGACCTTATTGTTGTCGAAGTAAATGGTTTCTTCCGTAGAGCCGTGACCACGGCCGGTCTATGGAAGTTCATAACATTAGTGCCGACGAAGATTTTGGCAAAGGCAGTGGGAGAAATCCTACTGAACTTGAGGAAGGATCAAAATACTTCCTCATTCACTAATCCACAAACCAGCAAGCCGGTGGAGGTGGATATGAGCGAACTTATCGAAGTGTTCGATCTACAGAGAGAAGGAGGAGACTCTCTGTTAGATCTGGGTCTCTCGGCCGGGGTGCAGTATGTTCGATTTGCAACTACCAGAGCTGATCCGAATTTCAAGGAAGCCAACATTCGCAAAAGCTTGAAGAACCCGTTCAATCTCATCTGCGAACTCTTTACGAAGAGCATCGCATGCTATGTTGGATCCCTTGATACGTTGTCGGAGACGAAACTGATCGGAACCGCCATGATCGTCGACAGTCTCGCCGGAACGAAGTTTAACTGGCACGGGTGGTTTCTCAAGCAAATTCAAGAGGCTGCCAACGACTTCGCGTTCGTTCCAGGAACTGCGAATAAGATTTTACGGAAAGGAAAATTAAAATTCTTTTCCAGACTGTCTGTCGCACTGGAGATGAAGTTTCTAGAAATGATATGGCCGGATTCCGACACCGTCATATACAACAAGCAGACTATCTTCTACGATTCGTGGAGGAAGACGAAGGTTCTGATGGATTTGGGACTTCTGGAGGTAGAAGTGCCCACTGCAAGACCAGTTGCCGAAAGGCAAGCTGAAGAAGGCCAAGCGAGCCAGATCGCTTCACCCGTGAAGCGAGCCAGGTCCAAGCGAGGCAAAAAGATGAAGCGAGTCGCTTCAATCGTTCAAGAAAGCGAGGCGGTGGAGGAGCCGCTTGAGAACGTCGAAGTGACTCAAACCCAGTCTTCACCAACCAAAGCCCAATCCCCACAACTCCAAATCACCCAAGCACCAGAACCCCAATCTTCATCAACCCAACAACCACCAAAACAGATAACCCCCCTCTCTCCCCGTGAAGAAGAATCAGCATCTTCTTTCCACATTCCCACTGTGCCATTCCTCAGCACAGATGAAGCTGTTGCCTACACTACTTTCACCCAACTTCAATCCCAGCCGATACAACCACCACCCACCGAAACCATCCAGATTTCCGAAACCCAAGAAACCTCTTCACCTACCCAATCCATCTCGACATCGGCAGCTACAGCCGATACCGCCCAAACTGTCGGAGAACTTCCCATCATCCCTCAATTCAAAACCCCTGTTCTCACCGATCACAAGCGGGCTCTCGAACGCTATGTTCGAGACAGAGAGCAAGCCGCGGAGACAATCAACCTTCGCTACAATCTTCGCTCCGCGAGTGTTGAATGGAGCGACATTTTCTACACCAACGTAGTAGACTTTCTGACGTACATCACGTACCGAGGAACAGAATACTACAAAATCTTCAGGCTCCTCAAAGCCTTCACCGAGGAGGAATTAATCCAGATGGAAGCCAAACTGCTCAATTTTATCGGCGAAAATGGCTTCCATGCCTTCCTTGAAGGGACCAGCTTCTGGGAGAAGCTGGATGCCAAGGTGAAGGAATCATATCCACTCACCACAGTTCCAAAGCGAGTGCCCTCATCCCATGAGAGGAAGCTCATCCGGGAGTATAAGGAGGAGATGGAGATGAAGGATGCTGAGATTGCTAGTCTCCAAAGCGAGATTACCAAGAAGAGCGATGAATTGGAGAGGAAGGCGGGGGAGGTCATTGGTCTTAGAGAAGACTTTGACAAGAAGAAGAAGGAATTGGCGGATAAGGTGGAGGAGAAGGAGAGGCTTCTAGAGGAGAAAGAGAAGGCGCTGGAGGCGCAGGTGAAGCTAGTGGATAATAACACAAAAACCATCACTGAACTCAAGGGCTTGCTTGAGGCAGAAAGAAGCCGCTTGAGGGAAGTTAATGCCAAGCTCATCACTATTGGCAAGGAGAAAGTGGAGCTGGAGAAAGAAGTAAAGAAAGTAAAGGTGAAACTGGAGGATAGGGAGGGAGAACTAGTGTTGAAGGGAAGCGAACTACTCAATACCAAAAAGGCTCTTGACTCACTTCGAACTGAGTTGAAGGGAGTGAAAGATGAGAGTGCAGTTGACAAAAGAGAGCTCGAAAGCCTGAGGGGAAATGCGCAGGCTCTTGACCTGAAAAACGCTGAATTATCCATCCTACTGCAGAAAGTCAAGAGGCTGAAAGAAATCCTCACTGTTAGGATCACTGCAGATGCCGAATTTCACAACTCTCTCAATCGGAGGGAAAGGAGGCTTGCAGTGATGAAGGCAGAACTTGAAGCGTCCAAGGAACACTTGGATCTCACCCTTCAAGAAGAAACCAAGAAGATCACCAAAGCCATAGAAGCGGAGCTGGAGGCTCGCTTCAGAGAGGTGGAGCCTTTAGAGAGCATGATGGCGTCTGTTGTAGAGCGAGAGAGGCAGTGCGAATATCTACTTGAAGAGATATCTATCAAGACTGCTGAAATTGTGGCGCCATCCATGGACAAAACCCAGCAGATGCTGCAGACTGTCCTCAACACAGTCAATTCACTACATCAATCCCTCTCTGGAAAATCTATAATCCTAACCCCTGGCAGTGATGATGCCAAAAAGGGGGAAGGGCAAGTAGAGCAAGGTGAAGCTGGAGGTTCAGGAGGAAGGAGAGTCGGTGTGGAGTTAATGTTGGAAGAAGGAAGTGGTGATGGATGAGATAAGGAGGGAGTGGATGATGAAGCGAGGAAGGGGAAGGAAAAACTCTCGGAGGAGGAGTTACTGAAACAACTTGAAGAGCCCAGTAGGCCGCTTCAAGAAAAAGTGCTGAGTGCTTCTATTGCACGACATCCTCCAGTCACTGTGATCACGAAGGAGGAAAAGAGGGTGCAGGTGGAAAAGGATGCTGCCTTGGCGTGGGAGTTGGAGCAGGTGTTTAAACTAATAAAAGATTCTATTGCTGCAGGTGCTTCATCTAGCTCCCAAGTGGCCGCTACTCCCAAGGTGCCCACTTCAGACGCCGCGCCAACTTCGACAGCCGCACTCACTACGACCATTGCTGCAGTCGTCCCTCCAAGTGCTGCCAAGAAGGACATGCCACCTCCCCCACCACCAAAGCAGTCATTGAAGCGAGCTGCTCCAGACTCTAAGCAAGATGACCCCGAGGCCAAGCGCCAAAAGGTCAAGCAAGCAGTCGCTTCAAAAGCTGGAAGAGAGGAGAGAAAAAGGAAGGAAAGAGAAGAGGGAAGGAGCAAAGGCGAGAGGAAGGAGAGGAGTAATGAAAGGCGACTCCAAGTGATCAACGCACGGATCGAGGAACACTTCAGTGAAGTGTTACTCATCCAGTCCTCATTAGTGCGCAGCGCCTTCATCCCTCTCATGCCAGAAGAGTCCGAAGCATGTGAAGCTCAAGCCACAATTGATGCATGTGACGTGACTACGAAGGAGATGGTTGAGTCTGGTCGATATCCTCTCAAAGAGGAGCAAGATTACATCCGCAAACGACTCAATGCGAAGCGTCCATCGTGGAACAGCGAGTCGGGAGCAAAATTCAAAAAGACTATGGCTCAACTGTCAAGCAGGTCAGAGGAGGAATTGGCCAAACGGAGAGATGAGCACCTGGACGGAAGGGAAATCGAGGATTTCATTCCGAGAGATCTGCTCGAGCTGTGGCTGTACTACAAAGATCTATTCATCAAAGCCTATTATTTCTGGGAGGTAGTGCCGCTGCAGAATGAGTGTTCTCGAATAAGTGCACTCAACAACTTCCTTGCCACCTATGACGACAGATTGCGCCGCAAAATCTTCACAATGGCTGAACAAGCAGAGCCCAAGCCAATTGTCATCAAGGTACCAGCTAAGAAGGAATTCATTATGCCATTCCTACCTGGCACCAATATCCTCAATCGCAGCATCATCGACGCTGAGGTGGATGAAGCCTTCCAACTGGAAGAGACTTGGAGGAGGCCAAGTATCCACAGTGTTGAGTCGATGGAAGCAAGGGTTTTCAGTGCATACACCATACCCGAAGAAATGATTGCAAAGGATTTGGAGGCACATGAAGAAGGAGTAGGAGAAGGAGGATGAAGCTGCTGGAAACCTTTGAGTTTCAAGCTTCCTATTATTTCTTTTTGTGAACTTCTTGTTCATATATCCCACTTTTATTTCTGTCTCTTCTGTGTCATTTACTCGCTTTGTGAATGACTTTACATTTTTGCTACAAACTCATTAATTTAACCGAAAAAAAAAGGGAAAGGAACTTAAAAGAAAATTACAAACGAAACTGCAAAGGAAGCAGTCGCTTGGAGTTCCCTTCACGGTTAGATAGACTAGATTTATTTTTATCTAAGTCGTATGGGTTTTGGCATCATCAAAAAGGGGGAAATTGTTGGGAATTGTTAAGGACTAAATTGTTAAGGGGGAACTTCATGGATCATTTGATAAATGAAGTCATTTGTTTTGATTAGATCCCAAAACCCCAAGCGTCCTTTTCCCAAGCGACCCATTTTGATGTAGTTAATAGGTTAGAATTTTTCTAAGCCTACACTGTTAGGATGGCTCTTTTATTTCGCTTAGATTAGGCTTCAAAAGTTCAAGTGAAGGCCACTCACTTGAGTGTGTTTTCCAAAGCGAAGCAGGTCAAGCAAATCGAAGTGAAGCGTGCCAAAGAATAGCGAAGCGAAGCGATCGCTACAGTAGATTCAAAGTGAGTCTGCCAAAGCGAAGCGAAGCGAGCAAAACGAAGCGAAGCGAAGCGAAGCGTGCGCTACAAAGAAAAGCCGAAGCGAGTCAACACGAGTCAACACTTAATTTAGTAGTGTCACAGGAAATTTATTTCTCAAGTGACTCACTACAAATTTGACTGTGAAGCGACTCACTTCAGAGCTGACGCTACACCTTCAAAGCGAAGCGAGCCACTACCTACCAGAAAGCGACAGCACAAATTCCCGCTCCGAATTTGAACTTCAGTCAACTGGAGATCTTCGCATTTATTACGAGATCTCCACGTGTCGAAAGCGGAGAGGAGCAGAGGAGTTGACTGCCAGGCCGACAAAGGCGCCGCAACAGTACTGGGTCGCTCCAGTTACTGTTACACTTGGAAGTTAGCCAATTTTGGCAAAATGCCAAAACTGCGCGTCTGCAAAAGCTACTGCCTGCGCAAGTACTGTCGAGAGGAGGAGGGACAAGGCCACCAACCAAGCAACGGATCTCAGCCAACCCTCCGCCTATAAATAGTGAAGGATGAAGACGTGAAGATGTAGAACACTACTTGAGCATTCGAGCGCATACAGCAAACAAACACTCCCAAGCCTTCGAGCAAATTTTCGAGTCTTTGTTTTCAAGTGTTCTCCGAGTTTCCAGTCCATCGGAACTCGTCTTCACAACCTTCACACTTAGAGTCTAAGCCCATTCCATATCCAAGCTTAGAAGAAGAGCTCTAGCCATCTTTGCACTTATTGTAAAGAGCTCTTCATAGTGTGTTTCGTCAACCAAAAACCCTAAACTCTGTCTGTTAGGTTTTTGAGTGTCGTCGTTAGGTTGTTCAGATCTAAGGCCCTTCTTTCATCGATTGAAGAAGCCTCGATCGTAGAGTTGAGATCCAAGCTTACACTTACATCGTTTGTGTAAAGCTCGATCGAAGCTAGGCTGTAAGGAGAGCCTGTAATCTCCCTGTCTGTCTAACTGAAGCGAGTGAAGCTTCCAGTCTTTGTTAGGTTTGTGTAGTGAACCCGCAATCACTACGTCTGTCGTTTGATCTAGGCAAGTGAAGCCCGATCCCGACCAGGTTTTTGAAGGACCCGTAACCTTCAAGTTCTTGAGTGAAAAGAACAGTTGCCGTCGTGCAACAAAGTGGACGTAGGAGAGTTATCTCCGAACCACTATAAATCTCTGTGTCGTATCTCTCTTACCTTAATCTCTTTACAGTATTCGATTATCCATTGCACGTGCATATAAACAAACTTAACTTGGATTTTCAATTACTTAGGAAAGATTATAGCTCACCAAATTCCGCACAAAGAGTAAAGTCTCACTCTTGATCAAGCTCTAAGCTTAGGTCAAGAGATTCGTGATTGCTTTTGATCTAGCCCTCGGCTAGGTCTTAGTATTTCCAAAGAGCACTTTACTTTATACTCTGAGTTAAGGAATTGAAGTTGAAAAACTTCAAAATACGTATTCACCCCCCCCCCCCCCCCCCCCCCCCCCCCTCTACGTATTTTTCCTATAGCAAACCGGGACCAACAGATAGCAATAGCATAAAAGAAATTTTTTTACCCATTGAAGAGGACCAGGGAACGCTGGGTTTCAAACCAAAAAAGGAAAGAGTACTTTCACTCTCTATAAGAGGCCTAAGCATTGTATGATCAGAAGGGTATTCTTGAGAAAGGGAAGACATTATTTCTTCTTCCCAAGAAGATAAATCAGAAGGAAGAGACCGAGAGGTTTTCTCCTTACCAGGGTTCCTATACAAATTAATATCCGGGATATTCCAAGAAGTCCCCGGAGGGGGTTTAACTACCAAATAGCATTTATGCCAATCCTTATCTATAGATTCGTATTTGCCATATATATTAGCAAAGCGAACATTGGGAGAAAAATACAGATGAGAATCCCTATGTTTTAACTCATGAGTGCGAAAGAAGAGGAACGCTGTATCTTTTACCCCTTCTAGGCTAGCAATTATATGGAAAAAGGCACCCTTGCGAATGGTGGCTGGGTTTAATTGATTCAGGGGAGCATTGTATAAATGAGCAATGCGAGAGAAAAAGGAGGCACAGGAAAACGTAATCCGGCTCCTAATTGAAAGAACCAAAAGGCTTTTAGAGGAGGCTTTAACGATGAAGGACGCTCATTCTCTTCGGGGATCCTTAAAGAGTATCCCCCGAACTCCTTTACTTTTTTTGTAAAAATATCTAACGCTGTTCTATCTAAAACAGAAGATTCGTACTTTTCTAGGGGAAGGATCTGCTTCTTTGGTTTATCCTCCATGTTCCCCTTCTGAATCTCAGACCCCGAAACAGATCTAGTAGATCTGTTACGGCCTTGATGATCAGGAGTACCCTCGTCGAGAAGAAGAGGATTTCATAGCAACCTTCTAAAAAAGATGACACGGAGAATCTAAGAGGAAGGTGAAGCGCAGAAAATACCTGTGCAGTAGAGAGAAAGAGCAAGTCGAAAGGGAAGGGGAAGGGTTTTTCCTTTTTCCTCCGGAAGTTTGAAAAATATAAAGAAAAATGAGTAGTTATTACTTCCAAAAAAAAAAAAAAAAAAAAAAAAAAAAAAAAAAAAAAAAAAAAAAAAAAAGAGAGAAGAGAAAAGGAAAAAAAGAGAAGAGAGAAGAAAGGGGGTGAAGAAGAGAAAGCGTGTTTCTGTCAACACCCCAAAATTTAATTAATGCCAGAAGGGGGATATCCTCCTCTCTTCGAGCGTGCTCACACGCGCAAAAAATAAATGAATGAAAGGAGAAGAACAAGGAGGCAGACCCTTCTTTCCTTCAGAAAATAAGGCTAATTCTTTCATAAAAAAGAAGCCTTAGAATCATCCCCAGGGAGTCACCAAAACCTCATATAACACGGAGAAGACACCTTCATAGCTTGAAGAAACTCAGACTCAATAGGCGAAATTCAGTCGTTAGTTTTAACGACCCGGAATAATAGAGGAGGGCTAGAGCCTCTTATAGGTAAAAGTGGAATAATAGAGGAGGGCTAGAGTCATATTCTCTCATGCTCTCGTCATATCGGAGGAGTAATGATGGAGAAAATCAAAATTCCTGCACCTTTATGGTCTAGGAATACTAAACGTTGCGCTGTCTTCCATGTGATAAGACGTCATGGTGTACGCAGCATAATTTTTCTCTGACAATACCTCATCAGAAGCTAATGAAGCACGCCTCTGGATTTGGGGGGGGGGGGGGAGTAGCTGATAGGGATTAATATCAGCTATACCCCCTAAATGACCCAAGTTGGTAGATAGTATACTTTCCTTAACCTTAGATTACGGTTCTCAAAGAAATTGGTGTATCAAATGTCACAATAGAGGTGCAGAACCTTACCTCTATGAAAGGAACAATAAATCCGAGACGGAACTAGCATCAGCGATGCCATCAATGTAGATGACTATTACTTTTCTATAATGATCGATATACGCTATTTCGCGTAATGGCATAATATCAGAGAGATGTTATGCTCACCAAACACGCAATATAATCAAGAATCATATGCCATACAGGAAACTGTGAGGTTCTAACTTCTCCCTTAAGCCGTGTGGGATCTGCAGGCATCTGCAATGGCGGAAGGATCTGACCAGATCCTATGAGTGTTTAGCAGATGCTCAAGGTTCTGCATGACATGCGGTCCGCGTGACTCTATGCACTATAGGGTGAGGACCACTGCATTCATGACGGAGGATACTCTGCCTCCGTCTGAATTCCCCTTTTCTGTCCTTCCTTGACACGAATGCTCACTTTTTACCCTCTTTACACCTATAAATACTAAGTGAACGCACAATCACAACATTCACTCTCTTACGAACAAACACGCTCCTTAGCGTACTGTTCCATCCAACTCCATACTCTCTCTCTCTCGAGCTCCTCCGAGCTCAGGCAACCCAAGGCAGGCCAAACCTTCCCCCGGGAAATCGGAGCTCACTTCCACATCCTTCTATTCTTCTCAACGCAGGGAGGAACCTCTTTCTTATACACCCCACCTTGAACTTAAGGTAAAACCCTTATCACTGAAAGGGGAATGAGGCTCAACGGAGCTCCTTGCCCCTCGTTTCTCCCCTTCTCCTACCTTGTTTCTTCATTACCTACTTATATGATTTTAAAGCTCTATGATTCTTACTAGTTTATGGCTGAATACGCCCTTTATCCGTTGCTCATAGCTCAACTATTACGTGTCATTACCAGATGAATCATGTTCTATGCGAAATGCTCATCTATGGCTCTATGCACATATGAATCTCTTGCTCTTTACTGCTTTAACACTTTACCCATGAATGCTCTTTGTAAAACATGAGGAATGATCTCTTAAATCGTTGTGGATCTTAAACCCAGATCTATCAATGACAATACAGGGGCATATGACTAGCTTGAGAAATGATGCTTCCTCTATAATTACCAATCTTCCATGACCTTTAAGCTAATTTCACATTCTGATTGTAATTAACAGGAGTCGCAAACTCACCAATTTCAAAAGGTGAACCGAATGCGTCTTGAGATCGCTGCACTTTTTAGATTCGGCTTTCCCTTAGATTCTTCACAACCTTTAAAATTTCAACACACAAAGCAGTTCAGCTATCACAATTTATATTGTACGGAAAATATGATTTCGAGGTCACCTCGGATTCCTTGATCGATTTATTATGAACAAAACAGCTGGAACAGATTCACAATATACATGCTAGAATTCTCTGGGAATAACATCAATCTTGAATTCAATATATATACTCACCCTATAATACGACCACCATCTCAGGCATCTCTAATAACAGAGAAAATAACAGGGTAAATTCATAAACGCATCATCAAAATCAGCCGGAGCTTCAAAGATAGGTAGGAGGTTAACACTCTAGATTCATAGGCTTTTACAGCACTTACAATTAGCAAATCTAAACTCGTTTACAAGGAGAGAGAATCAATATCTCAAATACGGGTTTCCCTTCGACAGGGTATCTATCACAATTTCCGCCAAGAAGGGAACATAATCTTAAAATCACGCCACATTCTGTAGTTTACAATCATGGAGAGCTCAGCAAAACTCAAGTAATAGTATACGTATCTGGGTTTTCACCCATGAAACAACAAATACAGCATACCCATTCAATCTAATGTTGAGCTTTTTCGCATTTTTCACATAAGGACATGACAGGCAAAAATCATCCACAGCATTGCAACAGCGAGTTAGAATTTCATATAAAACAGGGGAAATCTACATCTTAAACTCAAATTTCCCACAGACGGCGCCAGTTGATAGATCCGGGTTGGAGATCCACAACAATTTAGGTGATTATTCATCACGTTTTGCAAGGAGCATTCATAGATAACACATTGTAATGATAAAGAGCGAGAGATACGGGTGTTTGAAGATCTATAGTCACATATTTTGTACAGAGTATTGTTGGCGTAGAAGTAACGAGTAGTAATCAAGCTATACGCTTAAGTGCAGGGCATATTTAGCCATAAACTAATAAAATCCATGGAGTTTAGCACTCATTCAAGCAGATAATGAAGAAATGAAGTAAGGAGAAAGATAGAAGCGCGGAACTCGGAGCTCAGCTAAACTTCATTCCCTCTGGATAATGAGGGTTTTACCTTAGGCTCAAGGTAGTGAGTGAAGAAAACTGCTCCCGGCGATGGGAAGGAGGGATGGAAATAACCGTGGATGAGGCTTCCCGGAAGAAGGCCTCGGCAGCCTTGACTGCTTGAGCTTGGAGGAGCTCGTGAGAGAATGTGAATGAAATAGTACGCTAAGTGTGTGTTTGTGTATGAAGAGTTGTGTTGTGTTGATAAAGAGGAAGTGCACGATCACTCGGTATTTATAGTTGTGGCGAGGACGAAAAAAGGTGAATGTCATGCCAGAGGAGGACAAAAGAGGAATTTCTAGAGAAACAAGATTCTCTTCGTCATCAATCTTGTGGTGCTCACGCTAGGGTATATAGAGTCATGCGGACCGTGTGATAGACAGATCCTCTAGTCTTAGCAGATGCTAGAGACCCCGAATGGCTTCTGTGATGAAGAGGATCTATATAGAACTTCGCGGCTTCTGCACGAGATATAGCTTCTGGCCTTATATGGCATCTGAGGCTTCTAAAGGGACCTTATAGCTTCTTCGTGAAGGTGTCTTATAGCCAGGTTTGGCATATGGAGACTCTAAGAACCCATAGAATCTCTAATAATAAGCTGTTATGTAGAGCAATTCCTATTGATCCCTATCGAGGTTAATATTTATCTCCTTTAGTAATGATGCTAAGGCCAGCTCTATCCAGAACTTATCATTCTTTTTAGTTGGAAAGATCTTTGTATTGGCGCAACATCTGATGCTCTGAAGAAATGGTATTAATTATCATCTAAGATTATCACCCGGTGCTATTAGTATTAACTTTCCTTTGAGATAATATCCCAAAGTTATGAGGAGCACATCTTCCTGATAATTTGAGTTATTTATACAGTAGGGCTAATATTAGTCCCTATCAATGTTGTGATACACATGTGCAACAATAATTCGATATGTGCATCAAATAATGTATAAATGCATCAAAATAAATTAAAATATGTATCATGTAAAAAGCGTATGATTGAATAACTAAATAAAAGACACGCTTGTTAACCACAAAATCACCGTAATGTCTTCATGAAAAATCAATATAACACGAACATAAATAGTACCTTGAAAAAAACCATATTCCAAACTTGAAAAGGAACAACAAGCGACGTGTTTACTGAAACAAATAAAGGAAATATAATAACTACATAGGATAAAAATTAACATCAATAAAAATAGATAAAAAAAAAATTAATACCACAATAAAATAATATAAAAGTATAAAACAATTTAGATAAATAACCAATTACTTTCCAATTCATACAAATTCAATTCACTTTACATCGAATTTAGAGAGAGGGAGAAAAGAGAGAAAGATCGATAGAGAGAGAGAGAGAGAGAGAGAGAGAGAACGTTAGGGAGGGAGAAAAAATGGATTTAAAATACCACTAAACAATTGACGTGGATTTAGAATACCTTTATTAATTCAGAAAAAATGGAGAGAAGACATCAAGATAAAAAACGTGCAATACATAAAGAATAATAAAAGATATTTAGTTACCAATAATAAGTTGTAGAGAAGTTACTAAATCCAATATTTTAAGGAATTTATTAATTTAATAGAATGTATTTTACTTGTTTGCCCCTATCTTTAAATTAATAATACAATAAAACAATAATTAAAAAAAAAAAAAAAAAAAAAAAAAAACAGTTACGAAAATGATGATGTATGTGTCCACATCTCATCCACCAGATTATAAAAATCAACGGTATTTATCGGTTTTCATATTACAGCAAATAGTAAGTTTTCATTTGATTCTCCCCCTATATATATATATATGGTTGGAATATGGTGAAAACCTTACTTTTGGTGAAAACGTGATAACCGTGCACTTTTGTGCATAGCATGATGCACTTTCATGCATATCATGTTGCATAAAAAATATATAGGGATTATATGCATTTTTTTTAATAAAATAATATTATTATTTTTTATGCAACATGTTATGCATAAAAGTGCATCACGCTATGCACAAAAGTGCATGATTTTCACGTTTTCACGAAATATTTGATTTTCATATGATCCAACTCCTATATATATATATATATATATATATATATATATATATATATATATATATATATATATATATATATATATATATATAGGGAGAGGTTCTAATGGGAACCCATCCTTAGATGTTAACTAGGAACCGATCTATGCCCTTGATCTTCAAGATTGGACGCTCCAAATTTAATCAGAGTAATCAATTTTATCCAATTCCTCTAATTATTTCATAAACACTGAGGGTAAATGCGTAAACAAGTGAGAAATAACTACCGTAATTAGTTAAAAGTTGCCGTGTGAATCGGGATTTCAAAACCGATTAATTGATAAAAAAATACAATCTTTATATATTTTGTATTTCGAACTAAAACACAAAGTCTAAATCTAATTTCATACAATAAAATATTACTTATTTACAAAATTGCTTATTATGTAATTAATTTTTTTCCTTACAATAGTATTCTTCATATAAATCTACACTACTTTAAATTGCTTATTTGAGGTAAATACATACTTAATTACGTGGTGCTTTTGTAAACTCATTTAAATTGCTTATTTTGAGGTAAATGCATGCTTAATTACATAGTTTAAACGACTTATTTACACTTATTTAAATGCTTATTACTATCATACATATTTTACATATGTCTCCCATTGAATTTGCTTATTTAGATTTAAAATATGTTGTTGTATATGTATTTCACATTTTGAATTGCTGATTTACTCATATCAAATTAGGGAAATGCTTATATATAAGCTTGGAATTGCTTATTTGCGATATGCATATTTTTGCTTATGTGGGTGAAAATGAAATACTTATTTTACTTATGCTAAATGCTTTATTAATCTAAACTAACTGCTTATGTGAGTGAAATGCTTGTCTACACTTTTTATAATGGATAGTTTATGGTAAGCATATGCTTGTCTACACTTTTTAAATGGTTTATTTATTTGCACTAGTCGAATTGATTATTTGCATATGTTAATTGTTTATTTGCCTTTATCGAATTGCTTATTTTATACAAGTTTAATTGCTTATTTACACCTTTCGAAATGCTTATTTATACCTATTGTGTTGCTTCTTTTACTTATTTAAAGTTGTGAATACTTATTTGTACATGTTGAAATGCTTAATTTATTTATTTTCACATGTTGAAATATTGCTTATCTTGCATACAGATTTCAGTTTTTTATTTGTTTATTTGCAATTAAAAATAGTACTATAAATTTTATCTCACATGTTACGCATTTCAAGTTGTTTATTACACTAAACGTATAGTATCACTTTTAATCTAAAACATTTATTCAATTTCTAATTATTTAAATTATTTGATATTTATTTTTTTATTTGTATTTATTTATTGAAAAAATATGCGTACACAAAATAGAGAAATATTCACGAACATTAGTGAGAAACAAAATAGATACACAAAATCCCATAATCACGGGAATCGGTAGTTACCAATATTAGATTTACTATTCTAACCTTTAATCGGTAAAAAATAAATTATTTTAATGGAAATTGCTTAATTAATTGCCACCTTTGATCAAAAATAATAAAAGGTAGAGATCGGATCCTAGTTACTACCTAATAATAGGGATCCCATTTGATCTCCCACCTATATATATATATATATATATATATATATATATATATATATATATATATATAGGGGTGGGTTCTTATGGGAGATGGTATCAATCTTGAGAACTAGGAACCAATCCTATCCACTCCTTTTAAAGAATCTAATGGTGGATATTAATTCTCAAATTATCTATTTTACTTATTTAATGATTTATTTCTAATTTTAAAGGGTAGTTTAGGGAAAAAAAAAAAGAGAAAAGGATTATGCGTTCCAAGACTGTCGCCACTTCCTATAACTAATTATCCTATTAATTAACATAAATATTTGAATGCAACTAAGACCTATTTCTATGCTTAAATAATCATATTTATACGCTATTTTCCTATTTATTTATGCTTAATAACCTGTATACGAAAATTACATGCTTTTTTTTTTATATCAATTCATGTTTAAATATCGTGAATGACGATGACAAATTGTGAATGACAATGAATATTCGAATGCACTTAAGACCTATTCTTATGCTTAAATAATTATTTTATATGCTATCTTCCTATTTATTTATGCTTAATAACTTGTATATGAAAATTACAAAAAAAAATAGAATAAAAAAAACATATATGAATATTCGAATGCAACTAAGACTTATTCCTATGCTTAAATAATCATATTTATATGCTATGATCCTATTTATTTATGCTTAATAACTTGTATATGAACATTACAAAAAAAAAATAGAATTAAAAAACATAGATGAATATTCGAATGCAACTAAGACCTATTCTTATGCTTAAATAATCATATTTATATGCTATTTTCCTATTTATTTATGCTTAATAGCTTGTATATGAAAATTACAAAAAACATAATTAAAAAACATAGATGAATATTCGAATGCAACTAAGATTTATTCCTATGCTTAAATTATCATGTTTATATGCTATCTTCCTATTTATTTATGCTTACTAATTTGTATAATAAAATTACAAAAAAAGAAAAAAAAAATGAAAACAGAATATAAAAACATAGATGAAAATGTCAAGAAGAAGAAGAAGAAAAAGAAGAAGAAGAAGAATCAAGAAGACGAAGAAGAAGAAGAAGAAGAAGAAGAAGAAGAAGAAGAAGAAGAAGAAGAAGAATTAAGAAGAAGACGATTGCGGCAGAGAAATTTTAAATGAGTGATTAATTAATCCCTTAAAATATGGAACAAATAAATGAAGATTACATTAATATCCTTTTCCTAAACAAAATATGCCTTATTTAATTAATTTTCATGAATAAATCATAACCATCAATCTATTAAGATGGAAGGTCTAGATTGGTTCTTAGTTCTCACTAACTAATATGGTTAGCATATGAACCAATCCCTATATATATATATATATATAAGAAATATATCAGGTGAAAACTCTAAATCTAGTGAAATCTAAAAACCGCTAATATCCGTTGATTTCAGAGATCTAACGGTTGATAATTAATATTATTTACAATTTTAAAAATTATTTTTCCTATTTTTTTGAATATTTTCAAATATTATGTAGGGATATTTATGACTTTTTCTATTTTTATAACTGACTTTTCGTTAAATACATGATATTTATTTATTTTCTTTCCTTAATTTTAGGAATTTTCCAAAACTGAAATACACTCTAACATTAATTTGATTTCCGGTCAAATCCTATTGAGAATCATAAAATGGACCACTGGGTTTTATTCTACTCAAAGACACGAAGAGATTGATGGGTGGATCACTCGTTTTGGTGGAGAAACGAAGGAGATATTCGTCGAAGAAATCGAACTAGGAGCAAAATCGCGACTTCCGCAGCGGCGTAAACTTCCAGACGCGATTCCGTCCTCATCAGCGATCGGATTTAGATGAGCGACATACCGTTGGAAACGTCTTGAAGAGTAGAACATGTTTCTGGGTGGTTTAATCCAATTTGGTTGCTATTTCAGTTCGAAACTGGCAAAATGCATAACGGCAATTGAAAATGCATGAAAATGACAAGAATATGCATTTTCTGCCGATTTTATTGCATTTTTGAAATCATTCTAATGCATTTTCATTTCATTTTTATATCAAGCTCAAGTTTTTATTTTAAGGTTTAGTTTTCCATAGAAGTTAGGGTTTAACTTTCCCTATATGTTAGGGTATAGTTTCCCCTACAAGTTAGGGTATAGCTTTCCCAAATAGGGTTTAGCTTCCCCTATGGGTTATGGTTTAGTTTCCCCTAAAAGTTAGGGTATAGTTTTTCGTACAACTTAGGTTTTGGAGTCTCATACAAGTTAGGGTTTATATTTCCTTAATGGGTTAGGGTTTAGATTCAATTTTTGATATATATTAAACAAATTTTATGTATTATATTTTTTGTTTATATATTTCGGAATGCATAATAATTACATTTTACTGCATTCTCGTTTGATAAAGATGAATGTGGAAAGGATAAATTTGATGGGGATAATTTGAGTGATAAAGAGGTCGATTATATTCCTGTTTGTGATGTTGATATAAAGCCGTTCATTGGCCAAAAAGTTTTGCACTCTTACGAAATGGACATATTTTTTTAGATCACATACAGTAAGTTTGATGCATATTTTAGATGTTTTGATGCATTTTCAATTGATTATTATGCTTTTTTTTTGTTTTGCAGCTGGCAATGATAATTGCAAAAATGAAATTTTGATAGGTATAGTTTTCTGTATTAGAGTTTAGTTTCCTAACTAGGTTTTAATTTTTCCCAACTAGAGTTTCGTATTTCCTTGAGTAGGGTTTATATTCTCCGAGTAGGGTTTAGTTTTCTTCAATAGGGTATAGTTTTTCCAACTAGGGTTTACATTTTTCATTAGGGTTTTATTTTCTCAAGTAGGGTATAGTTGATGCATGCATTATCGAATACCATATGATGCATTAGTTCACATTAAGTTAAGGATTATATGCATCAATGCAATTTCATCGATGCATTAAATTGTGAGAATTATGCATCAAAATTAAGTTCCCATGCAATAAATAAGTTTTTATACAATATTCATGTGTAATTTAGTTTTACCACAATACACGAGTAAGTATTGAAGTTTTTTTGTGTTCTACATTGTTGCATTTAATGTAAATTTATGTGCGTAATATTTTTGACCATTAATGTATATGCATTCTAACGAGTTCTCTATATTTTTGAAAAAAAAGAGTAAGATATTTGAGTTTATAGAAAAAGTTTTATACTCATTGAGTTTGAAAAGTAAATACAATTTGAATTTGAAAGTAACCCCTTGAACTAACTACTGTAACACCAATTTATAACTTTAGATTCCAAATCAACTCTTTCTTCTTTGTTTTTGACAAAATCCAATAGAAGGCGCCAACATCGTGAATAATACGTTGCTTCTTTTTGTTGCATTGTGCAGTTGCAATTGTTGCACTCATATATTTCACCTGTTCATATTTCATTAAAATATTATGTCAATAATTTCAGCCTAGATTTCCAAGAATATGATATGAAATATAAAAAATATTTAACATTTTCATATTTCCATAAAATGAATAAACTATTGCATAAATATAAAAAATTCATGATCTACACAAGCATCACCCAAAAGCAAGATGACATCAAACTTTGTATATATATATTACATGTCAAGTATCAGAAAAATGAATTGTTGCATACTTGACCTTTCATATTTTGAATTTGTAGCATTATTATAAACATGCATATCACAATTAAGTACAATTATATAGCACATAATGCAACGTAAATATAGAAATATGCAACAAACCTAACAAACGGTGCAACATTAAATATATCAAATCTTACTAGCATCTAAGAATACAATTCCTATTTTTTTAGTCTTAAATACAAATTTCTCTATCAGACATTTCAACAAACATATTGCGAGCATAAACATGAACATATACCACACATTCTACCTTTTTATCCAATCAATCCAAATATTTTGATTTACAACATAATATACTAGCATGTCATTTTAAATGCAATAAATTGATACATTATTCCAATTCGTTCAACAATATATATTGTATGCATCCAACAAATGAACCAGATAAATTCCCTGAAATTCTAACCCAAAACCCCCAAAATCGAATCATAAATTCGAACCCGTTGGAACCTAGAATCAATGCATAAATTTTTTAAACTCACCTTCATCGTCGATTTCGAAATATTTTCTCCTTCGGCCTTTCATCATTCACTCGTAAGAGTATCGATTTTTGTAGAACATGGAAGACACAAGCTCTCTCTCGGTGGTTGTTTTTTGGGTTAAATAATTTTGAACGTGATTTTTAGATCCCATTTTTTAGGGATACGTGATTGTCTTTCCTAACATAAATTTCTATGATTACTTTTTTGCCCTTTTTAATGGCCTTTTAAAATAAATATGGCATTAATTTTATTTTTAATCTCTTAATCTCAGCCATCGATTTAATACAAATCAATGGTGTATATTAGTTTCTAGATTGCATTCTATAGTTGGTTTTCACCATAGTGTATCCATATATATATATATATATATATATATATATATATATATATATATATATATATATAGGGAGTGGTTCGTGTGCAAATAAATCATTGCGTGAGAAAATGAGAAAGATGCTTAAAACTATACAAAATCATGCTTAAGTCAGTATATATTTATGCTTACAACACCATTATGCTTTTTAATGTACAAATTCATGCTTAAACCTAGTCATGCTTATGATACCTTATAATCATGCTTAAATCAATTACAATCATAGATCAAATTAAGATCAACGGTTCAGATCTATTCCTATTTCTCACAACAGGACTTATTTCTATATAATATATATATATATATATATATATATATATATATATATATATATATAGCGGAGAGATCACATGCAAAACACAGGTTCCGTAAGAAATAAGAAGTGATCTGGACCACTGATCTGTGTGATCTACGGTGTAGATTAACTGGTGCATTATGATTTTACTGAAAATGCATTATGATTGTATAGATAATGCATATAATGCATTGTGCATTATAGTTATGTATATCATGCATTATAAAATAATGCATAAAATGCATCATTTTTTATTTTTTATGATAAACCTATTTTGTACAGGATCTCCCCCCTATATATATATATATATATATATATATATATATATATATATATATATATATATATATATGAGGAATAATGTGCTATTCACCTAATGGTACTTACCTTCGTGAGCAACTTATGATTTACGTGCAAAGCTATGGATTCATCGTATTTCTTCCTTGGTAATCTGTAATTTTGTATATGCCTAGAATAATGATTTTATATTACAGAGATTAGGGTCGGGGTACAAGATTTTTTATATATCATCATTTGTTTCTAATTAAGATCTAATAAAATGTCGGATTACTTTCTAGAATATCATATTCTCATACACATATCGTCAAATATTTACAGTGCGGTATTTTTGATAGAGATGAACATCAGATATTGTATCTCGAATAAAGCTCCATTTATGTATTAGCTATACACTTGTCAAAAAATATGGTCGTAAAATAAAAAATACAACATCCACTTTCACTGATCATTAAAGCATCCATTTTAGGAGGAAGTAGAAAGGAACTCTATCTATTGTCACAAGAATTGTTCGTAGCGAGGAGAAACTGTTATATTAGAAACCTTTGAATGCTCAACTCATAAATAAAAAAAACTTAGTTCTGAAATTGCCAAAGTAAACTCGTTATCCAAATAATCAGAAGCAATTGAATGTTACAGCTTTACACATTTTACAGTAATCCTGTGCAAAGTTTTCTATTGTCGGGATTCTTCTTTGAATTTTTGAAAGCTTTCTCATTTTAGTCTTCAGTGACCTCCTTGTTTGCATATGATGTGGAATATTATTTTAAAAATAAATGATGATATGAAATTAAATTAACGGAAAACTTAACTGTTTTTTTTAGAACCGTTATATAAAGATCTAATTTTTTTTTTTTAAATATATAAGTACAAGGATCTATTGAAACAAAATAGTACAAGGATCAGAGGAAATAAAAAATAAAAGTTCAGGGACCGAAGCTGTGTTTTGCCTAGTAAAAAACAAGAACAAAAATGTCCAAAACTACTTATAAAAAAGAAATAGAGGGAGTATCTCATATCTATTACTATTATAAACTAGTGCAGTGCCCGTCGAAATTCGACGGGATTCAAATTATTTTGTAATTACAAATAAAAGTTTTAATAAAAATTAAATAAATTTGTATATTAATTATTTCAAGTAGCTCGTTACTCGTAGTAAATATGAAAATGGGTTAAGATTTTAATATTTTTACGATAGATATATTTTATAATTTATCCCGTCAAATTTTAACATAAAAATGTTATTTTAAAACAAAATTTAAAATAAAATATAAATATATTATGTCTCCCGTTGTTTATTTTATCTAAACACCCTTCAGATGGATCATTTTTGAAGGAATAAAAAGGGTTAACATTTCTTAAGAACTATACGATTTTAGTCACGCCAAAATTTGATGTGAATCAGTTAATAAGAATGTCCATAATTAATATCAATTTACGACGGGATTTAATTTATTTTGCAATTGCACATAAAATTTTTAATCTAAAATACATAATTATCTACATTAATTATTGCAATCCGCCCGTAACTTGTAACAATAAAAAAATGTTAAAACGTAATATTATAATCTCATGTTAGCCCGTAATTCGACATAACGTTAGCATGAATAGTGCAAATCTACCCGTTAATTTTTTTCGTTAGCCCGTTCAATATAACGTTGGCATCTATATTTAATTATTGCAATCTGCCCGTTACTTGTAACAATAAAAAAAATATGATAAAGCGTAATATTTGTAACGACCCGCGTTTTCATAACTCTACATTAGTAGTTAAGTTCGTAAATTAGATAAATAATTTAAACCCTTTAAAACGTAATATTATAATCTCATGTTAGCCCGTTATTCGACATAACGCTAGCATGAATAGTGCAAATCTACCCGTTAATTTTTTTCGTTAGCCCGTTCAATATAACGTTAGCATCTATATTTAATTATTGCAATCTGCCCGTTACTTGTAACAATAAAAAAATATGATAAAGCGTAATATTTGTAACGACCCGCGTTTTCATAACTCTACATTAGTAGTTAAGTTCGTAAATTAGATAAATAATTTAAACCCTAAGGGCTTAGAAAATTCTATTCTCGACAAAGGTAGAATTTTTGTAGGAAATGCTTATCTTATTAGTCAATTTAAAATAGGAAAATAATCCCTATAGCAAGTTGATTAAAGAGTATGATTACTTTAAGTGATTAATTAATTGAGTAGTAATTTCAATTGGAAATCAAATAGTAATTTGATAAATCATTTCTATATTAAATAATTATATCGTTAGATTTACAATAGTATCGACTTTACATTTCATATTGATTTGTATGATTAGAAATCTATCAAGAACATAAATTGTGGTCCAAACTAGTTAATTTATAATATGGGCCAAGCCCATCGGTTCATGATCAAACCATTCGATAATGATCTTGTATTATGGACCAAGTCCATCGATTCATAATCGAACCGCTAGATAATAATCGAACCAAACATTCGATTAATACATTAATAAATCAAAAACAGTAAATTAGTAACAATACACTCACATGTCAATAATAATAAAACTTTAAATAATTAAATGATTATACCAATTTAAAAACAACAAATAAAGTAAACAAAAAAGAAAAGATAGGAGCAGCAGTGCTTTGCTCGGCTAAAAGGAAAAAGAAAAAGGAAAAGAGAAGAAGACAAGCAGCACACGTTGCTGAAGAAAAAGGGGGAAGATTTTCTGGAACAACAGCAGCAGCTCCTCCCTCACCCTATACTCCTACACCCTTCTTCAGCCACCAAAACAAATCAGTCCATTCTCTCCCCTCAACCTAAAACCTGCAAAAAAGGAATAAAAATGGACAAGAGGAAATCGGTAAAATAGAAAAGAAGGGAGAGGCATCAATAGCAGTAGGGTCTACTCTACTTGCAGAAAATCTAGTGAGGGAGGAAGGTAGCTAAGTATAGAGGCATGGCTCCCTATACCCCTTTCTTGAGCAACTCAAATCAGTCTTCTATGACATAAAACCTGCAAAAGAGAGAGAGAGAGTTGAGTGTAAGAAATCTCCCAAGATAAGAAATCTTCAACCCTTACAATCACTTGAGCTCAGCCACAGTTCAATACTTAAATTAATAAAACAAATCAAGAACCAGCCCTATAAAAAATCCTCATGCTATAACCCCTTTCAGTTTTCACATTTCCACAATCACTCAATTAAAACCAAACACGAGAGAGAGAGGGAAGAAGCAGCAGAGAAAAGAAGAAGAAGAAGGAAGGAGTGTGGTGAGCTAGCAACAACAGCACTACTAACTCTAAGTAAGTAACATAAAACCTCAAGAATCCTTAAGCATGATTTAAGCCTCAACACATAAGCAAGAATATGAGAATTCAGTTTCAAGCTTTCACAAGCCTGCTAAAACTTAAATCTTTACAAACAAGCATGATAATGAAAGCCAAAGCAGGATTTCGAAACATAAAATATGAAACTAAGACCATACAACTATATATGATATCACAAATTTAATGCTAGAAATCTGAAAATTTGAACCCAACAGCATGTTTATAAATGTTAACTCACTATGGCATGAATGCAACTAGAAGAAAGAACTAGTAGTAAACTCATTACCCTCCTAATATTCGTATTATCTTTTGTTGTTCAACAACCAAAATGAAATTTTGATCACCCAGCACAGTCTACATATATATGCTCAAGAATGAAATCTGAGAAATAAGCTAAAAGCTGTTATTAACTTAAAAATGCAAAAGCTAATACATAGATCAAGAGCAAACGACTAGTGAGCATAATTGAGTTCTGTAAAATCATTACGAACAGAATGAATGCATAAATCTGAGTATAAATACCTAAAATCTAAGCATCAAGGCCATGCTCAGTGAAATCTATTAATCCAGAAACATGCTCAAATATGCCACAAATAATCGGAACAATTACTCCATGTACTTTTATCATAAGACTTTGTAATGGCACAAGACTTTCTAATGACATGTAATACATATTTAAATCGAAAAGAAGTCAGAACGTGAACTAAGAGAAGGGCAATGGAGTGAAACCTTATCTGTGAAATAGAAAAGAGATTGAACCCCTTTTCGATTGCCGGAGTTGCAGAACGACGGCGACAATAAACTTGTCCATAATCTAAAATATAATTAACAAGTGAGAGAAGGTAGATCAAAAAGGGAAAATGGAGAGAGAGTTTGAGAGCAGAGCTCTGCCCCATTTGGAGTTTCTGCTCCGACGGCGACGAACTCGGTGGTGGAGCTTCAGTCAGATACGGCGATGGACGAGGCAGCCTCGATAGTCCCCTCAGCGACGACGATGGCCACTCATGAGGCCGAGAGAGAGGGGCGTCGGCGAAGCCGAGAGTGAGAGAGGCAGAAAGTGTGCGTGTTTGATTTCAGCGAGAGAGAAAGAGAAATTGGTGTATTAGAAAAAGAATTGGATTTGGGCCGCCTTTTTGGGCTTCGCAATTGGGCCTGATTAATTTAGACGGGCTCGACTGTCGGGCCTGATTAATAAAGACGGCCCGACTATTAAAATCGGATTCGCTTAAGATTAATAAAAATGATTAAGATTATTTAAATTATGGATTTAATTAATTAAGATTAATTAATTATTAAGTTATGATTAGCTTTAAAATATGTCCTAAAGATTGCACAATTTTCGGGAAATTAATTCGACAAATAAATGGTCTCGAATAATGGAAGAGACGATTCTGAATAATAAAAGATTATTCTATTATGAAAAGATTTAAAGGATTCAAATCAATCTGTTAACCCTAACAGACTCATAATTAAGATAGGAAAATATACTAGACGATTATTTTTCCATAGGAAGTTTTATTATAAGAATGTAGATTCTTATTATTCCTTTATGAATAGGCGCGACTCGACAAGGTTTTGACGTTGTTCGTCTATCAAGACCGGACATATTCTACGCTACGAGAGGTGGGCTTTCTATCCAAAGAAAATATGATATTTATGAAAATATAAGTTAGTTATTTTGAAATATTGTCATGCCATAACTGTTTTGATTTTTGTATGATACCTATCTGTATTGGCTTTGCCAATTTATATAATCGAATTCGGGTCCTAGTAAGATAGTTATCTTATTTGGACTAGTGTACACAATGTGACCGTGTGTCATCTTCGGGTTGGCCGGTCAAGGTATCGTGAGAGTGGCCACTCTCTCGATATCATAGGAACAGATACGGTGGATTACTAAAGAACTTAGTTTGCGCAGACACTTTTAGGATCACAAGAACTTTTTGTAAGCATAGGATCTTTTCAACAAAATCCCTATGACTTACTATTAATGGCTTGACAATTATATATGTATGTTTTCGGCAATGTGCCCACTGAGTACCTCTGTACTCAGCCCTGCATATATTTCTAAATGTGTAGGTTGAACAAGATGGAATGGAGAGCCGACCCAAGCTTTTGTCATCATAAATCATATTAGTTCTTAGATTAAGGCTCTCGGTAATGTGTGTCTTCATACATGCATTCTGTAAGATCACTTCCGATGTAAAATGTCAATAAATTTTTGTTGAGTATTCGAGTCATGTAAGCGTTTCGAACACATGTATTTCTTAAAGGCTCGACGCCAATTGATATAATAATTACTCCCCACGCTTGTTTGAGTGGTTTCTAGCTTTATAATTACATCCCCCTTTCTATTCCCGCTTCTTTAATCTCATCCCTAGTAACGGGTTCCCGGCTTCATTATCCGTAGTAAAGTCCGGTCATGACAGTATTATAATATCTTGTTAGCCCGTTGTTCAACATAACGTTAACATAATTAGTGCAAATCTACCCGTTAATTTTTACGTTAGCCCGTTCGAGGCTTTTTAGAATTTTTCATTTTTCAGATTTATACATTAATATAATGTAGTTCCTCAAATCAAGTACGATTTTGATGAACATATATAATCTATTTATATATGTACTTTGTTACTAAGTTCTTGTGAAAATTTGATGTGGGACGGGAATCCTTATTGGAGTATAATATAATTGAAGTAAATTATCGATGAATATTGATTTTTCGTTTGTAGGGATAAAAATTGAAGATAAAATATATATTTTTATTTATTATAGAATAATCGTAATGTATATCAATTAATGTATGTTATATGTTTAATTAAATTTTAATCTTTAATAAGTCAAATCAATGAGAATATTGAAATATATTCATAAAAATCAAATGTGATGCCACGTAGGCTGAAGATCCATTACGCTATTATATATATATTGAAGTGTGTATTTTTACAAAATATGTATTACCAAGTATACCCCTCCCTCCTTTTATTTTAAATCATTATTATTATTATTATTATTATTATTATTATTATTATTATTATTATTATTATTATTATTATTATTGAGATTTGGAGGAATTCTTTTTAAAGGAAAAAGACTTAAATATATTAAACTATTATTTTAAATATTTGGACGTATTTTTTTAAATTTATTTATTAAAACCAATGATGAATTTTGTTTAGAGAAAAAAGAGTCAAACCTATTAAACTATTATTCTTATTAATATTTAGATGTATTTTTTTTACTAAACCAATTAATAATCACATAAGAAAGACCTTTAATATTATATTAAATTGTTATTATTGTTGAGATTTTAAATAATTATAACTATTAAACTAATATTATTAAGATTTGAGGGTTTTTTTTATTAAACCGATTAATCATCTCATAAGAGACCTTTTATATATCTATTGTGATCTTTGAGATTTAGATGAATTCTTCTTTTAAAGGAAAAAAATTATAATTAGCTATTAAACTATTATTATTAAGAACAAGAGAGAAAAACGTCCATATACATATTAGGTACAATTAATGATCTCATAAGACACAATATTATTGGAGTGACGTACATAATTCAGTGGGATTTAATTTGATCATATGAATTCATTCAACATGTAGACTAGTGAACAAGTGAGTGTAGTCATTCTATTTAAGTTTCTTAACATGTTTATAGTTTGGGATTCTATTAGTCTAATATTTTATTCGCCGACAAATTATTTCAGCAATACGCAGTTGACACGTAATTAAATTAGAGACTGCAAGATTGGATTTTTTTTTCGGAGAAATCAATCAACGATGAGAGCCAAATTGTACCAAGGAATTATGGACAATGTCTTTAAAGGAGAAGTTACAAAAATACTACCTCCGTCCCGCCAAAGACGTTACATTTCTTTTTGTCAATTTTTGACACGTTTTTTCACGCTTCTTAATGATGCGTTTTAAAATAGATTTTTGAAGAATTTTTTCTTTTACGGGATACTATGATAGTTGTATTATCCCGCAAAAGAAAAAATTTTCAAAAATCTATTTTAAAACACTTCATCAAGAAGCGTGGAAAAACGTGCCAGAAATTGACAAAAAGAAATGTAACGTCATTGGAGGGACGGAGGGAGTATAAAATTACAAAAATATAAAATAAACTATTCAAATAATCTAATAATTTGTGGTGAAAGAAAGAGGAGATATTAGAATTAGTTTATGAGAAATAATCTTTCTTTGGTTTGAAGTAGTAGTCAGAATCATATGAATAATTTATCTCAACAGTACAAGAAATCTGAAGATTATTTAAACAACATTAACGATCACTGTTAAAACTTAGAAGCCGTCTTCTTTGGATGTCTCCATTACCTTTTACAAAATATAAATAATAAAAAATATAAATGAGTGAATTTTTCATCATTTATTTACTTCGAAATGCAACTAATTTTCTTAGATTCAAAAGTTATGATATATGCTACAAAATTATTGATTGATTTCTAATCAACCGCTAATCAACACATAGTTTAAAACTCAATAATTGCTAATTACTCTAATGTGCAATATCTAACTACTCATAATTAAGCCAAAATGAAGTGACGACTTTCCTTGACAAATACTAATAGTAAATATTGTCAAATTTGTGATACGGTTAGGGCTGGGAATCGGTGCGGTTATGAGATAACCGAACCGAAATTGCGGTTAATCGAACCGCAATTTCCGTGAAACATGTACCGATACCCGAACCGTTTTAGGTATGCGGTTACCCGCTAACCGCATGCGGTTATGCGGTTCGGGTATTCGGTTACCCGATAACCGCTTTTTTTTGTTTTCTTTTCTTTTTTTTTTTTTTTTTAATTTTGAATTATTATTCCATTTAACTTCTTTCATTATTTCACACATTTTTGTCATATATATTACTATAATATATTGATATTTTATATTACAGAAAGCTCTCTCCCCTTCGACTGACTAGATTTGGATCCTTTGCCAAATATTCATTTGATCCATTTTCCGGGAGACTTCCCCATCTCGACGAAGATGATATCCTACAAAACTGATCTAGAAACCTGTACATATCCAAAATTTTGAAATTTTCATAATCAGTTTTATGTACGAAAATAGAACAAACCCAATTAAATTGACCTATTTTATAGTTATAATCGATGAATTAAGCCACAATTTAATTAGTTACATAGCTTAATAGAGTTCTGTAAATATGCATAAATAAACAATTACTCTAACAGAAAGAAAAAAGAAAATCGTATTTAAATATCGTGACCAATTCAAATTGTTTATGCTATTAGCCCTATTGGTCAAAATAAAAATATATTGGACGGTCAAGTAACGACTTGATTTTACATAACTATATTCAATTCGTTATCCGCGTTAATGTACTTATCGATAATGTGAAGATACAACATAAATGTCGAGTGAACCGGTTGATTACTTATTTTAAAATTTACGTAAGGGGTACGTAAAATATATAGTACTATCACATCATTATTCATTTGTGTGCACATAATATTTCTATATATTGATATTGGAGCAATTCACTAAAATAAAAATAAAAATAAAACATAATTCAATATTTCATTATTTTCTATTTTGCACAAATGAAATGATAAATCATTCATTTAATATTTAAATTTTAAAATTCGTAATATATAAAAAAAAAATTAATTAATTAAAAAATTGCGGTTAGCGGTTATTACCCGAACGGTTATCGGGTAACCGATAACCGTTTAGAATGTAATACCCGTACCGTTTACCGAACCGCTAACCGCGCGGTTAGCGGTTCGGTACGGTTATAACCGAAATTGTCGGTACCGATTCCCAGCCCTAGATACGGTGAACAAGTGAGTGTAGTCATTTTATTTAAGTTTTTTAACACGTTCATAATTTGGGCTTATATTAGTCTAATCTTTTATTCGCCGGCAGATTATTTCAGCAATACACATTTGACACATATATTAAATTAGAGACTGCAAGATTGGATTTTTTTTTCCGGAGAATTCAATATATCAACGATGAGAGCCAAATTGTAGCAAGGAATTATGGACAATATCTTTAAAGGAGAAGTGTGAGAGACTGAAGTTGGCAAACGAATTGTTCTTTACGCTACATTTATTGGGGGTTCAAGAGATATGAGGCATAGGTATCTTGATGCATTGACATTAGTATACAATTTTGGGAAGCCAGCCTTATTTATTACTATGACCTGCAATCCAGAGTGGAATGAAATACAAGAAAAATTATATATTGGTCAAACATCTCAAGATCATCCTGATTTAATTTCAAGAGTTTTTAGGCCAAAACTGCAAGACTTTAAAAATCAATTATTCAAGCATGAGATATTTGGAAATGTTGTTGCACATGTTCATGTCATTGAATTTCAAAAAAGAAGTTTAGCACACGCCCACATACTAATCATTTTCAAGTTGGAGTACAAGATAAACTCAATAGATGAAATTCATAAACATGTTAGCGCTGAAATTTCAGATCTAGAGCAAAATCACGAGTTATATGAATTAGTGAAGAAGCATATGATGCATGGACCATGTGGGGAAAAGAATTCAAAAAACTCATGTATGGTAAAAGGAAAATGCAATGCCATTATCCACAATTGCATTCCGAAAGCATTATACAATGGATATCCGATATATAGAAGAAGAAATAACGAAGCAGTCCTTTTTGTCCATAATGCAGTGCTCAACAATCAGTGGGTCGTACCTTACAATGCTTATCTACTATCTAGATATAATTGTCATATTAATGTAGAAGTTTGTTTTGCATCACGACTGACAAATATTTATATAAATATATATACAAGGGACATGATAGAGGGACAATCAAGATGATCCAGAATGAAGATAACAATCAAGTTGATGAGAAAAAGAAGTTTCAAGATGTTGGGTATCTTCTTAAGAAGCATTATGGAGAATATTCAAATTTGAGATGTATGATATATACCCCGCCGTTATCAACTTAAAACTTCCTCTTCTAATTATCAGTGCGTAGCATACCACAAAAGTCAAAATCTGGATAGACTAATTTTAAATTTAGATAATGTTTCGAAAACAATGTTGACTGAGTTTTTTTTTCTACGTGTGCTAGATATGAAAAAACAAGAAAGTGTTGGTCCCGGTTTGTAAAGAGGATCACACGTAGCGGGGGGGGGGGGGGGGGGGGGGGGGGGGGGGGGGGGAATACGTGTGATAGGAGTTTTTCAACTTCTTTTCAACTTTACTCAGAGTAGCAAGAAATCGGGTCGCTTTAAGACTTAAGACCTAGCCGAAGCTTGATCTATAATATAAGCTTAACTCTGGACCTAAGCGTACGCTTGATCACAGAGCGACTCGCTTGCAAATGCGGAATTAGGTGAACTAGTCTTTCCTAGGTAATTAAAGCTTTGTTTGAGTTTGTTTAAATGCACATGCAATATGATAATCAAAGCAGTAAAGTATTGAAAGCTTAAGTAAGGAAATACGACACCAGAATTTAGAGTGGTTCGGTGATAAAACACCTACATCCACTTTGTTGCACGCTGCAACAGATTCTTCTCACTAAGAATCTTGAGGATTACGGGTTCCCCAAAAACCTAGACTTGGATCGAGCTTCACTCGCTTGGATCCGAAACACAACAACTGGGAGATTGCGGGTTCTCCACTAACCTAGCTAAGATCGAGCTTCACACAATCGAGGACAGTGCAAGCTTGGATCTACACTATACAATCGAGGTTTCTACTATCGAGGAAAGTAGAACCTTAGATCTTTACAAGACAACCTTTCAACAACACTCAAAACCTAACAACTTGACAAAACAAGGGTTTAGGGTTTTGGTTTGAAAAACTCTCTAAGTGAAGAACTCTTTACAGTTTAAGTGCAAAGGGTAGAGTTCTTCTATAAGCTTGGATGTGTATATGGGCTTAGAATCTGTGAGAGTGAAGGTTACGGAGACAAGCTTCGAAGTTACTGAAGCTTGGAGAACACTTAGACAAGAACTCGAAGAATTTGCTCGAAGGCTGTGAGTGCTTGTTTGCAGTATGCGCTGAAATCTCAGGTAGTGTTCTCATCTTTCTCCGTCTCTGGCCTTCACTATTTATAGTGGGAGAATTGGACTGGAGCCGTTGAAGGTTGGTGGCTTTGTCCCTCTGATACGATCCTTGGTGAGAATCGTAGAACTCACGCACGCGGAAGACTGAAACTAACTAACGATGGAAATCCCAATACGTCAATGGACTAAACCCTCCTAAGTACTATAGATAAACCGAAGTCTCTATAACCCAAAGAAACGGTCGCCAAGCCACACGGGGACGATGAATGACACACAACGAGGTTTGATTTACTCGCTGATTCGCCGGATAATGAATTCGTCTTGGAATAATCAAGAGGAATTCGAAAAACTCTCAAGAGAGAATAAACTCACAATAATATTAATGAATAATCTGTCTAATTTTCGTCAACAAAGGCCCCCCTTATATAGAGAGGCAAATAAAACCATCTAAACCTAATCTAACTAGGAAATAACTGACCCAAAGTCATTGGCATGGCCCAACCCATCAACCAACATGATAAAAACCCAAAAACAAGTCTTTTAAGGCCCAAAAACGTGGCCTGACTCAAAACACACGAAAATTAAAATAAAGTCTTCATTCTTCAGCCCGAACGCACTCGATAAAAGTAATGACTCGCGGGCTGTCCGGTCCGTCTTCTCCAATGGGCTTCTTCATCAATTCTTGAGCCCAAACTTCTTGGATCAATCCTTGCAAGCCTTCCTTGAACTTCTTAGCTCGAGCTCTCGTCACCGGCCCTTCGGGAACACGAACAGGATCTTGACTCATCGAACCTTGGACTCCATCATTCCCCTCCTCTTGAAGAGGATTTGTCCTCAAATCCAAGTCGTCACCTACATCAAAAGGACTCAAATCAGCCACATTGAATGTAGCACTAACATTATACTCACCGGGTAAGTCCAATTTGTAGGCATTATCATTAATGCGCTCCAACACTTGAAAAGGTCCATCGCCTCGAGGTAACAACTTCAAACGCCTTTGCAATGGAAACCTCTCCTTGCGCATATGCAGCCATACCCAATCTCCGGGCTCAAACACCACTTGACGCCTCCCCTTGTTGGCTTGCTTGGCGTACTGCTCCGTTCGTCTCTCAATATTCAGCCTTGCCTTCTCATGAATCTATTTCACAAAATCAGCATTTTTCTGGCCATCAAGGTTAGTATGCTCATGTTCAGGCAACGGAGATAAATCTAAAGGAGTTAAAGGATTAAACCCATAGACAATCTCAAAAGGCGAAAACTTAGTAGCAGAATGAACAGAACGATTATATGCAAACTCAACATGTGGCAAACATTCTTCCCATGACTTAATATTCTTCTTAATTATAGCCCTAAGCAATGTAGACAAAGTCCTATTGACTACTTCAGTTTGACCATCAGTTTGTGGATGACAAGTAGTAGAAAACAACAGTTTAATACCCAACTTACCCCACAACGTCTTCCAAAAGTAACTCAAGAACTTCGCATCCCTATCCGAAACAATAGTCCTAGGCATTCCATGCAATCTAACAATCTCTTGAAAGAACAAATCAGCAACATGCGATGCATTATCAGATTTATGACATGGAATAAAATGCGCCATCTTAGAAAATCTATCAACCAGCACAAACACAGAATCACTACCATGCTTAGTCCTAGGCAGCCCTAACACAAAATCCATAGAAATGTCAATCCAAGGAGCAGTAGGAATAGGCAATGGCGTGTACAAACCACGGGAACTCACTCTAGACTTAGCTTGTTTACAAGTGACACATCTACCACAAATTCGTTCAACATCTAGAGATCATATGAGGCCAAAAGAAGTGTTCATGCAAAACAGCTAAAGTCTTAGCAACACCAAAATGTCCCATCAAACCCCCACCATGAGATTCAAGCAATAACAATTCACGAAGAGAACACTTAGGAACACACAACCTATTTTTCTTAAACAAATAGTCATCATGCCTAAAGTACTCTTCAAAACCAGATTTCTCACATGCTCGATAAATCTCACCAAAATCAGCATCATTCACATACAAACTCTTCAAACACTCGAAACCAAGCAACTTAGCATCTAAAGTAGAGATCAAGGCATACCTCCGTGAAAGTGCATCAGCCACTACATTCTCTTTACCTTGCTTGTACTTGATGACGTAAGGAAATGTCTCTATGAACTCCATCCATCTAGCATGCCTCTTGTTCAACTTGTGCTGCCCCTTCAAGTGCTTCAAGGACTCATGATCGGTGTGAATGACGAATTCCTTTGTCCACAAGTAGTGCTGCCACGTTTTCAAAGCCTGCACCAATGCATACAGCTCCTTATCGTACGTTGGATAGCTCAACGTTGCTCCGTTTAGCTTCTCGCTGAAGTACGCCACCGGCCGGCCTTCTTGCATCAAAACTGCACCAATTCCAACACCAGAAGCATCACATTCAATCTCAAAAGACTTAGAAAATTTAGGAAGAGATAGTACCGGGGCGTGTGTCAATTTGTACTTCAAAAGCTGAAACGCCTTCTCTTGATCTTCTCCCCAATTAAACTCCACATTCTTCTTGATGATTGCCATCAATGGTGCTGCAACACTACTGAAATGAGGCACGAATCTCCTATAAAAGTTAGCAAGTCCGTGGAAACTTCTAACTTCTCCAATGCTCTTTGGACTCGGCCACTCTTGAATAGCTCGTATTTTCTCATCGTCAACCTGTACACCCTGTGCACTAACAACAAATCCAAGAAACACAAGCTTGTCCGTACAAAAGATGCACTTCTTTAAATTAGCAAACAGCCTCTCCTTCCTAAGTACATCTAAAACAGACCTCAAATGATCAACATGCTCATCATGACTCTTGCTATACACTAGGATATCATCAAAGTAGACAACTACAAATCTGCCAATAAAAGCTCGTAAAACATGGTTCATAAGACGCGTAAATGTACTAGGTGCATTAGTCAAAACAAAAGGCATAACCAGCCACTCATACAAACCAAGTTTAGTTTTAAAAGCAGTTTTCCATTCATCCTCTTCCTTAATCCTAATCTGATGATATCCACTACGCAAATCAATTTTCGAAAACACACAAGAGCCATGCAATTCATCAAGCATATCATCTAAACGAGGGATAGGATGTCGATACTTTACCGTGATGTTGTTTATGGCTCAACAATCGCAACACATCCTCATCGTTGAGTCCTTCTTGGGTACTAGTAACACCGGAACTGCACAAGGACTCAAACTCTCCCTCACATGCCCTTTCGCCAACAACTCTCCAATCTGCCTCTCCAACTCCTTCGTCTCCTCCGGATTGGTGTGATAGGCTGGCCTATTTGGAAGTGTTGCTCCAGGCACAAAGTCGATTTGATGTTCTATCCCCCTAATTGGTGGTAAGCCAGCTGGTGTATCCTCGGGAAAGACATCATCAAATTCCTGCAAAACAGAAGAGATAGAAGGGGGTAGAGAGTCGAGATCATTAGTAGATAAAAAGTTCCTCTTGTACAGAAGTACGATCAAGGTCCTCTCCTCCTGCACCGCCAACTTCAGATCACTCGCCTTTGCAAAACACGATTTTTGTACTACACCCTTCTCCTTATCTCCCTTCTCCTTAGTCTCCACCTTCTGCTCCTCCAACTTCAGCCGCTCAGCCTCCTTTTGCAGCAACACTTGATCCTCATACACTTGTTTGGGAGTAAGAGGAACAAGCGACACCTTCTTCTGCTTATACTCGAACGAATATTTGTTGGTGAAGCCATCATGTGTCACTCGTCGATCAAACTGCCACGGCCTTCCCAACAAGATGTGACTCGCTTGCATCGGAACTACATCACACAAAACCTCATCCTCATACCTCCCAATGCAAAACGGCACTCTCACTTGCTTATTAACCTTCACCACGCCAGCATCGCTCAACCATTGCAGCCGGTATGGTTTGGGGTGCTGCGAAACTGGAAGCCCTAATTTTTGAACCATGGCCACGCTAGCAACGTTGGTGCAGCTCCCTCCGTCAATAATCACGCTGCACAGCTGATCCTTCACCTGACATCTCGTGTGAAAGATGTTTTCGCTCTGCACTAATTCGTCGAGATGATTCTGGACGCTTAATGCTCTTCTGGCCACACAAATGCGTCCTACAGGTGGCTGAATATCTTCTTCTTCGTCCTCAGACTCCTCCAAACCAGGCATCTCCGAATCAACTTCATCATCAGTCACGACCTCTCCATCATCACTCATGATCATCACTCTCCGATTTGGACAGTCACTCATGATATGTCTGAATCCTTGACACTTGAAGCACTTACTATCACGATTACGACCCTCAGGCACTGCCGATTTGCCTTGATTGTTAGAGTTCGTCACATCTGACCGCGTCTTCATGAATGGTTTCCTCTCGTCTTTCGGCGACTCTTCCTTCTTCCATTGATTCCCTCTCGAAAAGGAACCACTAGCAGCAGGCTGAGATTGCTTCCAATTGGACTGGTTCTGCTTATTGTAACCATTGTTGCCCCTCCTCTTGAGCTGATTCTCTATCTTTACAGCCATGTGCACCATGTCCTCGATCTCGACATAATATTGCAACTCCACTCCATTCCGAATCTCCCAATTCAGACCAGCCAAGAATCTCGCCATCGTCGCCTCACTGTCCTCCAAAACATTAGCTCGAATCATGGCTACCTCCATCTCCTTGTAATATTCATCCACGCTCCTAGATCCCTGTCTCAAGCTTTGGAGCTTGTTGTGCAGTTCTCTATAGTAGTGAGCTGGAATAAATTGTTTCCTCATGATTCCCTTCATCTCGTTCCAAGTCTGAACTGGAGGCTCCCCATTCCTTCTCCTACCCTTATCCAATTGATCCCACCAAACTAGAGCGTAATCGGAGAACTCTATCGCTGCCAACTTCACCTTCTTCAGCTCGGAGTAGTTGTGACAGTCGAACATGAGGTCGAGCTTCCTCTCCCACTCAATATACGCATCTGGATCATTCCTCCCTTGGAATGAAGGAATATTCAGCTTGATGTTGCCCAGATTATTGTCGGGCCTGTTCCTTGGTTCCTCCCATTCCTCTTCCCCTTCGTAATCAAACTCCTCCTCAAACGGCCCATAATCTCGATGGTTATGATGACCTCCTCTGCCACCTCGTCCTCCTCTTCCACCTCGATGATGCTGAAGCTGTTTGGAAGCTGACTCTACTTCACCGATTCTATCATAAACTCCTTCCAGGTTGGATTCCATAACCTTCCCCAACTCGGACTTCAATGCTTAAAACATGAACTTCATCTTGGGATCCAACGTCTCTTGTTCTTCGGCCATACCTGCAATTTTTTTTTTTTTTTTTTCAAAAGAAACAAACGAAAGTTAGTAAAAACAGAATCCTCACCACCTCACAATCACTCGTGTATCCCTCAATACGGTTCACACTCAGCACTCGTGTATCGCTCAATAGTAATGGCTTTTACCCTCTAATAATCTCACCTCTCCTGCCTTTTTCCACTCAACTCTCTCTCAAGAGGCTCAAATTCCCTTAATCTACCACAAAAATCACTATTAACGAACCAAGAGTACTGAAAGTAGGAAGACAAGATGACTAAACTAAGAAACCCTAAATTGAAAGACACGAAAAATTTACCGAAAACTTCGGCGGACGATTTGACCCTTTAAACGACCTTTTTTTGCAAAAATAACGAACCAATTCCGACACAGTGGGAACCACCGTATAGATCTTTTCGAGAGCTTTCCGAAAAGGTATTATGGAGCAAAATCGGAGTTCGTATGCAAAAGTTATGGCCGTTTTAGTGCTAGCCGACGAAAAAGACGAGACGAAGACGAAAACTCGCAGAAACGAATACACAACTGATATCCCAATGAAGAAACACGCAAGAACCAACCCAGAAAGCACAATGACACACTAGGGCTTCGAATATATACTCTTTTTTTTTTTTCCCAAACTAACCGAAACTTTTTGCCCCTAGTATGTCACGACAACTGGTAGAAGACACACCCTAAGATGTGTTATATAAGGTATGGGATATATATATGAATAAGTTTCCTATTCTTATAAGGAAAGAAATCTTCTACTCCTTAATTACCAAGGAACAAATCTGAGTGTGTATCAAAACGAATCTGACTATTTGACACGAACGAAAAGCTACAAAAGACGACTCTATGACCAGATACGAATTTTTTTTTTTTGACACAGAAACGACTCGAACGAACGAAGAAACACAACAAGACACGAAGAGAACGACACGAATAAAAACGACACGAATAAAAACGACACGAACAAAACGATACGAAAACGAAAAAGACAAAAGGAAAGATAGAACCTGGATTACGTAAACTCTGGCTCTGGTGCCAAATGCTACGATCCTTGGTGAGAATCGTAGAACTCACGGACGCGGAAGACTGAAACTAACTAACGATGGAAATCCCAATACGTCAATGGACTAAACCCTCCTAAGTCTATAGATAAACCGAAGTCTCTATAACCCAAAGAAATGGTCGCCAAGCCACACGGGGACGATGAATGACACACAACGAGGTTTGATTTACTCGCTGATTCGCCGGATAATGAATTCGTCTTGGAATAATCAAGAGGAATTCGAAAAACTCTCAAGAGAGAATAAACTCACAATAATATTAATGAATAATCTGTCTAATTTTCGTCCACAAAGGCCCCCTTATATAGAGAGGCAAATAAAACCATCTAAACCTAATCTAACTAGGAAATAACTGACCCAAAGTCATTGGCATGGCCCAACCCATCAACCAACATGATAAAAACCACCCAAAAACAAGTCTTTTAAGGCCCAAAAACGTGGCCTGACTCAAAACACACGAAAATTAAAATAAATTCTTCATTCTTCAGCCCGAACGCACTCGATAAAAGTAATGACTCGCGGGCTGTCCGGTCCGTCTTCTCCAATGGGCTTCTTCATCAATTCTTGAGCCCAAACTTCTTGGATCAATCCTTGCAAGCCTTCCTTGAACTTCTTAGCTCGAGCTCTCGTCACCGGCCCTTCGGGAACACGAACAGGATCTTGACTCATCGAACCTTGGACTCCATCACCCTCCTCACTCGACAGTAGCTGCCTTTAACCTGCAGCTTTTCAGACGCGTGCTTAGTCTCTTTGCCGAAAATGGCTAAGAGCCAAGTTCAACAGTAACTGGAGCATCCAGTACTGTAGCGGCGGCTCTGTCGGTCTGGCAGTCAACTCCAGTGCTCCATTCTTCGTGTGCCACGTGGAGATCCGCAATTAATGTCTTGATCTTCACTGGACTTGAGTTTGAACTCTTAGTTTGAATGGGGCGGGAAATTTGATCTGTCGTTGTTGGTTCCGGTTTGCTATAGGAAAAATACGTAGAGGGGGGGGGGGGTGAATACGTATTTTGAAGTTTTTCAACTTCAATTCCTTAACTCAGAATATAAAGTAAAGTGCTCTTTGGAAATATTAAGACCTAGCCGAGGGCTAGATCTAAAGCAATCACGAATCTCTTGACCTAAGCTTAGAGCTTGATCAAGAGTGAGACTTTACTCTTTGTGCAGAATTTGGTGAGCTATAATCTTTCCTAAGTAATTGAAAATCCAAGTTAAGTTTGTTTATATGCACGTGCAATGGATAATCGAATACTGTAAAGAGATTAAGGTAAGAGAGATACGACGCAGAGATTTATAGTGGTTCGGAGATAACGCTCCTACGTCCACTTTGTTGCACGACGGCAACTGTCCTTTTCACTCAAGAACTTGAAGGTTACGGGTCCTTCAAAAACCTGGTCGAGATCGGGCTTCACTTGCCTAGATCAAACGACAGACGTAGTGATTGCGGGTTCACTACACAAACCTAACAAAGACTGGAAGCTTCACTCGCTTCAGTCGAACAGGGAGATTGCGGGCTCTCCTTACAGCCTAGCTTCGATCGAGCTTTACACAAACGATGTAAGTGTAAGCTTGGATCTCAACTCTACGATCGAGGCTTCTTCAATCGATGAAAGAAGGGCCTTGGATCTGGACAACCTAACGACAACACTCAAAAACCTAACAGACAAAGTATAGGGTTTTTGGTTGACGACACACTATGAAGAACTCTTTACAGTAGATGCAAAGATTGGCTAGAGTTCTTCTTCTAAGCTTTGGATATATGAAGTGGGCTTAGAATCTAAGTGTGAAGGTTGTGAAGACGAGTTCCGATGAACTGGAAACTCGGAGAACACTGGAATACAAAGACTCGAAGATTGCTATGAAAGCTGGGAGTGTTTGTTTGCAGTAGGCGCTCGAATGCTCAAGTAGTGTTCTACTCTTCTTCGTCTTCTTCCTTCACTATTTATAGGCGGAGGGTTGGCTGAGATCCGTTGCTTGGTTGGTGGCCTTGTCCCTCCTCCTCTCGACAGTACTTGCACAGGCTGGCTACTTTTCAGATGCGCAGTTTTGGATTTTTGCCGGAAATGGCTAAGTTCCAATTTCAACAGTAACTGGAGCGACCCAGTACTGCTACGGCGCCTTGTCGGTCTGGCAGTCAACTCCTCGCTCCTCTCTTGAGTCGACACGTGGAGATCTCGTAATAAATGCGAAGATCTCCAGTTGACTCGAGTTCAAATTCGGAGAGGGAATTTGTGCTGTCGCTTTCTGGTAGGTAGTGGCTCGCTTTGCTTTGAAGTTGTAGCGGCCGCTCTAAAGTGAGTCACTTCACGGTCATATTTGTAGTGAGTCACTTGAGAAATAAATTTCCCGTGACGCTACTTAATTAAGTGTTGACCGCGTTGACTCGCTTCGGTTTTTCTTTGTAGCGCACGCTTCGCTTCGCTTTAGTGGGTTCACTTGATTCTACTGTAGCGCTTGCTTCGCTTCGCTTCGCTTTGAACTGTAGCGCTCGCTTCGCTTCGCTTTGCTTTGAACTGTAGCGCTCGCTTCGCTTCGCTTTGGCAGACTCACTTTGAATCTACTGTAGCGATCGCTTCGCTTCGCTATTCATCGGCACTCTTCACTTCAGTTTGCTTGACTTGCTTCGCTTTGAAAAACACACTCAAGCGAGTGGCCTTCACTTGAACTTTTGAAGCCTAATCTAAGCAAAATAAAAGAGCCATCCTAACAGAGTAGGCTTAGAATAATTCTATCCTATTAACTATATCAAAATGGGTCGCTTGGGAATAGGACACTTGGGGTTTTGGGATCTAATCAAAACAAATGACTTCATTTATCAAATGTCCCATGAAGTTCCCCCTTAACAATTTAGTCCTTAACAATTCCCAACAATTTCCCCCTTTTTGATGATGCCAAAACCCATACGACTTAGATAAAAATAAATCTAGTCTATCTAACCGTGAAGGGAACTCCAAGCGACTGCTTCCTTTGCAGTTTCGTTTGTAATTTTCTTTTAAGTTCCTTCCCCCTTTTTTTTCGGTTAAATTAATGAGTTTGTAGCAAAAATGTAAAGTCATTCACAAAGCGAGTAAATGACACAGAGGAGACAGAAATTGAAATTAGATAGATGAACAAGCAGTTCACAAAAAGAGATACAAGGAAGCTTGAAACTCAAAGGTTTCCTGCAGCTTCCTCCTCCTTCTCCTTCTCCTTTCCTTCTTCCTCCTCCTTCTTCTCTTCTTCAGTAGCAGCAGTATCCACGTAAGCTGATAGAACTCTCGATTCCATAGAGTCTACTGTGTGGATACTAGGTCTTCTCCATGCACTCTCCAGCCTGAAAGCTTCAGTCACCTCCTCATCTATTATCCCTCTGTCTGGGATGTCCGTGCCTCGATGATACGGCATGGGGAATTCCTTAAGAGCAGGAACCTTGACAACAATCGGCATGGGTTGAGTTTGTTCAGCCAAGGTGAAGATTTTTCGTCGCAGTTTGTCATCATATGCGGCGAGAAAATTGTTGAGGGCACTTATCCTAGAGCATTGATCTTGCAGCGGCACTACCTCCCAGTAATAATAGGCCTTGATGAACAAGTCCTTGTAGTATAGCCACAGCTCAAGCAGATCTCTCGGAATAAACGCCTCAATCTCCCTTGCATCAGGGTGTTCGTCCCTTCGCTTAGCCAACTCTTCTTCTGACCTCTTTGACAGTTCAGCCATGGTCGCTTTGAACTTCTTTCCTGAGTCGCTGCTCCACAAAGGGCGCTTTTCATTGAGACGCTTCCTAATGTAGTTCTGTTCTTCCTTTTTGGGGTAGCGACCCGACTCGACCATCTCTTTTGTAGTCACGTCGCATGCATCAGATATGGCTTGTGCTTCGCATGCTTCGGACTCATCTGGCATAAATGGAATGAAGGCACTCCGCACCAATGAAGACTGGATGAGTATCACCTCACTGAATTGCTCCTCAATCCGTGCGTCAATCACTTGGAGTCGCCTGTCATTTGACCTCCTCTTCCTCTCGCCTTCGCTCCTTCCTCCTTCTATTTCCTTCCTCTTTTTCTCCTCCTTCTCAGCTCTAGAAGCAACTGCATGTTTGACCTTTTGGCGCTTGGCCTCGGTGTCATCTTTCTTAGAATCTGGGGCAGCTCTCTTCATTGACTGCTTCGGTGGTGGGGGAGGCGGCATATCCTTCTTCGTAGCGGCACTAGAGGGGACGACTGCGGATGAAGCGAGTGCGGCAGTTGGAGCTAGTGCGGCGGCTGAAGCGGGCGCTTTGGGTAAAGCAGCCGCTTTGGAACTAGACGAAGCACCTGCACCAACAGAAAGTTTTGTTAGTTGCTCCATCTCCCACGCCATGGCAGCATCCTTCTCCACCTGCTTCCGCTTTTCCTCCTTTGTCAACACGGTCACTGGAGGGTGTTTTGCAATTGAAGCGGCAAGCACCTTCTCCTGAAGCGGCCTGCTGGGCTCTTCAAGATTTTTTAATAACTCCTCCTCCGTGAGCTTCGTCTTGCCAAGAGCCCTCGCTTCATCTATTCCCTCCTTCACACCTCCATCACTACTGCCTCCCTCCAACATTCTTTCAATTCCAATCCTACTTCCCCCTGAACCTCCAACTCCTCTGTCGTGAAGCTGTCCTTCCCCTCCTAGCTTCTCTTGTCCTTCCCTCATTTGTCCTTCCCCCTTTTGGCATCATCACTGCCAGGGGTTAGGATGATAGACTTTCCAGAAAAGGATTGTTGAAGAGAGTTGACTGTATTGAAGATAGCTTGAAGCATCTGCTGGGTTTTATCCATGGAGGGCGCCACTAGTTCAGCAGTCTTGATGCTTATCTCTTCAAGCAGATATTTGCACTGCCTTTCTCTCTCAACAACTGACGCCATCATACTCTCTAATGGCTCTACCTCTCTGAAGCGAGCCTCCAGCTCCGCTTCGACGGCTTTGGTGATTTTCTTTGTTTCTTCTTGAAGAGTGAGTTCCAAGTGATCCTTGGAAGCTTCAAGTTCTGCCTTCATCACGGCAAGTCTCCTCTCCCTCCGATTGAGAGAGTTGTGAAATTCGGCATCTGCGGTGATTCTTATAGTAAGAGTCTCTTTCAGTCTTTTGACTTTCTCCAGTAGAGTGGATAATTCAGCATTTTTCAAGTCAAGTGCCTGCGCACCTCTCCTTAGACTCTCAAGTTCTCTCTTGTCAATAGCACTGTCTTCTTTGACTTCCTTCAACTCAGTTCGAAGTGAGTCAAGAGCCTTTTTGGTATTGAGGAGCTCGCTTCCCTTCATCACTAACTCTCCTTCCCTATTCTCCACCTTCTCCTTCAGCTCCTTCACTTCCTTCTCTAACACCTTCTTCTCTTTGACTAGAGCGATTAATTTGGCATTAACCTCCCTCAAGCGGCTTCTTTCTGCCTCAAGCAAGCCCTTGAGTTCGGTGATGGTTTTAGTGTTGTCATCCACTAGCTTCACCTGCGCCTCCAGCGCCTTCTCTTTCTCCTCTAGAAGCCTCTCCTTCTCCTCCACCTTTCCCTCCAATTCCCTTTTCTTCCTGTCAAAGTCTTCTCTAAGACTGATGACCTCCCCCGCCTTCCTCTCCATCTCCTCACTCTTCTTCGTGATTTCGCTTTGAAGACTAGCGATTTCTGCATCCTTCAACTCCACCTCCTCCTTATACTCCCTGATGAGCTTCCTTTCATGGGAAGAGGGCACTCGCTTCGAAACTGTAGCGAGTGGATATGATTCTTTCACCTTAGCATCCAGCTTCTCCCAGAAGCTGGTCCCTTCAAGGAAGGCATGGAAGCCATTTTCGCCTATGAAGTTGAGTGTTTTGGCCTCCATTTGAATCAGTTCCTCTTCTGTGAAGGCTTTGAGGAGTCTGAAAATCTTGTAGTACTCCGTTCCTCGGTACGTGATGTACGTCAGAAAGTCGACTACATTAGTGTAGAACACATCGCTCCATGCAACGTTCGCGGAGTGAAGATTGTAGCGGAGATTGATTGTCTCAGCGGCTTGCTCTCTGTCTAGGACATAGCGTTCGAGATCCCGCTTGTGTACGGTGAGGGCAGGGGTTATGAATTGAGGAATGATGGGTTGTTCTCCTACAGTTTGGGCGGTATCGGCTGTAGCTGCCGATGTCGAGAGGGATTGGGTAGGTGATGAGGTTTCTTGGGTTTCGGAAATCTGGATGGCTTCAGTGGGTGGTGGTTGGATAGTTTCGGTGGGTGGTGGTTGTATAGGCTGGGATTGAAGTGGGGTGAATGAAGTGTAGGCAGCAGCTTCATCTGTGCTGAGGAATGGAACAGTGGGAATGTGAAAAGAAGATGCTGACTCTTCTTCATGGGGAGAGAGGGGGGTTATCTGTTTTAGTGATTGTTGGGTTGATGAAGATTGAGGTTCTGGTATGTGGGTTTGGATTTGGAGTGGGGGTGATTTGGCTTTGATAGGTAAAGGCTGGGGTTGAGTCGCTTCAATGTCCTCAAGCGGCTTCTCCACCGCCTCGCTTTCTTGGACAAGTAAATCGACTCGCTTTGTCTTCTTGCCTCGCTTCGGCGCGGCTCGCTTCCCGGGTGAAGCGACCGGCCTCACTTGGCTCACTTCGGCTTGCCTTTCGGCAACCGGTCTCGCTACGGGCACTTCAATTTCCAGAAGTCCCAAATCCATCAATTGCTTGGACTTCCTCCATTTGTCATAGTAAATGGACTGTTTGTTGTAGATGGTGACGTCATCTTCCGGCCATGTTTTGCCCGAAAACTTCTTCTCCAAAGCATAGGAAAGCCTTGAGAAGAACTTTAGTTTCCCCTTGCGGAGAATTTGATCGGCGCTCTCCTTCACGAACGCAAAATCGGCAGCAGCTTCGTAAATTTGATTGAGGAACCAGTCATGCCAGTTGAAGCTGGTTCCGGTGAGGCTGTCGACGATGACTGCTGTGGCGATCAGCTTCGTCTCAGAAAGAGTATCCAAAGTTCCGACGTAGCACGCGACACTCTTCGAGAAGAGCTCGCAAATATGGTTGAAGGGGGCCTTCAAACTCGAACGGATACTTGCCTCCTTAAAATTTGGATCGGCTTCGGCGGTTGCAAAACGACCGTACTGAACTCCGGCCGAGAGACCCAAATCCAGTAATGAGTCTCCTCCTTCTCTCGGCAAGTTGAACGTGCCGATAAGCTCATTCATGTCCACCTCCACTGGCCTCCTCGTCTGTGGATCGGTAAAAGAGGACATGTTTTGCTCCTTCCTCAAATTAAGTAGGAGCTCACCGACGGCTTTGGCCAGAATCTTTGACGGGACCGCCGTCACAAACTTCCATAGTCCGGCCTTGGTCACGGCCCTACGGAGAAAACCATTTCTCTCGATGATGGCTGGATCGAGATGAGGCTCGACATTGATGTGTTTGTCGACCACTGCGAGAAACTCCTCCATCGTCTCGGTGTTCTTCTTCTTTCCCATGGTGATTTTGAAAGTGTTTGACTGAAGTTTTAACAATGAAAATCAAGGGTTGAGACTCATGAGTTGCAGAGTAATTGCAGATCTAGCACGAGAATGGCAAATTTAGAAGGCTGTGAAAGGATCTGCAGTTCTGCCTCGTCCCATATATATAGAATTAGGTTATGGCTGACGTGGCAGGGGTAGGACGGTAATAACGCCGAAAATCCTGTAGGTAGGCGGCGGACGTGCGGTGATGGATCTGACGTGTCCGGCGTCATCACAGTAAAAGTGAACCGCCACTTGCTCGGCGTCGCCACGTGGCCTTCTATGGTTGGCTTGTCGTATACGGCGTTAATCGTACAGCTCCAGATTGATGGCTGTTGAGATTCGACGGCTGGATCTTCTCCGCCTTTTCCCGCTTCAAATTCAAACGTGTGAACACGCGCCCGTTATTTTCGTCGTTCCTGCACCTGTATTAAATGCACAGCAGAAAGTAACATTGCACTCGAGTGCAGACAGCTCATACTCGCTTCATGCCCGCTCGCTTCGAGTTGGGCCGCTACGCCTTGACTCGCTTGAGAGGCATTCGCTTGAGTGACTGTTCCGCACTCGCTTGCGATGGCTAGCTTTGAGTGACGAAGCACTCGCTTGGCCATCTGAAGCGACTGGAATAAGAAATTGAATTTCTTTGCTTAATTTAAAATGTTTCTGACTTACATACTTCGAGGATAAACAAGAATGTTTTCCTCTTTGTATTTGTGTCAGATTCACTTTATATTTTCCACGTAGTGAGTGAAGGTTTCTAGCACGCTTCGGCTCACTTAGTGTACTTAAAATTGAAACACTTACCAGTCAATCTCACTTCGTAGGAGATTGATACCACAAATTGAAGACTTCACTTGAGTTAGATACCACATGTTGAATGCTACACGTTGAGTTAGATCTTTATGGCATTCATCTTCATGGCATTCATCTTCCTCTACGAATTAGAGAGTCCTCCATCGAAGTGAATGAGGGAGAAAATGAATAAAGTACACAAGCTTACTACAACCCGAAGGGAGCATCACGTAAGTGTACTTATTCACGACGAATGGGGGATGAGTACAAGTCCTTATCTCAGAGCAGAAATGGACAGGATGACAATGAGAATGCTCTGACAAGACAATCTCGTATTTTACGCAGAAGCATGTCACCAGCCCTGCAACCTTTTGTATAAAAAGGTAAACCTTCAAGCTTTCCTACATTCTAAAGAATGAATCTGCAGTCGGCTCGCTTTGACCCAAGCTAGGGCAAATTGAAGCGATGCAGAATTCAAGATTGCAGCATTCTTGCTCGCTTTGGAAGTAGCTTGCTCCGCGAGTAAGCATTAGTTCCCCCTTAACCATATACTTAACAATTCCAATAAGTTGGTAGGGAACTTCTTCCAATACTCCACCTATCTCCACCTAACTTCATTTTCTTCAAGCGAGTGAGATTTGAGGTGGCTCGCTTGAGTTGGTGAAGATCCGAAGCGAGTGACGCGCAAGAGAACAAGCGAACACTCCTTCGTGCATCCTGGAACTAGCATTCTTCACCAGGGTCTAATAACCCTAATTCCATGCATAGCTGGTTGAATCGAGACTCAGCTAGAGGCTTGGTGAGGATATCTGCTCGCTGGAGATCGGTATGGATTTTCTCGAGCTTGATATCCTTCTTTTCGACATGATCACGAATGAAATGATGTCGAATTTCCACATGCTTGCACCTGGTGTGAAGCACTGGATTCTGCGAGATACATATGGCACTGTTGTTGTCGCAGAAGATCGGAATTTCATTCGCTTCAACTTTGTAGTCCTTCAACTGTTGACGAAGCCATAGGATTTGAGAACAGCAGCTTCCTGCGGCCATATATTCAGCTTCAGTTGTTGAAGTGGCTACGCTTGTTTGCTTCTTTGAGAACCACGAGACTAGCTTGCTTCCCAAGAACTGACATGTGCCCGAAGTTGACTTCCTGTCGACTCGGCAACCTCCATAGTCAGCATCGGAATATCCAGTGAGCTCCAAATTGTCCTCCGCTGGATACCACGGACCCATGTTGATAGTGCCCTTCAAATATCGAAGAATCCTTTTGGCAGCTTCAAGATGGCTGTGTTTGGGATTGCTTTGGAAGCGAGCGCAGACTCCGACTGCAAAGGCGATATCTGGCCGGCTTGCAGTGAGATAGAGTAGTGACCCAATTAGAGCACGATAATTTGTAGGATCTACAGATTTTCCTCCTTCGTCTGGCTCCATCTTCCAGTTGGTATTCATAGGAATCTTCACAGCTTTAGCATGTTGAACACCAAACTTGGCAAGCATATCTCTAGTGTACTTCGCTTGGTTGATGAAAATTCCATTATCTTGCTGCTTCACTTGAAGACCTAGAAAGCAGCTCATCAAGCCAATCATCGACATCTCATACTTGGTCTTCATCAACTCTCCAAACTTCTCGCTAAGCGACTGGTTTGGCGATCCAAATATGATGTCATCCACATAGATCTGAACCCATAGCATATCATTTCCATGATTGATAGTGAAGAGAGTTCGATCTATCTTTCCCTTTTGAAATCCATTATCCACTAGGAATTGAGATAGTGTATCGTACCAAGCTCTGGGAGCTTGCTTCAACCCATACAGGGCTTTCTTCAAGCGATACACTTTATCTCCCTGCTCGAAACCCGGTGGCTGCTCCACATACACTTCTTCCTTGAGTTCACCGTTGAGGAATGCGCTCTTCACATCCATTTGATAGACTTTGAACTTCTTGGCTGCTGCATAGGCTAGAAACAATCTGATAGCTTCAAGCCGTGCCACTGGAGCGAAGGTCTCGTCAAAGTCGATTCCTTCCTCTTGGAAGTAGCCTTTGGCAACGAGTCGCGCCTTGTTCCTCACTACGTTGTGGTCCTCGTCCGTCTTGTTCTTGAACACCCACTTGGTGCCAATAACATGCTGGAACTTGGGACGATCCACGAGGTACCATACGTCATTCCTGGTGAACTGGTTCAGCTCTTCTTGCATGGCGATCACCCAGTTAGAGTCAGCTAGGGCTTCCTCCACGCTTGATGGCTCAATGTTTGAGAGAAAGCAACTGAACATGGCACTTTCTCCAAACACTTGACTTCTGGTCACTACACCCTTGGATGGATCTCCAATGATTTGGCTAGGTGAGTGATCTTTGAGCCATGCACGCTTGGATCCGCCAGCTTCATCTTCATCTGCTTCCTTGTCGCTCGCTTCACCATCTGAAGCGACTGGATTGGGTGCTTGGCCAGCACTAGCTTCAGGGATCTTGGGGGCAGCTTCGACTTCTCCTTTGGGATCCTGCTCGCTTGAGTCCTTGATCTCATCATCTTCATCAAGCACGTCCCAAGTGAGTTGATTTGAGGGTTCCTTGCTTTGATCCTTTTCATTCGCTTGGGCCTGTTCCTGTGGAAGACTTAAAGAAGATTCATCAAATACGACATGGGGTGATTCCTCCACAATTAGGGTTTTACAGTTGAATACTCTGTAGGCTTTGCTAGACGTAGAGTATCCTAAGAATACTCCTTCATCTGCTTTGCTTTCAAAAGCTTTCAACTGCGACTTCCCATTGTTGTGAATGAAGACCCTACAACCAAGGATATGGAAATAAGATATGTTAGGAATTCTCCCTGTCCATATTTCATATGGTGTTTTGTCGTGCCGTTTGTTGAGAAGCGTCTGATTTTGTGTGTAGCACGCCGTGTTGGCAGCTTCAGCCCAATACTTCATCGGAAGCTTCGAGTCAGCAATCATGGTGCGAACGGCTTCTTTGATGATTCGATTTCTTCTTTCAGCAACTCCATTCTACTGAGGAGTGCGTGCTGAAGAAGTTTGATGTGGTATGCCATGCTCGGTGCAGTACGCTTCAATTGTAGAGTTCAGGAACTCTGTGCCTTTGTCGGAGCGAATGGTCACGATAGCTTGATTCTTTCCACCGCCAATCGCTTGAGTAGTTGTGGCAGTTTGGTCAGTGTCTCCTTCTTGCTGAATAGAAATACAACCCAAGTGTAGCGAGAGAAATCGTCGACTACAACTAGAGTGTACTTCCTTCCATTTACACTAACTGGAGTAACTGGACCAAACAGATCCATGTGAAGCAGCTCGAGCACTCGCTTTGATGAGGCTTCTTCGAGACTGGCAAAGTGCTTCTTCGTCTGCTTCCCTCGTTGGCATGGTGAGCATGGATGGTCTTTGATAAAGACTTCATTAGGTATGCCTTGCACCAAACCTTTTCGAGCTAAGCGATTGATAGCTTTGAAATTTAGGTGGTTCAAGCATCTGTGCCATAGCCATCCAATTTTTGTAGCACTTCTTGCAACTAGACAAGTTTCCTCTTTGCAGCTGTCCCATTGTGCTATGTAGACGTTCCTTTGCCTAATTCCAGTGAGCACAATCTGAGACGTGAGTTTGCTCTTCACAATGCACTTGTTGGAGATGAACTCCACCCTGTACCCTTTATCACAAAACTGTGAAATGGACAACAGGTTGTGCTTGAGTCCTTCCACATAGGAGACTTCTTCAATTGTGAGCTTTCCAACTTTCAGTGCGCCGTATCCCCTGGTGCTTCCTCGAGAGTTGTCACCAAAGGTTACGTGTGGACCCTTCTTCTCTATGTAGTTGTGAAGTAGAGCTTTCATGCCGGTCATATGTCTTGAACATCCACTGTCCAAGTACCATACTTGTTGACCCTCACTTGGCATAGGATCCACGGCGCTGACCTGCAATTAGACAGATTTTGGTACCCAAATCAGTTTGGGTCCTTGCAGGTTAGTTCCCTTAGGTACCCACACTTGCTTCATTCTCTTTTGAGATGAAGCTTGTGTCTTGGGCTTCTCGACCTTCGAAAACTTGGTGTACTGCCTAGAAGCAGCTTCACACGTGCAATAGTGTGTGCAAGAGGGGTAGCGGCTCGCTTCAGTCCTACCTATGCTCTTCCCACTTTGCTTATATCCTGAAGCGACTCGCTTCGGATTAGCTCTGGGTTTAGAGACTGACTTAGGATTTCTAGTCTGTCGAAGCGGCTCGCTTGGTTTCCTCGAAGCGGTCCAACTAGGGTTTTGACCCCGACTCGCTTGAGTAACCTTGGAAGTTTGAAGCGGCCTCTTGGGTGCTTCAAGTTCTTCCCCCTCAACGTTAGTCCGGTTGGACCATCTCCAGTCCGGATAACGTGACACATAGACATTACTCCTCTTTTTAGGAGGTAGATCCTTTGTCTCTCGTGTCTTGGCTTGAGACTTAGAAGTTTCAACAGTTTTCCCTTTACCCTTGGATTGGTAAGACTTAGCATGTTGAGTGCTAGGGACTGTTGAACTTTGCTTGCCCTTAGGATCTGTCCTTAAAGATATAGACATCTTCATTGGCTTCCTTTTAGGGTTCTCAGCCACTTTGCCTTTATCCTTGTTGGTGGTCGCTTTGGATGCAGTGGGCAATTCCAAAGTGACTGATGGTGTTGTGTGTGATGCACCAACAAAGACAGTCGGCATGGGAGGTCCACCCTCATATCCAAGGCCAGCTTTCCTACCAAAAGGCAGAAGCGAGCCCTCTAGTGCCTGCCTAGCATATGATGCTTTGTTCAAGTTGGCAACTAGAGTGGACTGGGTTTCATACCTTCCTTCCAAGCTTTGGTGTCTAGCGAAGAGATCCTCGAACTTACTAGTCATAGCCCTTAAATTAAGTTTGACTTCGTCAAGCTCACGGGCTAGCTTTCGGTTCTCCTTCTCGCTTTGAGACAGAGCTTGTTTTGCCACTTCGTGGTCGCTTGACAGTTTTTGGTGCTTGTCAAACAACTCACTCCATGTAGAGGATTGTTCTTCCTCATTGACAGTGTGTGCTGGTGTAATAGAAGTGATTGAAGGATAAAAGAATACCTCTCCTGTTTCTTCATCGGTGAGCGCCATAAATCCAAGATCCTCACCATCACTGGAGTTTGGATCTGTGAATGCATCTGAGTCGCTTGGTGGATCTTCAGTTGTAGCGACCGGCACTTCACTCGCTACGAGCGCTCGCCTTGGAGCATCCCTCTTAGCCTTCAATTCTTCGCGCTCTTTAGCACTTAGCTTTGGGCAATCGGATTTGTAGTGGCCCATCTTGTGGCAGTGGTAACACTCCACTTCCATCATGTCGCGCGGGATCGTCTTGGTCGTCTCTTCTCTCTTTCCTTTTCCTTCTCGAGCATCAGTGCTCCTCCCTTTGTACTGCTTGTAGAATCTTTTGTACTTGCCAACTTGTTGAAGTTCTTGGATAAGAACGCAATGTGTTCTTCCAATTCTTCCCTTGTCATCTTGGCTAGCGACTGCTCGCTTGGCCCTTCGGCAGCTTTGAATGCTACTCCTTTTGACGTAGTAGGCGCTTCATCCTCGTCGTCGAGGCTCATTCGATTTAGATCAAACTCGTGAGCTTTGAGCTCGGAGAACAGCACTTCTGGCGTGAGCTTCGTTAGATCCTTGGTAGCTAGATATAGCTCCTTCATAGTCTGCCACTTCCTTGTGAGAGCACGGACTATTTTCAGATTTACTTCCTTGTCTGTGAGTTCCTTCCCAAGCGAGTTGAGAGTTGCAGTAATGTTGGTAACTCTCAGCTCGAAGGCGTCGATGGATTCTCCTGACTTCATCACCTAATTTTCAAACTCCCGCATCTGAACGGCGAGCTTGTTCTCCTTGATTTTGTCTGTGCCTTGAGAAATGAGGGCTAGGGTTTCCCACATTTCCTTTGCCGTTGCACATTTCCTTATTCGTGGTAGATAGGCGTCCGACACGGTGCTGTGCATCGTGTGGCGTGCAATCTTGTCGAGGTTGGCAACTTTGAAGTCATTTGGAGTGTACTCATCCTTATCCTTCTCCATGTACTGTTGTCGAACGTGGGCTGCACGACCTTCAGCGGCTGGAACATCCACAGATATGGCTTTCTTAATTTCGATTGGTCCGTCCTCAATGACTTCCCACATCCGGTCGTGGATTGAGCATAGGAAGCTCTCGACACCATATCTCGTATCCTTCGATCGAGAACTGTGGAAGATTTGATGCACTGTATGTAGACATAGCAAACTATCAGCAGTAAATGCAATATGCGTGGGTGAGGTTTTGATGCACTTAGGAAAATAGGATCCGGTTCAGTGAGACAACGTGAAGCGAGTGGGGACTCGCTTTGGATATGCAAAGCAGAGGCTCGAAAGAACCGCTGCTCTGATACCACTTGTTGGTCCCGGTTTGCTATAGGAAAAATACGTAGAGGGGGGGGGGGGGGGGGTGAATACGTATTTTGAAGTTTTTCAACTTCAATTCCTTAACTCAGAGTATAAAGTAAAGTGCTCTTTGGAAATATTAAGACCTAGCTGAGGGCTAGATCTAAAGCAATCACGAATCTCTTGACCTAAGCTTAGAGCTTGATCAAGAGTGAGACTTTACTCTTTGTGCGGAATTTGGTGAGCTATAATCTTTCCTAAGTAATTGAAAATCCAAGTTAAGTTTGTTTATATGCACGTGCAATGGATAATCGAATACTGTAAAGAGATTAAGGTAAGAGAGATACGACGCAGAGATTTATAGTGGTTCGGAGATAACGCTCCTACGTCCACTTTGTTGCACGACGGCAACTGTCCTTTTCACTCAAGAACTTGAAGGTTACGGGTCCTTCAAAAACCTGGTCGAGATCGGGCTTCACTTGCCTAGATCAAACGACAGACGTAGTGATTGCGGGTTCACTACACAAACCTAACAAAGACTGGAAGCTTCACTCGCTTCAGTCGAACAGGGAGATTGCGGGCTCTCCTTACAGCCTAGCTTCGATCGAGCTTTACACAAACGATGTAAGTGTAAGCTTGGATCTCAACTCTACGATCGAGGCTTCTTCAATCGATGAAAGAAGGGCCTTGGATCTGGACAACCTAACGACAACACTCAAAAACCTAACAGACAAAGTATAGGGTTTTTGGTTGACGACACACTATGAAGAACTCTTTACAGTAGATGCAAAGATTGGCTAGAGTTCTTCTTCTAAGCTTTGGATATATGAAGTGGGCTTAGAATCTAAGTGTGAAGGTTGTGAAGACGAGTTCCGATGAACTGGAAACTCGGAGAACACTGGAATACAAAGACTCGAAGATTGCTATGAAAGCTGGGAGTGTTTGTTTGCAGTAGGCGCTCGAATGCTCAAGTAGTGTTCTACTCTTCTTCGTCTTCATCCTTCACTATTTATAGGCGGAGGGTTGGCTGAGATCCGTTGCTTGGTTGGTGGCCTTGTCCCTCCTCCTCTCGACAGTACTTGCACAGGCTGGCTACTTTTCAGATGCGCAGTTTTGGATTTTTGCCGGAAATGGCTAAGTTCCAATTTCAACAGTAACTGGAGCGACCCAGTACTGTTACGGCGCCTTGTCGGCCTGGCAGTCAACTCCTCTGCTCCTCTCTTGAGTCGACACGTGGAGATCTCGTAATAAATGCGAAGATCTCCAGTTGACTGGAGTTCAAATTCGGAGCGGGAATTTGTGCTGTCGCTTTCTGGTAGGTAGTGGCTCGCTTTGCTTTGAAGTTGTAGCGGCCGCTCTGAAGTGAGTCACTTCACGGTCATATTTGTAGTGAGTCACTTGAGAAATAAATTTCCCGTGACGCTACTTAATTAAGTGTTGACCGCGTTGACTCGCTTCGGTTTTTCTTTGTAGCGCACGCTTCGCTTCGCTTTAGTGGGTTCACTTGATTCTACTGTAGCGCTTGCTTCGCTTCGCTTCGCTTTGAACTGTAGCGCTCGCTTCGCTTCGCTTTGCTTTGAACTGTAGCGCTCGCTTCGCTTCGCTTTGGCAGACTCACTTTGAATCTACTGTAGCGATCGCTTCGCTTCGCTATTCTTCGGCACGCTTCACTTCAGTTTGCTTGACTTGCTTCGCTTTGAAAAACACACTCAAGCGAGTGGCCTTCACTTGAACTTTTGAAGCCTAATCTAAGCAAAATAAAAGAGCCATCCTAACAGAGTAGGCTTAGAATAATTCTATCCTATTAACTATATCAAAATGGGTCGCTTGGGAATAGGACACTTGGGGTTTTGGGATCAAATCAAAACAAATGACTTCATTTATCAAATGTCCCATGAAGTTCCCCCTTAACAATTTAGTCCTTAACAATTCCCAACAGTCGCTTTCAGTTAGGAAGTGGCTCGCTTCGCTTTAGTTTCTTGAGCGTCCGCTTTAAAGTGCGTTGACACGCTTTGACTATACTGTAGCGCTCGCTTCACTTCGTTTCGCTTCGGCAGACTCGCTTCACTTCAAAACACACTCAAGCGAGTGGCCTTCACTTGAAAATCTGCAGTCTAAAACTAAGCGTCTAAAGAAAAAATTAAGCCATCCTAACATTATAGGCTTGAAAAATTCTAACCTATCGAATCAAAATAGGGTAGCTTGGGAATAGGATTACATAGAGGGCTTTGGGATCTAATCAAAACATATAATATATTCATTTAAAGCGTCCCGTTAAGTTCCCCCTTAACACATGAATCCTTAACAATTCCCAACAGAAAGTATCTTTACAAAGAATTTAATGAGCACTATGTTTTGGACAAAAGGGGCAAATGTTGCACAGAAAAGAAAAGGGCAATGTTATTGGACGTATCAGTCCGGCAAATCCAATTGAAGGAGAAATATATTATGAAAGATTGATGTTGAATCATGTTAGAGGACCAACGTCTATCAAATACTTGAAAACAATCAATAATACATAATATTTGAGTTTAAAGAAGCAGCACAAAATCGAGGATTGCTAGAAGCAGATTAAAGTATCATTGAATGCCTCAGTGAAGCAATGACATTTCAAATGCCCAATGAATTATGAAGATTGTTCGCAATAATATTAGTACATTGTGCACCAGCAAATGTGAGAATTATATGGGATACGTACTATGATGCATTGTCGAAAGATTTTAGGAATGAAGCAAATACTTCACTCGATCTACAAGCTTTCAAAACATTTGAGCACTTACTTAGAAAGCATGGTAAAGATATACGAGCTTATGATCTTCCAAATATTCCTAAGAATCTTGGTAATGTGAACATTGAGAACTATAGAGAAACGTAAGACGAAATGTCAATTGAGATACTTAAAGAAGATCAACAAGCAGAGTCAAAGTTGAATTCCGAACAACAATTTAATGTTCCATGATTTTGGGATTGCATAGAAAAATGAGAAGGTGGATTATGTTTATAGATGGACCAGGCGGAACCGAAAAAACATTCTTATACCGTGCATTATTAACTAATGTCGGATTGAAAAAATGTATTGCACTTATAACTGCAACGTGTGGAGTTGCTGCAGGAATAATGCCCTGAGGAAGAATAACACATTCACGTTTCAAGATTGGATGTATTAGTTCGCCAAATCCAATAGAAGGAGAAAGGTATTATGAAAGATTACTCTTAAATCATGTTAGAAGACCAACGTCTTTCAAATACTTGAAAACGGTCAATGGTACACAAAAACGAGAATTACTACAAACAGATCAAAGTATCATTGAATGGTTGAATGGAGCAATAACGTTCAAATGTCAAAATGAATTATGAAGATTGTTCACAATAATATTAGTATATTATGTACCAATAGATGTGAAACTTATATGTCAAAACTAAATATATCGAATCTTGTAACAAATAAATATTTTTAGGGAGAAAATCAATCTTTGTGTACTAAGTGTTTCACTAAAAAGTGTTCGCAATAGAACGAAATCCTATCATAGCACTAGCAAGCAAAACCCAATGTCGAATCTCGAAGGAAAACTTTGCAGGGCAATTAATTATGTAGTAAAACCTAATCTAGCCTAAAACTAAGAAAGCAAGTAAAGAAGATTTTGGGGTTTTTGTTTTAAATCCTAGGCAAATTAAATAAATCAAAGCAATAAATAAAAGCAAGTAAATAACTAATCTAGAACTCAAGAAATAAATCTAAGTATTAAACTAAAAGAAAGCAATAAATCTACCTAGGCAAGAATCGAAAAGAAAGCAATAAAGGAAGCATAAAAGAAAGCATAAACTACCTTAGACATAATGAATGAAATCTGGAAATTAAATCTAACTTTGAAAGCTTTAAAAACTAGAGAATCGAAAGCAAAGAAAAACGAATCTAAACTAGAACTTGAAAATCGAAAGAACGAAATTAAACTAAGGAAATTAAACGAAGCAATTAAGAAAACGAATCTAAAACTAAAGCAAGCAATTAAAAGCAAGTAAACGAAAGCAATAAAGAACTTACGAGAATTAGACGAAAGAACGAAGAACGAAGTAAAAGAAAAACTTGAATTGAATTGCACGAACTAAGAATCCGGATCCGAACAAAGTAAAACTAATCTAAAGTGTTTAAGTGCTGAAAACTAAAGCTAAAATATGATAAAAGATGATAAAAGATGATACAAATTCGTCCCAAAGTACTAGTATTTATAATAGGAAGAAAACCTAATCACAAAAGGAAACTAACAGCTGGACGCGGACATCTGACCGATCGGCCAGATTTGTTAAGGACTTGGCCGATCGGCCAAATCAGACACTGGACGATTTGCGCGCGACTCTCTTGTTTTGACCGTATCTTCCTCATCCGAACTCCAAATTGACCTCCGTTTTCGCCTATGTGCTCCTATCGAACCCCTCTTCTATATAATGCTTTCATTACATCCAAAATGAATCTTCAATAAAATTATGAGAGGTTAGAACTCGAGGTCAATGATTGCTCAACAACCTTTCTTCTCGTTTTCTTCTCGTTTCCGCCCTTTTCATCCTACAAGTACCAAAAACTCCAAACAACCAATTCATAGCCAAAGACACACGAAAAGACACAAAAACACAACAAAAACGAACACAAAAACACAACGAAAAACCTAACAACTAAACACCAATCAAAATCCCCCACACTTAGACCTTTGCTTGTCCTCAAGCAATATAAACATACAACTTAGATTCAATCCAAACAATTCAAATCATAGAACATTTAATCACCGGAATCGACAAACTCAAACGATGTCACTTTAATCCCAAGTTACGATCAATCATCATCAACGAACTATGTGGCTTATGAATCAACCCAAGCAAGAGGAAAAGCAATGATACACACATCTCACAAATATCTAGATCACCACAACTTTAGACGTCTAGCCTACTTCCCCTTTTTATTCAATACATAAACAACTCTCTTTTTTTTTTTTTAACACGTGAACGTTTTTGGCACATAATTCACTAGGTTTAATCATCGATGGGTCACATCGAGCCTCCTAGTGCGGTTTCCCGTACCCATTGTCAAGAGGGGTAGAATGCCTACGAACACACTATTCTAATATACACGAGTATCATCTAGGACATAGGTCATGAAATGTGATCATTCGAGGGTCCCTCGAAGCCTTTTCATGTGGTTTCCCATGCTCATTACTCTAGTATTTTCATACGTTACAAGTAAGAGGAGCAGAATCCTATCAACTCTTTTATTCACATAAACACAACTCTTTTTTTTTTTTTTTTTTTTTTTTAAACATAAGGGGAAAGTAATATAGCAATCCAAGTCGTAACAATCTAGATTTATCACTCAACCAAAAATCATAAATCATTTTCCTCAATACTCATATCAATTCGTGCCCCACAACTCATCGAATCATAATCAACAACAACTCAAGATTAAACCAAACTAATTTATGCTCAAATCAATTCCAACAACTAAAGATTCCATCGTTGAATCATTCACATTGATCCTAAGTTACATGCTTAAAGGCTCAAAATCAAACAAATTCCTTAGTGAGGGAACATGAAGACTCGATCAACTAGACTCAATCGAACCAAATAAGACTCGACAAACACAAACACAAACACTTCATGCCAAAAGTTTCAAACTCCCCCCCACACTTAAAATCAAGCAATGCCCTCATTGCGAGAAAATAAAATAGAGAAAGGATAGGAGAAACTTATCGCAAGAAGCTAACCAAAACACTTGCAATCCCGAGAGACTCCAAGTAACACCTACAAAACAAACACAAAAGAAAATACCCAAGTGTAAAATTGAACAAAATATAGAAAAAGCAATAAAAGACTCAAACAACAAGAAAAAGAAACAAAAATAAGCTATGAATCGAATGGACCAAGGAATCGTGGATCATTCCATCGGGGATCGTGCGGAGACCAATAGCGGGGATCATTTGGGTCACGAAGCGACTGAGTAGAAGTGAATCCAACCGAGAGATCGAAAACTGCCTGGCCCACATGTTTTGGCCGATCGTCCAGAATTCCTCAAGGAATCTGGCCGATCGGCCAGAATAGCTACTGGCCAGTATTTGTTCGCACAGGTTTGGCCGATCGTCCAAAATCCCTAAGGGAATCTGGCCGATCGGCCAGATCAGAGACTGAGTGCCCGACGCCAATTCCTGCAAAAACACACTAACTAACACGAAAAATCAAATATTAACAAGAAATACTATGAAAAATAGAAATAATAATTTTTTTTTTTTTTAAATACGTGTGTTGCCTCCCACCAAGCGCTTGTTTAACGTCATTAGCTAGACGAAGGATACAATCAACCTAAGCCCGTAGCACCAAACGACGTCTTGATGCTCCTTGCTACACACTCACACTCCCTTCTCGAACAATCTCGAATATCCAAACGTGGTCAACATCAACTCTCGACTCCCCCACACTTGGTTCGAACTCCTCCTCAAACATCTTCGAGTTAAACTCTGCAAGAAAAGATGTTTCACAAATGGTGAGGTTAGAAAGAAAAGAGTTAATGATCACTTCCTCATTCGATGCACGTGTCGAGCTTTCCTCTTCCACTTCATCAACCTCCTCCAAATTTCGTAGAAATTCTTCGATTATGTCCTCTTCTTTATCCACACAACTAAAGAATTCGTCATCCTCAATGGACTCGTCTTCGTCAATGAATTCTTCAAGAGCTACTACCCTATTAGAAATCACACAAACATTTTCCTCAACAAGAGGGTTAGCAAGCTTAACAAAAGAGTATTTATGAAGAGAGGGAATAAGAATAGGAGGTGAATTTCCAAAAACCGAAAAGGTTACCGAGCCTCCTTCACCGGCCATGCTCAATGTACCGGTACCTACATCAATCCGGGCTCGAGTAGTGGCCATAAATGGTCGTCCCAATAAGCGTAGATGTCCGGTTGCGCTCTTAGCTCCTTTGCCTTCGTGAAGCACGACGAAGTCGGTAACGACTCGAATTCCACCAACGAGGACAGGGACATCTTCCACAACTCCCAATGGACTACTCACGGTGCCATCTGCTAGCTCAATGCGCATGTCGGTAGCTTGAAGGACTCTTGAGTTCATCTTCTCGAAAATAGAATATGGCATCAAGTTCACCGCAGCTCCTAAGTCCATCAATCCCGAGACGGTTTCTCCGCTATCCAAGACAATACTTAAATCGAAACCTCCCGGATCTCCTCTTTTTGGAAACGAATTGATAGGCTCGAAATCTTTCTTCTCCTTCTTCACGATACTCCGTATAGGTGGAACATAAGGGTTGAGCATTTGCTTCTTGTTCCTCACTCTACTCGGGAATGGAATAGAGGGGACGTACGGATCGGGCGTCTTGTGGAGAGGAGGGGCTTCCTTCTCGGGCTCCTCGGACTCCGTGTGCTGCTCGCCTGATTTGGCCGATCGGCCAGAGTCGGGGTGACTTGGCCGATCGTCCAGATTAGCTGCTGGGTGCTCGCGCGAGATTGGGATTCTGGCCGAGCGGCCAGAATCTGGCCGACCGGCCAGATCAGCTACTGGACGAGACTCGAACTCCTGCGTGTTGGCCGATCGGCCAAAATCTTACCGATCGGCCAGATTAGGGCCTGGACGGTTTTGTTGATGAGGGGTTGCCGGCGTTTTCGGGCCGTTCCATCGAGGGCTCGGGCCCCGTCTATCTCCCATGGGCCCTCGAGAAGGCATCGGTACTCCATTGCGTTGTAAGACCGTGATTGCATGAGCTTGGTAAGGTGGAACGGGAGGAACATATGGAGATATTGCATCTCGTTGGATTGTTGTGGTTGAATCCCTTGGCTCGGAATCCGCCCCGGTTGTTGCATCAAGTGCATGGAACTGGAAATTTGGCCAATGGCCAACTCGAGCCTCTTTATGTTCGCATCAAGTGCATGGAGACGATCCTCATCGACGGGAGGCTTTTGTGGAGGTCCTTGAGGACGAGAATTTGGGTATGATGGTGGTGGTGTAGGAGTAGGTTGAGGGGGGTAGTATGGAGGTGGTGGATAGTAGGGATTTGGAGGATATTGAGGAGGTGGATAATATGGTGGAGGTTGAGAGTAGTAGGGATTTGGTGGAGGAGGATAGGGGTTATTATATGGTGGAGGACGCCTATTTGGATAGGTAGGGGGGTTACCTTGCCCTTGTGTCGGCCTCGGGTTTTGGTAGCGTCCATTGTATCCCCCTTGGTATCCTTGAGGTGGTACTTGAGGTGGGTATCCTTGAGCGGCGTAGACCTCGGTTCCTCCTTCGTATGGAAACTCCCCCATGTTGTGGTGATCGCACTATTTCTACCACACAAAATAGGTGTAATATAATGAAGCACGAGTATCGTATCCACAGGGACTGACAAGTCGAAAACACACACAATACCTCTACTTAAGAACAAATGTGATGTCTAGGCTTTTAAGGTTTTAAGATGTGGTATTTATAAACTAGGCAAATAATAAAAAGACTCAATTAAATCAAATAAGGAAACAAAGTGTGCAGGAAAATAACTAGTCAAAATTAAACAACTTAAGGCACAAGCAATTAAATAAATAAGGAAAGTGAACAAATAAGGAAAAGTGTTGATTCTAGGGAAGCCTACCTAATCAAACATATGCAAATAATTAATGAATACAATTAACCACTTTAATCCAATCTAAATGTGATACATGCAAATATAACTTGCACCCTAATTAAAGCAATGCAAGTAGTCACCCAACGAGATCCTAATATTCTTTCGAATTGTAAGAATCGAATCAAGTGCAAAATAGAACAAGTACCAATAATATAATCAACTAGGTTCAACTAAGACACCAAATCAATTATATATGAACATATAACAATTCAATCATCAATTAAGAAAGTCAAACTATTATATCATGCTTTCATGAGTTCGATTATGCAATTATCCAATTAAGGCATAAACACATAATTATGCATACACAATTAATGGCCAGTTAACTATGCATGAGAATAAGCACCATGAAACATGCATCTAGATTGGAAGGCTAATTGTAAACAAAAACACTTACATAAATTCAATTAGGCATTCAATCCCTAAAATCAACTAAGGAATTTAGCTAGACATAATTAAAGTAAACATGAACACAAAAGATTGAAAGAACATAATTAAAAAGTAAGAGTAAGAAAAACTTGGAATTGAATCTTGAACACGAAGAACTTCGAAACTTGAATCTTGAATAAACTTGAAAAGCTCCAATGTTGAATACAAAACTCTAAAGTAAAAATATGCTAGAAAGTATGTAAAATAATAAAAGTGTGCTAGGTTATTGTTTACAATGCTAGACTAGGAGTATATATAGGAGAAATTTACATAAGGAAAACCTAGATCAAAAAGGAGTCAAATTAAATAAGGAGAAAAATTCTCGGCTGAACACCTCTCGACAGACCTCTCGATCGAGAGGTCGATCGAGAGGGTATAATTTCTGCTCTCGATCGATAGCTCAAACAGAAGGAACCTCTCGACACCTCTCTCGATCGAGAGGTCGATCGAGAGGCCTTCACTCGAACTCAAATCTTGGATTTTCAGCTTCGATCTTCACGCCTTTTCTCGTCTCGGGGTTTTATCATCGATTTATCATCAATTTATGCCTGAAAACACAGAAAAACACCTACAAGCATAATATTGTCCCATATACTAAAAACCATATAAAACATAGACAATACTATAAAATCGAGACACAAAATTGACTCTTTTTGGCTATGAAAACAAGGTAAATTTCACCTATATCAAATCCCCCAAACTTAAACATTGTTCGTCCCGAACAATACCAAAACATAAACAATAGACTCTAGCATTGTGAACTATATAGTCCTCAAAACTTTTTCAAAACCAATACTCATGATCATGATCAAAACTATGCATACAACCTTAGCATCAATAACACAACCTATCCAACAAATTCGAAACATGTCAATCTATCAAAGAACACTCTCCAAACATGTGAGATTATGCATATAAGTGAACTCTCAACTCTCTCAAAGAAAAGATGTAATAGAATGTACATCATGGGGTTCACTCAACATCAATGTAATGCAACATGTTTACCATATGCTTGCCCCTAATCTCAACATCTCCACCTAATGTAATATTCACAAACTAAGATCAAAAAGGTCTTTATAAAAGCTTGTAATGTAGGGACATTGGTTAAGGTAGGGAATATATAGGCTAAGTGACTCAAATTGCTCCAAACCATCAACCTCTTTTTTCAACTTCACCCAAAGTATAGATTTTACTCCATCTTCTACCATCCAACACCAACTACAAAACTCAATATCAAGATGCAACATATACAATCCAAGCTAACTATCCCCTTATGCTTATTTTCATACTTTTTTTTTTCTTTCTTTTTTTTTTTTTTTCTAGCTATAGAGCTCTTCTAATAAATGTTCTTTCTAATATTCGAACAAAGGCTCTAACTTTTTTTCTTTTTTTTTTTCTTTCACAACTATTTTTTCTAAGCTTATAGGGATAGCTAAATATACTTAATCAAGCATCTCAAATTCTTTTCTTTTTCTTTTCACACCACATCAAGATAATCTATTCAACTCCTTCCCACATCATCAACTAACTCCACTAAAGATACCCTTATCCATCCAAACCTCCTATCATCCAAGTTCAAGAAAGAAAGGCTCATAACAAGGCTCAAAGGGGGTAAACAAAGATAATGATCAAGGTTAGTGTATGGGATTCATGTGGCTACGAAAGAATGGCCTAATATCATCTCCTAGTTCATAAATATACTAAGGTCTTGACGGAGAAATAGGGCAAGTTCTAGAAACAATGAAGCATACATGATCACTCAATCAAGAAAATAGGCATCAACATGCACCAATAGCTCAAAACTCACGGGCTCAAACTAACTAGTTCCCGACTTCATGACATGCTTCAATTTCATCAAATAAAATCGCGTCGCTTCGCCAAGGTTCCATGCATAATAAAGATCATGAATTTTCTCCAAAAATCAATCACAAATTTTCTATCATTGGCCAAATTCACAATACTATCGTCACAGACTCAAAACAATAAAAGACTCTAACATACCCCAAAATAATACTAACAAATAAAAGACTCTCAAAGCAAGAAAACAATAAAAGTAATTAACTTAGACACTCTTTCCCTCCCCCAAACTTATTTCAAAGCATAGCAAAGAAATAAGTTTAAAGAAAAGAAGTAGGCTAAGTTAAAAACTGACCTCATTGAAATGGCGGTGGGAAGGGAGGGTTGTCGGGGTTGTTGGGGTCGAATCGTTGATGGCTCTCCGGGTAGTGAGGATAGAAATAGTGCATCTCATGCACCATCCTATTATAATTCTCCAAGTATGCTCGTTCATCCTCACGCCTCTTCGCCTCCTCTTCTCGAAATCTCCTCTCATTCTCAATGTAGGCGTCGAGAGTATCAAAACGACTTCCAATAAATGTGCGAAGATCCCCCACCTCGGTTCTCAACGTTTGTACCTCTTCGCGAACTCCTCTTACATGGGATTCAACAAACTCCCTACTATCCCAATGATAGTTGTCCATTGCTTCCATTGACTCCGTGTGCCAATCCCGCATCGTAGAGAAATCCGGAGCTCTCATATGAAACCGGGCTGTGGAACACCCTCGTATCCTTGCTCAAAAGCATCTTCCCCTTGATCAAATCCCCTCCCATATTGCTCAGCCTCATCTTCATCTTCTTCCTCCTCATCATCATCACCACCTTCGTCGGGTCTTGGACCTCCCTCAGCCCACATAAGCTCCTTGTGTTGAGGAGAATCCATCTTTCCGTTCCCTCTCCGCAACTTCTCGTTCCCGATCACCTCCGTCAAATAACTGTTCGGAAGCGGAAAGAGATAAATGCCACTCATCCCATGTAACTTGAAGAACCACCCGGACGTGTCATATGAAATCATCCTCGCAAGCTCCAACGTGCGTCTATCTACAAAGATGGACGTAGATACGGGCTGCTCTCCAATCGGAATGTTGAAGTGTTGGGCAATGGGAGTAACGAAAGCTCCTATCCCGATCTTTTGCCCCCCGAACAAGTATGCTTGGCTCTCCATATGATCGACGAGGTAAAGGGCTGCATTTTGTGAGTGGCCTCGATATGAGGTCCAAATAAGATGAGCGTCGGTGGCAAGGAAGGTGCCGGAGTCATGACGGGAGTGGATGGTGCACGAGATCAGCCTATGGAAGTAGCGAATCGTAGGATTCCGAATTGAGGTGGCCTTTGCTTTCGCCGGGTTGTAGGATCTCGTTCGTTCCTCCTCGAAATCCACGAATTGTGCCCACAAATCTTGCAAATCCGGATGATTGTTGCCAATATACTCACCACGCTTGTTTCCTCCAATGATATCGTTAAGTTGATCCATATCAAGCTCTCTCGGTTGACCACCGAGTTGGAAACGAATGACGTGGGGCACTTGGTTGACTCGCTCCACTACCAAAGTTGAGAGGAACTCCACCGTGAGAATGTGGTAGGTGAAGTGATTCCCTTGAAATATGTTGGTGAAGCCTTCTCGCTGCATCAATTGAGTGACCTCATTAGCTATCCCCATCGCTGCCACCGTCTCTTGATGTAGGAAGCGACAATGTTTGTGCTTGAGTTGCACAAGGTGAGACCATCTCCTCTTTGACTCCGCCATCGTGAGCTTGAGTTTGAACGCCTTGGGCTCCAAACTTGAGGGCATCGACCTCGCCGGCGGTATTCTAGTCTCCGGGATAGTCCTGTCATTCTTCCATGTCTCCTTTCCCTTGCTCGAAGAGGTGACCTTTTCTTTTCCTTTGCCTTTGCCCGACGAGGTTGAAGCAACATTCTTGCCCTTGTCTCTTGCCATCGCTAGTACCTAAAAATATCACAAATCAATACAAGAGATGCAAGAATATAGCAATTTAAATCCTCTTCCCCCAAACTTCAACCAAATCCAATTCTCCCCCATTATCAACTCAATTTCATAACCAATTTATACAATCACCACAATACTCCTCCATAATCATGAACTTATAATCACACAATCTCAATCTCATGTATATAGATATCAACGAATCTTCAATAATTCATAGACAAATATAAAGACCCATTCGATTATCAATACACAATTATCTCCGCATTCATCCATGAATTCAATTCATACAAATAATTTAATGAATTCCATGAATCCAATCTATCATGCTCAATCTAATACCCAATCTATCAATTCAACGAATTTAACCATCAAAATTGAATTTTAATCGGTCAAAACATGCGAAATCATGTAAAGAATCAAGAATTGATAACAAGAGAGCAAGAAATCGAGTACCTTTTGACGAATCGAAGAAAGAAATTGAGAGAATTTGTGTGTGCTTGAGAGAATTTGTGAGTTATGAGAGAAAGGTATGTGAGTTGTGTGCAAAAGGTGTATTTAAAGGAGTAAATAAACCTGGTCAAAGTCGGAATGTGCGCCGTCAACGACCCTCTCGATCGACCTCTCGATCGAGAGAGGTATCGAGAGGTGCGTACTGGATTCTGAAATTTTCCCTCTCGATCGACCTCTCGATCGAGAGAGGTGTCGAGAGGTAGCTACTGGAATCTGAAATTTGACCTCTCGAACGACCTCTCGATCGAGAGAGGTGTCGAGAGGTCCTGCTCTTTACGTACTGACCTCCCCTCTCGATCGAAAACACGGGGTCTCGATCGAGAGGCTTCACGTGACACACCTGGGAATCAACAATTCAAAACCTCTCGACCGACCTCTCGATCGAGAGAGGTGTCGAGAGATGCTTACTGTATGCCAAAATTTCACCTCTCGAACGACCTCTCGATCGAGAGGGGTGTCGAGAGGTCCTGCTCGATTTTTCGTTTTCTACACAATTGTTTAACATTCGTTAGTATATTAAGGGGTCGACTCTAAAATACAAAATTTGACTCAAAACTACGAAAAATAAACTACCTATGACTCTAAAATGTAAAACGAAACAAAATGAAAACGGGATACGAATATTGGGTTACCTCCCAACAAGTGCTACGTTTTACGTCTTTAGCCCGACGATACCTCCTTTCTACTTTGGGTCATCGAGGTAAGTGGCCGCTTTCTTGGGGAATAGAGGCATCGGTTTGAAGTAGTGCTTGAGGCGATGTCCATTCACTACGAATTTCTCACCGTCGTTCTTCAACACCTCGAATGCACCATTCTTCAAGTCCTTGTAAATGACGTACGGCCCCGACCACTTACTTTGCAATTTTCCTGGAAACAAACGAAGTCGAGAATTAAAAACAAGAACATCATCACCAATTTCGAACTTACGCTTTTTGATGCTCAAGTCGTGGAATCTTGCAGCTCGTTCCTTGTAGATCCTCGAATTTTCGAATGCTTCATTTCTCCATTCATCAAGCTCCAACAGGTCGTCACATCTTTGGCCCATGGCTTCCTTGAACTCGAAGTTGATCCTTCTCGTCGCCCAATAAGCTTTATGCTCCAACTCCATTGGTAAGTGGCAAGACTTGCCAAATAGCAATTGATATGGCGATCTCCCGATTGGTGTCTTGAAAGCCGTCCTATAGGCCCAAAGTGCGTCATCCAAGTACTTCGCCCACTCCTTTTTGTTGGTGACGGTCTTCTCCAAGATTTGCTTGATCTCTCGATTAGCTAACTCGGCTTGACCGTTTGCTTGAGGGTGGTAGGGCGATGTGACCTTGTGCTTGACTCCGTATTTTGCAAGAAGCGATCCTAACCAACGATTGTTGAAGTGACTCCCCCCATCACTAAGCAAAGCTCTCGGAGTTCCAAACCGAGTCAAAATATTTCGCTGGAGAAATTTGATCACCACCTTCGAATCGTTGGTTGTAGTCGGAATGGCCTCGACCCATCTAGAAACATATTCCACCGCAAGTAGAATGTAGGAGAACCCTTGAGACTTGGGAAAAGGACCCATGAAATCAATCCCCCAAACATCGAAGTGCTCCACTTCCATGATAGTTCGTTGCGGCATCTCGTCCCTCTTCGTGATATTCCCCATCCTTTGGCATCGATCACATGACTTGATGAACTCATGGCAATCCTTGTAGATCGACGGCCAATAGAAACCACTATGAAAGATCTTGAGGGCAGTCCTATTCGCTGCAAAGTGTCCCCCATTCGGAGCGCTATGGCAATCTTCGATGATCTTCTTCCATTCCGATTGTCAAACACATCGCCTTATGACTCCATCGGAACACCTCCTATACAAGTATGGATCATCCCAATAATAGAACTTACAATCGTGGAGGAACTTCTTCTTTTGGTGAGACGATAGATCCTTGGGCACATGATGGATCACCAAATAGTTGACGATGTCGGCGAACCAAGGTATCAAATCGTCCATCTGAAAAATTTGCTCATCGGGGAAGCTCTCCTTGATTGCAATTTTCGAATCCTCTCCTTCCACGGGCTGCTCGAGTCTCGAGAGATGATCGGCCACCACGTTCTCGCATCCTTTCCTATCCTTGATCTCCATGTCGAACTCTTGAAGAAGCAAAATCCAGCGAACTAACCTTGGCTTCGAGTCCTTCTTGTTGAATAGATAGCGAATGGCGGCATGGTCGGTGTGCACAATCGTGTGAGATCCCACCAAATAAGGTCTAAACTTATCGAAAGCGTAGACCACAGCAAGTAACTCCTTCTCCGTGGTGGTGTAATTCCATTGAGCCGAGTCCAATGTCTTACTCGCGTAGTAGATCACTCGGAATAGCTTCTCCCTTTTCTGCCCCAAAACAGCTCCTATCGCCCAATCGCTTGCATCGCACATGAGCTCGAACGGGGCACTCCAATCCGGTGACACCAAGACGGGAGTAGAGATAAGCGCCTTCTTCAATGTCTCGAAGGCTTCCAAGCACTCATCATCGAACACGAACTTGACGTCTTTCTCGAGCAATCCACATAACGGCTTCGTGATCTTTGAGAAATCCTTGATGAATCTCCTATAGAAGCCGGCATGTCCTAGGAAACTTCTCACCGATTTGACATTGGTTGGCGGTGGCAACTTCTCGATGGCTACAACTTTGGCTCGATCCACCTCCAATCCATATGAAGATACCTTGTGACCAAGTACAACTCCTTCTTGAACCATGAAGTGGCACTTCTCCCAATTGAGAACGAGGTTCGTCTCTTCGCACCTTTGAAGCACCGTGGCAAGATTCTCCAAACATTGATCAAAAGAGGGACCAAAGACTGAAAAATCATCCATAAACACCTCCATGATATTCTCGATCAATCCGTGGAAGATGGCCATCATGCACCGTTGGAAAGTGGCCGGTGCATTGCATAATCCGAACGGCATCCTCCGACAAGCGAAAACTCCATATGGGCATGTGAATGCAGTCTTGTGTTGGTCCTCCGGAGCGATGGCGATTTGATTGTAGCCGGAGTATCCGTCGAGGAAACAATAATACTCATGGCCGGCTAGACGATCGAGCATTTGATCTACGAACGGGAGGGGAAAGTGATCCTTCCTTGTTGCTGCGTTGAGAAGACGATAATCAATGCACACTCGCCATCCCGTGACGAGCCTTGTCGCGATCAGCTCTCCTTTCTCGTCGTTGATGACCGTCATGCCTCCTTTCTTTGACACCACTTGAGTAGGGCTCACCCACTCACTATCCGAAATAGCATAGATCATGCCGGCCTCAAGCAATTTCAGCACCTCCTTCCTCACAACTTCTTGCATGGCTGGGTTCAATCGTCTTTGAGGTTGGACTCTTGGGCGATGGCCTTCCCCGGCAACGGCGCCAAAATTTGATCGCACTATTTCTACCACACAAAATAGGTGTAATATAATGAAGCACGAGTATCGTATCCACAGGGACTGACAAGTCGAAAACACACACAATACCTCTACTTAAGAACAAATGTGATGTCTAGGCTTTTAAGGTTTTAAGATGTGGTATTTATAAACTAGGCAAATAATAAAAAGACTCAATTAAATCAAATAAGGAAACAAAGTGTGCAGGAAAATAACTAGTCAAAATTAAACAACTTAAGGCACAAGCAATTAAATAAATAAGGAAAGTGAACAAATAAGGAAAAGTGTTGATTCTAGGGAAGCCTACCTAATCAAACATATGCAAATAATTAATGAATACAATTAACCACTTTAATCCAATCTAAATGTGATACATGCAAATATAACTTACACCCTAATTAAAGCAATGCAAGTAGTCACCCAACGAGATCCTAATATTCTTTCGAATTGTAAGAATCGAATCAAGTGCAAAATAGAACAAGTACCAATAATATAATCAACTAGGTTCAACTAAGACACCAAATCAATTATATATGAACATATAACAATTCAATCATCAATTAAGAAAGTCAAACTATTATATCATGCTTTCATGAGTTCGATTATGCAATTATCCAATTAAGGCATAAACACATAATTATGCATACACAATTAATGGCCAGTTAACTATGCATGAGAATAAGCACCATGAAACATGCATCTAGATTGGAAGGCTAATTGTAAACAAAAACACTTACATAAATTCAATTAGGCATTCAATCCCTAAAATCAACTAAGGAATTTAGCTAGACATAATTAAAGTAAACATGAACACAAAAGATTGAAAGAACATAATTAAAAAGTAAGAGTAAGAAAAACTTGGAATTGAATCTTGAACACGAAGAACTTCGAAACTTGAATCTTGAATAAACTTGAAAAGCTCCAATGTTGAATACAAAACTCTAAAGTAAAAATATGCTAGAAAGTATGTAAAATAATAAAAGTGTGCTAGGTTATTGTTTACAATGCTAGACTAGGAGTATATATAGGAGAAATTTACATAAGGAAAATTAAATAAGGAGAAAAATTCTCGGCTGAACACCTCTCGACAGACCTCTCGATCGAGAGGTCGATCGAGAGGGTATAATTTCTGCTCTCGATCGATAGCTCAAACAGAAGGCACCTCTCGACACCTCTCTCGATCGAGAGGTCGATCGAGAGGCCTTCACTCGAACTCAAATCTTGGATTTTCAGCTTCGATCTTCACGCCTTTTCTCGTCTCGGGGTTTTATCATCGATTTATCATCAATTTATGCCTGAAAACACAGAAAAACACCTACAAGCATAATATTGTCCCATATACTAAAAACCATATTAAACATAGACAATACTATAAAATCGAGACACAAAATTGACTCTTTTTGGCTATGAAAACAAGGTAAATTTCACCTATATCATGTGGCACACCTCCTTGATGTGTCCAAGCTCTCCACAAATCTCGCATTGGTCGGGCTTCCTCTCTTCCTCCTTCGGGGCCGGTGCACTTTGCTTAATCTTCAAGTTCTCGAGATCCCTATACATGTCGGCAATTTGCTTCTTCAAATCGGGGCTCATCGAGATTGCACTCGCCTCCACTTTCCTTGGCCTAGCTGATTTTTGTTGAGAACTCGCAGCGAGCGTCTCGAAAATATCCTTCAACTCGTCAGCTGTCTTGACCGCTATGTTGCCTCCGGCCGAACTATCCACCATGAACTGACAAGTTTGGTTGAGGGCGTCGTAGAAATATTGCCAAAGCAACTCCGATGCCATTTGATGATGAGGGCATTGTTGAAGTAGCTCTTGGAACCTCTCCCATGCTTCGTGAAACGGCTCATCGTGGTCTTGGGAAAAGTTCATGATCTTCGATCGCACCTCTTGCGTCTTGCGGTTCGGATAGTACTTGAGCATGAATTTCTCACACACCGCATTCCATGTGGTGAGAGAGTTGGCCGGGAGCGCCAAATACCATGACTTTGCTCGATCCTTGAGGGTGTACGGGAAGCACTTCATCTTCAAGTTGTCCTCCGTGAGTCCCGAGAGTGGGAATGATTGCACCACCGTGCAATACTCTCGAATGAACGTCAATGCATCCTCGTTGGGCAGCCCGTGGTATGATGGGAGCAACGCCATGTGGTGAGGTTTAAGCTCATGATTCCTGACCGCTTCCGTCAGGACAATCGCCGAAGTGGTGGCTGTGAATGTGGGCCGAGCAAAATCGCCCATAACGACTCTAGCTGCCATGGCTTCGGGCTCTGCAAATAACAAGACCAAAGAGAAGTCTTGTGAATCAATCTCCTCCTTCTCCTTCGCGGCTAAAATCGCTTTCCTTTGATGGATGTTGTCGAAGTAGGGCGCTTAATTCCTTTGAAGACTTTGGCGACCAAGCATACACAACACTCAACAAACGGGTTAAACGCACCGAGTGGGAGAAACAAGAAATCGAAATAACACAAATAAAAAAAAACAAATAAAACAAATAAAAATACTACACAATAAATCGCCTAAAGTTTTCCCCGGCAACGGCGCCAAAATTTTTTTCACTAAAAAGTGTTCGCAATAGAACGAAATCCTATCGTAGCACTAGCAAGCAAAACCCAATGTCGAATCTCGAAGGAAAACTTTGCAGGGCAATTAATTATGTAGTAAAACCTAATCTAGCCTAAAACTAAGAAAGCAAGTAAAGAAGATTTTGGGGTTTTTGTTTTAAATCCTAGGCAAATTAAATAAATCAAAGCAATAAATAAAAGCAAGTAAATAACTAATCTAGAACTCAAGAAATAAATCTAAGTATTAAACTAAAAGAAAGCAATAAATCTACCTAGGCAAGAATCGAAAAGAAAGCAATAAAGGAAGCATAAAAGAAAGCATAAACTACCTTAGACATAATGAATGAAATCTGGAAATTTAAAGGAAATTAAATCTAACTTTGAAAGCTTTAAAAACTAGAGAATCAAAAGCAAAGAAAAACGAATCTAAACTAGAACTTGAAAATCGAAAGAACGAAATTAAACTAAGGAAATTAAACGAAGCAATTAAGAAAACGAATCTAAAACTAAAGCAAGCAATTAAAAGCAAGTAAACGAAAGCAATAAAGAACTTACGAGAATTAGACGAAAGAACGAAGAACGCGAAGTAAAAGAAAAACTTGAATTGAATTGCACGAACTAAGAATCCGGATCCGAACAAAGTAAAACTAATCTAAAGTGTTTAAGTGCTGAAAACTAAAGCTAAAATATGATAAAAGATGATAAAAGATGATACAAATTCGTCCCAAAGTACTAGTATTTATAATAGGAAGAAAACCTAATCACAAAAGGAAACTAACAGCTGGACGCGGACATCTGGCCGATCGGCCAGATTTGTTAAGGACTTGGCCGATCGGCCAAATCAGGCACTGGACGATTTGCGCGCGACTCTCTTGTTTCGACCGTATCTTCCTCATCCGAACTCCAAATTGACCTCCGTTTTCGCCTATGTGCTCCTATCGAACCCCTCTTCGATATAATGCTTTCATTACATCCAAAATGAATCTTAAATAAAATTATGAGAGGTTAGAACTCGAGGTCAATGATTGCTCAACAACCTTTCTTCTCGTTTTCTTCTCGTTTCCGCCCTTTTCATCCTACAAGTACCAAAAACTCCAAACAACCAATTCATAGCCAAAGACACACGAAAAGACACAAAAACACAACGAAAACGAACACGAAAACACAACGAAAAACCTAACAACTAAACACCAATCACCAAGAAAGACTCAACTTACAAAATTCAATGGAAGTACGCTTGTTTACCACAACCAATTCGGTGAAGATCGATGATAAAGGAAACTTGTACCTTATAGCCAATGCAATCCAAAAGATATGTCCAAAACATTCCGAAGATTCAATATGTAGAAAGTGCAATGAGAAAGTAATTGAAACAATACTGATAGGGACCAATATCTGCTTTACCTCGTGGCACCTTTGAATGCTGACTGGATGAGAATATTGAAAGCCTCAAATGCCACCCTCGGCGCAAGTGCCACCCTTAGAGCGAAAGATGCCGCGCCCAACGCAGAAGCAGTGTGGTTATGAGCAGATCCTTCCCGTGCAGAAGCCCTCCCATATCCACCAGCATCTGCTAAGGCACAGGGATCTGCCTAACATACCATTCACGTGACTCTATGCACTCTAGAGTATGGACCACTAAATTAAGGACGGGGGAATCTTGTCCCCTTAAAAATTCCTTTCCTGTCCTTCTCATGTATGCACACTTTCCTTTCCGTCCTTTCCCTCATCTATAAATAGCGAGCGATCTCACCATTCTAGGGACCCTTTTTTCAGATACTCTCCATCACACTATTCCATTCGCACTCTGCTTTGCACTCTCGCAAGCTAGAGCAACCAGAGTCCTTCTTCAAGGATTCTCTTCTCTCATCACTTCCATCTGCATTTTCGTCGGTAAAAAGTGCAGTCCCAACAGCTCAAGCCGAAGGTATAGTTCTCGTCGCTGAGAGAGGACGAAGGGTGAAGGCGCCTTGCGTTCTCTACTTCGCCCTCTCCTTTCTGCCTTGTTTTTCTGCCCAAATGAGCTCTACGCTCCATGGATTTAACTGATTTTATGGTTAAGAACACCCTTTGCTTAATACTTAGCTCAATCCTCTCTTTTATGTCCAAAGTAAGATACTCTGTAGAAAATGAGTTGTCAAGGCTAATAGATCGCATGAATCTCTTACTTATTGTTGTCGTAATCCTTTATACGTGAATACTCCTTACAAATACGATGAATAATCACATAATTGTTGTAGATCTTTAACCCGGATCTATCAACTGGTGCCGTCTGTGGGAAATTTTAAGTTTAAGACATTGATTTCCTTTCTTATAAACGGATTTTCAACTTGTTATTTGTAATGCCGCTGAAGCTTTTGAGTCTAAAACGTTAATCTCTTCGGTATTACTGGAATTCTAGCTGGTTACGATAATATTGTTATAAATTTTCTCTGTTATTTCCTTGTGTAAGAGACACCCGAGAGAGGGATGTTAGAACGAATGTATAATCGTTTTTAGTTAAGTAGTCTTCTTAGAAAACTTGGATATGAATACTGTGGATTAATTTCAACTGAGTCTTTCATGATGTTGAGCTGCGAAATCGGAGGCGATCTTAAGATTATGTTCTCCTCATACTATAAATTGTGATAACTGAATTATATATTCTGTGTTTAGTCCGAAGGTTGTGAAGAATTTGAAAGAAAGCCGAATCAAAATTGCAGCAATCTTGAAGTGTATTCAGCTCGTCTCTGATAATTGGCGAGTTTCAAGTTCTATTGAAAATTGCAAAACATAAAATTAGCTCGTGGGTTATGAGGGATTGGTAGAAACAGAGGAAGCACTACGACTCAGATTCAGTCGTAGGCCCCTGTATTACCATGAACCGAAAACACACAGAGTAAAAATACTAAAAACAGAGAGCCGAAAATGACGAGGTCACCCCCCTCACCCTGATGAGGGGGCCCCACATTTGAAGGCAGAACCCCCCAAAAAAGCCCTATTTAATAGGCAACATCCTCGTAAGCCCTATTCAATAGGCAGAACCCTGAAAAGAAAGCCCTATCTAATAGGCAACATTCTCGTAAGCCCTATATAATAGGCAGAATCCTCAAATGCCATATATAATAGGCATGAACCTCATAAGCAATACACAGTAGGCAGAACCCTCAAAAAGCCCTACATAGTTAGGCACCATACAAAAAGTCCTATGAAAATAGGCACCATGCATTAAGCCCTATGAAAATAGGCACCATCCATCAAGCCTTATACAAACAGGCACTACCCCTTAAGCCTTGCATGAGCAGACAACATCTGTAAAAGCTTATACAAATGACCCCTAATTGTAAAGGATCGGCTAGAAACAAACAACATTTGTTTAAGCCTCATTTTAAAGGCAAATGAAACTAACGCTCTAAAAATCCTCAAACATTTGCAGAACCTTGTAAAGATGACTACTAACTCAGATACTCCTCCGGAAAGGACATCTGACAGAGTGACCCATGCCTCTAAGGAGCGAGGGCCTAGCCATATCATTCCAAAAATGTCCTTCGGACCCAGAGACAATAAGGCCATTATACATCAACATGACGATGCCCTTGTGATAACAGCGGAAATAGAGGGGTACCAAGTACAAAGAACATTCATTGATACAGGGACCCCTGTTAATGTGATCCTCATGGATTGTTTCAATCAGATGTCTCAAGGGAAGCTTCTAAAACCAGCCAAAGTAGCTCTTCATGGTTTCTCGCAGAAGCCTATCCTGACAGTGGGATCAGTGGATCTGACATTAACCCTGGGTGAGGGACATGTTAAAGCATCAAAGTTAACCACCTTTTGGGTAGTTAATCAAAAATCATCCTATAACGTTGTTTTAGGAAGAGCTGCTCTGAACTCCTTCCAAGCAGTAATATCAACATATCACTTGATAATGAAATTCCCCATGGGGAGTCAAGTGGGACAGATATCGGGGGATCAGATGACCTCATGAAAATGCTATATTCAATCTGTCAAAGCAGGGGAAGCCAAAAAATGGGCAGTGCCGGAACCCGTAGCCCCCCGATACAAATCAGAAAAGGAGGAAAGGAAGGTCAAGGAAGCTGATACTGTTAAAGAGGGCCAAAGTTTAATGGTCCCAGCAGAACAATTGGTAGAATAGAGTTGATCCCAGGCCAAAATGGGTTCACCACTAAAATTGGCACTCAGATGCCTCAAGAATATCATCACAACTGATAAGATGCCTGCAAAAGAATGCAGATGTCTTTGCTTTCGGGTTATCTGACCTAGTGGGGGTGGATGCAACCGTAGCATTACACTGTTTGAATGTGGACCCTACGGCAAAATCGGCAAAGCAAAAGTTAAGACAATTTGGCCCTGAGAAGGATAAAATCATCAGGGAGGAAGTCGAGAAATTACTAGAAGCTAAACACATTAGGGAAATACAATTCCCAGAATGGCTATCAAATGCAGTAATGGTGGCCAAAGGAAACACAGGCACTTGGAGGATGTGTATTGACTTCAGAGATTTAAACAAAGCTTGCCCTAAGGATCACTACCCGCTACCTAGAATTGATCAATTGGTAGATTCTACATCAGGGTGTGAATTGTTATCCATGATGGATGCATATCAAGGTTATCATCAGGTCAAGATGAATCCATCAGATATCCCAAAGGCCACATTTGGGGTCTGCGCTGGGACATTCGGTTTCCAAAGCATGCCATTAGGTTTGAAAAATGCAGGTGCTACCTACCAAAGGATGATGGACAAGATCTTTAAGAACCAAATTGGCAAGAACATGGAAGTATATGTTGATGATATACTAGCCAAGAGTGTGCGTGCCCAGGACCATATAAGGGATCTGGAAGAAGTATTGGCGGTGGTCAAGCAGTATCACCTTAAGCTGAACCCAGCCAAGTGCTCCTTCGATGTACAAGCGGGAAAATTCCTAGGCTATATGGTTACCCCTAGAGGAATCGAGGTTAACCAGGCCAAAGTGCAGGTTGTGCTAGATATGACACCGCCGCGAAACATTCGAGAAATTCAAAGGCTCAACGGGCAAATTACGGCGTTGAGTCACATTATTTCCAGATCGGCCGACAAAAGTCTACCCTTCTTCAAAATTTTAAGAAAAGGAAGTAAGTTCGAATGGACAGAAGAATGTCAAAAAGCTTTCGAAGAACTGAAAGAGCATCTGGCAAAATTGCCTCTACTCACTAAGCCCACACCACAGGAGGTCTTATATTTATATATAGCTGTAGGAGGGGAGTTTATCAGTTCTGTACTCCTGAGAGAGGAGGGGTTAACCCAAAAACCTATCTACTATACAAGCAAGATGATACAGGGAGCAGAAATGCAATACCCGAGTATTGAAAAAGCAGCATTAGCAGTAATGGTCACGGCAAGAAAATTGAGACCTTATTTCTTATCACATAAGGTGATAGTTAGGACGAATGAGCCATTGAAGCAAATATTAGGCAAACCAGACCTGTCAGGAAGATTAGTCAAGTGGGCGATAGAGCTAAGCGAGTACGATGTAGACTTTGAGCCAAGAGTAGCTATTAAAGCTCATGCGCTGGCTGATTTCCTACAAGAAACCACCAGAGGTGAAGAGGAAGAGTACCAATGGTGGAAAGCTTATGTTGATGGCTCGGTTACCAAAGAGGGAGCAGGGGTAGGGATCTTTATCCAAGATCCCGAGAATCATGTTTATAAATTTGCTGTCAAACTAAACTATCATGTCTCTAACAATGAGGCCAAATATGAGGCCCTGGTCAGGTGTCTGGATTTATTACAAACCATGGGTGCAACCCATGCAGTGGTCCACTCGGATTCCCAATTGGTAACACATCAAGTCCTAAGAACTTGCGAAAAACGCTAAGAGTGAATGGTGGCATACGCTAAGACTGTGGACGAATTGATGGGTCATTTCGTCAAATCTGAGGTGGTCCAGATCCCTCGAGAAGAGAATACAGAAGCCGATAAGCTGGCACGAATAACCAGCTCTGTGGAAGGAACATGGGCAGATGAAACTGTGTTATGCAATGCAGATGCTAAATGGATTAAAGCCGAAATACAAGCCATTGAAATAATGGATGATTGGATAATTCCGATCATCAGAGCCCTAAAGGAACTTCCCGAAAAGGCAGGAGCCACAACTCTTGCTATTGATGGTAGGCTGCTGCGCGCTTTCAAAACTAAATTCTGTTTAATCGGAGACAAATTATACAAAAGGGTGTTTACACACCCCTATCTCAAATGTCTATCATAACCCGAGGGAGAGTACGCATTGCGTGAAATACACGAGGGCGCGGTGGGAGCGCACACTGGGTTCAAAGACCTAATTAGAAAACTACTCAAAGCTGGATTCTTCTGGCCTACAATGGAAAGAGATGCTAAAGACCTAGTTAAGAGGTGTGACAGTTGTCAAAGAAATGAGAGACTTATCCACAAGCCCGCCGAAGAGCTGGGAGCAATGATGGCACCCTGTCCCTTCGACAAATGGGGGATTGATATAGTAGGAAAATTCCCTACAGCCACAGGCGGAAGGATATTCTTAATTGTAGTTGTAGACTACTTTACTAAATGGGTTGAGGCTGAGGCTGAGGCTGTAGTAAAAATCAGGAGGAAGTGGCGAAGAAGTTCATCTGGAAAAACATATGCTGCCGATACGGAATCCCGAGGATCCTAGTCGCAGATAACGGTGCTCAATTTACATGGTCCCTCGTACGAACCTGGTGTAAAGAAATTAGAATTGAGCAGAGATTTGTAGCTGTAGCTCATCCTCAAGCTAACGGGCAAGTAGAGGTAACAAACATAACCATTGTAAGTGGCATTAAAGCCAGGTTAGAAAAGGCCAAAGGAAACTAGGCCGATGAATTGGATTCAGTGTTGTGGGCATATCGAACCAGTCCTAAGACAGCCACAGGAGAAGCCCCATTAAATCTGGTTTACGGGGCAACGACAGTAACACCAGTGGAGGCAGAGCTCAAATCACTAAGGATAACTTCCTATGATGAAAATCAGAACTCCTCCCTAATGAGGGAGAACCTGGACATGGTTGAAGAACTCAGGAACAGAGCCCTTCAGAAGGCGGAGAGATACAAGCAACAGGTGTGAGATGCATATAACAAGAAAGTGCAGATTCGGAGGTTCTGCAAGGGAGATCTGGTATTAAAGAGGGCAGATGCCCTTAAGCCCATGGGAAAGCTAGATGCAAATTGAGAAGGACCATACTTAGTAAAAGAAGTATTGAAAGGTGGAGCTTATGAATTACAAGATGAGGAAGGAAGGGTGCTACCCCGACCTTGGAATGTAAATAATCTAAAGAAGTACTATGCTTAGGATAAAAATGAGTTGATTTCCTAAAATCCACTCTACGGAGTGCGAGAAACAGCACGGGAAAATGGGAAGGGTTCTTCTATAAAGCAGATTATCTAAAGAAAGGTAGAGTTCAAAGCTATCAACAAAACGAGTTATAATTCATTCGATTTCTCATAACTCACTTGGGGGGGGGGGGGGGGAGTAGGGGGATACCCCCTATACCCCATTATCTTAAAATGCACCCCTTATACAAATTCTTTATGCATATAAACCAGAATATAATCTATTTCAGCAATTCAAAAGGCATAGAATAAACACCTGAAGCAAGGAAAAGAGAAAAGGAAATAGTTTGTTCCAAACTTAGGGTCATGAAATGAGCACCCTACCAAAAACCAAAAGAAGTTGTTTATAAACACCAGGTCAAGACATAATTAAACTAGATAGAGGAGCCCGAGCCAGATGATGAACCTGCAGAACCCTGAGGAAAGGAGCAGGAAACATTGTCGTCTCTAGCGGTTGAACCTAAAAAGATTACAAAAACAAATATTCAGCAAATAACCCTGGTGGTCAGAATAGGATTAGCATAATTCAATGATCATATAACTTACCCTCTTCTATCTTCAACCTCTTGTTCTTTCCTCCATAGACTCTCTCGAATGGAGATTCATCTCCACCCTCAGCCTCTGTCGCTGCCTCAACCTTTTTAGTCCTTTCAATCCTAAGTAATTCGGCCATCAGAGTAGGGAGATTCTTTTAGACTCCCAGGTTAGCGGCACCGGCTTCGAGTGATAGATACCCTCCCGGCAAGGACAAGAGGATGAGTTCGCATTTCTCTTTATCCGACAAATGCCCATCGTACAATTCATATTGGGCGAAAAGATTCTTGAACCTCCTAAGGTATGCCTTCATATTAGGAAAGTCGTCAAGGTCCACAAAATCGATCTCCTGCCGAGTCAGAAAGCCAAATAGCCGGAATCGGAGGGATTCGGGAACATCGTCAGAGTAAGTCAACTCACAGATCTTTTGGCGAATGGAATCAATAGACATAGCTGAAACAGTAGAATAATGAAGGGGTAAAACCTCGAGGGTTATACCTTTAATATATATATATATATAAATATATATATATATATATATATATATATATATATATATATATATATATATATATATATATATATATATATATATAGCGGGAGAATGGAGGGTTTCTTAATACTCGGTCCGTCTGATAGGGATTAATATCAGCCATACCCCCTAAATAACCCAAGTTAATGGGAGATACACTTTCCTTAATATTAGATTAAGGTTCCTAGGGAAACTGATGTGTCAGATGTCTCAATAGAGTCGGGAACCTTACTTCTATGAAAGGAATAATAAATCCTAGACGGAACTAGCATCCACAACGCCATTAATGGAGATAAGTATTACTTTTCTATGATGATTGATAGAGGCTATTCCGCATAACATCATAATATCGAGGAGATGTTATGGGCACCAGACGCTCAATACAATTATTAAGAATTGTAGGCCATGCAAGAAGCTGTGAGGTTCTAACTTCCCCTGTAAGCCGGGCGGGATCTGCAGGCATCTGCAAAGATAGAAGGATCTGACCAGATCCCATAGGTGTTTAGTAGAAGCCCGAGGTTCTGCGTAACATACGGTCCGCGTGACTCTATGTACCATAGAGTGAGGACCACCGCATTCATGACGGAGGATACTTTGTCCCCGCTGGGATTCCTTTTCTGCCCTTCCTTCACACGGATGCTAACTTTTCACTCTCCTCACGCCTATAAATACTAAGTGAACACATCATCACAAGGTAACTCTTCATACAAACACGCACTCTGCGTACTATTACATTCATCTTCTACGCTTCCTCTTGAGCTCCCTCGAGCTTGGGCAGTCGAAGTTCTCTAAGGCCATTTCCCTTGGTGCTTCACCGGCAGTCATCGCCACCCTCCCCTTCTCGCCATCGTCGGGAAGGATCTCTCTCTCGCTCTTGCACATTACCTCAGGCTTAAGGTACAACCCTCGCTACTATGGGAGAAGAGGTCGGACAGAGCTCTATGATCTCGTTCCTTCCTCTCTTCACTTCCCCTCTTTGTTCTCTGCATGAATGGCTCTTAATCTCATATGAATATGACTAATTTATGGTTGGAAATGCCCTTTATTTAAGCATATAGCCTGATTATTACTTGCGACTCTTATGCAAACAATGTCTTGTATGAAATCCGTATGAAATGCCTTGCTATAGCTGACAAAACCATATAAATCCCTTGCTCTCCATTATTATACTGCTTTATCTATGGATGCTCCTTGCGAATACTATGAATCATCATACAATTGTTGTAGATCTTCAACCCGGATCTATCAACTGGCGCCGTCTGTGGGAAGTTGAGTTTAAGATGTTGATTTCCCCTGTTTTATATGAAATTCTAGTTCATTGTTGCAATGTTGTTTGCGATTTCCTTTTATTATGTCCTTATGTGGATAATATGAGGAAATCTGATGTTACATTGATTGGGAACGCCCTGTTTTTGTGGTTTAACTAGCGGGAGCCCAGATGGGTATACTGTTGTTTGATATTTGCTAAGCTCTCCACGGTTATGAGCTGTTGAATGTGATGTGATTCTAGGATTATGCCCCCTTTGAAATGGAAATTGTGATAAACACTTTGATTGAAAGGAAACTTGTGTTTGAGAGGCTGATTTTCTCTCTTTGAATGTGAGTTAAGATTTGATATCTGAAGGGATTGTCAAAGCCTATGGACTCAGAGGGCTAATCCTCTGTCTCTCTTTGAATTCTAACTGATTTCGATGATATGTGCATGAATTTGTCTTGTTATCCACCCTGTTGCGATGAATGCCTAGAATGTAGCTAAAAATCAGAAGGAATATGTATTGAATGCAAGATTGATATTATCCTCGGAGAATTGTAGCATGTATACCATGAATTCATTTTAGCTACATTGCTCATAACAAATCAATCCCGTAATTAGAAACGATCTCAAGGCCATATCTCTTTCATGACATGAATTGCGATGGCTAATTTGTTGTTGTTTGTCAAAATCTTAAGGTTATGAAGGATCCGGAAGAAAGCCGGGTCAAAAACTGCAGGAATCTCAAAACACATTCGATTCACCTTGTGTACTTGGTGAGCATACCTTTCTGTCTATTATTTGCCCAATATGAAATTCATCTATGAGTTGCAAAGGATTGGTGATTGCGGAATAAGCATCACTACTAAAGCTAGTCGAATGCCCCTGAATCGCCATGACTGGAAAACCCATGAAATAATAAAAATATTAAAAAATGGAGAGCCGAAAGATGATAAGGTTATCCCATTCACTTTGATGAGGGGAACCCGCATCTGAAGGCAGAACCTCCTCCCAGAAGCCCTGTCTAACAGGCAACTCCTTCGTAAGCCCCGAATAACGAGCAGAACCTTCTCTCAGAAGCCCTGTCTAACAGGCAACTCTCTCGTAAGCCCCGTATAACGGGCAGAACCTTCAGAAGCCCTACGCAGTAGGTAACACCCTCGTAAGCCCCGTACAACGGGCAGAACTTCCACTCAAAAAGCCCTGTTTAACAGGCAACATCATCGTAAGCCCCATATAATGGGCAGAACACTTCATAAGCCCTATTTAATAGGCAACCCTCTCAAAAATCCCTGTTTAACAGGTAACATCGTCATAAGCCCCATATAATGGGCAAAACACTTCATAAACCCTATGTAATAGGCAACCCTCGCACAAAGTCCTATCTAATAGGCACCTCTCTCGTAAGCCCCATTCGATGGGCAGAACCTTCTGCAAAGCCCTATCTGATAGGCAACTCCTTCATAAGCCCCATGCAATGGGCAGAACCTTTCCTAAGCCCTACTCAGTAGGCAGCATCCTCACAAGCTCTATAGCATGACGCATAAAATGTCGCAAATTAGCTTTTGCGACATTAAAACCACTGTTTACGACACAAAATACATGTCGCAAAAGCCCAGTTTTCTTGTAGTGTAAGTCCCATTAAATGGATAGTGCACCCCTAAGTCTTGTTTTAAAGGCGACATCTTTATGTATCACTCCCATAAGCTTTACCCATCACATCCCGGTGGGTAAAATCTCACCTAAATCCTGCCTCATAGGTGGTACTCTCGAAAAACTCTATTTGATGGACGATACCTTCATAAACCTCTACGGAGGATATTACTTTCATAAGCCCAATATGATAAATAACGCTTCTGTAAGCTCTATGAAATAGACCAAGCTCTCAAAAGCTCGGTTCAATAAGTAAAGCTCTCATAAATCCCACATAAGAGATGTCAACTTTCATAAGTCTTTGGCTAACAGGGAATATCCTATAAGAAAGTCCTATAAAATAGGCGCTAAATATAAGAAGGTCCTATATGGCCGAGGCATCTCGTATTGAGCTTAATAAAATAAGATGCCACACAAATTCTTAATAACCTCTCATCCTAATCAGATCCCTTCTAGAAGCTTCATAAAGAAAGCCCTAGGAAAACAAATGCTCTAACAAAGTGGGTTTCATAAAGACAAATGTCACCGACCTTAGTTTCATCCCGGCAAAAGCCACCCTTGAAAAGCCTTATATTACATGAACAACGCTTATAGCTGATTAGCAATTATTTAAAAAAAAAAACAAACAAAAAAAAAAAAGATCTGTTGAATCATCATTTACCTTCCTCACACATTGGCATAAGTCACCTCTTCAGATGAAGAGGCTATGTTTGCTAAAATCATTATAAACAATGTTCAAATGCAACAAATCTTCGAATAACTAAGTACATATATCTTAAGTCTCTTTCAAAGAGCACCTGAAATCAATTCTCTAAATATCATCCAATCTTTGCAGAATCTTGTAAGGATGGACATTACTCCAGATGCTTCTTCTAAGGAAGCCGGTCAAGCTACTAGAAATCCAGAAAATCCCTCGGTTGGCAACAAAGGAAAAGGCACTACTATGCTGACAGAAGCTAGTGTCAACATGGAAGCTCAGTTCTCTCCAGCCATGCTCCTCCAAATGAGAACACTCGTAGAGGGCGTAGTAGAGGGAGCTGTTGAGAAAAGACTTCATACTTTGTGAGTAAAACCCCAAAACACAGATCCTGTGGGCGAAACCCAGGAAGGAGGAGGAAGTAAGAACACTCCCGCAATGCACAAGCAAAAGCCTATGCATCAAGGCCCAACCCAAGAGCTAGTCTCAAAGCTACCTCCGATAATAGTTGAGGAAGAAGAAGGGTTCTTCACTGATTGGGAATCCCCAGATGAAGGAGGACCTGAAGAACTAGAGGAAAATCTCAATGAGAATCCCGAGAATACATGGGCTGAGAAGTATGCCCAGCAGCAAGAGCAGATGAAACTCTTAGCAAAAGAAGTCAAAAAACTGAAAGAGCAAAAGCAGGCCGTGGAAAGGGCCTCAAAAGAAACAGAGGCCAGCAAAAGGGAAACCCAAAACTTAAATGTTGAAGGAAACCCAAAACACTTCCCAAACAACAAGAATGGGGGAAACAAGTCAGAACTTTTCTCTTTATATATCGATGAAAACAGTCCATTCTCTGTGGATATCCAAACCGATCCTGTTCCTGGTAACTTCAAAACAATCTCTTGTGAATACCAGGAGAAGGGAGATCCTGAAGAACACTTGATGAAATTTGAGAGTTTATGCCTCCTCCATCAATACTCAGAAGGTGTCAAGTGTAGAGTGTTCCTCACAACTCTGTCAGGAACCGCTCAACATTGGTTCAAGCAACTACCAAAGGCTTCTATTCACTCCTTCATGGATCTGAGGGAAGTTTTCCTCCAGCAATTCGTTAGTGCAAAAAGAACTACCAGAAATTCTCTGCATCTGACAACCATCAAACAAGGTGCCAATGAGAGTCTCGGAGACTACATGACGCGCTTCAATGAGGCTGTCCTGGAAATCCCAGGAGTAGAGCCCAAGCTAAAAGTACATGCCTGCGTAGATGGATTAAAGCCGGGACAGTTCTTTGCTTCTCTTATCAAGAAAGAAGCTACCTCCTTTGAGGAACTACTGACGCGAGTTCAAAAGTATATCCACATGGAAGAGGCCCTGAGTAGTAAGAGGGTCGAATTGGCTTCTCAAAGGGAAAAGAAGTCGGAAGAGAAGAAAAGGCCAGCTCCAGATGCTAAGAAAAATGATAAGAACGAACGGTTTCTGAGATCTTTCACTCCGCTCATCAAGCAACCTGTTGACCTACTAGAAGTGGTCATGAGGAAACCAGGGGTCCAGATCCCCGCAGGGCATAAGCAACCACCTCGAAATCCACCTTCTGAAAGGTTCTGCAAATTCCATAATGACTTTGGTCATATGACCAATGACTGCAGAAACTTGAGAATTGCTATTGAAAAGTTAATCCAAGAAGGAGAACTCTTGGAATACGTCAAAAGAGAGACAGAGCAAAACAAGAAGCGCAAAGAAGCTCCTGAAAAAGCACCCAATGCTACCCCAGGGTCAGAACCTAAGGGTGTTATTAATATGATATATGGGGGACCAACTATGGGAGACTCCAACAGAAGCAGAAAGGCATCTGCCAGGGAATTAGATATGCATGAGAGACATGGGGTCTGGAAGGTCGAAACAGGCCGACCCCTGCCAGAAATCTCATTTGGACCCGAAGACAATCAAGGGGTGATCCATCCACATGATGATGCTTTGGTCATCACAGTGGAGTTAGAAAGGTATCAAATCCGAAGGGTCTTCATGGATACAGGGGCTGCGGTTAACGTCATATTTGAAAGCTGTTTTAATCAAATGAGCTTCCAGAAGCCTCTGAGCGGAGTAGCCACAGCTCTGCACGGTTTCTCGGGAGATCCTGTAATGTCATTAGGATCGATCGACTTGATGCTCACCCTGAGTGAAGGACCTACACGGGTGTCAAAGCCAGTCACCTTTTTGGTGGTGCGGCAGCCATCCTCTTACAATATTATCCTGGGAAGAACTGCCCTAAACCCTTTCCATGCAGTGGTTTCCACTTACCATCTGATAATGAAATTCCCAATGGGGAGCCAGGTGGGACAGGTATCGGGACACCAAGGAGTCTCGCGAAAATGTTACATTCAATCGTACAGGCGGGAGAAGCCAAGAAAAGGCCGATGGCAGAACTTGCCAGTGACAAATTTGAAGCTGAACCTGAAGAGAAGAAGCTTAAGGCTCTTGCTCCAGTAAGAGAAGGCCAGAACCTTTCCGCTTCAATGGAACACTTGCTGATCACCAGCAACAACCCTCCTGGAGAGCTAATGTTATCCCAGGACCCAGCCAAACAGCTGCTTCAACAGACAAACGGAAGCAAAGAACCTGAAGCTGAAGCCACAGGCAGATGCCACGCCCCAAGTGTGAAAGGGCAATGGGAAGCTTTGATAACCCAGGCAAGGGCGAAGGTCAAAAGTGCGAAGGAAGTGCTGGACCAAGAGAATGTCGAGGAGACAGCAGGCAAAGGAAGAGTTATCACCCTCGAAACATACAGGGGAAATTAACTTCCCTGTATTATTCTCAAGAAGAGAAGGTACGATGGGCTATGACCCCATATTCGTTTTGAAAAACCCTTATACCATGATTTATCTGATGTATGAGACACTGGATCATACCTTTTTATCTTTAAAGTAGTTATATCTCGTATGTGTTTAGCCTTCAAATGAGGTGTAATTCCTTCAATCCCTTACACCTCACTTGGGGGGGGAGTAGGGGATACCCATATCCCATTATCTTGAAATGTTATTTTATACCAAGATGTTATTCCACTATTTTGTTTCACCATCTTGAAAATACTGGAAATTTCCCTATTTCAAAATGCTCCAGTAGACAGAAACAGGGTAAAAAGCAAAACCCATATAAATACAGAAATAGGAGAGATAACATTCTAAGTCAATTAAAAAACAGCAGACATGCATTAAAAGTGGGGCCTTAAAGAGGCACTGGGCCAAAATCAGAAGTAACTATTGTCTGTGCTCCAGCAACACGGCTGCAGGGCCATAAATAAGCACCCCATCAGAAATACCCGAAAATATAAATTGTTTAACAAACATCCTATCCAAAGCAATAACATTAAGGAGATGGGTTTGGAGCAGAAGCTGGATCCTCAGAGCTTGATGAATGAGAAGAAGACCATTCTTCGACAGCAGCCAAAGCAGAAGAGGTAGAGGGACCACCCTTGAGCGAGGCTGCAGGAATCTGCAAAGCGTTTCCCTCATTTGAATCATCCTTCACCCCCTCAGGAACGGGCAATAAGGAAGAACCTCCCTCGCTGGTAGATGGGCCTGAAGCTCTTCCCTCTCTTAGTTCCTAATAAAGGAGAAAATTTTCATGATAAACGAATAAACTCTAAAAACAAAACGAACAATAGAAAACAAAAAGATACCTAGTCGAAAACCTTCCGAATAGATCTCATAACCATGGTGTTATGAGGAAAGAGAGGTAATAAAGGCGCCTCCCAAGAAGGAAGGTTCCCGGTGATCCTAGCAGGCTGACGGAGGATCTGAGCTGCCTCCTTCAACGTCGGCATATACCACGGCTCTGAGGAAGAAAGGGGGCGACCCCTTTGGAAGGATTCAGGCTCTATATCGAACATCCTTACGATCGACCCTGTGTTGCCGGCGGTCGCACGTTCTGGAATACCCAACTGCTGGCAGCACTCAAGGATAGCGGAAGCTGTCCACGCAGTGAGAGGCTCAAACAAGCGCAGCCAAAAATCGCGAGAATGAAGATAAGCTTCAGGCAAGCGCTTGATCAGGGAATCCAGGAAGGCCTGACCGTAAGGGGTCATCAACAAGTTAGACCTGCAGTCTTTGATTCCAGAAAAAACACCCTGGCTCATCCCTTCTCTCCGCCTTTGAGTGAATGAGGAAGCTCGGGCTTGTCCTAGCTCCTGTTCGTAGCTAAGTGTCAGCTGCGCTATTTCCGCTACTTGAATTTCCATTAGCTGCTCTACCCTCTCGGACGAGGCCTTCAAAGCTCTCTCGGGTTCCTTTATTCGCTCAGAGAGAGAAAGTGTGTGCTCCTATCTAGCTAGCAAGAATCCACGAAGTTGGTGGACTTCCGTTTGGAGTTGTTCTCTGCTCTTCTCAGATTGAGAAAGATTCTCTCGCAATTGCTCAAGGCTTAACTCTTGAGCGGAAGGAGAACTCTCCGATACCTTCCCTTTTTTTCTAGCCAAGGGGGAGGAAGATTCACTTTTCCTCTTAGGGGAAGAAGAATAAGGCGCTAAAGAGATAGGAGTGGAAACACCAGCATCCTCATCAGTGAAAATAGGAGAAAATGAAGCTGATCGACTAGGGGCAACCAGGTGAGGGAAGTAAGGCTTCATTCAAGGCTTACCAATTTCTACCTCTCGGGGACTCTCCCGAGAAGGGTTACAACCCCCAGGACCCATAGGCTCCTGAGTAGAGGTATTACCCATTGATAAGGGGGGAGAGGAACCACCAGATCTCGTCTGCTCCATCATTTGTAAAAGCCTCTCTCGAGTTTTTTGCCCCATGCCTAGCTTGGTTGAATCCATAACTGCAAGGCAGAGGTAATCACCAAGGAATAATGATAGATGGTAGAGTTGCGAATAATGGAAATAAATCCAAACTCTACAAATCTTAATAACTGAGTGATAGTTCTAAGGATAAAGCATTAGTCACATTCACATCGTAGTCAGTTTCACCATCCAGAAAAATTGGGGCTAACAATGTTCCCTCAAAACATGAACAGGAGAAACATTAAAAGTTACCCTAATCTCAAGAAATTAAAAAAGAAGGCCTATGCACCAGTATAGGAAAGTAAAATAGTAATGGAATACCTGAAAAAGGACAAAAGGAAAGGCAGTCGTCGGAGTAATCGCTGGGAGCGGCAGACGATTCGCAATATCGCTTTTTTCTCTCTGGAGCACAATGCAGAGAGAAGGATGAAGAAGTTGAGAAGAAAGAGTGGAGTGGTTTCTTACTTATCGCCCCACGACGTTTTCAGAAAAAGGGAATTGCCCTTTCACCTGCAAATAAAACAAAATAATAATAATGCATATTTTAAAATATATTTTAAATAGCCCTGTATTCTTTCACCCTAAGGGAAAAAGTAATGATGAGTAAGGGAAACAGATTCAACTCTAGCCTCGAGAGGATAGCCGGTGTTTCGATTTCCCACGCCATCAGACATCTGCCAGAAAAAAAAAAAAAAAAAAAAAAAAAAAGAGAGAGAGAGAGAGAGAGAGAGAGAGAAAAGAAGAGAGAGAAAGAGAGGGGAAACTAAATAACCCAAGTTAATGGGAGATACACTTTCCTTAATCTTAGATTAAGGTTCCTAGGGAAACTGATGTGTCAGATGTCTCAATAGAGTCGGGAACCTTACTTCTATGAAAGGAATAATAAATCCTAGACGGAACTAGCATCCACAACGCCATTAATGGAGATAAGTATTACTTTTCTATGATGATCGATAGAGGCTATTCCGCATAACAGCATAATATCGAGGAGATGTTATGGGCACCAGACGCTCAATACAATTATTAAGAATCGTAGGCCATGCAAGAAGCTGTGAGGTTCTAACTTCCCCTGTAAGCCGGGCGGGATCTGCAGGCATCTGCAAAGATAGAAGGATCTGACCAGATCCCATAGGTGTTTAGTAGAAGCCCGAGGTTCTGCGTAACATACGGTCCGCGTGACTCTATGTACCATAGAGTAAGGACCACCGCATTCATGACGGAGGATACTTTGTCCCCGCTGGGATTCCTTTTCTGCCCTTCCTTCACACGGATGCTAACTTTTCACCCTCCTCACGCCTATAAATACTAAGTGAACACATCATCACAAGGTAACTCTTCATACAAACACGCACTTTGCGTACTATTCCATTCATCTTCTACGCTTCCTCTTGAGCTCCCTCGAGCTCGGGCAGTCGAAGTTCTCTAAGGCCATTTCCCTTGGTGCTTCACCGGCAGTCATCGCCACCCTCCCCTTCTCGCCATCATCGGGAAGGATCTCTCTCTCGCTCTTGCACATTATCTCAGGCTTAAGGTACAACCCTCGCTACTATGGGAGAAGAGGCCCGAACAGAGCTCTATGCTCTCGTTCCTTCCTCTCTTCACTTCCCCTCTTTGTTCTCTGCATGAATGGCTCTTAATCTCATATGAATATGACTAATTTATGGCTGGAAATGCCCTTTATTTAAGCATATAGCCTGATTATTACTTGCGACTCTTATGCAAACAATGTCTTGTATGAAATCCGTATGAAATGCCTTGCTATAGCTGACAAAACCATATAAATCCCTTGCTCTCCATTATTATACTGCTTTATCTATGGATGATCCTTGCGAATACTATGAATCATCATACAATTGTTGTAGATTTTCAACCCAGATCTATCACCGTCAATACGCAATCCATGAAAAGACGGAGAAGAGATAATAAAATAAGGAAGAGAATACCTCTCGTCCTTAAGAGAGTACCAAGCAAAGAGGGTATTGGCTTTTCTTGGCAAAGAGAAAGTAGAAAGAGCAGTGCGTCGCTTTTCCCCTTTTTCTCCGATAATTATGTGAAGGGAAAAGGGGAGAAGAGGGTAAAAGGAGTGAAAAACTACTCCTCGAAAAGCAGGTTACCTTTTTTCCTGTCTCGATTATACTAAAAGGCAATGATAAGATAGGAAGTCTCTATATTTACCCCGCCTCGAAAAATTAATCAACGCACCACCTTTTTCATACGACAAGACCCTTATGACATCATCAAGATAATTGTTTCTCGCATTAGTGCCAAGCAGAAGCTTATAGCGCATGCTTCTGGACTTGGGGGGGAGTAGCTGATAGGGACCAATATCAGCTTTTCCTCGTGGCACCTTTGAATGCTGACTGGATGAGAATATTGAAAGCCTCAGATGCCACCCTCGGCGCAGGTGCCACCCTTAGAGCGAAAGATGCCGCACCCAGCGCAGAAGCAGTGTGGTTATGAGCAGATCCTTCCCGTGCAGAAGCCCTCCCATATCCACCAGCATCTGCTAAGGCACGGGGATCTACCTAACATACCATTCGCGTGACTCTATGCACTCTAGAGTATGGACCACTAAATTAAGGACGGGGGAATCTTGTCCCCTTAAAAATTCCTTTCATGTCCTTCTCATGTATGCACACTTTCCTTTTCGTCCTTTCCCTCATCTATAAATAGCGAGTGATCTCACCATTCCAGGGACCCTTTTTTCAGATACTCTCCATCACACTATTCCATTCGCACTCTGCTTTGCACTCTCGCAAGCTAGAGCAACCAGAGTCCTTCTTCAAGGATTCTCTTCTCTCATCACTTCCATCTGCATTTTCGTCGGTAAAAAGGGCACTCCCAACAGCTCAAGCCGAAGGTATAGTTCTCGTCACTGAGAGAGGACGAAGGGTGAAGGCGCCTTGCGTTCTCTACTTCGCCCTCTCCTTTCTCCCTTGTTTTTCTGCCCAAACGAGCTCTACGCTCCATGGATTTAACTGATTTTATGGTTAAGAACACCCTTTGCTTAATACTTAGCTCAATCCTCTCTTTTATGTCCAAAGGAAGATACTCTGTTGAAAATGAGTTGTCAAGGCTAATAGATCGCATGAATCTCTTACTTATTGTTGTCGTAATCCTTTATACGTGAATACTCCTTACAAATATGATGAATAATCACATAATTGTTGTAGATCTTCAACCCGGATCTATCAAATACAAAGGTACTTTCGCAAATACAAATACTTCAAAGTTGCAATAAAGTATATATTTTTAACATGAATTCCGTATATAATTACAGGTACATGATAACTCTAAATATTGTGCAAGAGGATTACAATGCACATATTACTATATTTAACGATGTCGTGGCAGTATACGTAGGATGCTCGGTGGACGAATATATATCATCAATCAGCAAGATTATTTTCCGTTCTAAATTCTTAATTAAAGCTAAGAATTTCCAAATCAAAGATAAATACATCAAAACTTATTTTTAGGGAGAAAATCAATATGTGTATTACAGAGGACTCAACTTACGAAATTCAAGGGAAGTATGCTTCGTTACAACAACCAATTCGATGAAGATTGACAATAAAGGGAACTTAAACCTTATAGTCGATGCAATCTAAAAGATAGAAGCCACAAGTGAAAAGAGGTAAAAAAAAGTCCAAACAAAAATTTGAAGAAGAGGAAAACCTTTAAGAAAAAATCAAGCGTGGAGTTGGAACTTCGTGAACATCAAGAGAAGGGGAAAAGAAAAATATTTCGAAAGAAGTTTGAATATTGCGTCGACATTTCAAGTGGCGACGATGATGACACCTTGGAAAATTTTATCTCCAAAATCAAGTGGAATAGAAGTTCGATGCGCGTCAAAGTATAAAAGGAGAAGGATTATCCATGATATAAATTTTAATTTCTAAATATTATAGTATAGACTAATTACTTCTTTTTTAGAGATATTTGAACTTTTTTTGGTTTAATTATTTTGTTTTTATCATTTACTAATTATTCATCTTTTTTATTTTTACATTTTATTTTTAGTGATAATTATGTAAAATGTCATTCTGCAATAACAAAAATTAATATATGTCAGAATTATAAAAACACACAAATTTTGTCAAAAGTAATATTTTTGGACCAAAATGCCCTTACTAAGGAGAGTGTTGGCCCACTCTTTTTCACTCCCTCAAACCCAATTCCCCCCCCCCCCCCCCCCCCCCCCCAGGTTCTTCTCTCTTCAACACTCCCTCTCTCTTAATTATTTCGGCTTCCCCAACCTCTCTCCAAGCTCAATTCGACCACTCTTGAACCTCTCTCCAAGCTCAATTCGACCTCTCTTCAGTCCGTGCGTCGTCGCCGGTTGCTCATACCGTCGCCGGAAATCCAAAAACTTGTCGCTGGAAGTCCAAATCGTCGCCGAAGTACAAGTTCAGTCCTTGCGCCGCTGCCGGAAGCTCATACAGTCGCCGGAAAATAAATTTCGTCTCAGTTTGTGTCGCCGTTCATTATCTAATCGAGATTCGCATCGATTCAAGGTACTAATATGTCTGGAGCATTTTACTTCCATGAATAATTCCTCAATAGCTGCTGAATTGATGAAATGCTTGTTTCAAACCCTAATTTACTTGAAGTTTCAAACCTGTCTGCTCAATATAGTAACTCGTTGGTACTGAAGTAACTATTAGTACCATTAGATATATGTATGCTAAATGTGTTCCATTATGCAGATGAGCCAGCGTTCGATGACCATTGTCCACGGAGGTGACTGGGCTGACACCGACGAGTATAACGGCGGCCGAACAGAGCTCATTCCTATGCGCGAGTTTGATATGAATTATAAAAATTTGTTAAGCATGATTGAAATGCGTTTGAAGAAGTCGAAGGCTCGGTACTTGTATGAGATAGATGCATTGGTTATCTCCCCAAAAACTAACCAAAAGATTAAAATGAAGATCACTGATGATTACGAGTTGGCCTTTGTGATGGCATCAGACTCGGCTCCCGTGTTGTACATAACTACAACACCGGTTGCTGCTGATTCGGAATTAATAAGTCTAGTGTTGCGGCAAAACCTGGTGGCTACAACTCCAGTTCCAACTCCATCAAGAAAAAGGAATTCGTCGATGAGAAATTCAAACAGGTTCCATGACGATCTTAACGATGAGGAGGATACCGTGTTACTCCATCGAGAGATTGAGCACGAGGTTGAGGTTGAGGTTGAGGTTGAGGTTGAGGTTGAGGATGAGGATGAGCATGAAGAATTTGAAGATGTGGATGATGAGCACGAGGATGAGCATGAGACTGATTCTCATGATGAAACTGATGAGGTTGGGAGTAATCAACGTCAAGAGCGCTCTGTTTCATCCCTCCCGGACTTGAATCAGACTTTAAGAGAAAACACTTCTATTGTTCGACAATGGACTATTCCGGGTACCTCTTTCCATGCTTCAGTTCCCGTGGAAGATTTTGGAGGATGTCGATATGAAACGATTGATGATTGCAGAATGAGCACACTTGAAAAGGATTCCATTTTCACTAATAAAGCCAGTTTGATAGCATCATGTGGTTTGTATCATCTTGTAAACCAGTTTGGGTTTGTTACTAGGCGCTCCTCCAAAGAGTACTATCATGTTGTGTGCAAGCATCATGCGGATACGTGTTCATTCGTACTAAAAGCGACAGCTATGGGAAAAGCTTGGATTATTGATGAATGGGTGACGCACACATGCGAGAAAGATCTCAGATATCATAATGAGCCGACAGTATATTCTAAAGTTTTAGCTGAATACTTTGTCCCTCATTTGATGGTAGACGGCGTTGTGCTTAGGCCGAGGGACATGATGGCGCAAGTATAACGGTTATTCGGTGTGCAAATAAAATACCCTCTCGCTTTGTCAGCAAGGAATCAAGCCCTGACTTTGACTTATGGTGAGTCAAGCAAGTCATTTCAGATGCTTCTGAAATATTTATATATGTTAGAGCAGGCAAACCCTGGTTCCGTCATTGATTTGTTGACCGATGATACTGATGGTACTTTTATGTACTACTACATGGCTGTTGCTGCATGCAGTAGAGCCTTCAAGGCTTGTCGTCCGGTTATTGTTGTTGATGGAACGCATTTAAAGGAAAAATACAAGGGTGTTATGTTCGTCACTGCTACGAAGGATGCTAACGAACAGGTTGTACCCTTAGCATTTGGGTTGGGAGACAAGGAATCTGATGCATCATGGACCTGGTTTTTTCAACGGTTGCGGCGCACTTTTGGGCGCCCTGAAGACATGTTGATTGTTTCTGACCAACATATCAGTATCAAGAATGCATAGGATATTGTATACCCAGGCATACCCCACGCCCTATGCACATACCATTTACGAGGCAATATCAGAAGATGGGGGAGTCATGCGATTGAAATGTTCAAACAAGCTGCCGATGCATATAGGCCAAGGGACTTTGTGGCGCGCATGGAAAACCTAAAAGCCTTTTCACCCGGTGCACATGATAAGTTAATGGATGTTGATCCTGTTAAGTGGGCTCGTTCCAAATGTCATGTTCGACGATATCGATTCTCAACTTCTAATGCTGCCGAGTGCTTGAACAGCTGACTTGTGTGGGCGAGGATGCTCCCCATATGTACTCTATTCGAGTGTGTCCGCACTATGATCGGACATTGGTTTACCGAGCGTCGTGCTGAGGCTATGGCTAGAACTGAAGAGTTAACTGCATACGCAGAAGCTAGATTGATACGAGCGAATGAACTGGCTCACAAAATGGTTGTTGAGGACATTTCTCCAACCAAGTTCAAGGTATCAAATGGAATCACGCATCACGTCGTCGACATTCAGAGCAAGGAGTGCACTTGTCTGATATTTAACATGGACCTTATTCCGTGCTCTCACGCCACGGCAGCCATACGGTATTTTATTTTCAAACAATTATGATTTTTTCGGTACAGTTGGAAATATTATACCTAGTACAGTGTCATTAGTTCTATACTTATGGTGGATTATCACTTTCTAATTTGTGTAGCCAAACGAAGCAGAATGTCGATGCATACGTTAGTCGTGTCTACAGCACTGACTCATTACGTGAAATATATGCTGGAGAAGTGATGCCGATTCCTATGCCCGATGATTGGATTGTGCCCAAGGAGGTTAGTTCGAGGATTGTCAATGCGCCGGTGAATCCAAGCCAGGCTGGTCGGCCACGTGTTAGTCGTATGACTGCTGGCTCTCAGACCTCACGCACAGTAACCTGTTCTTGATGTTATGCAAGGGGACATTATAGAAGCACTTGCACTGCCACAATACATATGCCGATCGAGGAAGCTTCAGCTTCAGCTTCAGCCAATCAGGGGTTACCTAAACGTCGGAAACCGAAGCGATGCAGTGTTTGCGGAGAGGCTGGTCATACACGTCTGAAATGTATGCAAGGGATTAATGAATAAGGCCATAGTAGTATCAGTAGTAGAAGGATTTCTAAGTATCATGCGCGTGTTCCATCTGATGTCAGATTTTTTCTAACTGTTTGTGTTTCTTGTAACATTTAGCACTATTAGTATCATCATTTGTACTATTAGTGTCTTCATTTGTACTGTTAGTGTCATCTTTGGTATTGGTTGCTCTTTGGTAGTACCAATAGTAATGTAAATTATGTACCAACTTTACCTAGGTTCCATCTGTTACAACAAATACACTGTTCCTTCAGTTCTAGTTTGTTTATACAATTTAATGGGCCACCACTTAAACAGACGACGTCATTTTCTGGTCCATGTTATATTTAAAGAACACAAGGCCCGTTTCTATTTACAATTTAGGGTTCTTCAAAATTGAAAGAATGTCGTCCTCCACCTCCTCTTCCTCTGGCGGGCAACCTAGATGGACCTCCCCTCCAACCCCTCCAAGTTGCGTGCACAGAGTGGCTGCTGATACTCTAACCTCTCACACGGAAGAAAACCCTGGGCGTAGATTTTTCTGTTGTCCATGGAGAAGGTATGCACCGCACTTTGTATTTGGGGTTTAATGATTTTTTTTTTTTTTTAATTCTTCTTTTATGCAGTGGGATGATTGCGACTTCTTCCAATGGGTGGATTTGCCTGAACCTACCAGCTTCTGCCGAAACAATTGCCAAAGCCGCATAAACTTGCAGACTCTCGAGTACGGTGAAGAAATTTATCAAGCACGACAAGTTGAGAAAGTGTTAATCGAGAAACTGAGGTTGACTGAGCAGGAGTTGGAAGCTCTTAAGGCTGAATTTGAGGTTACAGTTCAGGTCGAAGTCCAGAAGAAGTGGAATGCGATGAAGAAACTAGGGCTTTTACTTTTGATTTTAACTGTTTTGATTAAGGTTACTTTGGTTAATCAGTAGTTAGTGGACTGTTAATGGTTACCTTTTCGTATGTATTATTCCCTTCTAACAATCTGCCACGTGTAAGGTATAAAAAATTCGTAGTTATATGTACTACTGTTGGTACACCACAATGTGCCTTCTTTTGGCAACTCTTGGTCCCCCTCTAAGTACTATTAGTATAAGCGTTGGTACTAGTGATTCTTTGGTAGTACCAGAAGTTGCATGGAAGAGCTTGATGTAGCTGAGGAATGAGAGAAATTGTTCGTGAATGTGAGTTTGGTTGGCTTTAATACCATCATATATCACCGTATTCAAGACCCAACAAACAAAAAACATAGGGGATATAACTGTGTTTTAGGACATACACATACAGGGAATAGATAGAATATACATAAAGTTTGTTTTTAATCCACAACATCATCTTAATCAATAAACTATTGCGTGATCTTCACTGGTGCCCTCCATTTTCTAAGCAAGCCTTTCTGCCAGAGTGTCGAGAATGCCCCTTCAACAACAACACCTTCAGCCCCACGCCGCAGATGTCACCGAGCTTCTCAAGCTCGAATGTGCAAATATCCTCGGCCTTGAGGTGGTTGTCGTCGACGAACGGCTGCCACTCGCTTTTTGCTGATGACAGGACGTTTGTAGCTTCCATGGTAAATGCCCTTCCATTCCTTTTAGCCCGTGACGCAATGTAACAGCAACATCAACGGGGGGAAGCAAACCTTATAGCCGTGCGGGGCATCAGCTGCATCATCACAGCACATTCCAGCATAAAAAACCGTGCAAATATTTCATAAAATCAAGATCGGGTTAGAGAGCATTACCAATCTGTATCTCTTAGCAACATGTGTTTTCACAAGTTCCACCTCAAAGTACGGAAGGACACCGGAAAGGCACTCCGTAGAAAACTCAAAGGGATTTCCTTCATCGGAATCAAGATACTTGGTGTCACCAGAATCAGTATCGGATTCAGAAGTGTTTTGTCATGTCATCCCATGGCTTATTCCAAGGAAAGCAAGTGGGGGAATGAGATTTCAAAGCATAAGAACACATAATCATACACTTATCAATACACTACAATGTACATCAACAAGAACAACATCAGTAGAGTAGAGACTACAGAGGGGTGAACCCTACCCTACCTTGTCGCGAGATCGGTCTGCATCGTAGGGGATGTCGCCTTCACGTTGTGCGTCGTGGCCTCGGGATCCGCCGCCGTGTGAGGAGCCGGCGCCGCTGTCACCGTTCGAGCTCGTCATGGGAGTTCTCCTTTTCGTATAGAGATGACGAGAGGGAGAGGAGGGAAAGGGTGGCTGGAGAAATGAAATGAGGCCTTGATTCAATGAAATGTTATTTTCAAAAATTGTAAGGGCATTTTGGTATTTTCCATTCTTAATCGGAGTCACTGTTGACGATAGAGAAGAATACCTATTTAAGGTAAAAGAAACAAGGAAATGCCGAAAATTAGGTGTTTTGTCCTATACAACTTACTCATTTCCCACTTTTTTTATGACAGCTTTAGTTGGAACTATAGACTACAACTGTGAAAATAGTATAATATCTATATGAACAGTAATAAGATCTAGTGTTTTGTCCTATTCAACTTACTCATGACCAGCTTTTTGCATGCACGAGTTCCATCCATCTCTCAAGGAATATTGACCCATACTCTTGCGTGTTTCTATGGGGGAATCGTACTAATTTTGCAGTTGCTATTTACATTTTGCAACATGCATTTAATTTAATTTATTTAAGGGGCAACATGCATCCCATATTACATGAACACTTCTCCCTTCTCAACATTCACACTTATCCCATTTTGTTGGTTACCAAAATGTGCTTCGAAAATGTATCTTCACAAAAAGAGTGGTTCTACCGTAAACCATGGAACAAGGAGCTCGATCAAGCCTTCATTGCTACTCTCATAGGCGCTTTGGGAGGGTCTCCGGAGTTGGGGAATGACCTACCGGGTGAAGCTCTAGTACTCGTGAAAGACAACTTGAACGCTACGTACGGCCTAAAGCTCGTGTGGGAAGATGCATACTCGAAGTTCACTCAGGCCAAGCCCATGACTGAAGCTTACTACCGTGAAGGAGAGCCCTTGTATGATAAGATGGTCGTCTTATTTAGGTTCGAATACGTGAAGACGGAGACGAAATCGATCAGCATCGTCGAAATATCGGAAGATGAAAATGTCAAGAAAGATGATGGAGAAGCGTCTGATGAGGTGACATCACCACCGATCCTGCCCCGTCGCCGACTCTTCCACGACAGCGGAGCATCAGCAAGCCAGATGTCCATTGAGTTTACGAGCACACGCCCGCCAAAGTTGCCCGGCAGAGGAGGCAAGTTTCTATCCAAGGATCCTTCTCAGCCCTCGAGCACTGGATCGTCTCCGCTGATGTGGTGGAAACCATGACGTGTGAACCTATCTTAACTCATGTGTGTTTATTTCAGTGTAGCCGTTCATGTTAATCTTCATGCATTTTGACTCAATCTTCTGTTGGTAATCATGTTACTAAGGTGTCAATAGTACGTACTATAGTTTGGTACTATCGTCTCTGTTAGTACTAGTAGTACTCTTTCTCTTATGGTACTAGTGTTAATGTTTGTTTCAGTAGTACACTCTGTTATTTTATGCTCTAATGGTTGTTTTGTCTTTCATAACAATATTGTTCATGTCTGTTCTAATGTTACTGTGAGTGTTACTAAACACTTGTACTAATGGCACATCATAAATACACGGCATAATTACATAGCATAAATAAATACATAGCAGGGGCCAAAATTATCTTGGTTCCTACCTACTGCCATTCACCTACTTACATACCTGATTTAGTACTGAAATTGTTACTGGCAAAGCCAACCACCGATAATAACTTATAAAAGCAACACAAAAAAAAAAAAAAAAAAAAAAAAAAAAAAAAAAAAAAAAAAAAGATAAAATAGTGTGTTTGGTACATCCCACTTCAAATGATAATGTTGTTTAAACAAATTCCTCCCCACCCTTAGAACTGCAGAGTACTTCCATCCGTGCTGTATTCGTAGATCGTTTGGGCTATGTGCGTCCTCCAGCTTTCAATGGCATCATTGTTCATGGGAACATCACGCTTGTCGCAAAGCCAGTTCTCCATGACCTTGAGTGCCAATGGGCCACAACTACAACTGTCATCCTGAAGAATCCGGTTAGGGCCCATTGGTCGAACTCCAGCTTCCACTCGGTGAACCGAATGGACTTACCCTGGTTGTAGTTGATGTACTTGAGCAGCTGGGGAAATATGCGGCCTAATGGTCTGAAGACCTGCCGTCTGAGCGCTTCAATATGGTCAGCAAACTTCCCTTGATTTGTGTCCCACAATACCATCCTGCCCTCCCTCATATGAAGCACACACACAGCCCAATGCGCGGAGAAGTGACACATCAATATCAGCTGAACAAATACATGAATAATCAATTAACAGATAGTACTAAAGGAACAAATTAGTACCATGTTGTACCAATAAAAGTTGGTACAAAGACATAATATGCACAATAGTACCTTATGCGCATCGACCCACTTCTTCAGCCCTCCCCATTCAGGCATCAGCCCTTCCGCGAACATAGCCAGTTGATCAAGCTCCTCATCGGGCACAATCTCCTCCTCGTCAGCATCAGGAACCCAACCCTCAGGCTCTTTCCCGTTCCCATGTAGTTTAGCCCACACCTCATCCACAGCAGTCTGCATTAAATGACACAATTTTAAACTTTTTTAAGTAGGAAAAGATGACAAAACATACATATAGTGGAATATGCCACAATGTTTACCATGAAGGTCGGGCCCATGACCACGTTTCTTGGGTTGGCCTTCTTTAAGTAAGCCGAACGGGGAGACTTGGCCATAATTGCCACGAATGGATCGACATGCTCAAACCCAAGCATTGTCGTCATGGTCTTGATCTCCACAAAGTACGACCTGTCGACTGTGTAGGGCAGACCAACATTTCTCCTAATATACATCAAAGTAAAGCTAATTTAGATTGGTAATTGAAAACTATAATCATATTTAAATTTTAGACGAAAAATACAAGAAATGTATTACACTGGTGGATCGTCCATGGTCATGAAGTGGGCAAAATTCTTGCCCCGCACCTCTTGAGTCCAGAATGGACTTCTACAAACCGCCGAGGGAAATTTTCTCCTAACCGGGCGACCCAGAGGCGGTCTGTTTCGAGGGCCATGGGAAAAGACAATGGCCCTGGACTCGGAGGGGGTTGGGCTGCTTTCACGATGGGGCTGGAGAGGAGATTGTGGAGGGATTTCCTCATGAACATCTCGGAGGGGGGATCGAATGGGACTGTGGGGCTGGGGAGGAGATTGTGTTGCAGGGCTTTCCACGTGATCATCTCGGAGGGGGGATCGTATGGGGCTGTCAGAGGATCGTATGGGGTTGTCCTCTTGATGGGCTCGGAGGGGGGAGTGTATGGGGCTGTCCTCTTGCTGGGGCTGGGGAGGAGACTGTGCAGGCCTATCCTCGTGAGGGACTCGGAGGGCGGATTGTGAATGTGCATCTTCAGGCCTCTGTCAGTGGAAATCAAAATATGTTAGTACCGTTACACCCAGATAGTACTATTAGGACCATCTTGTATATAGTACTATCAAAACTATTAGTACTGACAGTTCTAATCAATTTCACAAAACAAAATACATTCTCCTTACCGATGTTCCAGCCTCTCCCCTGTCACCCGTTGCAGTCGGATCTTTGTTGTACCTTTCCTTGAGGAATGCTGCAAACGCCTCAAACATATCTACTCCTCCAAATAGCTCTGTTTTCATTTTCTTAACAACATGTTCGGCCGTCTCCTCAATCACGCGCTTCCGGGATGATTCACCAGTTTCTCTACTGGTTCCTGCTGGCTCATCTGCTGTCCTTCTCTCTCTCTCTTCCTTCTCTCTCTTTCTTTCGAAGCTGGGATCGTAGTTAAGCTCGAAAAATGCATCATCGGGCTCAATGCTCTTCCAGAATCTTTGAGTCATCTCGAGGAGCGTTGGCTCCAACCTTCCGTGGACCTGCAAATAACAAATTACATGAGTTGTATCAAAGACTGAGTTAACAATAGTAAAGTGTACAAATATATACCCGCTTGATGTGGTTGATGGCGATATCGCTCCATGATTTATGATAACGGAACCTCGCCCCACGTGGCAGAGCATCCGCTTGCCGTATCACACCGATGTGATCCCCAAGAGCGGGAAAGGCGGAGTATATCCAAGAAAAGAATGCGATGGAGTTCCCCTGCAAATGGTACGACTCACCCTCGCCGCCCTTCAACAAATGCGGCCTAACATGGGTCAGCTGCCTGAGCAGGATCTGGTACGACATGCTTCCCCACGGGAACTCTTCCCATTGCTTTTTATTCTCAACCAACAACCAAACCCAATCGGGTATCCTTGAATTAGTGGGATCCAATTCCAGAACAATAAACACTGCCAACAAGAGCTTGCATAATTTCAGCACGTCACCATCATCAAAAGTAGAGTCCTTGAATTTCTTCCACACCTGGTTCGGTGTCTGAGGCACCTTTTCGAAGATACGGTTGTAGAGGGAGGAGTCAGGTATTCCGGCGGGCTTGTATGGGTCGAAGGAGCTGCCTCCAAACCTCAGTCCAGTCACGAGGGCGAATTCCACCCTGGAGAACCTCACTATATCGTCCTCGTCCCCGACCTGGTAAAATACAACGGTGGGGTTTGGATCGGGAGTCCCTCTAACTTCTCTGGAGATCATGTAATGAATACATTTCCCAGATTTCACGATCGTGTCGGGGTACCTCATGTACACACCAAGCGCAGAGTTATTCAAGGCCGTCGAAACGGCAAGACTATAGCTAAGTAGCTTCTTCCGGATGACTCCAATCAAATTCTCTTTACCACTCATCATTACTTTATGTGGTACATCTATGAGGTCGGGCCTGAAGAAGGTCCAGTCCACCTGGTATAACAACATGAAGAAGCAGCTGTGAATCGTTTAGCAAACACATAAGCAAGCATGCATACAAAAACTGTAATAAGAGTGATGGTAGTAACATGGTACTAATAGAAGTAATGGTACTAGTAGTACCAGATGATGCCTTTCAATAATGTGGGCCCCACATAACAAAACCAACAACAAACAAACAAACAACGCGCCAAAGTGAAGATCCATAACCAATGGTACTATAAGTGACATTAGAACCCAAAGGCCAATCATACAGATCCAGTACAATCTAAACCCAGTACGAAAATTTTGATACAAATCGGAGCAAAAATCCAGTACGAATAAACCCAATGACAAATCTCCCTGGTACAAATCGGAGAACAAATGTTGGTACAAATCGCCGCTAAATCTAGTACAAATCAACCCAAGAACAAATATTGGTACAAATCGGAGCAAAATCCATCTTAACCAAGCCCAACCTAAGCTAAATCATGCTTATTAAACCGAAAAAACAAACAAAATACCTCAAGCTCATTGTTAGGGTTTTCTTCTCTGTCGTCGCCGGAAACTGAAGCGCCGCTGCTTTCCTCCACTAAGCCGCTACTCTCGTTTGAGGCATAGTCGTCAATCGCGTCGGAGTAACTTGGTGGGGTATCCTCACGCACGTACTCACTATCTGTGGAGGATGCCATTATAGGTTTTCTCGTTGCGGCTTGGAACGAACGGCGGCGCTGGCGTGGGGGAGTGGAAAACAGACCGGACGGCGGCGGCGGAGTGGGGGAGTGGAGAAAAACAGGACGGGACGGCGGCGGCGGCGGCGGCGTGGGGGAGAGGAGAGAACAGACGGGAAGGCGGCGACGACAGCGTGAGGGGAGTGGAGAACAGACACGACGGCGGCGGCGGCGTGGGAGAGGAGTCGGGGGGGGGGGGGGGGGGGGGGGGGGGGGGGATGGAACCGTCGATTAAACTGCTGCGGTTGTTTTTCAAACCCTCCCTCAAATTTTCAGGTTTGTGTTGGAGGGAAAGTAAGAGGGCATTTTGGTCCAAAAAAAATAATTAAGAGGATAGTTGACAAAATTTGTGTGTTTTTATATTTCTGACATATATTAATTTTTGTCATTCTAGAATGACATCTCATTTTTCCCCCCTTATTTTTAAGCTTTAATGATTCGTTATATGTTTCGATATAAAATAATCTAATAATTTAAACAACTTTTTTTATCGAAATAAGTAAAAATTTAAGTGATCACGTGCATCGCACGTATTGTCCACTAGTATATTTAAAATACTTGTTCGTTACTCGTTAGGACGAAGGAGTATTTTCTTGAGAGTTCGTGCATAAGTTTTTAAGCATAGTGTGATCTGTATCAGATAAATATCAAAAGGTGATGTGCTCTAAACATGGAATATGGATGAAAAAAGTAAAGTCTTTTATGCTCACTGATTGCACCTAAGCATCTAATCTTTTCATTGGAAGCCTATTTTTGTTTAGTGCACTACACGAGTGGGATTCTTATTCACCATAGCAACAATTCATTTCATGTAAATCCCACAACAGAATTTTTTCCTTTTCTTGATTTCATTTAACCCATCTTTCCTTCTTTGCCCCTTCTTCCTTATTTCTCTAAACATTTTTGGATGAATTCGATGCTGATTATTGCCTTCCTTGCATAAACTATGGTAATGAGGTTAGCTTCCTTTTTCAACTGCATGTTTTTTTTTTTTTTTTAAGAAATTAAGTAAATTGGATCAATTTCTCTTGCTGTTAATCAATTTGTACTATATTTCCAGAAACAGAAGCTGAAATTTTGGGTAGAGATGACTAACAACTTTGAAAGTTATTGTACAATTTTGATTATAACGAATTATGCATGAATTTCAAATTGAGTTACACACTTCATTAACTACTACCTTTTTTTCGTCTTTGAGGTTCATTTGCACAGACGATTAAGCAAAAAGAGCCGTAGATCGATTTCTTGGAAAGAAGAGACTTGATAATGGCTGAACCTTCCCCCCTTCTCTCTTTCAAGTCTTTCATCAATGGTGTTCTACTCTTACTGCTTCTTCCTTTATGTTTCTGCACCACAAACAAGCCTAATGCCGAAGGTATACATATCGAACTTCTTTACTCACACATGCGATGAAGATTTTTCATATAGATAATAAAAATCTATAAACCTTTTTGATATTTTTTACATGTATAGATATGGTACTTATACATGTATCAATTACAGAGCTTCCATTTAACTAGTTGTAGATCATGATGTGCATATTTTTTTAATTAACAAGTACCTCCTCCGTCCCAACAAACTTGACTCATTTTTTTGAATATGTCTGAGGTATAAAATAATAGATCGGTTCGACTTTGTTAGTATGGGAATATTTCATATCAGATTGAGTATTTCAGGTCAAGCGTTAATTGAGATTCTACAAGCTCTCAATGACTCCAGCCACAGAATTACAGATTGGGATAGACATTTTGTCAGCCCTTGTTTCAGTTGGTCACATGTTTCTTGCAAAAATGGAAGTGTAGTAACTCTGTTAGTATGCTTCTTTCAATATACTTAAATCATATATAATTCCTCTTAATTAAATAATGGAAACAGTCATCACTTATTATGAGGATGCGATTGTTATTTAAATGGTTTCGTTGAAATTTGCAGGAGCTTGCCCTCTAATGGACTTACTGGGAAGCTTTCACCATCTATTGCAAAATTAAAGTTTTTGGTTACCTTGTAAGTGTTGAACTGCAAATAGATGAAAGCATTAAACTTGATCTATGTATTCCCTCCGTTCCTTTATACTAGTTACCTTTCTTTTGGGCACGACAATTAAGAAATGGAGGATTTGTGTGTTAATGTGATGAGTGCATGTGCAAAAAGTGTTTTTCCTTTACTAACTTTTTACCAAATAAGGAAACATAACGTGTTCCGTGGGACGTACTAATAAAAAGGAATTCGTAACTATTATAAAGGGACGGAGAGAGTATCAATGTTTTATTGTCTTTTAATTACAAAGATATATATATATTTAGACTAATAAGTCATGCAAAAAGTTTGTGGGTACATTATATATTTTGAACTTTTGTAGGGATTTGCAGCAGAACAATCTCTCTGGCGCCTTACCTGATTCTATTAGCCGCATGCAATATCTGCAGAACTTGAATTTAGCTCGGAATAATTTCAACGGCCCGATTCCGGTATCGTGGGGTCAGCTTTCCGGCCTTAAAAATTTGTAAGATTGCGTTAGTTACTTTCGCTAATAGATTATTAGATTGACTGCAAATGATTGGGAATTTATTTTTTTTAAATAATTTTATAAAGAATATCAAAAATAATTTAGTCTCGAGCATAATTTCTACAACTAGTTCAGGCACACACATGTACATAATTTGAAAATTTTATCGACTAAATGATCGAACAAGGTCACAGTTATTCGATTTATCAAAGGATGTGCAGGAGCAACCTCACGATAAGTGGTACGGATAACATATACTCCCTCCGTCCATGATTTAGTGACACACTTTCTTAGGCACAGTTTTTTTTTTTTTTTTTTTTTTTTTTTTGCATTTTGATGGTGCAGTAATAAATTAATATGTTAAAGTGTTAAAGTTGAATAATTGTGGACCCATTTGAATTTTTTAATAGTATTAAAATGTTAAAGTAATGAAAAATAGATTGATAAAGTGTTAAAGTGTTAAAGTGATTGTGGGGTCTACGTCCTAAAATGGAAAGTGTCAGTAAATGGTGAACGTCTCAATATAGTAATTGTGTCAGTAAATGGTGGACGAAGGTAGTATGTATGTATATTTAGTTGACTCGTAATAATCTATATGAGGAGGGGTTTAGCCCGAACATCTACGACGGTCTTATATTCTCATGACAGTTTCACTAATGGGCTATGACGTTCAAAAATCAACTTATGGTCCAAACATGTATAAAATTAATTCATGAGCCTTTTTATAATACTAGGAAAAGTAACGTGCATTCAAACGTAGAAAATATTAAAATAAATAATGTTATGTTTTATTTATATGTAATTATTATTATATTTTTCCACATCATATTTTATTTGCAACATTTAACAAGATTAGAAAAAAAATCATATATAACTTTTATCATACTATATTTTGGTCTACATGATAAAGTTCAATCCTACATAAGTCCAAGGTTAAATCATGTAAGACTAATTAGACATAGGGGGAGGCCATGATAAAAATTGGAAGATAAAGTAAGACTAACCCTATGTGGCATTGCCTAAGATTAAATCTTATATAATATATTAAATCAAACACAACTGAATGAGATTGAAATGATATAGTCTTATTAACTAAACACCCTATATATTTTAGGCGATGTAATTTTTCATGTGTTAAAGTGATTCTTTTGGTCTCGCCTAAAGGGTATAAATGTAACTTTTAGTAGTGTCCATATTCATCATAGAGAATGGTCTAAAAAACGTGAACAACCAAATAGAGAAATAATGTCTATATATTGTGAACAAGAGAATATTTTATCTGTATTATAAAGTTATTTTAATAATTTTGAAAAAAAAAAAAAAAACTCATCTATTTTAAATATGTATTGCATAAGCTAAAAAACTCCATCAAGTAAGTTGTGCGAGAAATAAAAAAAGCATGATTATGACTTACTGAAATTAAAAGATCCCTTTTATTTGACTTTAAAGTCTATGCATATACTCCCCTTTCCACTTAATTATTTTACTTTGTTTTTGACACAATAGTAAAGAAAAACATTGATGTAGTAGTTTTAAATGGTGTTTTTGTGTGTTCATATGTTTTTTTTTTTTTTTTTTTTTTTTAGAAATGAGACTAATAAATGAGACAGGCGAAAAATGAATGATGGACTAATAAAGTGAGATAGTGGTATACAAATTAAAGAAAAGTAAAATATCTATACTATAAATTATACTATTCCCTTCATCTCATTTATATAGAGCCTACTAATTATTATAATAGACTAATTTATTTTTGTAAGTGCGTGCTTTATCAATTGGACAAAGGAAGTACTAAGTAACAAAAAAAAAAATAATAAACTCAACATTCTCAACATTCTAGTGACCAACTAACTTTTACATTTAACACTATATATAAAATAAAATTTTGCCACCCGATTAGCTAGTGTTACTATTTCATGTCACCAATTAAAAATTTTAGAAAGAAAAATACACAAGGAAATAAAATTTATTAAAAATTAAAGTCCAAATTATTGTTCATGAACATATTTCAAATATAATAATTCAAAAAACACAATACAAATAAAGTAAAATAAAAATTCAAGTCCAATTTGATGCGTAAAAGACGTCAAAAATAAAATATATTAAAATTGTAGTAGAAATGCTCAAACTTTATTTATTTCGGAAATTTTCATTATTTTTTTTGGTTTTAAATCAATGGTCACCTCTTTTTTTTTTTCTTTTTTTCTTTTTTTTTTAAAAATCAAAATTCACGCAACTCTAATCAAACAAAACTAATAGAGTCCCTGTGACTTTAATTATAAAGGAGATAAATATATTAAACATTTATTTTGAAAATTTTAACTATTTTTTTATTTTAAAATCAAAAGTTACCACTTTTTTTTTAAAAAATAAAATCAAAATTCACATAAATCTAATCAAACAAAACTGACTTTAAATATAAAGGAAATACATATATCAAATTAGTCACCTAATACATACGTAATAATATGGAACCGTGAATAGATCTATGAATTAAGTAAACATAAATTATAAATGGCAAATTTAATATATAACAATATTTTTGTAGTTATTATAAATCATTGTATATTTATTACATTATTACCCTTAATTGAATATACATTATAAGGATATTTTAGACAATGCATATTTTGTAAAACATGGCTCTTTTTATATTAAACTAGTTTACAATCAGTCGAAAATCGATGGAAAAAAATATTATAATACTACTCGTATAATATAATTATTTATTTTATGATGATAGTATTAAAACTACTCATCGGAAAAAAAAATGCTTTAAATTAGATTGGGAAAAAAATGAATAATAGATCAATAAGATGTCATATCTTTTGCTTACTTTTAATTGTTTTCAATGTCAAGCATTTCGTCGTCAATTGTTGTTACAAGAAAATTGGCTAATAATAGTAATATTTATTTTAGTATTTTAACTCAAATAAAATATGTTGACCTTTTGAATGTAATACATTTTGAGTCATTTTTTTGGGGGAGATGTAGATTTATTTATATAGGTACACTATTGTCAAAATTCTATAAAAAATCGACATGGGATGTAAATCCTTCTGGTAAATTATTTAGATTGAATTATTGATTAATGTCAAATTAATGAACATTTAGGGAAATAGTAATAAAAATATAACATGATGCCACGTAGGATTATGGTGTTATTGATAGAGTTTGGTTCATATAGAAATAAGTTATGACATGAGTAATAGGAATAGATATTAAACCATTAACTTTAATTTGATCTGTTATTGTAATTGAGTTAAGCACATATAAGGTACAATAAACATAGATGCATGAATTAATTTGTACATTAAAATAGTGGTGTTCGTAAGCATGAATATAAATTAATTTCAGCATAATTTTTATAGTTTTAATCATCCTTTACATATTTGCACGTTAAGATTTATTTGCGCACGTATCTTTCCTCGTATTCATATATAGATAGATTCTTATATACTCCATCTGTCGCATGACAATTGTCCATAAGAGAAATGACACAATAACCAAAGTCTTAAAAGATAGTGGGGTTAATATTATACTCCATCCGTCCCATGTTAATTGTCCATGTTGCCTTATTGGGACGTCCCATTTAATTATCCACTTATCTAAAGTGGAAATATTGCACTCTCACAACCAATATAATATAAAATCTCATATCCCTTGTGACATTGGTTATTGTGTCACTTTCCTAGTGGACAATTGTCATGGGCAAAGGAATATTAATTCCACTTTAAATATATGAACAATTAAATGAGATATCCCAATAAAAAAACATGAACAATTGTCATTGATGGATGGAGTATGCTCGAATCCATTACATTACTCATAGTAAACACCCCAAAGTCAATACATTCGTGGTAGATATAATCACTACCCCTATTCCCGAGAAAAATATCGATAGGCTATTTACTTTCTCTTGCTTATTCTGATCTCGAGTTCCGTTTCATGCACTGTACAATTATTCTTCGAGGTGTAATGAAGCAACAAACTTGCAATCTGTACCAGGGTTTTAAGTGGAAATCACTTGACTGGATCTATACCAGAAACGCTCACAAACATCACTGGCCTCTTGGAACTGTGAGAAGTCTCTATTTTATTTATCTCTAAGGTTGCGTTCTCTTTGATGCGAAAGAAAATGAGTGAAAAGAGAAAATTACCTTATAAATTCTACCTATTTTCTCACCTTTTCTCACCTTTTATCAATGAGGGGGATTTTACTCTTTAAATTGGAGAAAATATTTACAACACTAAATTAGAGAGATAATATTTTCTCTCCATTGTAGTGCAAATGAAGGGGAAAAAATAGAAAAAGTGAGAAAATGTGAGAAAAATGGTAGAATTTATAGGGTGATTTTCTCTTTTCTCTCATTTTCTTTCGCATCAAGGAGAACGCAACCTTAGACTCTAAGTTATCTTTGTTATTCCTTTCGTCGCGTATTTGTTGCTGGTTGTTTCGTTATTTGCTTTTTTCTGCTTCTTGCAGGGACGTTTCTTCCAATGATCTGACCGGGAAAATCCCCCAGCAACTCTTTACCATGCAAACTTTTAAGTACGTACACTATTTAACCTAATGGAAACTATCTTCGTATCATAATTTTTCATTAAAGAATTCGCAACCTTATAATAAACTAAACTTAAATAAAAAAGGGTCAAGGTAAAAGGAATGAAGGGAGTATACAATAGTGAAACAGTTGAAGTTTATCGGGAAAAAGGGAGTATTATACGATTATAGATAGATATATGATGATCATTTTTGTTTTTAAAAAATGTGTATATCAGTTTTACAGCAACACATTTGACATGCGGCGGTAACCTCAAACAACCTTGTGCTTCCAGCTCCTCTATACCAGGTTCATCAGTTTTTCTATCCTTTTCTAAGAATTGGATTTGGATTTAACACTACAAAAAAACAGTGAATATTACGACGGAACGGCGACGGAATCAAAATCCGTCGTTCGTGTTAACGACGGAAAGACGACGGAACCGTCGTATACCATGTACACGACGTACCGGACGACGGACCAACGACGTTCATGCCGGAGTTAAGCCGGACCCAATTACTGCCGACGTCATTGGCGACGGAAAGACGACGGCGACTTATTTTTATTTTTTTTTTTATTTTTTTTTTAATTGGCGACGGAAAGACGACGGGGCTTGTCCGTCGTGGGTTCAAAATCAATTTCTTGAGCCCTAATTTTAATTACTTTGCTCAGTCGCAGCTCACTCTACCCAATTAACTTCAATAGCAAATTCAGCGCCGTTCGCCGCCGTGCCGTCCGCCGTGGCTGCCTCGCTACCCTCCGGTTCACTCCCCCTCTTACTATCTCTCCCTCCCTCCCTCTATCCATTCCAAACCTCTGCGAGTCAGCAATTAACTCACAAATTCAGCGTCGTCGTTGCTCCGCCGTGCCGTCCGCCGTGCCGTCGCTGCCTCAAGGTCCTCCGATTCACTCCCCCTCTTGATTTCTCTCCCTCCCTCCGTTCCTCTATCCATTTCACTCGTCTGTGGGCCGTCAATTCCCTCTCAAGTTCAGCGCGCTGTTGCCCCGCGTCCGCCGCCGCGCCGTCCGCCGTCGCTGCCTCAAGGTCTGCTTTTCCGTTTCTTTTTCAATTTTGTTGAATTTAGGTCCATTCGATTTGCCCTCATTGTCGCCATTCTTTGTACTTGCTGAAACAGTTTTTCGATTTTCGCCATCGACTGTTCTTCGTTCCGACCTAAAATTTGCAGGCGTATTGTTCTTCGTTTCTCCCTAAAATTTCAAGGTCAGAATCTTTTCCCTCATATTCCTCTCAGTCTTCTGCGTTTTCGTTTATCGCTTTCGGATTGGGGATTCTAATGTGCGGTTGGTATATGTCCTGTTTTCTGCCATTGTTTTGTTGCTGCTGCTGTTTTTTGCTTCAATTGTTTTTGTGCTACAGAACTTGAATTTTTTTGCTTCAATTGTTTTGCTGCTGCTGCCTTGTCATAAACGGGTAGAAATTAACAAAGCAACAAATAGTGTTAATAGCAGGAGCTTGAGAGTAGCCATGGCCATGGGGTGGTGATTTGTGGAATAATTTTGGAGGAAGAAGAAGAATTGGAATGGAAGTAGTATATATATGTGAATACAATTAATTATATGGTTCCCCTGCACCTGCACTACTGTGAGTATAAATAGAGAGTATGAGTTAATGATGGCGCCATCAACTAAATAGTTGTATAATTTTATTTTTTTTCACCGACACAAAAGGAAAACTAGATTTTGATTGCTATCTAACCTTTTCTACAATGGCCTAATTATCTAATTACATCAAAATTATATATATAAAAGTCAAACTCCACACTCAAACTCTTAATTCCCTTTCTTTTATACGTACCCCACAATTTGATTTCTTTCAAAAATACAAAATTCTTTCATTTTAGGGTGTGAAAACTACATAAAGTTGAAGAAAAATCAAATTTTAATCTTTACCAAATTCTAGTATTTGTCAAAGTCATTAAAAATATCGTAAGTATGGACTAAAGTGCCACTTTCTTTGCCCATAATTCCATAAAATTATTAGTGGAAGGAATAATCCCCAATCATAGAGTACATTTTATTTATGATTTCCCTCCCACAGTTTATGAAGCATAGGCTTCAAAGTATTCGACATGATTTTTAATTTTGTAATGAGTGTATTTATAATGGTGTTTGAGTCTCGTCATTTTGTGATATATTTATAATAAAGTTTGATCCCACATTTCGTATTTATAAATCCTCTTTTAGCAATTAAGCTTAAAAAATTCACGTTTGATCGTACGAGTTGTTTCTTAGTTTACTGCTTTGTATATATGATTAGGTTAAGTTTGTGTTTACTCACTGAATTAAGCTTTTTCTCTTCCTTTTTGTTTTTATAGTATAGTGTATACTGTATTTATGTAAAAGTTGGGGAATAAAGGTGCAGCGTAGAATATGTTTTGATTCTCATCGATCATGATAACATCATATATACCAGCGTAGAATATTGTTTTGTTTCAAGATCATTACTGTTGATGTTATTGTTTCACCATTGTTGAAACTTAAATACTTTTTGAATTTTTTGTGGGAAAAAAGATAAAGTGAATAAAGTGATTAATTTATTTATGTTTTCTTTCTTGATTTCAGTAAAGATGTATATATGAGCATGGCTGGAAAATCTTATTAAAGAAGAGTAGAGGGAATTCTTATTAACACTTAGTCTAGAGCTTCAATTAATTGCAAAAAGCTAACACCTCATCGTGATTAATTTTCCAATTGCTCTCTATGTTGATCTATTTGCGTTGATTACTCAGACATGAATCATTTAGTAATAACTATGTTAATCGCAATCTTCCATTCTTAGTAAAAGTTTTTGTTTGATCATGTACAATTACAGAAAAATGAATGGTCGTGAATGGATGTATAGACGTCGCAGTGGTAGTAGTTTGAATCCTGAATTTATAGCCGGCCTTCAATATTTCATTTCGTTTGCTACTAGCCACCCGAATTGTATGGATATGAATAATATTAGGTGCCCGTGTGTGGCGTGTGATAATATGAGTTATCGGGAAGTGGATGTTGTGAGATATCACCTTGCACAACGTGGGTTTGTCAAAAATTATAAGATTTGGCGATTTCATGGTGAAGGGTCTGTACCCACAGAAGAGTATCTTAATCACATGGCTGAAAATGAAACATACACTTCGTATCACGAAATGGTGATGGATCATGCTCGGACTCAATTTCATGAGGAAGAAATACCAAATCCAAATGCACAAGGACTGTTTGACATGTTGAGCGCCGCTGATCGTGAATTGTGGCCTGGGTGCAGTAAACATTCACAATTGTCTCTAGTGTCTCGATTGATGACCTTGAAAGCAGAGAACAACATGTCAGTCCGATGTTTTGATCAGGTGACAGAGCTCATGAAAGAGATTGTGCCGGAAGAGGATTTAATTCCTAAGAACTTTTACGAGACAAAGCGGTTGTTACGTGACTTAGGATTACCTGTAGAAAAGATTGATTGTTGTCCCAATAATTGCATGATATATTGGGGAGACGACATTGATCTCATACAATGCAAGTTTTGTAACACATCCCGTTTCAAGGATACACATCGAGGAACTGATGGCAGTCAAGGTAAAGTAGTTGCAGCGAAGAAGATGTATTACTTTCCTCTAACTCCTAGGCTGCAGAGGTTGTATGCATCTAAAGCCACAGCAGAAAATATGCGTTGGCATGCTTCATCACCAAACGATGGAGTTATGCGACATCCTGCAGACAGTCCAGCATGGAAACATTTGGACGATTCTTTTCCGAGCTTTGCTGCTGAACATCGCAATGTGAGATTGGGCTTGTCTACAGACGGATTTCAGCCATTTGGCCAATCAGGGCAACAATATTCATCTTGGCCGGTCATTCTTACACCGTACAATCTTCCACCTTGGATGTGCATGAAAGAGCAGTTTATGTTTCTAACTGTTCTAGTTCCTGGGCCACGCAATCCGAAGGAAAAGATAGATGTGTTCCTGCAACCTCTAATATCAGAGTTGAAAAACTTATGGGAGGTTGGTGCAGTTACCTATGATGTCTCATGTAAACAAAACTTTGAGATGCGAGCTTGTCTATTGTGGACAATAAGTGACTTTCCGGCGTACTCAATGTTATCTGGATGGAGCACGGCTGGGCGGTTGGCATGTCCGCGTTGCATGGAAGAAACTGATGCTTTTACTTTATTGAAAAGTGGCAAGCAGTCATGGTTTGACAATCATCGAAAATTTCTGCCTCCCGACCACGCATACAGGAGAAATAAGAAGGACTTTATAAAAAATAAGCAGGTTCTTACAACAGGCCCACCAGAAGGGAGATCAGGAGAGGAATTGTTGTCTCAGATTGAGCGTCTGGGACTAGTGAAAGTCACCGAGGAGAACAGCGATGAAATCAATAGAGGAGTTGTTCGACGTTTTGGCACTGGATGGAAGAAGCGTAGCATCTTTTGGGATTTGCCATATTGGAAACACTTGTTGATTCGTCATAATTTGGATGTGATGCACATCGAGAAGAACGTGTTTGATAATGTGTTTAACACTGTTCTTAATGTTCAAGGGAAGACAAAAGATACAAGCAAATCTAGAGAAGAGCTGAACTTGTACTGCTCCAGACCTCAATTGAAACGTGACGAGGCCTCGGGAAAGTATCCAAAAGCATGTTATATGCTAGACAGTTCTGAGAAGAAGATTTTATGTGAGTGGATAAAAACATTGAAATTTCCTGATGGATATGTTTCAAATTTAGGTCGATGTGTGGATATGAGGAAGCTCAGGATGTTTGGCATGAAAAGTCACGACTGCCATGTGTTTATGCAACTTATCCTACCTATTGCATTTCGTGAACTTTTGCCACAAGGTGTATGGAAAGCAATCACTGAGCTAAGTTTATTTTTCAAGGAGCTAACTTCTAGAAGCATCAGAACTGAAGATATGTGCACACTCAGTGATAATATTCCAATAACTTTGTGCAAGTTGGAACGTATATTTCCACCTAGCTTTTTTGATTCGATGGAGCACTTACCTGTTCATTTGGCTGATGAAGCACGAACGGCGGGACCGGTTCAGTTCCGATGGATGTATCCTTTTGAAAGATACATGCGGAAGTTGAAGAATAAAGTAAAGAATAAAGCGAGAGTTGAAGGATCGATCTGTAATGCTTATCTGGTTGAGGAAGCATCCACATTCTGCTCTTATTACTTTGAAGAGCATGTTAACACAAAACAGCGAGCTTTGCCTCGTAACTTATTCTATGAAGATCGTGATCATAGGCATGACGGGCATCCTGAAAGACTTGCAATGTTCAGGCAATCTGGACATACTCTTGGTGCATCGTCACAGAGATATTTAAACGACAAAGAGTATGAGGCAGCTCGTATATACATTCTTTTGAATTGTGTGGAGGTCACAGATTCATATCTGAAGTAAGTAGTTGATTATTATTATTATTTCTCAATTATTTCTGAAGTAGAAACTTTCTAACACATTGCACATGTTAGGATATTTGTTGATGAATTGAGAGCATGCACCCCATCGATATCTGATTATGATATTGATATGAGGACGGAGAAAGAGTTTGCATCTTGGTTCGAGGCATATGTAGAAAACTCTCCTCCAGGACTTGTAAACAGCTTCATTAAAGCTCTAGCTAAAGGGCCATTTCGATCCATTAGAACATTTAAAGGGTACTACGTGAATGGATACAAATTTCACACGATGTCGCACGGGACATCCAAAGCCACTATGAATAGTGGCGTGTGCATAAAAGGAGAGGTTTATGGCTCAGAATCTAATAACCTCGATTATTATGGCCGTTTGTTGGAAGTTTGTGAGCTGGAGTATCCAGGTATACCCAAGAAAACAACGATGTTGTTCAATTGTGAGTGGTTTGACCCGTCGAGTTCTGGGACATTTCGGCACCCTCAGTTCAAATTTGTTTCAATAAATCACACACGGCGGTATAACAAATTTGATCCTTTTATCTTAGCTGATCAAGCCACACAAGTTATCTACTGTGCATACCCTAGTGTAAATCAGTCTAGGAGAGATTGGTGGGAAGTTTGTAAGGTTAAAGCTAGGTCTACCGTTGAAGTTCCCGGGGATGCTTCTAGATCAATGTTGGATCAACCATTTCAAGAGGATGATCTAGTACACTCCAGCCCTTTAGATGATGATATTGATGTTGATACAACACCAACACTTGAAGATGATGATCTTATTGACCTTGATGACACATCTGATGATGATCTTGAAGAAAATGTTTTCTTTTCTGAAAGTGAATCTGATGATGAGGATCCCGATGATAATTAAACGATGAATGTATGATTTATGTGTTATATTTATATATATTTCATCATGCACCATATTTATATGTCACAACTAACTTGTAAATATGTTTACATTTCAGATGTCGCCTAGAGTTCGTGGTAGAGGAGTTGGTCGAGGAGAGGGACGAGGTGCAGCAGGCCGTGGGGCTGGTCGAGGAGAGGGACGAGGTGCAGCAGGCCGTGGGGCTGGTCGAGGAGAGGGACGAGGAGGTACAGCAGGCCGTGTAGCTGGTCGAGGAGAGGGTCGAGGTGCAGCAGGCCTTGGAGCTGGTCGAGGAGAGGGTCGAGGTGCAGCAGGCCTTGGAGCTGGTCGAGGAGAGGGTCGAGGTGCAGCAGGTCTTGGAGCAGGTCGAGGAGCAGTTGGCCTTGCACTTGCAGGAGGTTCTTCAATTTCAATATCCTATTTACATAGAATTTGTTAATCTAATTTGCTAATTTCTTTTAATTTTTTTGCATGCCATAGGTCGGGGTCGGTCAATTCCCTCAACATCAGTCGGTCCTACCACACTTGGGACCCATTCCTCGTCACGTAGTAGTAGCATTGGTGCATCCGTATCGAGGATGTCGTTAGCTACTCCTATGACAAGTATTGGAGAGACTAATGGAGAGTCGACAGCTCCCGATGCTACTGAGGAGGAGGGAACTTATGGACTTATTCAGTTGGAGGTTCTTCCGGATGGGTAAGTAATTTTCTAACTAATTTTAAAATATTCAAAATTGCTAAACATTTTGATAATTGATATTTATTTACCTCGTAAATATAGTTATATTGAGCCATACGACGAGATCCCAAAAGCATGCACAAGGGCGTTCAAGAAAGTTAATAATCCGACGGGCTACACTTGGAGTTTAACCCCGAAAGACGTAAAAACATCGTATTGGGAAGAATTCAAGGTAAATAAATATCTCTTTTAAGTCAACATATACTATAATTAATTCCCCCACCCCCACTAATTAGTAGTATTCTTCGCAAGTAAAGTTTGAAAACCCAAGTACTAATATTCTTGATTCTTAGAAACATATGTTTCTTTCCTGCGTTCCATGCCTGTGGATTATGTGTTTTCCTTCTTGGTTGTGGTTTGATTTGCTCTTTATACAATATAGTATTTCCCTTAATGATATATCAAATGTCCTTCCTTTTGTTCTTTTTTTGTTTTTTGTTTTTTTTCTAAACATATATATTTGTGTGGTTTCATAGATTTGTGGTGTGGTTGGTTATTGACTGAGTCAAAGTGGGTGATGGGTTAGGTTTTTGACGATTTGCTTTCACATGCTGTGTCTTGTGTTGAAAAGAGTGTGATTAAGTTGTTACATGTGAATTCAGCATACTTGCATGAAGATGTGCAGACATTATCATTCTTATTTCCTAGCTAATTAAGCCTTATTTTTAACCCTTGTTTCGCCATTTCTGTACAAATTCTCTCTCTCTCTACAGTCTCAATCATGCATTAATAGAGAATTCATTATGTGGACTGCCCATTGCAGACATTATCATTCCTTTATAATCGATTTGCATCAGTAATTAAAAAAAATATATCAAGATGAGAGGAATAATATGATTAGAGAAAATAGGAGGATATATACATAAACATAGGTATTCATGGGAATGCTCATTAATTAAATATTTTTGATAATTTGAAATTGTCTTTGTTTGCTTGCTTAAGCACAGTTTGTTTATTGAAACTAGTACCACTAGTTTGAAGTTAGGACTCGTTTTTGATGTATAGTCCTTAACAGCTTTATGTTTTAAATTTACAGAAACAGTTTATTTGGGACCCGAAGCATGAAAATCACATTCAAAACGAGTGGACTTCGAGGGCAGCACGGCGCTATAGGGACTTCGTACATGGAATGAAGAAGCCTACTATAAATGCCATTGATCGTCGTTCTGTTAAGCCTATATACATTACAACTGCAGTATGGGAAGGATGGCTTGAGTATTGGGATCGAGAAGATGTTAAAGCAAAGTCTGAAACAGCAAAAAGATGCAGAATGTCTGAACCGGAGGGTGAAGGAACAGGTCGAATCACACATCGCCTCGGCTCAAAGTCCATTATGCAGTTAGCTCATGAATTGGTATGTTTCTTATTACATATTTAATAATCTAATTTTTCATTTGCATCTTTCATGCATATTTAACAAATACATGTTTAACCAAAGTCTAAGGAGAGAGGAGTTCCTGTGAAGAATTGCATGTACGACGCCTACTGCCAAGGTCACATGAATCCTGATGGGACTTTCACTGATGTGAAGTCAGAAAATATTCATGTAAGATAAGATCGATTACAAATTTTAGTTCAGTTACATTTTAATATATGTTGTATCAACGATTTTTAATGTCTTGATTGTAGAACAAGATCGTGGAGTACGTTGAGCAGCAGGCCCTTGAAGGACGGGAGGTCACATATAATGAGGCTTACTTGCATGTTGTGAAACTTGATGAAAAGAATAGGATGTTTGGAGCAGGTGGGCTTGCAAAGACTGTCGGAAGTGATCTCTCAAGTACCGGCACGTCACATTTCCACTCGGAGGTAGATGATCGTTTCTCGCAGATGCAGAAAGAGCTCGAGGAGGCACGACAGGAGCGTGAGGCAGCACGACAGGAGCGTGAGGAGGCACGACAGGAGCGTCAACGGCTAGCTGATCACGCAAAGAAACTGGAAGAGCACGCAAAGAAACTCGAAGAAAGACTTGATCAATTCATGGCACAGTCGTCAAGGAACGATTCAGACCTTCCACCTCCCCCATGATATCTATTGAGCTTTTATTGAAACTGACTAATACTATACTTATATTACTTTTAGCAAATTCAATAACTCGGGAGCTTTTTACTTTTGTTTTACTTATGTTTTACTACTATTGAAGTCTATGGATATTTGAATTGAAATTGTTTTACTTTTATTTACATTTAAGTATATGTAACTTCATAACATTAAATTGTTTTGATGGATTGTAATGTTAATATACAGGCTGGGAAAAAAGAAAACAGAAAGTACTAAGCTGTATGATAAAAAATAGCGACGGATCCGCGACGGATCCGCGACGGATCCGCGACGGATCCGCGACGGTGGAAAAAAGTCAACAATGGTCAACAAATTATATAAGACGACGGAAGGACGACGGAAATGAAAAGGGCGACGGAACATGACGTCGGCAATCCGTCGTGGACTTTTCCGGTGCCGGATCTCCGCCGGCGTTATCTGCGACGTTTTGTCCGTCGTCAATCCGTCGCCCAAGTCAGGCGACGGAATTTAATCCGTCGTTAATCCTACGGCGACGCTCATTTTGCCGACGTATTTTGTCCGTCGCGTATCCGTCGCTAATTGAAAATAGCGACGGATTTTTCTCATTTAGCGACGGTATTTTCCGTCGCAATTTGGGCGGGTTTTTGTAGTGTAAATTACGTACTAATCAATAATAGTGGGAAGTAAACTTGTGTATACATGTACCAAATGCAGTTTCTAAAAGAATATCAAAGATTCAGGTGCTTGTCACTGCAGCAAGCATTGGTGCATTCTCCCTCCTCTTGTTGGGGGCTGTGATCGGATATCGTGCTCATCGCAAGCATAAGCTCAAAGACGTTTTTGTCGATGTGGCCGGTATGTATTTCGTAGTGATATTAATTGTCGGAAAAGGCGTACTCTACAATAGTGGTAGAATCAGAATTTTTTGTCCAAGGGGCTTTAACTTCGGGTTAATTTTTAATTTACTTGCAAAGTGTTTGTCATTCTATATACTTTTCTAAGTGTGCTACTCCTCGACTTCACTATTTTTACGACATGGGACATGTAGAGCCTTTTCTTTCCTCTGAGAAGAAGGTTATACATGATCGTGTCTTCAACTTATAGTATTGAGTTCATGACAGGGGATGATGAGAGTGAGATTTCGTTTGCACAAATTCGAAGGTTCTCGTTACGTGAAATGCAACTAGCAACGGGTAACTTCAATGAGAGCAACATTATAGGACAAGGAGGATATGGAAAAGTTTACAGAGGAGTGCTAACGGACAATACGAGGGTAGCTGTTAAACGCCTCATGGATTATCATAGTCCAGGAGGAGAAGCTGCGTTTCTGAGGGAGATTCGTCTCATTAGCATCGCGGTGCACAAGAATTTGCTCCGATTGATCGGATTCTGCACGACCCCAACTGAGAGAATACTTGTTTATCCATTCATGCAAAACCTCAGCGTTGCATATCGCCTTAGAGGTATGTATATATCTTTAACGTTTTAATTTTTATTAATGTTAGTTGAACTTATAATATAAAAATAGTGATCGATTCCGAAATGAAATTTTATATTTGTTACCTCAAAAACGAAAAACAGAGCTGAAACAAGGAGAAAAGGGGTTGGACTGGCCAACTAGAAAACGCATAGCTTTCGGTACCGCCCACGGCCTAGAGTACCTGCACGAGCATTGCAATCCGAAGATCATTCACCGTGACATGAAGGCTGCGAATATTCTTTTGAATGATGAATTCGAGCCTGTTCTCGGAGATTTCGGATTGGCCAAACTCATGGACACCAAAGTGACTCATGTAACTACTCAAATACGCGGTACTATGGGGCATATCGCCCCGGAGTATTTGTCTACAGGCAAATCTTCAGAGAAGACCGATGTATTTGGTTATGGCATAACTCTTCTTGAACTAGTGACGGGCCAACGTGCAATAGACTTGTCTCGCCTCGACGAAGAGGAGGATGTTCTACTTCTTGATCATGTAAGTTTTACTTTTATCTCCGTTTTCTGAAATATTTATCAAAATCTGCATTCTCTTCTTAATTACCACTCCGGTCCAAGCTTATTGACTCATTTGCTTTATACACGGGAATTAAAACGAAAATGTTTAGTGTATAAAGTGTATTTTGTAGGTAATGTAATGTGGTTTATGTATTTAGACATATTTTAGAAACAGAGCATCATAGATGCATAAAAACATGTTCTTTTTTGATCTTAAATGAAAGATCGTATCAAGACCTTTAATTTGATATAAAAATCAAAAAAATCCGATAACAAACGAGCAAATTATAATAATTTAAACTTTCAAAATTTAAATTATATTGAACTACGTGCAGAAAAATGAGTGGATGAGATTTAAGTATGGAATGTTAAGTGTAATAAGGGGTTTACTAATTGTACTGATTATACTCTAATTATTTCTAAAAAAGGAAATGAGTCAATATGTGTGAGACGTTCCAAAAAGGAAAATGAGTCAATAAGCTTGGACCGGAGTAGTATAAGCATATGTTATTCACTTTTAGGTGCGTCATTGGGTGGGGATTGAGATAGTCTAGTACAAGAACTGACATTCACATGTAAATAACATAATTCAACTAATTTCCAACAAGAAAAAGAAACAAAACTCATGATTCTACATTCTACTATATACAATAATTTTCTGCAAATAGTATTGTACTCCCTCCCCACATAAAATGTCTCATTTGTTTTGTTCGTGGTAATCGATGCACTGCTTGTTAAGTGAATAAAGTGATAGTATCCACTATTATTAAATGTGTAATTAACATAAATTTATTTATACTAGCAAATATAACGTGCGTTGCACGTTTAACCTCTATTTTAATTTGAATAATTATATTTTGGCCTAAAGTTAAAAAATTGTATAGTACAAATATCTTTCCTAAAGTTTAAAAATTGGTCCAGTTAACCACATGAGCTCTATGTTCTAAAGTTTCGATACCAATCATGTACTAACTATCAATTTCTATTAACTTTATATATTTTCTATAAACATTGGTATAATTTCACAATTATTTTCTATGATTCACTCACCTATTTAGAGTTTGTATTTATATTTTAGAATCTAATTTGAGTTCTATGAGGTAAATAATCATAAAACAAAACTTAGGTATACTTAAAAAAAAAAAAAAAGACATTTTTTGTCATAAATCTATATTATAATTTACTCTGTATCGTCTTATGACAATGTTTATTCTGTCCAAAACATTATAAATTAATAAATATTATTATTTCGTACACAATTGATACACCAAAATCGAGGCAGGGGATGCCATCCAACAATTAACCCTTAAACCAATTAACGATGATTTGATAATTAACAGATCTTTACTCTTCCATTTTAAAAGAAGAACCACTAAAGGAAAATAATGTGAAATTCTATGCTCACTGTTAATTAATTACATTGTCAAATATTAGTAAACTCGAAAATTGAACATTGTCATAATACTTTTGAAGAATTAACAATAAATTAAAGAACACATTGCGTTATGAATTTCGTTTAGGATTTCCATCACAAATAAGTCATCAAACATTAGAGTTTTAACATCAGGGAGGTATTTACACAATTTATTTTAACTCTAGAGATGTATTTGCATCAAGTCTTATCATAGGGATGTATATGTCATATAGGTGTCCACCATAAGGTTGTATATGCTACTTTACCCAAAATAAAATGAAGCACTCAAATCACAGACATGCACAAAATATTACTCAACCTTTATATGAAATATTAAAAAAATATATTATATTTTAGCAACCACATTTCCTTAATTAATGACATTTCTCACTCAAGTTGCATATACTTTAAGTTCATTAATTTATCCCGATATGAGTTCATAGAACATGTTATTTTATTATTAGGTCATTTTCACTAAGGAAAGTTTAAAGATGTTGGACAACCGAATAAAAAAATATCGTCAATAGGTTATGAATGCAATATTCTATTTATATATTAAAGTTCTTTTAATAATTTTCAAAATAACGCGACACTATAACATATTATGACTAACTGAATTTCAACGTAAGAATTTAAAATTTACATATTCTTATTAGACTTCAAAGTCTACAAATATACTAAAAATATATATACATCTCTACATGAAAGTATACTTTATTCGTCTCGACTATTAAGATCCTGTTAATTACTAACAAACTCAATTTTATTAAATTCAATACTTTATCAATGAGAAAAATGATGTACACGCATACTAACAATAAAAAAACTAGCACCTCAGCATCTTGTGACTGCATAACTTTTTTTTTTAACACTTTATATGTAATAAAACTTTCCATGCAATTAGCTAGTGTAAATATTTTAGGTCATCAATTCAGTTATTTACATCAACAACAACAACAAAAAATAATAAAGAAAAGAAATAAAATTACATAATGAATCAAATCATAAACATATTAGTAAAAACAATAACAACTCAACAGAAAATAAGGACAAAAATAATAAATTAAATTAAAAATTTAATTCCAATTTAGAATTAAAATGTGTCAAAAGTAAAATATGTTAAGATTGTGGGAAATATTTTAACTTTTGTTATTTTGCAATTTTCAAAATATCTTTAATTTTAGATTAAAGGTCACTTGAAAAATTAATAGAAGAAAACTAAAAGTCATTATGGATTTAAAAAGAAAATAACGAATAAATTTGATTATCTCATGCGTAAATGAAATATGGAATTTTGAAAAAACTATTTCAATTAGGTAAATAAGATATTTCTTATATAAGAATAAATTGCATTTTATTTTTGTAATTTTAATTTTAATAAATGTAAATTCAATTATATATTTAATTTTAATTATATATTTATACCTTAATTATGATTATACTTAATTACTTATTTATTCTTGATTTAAAGATATTTTGAAGGACATTATAGGCAATACATTATTTTGTAACATAAGGTTTTTTTTTTTTTTTTTTAATATAGGTATAGATATATATTAAATTCCTAATCCATACTATTTCTGGGCTTTCCAATTAAGAAGATAAGACACTTCTATTGGGTGGAGGGAGTGTATATTAATGATATTTTTTATGGAACTGAACTCTAATGGTAATAATTTATTATTTTATTATTACTCAACTTCTATCATTAATTATACATGATCGGACATATCATAAGAATATAAACCGCTTATGATAGTTATCATTTAATATAGTAAAGTTATGATGGTAATTTACTTTAAAAAAATATAATGATATATAGTGTGGTAGATGATTTATGACTTCTTGAGGACGTGCGTGTATGGGGAATGTAGATGAGACATCATAATAAGTTCTTCATACCTTATTCTAGTAAGAATAAATGTGATCATATTTTAAAACGAGCTCGAACCGTGCACTATTTAAGTCCTAGGACCAGACACGACAACTTAGCTTAAAGGATTTGTTAGACCTTTAGTATAAATACATTCAGGCTCGAACAACTAAACCATAGAATAAAATACACTGTGATTTTAGAAGAATGATCGCCTATCTACCGCAGACATTCTTGATATGTCACGAATGACATGACATACTATTATACATAAAAAATATAAATATACACTCTAATTCATTTAAGTAAAGTAAACTATGTCAATATCACGTTAACGGTGAACATGTTCAGAGTGCCCACGGTGGCTAGAAGATCGTTTCCGATACATCTTATCCCATCAATGGTAAAACTTGTCTCTACGACCAAAGGGGGTTATAATTTAAATATTTTAAAATTATTGTCAAAATTTTATATTCATCTTTATTGATTAGTTATTTTTATTTAGCACGATTAATATTTTTGATAATTCTAATTATTGGTATGAATTATATGTGATAAAGTTGTTTGACTTGTATATTCACCGCATATTATATGTAATAAATTAGAAATTAGGTAAGTTTAATTGAGATATTATTTAAACTTAAAAAATAGTTATATTACAAAATAAATGATTATATCTCATTTCTTCGGATAAAAATATCCCGTATATTATATCCTTTATCCCATTTTACATTGCCTACAGAATGAATACGGGTGATATATATATATATAAATAATATCTCACAAATTATAACTGAAATAAGACAAAAGTTAGTATTGTATTATTGCTCCTTCAATTATTGTAATAGAGATATAATGAACAAAACAATTTTTGTGGGTAAATTCCATATTACTACCCGGTGTTTTAGGTAAAAAACACCAAACTCTCTCTAGTGTTTTTTATTTTGCATAAAACACCCACGTGTTTTAAAAAACCCTGCACGATTAACCCAAACGGTGAGCACCTATCGCCGTTTGCTCACTTTAGCATTATTTTGTTCGATTTTTTCGATTGTTTTATACTCTAGTATTTTAGAAATTAACATTGAAATCATAAAACCTACGAAATATATAACAATCGACATTCGATTTGTTATTTTCCCATCAAACTTAAAAAATGAATAATATGATAAATCGAATGTCGATTATTATGTATTTCGTAGATTTTAAGATTTCAATGTTAATTTCTAAAATATTAGAGTATAAAACAATCGAAAAAATCGAACAAAATAATGCTAAAGTGAGCAAACGGCGATAGGTGCTCACAGTTTGGGTTAATCGTGCAGGGTTTTTGAAAACACATGGGTGTTTTATGCAAAATAAAAGACGCAGGGGAGTTTGATGTTTTTTACCTAAAACACAAGGTAGTTTGGTGCAATTTACCCCAATTTTTGTAAGGTTATACTTTGACCGGTTAAACTATTTCAAGCTCATTTTATCGTCTATAATCTAATGTAAATCTATCATCGAAACTAAATATTCTATAACATTTTGTGATTTTCAGATAAAGAAGTTATTGAGAGAGAAACGGGTGAAGGAGATCATAGATGAAAACTTAACAAACTACATCGGCAACGAGGTTGAGACCATTTTGCAGGTAGCAATGCTATGCACCCAAAGTTTGCCTGAAGATCGCCCGAAAATGGCACAAGTGGTGGAAATGCTGCAGGGAGTTGGACTGGCTGAGAGATGGGCGGAATGGGAGCAACTTGAACAAGTTCGAATCCAAGAATTTACAATCATGCCTTACAAATTCATGTGGGCTGAAAATTCTTCTCACGACCAGGAAGCTATACAATTGTCACAAGCAAGGTAGTTACAATTGTCACAAGTAGTAGTGTAAGAAGATTTATGTATGATGGATGTGTTTTGTAAGATATAATATAGTGTGTGTGTGTTTCAATTTCATATAAAACGGAGGATTTTACTGACAACACGACAACAAGTCGTACCTTCACCATCATCATTCCACATTTTGACCGTTAATTCTACTATGTAGGGTGTGATAATATATGGTTGGTGTATTCTTGTAGGAGTGGAAATGCCTTTCTCTTGATTGGGGGTGGTTCAATCTTGAAAACATTTTCCATAAAAATACTTTATTTAAATGTTCACGTATAAGGTGTCAGAAAGGTGGTGGCACGTTCAACAGCAGCACGAACAGTGGTAAAGTCGAGTCGAGTAGGAACTCTCCCCGCAAGAAGCTGTACGCCCCGGTAGTGCTCACGGAAAAGGCGTAGCTTCTGATACGAACCTTGGTAGGTCCGAATCGACTCACGCACGCGGAAGACTAAAGATACCGATGGAAATCCCAAAACCTCTGAATCTAACCCTAGAAGTGATATAGGTCGTATGTTGCCTATACCCCAACGAGATAGTTGACGCAGCAACTCGGGGACGATGATTGACACACAACGAGGGAGATGAACTCGCTGATACGCCGGATAAACGTTCGTCTTGGACGAACAAAGAGAATTTCGAAAATCCTCACAAGAGAGTTAAACTCACGAAAATAATGATATTGATGAATAAGCTAAACTAATTTTCGTCCACAAAGGCCCCCTTATATAGAGAGGCAAATAAAAACATCTAAACCTAATCTAACTAGGAAATAACTGACCCAAAGTCAATGGCATGGCCCAACCCATTAACCAACATGATAAAAACCCAAAAACAAGTCTTTTAAGGCCCAAAAACGAGGCCTGAACCAAAACATACGAAAATTAAAACTAAAATAAAGTCTTCAATCTTCATCCCATATCATCTATAATTCTGGGCCTCCGGGCTTCGAACCATGACTTACGGGCTGCATCATTCCCCTCCTCTTGAAGAGGATTTGTCCTCAAATCCTGGCCGTCTTCTCCATCAAAAGGAATGAAATTCTGCTTCTTGTGCTCTTCACCTAGCTTCATGGTCTCTGACTCATTAATCTCATCCAACTTGACTTGATGTTCAGTCCCTTGAATTGATATCACATCATGAAATGCATCGTCGGAAGAAATATCATCGAATGCCTGCACAAATGAATAAATAGAAGGGAATTGACAATCAAGATCATTAGTGGACCACACGTTCTCCTTGCACAACATTGCATCCATGGACTTCTCCTCGTTCTTGACCCTCTCCAAATTATCACTCTGGTCAAGTAGAGAGTTATGCATCAATCCATTCTCCTCTGTCTCTACTTTCTCTTCCTTGGACTTCACCATCTCCGCCTCCTTATCCTCAGCATGAAAAATGTCCTCTGGCAGACGCTCTTCATCATCAACTTGGTTATGCACACTTAGATCACTATAACTGAATAAAGTAAGTGGTCCAGGAGGTGCCTCAATTTCTTCCACCTCTTCATACACTTCTTCCATGACCGTCATTTTTTGGTCTTCCCCCTCATCTTTGGTCACAACTCCACCAGCATCCCTAACTGGAGTAATGAAACTCGTAGAATCTGACCTTGGCTTCACAAATGGACGTATGTACTCCTCCTTTTCGTCCTCACCAAGATGACCACATTGGTTGTATTTTCGGGCATTGTCTTTGTATCGACCTCCACTCTTCGAACAATTTAACACCGACTCAGACCTCATCTCCTCGCCCCATAGTTTCACCATCGCCTCTATCATGGATTTCGTTTGTGAATCAATCTCTTCATCCGACATACCTGAAAAAGGTTAGTAGAATAGGATCCTCACAACCTCACAAGCACTCGTGTATCCCTCAATAATGAATCACTCAACACTCGTGTATCGCTCAATGGATATGGCTTTGTACCCTCTAATACTCTCACACTCTCGCCTTTTTCCACTCGATTCTCTCTTAAGAAGCCCAAATCCCCTTAATCTACCACATAAATCACTACTAACGAATCAAGAGTACTGGAATTAGGACGAAAAGATGACTGGACTAAGAAAAACCCTAAATTCGAAGACACGAAAAATTTACCGAAAACTTCGACGGACGATTTGACCCTTTAAACGACCTTTTTTTGCAAAAATAACAAACCGTTTCCGACATAGTCGGAACCACCGTATAGAACTTTTCGAGAGCTTTCCGAAAAGGTATTATGGAGCAAAATCGGAGTTCGTATGCAAAAGTTATGGCCGTTTTAGTGTTGGCTGACGAAAAAGACGAGAAAAGACGAAAAACTCACAGAAACGAATCTGAATACTTGACACGAAACGAAAAGCTACAAAGGACGACTCTATGACACAGATACAAATTTTTTTTTTTTTTTTTTTTTTTTTTTTGGATATTACGACACTATTCAGTCCCTAAAGAAAGAGGACCTATAACGACACTAGAAAATAAGCGTCGTAACAGAACGGCAAACAACAGCAGGATATTACGACACTCAGCAGAAAGTGTAGTAACAGTCTGCAAACACAACAGAAAACGAATCTGACCCTTTTTTTTTTTTTGACACGAACGAAACGAATCTGACGAACGATTAAACGAAGACTCGAACGAACGACACGAAAAGAACGACACGAATAAAACGATACGAAAAACGAAAATACAAAAGGAACGATAGAACCTGGATTACGTAAACGCTGGCTCTGGTGCCAAATGATACGAACCTTGGTAGGTCCGAATCGACTCACGCACGCGGAAGACTAAAGATATCGATGGAAATCCCAAAACCTCTGAATCTAACCCTAGAAGTGATATAGGTCGTATGTTGCCTATACCCCAACGAGATAGTTGACGCAGCAACTCGGGGACGATGATTGACACACAACGAGGGAGATGAACTCGCTGATACGCCGGATAAACGTTCGTCTTGGACGAACAAAGAGAATTTCGAAAATCCTCACAAGAGAGTTAAACTCACGAAAATAATGATATTGATGAATAAGCTAAACTAATTTTCGTCCACAAAGGCCCCCTTATATAGAGAGGCAAATAAAAACATCTAAACCTAATCTAACTAGGAAATAACTGACCCAAAGTCAATGGCATGGCCCAACCCATTAACCAACATGATAAAAACCCAAAAACAAGTCTTTTAAGGCCCAAAAATGAGGCCTGAACCAAAACATACGAAAATTAAAACTAAAATAAAGTCTTCAATCTTCATCCCATATCATCTATAATTCTGGACCTCCGGGCTTCGAACCATGACTTACGGGCTGCATCAGCTTCCCAAAAGGTGAAACGACTTTCGCCTCGGTGGTAGCAGCACCGCAAACCACCGAGCTCCGGCGAACTGGATGCAGACGAGGACTGAACTCGTAATGAAATGCTCAATGAATACACAAAATTAATGTTCTTTAATCAATGTGGGACAAATTTATTACAAGAGTTTATCCACCTTGTAATAACTCCCACTACTACAAAAAACGACATAGACAACGGGTAATACCCGTTGTCTTTCTCAATTTTGTACCGTTGTCGTAGGCTGTGTTGTCGTAGATACGCGCTCATAGACAACGGTATGTTGAACCGTTGTTATGTATTACCACAACGGTGTTTCAACTGTTGTCGTAGACTGTTGTTGTTTGTTAGAATGACAACACCATTTAACATCAGTTGTAAACTGTTGTCGTATACACCAGAATCGACCACAGTTTAAAAACCGTTGTCGTATATGTGAAATTTAACATTGTCGTTTTATTTAATTATTACACATATTTATATATATATATATATATAATTCAGTAAAGCAATTAAATCTAAGATAAAATAAAATCAGGTTACATAAATTTGAAATATTATAAATAAAAAAGTAAGATGAATACAATCATTCATTACAAGGTCTCCAAGTTTTAGTCATAGTCAATTTAAAAAAAAAAAAAAAAAAAAAAAAAAAAAAAACCATAACAAAAAAATCGTCAAAGGAGGAGTTCAAGTTAAGGAGATCATCCAATAGTACCCCATATTGACACATATAAAAGGAACAAGAACATCCGTCCTTGAATTTCTTCTCTCAATTCCTTTGGAGAATCATATCCTACAAAATCCATAAATAATAATAAGGGAAAGCCACATAAACTAGAAAAGAACGTAGATGAAGTAAGCAATGTCTAATAGAAGATAAACACTTGGACAAATTTAAGACAACATTTTTCTGCTCAAGGATGTCAACATTTCAAGCACTCGAGATTAATCCACAATTAGAGAACATGGTAAAACAACCAATAAACAATATTTGGATGACCAGGATACAATTAGGCTATAGCACAACATGTTAAGTCAAAAGTATCAACAACCATTGCTTATCTGTATTAAATCTACAAATGACCAGGATACAATTAGGCTATTGCACAGGCAGAGAATGCAACACCCTCTATGTCAGTAAGTAAAATTTTATATTAAGTTATTCCACAAGGGTTTTCTCATTTTCTGTCTAATTCGCTATATTTGGATGTTGGTGTGGGGGTGGGGATGGAGGAGGCACACATACCTCATCACTATCACCCATTGCAGCAAGTAAAGGAGGCAGTATAGTTCCAAGATGGTAATCAAGAAAATAATTAAATGAACCAAGAAAAATTAAAAGTTGCTTTTAAAATAAGATCTAATGGTCAAGAATTACCTTTCACAATTGAGAATATATGTTATATACAATGATGAAGATTTCAAGCTTAAGTACTCTTCTGGCAACTGCATCAAAAGGCGGAGCAAACATTGGCATCTAGCAAATTCAACACTAAGTTGCTTATCGCTAGATTCAGCTTCTGATGGAGGACAATAACTTATGTTGAGCAGAGGACACTAGACAAAAGGCACAATAAAATATCAGAAACTAGCAAGTGTTCCTACTATAAATCATGACATTGCAGCAAAATAATTCAATTAACGAAATTAATCAAAGGAATAAAAAAGAGATAGTTGTGTCTAGTTAGTAGGAAGAGAAAACCTAAAGTTTTTGATGGTATGAGTAGATATAAGAAAATCGAATGAAACTCATTGACTACTCAAAGGGGGCCATTCAGTAAATATGTAAAATCTATGTCCTCATTAAAAGGATCAAACAATGAGATTCTCAAAGTAACTAAAAATCGCATGACTGGTGATTAAGAGCAGATTATCTAGATGACACAAACTGGAGCATGCAGAGGCATTCAGAGCAAATGATAACATAATTTAAGGATTACAACAACTATAACCCAGTGGAAAGCAGGGAAACATGAACTTGCCTGCTGAAATTCGGGGTTTGAATCCATTTGCATAGATTTTGATCTTGAGCTAGTTAGTGCAGCCAATGATGATGCAACCACTTTCTCTGCCTGGAAATTTCAAGAAGGTAGATAAGTATTGTTCTTTATCTTCTTTATGTTGAAAGCAAAAAGAACCTAGTAATAACTAGAGGTAAAGAAGGAGAAATCCAAGAAATACAAAAGGAAAAATGCATTTTAGGTCCCTCTACTTTTACACTGGACTCAATGCTTTTCTCCAAAAACATCCAGCTCAAAAGAATTCCACGTCTGGAAGTCAATTGTACCTCTTTGTAGCCAATTGAAAGTCGCAAAGCATAATCAGCAGCTACATGCTGCCTTTGTGTCCCACTAACTGCATCATGATATTGAGCTATAGCCAAAGCATCAGCTAATGTGTCTGTGCTTGGTCCTGTACCATACCTGCCTTTGAAGAACTCCAACTGTCTTGCTGCCTAAAATTAATATCCAAACGTTGAAACTAGGTATGGAAAGATTTGAGGAACATATGCACATATTTTATCCATAAATTACAGAATCCAAGTGAATAGGAAAAGAAACTTACTAAATAGTAACCACTTAGATATCTCACATATCCTTTGAAGCCTGGCCTACTGGTAAAATAGCCTGTCCAGTATGCATTCTTCTGATCCGCATACCTGTAAAATGTAGTAACTACCAAAATTTTAGTTCTGGAATCAGCTGTGGCAGTTGTTGATTTTTTACGCAGAAGAATAGTACTCACGGAAAAGAAAAGAAAAATATAGCACCCAGACTCTTCCAATCATTCTCACGGATCAATCCCGCCATCACATAACGAATACATCAAATCCATGAATGATAAGATATAGCAATTTTCACAAAGGGAAACAACGGATCACTGCACACATAGCAATTCACTCGTCTCGATATCACAATACGTACCGATTTTTCACACACGAATATAGATTAAATAACTGACCAATACATTCATATTCATATAAGTGATCGAGGGAGAGAACCTGCGAAGACGCGAATCGGCGAGAGTAGATCCGAGGAGGGAACAGAGCCACCTCTCTCTTTGCAATTTGTTTAGCTAATTGTCGGAATTCCTGTACAATCAACTCTGTTTACGCTCCCAGACATGATCGAATTAGCCAGTTGGTATCAAAATAGAGATATTTATTCACTCTAGAACACAGTAAAAGGAGAAGAGAGTGGGAAGGGTGAAGTGAATCGAGAGGAGGTGACGCTCTCAATTGAAGCCACAAACCCTAGATAAAGAAAAACACAGAAAATTAATCAGAACATTTCGTAGGAGAGACGAAGTAGAAATGAAAAATTCATGTTTCAAACGAAAACGGCGGCGACTATTCCCGCTTGGCTGCTCCACTTCGACGACGGCGTCGACTCTGGCAGCAGTGAGTCACGAACCCCCCACCGAGTCGTGACTCAGCACCTCCGTCTGCGGCGCCCATGACTTGAGAACGAAGGCTCTCTCTCTAGTCCTCTCCAGGAAACCCTCCGGTAGCAGCGCCTCCAAATCCGCCTCCTCCGCCGCCTTCCCCGGTGGAGCCCTAACCGCCCACAGGAACCTGTAGCCGGAATTCTCAAACGGCGCCGGCGAATGACTCACGACAGGCGGGCGAACGGTTGGGTTTGCTCTGAGAAATTGAGAAATTGAGAGAGAGAAAGAGAGAGAGGGGGTTTCTGGTCGCGCTTAGGAAATTTGGGGGAAAAAAATTGGGGAAAAAGTCTAAGTTTTTTTCTTTTTGAAGAAATCGATTTTTTTGATAAAACAACAACAAAAACATACAACAACAGTTAAAAAAAAATATGTTGTTATAAGTTACGACAACACGAAACGACAACACTAAACTACACTGTTGTGATTTTTACATACAACAACACCAAACAACAACGGTTCATAAAACACTGTTGTCTATGAGCGTACTCCGTTGCTCATAGACAACAGTTTTTAAAACGACAACACTTTTCAGGGATATAACAACAGGAATTACACGGAACCGTTGTCGTAGATGTGTTGTCTATGTGCGTTTTTGTAGTAGTGTCCACCAACTCTCAATCTTTGATATATTATATCTCACTCACCGGAATTCGGATTTGAGCATATCAATATACCACGATCATCTACTCTCGGAGTAGATTAATAATTTATCATTTAATTTAATAAATTAAATATAAATTATTATTCATTTATTTGGTCAAAGCCAAATTCCAACAATCCCCCCCATGAGCGAGATAGCCTTATGCAAATTCCAACAATTCCCCGCTTGGCTATCTGAGTGAATCATCACCGACGACACAGGCTTCGACCAGCTTGGAATATCCTCGAGGAAATTTCTAAGCCATTCGGCTTCTTCACCAGCTTTGTCCAAAGCTATGAATTCCGATTCCATGGTCGATCGTGCTATACACGTTTGTTTTGAGGATTTCCACGACACAACCCCTCCCCCAATAGTGAACACGTAGCCGCTCGTTGAAAACGAGTCTTTTGCATCGGATATCCAGTTCGCATCACTATACCTTTCAAGTATAGGGGGTTCCCTCGTGAAGTGAATTCCAAAATTTTGAGTATATTTTAGATACCTCAAAACCCTTACAAGAGCTTTCCAGTGATCATCACTCGGATTACTTGTAAATCTACTCAACTTGTTCACAGAACACGCTAGATCTGGCCTTGTACAGTTTGTGATATACATCAAACTGCCAATAATCTTAGCATACTCCTCTTGAGCAATAGAATCTCCTAGATTCTTGTTCAAGTGAACACTAGGATCCATAAGAGTCTTAGCTGGTGAATACTCAAAAGCGTTGAATTTTCTGAGTACTTTCTCAGCATAGTGAGATTGAGTCAGAACAATTCCATCCGGCTTTCTTAGAATTCTCATTCCAAGTATCACGTCGGCTAATCCCAAATCCTTCATGCTAAAGTTTCTACTTAGCATTTTCTTTGTTTCTAAAATTATACGAGTGTTACTGCCCATGATCAACATGTCATCTACATATAGACAAACTATAACATAACCGTTATTAGTTGTCTTTATGTATACACATTTGTCACACTCGTTAATTTTGAAACCATTTGGCAACATTGTTTTGTCAAATTTTAAGTGCCACTGTAGAGGCGCTTGTTTCAATCCATACAAAGACCTTTTTAGTTTGCATACTAGGTGTTCTTTCCCTTGTACTACAAACCCTTCCGGTTGTTTCATATAGATTTCATCGTCTAACTCACCATTTAAAAACGCAGTTTTAACATCCATTTGATGAATCTCAAGATTGTGCAAAGCAGCAATAGCGAGAAGCACTCTAATCGATGTATGTCTCGTAACAGGTGAGTAAGTATCAAAGAAATCATATCCTTCTCTTTGTCTAAAGCCTTGGACTACGAGTCTAGCTTTATACTTATCAACAGTACCATCGGCGTTATACTTTCTCTTTAGGATCCATTTGCAGCCTAAAGACTTACTTCCTTGAGGAAGTTCGGTTAACACCCAAGTATTGTTTTCCATAATGGAATCAATTTCACTGTTGATAGCTTCTTTCCAAAGATCTCCATCTGATCTAGATAGAGCCTCTTTGATAGTTCTCGGTTCGTCATCTAACATCATCACAACATAGTCCAGACCAAAGCTTTTTGGAGTCTTTTCCCAATCACTACATCTTGGTTCTATATCCAAAGGATTAGACCTTGGCCGTTTTCGACTAGTTGATTCCTCAACTCTCGGCACAGAATTTGAGTTTTCTTCCACTTGTTTATAACTAGTAGATTCTAACTCAACATTCTCGTTAGATGAGATCCGACCTTTATCCTTACTAGGATAATATTTTCGAAGAATATTGCATTTCTTGACTCTATCGTTGTTCCTACATGTATATCGGGTATCTCCGATTTATGTACAAGAAAACGATAGGCGCTACTATTTAGTGCATATCCAATAAAGATATAATCAACCGTTTTAGGTCCAATTGCAACTTGCTTTGGAAATGGCACTTCAACTTTAGCCAAACAACCCCACACCTTAAGGTATTTGTAAGAAGGTTTTCTTCCTTTCCATAGTTCATATGGAGTCACTTCTTTACCTTTGAGTGGGATTTTGTTCAAGATATAATTAGCTGTTAAGACAGCTTCCCCCCACAAATTTTGAGGTAATCCTGAACTGATCAACAAAGCATTCATCATGTCTTTAAGAGTTCGATTCTTGCGTTCCGCAAGACCATTAGACTGTGGCGAATAGGGGGCTGTCGTTTGATGAATTATACCACTTTCGTTGCACAATTCTTCAAACGGAGCTACATATTCTCCACCTCTATCACTTCGAATCATCTTAATGCGACAGCCAAGTTGATTTTCGACTTCATTTTTGAAGTTTTTGAACGCTTCAATTGCTTCATCTTTTCCTCTTAATAGGTAAAGATAACTGTACCTTGTACTATCATCAATGAAAGTAATAAAGTACTTTTTCCCACCCCTTGTTTGTACAAACTTCAAATCACATACGTCAGTATGGATTAATTCGAGAGGTGTAGTGTTCCGTTCTACCGTCTTAAAAGGTAGTTTCGTCATTTTTGCTTCAACACAAACTTCACACTTTTCATGTGAATTTATGTTCTCAACATTTAGTAAATTCATATTTACTAGTCTTTTTATAGCATTTAGATTCACATGTCCTAATCTACAATGCCATAAATTGGAACACTCAAGCAAATAAGCAGAAGTTGAAGCATTCTCATTATTTCCCTTCTTGGGAGCACGGGTTACAACAACAGCAGTGCTAAGCTTGAAAAGCCCATCAATCATGTGACCACGACCAAGGGGCTTTCCCTTCTTACTAATAGTAACACTATCAGCATCAAATACTAGCCTAAACTTATTCTTAACAAGAATAGAACCAGATACAAGATTTTTGCGTATGTCCGGAACATGAAGAACATTACGCAAGAGCAGCTGTTGACCCGAAGTCAGCTTCAAAGCCACGTTCCTAATCCCAACAACTTTGGAGGTGTTGGAGTTGCCCATGTGGATCTTCTTGTCCGCACTAGCCTCCTTGTAGGTGGAAAAAACATTCTTGTCCGAGCACACGTGCACGGTAGCAGCAGTGTCCACATACCAAGCCTTCGGGCTATCAACATGGTTAGCCTCGAACACGACAGCGGCAAGGTCACCCTCATCCCACTTGTCTTCATTGTTGTCAGCGTTGGCATGAGCTTTGGCCTTCTTCTTTTTCGGCTTAGTGCAGTCCGCAGCCTTGTGACCCGGCTTGTCACAATTGTAGCACACCCCCCCAAACTTAGGGGTAGGTCCCTTTTTAGAAGGGCCCGGACGAGAACGTTTGGAAGAGCCTCCGGACTTGTCCGTCTTTTCCGTTAGGTTGGCTCGAGCATCCATAGGAGCTTTCCCTTTCGTCTTCCTAACTTCTCTCAAGTGTGCCTCCACTTGAAGCTTTTTCACCAAGATTTGCTCGGTGATCTCCTTGCTCTTGTGCTTCAATTGCTCTTGAAAATCACACCAACTTGGAGGGAGTTTCTCGATAATGACAGCCACAGTTAGAGCATCGGGCAAGGTGATTCCCTCGGACTGAACGGCATGAGCGAGAGTTTGAAACTCGGCCACTTGTTCCATCACTGGGCGGGAATCCACCATCTCATACTTAAGCCATCGAGACACTACGAACTTGCGGGTACTCGCCTCGTCGAGAAGGTACTTGTCCTCGAGAGCAGCCCACAATTCCTTAGCTGTCTTGATTTGGCAGTAGACACCATATAGGCCCTTATCGATGTAAGACAGAAGGGTGTTCTTACAAAGATAGTCACCTTGATACCAACTGTCGGAGCGAACCCGAACTAAGAAGTCCGTTTCCTCCTCGTGTGGCATCTCCGGTTTGTCCTCAGACAGGTACTGAAGCAACCCAACAGTAGTGAGGTAAAACATCATCTTTTGCTGCCAATGACGGAAGTCTTGGCCCGAGAAGACAGGAGGTTTCTGAGCTAACCCCTTCATGGAGGAAGTCTGCAAAGGAGCCATGGTCGAATTCTGTTGACCACCAGTTCCGTTGTTGTTGGCATTGTTGTTGACATTGTTGTTGCCGTTGGAGAACATCGCTGCAGCAACAGAGGAAGAGTTGACTCCGATTGTTGTCATCTTGCTAGGCAGAACGTGAGATACAGCTTCTTGCGATTGTCAGAAAGGTGGTGGCACGTTCAACAGCAGCAAGCACGAACAGTGGTAAAGTCGAGTCGAGTAGGAACTCTCCCCGCAAGAAGTTGTACGCCCCGGTAGTGCTCACGGAAAAGGCGTAGCTTCCCAAAAGGTGAAACGACTTTCGTCTCGGTGGTAGCAGCACCGCAAACCACCGAGCTCCGGCGAACTGGATGCAGACGAGGACTGAACTCGTAATGTAATGCTCAATGAAAAGAATGCAGAGAGAGATGCGATTTTTTGTGTGTCTGCTAATGGCCAAGAAGGCCTCTATTTATAGGCATCAGCCTATGGGAGGAGTAAATGGACACCATTAAGGCCCGCGTCGGTTACTGGCAGCCCATTATGCCCATTATGTTGGTGGACGAGAGTTACAAACGTTTGAACGTTTGAATTCGGTTCATTGAACCTGGACGAACCAGATCAACGAATCTGGACAGATCTTGCGGGCTGGGCTTACTCGTGTTGGGCCTGAATTTAGGCCCAATCCCATTTGCTTTTCTGACCCAAAAAGATAATACACGGAGGCCCAAGCCCAAGCCCAGTCACAGGCCCAAGGAACAGCCCAAAGGACCAATTGCCAAGATCCACGGCCACGGCCACGGCCCCGGCCCCGGTCCCGAGCCACGAGCCCGAGCTCGGCCTGGCCCGGCCGGCCGGCCGGGCGGACGGCGGCGGCGGCGGCGGCGGCGCGCGCGTGTGTGTGTGCGCACGAGAGCCCGTCACTCACTATCTGGCCCACTTGATTAATTAGCCCATAAGTATAGTTAGTTAAATACACAACTAATTAATGTTCTTTAATCAATGTGGGACAAATTTATTACAAGAGTTTATCCACCTTGTAATAACTCCACCAACTCTCTCACCGGAATTCGGATTTGAGCATATCAATATACCACGACCATCTACTCTCGGAGTAGATTAATAATTTATCATTTAATTTAATAAATTAAATATAAATTATTATTCATTTATTTGGTCAAAGCCAAATTCCAACATAAGGAGCTTCGACTATACATAAATTAGTTATGATACTCGATCTGACCTGTTTATAAGGAAATATAATTACTTGCTTTATTTTATAAAGTTGTTAAAGTTCATAGTTTCATCACAATGGTTCAAACAATGAACCTACAATTTCACCTTCCAATTTGTCACATCAACTATAGAACTCACCTAGTTTATTATTTCTCATTCCTCTAACAATAAATTAGGCGTAAACAAAATTTTTATATCTATTTATAAAATAAATACAAAGAATGTGTACAAATAAAAATATAAAGACTTGAGTAAATTGCAAACTGCGATCTCTAGTCTTTCTCAAATTCTTCTCTTCAACTTGATGTTTGAACGATATTTGAGTGGCTTCCGAGATTTATGGAGAATCTCCTCCCCTATATCTCATTGGATATGACGCTTGAATTTTTATAACGTTTATTCGGAGGGCTTCCGTCTTATTTCCAAATCAAACGCTGATTATAGGACTTTAACGATTATTGGGAGGGCATTTTCCCTTATTTTCCGAATCAAATGTTGATCCTAAATTTTTATAATGCTTATTCGGAGGGCTTTCGCCTTATTTTCGAATCAAACGTTATTGTGAAACTTTATATCGTTTATTCGGACGTCATTTGCCTTATTTTAGAATCCAACGTTGATTATGAGAATTTATACGAAAAGCGCAATCGGTTCCACGAAGGACACCTTGAATATTATTGATGATTTTCACGAAGAATGAAATCAGTTCCACGAAGGATACCTCAAATATTAAGAATTTGTAAAAAAAATTCAACTCTTATTTTTTGAGTTAGAACTTCATGAGTTCCGGTCAGTCATTGAGAGCTCGTTATTCCGGCCTCGAAAGGATGAACGTTTTCCAAGTGCCTTTGCATCGTGTCATAGCCTCCCCCTTCGATCCATTTGAAGGTCGATGTGCAATGGTTGCAATACGCTATGTATCTCTTTCGATTATCGGGATAGGGAGTAGCACCTTCGGGGAGAACGACCTCTACTTTTTTAAAGTGTGTGAGGAAGATGTCGGACGTGGGCATCTTCTTAGTCTTTGTTGGCGGAGGAGGAGGAGGCATGCCTTCGTCGTCGCCTTCATCATCATCGACGTCGTTGGTGGAGCCATGAAATTCGTAACCTTGGGCCTCCATTTGATGAACCATCGCTTCAAATTTCGCATTCTCTTCGGCTTGAAGTTGCCCGGCCACTTGCCAATCAATTTCCTCCGCCATCGCCGCCTTTTTGGACCGCGGTCGAGTTCCGCCTTCGCTTTGAGTGGCAATCTCCTTACTCTTACCCTTAGCCTTACCCAATATTCTTGAAATAATTGTGTCTTTGTGTGTATATTTTATGAAAGTGAGAGTGAGTGTGAGTGAGTGAATGTAAAACTAAATTGAAAACTTGAAATGAAACTTGAGAGTTATGAGTTGAGCTTGAGAATAGAGACTGAGAGAGATTGAGAGTAATTTGGACGAGTTATAGTTTAAAAGAGTGTAGTATATATAGTGGAGAGTGTATAGGGGTGGTTTTGGGGTTTGAAGGGGGGGGGGGGGGTGCAACGGCTAGGAGCCGTTGCCAATGGCTAGGACAGCCACCCCAACGGCTACTGCTGCCTTTTCTACCCGTTGGGCCCGGCGGGCCGAGTCGGTCCCCAACGGCTAGTTCGACCCGGCGGTTTATGCATTCGGCCCAGCGGTTAACCGGAGGGCTGCGGTCCTCCTACTCCGCGGCCCGAGCCCGGCATGGTGGGTTCCTGGTTTCGAGCCGGTTCGAGCTCGTTGACCGGCGGTCCGGGCTTAGCCCGCTGACTGCCGGGCCGGTTCCGGGCCCAAACCGGCCGGCCGGAAAGCCCATGCACGTCTAATCAGGCCTATGTTAAAGCCTAAAAATAAATCCAAATACAACAAAATTTCATGAGAATGTTTCCAACCCGACTCACCTATATAATTGAGTCAAGCATGTCTAACCCACTTAGCGTTTATCCCTACCCAATTGACCAAAAACACGTCGAGCTCAGGACTGTACTATTTCTAATATTTTTACCAACATTATTATGTACGTATATATAGGTAAAAAAATCATTAAATAATTATTTAGGAAGGTTTCTTCATTTGGCCCAATGGGCCTACATCCGTCAGCCCAACCTAACTTGATTTAGCCCACACGAAAATTCCCGACAAAGTTTAATAAGTCAAATGTAAATCATAAGTATTTTTCACCAAGTGAAGTAAATTTCATTCCTGATAACAATGATTAGCTAATACCAAGAAAATGAGAGTAATGGTTAATCCCATGCTCATAGGATTACTGATTACTGAAGGAATGATCATTACTGACTATATTTGTGTACCAGCCATAGGATAAATAATTGACACAGGAATGGTCATTCCATTCCTGACCCATCCTACATACCAGCCATGCCCCAAGCACGTTGAAATGCTTGTTAAAAAAATTGAAGTATAAATATGATGGGCGGGGGAGTAATTGGATTAAAATTCAAAATTATAAATAATTGTTCGGCGCATTCAAATATCCAAGTCAATAACAGCTTGTTCGGCAGCAGTAGGCCACTTTGACTGGTAACTGTAGATAAAGAAAGCGACCCTCTTTAATTATTCTACATCATAAGTAGGCAACCCTACAGTCAAAAAGTCTCTACCAGGGGTGGATAAACCTCCAATTTTTCGGTCACTTTATTTGTCTTTTATGCCTGTTGTTTTCTCCGAATTATCACTACCCTTCGGCCCTCTCTCTCTCTCTTAATTATCACTTTATTTGTCTTTTATTTGTCTTTTTCCTCTCTCTCCCGGAATCACACCATAATGGCCAGAGTTGTTTATGGTTTGTGACCTAAGTTTCCAATAATTTTGATTAGTTACGTGAATTTTATTTTAATTTTTAAAAGACTTTTCAAAATTTCCGATTCATGGCCTGAATTCCTAGTTTTCGATAACCCATTTCCCTATTGTTGTTTTGGATATCCTAACTCATTTCACGTAAAAGTCTGTCATTTAAAAGATAAACAAATTTAAAATATATGCTATAAATTGAAAATCTTGAAAAGGTTTAAGCCGTTTTACGGAAAAAGAAAAAGAAAGTAGAGTTAAGGTTATAAATCAAAAAAAATATTAGAAAGTTCATGTTTTTTACAAAATGAAATGAAGTTCATGTCTCAAATAAAAAATCGGTGAAAGTTTGGTTTAGAAAGTACTCCCTCCTCCCCTTTATACTAGTTGCGTATTTCTTTTTTAATACGTCCCGCGGAACACGTTACTTTTCCTTATTTGGTAAAAAGTTATTAAATGAAAAACACTTTTTGCACATGCACTTATCACATTAAAATAGAAATTCACCATTTCTTAATTCCCATGCCCCAAAAGAAGGTAACTAGTATAAAAGAACGGATGAAGTATATATAACCCTAAAATTAAGCTACAATCCAAGCATTAGCTCTCCCCTCCCCTTTCCCTTTCAGCTCTACAACATGGCACATCATGCTCTTGCACTTGCCATGTCCCCTTGTTTCTATCCCAATATTCCACACTTCCTTTTCATCTAACTCTCATAGATACCTAACTTGCATATTTTTCCTTCTATCAGCATTGCCATATCTGATTCATCCGCACTTTTATTTATGAGGTGTGAGGAAATCATCATCCCTCCCTATTTCATTTGCCCCATTAGCCTTGACTTGCTTAAAGATCCAGTTACTCTTTGGACTGGCCAAACTTATGATAGATCATGCATCGAAAGATGGCTAGCTGCTGGAAATTCAACCTGCCCCGTAACAATGCAGAAGCTCAAGGACTCATCAATAATGGTGCCTAATCACACGCTCCGCCATTTGATCCACCAATGGCTCCACTCCAACGGGATCTCCGAGGCTGACGATTTGTCTGAAAACCGAATATACGTCGCGAGAATCAAGCACATTATCGAGTCGGATGCGTTCGCACTGGAAAACAAGATTCAGGCCTTAGAAGAGGTTCGTTCTCTGTCCCAAGAGCTGCCGGTTGAGAATTCTTGCTTGATCAAACTCGATCTTTTCAAGGTACTCTTTGAACAAGTTTTCGGAAATACGAGGAGTGTGGATCTTCAAGAAAGTGTCGTGTTTGTCGAAATAGCTCTCTCGTGTGCTTTGAAGTTGATGCCCTATAGTGAGTTGAGGTGTTTGAACTTCCTGAAAGAAGAGCCCGAGTATCTAGTGTTTGTTTCTCTCCTCGAAAACGGCACCGTTTCCATCAAGAAAAGCCTGTGCCTTGTTGTTGAGGCCATTTCATCGGAGGTACAAACTAATGATCTCTGCGTAAAGCTGGGACGTTCAGCCCGAGCCGTGCGTGCGATTATGCGCATTGTCAAACAGAGTAAATCCGAGGCTCTTGAGGCAGGCATCCGAGCGCTTGCAGCGCTATCTTCGACAAATTCAAATTTAGAAAACATGGCCAGAAATGGCGCAGTAGAAGGGCTCTTAACGAGTTTACCGAGTGTCGAAAGTGAGGACAGAAGCTTAGCAGCGATGGCTATGGCGGCCATCGAGAATCTTTTGTCGGAGACGAGAGCGAAAGAAGTAGTAGCGAATCACCCGGAGGGAGTTAGAGAAGTAGTGAAGATGGTGTTTAGAGTTTCAGAGCATGAAGGGAGCGCAAGTGCGGTAAACTCGCTGCTGATTTTGTGTTTGGAGAGTGCAAGTGCGAGGGAACAGGCCATTGTTGATGGAGTGTTGACTCAGTTGCTGCTGCTGCTGCAGAGCCAGTCCAGTGCGAGGACGAAAACTAAGGCGAGAATGCTGCTGAAGTTGCTCAGATCCAATTGACACTACATCTCGATCTGTCCATCTTATTTTGACACTTTCGGTTATTGTACCAGTCATATATATGTGTTGTATCCTTACATCAATACATTATGTTTGTAAGAAGATAAGAGTTTGGCAAAATATGTCGAATTAATGTTGATCCCGGAAGAGTTTCATGTCCATGTATTCACGGATTTGATACCTTTTTCTACTGGGTTATGTTGTTCGGTCATAACGTTGCAAGTCATAATATTGATTCAATTGAAAATTGTTTTATTTTAATGGTAGTTTAATAATCTGTTCGTCTCACTTCATTAGTCATCATTACTATTTTGGGTCATTCAATGTCACTAGTTATGTTGTCAAGTGGAAAGAATTAATCTTTATTTAATCTGAACACTTTATTATTGCATATTAAAATGAAACATGACTGTTTATGTATGACTAGTTAAGTGTGACGGAAAGAATAATAAATTTAAAGTATCTAAAAAAAATATAATTTTTAGTGACGAGTATGCCCTTGACTTTACATTTTTAATTTATAGATGAATATAATTCTTCCGTTTCTTATAAATAAAATTGGGGTTTGTTGTATAATAGTTGTGGTCCACATACTTAAAATGGGGGTTTAGTGCATAAAGGATTAAAGGTAGTGTATTAAGAGGTTAATAGAGTCTGCACATGGGGTTGTTGGGTCAAAATATGAAACCAACAATTTCGAATAACACGCCTGATTGGTATCTAGATGTTAGGATTTAGTAGTCTTTTTGTGTCTATTTTCTTGTCGTTTTTGTGTGTTTTGTTACTCGTGGCTATGATTGGGTTGTGTTTGGAGTTTTGGGTGTTGTAGGTTTGAAATGGTGCAAATGAGAAGAAACGGGATGGATAAGGCGGAAGAATGAAGAAGAATTGAAAGTGTGCAGATTTGGGAGTTGGACGACCGTCCAAGAATTTTGGACGGCTGTCCAGATCAATTTCAGCAAGCTCGTCCAAGGCTGGGACGAGCGTCCAAGCTATTTCCAGGAGAAGAAGTTGGACGATCGTCCAGATGTTTTGGACGATCGTCCAGATCGACGAACTTAAGTTATTTCCTTGTTCAACTAGGTTTTGATACCTAGTATAAATACCATTGCTTTAGGTCGAATTTGAGACATCTTTTTATCATTGTTTAGCTTTTCTTTTCAGCATTCCAATACTCTGATTTTATTTACCTTTGTTCGATCCGGATCGCGACTTTGTTTTTTCAATTTAATTCAAGTTTATTTATTCATGTTCTCTCGTTCCCGCATTCAATTCGTAAGTTCTTTATTGCTTTATTTTTGCTTGATTATTTGATTCTTAGTTTCTTAGATTCGATTCTTATGTTCTTCGTTCGTTTTCAAGTTCTTAGTTCTTAGATTCGTTTTTCTAAAGTTTCAATTCCTTTGTTTTTCAAGTTCTAGAGTTAGAGTTATTTTCATAGAATTTCATATTTAAATTTCTTCCATGCCTAGATCGTTTTCGTTATTGCATTCTCTACGATTTCATGCCTAGGTAGTTTAATTGCTTTTGTTTAATTCCTCTAGATTAATTAGTTAGATCTCTTTCTTGTTTTCTAGTTTTCTAGATTAGATTGGTTTACTTGCTTTTGATTTATTGCTTATTTATTTTATTGCTTAGGATTTAAACACAAAACCAAACAAATATTTTTACTTGCTTTCTTAGATTTAGGCTAGTTTAGGATTGTTTTACTACAAGATTACTTGCCCTGCAATGTTTCCCTTGAGAATCGACTTAGGGTTTGCTTACTAAGTGCTTGGATAGATTTCGTTCTACTGCGAACACTTTTTAGTGAAATATTTTTTGGTGCCGTTGACGGGGAATTATTTACTTGTTGTGGTGTGCTTGAAACAATACAAGGGTGTGTTTGGCACCAATTATTTGGTCTCAGATATCTAATGTTCAAACAAAGAGGTGCACACCCTACTCTGAGTTATATTGCAACAGGTTTAGCTCGTCACGTCCAGATTGACGTAACCACTTGTGAAGGGCTAGTTCAAAGCCAGGAGATCACTCCAGCCGAGCTAGTCAATGCTCACTTGATGAGGAGTGCGGTCGAGTTCGTCCCGGTCAATGAGAGAGCCTCAACGATAGCTCACTTTGCTACCCAATAGCGGGCACACAGGAATGATCACGAGGAGGAGGAGTATGAAGAAGGAGCTAGGGGATGAAGAAGAAGGTGGAAACGAAGAGGAGGAAGAAGAGAGAGAGGTCCCAGGCGATGATGACATGTTGATCACCCATGTCTGGAGGAGGGAGAGAGTCCGAGCTCGAGAGGCCCCTGCTGAGGCGGTGGTGAACTTCGTTTTCACAAAATAATTTATTGAAACTTGCTAAGAACTACAATTAGTAAAGCGATAAGCAGGGTCGAACCACAGAGAACGGATTAATCAACTTAAATTTCCTAAAGATCGATTTCGGTGTAGCCACCACGCCTTAAAGTGTGAGTTCTGAATTAACAACTATGGAAGCATGAAATTAAAGTAATGCAAAGAGAAATATTAATCAATAATAAAAAAAATCCGGCATAAAATAACTTCTCACTGTTCTAACGGCTCTGATCATCGACGCAAAGATAAATAAACTCATATGGATCAATCGGTTATAGGATACCGTGAATGCAACGGACGTACCCCAATTCCTACATACTTTTCCGATAGCTAACAAGAGACTCTAAACTAGCTATTTTTCTTATCAAAACACAACCTAGTTGGTAACGCCAATTCTAGATTTAGTGTTTCGATAGCATTAAACGAGAAGGAACCCGATATTAGACAAATTACCCAAGAACGCAAGTACTAAATCGTCTACCAAATTATTCCTACTACCCATACGATAGCTTTGCCACTAATTAGCCCTATTCCAACAATTACTTTCACCCCAAATCCTCAAAAAATCAGAAATATTCCCGCCCCACCTCTCCCCCTCTCCCGTCTCTCACCTACCTTCCGCCCCTAGTCTCTCTCGCCGGCGAGGCGATTGGCGACCAGAAATCAGCGACGCGACTGGCGATCGACGACGCGACTGTTGTCGAGAAAAACTCCCTCCCTATCCTGCCCACCTCCGTCTCTTTCACGTGCCTTCCGCCCGAAGTCTCTCTCACAGGCGAGACGACCGGCAACGGATGACGCGACTAGCGATTGGAGACCGGTGACTGTTGACGCCGTCTCTCTTGCCTCCCATTTTCACCTGCTCCACGTATTCATATGTGGATGCTATCGCATTAGCCATCTGCGGTTGAGATTCGGATGAACCCTAATTTTTGCTGCGGTTGATGCAAATGTTGAGGTGAGTTCAGTCGCCTTTGATTGAGTTTCAGCTGATTTTAGTGAGCGCGAGCTAGATTTCTCGACTTTTGGTCAATTTTGTAATTGATCTTAGTTTCATGCTTTCCTTGTTTGATCTCGTGATTCAATGCGCCGTGAAGGCCATTTTGTTTTTCCCTTAGACGAAGGAGATAAATACTGTGATATAAGCTTAATTAGGTTAGAAATTCATGTTAGGGTAGGGTAGTTCACATTTGCTCTGAGGATCCGATTCTCTTCCCTTTCTGGGATTGAGCTGCTGCATGCTATCTGTTGACCATTCTTTCACTGGCTGGTGCTAACACGATTCTTTCGTCTATAAACCAGGTATTTTCATAGTGAAGACTAAACTGAATTGCTGACTTACCTTAAGTTATGCACATTTTTCCAATATAATTGTCTCTTGTTGTGACATGTTTTATTTAAAGGATCATTTGACCATATGAATATAGACGCTACAAGGTATCTTTTGGAATTCCTCCCTGCTTTAGTTTTTTAGCTCTTCTTGTCAGCAGTGTGAAATTCTAACACTATGGAGCAGGAGATGCTTGTGAAATTTAAGAATTACTTGTTTATCCTCTTCTTATAATTTTTTTTATCATGTTTATGCCCATTCGGTTTTTTAAAAGCAGGCATTCGTATATTATATTACTCTTCATCTCTCAATGCTACCAGTAGATTTGTTCTTTTGTCTCTCGCAGGCTCTTCGTAGGTTTCCAAAAGAAACTGGTAAGTATAGAAAAGAGATTACTGGATGCAATTGCTACATATTTTTCTGCCATGAGTAGTAATTTTGATCAATCATGATAATCTCTTGCTGCATCCAGATAAGGTCCTCTGTCATTTCTACTTTAAACAAAAGAAAGTAACAAATGGAGTCTTGGCCAGTGACAATTCCAGAAAGAGCCAAATCTTGATATCTGGCATTATTCTTCTTAAAACAGCTCTTGATTCCTTACCTCTACTCACTCAGGTAGATTAACCTATATGCCTATATGCTTTTAGATTTTTGAAGAAATAAGTTTCTAATATCCGATCCTTGTAGGTGCTAAAGGATGCCAGTTGTTATTTACTCAAAAATATTTACAAGTCCGTTTGCGAGAATAAAAAGTTTGTATCCATGAGAAGAAGGTATAACCGACAGTTATGATGTTTAGTAGTATATGTTGCATCTGTGTGTTCATGCTCAAAACATGTGTAAGTCCCTCTCTTATGGTGGAAGAACATAAATCATCGCTTTTTCCTTTTCGTTTGAAGAAAGTATATCAAACCAGTATAAAGGCATCATCACTAAGTCAAAACTTCTTATAAACTGCAATTTTTAAACTTCTTATAAATCATCCCCTTTTCCGTTTCTCTCTTCTGTTTTCAGTTTAATTGAAGTTGAATATTGATGATAATGAATAGTACAAATGAATTTTCGATCTCTAAGCTGTTGTAAGCAAAAATCATATTATTTAGGATTGTAAGATTCATAAATTGAAAGCAACATAGATCTATACATTAATACATTAAGCCACGAGTGTGCCTTTTTATACCCTTTTTTCCCCTAGATCTGAATCAATGCTTGCACATCTTTGCTCTCATTCTGATTTCAGTTGAATGTAAGGAACAAGTCAGCAGCTAAAGTGCTATATCAAGTCTAGGGCAATTTGCTCTTGGTACTGTCATCGTTGTTCTAATGTGGGTGTTCATTCTAATACTAGTCGGGTATGAGTTCTGATCATCAAACCATTTCAGGTTTCTTCAGCCTGAGTGATTCTACGCAACAAACTTGGTAATCTCTTCTTCTAACTGTTAAATAGTTATTATATTCTACAAGGATATAAGCAAGTAAACATTATTGCTTTTTGTTGGGAACCCTCTGCAGTTGTTTTGATGATGTTCTTCAAAACCACACTTAGGCATAGCAAGGCATAATATTATGTTTATCTAGTCTTATTAAGACTGCTCTCCTTAAAGAGAAAGGCCGTTGTCTATAACAACCTCATCCATTAAAGGACAGTTAGTTCTTATTGTTAATGTCTAGCAGGTTCTTCGGCAAGTAGCTTCGAGCTCATTCACCTAGCTGCCGAAGACAGGCGGTTGATCAAATCAGAAAGATCAGTCTACCTCCACATAGCTGCCACCTCTGATGCCAGCTGTCTGGACCCACTTGAAGTGCTGAGTCATCACTGCAACGGCTATATGCCATGTCAGCTGTTTTCTAACGGCTAATTTTTGCAGGACTCTCAACGGCTAGTTTTTGAACTATGTCTATATAAAGCCTTCATCATCAATGGTGCAAGTACGGGAAACTCATTGATCTTACAAGCCAAATCGCTGCAAGAAATTCTCTCACTAGTTCACATCCATTCAACACTCGAAAATCCTAAAGCTTTCCCAAGTGTTGAAGATAGAGAATTTCACCATTGTTATACTTCAAGCTTGTTGCGTCTACTGCTGCATCAAGCTCCCTGTACTCTCTCTTATATTTAGTTCCAAGCTAGTATAGCTGAGATTGTACGTTATTATTCGATTGTAAATCGAAAGATTGTATGTTGTATGAAACTGATACTCAGTCAGTATAAACAAGAGATAAGTAGAATCCAAAAGTAAAGGGATTCGTAGATCTAGCTTGATCTACCGTAGAAGTAGGATAGTTACATCCGAAGCACGTAAAAATACCTTGTGTCGTTTACTGCTTTACCTTTCTTCCTCTCATTGATAAACTGCTCATATATCATACTGCATACAACAGCCTCACTCTTAAGGCTGTAAAGATTTTACGTCAAGAGTTATTCTTTGCCCAACCCTTCCACCACTCTCCGCACTTAACAGTTTGATAGATCAAGCTTGTTGATCACAACAAGCTTGATAGATCAATCTGCCTCTCTCTGTAAAAGACTGCTTGACCAGCTAGTTCCTTAAAAGATAGTTCGTTCTATTAAAATTAAAAACGGTTGGCTATTGGTGTATTTCCCCCCCCCCCCCCCCCCATACACCAATTAACTCTTTCTGGGACCAACAAGTGGTATCGGAGCAGTGGTTCTTTTGACCGCTGCTTTGCATACTAAAAACTGTTTCAAAGTTTTTGGTCAATTAGAACTGATCCTTAGTAAAATCTTTTTCATTCACATCATATCATTATCATGGAGTCTTCATTGATCCGAGTATGTGAGGACTTTTCAGTCCAAGGCTATGAGGACTGGAGCTTTCGTATTAGGATGTGCCTTCAAGCACATCATATTCTCATGTGGAAGGTCATTGAGGAAGGACCTTCTCCTATCTATGATGATAAAGTTGAAATCACTGGGACTTCACCTGGTGAAGCTGGTTACAAAAAGAAACTTAAGAACCCCCGTGATTATACCACTGAAGAGAGAAAAGAGGCTGGGCTTGATAATTTTGCCAAAGGTCTCATTTCTAGTACTGTGAAAGGTATCTACCTTTCTAAGATCAGAAATCTCGAAACATCTAAAGAGATGTGGGATACCCTCAAAGCAATCAGCCTGGGATCCAAAGAGATCAAAGAGAACAAGCTCTCAATTGCATGCAACAAGTTTGACGACTTCAAAATGTTGCATAACAAAAATATTGAATCAATGAAAACTCGATTCACTGAAATTGTTCTCGAAGTAGAGGCATTGAAATCAAACAAATATTCTCAACGAGAGAAAAATTTGAAAGTTACAAGAGCTCTACCTGCCAACTGGCATGTATACTCAACCCTACTTCCATCTCGATCTGATTTTAGCAATCTCTCTACGGAAGAACTCTTCGATATTCTAATCGGAACTGAATACGAGATTATCCGAATTCATGGATCATCACAGCCTCAATTATCTAAAAGGACTGATGATAAGAAAGAAAAAGATGCTGCCTTCAAGGCAGATGAGACAAAAGAAACAATAGCCTCTCCCATTGATGAGGCTTTGGTCAAGAAAATTGACCAGCTGGCTATTGATGTAGCCATGTTCTCAAAAAGCAATGAAAAGCTTCTCGGTAAAGTCTCAAAATACAAGAGACTCTATCGAGATAACAAGCGAAGTTACTCAAATCGCAATGATGACCGCTCTGGAAAGAAGAGCGATGCAAAACCCTCAAAATTCAATTCTACTAATACACTTGAGGGTGCATGCTTTGGTTGTGGTAGGCTAGGACATTATAAAACAGACTGTCCTGACCTAACCAAGGCAGAAAGAGAGAACTTCGTGCTAAGCGAGACAAGAAGCTCAAAGATCAATGAGCTGCCTTACTGGCCGAAGAAGCTACTCAAGAAGCTCATCTCTCTGACAGCTCAACAAGCGACGATGAGGGATACATTTCTTCTGAAGATGAGGACGACGAAGAAAGCTTCGTGGGAGACTCACCTGGAACAATCTCAATAACCAAATTATCAAAGGTAATTTCTCAAACTGTTCAATTATCTTTCTCTGACAATGAAAGTGCAGATGAGAAAGAAGAACTATCCGAGGCAAAGTCTTGGGAAAGAATCAAAGAACAGATGAAGGAATATGTTGAACTAGCTGAGTTGTTTGAGGAGGTTGTTAAGGACAATGCAGAGCTCATAGCTCAAAACGGGAAATTCAAGACTGCTCTAGAAGAAAGATTTGCTCCCTATGATGCTGAAAAGGAAAGGGAGATTGAATATCTAAAGTCAAAATTTGATATTCTCACCTTAAAAGAAAAGGAGCTGGAGGACAAAGAGCTTGAACAAGATGAAGTCTCAAAATCAAAAGATGCCGAGATACATAATCTTACCTCCAAGCTTGCAGATCTAGTCATTCGACATGAATCACTAGTTATCAAGGAGCAGAAGTTGCAAATCACTCTGAGTCAACTAAGGAAGAGTGGAAAGAAGCTGCAAGAAGTGCAGGCTATGCAGAGAAGTTCAAAGAATAAAAGTGGGCTAGGATATACTGGATCCACTGGAAGAGGCTCCATAAGCAACAAAGTAATCTTCACAAAACCACAAGTGAAGATACCAGATCAGAATCACAAGGCGATTCCAGACAAAGTTATGAATCTGAAGAATCCCTCAAATCAACCACAGACTGTTCTTCTAATAGGCCACAAAAGCAATCAAGTGGCAGAAAAGAAGAATGAAGGAGCTAAAGGAGGTTCCTGGAAACAAACCAGCTGATTGCCAGAAAAGAAACAGGAAGGCAAAACATCAAAAGGTCTTCCGTCCACAGTTCTACCATCCCGCCAGATCACAAGGGTGTATGTGCTATTCACAGTCTGTATATCATCAACAGTGGCATTACCAACCATTCTACTATGATGAGCCATACTACCAACCTCAGCTCGAAGGTGTCGATGGACTCTCCTGGCTTCATTATCAGACTCTCAAACTCCCGCATCTGAACGGCGAGTTTATTCTCCTTGATTTTGTCTGTTCCTTGAGAAATGAGGGCTAGAGTTTCCCACATTTCCTTCGCCGTCGCACACTTTCTGATCCTAGGAAGGTAGGCATCAGACACGGTGCTCTGCATCGTGTGACGTGCGATTTTATCCAGGTTGGCGATCTTGAAGTCGTTGGGATTGTATTCATCTTTGTCCTTCTCGACGTACTCTTGTCTGACATGAGCTTCGCGTCCTTCAGGAGCTGGGACGTTCACAGATATGGCTTTCTTGATTTCGATTGGTCCGTCCTCTATGACTTCCCACATCCGGTCGTGGATGGAGCATAGGAAGCTCTCGACTCGGAAACTCCATGTCTCGTATCCTTCGATCGAGAACTGTGGAAGGTTTGATGCACTGTATGTAGACATAGCAAACTATCAGCAGTAAATGCAATATGTGTGAGTGAGGTTTTGATGCACTTAGGAAAATAGGATCCGGTTCAGTGAGACAACGTGAATCGAGTGGGGACTCGCTTTGGATATGCAAAGCAGAGGCTCGAAAGAACCGCTGCTCTGATACCACTTGTTGGTCCCGGTTTGTTAATAGGAAAATACGTAGAGAGGGGGGTGAATACGTATTTTGAAGTTTTTCAACTTCAAATCCCTTAACTCAGAGTAACAAGTAAAGAGCTCACTTGAAGACCTAGCTGAAGCTAGATCTACAGTACGTAGCTTGCCTGCTTGACCGAAGTGAGCACTTGATCAAGAGGGAGTCTTTACTCGTATGTGCGGAATTTGGTGAGCTAAAAATCTTTCCTAAGTATTTAAAAATTTCCAGATTAAGTTTGTTTAGATGCAATATGCAATGAATAATCAAACAAGTAAGAGTTTAGGGTTAGAGAGATACGACACCAAGAATTATAGTGGTTCGGAGATAAAGCTCCTACGTCCACTTGTTGCACGACGGCAACTGTTCTTTTCACTCAAGAACTTGAAGGTTACGGGTCCTTCAAAAACCTGGTCGAGATCGGGCTTCACTCGCCTGGATCAAACGACTGACGTAGTGATTGCGGGTTCACTACACAAACCTAACAAGGACTGGAAGCTTCACTTGCTTCAGTCAAAACACCGACAGGGAGATTACGGGCTCTCCTTACAGCCTAGCTTCGATCGAGCTTCACACAAACGATGTAGGTGCATGCTTGGATCTAGACTCTATGATCGAGGCTTCTTCAATCGATGAAAGAAGGGCCTTGGATCGAAACAACCTAACGACAACACTCAAAAACCTAACAGACAAAGTTTAGGGTTTTTGGTTGACGAACACACTAATGAAGAACTCTTTACAGTAGATGCAAAGATGGCTAGAGTTCTTCTTCTAAGCTTGGATATTTGAAGTGGGCTTAGACTCTATGTGTGAAGGTTGTGAAGACGAGTTCCGATGAACTGGAAACTTGGAGAACACATGGAAACAAAGACTCGAAGATTTGCTCGAAGGCTTGGGAGTGTTTGTTTGCTGTATGCGCTCGAATGCTCAAGTAGTGTTCTCTGTCTTCACGTTGTGATCCTTCACTATTTATAGGCGGAGGGTTGGCTGAGACCCGTTGCTTGGTTGGTGGCCTTGTCCCTCCTCCTCTCGACAGTACTTGCACAGGCTGGCTGCTTTTCAGACGCGCAGTTTTGGCTCTTTGCCGAAAATGGCTAAGATCCAATTTCAACAGTAACTGGAGCGACCCAGTACTGTTACGGCGCCTTGTCGGCCTGGCAGTCAACTCCTCTGCTCCTCTCCGCTTTCGACACGTGGAGATCTCGTAATTAATGCGGAGATCTCCAGTTGACTGGAGTTCAAATTTGGAGCGGGAAGTGTGCTGTCGCTTTCTGGTAGGTAGTGGCTCGCTTCGCTTTGAAGTAGTAGCGTCCGTTTTTGTTGAGTCACTTCGTAGTCATCCTGTAGTGAGTCGCTTCGGGAAATAACGTTCCCTAGTGACTGCTTTGGAAATAGCTGACTAGAGTTGACTAGTTTTGACTTTATACTGTAGCGCTTGCTTCGCTTCGCTTTGGCTTTGAACTGTAGTGCTCGCTACGCTTCGATTTGGCAGACTCACTTCGAATCTACTGTAGCGATCGCTTCGCTACACTGTTCTTCGGCACGCTTCACTTCAGTTTGCTAGACTTGCTTCGCTTTGGAAAACACACTCAAGTGAGTGGCCTTCACTTGAACTCTTGAAGCCTAAAATCTAAACAAAAATTAAAGAGCCATCCTAACAGAGTAGGCTTAGAAAATTCTAACCTATTAACTACATCAAAGTGGGTCGCTTGGGAGTTGGACACTTGGGGTTTTGGGATCCAATCAAAACAAATGACTTCGTTTATCAAGTATCCCACATAGTTCCCCCTTAACAAATTGGTCCATAACAATTCCCAACAATGAAGCATCTCTCATAACCTCTGATCCTGCGATCAGACCGTTCCTTGAGGCTATGGCAAGATCTAATCCTAAGTGGAAGAACCCTTGTCCCGTAGCCAAGGGGGAACATGCTGCCCCTCCCCAGTCCAAGAAATCTTCAGGATCTTCTTCCACCAAGGGCAAGGAATCGCCGGTGGAGAAACCAAAGAAGAGGAGCGGGATGGCCGCCGAGGAAAGGCCCTCGAAGAAGCAACATTCTGTTGCTGCGGTAGTTAGCTCAACCCCTTCAGCCAAAGCAGTATGCTCATCTTCTGCTGCTGGGGAAGAGCAACAATCTCTCTCCAAAGAACAATCACCTCTCTCCTCTGGGCATCAGCTTGTCTCCTCGGAGCATCAGCTTGTCTCCCCGGAGCATCGGCTTGTCCACCAGAGAGATGAGTCCATTCCCACCGAGGTTGTACCCACCGAGGCAGATCTTGATGCGCCTCAAGGTGGATTATATAATTTCAACCCTCTCATCTCACATCAAGTGTTTGATAACACTTCCATCCAGGTCATTCTCAGTGATGATGATGATGATGATGATTCTGCCAGCCTTTATCTGAAAAAGGCTGAGGAAGATGCTAGTAGACTGGCAAAAGAGCAAGCTCTTCAGCTCTACGATGATATGCAGTTCGCGGCAAAGAAGGCCGTTGAAGATTTGTTGCCCGGGATCAGATCGATCCCTGTGGCGTTCCGTATGGCCACTCGCCTTCGCCTGTTCTTGGACATTAAGGATGCTGATTATCATGTGATGCAGTCCTTGTTCGTGCTGAAGGATCTTGACAAGCTCAAGGCGGAGGAGGCCTTTCTCAAGGATGAGTTCCATTACTCATCCATCTAGGAAGCTTGTGCAAACTTCCGTCAGCTAGTCCTTACCTCCATGAAGGTAGAAGCTAAGTCCCTGGGCGTGGACTTGAAGCCGCTCTACCTAGAAGAAGCTGAGTTATATAATTCAGCTGTCCCGAAAAATGAGAATGGACTGAGTCCAATCAGGCAAGAGGCCGTTACTCCAGCCCGTTCTGGTATCAACATGGACGATCTGTTCCATGATGATGAAGATAAAGAGGAGGAGGATAAGGAAGAAAATTTTGAAACCTACCTGACCACTCATCAGCTAAGGTATCTTATCTCAAAGAGGATAAACACAGAGCTTGAAGGTGTCAACACTCGTTTATCTAATCTTGAGAAGCGGCTGGATTAAAGAATGGGTCAGTTTAGAATAAGCTGACAAAATTCGTGGATGGTGTTCTGTCCAATCTCAAGAACACGGATGAAAGACTGTCGAAAGAAGTGAGCGAGGTCACTTCAAAGGCCGTTGAGGCAGCTAAGTAAATTGCAGAAGCTGCCGTCTCCAAGGAGATTGGTAATTTCACCCAGGTCCATCTTAAAGATCATGTCAAGCCATTTCTTGGCTTGCTGCTGAAGGATGAAGATGTGGCCACCAGCACCGATCTCCGGGTATCTAACAGGCTGGTAAAAGAGGTGGAAGAAAAGCTGTCGAGTCTCAACACTTTCATAACCACCTCAGCATCTGCTGCCAATCAAAGAGAAACAACTGTTAGCGGAGACATTTCGGCCCTCTACTCTTCTCGTGAGACTCTCACTTCCCAGGTCGAAGCCCTCCAGGCTGAAGTGAAGAACCTGGCTGGCGTCATCACAGACCTTTCTGATGATGTCAAAAAGGGGGAAGGTGAGAAGGAGAAGAAAGCTGAAAAGAAGCAGAAGAAGAAAGAAAAAAAGAAATCCAGGGAAAGATCTACTTCCGAAAGGCCATCTCAATCTCCCTCTCTTGCCGATCAGACTGCTGGAGGTGTCTCTGATCAGCAAGGTGGTTCCTCATCAGGCACAGCAGAAGAAGCTCGTCGAATCACAAAAGCTGTGTTAATGGGCGCAAATGTAGATCAAGCTATTGATCCAAATGTTCAGAAAATGATTCAAGCCGAGAAGAAGGCTGAAATTTTTAAGCTTGATGCTGCTAAGGCCGATGCCTTGAGGAAGATGAGAAGCGGGCGTCTCTAGCCCAGGCGGAAGTGGACCGAGTCATGAGGCAGAAGCAGGCCAACCTCTCCCAACTCAACAAAAAGTACTTAAAGAGGAAAGCACAAGCTGCTATAGAAGGAAGAGACTGGCTTGGCAAGGATCTCCAGCCTCAGTGGGAAGAGCTTACCAGTTCATTCATTATGCAGCACTACTGGATCCAACTCCCTCCATACGATCAAGAAAACCATGGGGAGGCCTTTAATCTCTTTTTAAGAAACTTTTGGGATCGTAATCTTGTCAAGAGAGTTGTGAAGCTGGCTGGTGAAGCAAAAATTGGCCTTCCCGTCTCTGTAAAAGAAACATTCTGCTGCCCTCTTCTATCTGATGGAAAAACAGTGGATTACACCGCCATCAATGAGGGAGTTCGAACATCTGCTCTAAATTTCGACATCCCTCCCTCAGATCCTCACTACAGGCAGATAGAAGATGGAATTTATGCAAGTATGGGACTGTTGCCCAGAAGAGAAGAAGCTCAATCAGCTGCTGGTTCATCTAAGTAGCTGATTATTAATTTTTATTTTTGACCAGCTTGTATCTGTATATCTCTATCTTACCAGCTAGTCATAAATAAAAGTTATATTTTCTGTGCCCAAAATGACAAACTCTCTAGGCTTCATAAACTACTTTACAGTTTTTCTTATCAATCTGCCTATCATGATCCAATCAAACTGATTTAACAAACTTGTTAAAATAGGTCCTTTAAATTCTTTAGGATCTTTTTAAAGTGTTGGGTTTTGACATCATCAAAAAGGGGGAAATTGTTGGGAACCCTCTGCAGTTCTTTTGATGATAATCTTCAAAACCACACTTAGGCATAGTAAGGCATAAATATTATGTTTATCTAGTCTTATTAAGACTGCTCTCCTTAAAGAAAAAGGTCATTGTCTATAACGGCCTCATCCATTAAAGGACAATTAGTTCTTATTGTTAATGTCTTGCAGGTTCTTCGGCAAGTAGCTTCGAGCTCATTCACCTAGCTGCCGAAGACAGGCGGTTGATCAAATCAGAAAGATCAGTCTGCCTCCACATAGCTGCCACCTCTGATGCCAGCTGTCTGGACCCACTTGAAGTGCTGAGTCATCACTGCAACGGCTATATGCCAAGTCAGCTGTTTTCTAACGGCTAGTTTTTGCAGGACTCTCAAAGGCTAGTTTTTGAACTATGCCTATATAAAGCCTTCACCATCAATGGTGCAAGTACGAGAAACTTATTGATCTTACAAGCCAAATCGATGCAAGAAATTCTCTCACTAGTTCACATCCATTCAACACTCGAAAATGCTAGAGCTTTCCCAAGTGTTGAAGATAGAGAATTTCACCATTGTTATACTTCAAGCTTGTTGCGTCTACTGCTGCATCAAGCTCCCTGTACTTTCTCTTATATTTAGTTCCAAGCTAGTATAGTTGAGATTGTACGCTATTATTCGATTGTAAATCGAAAGATTGTATGTTGTATGAAACTGATACTCAGTCAGTATAAACAAGAGAGAAGTAGAATCCAAAAGTAAAGGGATTCGTAGATCTAGCTTGATCTACCGTGGAAGTAGGATAGTTACATCCGAACCATGTAAAAATACCTTGTGCCGTTTACTGCTTTACCTTTCTTTCTCTCATTTATAAACTGCTCATACATCATACTGCATACAACAGCCTCACTCTTAAGGCTGTAAAGATTTTACATCAAGAGTTATTCTTTGCCCAACCCTTCCACCACTTTCCGCACTTAACATTTTGATAGATCAAGCTTGTTGATCACAACAAGCTTGATAGATCAATCTGCCTCTTTCTGTAAAGGACTGCTTGACCAGCTAGTTCCTTAAAAGACAGTTCGTTCTATTAAAATTAAAAACGGTTGGCTATTGGTGTATCCCTCCCCCCCTCCCCCCGTACACCAATTAACTCTTTCTGGGACCAACACTTTTGCAGTTTTACTTTGTTAGCTTCTTTCCATAACATATTTGGGAACTACAATATGTATGAAGTTATCTCCTTTTATTCTTGTTAGTTTGGATATCTCTTCTTCTACCTATTAGATAGTTATTCTATTCTACATGCACTGTAGTGTTCTTGCAGTTGTTGCTAAGTTTCTGGATCCTTTGGGCATGTGAGAACAATTAATAACGGTTCACCACAACAGATTAATAACAGTTTAAAACTGTTATTAAAAACAACCAAAGATAACACTTCGTAACCGTAACGTAAGGGGCCTGCAAACCGTAATGATTGTCAACCATACATAGCGCACATTATATAAATTAATAACGGTTGTAAACCATTATCAAAAGTTACTAAACATAACGGTATAATTAGTGTTATGTAATGAATTTCCAACAGTTATAATAAACTCACATAGATAACGGTATAGAAGTGTTATGTATGAGGGTGACTTTTAATAACACCAGTATACTTAACAGTTTCTTTTTGTACATAGATAACACAAATTTTGAGTTATGTTTTTTCTTGTAGTGTGCATGCTTAATTTTTGTATCACCAAAAGAACAAGGTAAAGAGAACATACCTGGATCCTTGCACTTTGGAGGCAAATTCTTTTTTATCACAACCGATACATTCTCACTCATCACAATTTTGCTTGCCTTCTTGGAATTTCCAGCAATAAATTCTCTCATGAATTTACTCAATTCAGGAAGCTTGATCGCCTGTAAGAATGGCATGTTAATCTCCATCTTTCCAAAAATTGACATAAAGTCCATGAGATCTTCTTTTGGCTTCTTCTCTGCTAATCTCTCGGGAAAAGGTGCACGAATCTTAATATCAAGTGCATCCAAAATCAAATGCTCATGAACCTCTATGGGTGTACCCAAATCAAATTCCTCATCAACATCTTTCTTTAGCAAGAATTCTGGAGCAGTCGCTTCTTTGACCAAACTGGGCGTATTTCCAGACTGATTCTGACTCGTGGCCTTTTCAGATTCGACTCTTGAGCCAATTTCTGACTTTTTGTTTGGTGGATTCCTCAATTCTTTGCCACTTCTCAAAGTGGCTTGGCCCACTTGCTCCCTATGAATAATTCCTCGACTCTCTTTAATCTCATTCACTGAGAGTGTGAGTTGAGAAACGTGATGAGCTAGTCCATCAATGCACACCTTCTGCTCCTTTTGTGCTTGTTGAAGTTTATGAACTGCTTCGATGTTGGTTTGCAAATTGTTTGTAAGCAGCTTTTGTGAGCTTATTAAATCTCCCATCATCTCTTCAAGAGTTTTTCCTTGCTTTCCTTGTGGAGGGGGTGGTGCTGGTTGAAATCCCCTCTGATGAGGTGGTCTATAACTTTGTTGTTGCTGTGCATGTTGAGGTTATTGCTGCACTTGATTGCCTTGACCTCCCCAACGGAAGTTAGGATGATCTCTCCAGCATGGGTTGTAACTATTCGAAAACGAATCTCTTTTTGGCGGTTGGGATTCCCAAATTCCATCGACATGTTCTTGAGCAAAACTATCTCCTTCTGTTATGCGGCATTGAATGGTTGAATGATCCAGCTTTCCACATGTGCCACATGGTTTCTCCTTCTGTCCAACACTTGCTACTTTCTCAACAACAGTGTTCAACACCTTTTCTATTCTTCCCATCCTCTCTTCGAACTTCTCCTCAAAGTTAGAGGAGCTTGTTTGCGCAACTCTCTTAAGCAAACGTACATTAGGCTCATCATACTCCCACGTTGCTTTTACCAAGTTTTGAAACAACTTCTTGGCTTCGCTCATAGTGTTGTGAGAAAATCCTTCTCCACTCGATGAATTAACAAGATTCTTAGTGTCAGAGTTCATTCCCTGGTAGAAATATTGCAACAAATCACCATCAGAGAACTTGTGGTTAGGACAACTATCCACCAATTTCTTGAATCTTGTCCAATAACTGCTCAACGACTCCTCAAACTCTTGATGGACTCCTGTAATCTCTTTCTTCAGAGCATTCGTCTTGGTTGGAGGAAAGAAATGCTCCAAAAACAGTTTCTTCATTGCAGTCCATGTAGTGACGGAGTTTGGTGCGAGACTATTGAACCATGTGTTCGCTTCTGCTGTGAGAGTGAACGGAAATGCTGCCAACTTGAATTGATCTTCTCTAATTCCTACAGGGCGTTTCTGCACCTTACAAATCCTGATGAATTCGCTCAGAAAGTTGTACGGATCCTTGTTCTTCTTTCCATATAATTTAGGAAAACATTGAGAAGCCCGAGCTTAATCTCAATCGACTTTTCAATCTCAGTCATCCTAATCGGTGTTGGAGGATCTTCCTCATCATGATTTACATGATCACACAACCTCGGATCAGCCATTTCACCTTCAATTTCCACAAGAATGGTATGGACTGGTTCCTCTGTTTCGACTTCCGTAATACCTCCTGTTTCGGCAAACAGTTGGCTTAAATCAAATTCAGGCTCTGTATTCTGAAAATCGCTCCACCTGGTCAGACAGAATAGTTCGAGATTCAGACAATTTGAGCAATTTAAGCTGTTTCCTTAACCGTTTCATAGACTTCTCGATTTCAGAATCAAAAGTAAGATTTGGCTTGGAAGATATGCTCTTAAACAACACAAAATAAAAAAAAAAAAAAAATCATTAGGAAAAATAAGAAAACAATTAACAACCGTTCCCCGACAATGGTGCCATTTTGGTGAACGTCGTTTTCACCGAATAATTTCTGCAACCTGCTAAGAACTACAATTAGTAAAGCGATAAGCAGGGTTGAACCACAGAGAACGGATTAATCAACTTAAATTTCCTAAAGATCGATTTCGGTGTAGCCACCACGCCTTAAAGTGTGAGTATTGAATTAACAACTATGAAAGCATGAAATTAAAGTAATGCAAAGAGAAATATAAATCGATAATAAAAACAATCCGGCATAGATTAACTTCTCACTGTTCTAACGGCTCTGATCATCGACGCAAAGATAAATAAACTCATATGGATCCATCGGTTAGAGGATACCGTGAATGCAACGGACATACCCCAATTCCTACATACTTTTTTTAGCTAGCAAGAGACGCTAAACTAGTTATTTCTCTTATCAAAACACAACCAACTTGGTAACGCCAGTTCTAGATTTAGTGTTTCAATAGCATTAAACGAGAAGGAACCCGATATTAGACAAATTACCCAAGAACGCAAGTAGTAACTCGTCTACCAAATTATTCCTACTACCCATACGTTAGCTTTGCCACTAATTAGCCCTATTCCAACAATTACGGATTGGGGAAACTAATTAAAAACTAATAATAATAATAATAATAATAATAATAATAATAATAATAATAATAATAATAATAATAATAATAATAATAATAATAATAATAATAATAATAATAATAAATTATTATTATTATTATTATTATTATTATAATAATAATAATTATTATTATTATTATTATTATTATTATTATTATTATTATTATTATTATTATTATTATTATTATTATTATTATTATTATTATTATTATTATTAGTCCTTGCTTGATTCTCGACTCCTCGATTCTTCTCATATTTGCAAACTAATCCATGAATTCCATGATTTTCCTTTAAGCTCCTTTTTATTCCAATATTGCAATTTTCTGCACAAATCACAACAAAGTATAAATTAAATCAAATGAAGCTCATAGAAAATACCAAATATATGAACAACAAATACAATACATCAGGCGGCACCGTCCTACTTCACCGATTTCGATCAGATCGGATTTTACCAAGTTTCAGACGGGTCTCTAAGCCGATTGGACACTTTGTCCGCTCAGATGGCGAGCTTAGGTGGTCGGGTTTATAGTATTGAGCAGCACCTCACTCAGTACACAAACTTTTCAGCAGCGTCAACATCGTCTCAGCAGCCCTTGGATCCTAGGGATCCGAATTACCAGGACCAACAGCCCCGAGGTCCATTCCATCCTTTCTAGCCATTTTGTTTGAGTCTTTGTTAGTTTAGTTTTGAGTCTTTTGTGTCTTTTATTTTGATTTTTGTGTTTTGTGCAGATTTATGTTTTTATGTTTGTTCTTGTGTTTGTTTTGTAGGTTGCTAACTTGGAGTCACTCGGGATTTTGAGTTGCTCGTTAGCGTCATGTGATAAGTTCTTATATCCTTTCCTTTTTATTTTCTTGCAATGGGGAAATTGCATGATTTTAAGTGGTGGGTGGGGGGGGGGGGGAGGTCTTCTAATTTTTCACATGACTTGTTTCGTTTTTGTGTCTTTTATATGCGTTTTCGTATGATTGATTTTTTTTTTTTGTTATCCCCACTTTAGAATGTTGTTTGTAATTGAGTAAGCATGATTGACATGATCGATATATATTTGATCTTAGTCTACTTCCCTACATGTATAAAAAAGAGTGAATAAATGGGTTGATAGGATTTTGTTCCTCTTACTTGTTATGTATGAAAATACTAGAGTAATGAGCATGGGAAACCACATGAAAAAAAAGCTTTGAGTAACCCTCAAAGATTATATTTCATGATTACATCCTAGATGATACTCATATATGTGGTTTGTATTGTGTAACGAAGTGTTCGTAGGTATTCTACTCCTCTTTATAATGAGTACGGAAACCGCGCTAGGATACTCGATGTGAACAATCGAGAATACACCTAGTGACATACATATCAAATCGTTCACTTTCATTTTTATTTTATTTTATTTAAAAAAAATTGCTTTGTATTGAATGAAAGGGAAGTAGGCTAAGGGATATACATTTTGATAATTTGAGGTTTGTGAGTTGTGTGTATATCATAAGTTGGATCCTTATATTTGAGTTGAGTTAACGGGCCACATGAATTTTTGTATTTGATCATGCATTTGCTTGTTGATATTGGAGTGATTTAGGTTTCGATTTGATGATTTTAACGACATTGTGTTGTTGAATTAATTGAACTTGGGTTGATTGTGTTGAATATTTTTGCTTGAGGATAAGCAAAGATCTAAGTGTGGGGGTTTTGATTGGTGTCTAGATGTTAGGATTTAAACACAAAACCAAACAGATCTTCTTACTTGCTATCTTAGATTTAGGCTAGTTTAGGATTGTTTTACTACACAATTATTTTCCCTGCAAAGTTTTCATTGAGAATCGACTTAGGGTTTTGCTTACTAAGTGCTAGGATAGATTTTGTTCTATTGCGAATACTTTTTAGTGAAACAACGCCTCAAAATAGAAATGTGGTCATTATAGAAGAAACGGAGAGCGTATATTTTCCTCATACATACACTTTGAACTTCTCTGCATGGCCTGCACTTCTTGCAACTTCTTTCCACTCTTCCCTAGTTGGCTGAGCGTGATTTGTAGCTTTTGTTCCTTGGCGACTAGGCATTCATGTCTTATCATGAGTTCACCAAGCTTAGAGCTAAGACTATGTGTTGGTCCAGGATTGTTAGAGGAAAAACACGTAGAGGGGGGGAGGGGGGGGGGGGGGGGGGGGGTGAATACGTGTTTTGAAGTTTTTCAACTTCTTTTTCCAATAACTCATAGTAACAAGTAAAGCGCTCGCTTCAACTACTAAGACTTAGCCGAGAGCTAGATCTACAGTGTTAACAACTCTCTTGACCTAAGCGTGAGCTTGATCAAGAGTGAGGCTTTACTCGAGATGCGGAATTCGGTGAGCTAATCTTTCCTAAGTATTTGAAAATTCAGATTAGGTTTGTTTACGATGGTTGTGCAAATGTATAATCAAAGCAGTAAAGAAATAGAGAGATTAGGGTTTTGAGATACAACACAGAGATTTAGAGTGGTTCGGTGGTAAAACACCTATGTCCACTTTCTTGCACAAGGCAACTGATTCTCTTCACTCATGAACCTTGAAGATTACGGGTTCTTCAAAAACTTGGTCAAGATCGAGCTTCACTCGTTTGGATCTGACGATGACAGGGAGATTGCGGGTTCTCCTTAAGACCTAGACTGGACTAAGCTTCACTCGCTTCAGTCCTAAGCTGGGAGATTACAGGCTCTCCACTCAAACCTAGTTTCGATCGAGCTTCACACAATCAAGGACTGTGCTAGCTTGGATCTAGACTCTATGATCGAGGCTTCTACTATCGAGGAAAGTAGAGCCTTGGATCGAAACAACTTTTCGACGAACACAAAACCTAACAGACAGAACTTAGGGTTAGGGTTTTTGGTTTTTCGACGAACACACTAATGAAGAACTCTTTACAACAAGTGCAAAGAAGGCTAGAGTTCTTCTCTAAGCTTGGATATGGAATGGGCTTAGATTTCTAAGTGTGAAGGTTGCGGAGACGAGCTTCGATGGAACAGAAGCTCGGAGAACACTTGAAACAAAGACTCGAAGAATGCTGAAAGCTGGGAGTATTTGTTTGCAGTAGGCGCTGAATGCTCAAGTAGTGTTCTACTCTTCTCCGTCTTGATCCTTCATTATTTATAGGCGGAGGGTTAGGCAGGAGCCGTTGCTTGGTTGGTGGCCTTTTCCCTCCTTCTCTCGACAGTACTTGCGCAGACCTGCTGCTTTTCAGATGCGCAGATTTGGCACTTTGCCAAAAATGGCTAAGTTCCAAGTGTAATAGTAACTGGAGCGATCCAGTACTGGTGCGGCGCCCTTGTCGGCCTGGCAGTCAACTCTTTTGCTCCTCTCTTCAATCGACACGTGGAGATCTTGTAATTTATGCGGCGATCTTCAGTTGACTGTAGTTCAAATCCGGAGCGGGAATTGAGCTGTCGCAATCTGTTAGGTAGGAGCTCGCTTCGCTTTAGAATTGGAGCGTCCGCTTCAAATGAGTCGCTTCGGGTCATACTTGAAGCGTATACTTTGGAAATAAAATTTCCGAGTATAACTTAAGTGAACCTTTGACCCGCTTTGACTTTTACTGTAGCGCTCGCTTCGCTACGCTTTAGTAGGCTCGCTTTGATTCTACTGTAGCGCTCGCTTCGCTTCGCTATTCTTCGGTACGCTTCGCTTCTGCTCGCTAGACTTGCTTTGCTTGAAAAACATACTCAAGCGAGTGGCCTTCACTTGAAATTCCTGTAGTCTAAAGCCTAAGCGACTAAAGCAAAAATAAAGAGCCATCCTAACTGTATAGACTTAGAAAAATTCTAACCTATTTCTACATCAATTAGGGTCGCTTGGGAATAGGATACTTAGGGGTTTTGGGATCAAATCAAAACATACATTTTTATTTTCAAGTGTCCCATTTGAGTTCCCCCTTAACATGTTATATCCTTAACAATTCCCAACAATTTCCCCCTTTTTGATGATGCCAAAACCCACTAGCTTTCTAACCGTGAAAAGAACTTCAAGCGACTGCTTCCCTCGCAGACTTGAACATTTTTTTAAGTTCCTTTCCCTTTTTTTTTTTTTTTTTTTTTTTTTTTTTTTTTTTTCCGGTTAATATGTGAGTTTGTAGCATAAGGATAAATCATTCACAAAGCTTGTAAATGACACAATTTGACAGAAAAGTAAATTTGGATACATGAACAAGTAGTTCACAAAATAGAGAATCTAAAGTTCATCTGCCGGTGGCTTCTCCTCCTCTTCCTCGCTGTAGTAGGCAGAAAGAACCTTAAGCTCCATGGTCTTCACATTGTCTTTGCTCTTCCTGTGATTGTTCTCAATGAATAGAGCTTCATACGCTTCTTCCTCAATAATTCTTCGATCTGGGACGCTTGAATTTGGCAAGAGAGGTAGAGGAAACTGCTTCATATATTGCAGGCACTTTGACAATGATTGGTTTGGGCTCTGCAAGCTCAGCCTGCGTAAAGATCTTCCGTCGCAGTTCCTCATTTTAGAAGCAGAGAAAGTTATTGAGAGCGTCCAGTCTCGAGCACTCATCTTGAAGAGGCACTACTTGCCAAAAGTAGTATGCCTTGATGAACTTGACTCTGCAAATTCTCCACATCTCTAACAAGTCATTGGAGATGAAGTTTTCGATTTCAAGAGCATCGGGATGGTTCGTCCTCCTCTCATCCAGTTCTTCCTCCGACCTGCTTGATAATTCTTCCATTATCTTATTGAACTTAGCACTTGCAGCATAGTTGAATTGTGGCAATTTTTCATTGACGCGCTTGCGGATGAAATCACATTCATCAGCAAAGTAGCATCCGGAATCAGTCATTTCCTTGATAGTAACCCGGCAGGTGTCAATCCATGCTTGAGTTTGACAGGCTTCCGACTCATCAGGTGTGAAGGGGATGAAGGAGCTCCGTGAGATGGTGGATTGAATGAGCCTCACTTCATTCCAGTGGGTCTCAATCCGTTCTTCCACCTTCTTTATTTTGGCAATTTTAAGTTTCTCCTCCTTCTCAGCTTGTCTTCTCCTTTCTTCCTCGCCCTTCCTCCTGCGCTCCAAGCGACTAGATTTTGTAGCGACCAACTGTTGGATCTTTTGGCGCTTATCCGCGGGATCCAATTCTCTGATCTCTGGTTCAGTACGCTTCATTGGAGCTTTTGGTGCTGGAGGCGGTGGAGGGGGCGGCATTTGCTTCTTTTCTGCAGGTGCAGAAGGAACAATCGCTTGACTGGCTGAAGCGGCGACAACAGTGGTTGAAGCGAGAGCAGCAGTTGAAGCGGGCGCTTGAATGGAAGTACCTGTAGCGCCTGTTTGGGACTTCCTTTTCATATCAAACTCTTGCTGTAAAGCCACGGCGAGAGCTTCGTCCTCCACAATTTGTTTCTCGGTTTGTGTGGCAGAGACGGCCGAAGCTGCAAGTGAAGAAGCTAGCAGCTTCCCGGCTAGCGGCTTGCGAGGCTCTTCAACTACTTTGTCCTTCCCTTTCTTACGAGCAAGCTCTGCCTGCGCTTCCTCATCCATCTCCTCTTCTCCTTCAACTACCCTTCCCCCTTCGATCATATCCACTCCTCCTTCTACACTCCTTCCCCCTTCGATCAAGCAACCTGCTTCGATCCTCCTCTCTTCTCCAGTCCTTCCCCCTTGTACTTCTCTTTCTACAATTCTTTCCCCCGTTTTGGCATCATCAAGACTGCCGGGGGTGGTTGTGACGACTTTTCCACTGAGGGATTGGCGGATGGCAGTGAACTCGTTGTAAACGGCATGAAGCATCCCCTCCGCTCGCTTCGCGAAGGTGTGCTCTTGGGTTAGCACAATTTCTGCCGTCTTTGCCGAGATTTCTTCTAGTAGATACTAGCACTGATTCTCTCTCTCTTTTACTGATGCCATCAAATTCTCAACTGGCTCAACTTCCTTGAAGCGAGTGTCCAGCTCCGCTTCAATTTCGGCGCGAATTTTCCTGCGCTCCTCCTGCAGGACAAATCCGAAGTGAGTCTGGGCCGCTTCAAGTTCGGCCATTTGTGTGGCAAGGCTCCTCTCCTTTTTGTTGAGTGCCACATTGAATTGAGCAGCAACAGTTATTTTAACGGCAAAGTCTCCGCCAATTTTTGAGCTTCATCAAGCTTGATAGCAAGCTTTGCTTGCTTCAAATCAACGGCTTGGGCACTTCTCCGTCTGCTTTCCAACTCGCTCAATTCCTCCTCTCGCTTGAGTTTGAGAATTGCTGTCTCCTTCTCAAGTGAGTCGAGTTGAAGCTTCGTCCTAGTCAGCTCGCTTCCGAGCTTGATCAATTCTCCTTCTTTCTGTTCTACCATCTTTCTCTTCCTCTCAAGATGCCTAGAAGTTTTCTTCTTCTCCTCCTCTACCGCAATCATCTTTGTGTTAAACTCTCGCAGTCTACTCCTCTCAGCCTCAAGCGACTGCTTGAGCTCATTCACACTCTTCTCCTTCTCCTCTATCATCTTCGTCTTCTCCTCGAGCTTTCCCTCCAGCTCGATTTTTGCCTTATCAAAATCTGCTCTCAGATTCTTGATCTCCTCTCCCTTCTTATCCAACTCCTCAGCCTTCCGTGTGATAACACTTTGGAGACTGGCAATTTCCTCTTCTTTCACCTCCATCTCTTCCTTATGCTCCTTCAACAACCTTTGCTCATGGACAGACGGCGTTTGCCCCAGGATTACTGCCTCGGGGTAAGCACGCTTCACTTTAGTGTCTAGCTTTTCCCAGTAGCTGGCTTCATTAATGAAGAGGTGGAACCCGTCCACTCCGATGAAGTTGAGCAATTCCGCCTCCTTCGCTTCAATCACTTCCTCTGTGAAGGCTCGGCGGAGGTTGAAAACTTTGAAGTATTCTGTCCCCCGGTAAGTGATGTACGTGAGGAAGTTTGTTGCCTTAGTGAAGAATTCCTCAGACATCTCCACGTTGGGGTACTGGTTCTGAATGGTATCTGCGGCCAGATCCCTATCCATCAAGTAGCGATGTAGGGCTTTCTCTTCCGCGGTTGGGGGTGCGGGTTTTTTTGGTGGTTTGATGGTGATTTCGGTGTTGGCTGTTTGGGTGGTTTCGGCTGAGGTGGTGGGAGAATTCAGTGTTGAGGCTTGGACTGTTTCGGGTGCTTGAGTTTGGGTGGCTTGGGGTGGTGCCTGTTGCTGTTGTTGAGAGGGTTCATACAGGGTATAGACAACATCAAGATTTGTGCTGAGAAAAGGTAATTTGGGAATGGGGATAGATGAAGTAGATTCTGCTTCGTATAGGGAGTGGGGTGAGGTTTGTTTTTGGGTGGTGGAAGCTTCGGGTTGGGTTTGAGTGTGTGGTTGAGCAGTGGATGAGGTTTGGGGTTCTTGGGGTTGCTGGATTTGTATTTGGACTGGGGGAGTTTGGGTTTGTTCTTTGGCTGGAGAGGGTTGGGGCTTGTCTACTTCCACTTCCTCTTCAAGCGGCTGCTTCTCAGCCTCGCTTGCTTCAAACAGTGAAGCCACTCGCTTCACCTTCTTGGCTCGCTTGGGAGCCACTAGTTTCGCTGGTGAAGCGGTTTGCTTGGACTTCTGTTCACTTTCCCTCTCGGCAACACGAACTGCTGGGAGCACCTCCACCTCGAAGAATCCTTCGTCCACCACGATCTTATCGGTCTTGTATAGATCGTGGTAGATGGTGTTTTTCTTGTATTCTGTGGTGTTTGTCCATTTTCTGTTTGGAAACAACTTTTCCAGTGCAAACGACAGTCTGGAGAAGAAACAAAGCTTCCCCTTCCAAAGAATTTCCTTGGTGCTTCCCTTGTCGAATTTGAAATCCTTGGCAACTTCATGCATTTGTTTGATGAACCAATCATGCCAATTGAATTTTGCTCCGGTGAGGCTGTCGACGATAACATTGAGAGCGAAGATCTTTATATCAGAAAGCTGGCCCAACGTTCCGACATAGCATGCCACGGATTTGGAGAAAAGTTTGCAGATTAGGTTTAACGGAGTTTCCATATCCATCCTTATGTTGCTGTGCTTTGGCTCGAACTCAATAGTTTTGTGGGCGGCAAAGCGTGCAAACTCTACATCAACAGACAACTCGAAGTCCGAGAAGGAATCCGCTCCTTCCTTCGGTAAGTTGAAAACTCCGGCGATGGCGTCTAGGGCTACTTCCACCGGCATACCATCCAATGGATCGGTGAATGTGGAAGTAGTCAGCCCTTCTTCCAGGTTCAACAAAATTTCAGCCACAGCTTTAGCTAAAATCTTCTCTGGCCTAGCCGTGACGAACTCCCACAAGCCGGCCGTAGTCGCAGCCTTGCGGAATAAGCCATCGGCTTCTACAACCTTCGCGTCGAGATGGGGCTCGACGTTTATGTTCTTGGTGATGGTGGCTAGAAATCTCTCCATCGTCTGGGTTGCTGCTTTCTTCACCATGATTGAAATATAAGGGTTTAGAGTGAAGATTTAAAGATGGGGGAGTGAGATTCGTGAATTTGCAGAGAGATGTAGAAATTTCACAAGAATGTCAAATTTTGGGAGGTGATAAAGCTTCTTTAGTTCTGCGTCGTTCCATTATATAGATTTAGGGTTCGGCTGACATGGCAGGGGTGAGATGGTAATTTCCCTGAAAGTGTTGTGCGTAGGCGGCGGCTAACGGCGATGTGACTGACGTGTCCGGCGTCATCACAGTAAAAGTGAGCCACCAAGTTGACTTGGCACTCCACGTGGCCCTCTGCAATTCGTCTGCTCAAACGGCGTCGATCCAGCGGCTGTGATTCAAAAATTGTTGAGATTCAACGGCTGGATCGTGTGCGAATTTCCCGCTTCAAATTTGAAGTGTGTTGCACGCGCCCGAGATTTTTGCTTTGTACTTCATCTGCATTAAATGCAAAGCAAAAAGTAAAATTTGCACTCGAGTGTGTACAGCTCATACGCTCGCTTCGTACCCGCTTGCTTTGAGTGTGGCCGCTTGGCTTTTACTCGCTTGCGAAGTACTCGCTTGGCGTGACTGTTCCACACTCGCTTGTGATGGCTCGCTAGAGTGACGAGGCACTCGCTTGACCATCTGAAGCGACTGGTATAAGAAATTGAAATTTCATTGACTTTATTTAAAATGTTTCTGACTTACACACTTCGAGGATAAACAAGAATGTTTTCCTCTTTGTATTTGTGTCAGATTCATTTCATATTTTCCACATAGCAAATGAAGGTTTCTAGCACGCTTCATATTGCTTAGTGTACTTTAAATTGAAACACTTACCAGTCAATCTCACATTGTAGGTGATAGGAAACGGCCCATCTCCCTAGGCCCAAAGCCCAACTACCTCGGAAGCCCAACTGCACCACCCCGGCACAGGTCCAGTTCGACACAGGCCCAGTCAGAACAGCCCAGCCCAACTCCAGTCCGGCCAAGTCCTGTCCGGCCCAGCCCATACCAAATACAGGCCCAGGGAGTTGAGCCCTAAATCCCAAGTACGTGGGTTGATGGAGAAGAAATTGGAGCAGGAAAACCACCCACAACCTCCACGTTTTCCACTCCACAACCGGCGTCGACGATAGCTATAAATAGGAGAACCATTTGTATTGTACACACTCATGCTACTTTGAATACTAAATACTCTCTTTTCCGCCCCGTGGACGTAGATCTCACCAATCGAACCACGTAATTCTTATGTTATTTACTTTCTTTTACGTAAATCTCACACACTAATCATCCACTAAATTGAGCAACAAATCGAGGGTTCATCACTGGCGCCGTCTGTGGGAACCGATAAATTCTGTGTTTGAACCTTGTTTTTGCTGCTCACATTTGCTGTCAATGGCTCCCGGACGCCGATCGTTGCTAGGAACTCCACGATGCCGACGAAGCCGCCGGAGGCAGCCAGAAGCCCCTGCCTCTACGGCGGGTCACGACGAACAACCGCACCACGACGTCCCCGTCGACGACCAAATGGAAGCCGGAGAGATACCGGAGATTCCTCATCCCGGCGAACAAAATGTTGAAGGAGGCACAACGGCACCGCCTTCTCTGCAAGCACAGCAAACCCGGACGCACCGAGGTCCCGTGAGCTCGCGCTTAGGACCTCAGGCTCATCAGGCAATACCGGAAGGTCATGTGGAGGATCTCACCGCAGATCGGGAACACGAGTTGTTCGAGCCAGGCATAGTCCAGCGCACGGCTCCGGTCACCCGACGTCCCTCTCCAGTCATTCGACCGAGCTTAGCCGCTCGTCTCTCCCCGGTCATCCGACCGAATCCAGCAGCCCTACCACCTCCTCCACCTCCTGGAATCGAGGATTTGTTAAGAAATTATCTTACCAGTGCACCGGGACACGAGTTCCTCAGTCAGTATACTGGGGCACAGGGAGTCACTCACTTCGGCCCCGGAGGGCAGGATTTGCGACATCACCTCCATCAGATCCGAGGTCAGCCCCAAGGAGTTCGTTAGCCGAACTTGCATGTAGCCCAGCCGAACTACGCTGCTGCACCACCCCATGGTGCACCCCCCCCCCCCCCCCCCCCCAAGGACACCTAGCTGGGGGTGCACAAATCTTTGATGCGTTCGGCAGGATCATCAGTCCGCTCTCTGAAGATATTCTCAACACACCCATGCCTTTTGGGTACACGGTGCCAAAGATCAAGCCGTATAACGGGATAGGAAATCTAAGCAATTTCCTAAGCCAATTCAAGTATAGCATGTTGAACCAGAATCTAGGGAGTGTTCACATGTGCAAGCTGTTCCTCGAGCTGCTAATCGATAATGCACGGGAATGGTTCGATAGCCTGCCGGCCGGGTCGATCAGGTCGTATGCCGATCTGATGAAAGTGTTCGCTAGGAGTTTCTCCCAGCGTGCCGAAGTGAGGCACACCCCGGCCCACTTGCTAACTGTAAAATAGAACCGGGGTGAATCCCTCCAGGATTTCATGACCCGATTTGACAGGCAGTGTTTGCAAACTCGTTGCTCCAACGATCTTCTCATCATCTCGGCATTTCAGAATGCCATCAGTTCGGACCTCCTCTACAAGGAGATCCTAGCAAAAGAGCCACAAACTACCACCGAGATGTGGGCAATAGCGGATAAGTTCGCCAAGATTGATGAGGCGACCAGGCGTCGAAGAGAGGTGGACCGAGGTGAGACCTCGAAGAAGAAAGAAGACGCACCTCGGAAAAGTGTGATGGAGCGGATTCAACATGGACCGTTAGAATCCCGCCTCGGACCTCGACAAAATCTGGCACAATGACGAGGTCCACCCACATCTCAGTCCGCTCAACGGTCCCCTCCGCAATTCACTCCGTTGAATAAGTCGAGGTCTGAGATCCTCGAATTACATGCCAACTTGTTCGAAAAGCCAAGGCCGATGAGAGAGGATGGCAAGCCGAGGTCAAAAAATGAGTTTTGCCAGTTCCATGACGATTATGGACATGAGACGGAGAACTGCAGGAATCTGTCCTATGATATCGAGAGCCTAGTCCGCAGTGGCCCACTCAAAAAGTACTAGGACCGTAATGCGGGAGTTAACCAAGTAGACGCTCCCCGAAATCAGAAGAAGAAAAGGCAGTACCGAGGAGGAAGTTGCAGTACGGAAGGCGAAAAGAAAGTTAAGTACAATGATGATGATGCCGACGAGGACGGAGATTACCAATATGATGGAGTGGTTGCTACCATCTCCGCACTCACCAAGGGACAGACGAAGTCGTCTCTCAAGAATGAGACACAGAACTTTCCGAACAGGGAGCCAGCCGGTAAGAGGTTTAAGAAAGAAGAAGCAGTAACCTTCTCTGCCGAGGACCCGGTACCCCCCATGGTGCCGCACTCAGATGCCATTGTCATTGAGGCCGTAGTAGCCAACAAACTTATCAGAAGGATACATATCGACACTGGGGCATCGGTGAACCTCATGTTCAAGCACTGCTTCGATAACATGGGGTTAAATAAGTCCAAGATTGTGACGACCACACAGCCTCTGCGGAGCTTCGCCCAAGAAGAAACCCATCCGCTGGGAACAATCGAACTCCCAGTCACCATAGGGAAAGGGCCGAGAAGCTCCACCGACGTGATCGAGTTCATTGTGGTGGAAGCCAAGTCCCCTTACAACATCATTTTAAGTCGGACTTGGATGAATGCAGTAAGAGTGATCTGCTCTACCTATCACTTGGCTCTGAAAATTCCAACTAGGGGGGGATAGCCGTGATCTGGGGTGACCAAAAGATAGCAAGGGAGTGCTTACACGTGGCACTCAAAGGGCTGGGGGCCCCACCCCAGCTGCCCCAGGCATAGCAATTACCGAACTCCGATGAGCCGAAGAAGACGTCGCCTGCCGAGGATAGCTCAGTGAAGGAAGTGGTGCTATACGAGGATGACCCTACCAAGGTCGTCAAAGTAGGCTTCATCGAGCTCCCATATCTTCGAGAACAGGTTATTCGGCTCTTGAAGGAGTATAGGGACTCGCATGGTCCCCATTGGACATGACAGTAGTGTCACCCCAGTTAATCACACATCGGCTTAACATTGATCCTGAGGTCAGGCCGATAAGACAGAAACAACGCTCTTTCGCCGCGGAACGAAATCAAGTCATAAAAACCGAGGTGACGCAATTGCTGGACGCCGGAATCCTATTCGATGTTACCTATCCGACTTGGATAGCGAACCCGGTGATGGTCAAGAAAGCTGGGGGAGGGTGGTGCATGTGTATTGATTACATCGATCTTAATAAGCACTGCCCCAAGGATTGTTACCCTCTACCCGACATCGACAAGAAGGTGGACTCTCTAGTCGGCCATAAGATTTTCAGCTTCCTTGACTTGTATAAAGGATACCACCAAGTTCTGATGGACGCTGAGGACGCGGCTAAGACCGCATTCATTACTGACTTCGGCATCTTTGCCTACCGCAAGATGCCATTTGGATTGAAGAATGCAAGAGCTACCTACCAGAGGATGGTGGATAAGATATTCAAAGAGCACATCGGGGAAAGAAGTTGAAGTCTATGTCGATGACATAGTAGTGAAAAGTAAGGAAGAGAGTGTCAGTATCGCCGATCTCCGAACTGTGCTCTCCCTCCTTCGCGAGGTCAACCTAAAACTTAACCCCCAAAAGTGCACCTTTGCTGTGACCTCGGGGAAGTTTTTAGGTTGTTGGATCTCCCAAGAAGGGTTAAAGGCCAATCCATCAAAGGTTAAAGCTGTGTTAGAGATGAAGGACCCAAAGTCAATCAACGATGTGCATAAGCTCACTGGGTGTCTTGCCGCACTGAGCAGGATCCTCTCCAAAGCAACAGATAAACAGTTGCCCCTTTTCAAAATTTTGAAGAAGGCGCCTGAGTTTAACTGGAGCTCGGACCACCATCTTGCGCTAAACCAGCTGAATGACTACCTCATCAACCTGCCGACCTTGTCGGTGCCAAAAGAGGGAGAGGTACTGTTCTTGTACTTAGCCACCTCGGAGGAGCTATCAGTGCGGTGCTCGTACGAGAAGAAGCAGGGCGTCAGTTGCCCGTGTATTTCATAAGTAGATCACTTAAGGGACCCGAGGTGCGGTATCAACCACTAGAGAAGCTCGCCCTGGCATTAGTTAATGATGCTCGGCATTTGCGCCCATACTTTCATGTGCATCCCATTCAGGTCCGAACAAATTCCCCACTTCGGCAAGTTTTGACAAAACCCGAAGCATCGGACCGAATAGCGAAGTGGGCCATAGAGTTGGGGGAACACGACATTACTTATACTCCCCGTCAGGCAATTAAAGGGCAGGCCCTAGCAGACTTCTTGGTTGAGACCTCCATAACCGATATCCCGACCTCGGCATCCGAACCAACAATTCCAGCTCGCACAATCCTAGTAGAGCCTAAAGATTGCTGGCACATGTATGTTGACGGCGCTTCTGGGAAGACGGGAAGCGGAGCTGGAATTCTCCTTAAAGCCCGGAAAAGAAGGAATTCACCTATTCACTTCGTTTTCAGTTCGCGACGACCAACAATGAGGTGGAGTATGAAGCGCTGCTGGCCGGACTCCGAATAGCCACAAATTTAAAAGTCACAGCCATCAAGTTACATAGTGATTCACAAGTAGTTGTAAATCACATGTTGGGAAAGTACGAAGCGAAGGGAGATAGGATGAAGAGATACTTAGCCAAAGCACGGGGTATGCATAAAGCCTTTACCTATTTCCAGCTCGAATGCATACCCTGAACTCAGAACTCTCGAGCTGACGTTCTCAGCAAACTGGCAGCGGTGCCCGGTTCTTCACCGATTGAAGATATCCAGCATAGGAGCATAGAAGAGGCCGAGGTCAATGATTTAGACGAGGAGCAACAGCCGACATGGATGACGCCTCTACTCGCCTACTTAGTGAGGAGGGAGTTGCCCGAAGACAAAACAGAGGCAAGAAGGATATTGTCAAAATCGTTGAGATATACCGTTCTGGACGATGTCCTTTACAAAAAATCGTACCTCCAGCCCTTGCTCAAGTGTGTTGGCCCGAATTCGGCAGACTATGTAATGCGCGAAGTGCACGAGGGATCCTGTGGAAGTCACATCGGACCTCGGGCCCTAGCTAAGAAAATCATGAGGTGGGGGTATTTCTGGCCCACTATGCTCAAAGACTGCACCGAACTGGTGCAAAAGTGTGGGAAGTGCCAATTGCATGCGAATGTAACAAGGCTGCCCAGACCGAGTTGGCAACGATGCAAAGCCCTTGGCCGTTCGCACAATGGGGAATCGACATTGTGGGCCCATTCGATAAGGCACCTGGCCAATTGCGACATCTCACAGTCGCGATTGATTATTTCACTAAGTGGGTCGAAGCAGAGCCTTTAGCTACTATCACAAGTAAGAATGCTCTAAACTTTGTGTGGAAGAACATAGTGTGCCGCTTCGGGATACCTCAAATCCTAGTATCCGATAACGAAACCCAGTTCACGGACAGAGTCTTCAGAGAGTGGTGTGACGAGCTGCAAATCCAACAACGTTTCACTTCGGTGGCCCATCCTCAGGCGAACGGCCAAGCCGAAGTGACGAATCGGACACTCGTCAAAGGCCTTAAAACTCGATTAGAGAAAGCCAAAGGATTGTGGGTGGAAAACCTTCCCAACGTTCTATGGTCTTACCAGACTACACCTCGGTCCACAAATGGAGAAACACCGTACAGCCTGGCTTACGGGACAAAAGTTGTTATCCCGGTCGAAATCGGACTGCCAAGTCCGCGCACGACCTATTTCGTCTCCGAGGTGAATGACGAGAACCGATGTGCGGATCTCAACCTATTAGAGGAGAAAAGGGATACTACTTACATCAAGGAAGCCCGGTACAAGCAACTCATGGCCCGATACTATAATCGGCGAGTTAGAGGCTGACAATTCCACGTAGGAGACTTAGTTCTACGAAACAATGAGGTCAGCAAGGCTTGCAAGCTCGGCAAGCTGGAAGCCACATGGGAAGGACCCTACCGAGTTGACGAGGACCTCGGCAAAGGTGCCTATAGGCTTTCCAGTTTGTCTGGGGAGCCCATACAGCTGCCGTGGAATGTTATCCATTTGAAGAGGTATTACGCATAGGAGTGGAGTATCATATAGTATAGAGTCTTGTTTGTCAGTCAGTCCGTCAGTCCGTTTGTCTGTTTGAGTCATGTCAGTTCAGTCTATTTTCAGTTCAGTCTATTTTCAGTTCGGGTCTTGTTTCTCAAATGATTTCCAGAGTAATGAAAATTCGCAACTTTTTGTTTTCATTAATTATGTGTTCGCATTGTCTCGCATTGCTCCACTTATATGCGCATTACTTCCCTATTCAACACTATCCTGACGAGGAAAGGTGTTAATCACAAATTAAAATCGTACGAATAGGGGACCACCCCTCCCGACCTGGTCGAACTTTGCCCTCCACTACGGCCAGCTCCTCCAGCTCGGCTTGTCCCTCCACCCCGGCTACTGGTAGAACGGCCTCTATGTGTAATCCGAGGAGCGATGTAGTTGCCATCCCCGCGGTTCGGAATGGGAGGTCTGCGGTTTTGAATGGGAAAAAGCATGTCCATCCGATCTCTGACTAAACGAGATGGAACGGTCGGACTCAAAGCCCGAAATCGAGGGACATTTTGCTTGGCAGGCTGCACCTGTGGATACCGATCTAACCATTTCTTCATAATTTAGTTGCGAGACAGGATTAACGGAAACAAGTTCGTCATGTATCGCAGCTCGGATATATGCTCAACAACTTCCCACGAGTCCGGACCTCGGTTTTTGAATTCACGTATTACACCTCGGACGGCCTCAATAGCCTCAGCCTCTACTTCGGAAATAGTTTTACCGCCGAGTTTGTGCTTGTGCACAACTATTTCGTACTCAGTGTGTTCGGCTTTGATTTTCTCAGCATCCGCATAATCCTCCTTCAATTAGAGGTATCGGGCTTCATTGGCATCCGCCTTGATTTGCAAAACGTTGTACTTCGAATCGAATTCATTCCGAAGATGTTCAACACGTTTATCCAGCCTTGCAATTTCGACATCCTTAGCATCGAGGATGATTTTGAGTTGCTTGATGCCAGTTAGATAGGGAGTTACATCCAGTTCGGATTTATTCTACAGAAAGTGAATAACAGACATAAGCAAGTGCCGTAAAGAAAGTCATTTCATTGATTGAAGATGAGTACAGTTACAGTTCGGCAAACAAAAAAGGAAAATTTACAAGGAGGGGGGGGGGGGGGGGGGGGGGGGGATCAACTGACCTCGCCAGACAGTTCGGCCTCAGTGTTCGGCCTCTGCTCTTCGGCAGTTTTGTCCACCTCGGCATCCTTCTATCCTCCTCTTCTTCCTCTACCTCCTCATCAGACACGTACGGGGAGACTGGGCACGTCTTCAGCTCCTCCCTGAACAGTCCGATGAGAGACTCAAACTTCATGTCCCGATCTACGGGACACTCCAACACTTCCTCCGCGGTCAGCACGGTGTTTTTCCCAGCGAGGTGTTCCACCACTGGGAAGGCAAAGGTATTCTTCACCAACCGCCGGAAGTAAATGCAGAGTATCTCTCCGTCTTTAATGGTTTTGTAGCCATATTTCCCCTTGTCCAGGTCAGGGAAATTGGCGGCTACGAGATTGAGCACCTCGGCGATGGCCCGGGTGCTCGCCGGTTCGGTCACGTCCCTAACAAGGGCACTGAACCTCCTGCTGAGGAACATCCTTTCAGCAATAGCTCAGAGAACACCACCCTGCGTAGCGGTGATCTCCTGTTCGCGATTGCGGGCAGCCACCAGCTCTTCCTCGCTCTTCGCTGCTTTCTCCTTGGCAGCGGCGAGTTCGGACCTAGCGGCAGCAAGCTCCTTCTTCAGTTCGTCCACCCGAACTGAGGCCGAGGTCAGCTGCTTGGCCAACTTCTTCACCTTCTCGGGGGCTCGTTCGTACTTAGCCACCGAGCCCTTGAGCAGACTCTTAATCACGCCCGAAGCGACCTCGTAGTCCTCAAGCGCGGGATCCACCCCCTTCACAACATAAAATGTCAGTACAATACTAGTACGTAACAGAGAGAAGCGGGTCAGAATCTTACCACTGGGAACACAGGAGATGGAGCCCGAACTCCGGTGATAGCAAAATCGGGTTCAGAAGAAGCCGAACCCATCACCAACTTCCCAGCAGCCGCCACATCAATGTCCTCGGCGGCAAAAGTACGAGCGCCGTGAGAACGGGGGGTAGGGATTTCAGACCGGGTCTTCTCTGACGACCCAGTTGCCTGCCTCTTCGAATCGGCAGGCGCGCTAGAGGCCTCGCCCTTTCTCTTTTTCTGGGCAGGCCCCTTCTTTTTTACCATGTTCACTGAAAAGGAGAACAGAGAATATGATTAGTACAAAAAAAAAAAAAAAAAAAAAAAAAAAAAAACTAAGGAAAGGGGACCTCACCCCTCCCCGGCTCCACCGCAGTGGAAGGATCATTGGGGCTCGGTACGGCCGACTCGAGCTCGGCCAATGACATCGGCATCTTGCCGAGGCTGTCAAAGCGCGCTGCCACCTGGGCAAATTGCTTTCGCCTCGGCAAAAGCCTAACAGCACCTACATGCCACCCGACCTCGGTGGCCCCCTCAAACCGGCAAAAGAAAAATTTCTTTTGCCAGTTCGGCACTTTAGAAGGAACAGCGACGCAAAACTTGTAACGGGATGCGGTGTAATACCATCCCTCTTTCCTATCTTTAAAGGAAAACAAAGCCCCCAAAGTCTCGGCCGAATAGGAGATATTCAACCGAGCACAGGCAACCCCCAGCCCGGTAATTTGGCAGATGCTGTTGGGAGTGATTTGGGCGGGGGAGAGATCAAAAAAATCGTGAATCTCAGTGTATATGGTCGGAAAGGGAACGCTCAGACCGGCCTTAAAATGGTCAACATATACGGTGACAAAACCACTAGGGGGCAAGCAAGCCCTATCGCCGGCCCGGGGTTGAAGAAGGAGGGCAGAATAAGGAAAATTATACTTTACAGCTATTTTGTACAGAGTGGAGGTAGACACGATAGAATCGTAAGTCCCCACCTTTCCAAAAACACCGGGACAGGGGGGAACTCCACATCTCGAGGATACGGAGTTTCGCGGTCTGACCGCACGCACGGACGCGTGTGGTCAGGGAAGACGATCGGAATAGAAGAAGAAGAAGAAGAAGCGGCGGCGATTTCTTCCGCCGCCGATGTAGATTTCGGAAGAGAAGATGAAGACACGGTGGCGATTTCTTCCGCCGCCGATGTAGATGATAAAGAAAGAGAATGCGCCGACCGCACATACGAAGAACGGGAAGTAGAAATCGACATAACAGAAGACATGAGTTACTTGTGCTAAAACCTTTGGAAGATTTGCAGGAATTTGAAGTTGGCAACGATGAACAGTAGAGAGAATTTGAAAAGTAGGGTTTTCTCTGCAGAATTAATGGAGAGAGTAAATGATCAATTTCCCCAATCATCAAACATAAAGGGAGGGGGAGAATTTAATGCGGCTGGTCACATCCCTGCTTTATCGGTACCCCAAGAGTCCTCATTTAATGCATCTGACAACTTTATGCACCTTGGGTGGGAAAACCAAATGCACACCTCGGCTCATCCCGGACTCCAGGTTTTGAAGGCGGTACGCCAAGCCAGAGTTCGGTGATCCCGAACTCCAGTTTTCAAAGGGGTACGATAACAAGAGTTTGGCTCAACCCGAACTCCAGTTTTCGAAAGGGGTCCGCTAAGCCAGAGTTCGGTGATCCCGAACTCCAGTTTTCAAAGGGGATACGACAGTAAGAGTCCGGCTCAACCCGAACTCTAGTTTTCAAAGGGGGTACGCCAAAGCAAGAGTTTGGTTCAATCCGAACTCCAGTTTTCGAAGGGGGGGATGCGTACAGATGAATCAGCAGCTCTACCCACATCTACTCCATCACCCCACGCTTTTTTTTTTTTTTTTTTGGGGGGGGGGGGATGTGATAGGAAACGGACCATCTCCCTAGGCCCAAAGCCCAACTACCTCGGAAGCCCAACTGCACCACCCCGGCACAGGCCCAGTTCGACACAGGCCCAGTACGGACAGCCCAGCCCAACACCAGTCCGGCCCAGCCTATACCAAATACAGGCCCAAGGAGTTGAGCCCTAAATCCCAAGTATGTGGGTTGATGGAGAAGAAATCGGAGCAGGAAAACCACCCACAACCTCCACGTTCTCCACTCCACAACCGGCGTCGACGATAGCTATAATAGGAGAACCATTTGTATTGTACACACTCATGCTACTTTGAATACTAAATACTCTCTTTTCTGCCCCGTGGATGTAGATCTCACCGATCGAACCACGTAATTCTTGTGTTATTTACTTCCTTTTACGTAAATCTCACACACTAATCATCCACTAAATTGAGCAACAAATCGAGGGTTCATCAGTAGGAGATTGATACCACATTTGTAGATTTCTTCAAGTTTGGTCTTCGTGGCATTCATCTCTTCCATCTTCCTCTACGAATTAGAGACTCCTCCATCGAAGGGAATTGGGGAGGAAATGAATAGAGTACACAAGCTTTCTACAACCCGAAGGGAGACTCACTATAGTGTACTTATTCACGATGAATGGGAGATGAGTACAAGTCCTTATCTCAGGTCGGAATAGGACAGGATGACAATGAGAATGCTCTGACAAGACATTCTCAGTTTTAAGCAGAAGCATGTCACCAGCCCTGCAACCTTTTGAAATAAAAGGTAACTCTTCAAGCTCTCCTCTAAGAATCTACAGAATGAATATACATTCGGCTCGCTTGATCCAAAATAGGGAAAATTGAAGCGATGCAATATTCAAGGTGGGAGAAGAATGAATAAACATTCGGCAGCTCAACTCAATGTAGAGTGAGTAAAAAGATGAGTGTTTATCCATGATGAAGGAGATGAGAAGACATGCTCCTCTTTGGCAGAAAGATGGGAAAAGGACGTAAGGTCTAGGTGCCAGCCCTGCCTAAGCTTTCACCGTTTTTACGTGGGAGGGCCCAATACAAGTCCCCACAACCGTTACTAGAAATGGCACTTGCTAGTGTTTATACCACCTAGCTAGGAATCTTAGGCTGGGTAGCAGCTTTCCTTGCTCGCTTTGGAAGTAGACTGCCCCGAGAGCAATCATTAGTTCCCCCTTAACCATAGCCTTAACAATCTTGTTAGTTTGTAGGGAACATCTTCCAACACTCCACCTTTCTCCACCTTATTTCTCCTTCTTCAAGCGAGTGAGTTTTGAAGCGACTCGCTTTAATTGGTGAAGATCCAAGGTGAGGGTCGCTTGAGGGCAAGCGTCCATGATGCAAATCCAAGTCCTGTTGCTGCTATGCTGAGCGTTTCTCATGCCAAAGATGATTAGTTTTTCTATATTTTGATGATGGTCTACTGGGTGTTTATTTCAAATAAATTAGTTTATGGGACTAGTCTGCAATTAGTTTTTAATAATGAGGGATGTTTAAGTATCCCGTTTCCTTTTGTATTCGGCAGTGGAAAAGTTTTATAAAAAACCTTTGAGATTTCATCTCTCTCTTGGTGCAATTTTTCGGCATCATTAGATCAACGAAAGAATTGCTTTTGGCATAGTTTACTTTGTTTGTTTCTGATTGCTTGTGAGGGATACCCCTTCATTTGGTATTCAGAGACAGAACTATCCATATCATGCCGCTGCGCCGCCTTACTGAAGCTCCTATTCACGACGTTCATCTACGCGACGATGTCGCTCAACTTCGCCAACAAATCGAGTCATTGACTCAACAAATAGCAGCGATGCAGCCACATCATGATGATGATACCTCTGAATCTGGTGGTGACGATACAGACAACCCGTTTGCTCCCCCGTTCAATCGCGATAGGCCCGATGATCGCTGTTGGGAGGCTGGATTTCGTGTTGAAATTCCAGAATTTAATGGAAATCTCTCTGGCGATGATTTTATAGATTAGATTGCATCTGTGGAAGAGATTCTGGACTTCAAGGCTGTCCCGCCTCTTCAACGTGTTCCTCTCGTTGCTACCCGTTTACGGGGACGTGCCCAAGCTTCGTGGCAGCAATTAAAGGGTGTTTGTGCACGCCAAGGCAAGCCTCGAATCACCTCCTGGGAAAAATTCCGAAAGCATATGAAGGCTGCTTTCTTGCCTTATAATTATGAATGAGAACTATATCAACGTTTCCAACACTTGCGCCGAGGCCAACAATCCGTCGATGAATATACGACTGCCTTTTATCAACTTTTAGCCCGGACAGAACTCGCTGAGACCGATGTTCAGCTTGTTTCACGGTATATTGGTGGGCTACGCCTCCCTCTGCAGGACGTCCTCAATATGTTTGATCCGTTTTCTATTTTGGAGGCTCATCAACGTGCTATTCAGGCCGAGAAGCAGCTTGCTCGTCGTACTATGACGACTCCTCGGCAGCCTCAGTCATCAACTTCCCTACCAACACGCAATTCTCCCTCCGTGCCACCACCATCTTCGGTTGCTTCTACGCCTCCAAGTCGGGCAGCAAGACCATCTGTTCGTTTTCGCAACCGTTGTTTCAATTGTGGTGAGACTGGTCACCGTCAATCAGACTGTCGGGCACTGCCATCTCGTTCTCTAGCTGCTCTCGAATCCGAACCTCTGTCAGAAATTTTGGAGGATCTTGATGATGATCAACTCGTCTCTGAGTATGTGGAGGGTGACGTAGGGCCCTGCCTGATGCTTCGTCGATCTTTTCTTACACCACATATTGTATCCGATGATTGGTTACGTTGCTCCGTGTTCCAATCTACGGGCACTGTCGCAGGCAAGGTATGCCATTTTATTATAGATTCCGGAAGTTGTGAGAATGTGATTTCTGAATCTGCAGTTACTAAATTGGGTTTGGTCTCTGAGGCTCACCCTCGTACATATAAGCTTGCTTGGTGTTTCACTAAAAAGTGTTCGCAATAGACGAAATCTATCGTAGCACTAGCAAGTAAAACCTAAGTATCGAATCTCAAGGAAAACTTAACAGGGCAATCAATTATGTAGTAAAAACAACCTAAACTAAGAAAGCAAGTAAATAAGATTTTTAGGGGTTTTTGTTTTAAATCCTAGGCAAATAAAATAAATCAAAGCAATAAATAAAAGCGAGTAAATAACTAATCTAAGAACGAGGAAATAAATCTAGAATTAAACTAAAGTAAAACGATTAATCTACCTAGGCAAGAATCGAAAAGAAAGCAATAAAGGAAGCAACGAAGAAAACGAAAGCAAAGAAAGAAGCATAAATAAATCTAGACATGATGAATTGAAATCTGGAAATTAAAGGCAAATAAATCTAACTTAAAAAGCTTTGAAAAACGAAAGAATTGAAATCGAAGGAAAACGAATCTAAATTTTAAACTAGAAATCGAAAGAACGAAATTAAACTAAGGGAATTTAAACAAAGCGATTAAGAAAATGAATCTAAAACGAAAGCAAGCAATTAAAACAAGTAAACGAAAGCAATAAAAGAACTTACGAAAATTGAGACGAAGAACGAAGAACTTGAAGTAAATTAAACGTCTTGAATTAAATTGCAATAACGAAGAATTCGGATCCGAACAAAGCAAAACTAAACTAGAGTATTTGAATGCTGAAAAACTAAGCTAAAAGATGATAAAAGATGATATATATTCGTGTACAAGGATGATATATATATACTAGGTAAAAACCTAGATAAATAAGGAAAGGAAAGCTGGCCGCCGACTTTTGGCCGATCGGCCAGATGCTGAAGGAAATCTGGCCGGTCGGCCAGATCAGGAACTGGATAACTGCTTCACATGTGTTTGGCCGATCGTCCAGATTGTGAAGGAAATCTGGCAGATCGGCCAGATCAGGGACTGGTGAATCCTTGCGTAGGCATTTGGCCGATCGTCCAGATTCCTAAGGAAATCTGGCCGATCGGCCAGATCAGGTTCTGGTCTCTCACGGCTTTTCCTTCTCTTCGTGCACTTTTCGTCCCGTTTTCTTCCAATTTCTCACCTTTTGCTCCTACGATACCCAAAACTCCAAACAAACAATCATAGCCAAAAGACACACTAAAAGACACAAAAACATAATGAAAACGAACACGAAAACGCAACGAAAAACCTAACAAATATACACCAATCACTTGGTTGAGTCAAGGTTCGGATATTATGGTTTGTCGTCGTACTTTGGTGCCTTTATCTATTGGATCTTCTTATTCAGATGAAATTATGTGCGACATTGTTCCCATGGATGCATGTCATATTCTGTTGGGGCGCCCTTGGCAATATGATCGATCCACTTTCCATGATGGTAGGAATAATACATATTCGTTTCTATTTCGAGGCAAAAAGATTATTTTAATGCCCAGCCGACCTCCAGCGTTGACACCTCCCACTACGCCTATGGTTTCCTTATTATCACATAAGTATTTTCAGCGTACTATGGTTGCGTCTGGTGTTGTTTATCTTTTACTCGCCAAGCCTGTTTCTGTTGTCAAGCAGGCTATGTCTCCACCTTTGCAAGACTTACTATCCGAGTTTTCTGATGTGTTTCCAGCAGAGCTTCCTGATGGTCTGCCACCTCTGCGTGACATTCAACATCATATTGACTTGATTCCTGGCGCTCCACTTCCAAATCGTCCTCATTATCGTATGAGCCCTGCCGAGAGTGATGAACTACGTCGACAAGTGGAAGCTCTTTTAGCTAAAGGCCAAATTCGAGAGAGTCTCAGTCCTTCAGCAGTTCCTGCTCTTTTGACTCCCAAGAAGGATGGCTCGTGGCGAATGTGTGTTGATAGTAGAGCCATCAATAAAATCATTGTGAGATACCGTTTCCCGATTCCCCGCATTGATGATTTATTAGACCAACTCCATGGTGCATCTTGTTTTACCAAACTTGATCTTAAGAGCGGATATCACCAGATTCGCATCCGTCCAGGTGACGAGTGGAAGACAGCTTTTAAGACTCGTGAAGGTCTCTATGAATGGATGGTCATGCCGTTCGGGTTGTCAAATGCACCGAGCACTTTCATGCGAGTTATGAATCAGACGCTACGGCCATTTATTGGAAAATTTGTCGTTGTGTATTTCGACGATATTCTCATTTATAGCACCTCTGTTGAGTTACACTTGCAGCAGCTGCGTGAAGTACTCTTGGTTCTTCGTCGTGAGAAATTCTTTGCCACGCTACCAAAATGCTTGTTTTGTGTGCCTAGTGTCCAATTCTTGGGTTATATTGTTTCTTCTGATGGATTGGCTGTTGATCCAATGAAGGTGGAGGCTATTTCCAATTGGCCCGTGCCTACTTCAATCACTGTTGTGCGGTGTTTTCATGGTTTAGCTTCTTTTTATCGCCGATTTATCCCTCATTTTAGTGCAATTATGGCCCCTTTGACAGATTGTATGCAAGGGACTACCTTCACTTGGACCCCTGCCGCCAGTGAAGCTTTTACCGAGATCAAACAACGTCTTACTTCTGTACCTATTTTAGCACTTCCAGATTTTACGGTGCCCTTTGAGTTGCATTGTGATGCTTCTAAGCTCGGTATCGGGGTTGTTCTCAGTCAAGCGGGACGTCCGATTGCCTTCTATAGTGAGAAACTACGAGGTTCCAAAGTTCGATTCAGTACTTACGATGTTGAGTTCTTTGCTATTGTGCAGGCTATCAAATATTGGAGGCATTATCTCTTCCATCGTGAATTCATTTTATTCACTGATCATGATGCTCTACGGCATATAGGGAGTCAAGATAAGATAACTGCTCGGCATGCTGCTTGGCATTCTTTTTTGCAGCAATTCACATTTGTGATCAAACACAAGTCAGGAATTTCGAATCGCGTAGCAGATGCTTTGAGTCGTCGCCATTCTTTATTGGCCGAGATGCGAGTATAAGTTTGTGGGCTTGATTTACTTCCCCATTTTTATGCTCATGATCCCTTTTTCTCCAAAGTGCTATCCGACTTATCCACCGGCCTGCGCTCTGATTATTTTCTTGAGGATGGATTTTTATTTCGTGGTTCTCAACTTTGTATACCCACGGGCAGTCTTCGTTTGAAGATTCTAGAAGAACTTCATAACATGGGTCACCCGGGTCAAGACCGCACATTTCGTTTGGTTGCCCAATCTTATTTTTGGCCGTCGCTGCGACGAGATGTGAATCGTTTGGTTTCCCGATGTCAAATCTGTCACATTGCAAAAGGTCAAGCGACTAATGTTGGGCTTTATTTGCCACTTCTCGATTCTGACGCAGCCATGGACTCATGTTTCTATGGACTTTGTTCTTGGCCTCCCCCGTACTCAACGCGGCTTTGATTCCATCTTTCTGGTTGTCGATCGATTTTTCAAAATGGTTCATTTTATAAGCTGTAAGAAGACTGCTGATGCTGTTGCTGTGGCACAATTGTATTTTCAAGATGTATTTCGCCTCCATGGTTTGCCCACTAATATTGTCTCGGATCGTGACTCAATGTTCGTTAGTCATTTCTGGCGTAGTTTGTGGCGCTTGGTTAATACTTCCCTCAGTTTTAGTTCGGCCTATCATCCTCAAACGGATGGCCAAACTGAAGTCGTCAACCATTCTTTGGGGGCTCTTCTTCGTGCCCTGGTTGGAGAGAATCTTAAGTCTTGGGATTCGAAGCTTCCGCAGGCAGAGTTCGCACATAATATGGCTGTCAATCGTACTACGGGATTTAGTCCTTTTCATATTGTGTACGGCTTCGTTCCTCACGGCCCGGTGGCTTTAGCTCCTCTTCCTGATGGACTGCATTCCCATGGAGTTGCTGCTGATTTTGTTTCGGAAACGCAGCGCATTCATTAATTGGTGCATGCCAATCTTGTTTCCGCGAGCGTCGCTTATAAATCTACAGCTGATCGGGGCCGTCGTGAGGAATTGTTTGATGCCGGTGACTTGGTTTGGGCTGTATTAACTAAGGATCGATTCCCGCCTCATGAGTATAACAAGTTGGCTGCTTGAAAAATCGGTCCCATTGAAGTGGTGGAGCGCATTAATCCTAATGCTTATCGTCTTGCTCTTCCGAGCCATCTTCGTACTTCTGATGTGTTCAATGTGAAGCATTTGATTCCATACGTTGGTGAGTCTTCCTCGGCTGCTGACCCTTTGGATTCGAGGGCGAATCTTTCTCACCTCGGGGGAGATGATGCAAATCCAAGTCCTGTTGCTGCTATGCTGAGCGTTTCTCATGCCAAAGATGATTAGTTTTTCTATATTTTGATGATGGTCTACTGGGTGTTTATTTCAAATAAATTAGTTTATGGGACTAGTCTGCAATTAGTTTTTAATAATGAGGGATGTTTAAGTATCCCGTTTCCTTTTGTATTCGGCAGTGGAAAAGTTTTATAAAAAACCTTTGAGATTTCATCTCTCTCTTGGTGCAATTTTCCGGCATCGTTAGATCAACGGAAGAATTGCTTTTGGCTTAGTTTACTTTGTTTGTTTCTGATTACTTGTGAGGGATACCACATCAGTCCACTCCCTTGTGCATTCTGGATCTAGCACTCTTCACCAGGGTCTAGTAACCCTAATTCCATACATAGCTGGTTGAAGTGAGACTCAGCTAGAGGCTTGGTGAGGATATCTTCTCGCTGGAGATCGGTATGGATTTTCTCGAGCTTGATATCCTTCTTCTCGACATGATCACGAATGAAGTGATGTTGAATTTCCACGTGCTTGCATCTGGTATGAAGCACTGGATTCTGCGAGATACAAATAGCACTATTGTTGTCGCAGAAGATTGGGATCTCATTCGCTTCAACTTTGTAGTCCTTCAACTGCTGACGAAGCCATAGGATTTGAGAACAGCAGCTTCCAGCGGCCATATATTCGGCTTTAGTTGTTGAAGTAGCTAAACTGGTTTGCTTCTTTAAAAACCATGAGATCAGCTTGCTTCCCAAGAACTGACAAGTGCCCGAAGTTGTTTTCCTATCAACACGGCATCCAGCATCGGAATATCCTGTGAGCTCCAGATTATCTTCAGCAAGATACCACAGCCCCAAGTTGACGGTGCCTTTGAGATAGCCAAGGATTCGCTTGGCAGCTTCAAGATGGCTGTGCTTGGGATTGCTTTGGAAGCGAGCGCACACTCCAACTGCAAATGCAATATCCGGCCTGCTTGCAGTGAGATAGAGATGGGATCCGATCAAGGCACGGTAGTCTGTAGCATCCACAGACTTCCCTTCTAGGTCTGGCTCCATCTTCCAGTTGGTATTCATTGGAATCTTCACAGCTTTAGCATGCTGAACACCAAACTTGGCAAGCATATCTCGAGTATACTTAGCTTGATTGATGAATATCCCATCATCTTGCTGCTTCACTTGAAGACCTAGGAAGCAACTCATCAAGCCAATCATCGACATCTCATATTTGGACTTCATCAACTCTCCAAACTTCTCGCTAAGCGACTGGTTTGGTGACCCAAATATGATGTCATCCACGTAGATCTGGACCCATAGCATATCTTCTCCATGATTGATGGTGAAGAGAGTCCGATCTATTTTCCCTTTGTGGAATCCATTATCCACTAAGAACTGAGATAGTGTATCATACCACGCTCTAGGCGCCTGCTTCAATCCATACAGGGCCTTCTTCAGTCTATACACCTTATCTCCTTGCTCGAAACCCGGTGGCTGCTCCACATACACTTCTTCCTTGAGCTCTCCATTGAGAAACGCGCTCTTGACGTCCATTTTATAGACCTTGAATTTCTTAGCAGCTGCATAGGCAAGAAATAGTCTAATTGCTTCAAGTCTGGCCACTGGAGCGAAGGTCTCATCAAAATCGATCCCTTCCTCTTGACAGTAGCCCTTGGCGACGAGTCAAGCCTTGTTTCTCACAACGTTGTGGTCCTCGTCCGTCTTATTCTTGAACACCCACTTGGTGCCAATCACATGCTGGAATTTGGACGATCCACGAGATACCATATGTTGTTTCTGGTGAATTGGTTCAGCTCCTCTTGCATGGCAATCACCCAATTGGAATCTGATAGGGCTTCCTCCACGCTTGCCGGCTCGATGTTGGACAGAAAGCAACTAAACATGGTACTTTCTTCAAACACTTGGCTTCTGGTCACCACACCTTTGGATAGATCTCCAATGATTTGGCTTGGTGAATGATCTTTGAGCCATGCACACTTGGATCCACCAGCTTCTTCTTCTTCTTTATCGGGGTCGCTTGCTTCTCCATCTGAAGCGACTGGAATGGGTGCTTGGCCTGCACTCGCTTCATTAGTCTTGGGGGCAGCTTCAACCTTCTCTTGAGCAATTTGATCGCTTGAATCCTTGACTTCTTCATCATCTACAAGCATGTCCCATGTCAATGGATTGATGGGTTCCTCGCTTGAATTTTTGTCGTTCGCTTGAACCTGTTCCTGTGGAAGACTTAAGGAAGATTCATCAAATACGACATGGGGTGATTCCTCCACAATTAGGGTTTTACAATTGAATACCCTGTAAGCTTTGCTCGATGTAGAATACCCTAAAAATATTCCTTCATCAGCTTTGCTTTTGAAGGCTTTCAATTGTGACTTCCCATTATTGTGAATGAAGACCCTACAACCAAAGATATGGAAATAAGAGATGTTAGGAATTCTCCCTGTCCATATTTCATATGGTGTTTTGTTGAACCGTTTGTTGAGAAGCGTCCGATTTTGAGTGTAGCATGCGGTATTGGCAGCTTCAGCCCAATACTCCATCAAAAGCTTTGAGTCTGCGATCATAGTTCGAATGACTTCTTTGATGATTTGATTCCTTCTTTCAGCAACTCCGTTCTGCTGAGGCGTACGTGCTGAGGAAGTTTGGTGTGCTAACCCATGCTCCGTGCAGTGTGCTTCAATTGTTGAGTTTAGAAACTCTGTTCCTTTGTCGGAGCGAATGGTGGCAATCGCTTGGTTCTTCTCCACAGCAAGACGCTTGAGCAATTGGGTCAGTTTGGACAATGTCTCCTTTTTGCTAAAGAGAAATACAACCCAAGTGTAGCGAGAGAAGTCGTCGACTACAACGAGAGTGTACTTCCTTCCATTGATGCTTACTGGAGTGACTGGTCCAAACAGGTCCATGTGAAGCAGCTCCAGTACTCGCTTGGAAGATGTTTCATCTAGACTGGCGAAGTGCTTCTTCGTCTGCTTCCCTCGTTGGCATGGTGAGCATGGATGATCTTTTACAAAGACTTCATTAGGTATGCCCTGCACCAAGCCTTTGCGAGCTAAGCGATTGATCGTCTTGAAATTGAGATGGTTCAAGCGTCGGTGCCATAGCCATCCAATTTCAGTAGCACTCCTATCGACATTCCTTTGCAGCTATCCCATTGCGCAATATAGACATTCCTTTGTCTAATTCCAGTGAGTGCAATCTGGGATGTGAGCTTGTGCTTCACCACGCACTTGTTGGAGATGAACTCTACCTTGTATCCCTAATCACAGAATTGTGAGATGGATATCAAGTTAAGCTTCAGTCCTTCCACGTAGGAAACTTCTTCGATTGTAAGCTTTCCTATCTTTTGTGCGCCGTATCCCTTGGTGCTTCCTCGAGAGTTGTCACCAAAGGTTACGTGTGGACCCTTCTTCTCTATATATTCATGTAGTAGAGACTTCATGCCGGTCATATGTCTTGAACATCCACTGTCCAAGTACCAAATAGGTTGACCTTCACTTGGCATGGGCTCCGTGGCGCTCACCTGCAATTAGACAAGTTTTGGTACCCAAATCAGTTTGGGTCCTTGCAGGTTAGTCCCTTTAGGTACCCACACTTGCTTCACTCTCTTTTTAGAGTTAGCTTGTGCTTTGGGCTTCTCGACCTTTTGAAATTGTGACTTCTGCTTAGATGCAGCTTCTCATGTGCAGCAGTGTGTGCATGAGGGGTAGCGACTCGCTTGAGACACACCTATGCTCTTGCCCTTTTGCTTATATCCTGAAGCGACTTGCTTCGGATTAGCCTTAGGCTTCGAGACTGACTTAGGGTTTCTGTTCTTTGCAAGCGACTCGCTTGGTTTCTTTGAAGCGGTCCACCTAGGGTTTTGACCCTGACTCGCTTGAGAAGCCTTTGGGGTTTGAAGAGACCTCTTGGGTGCTTCAACTACTCCCCCCTCACTGTAAGTACGGTTGGACCATCTCCAATCCGACTCACGTGACATGTAGACATTACTTCTCTTCTTTAAAGGAAGATCCTTTGTCTCTGGTGTCTTAGTTTGAGACTTAGAAGCTTCAACATTTTTCCCTTTACCCTTAGATTGGTAAGTTTTAGCATTGTGAGTGCTAGGGATTGTTGATTTCGGCTTACCCTTAGATTCTTCCCTTGGAGATATAGACATCTTCATTGGTTTCCTCTTAGGATTCTCAAACACTTTGCCTTTGTCTTTGTTGGTGGTCACTTTGGAGGCATTGGGCACATCCAAAGGAACTGATGGTGTCGTGTTAGAAGCACCAACAAAGACTGTAGGCTTGGAAGGTCCACCCTCATATCCAAGGCCTCTTTTTCTACCAAAAGGTAGAAGCGAGCTTTCTAGTGCCTGCTTAGCGAATGAGGCTTTGTTCAAGTTGGCCACTAGATTGGATTGGGTTTCATACCTTCCTTCCAAGCTTTTATGTCTAGCGAAGAGATCCTCGAACTTACTAAACATAGCCCTGAGATTATTCTTGACTTCATCAAGTTCAATGGCTAACTTTCGGTTCTCCTTCTCGCTATTAGACATAGCTTGTTTCAACATTTCGTGGTTGCTTAACAATTTGTGGTGTTTGTTAAGCAACTCACTCCATGTCGAGGAATTAACTTCCTCTTCGTGAGTGTGTGCCAGTGTAATTGAACTTACTGAAGGATAGAAAAATACCTCCCCTGTATCTTCATCGGTGAGCGCCATAAGTCCAAGATCCTCTCCCTCGCTGGAGTTGGGATCGGTGAATGCGTCGGAGTCGCTTGAAACTTCTTCAGTTGAAGCAACTGGCGGTTCACTCGCTACAAGTGCTCTCCGGGGAGCTTCTCTTTTTGCCTTCAGTTCTTCTCGCTCCTTGGTACTGAGTGATTGGTGTCATTTTGTTAGGTTTTAGTTGTTATTTGTTATTCATTTTTGTGTCGTTTCGGAGTCGTTATGTGTCTTTGTAGCTATGATTTGGGTATTTTGAGTATTTTAATTGTTAGGGATCATGGGAGTCGAGAGAAGGAGAAAGAACGAGGAAAGGATGAAAAAGGAGTGCAAAATTGGATGATTTGCGCGGAGCATTTGGAGCGCTCGCTCCTGGTGTCAATACTCGAAGGATTTGCATAGCAGGCTTTGGAGCGCCCGCTCCCGGTGTATGGAGCGCTCGCTCCGGGTCAAAGTCAAGAAGGATTTGCGCAGCCATTATGGAGCGCTCGCTCCGGCTTGCTGGAGAGCTCGCTCCGTGTCGCGGATTTTATTTGTTTCCTTGTTGGGATCAAACTCTTACCTTATGTTATATATATGCCATTAGGGCACGAATTAGAACAACCTTTTATCTTTTGTTTTCAGTTCTAAATACTCTAGTTTTAGTTTTTATTGCTTTCTTTTGTTCGGATCCGAATTCTTCGTTTAATTCAAGTTCTTCGTTCTTCGTTACTTTTGTAAGTTATTTATTGCTTTCGTTTATTTGCTTTAATTGCTTTCTTACATTTTAGATTCGATTTCTTAATTGCTTCGTTTAATTTCTTTAGTTTAATTTCGTTCGTTCGGTTTTCAAGTTCTAGTTTAGATTCGTTTTTCTTTGCTTTCAATTCTCTCGTTTTTCAAGGTTTTCATAGTTAGATTTATTTTTCTTTTAATTTCAAGATTTTATTAAACATGTCTAGGATAGTTATTGTTTTTTTCGTTGCTCTCTTTATTGCTTTCTATTCGATTCTTGCCTAGGTAGATTAATCATTTTATTTAGTTTAATTCTTCAATTTAATTCTTGCTTTCTAGATTAATTATTTATTTATTTGCTTTGATTTATTTTATTTTTCTAGGATATAAAAACAAAAACCCAAAAATCTTATTATTTGCTTTCTTAGTTTAGGATTTTACTACACAGTTATTGCCCTGTTAAGTTTTCCTTGAGATTCGACTTAGGGTTTTGCTTGCTAGTGCTACGATAGGATTTCGTTCTATTGCGAACACTTTTTGGTGAAACAAATTTTTGACCGTTGCCGGGGGAAAACTTTAGGCTATTTAATTTTGTGGTATTTTATTTTATTTATTTTGTTTTGTTCGATTTCTTTTTCTTTCCACCGGTGCGTTTAATCCGTTTGTTGAGTGTTGTGCATGCTAGGTCGCCGAAATGTACAAAGGAAACTAGGACCGCATATTGACGACATCAATCAGAGGAAGGCTATTTTAGCCGCGAAGAAGGAGGAAGAAGTTGATCTCAAGGACTATGGACTAGTCCTATTGTTTGCTGAGACCGAAGCAATGGCACGATTTATGGGAGATTTTGCTCGCCCAACCTTCACTGCCACTACTTCGGCGATTGTTCTGACGGAAGCGGTCAGAAATCACGAGCTGAAACCTCACCACCTGGCGTTGCTCCCTTCCTATCATGGGCTGGCCAACGAGGATGCACTGACATTCATTCGGGAGTATTTCACCGTCGTGCAGTCTTTTCCACTATCAGGCCTCACAGAGGACAACCTGAAGATGAAGTGTTTCCCCTACACTCTGAAGGATCGGGCAAAGTCATGGTATCTGTCGCTCCCGGCCGAATCTCTCACCACTTGGAATGAGGTGTGCGAGAAGTTTATGTTGAAGTATTATCCCAGCCGCTAGACTCAGGAGATGCGGTCGCAAATCATGAATTTCTCTCAGGACCACGACGAGCCATTTCACGAGGCTTGGGAGAGATTCCAGGACCTACTTCAACAATTTCCTCACCATCAGATGGCTCCTGAGCTCGTTTGGCAGTATTTCTACGATGCATTGAATCAGACCTGCCAATTTATGGTGGACAGCTCGGCTGGAGGGAACATTGCGGTCAAGACAGCCGATGAAATGAAGAAGATTTTTGAGACACGCACTAGTTCTCAACAGAAGTCATCTAGGCCAAGGAAGATGGAGGCAAAAGCAGTCACTATGAGCCCTGACATGACGAAGCAGATGGCCGATATGTTGAGAGATCTCAAAAATTTTAAAATGAAGCAGAATGCACCGGCACCTCAAGTGGAGAATAGGAAGCCGGACCGGTGCGACATTTGTGGAGAGCTTGGGCATATCAAGGAGGTTTGTGACAATATGAGAGCGTTCACATACGAAGGAGGTGCCGACGTCTATGCCGCTCAAGGTTACATGCCCCCACCTCAAGGTTATCAAGGAGGATGGAATGCAAGGAATCAAAATTCTGATGTGAGGCCACCTCAAGGGCAAGGTACGAACCCGAATTTCCAAAATCGTCGTCCCCCTCCATATAATAATCCCTACCCTCCTCAAAATTCATACTACTCCTCTCCACCACCATATTATCCACCTACACAATACCCACCAAACTCATACTACCCACCACCTCCTCCAACTTTCCATTCATCACCATATCCTCCACCTCCTCCCCAAAATCCTCGTACCCAAGGCCCTCCACAAAAGCCTCCAGTTGATGATCACCTTGCAACCTTCATTCAAGAAGCCAAGTTGGCCCGAGAAGCTCAGGATGCCACTATCAAGAGGCTCGAGATGGCATTGGGGCAAATTTCTAGAACGATGAACCTGATTCAACATCAGACGGGGAGGATTCCGAGCCAAGGAATTCAACCTCAACAAGCCAACGAGGTTCAACAACCTTATTCACCTTTTCCGCCTCAATATCCGCCAAATTATCAAGCTCAATCAATTTCGGTGTTGAGGAATGGGGAAACGGTGGATAATGGTGTCGTCATACAAGGAACAGTCCCTGCTAATGAATGTAGGGGCCCGAGCAGCAGCTGGACCCAGTCGAGAAGCAATATGAGCGCAGGAGCAACGTAGCGACCGCTCCAACCCTTGGAACGCCTGCTCCAAGTCCAGCAAAATATAAATTTCAGCGAGTCAGCAGTGGAGCACCCGCTCCAACACCTGGAGCGCCCGCTCCCACACCAGCAGATCCGGAGCGAGCCACGCATGGAGCGCCCGCTCCCTCTCCAGCAGAATTTTAATTCCAGCGAGCCGCACATGGAGCCCGCTCCAACCACTGGAGTGCTAGCTCCCGTCCCCTGTAGCGCCTCCAGCCGCCGAAACAGAGGAGAAAAAGAAGGAGGATGCAAATCTTCATAAGGCGCCCAATCCTTACGTCCCTCCTATCCCTTTTCCGAGTAGATTGAAGAACAAGAAGCAAGGCGAAGAAAAGCAATGGAGAAGTCACACCGTGGCCGCCATCGAAGCAAGCCGAATACGTTCCGACACCTCACCAACCTCGGCCGGGCATCTCTCATCTCTACCGAAACAAGGTGACCCCGGAAGTTTCACATTGGATGTTATTTTGGATAATGGGGATCGTGTGTCAGGTATGTTGGATTTGGGGGCAGCGGTGAACTTGATGCCATATTCAATTTTTGAAAGAATGGGTTCAAGGGATCTTAAGCCTACCGATTATTACATCGAGCTAGCCGACGGTTCTTTGAGTCGACCTTTGGGGATTATGGAAGACGTTGCTTTATTTGTGGGAGGTATTCAAGTTCTAGCTGATTTCGTTGTGCTTGACGTGGGGCGAGGAGCTAGGAGTGAGAGAGGTCATCTCCTCTTATTAGGACGACCTTTCATGGCTACTACTCAAACTCGAATCGACGTTGGCTCCTGAACATTGAGCATGGCCGGCAAAGGAGGTTCGGTAACATTTTTGTGAGATTTTTAATAAGGTGGCAGCTTCGGCTGAAGAATTCATAGAAGATGAAGAGTCCATTGAAGACGACGAATTCTTTAGTTGTGTGGATGAGGAAGAGGACATTTTGGAGAAGATTGACGAAGTAGAAGAGGAAAGCTCGACACATGCATCGAATGAGGAATTGGAGGAGTTGGATGAACATCGCAAAGAGGCCCACGGGAATGTGAAGATTTATAAGGATAAGGTCAAGAGGCTTCATGACAAGAGGATAGCCTACAAGGAGTTCAAGCCCGGGATGAAGGTACTTCTTTTCAATTCTCATCTTCGTCTTTTTTCGGGCAAGCTCAAGTCTAGATGGGGAGGTCCTTACACGATAGTTAGATTTTTTCCCCATGGAGTTGTGGAGATCAAGAATAAAGAGTCGGGGTACATATTTTCAGCTAATGGTCAACGTTTGAAGCCGTACATCGAAGGAGAGACATTGCCTCAAACGGTCGAGGCCATTCTTATCTCTGATCCCCCTTCTTCTCCTTCTTGATTAGATTTTTGTAAGTCAAGCTAATGACGTTAAAAGAGCGCTTGATGGGAGGCAACCCACGTAGTCATTAAAAAATAAAAGAAAAAAAGAAAAGAAAAGAAAAGAAAAGAAAAGAAAAGAAAAGAAAAGAAAAGAAAAAAAAAAAAAAAGGGGTCTTTTGAGCGAGATAGGTTTGGAGCGACCGCTCCCTGAAGGAGCGCGCTCGCTCCAACTGACGTTGGAGTTTAATTATTCAGCGAGCCCCGAATGGAGCAACCGCTCCCGCTGTTCGGAGCGCCCGCTCCACCTCTGCCGAGTCAGGTATTTTATTTCTTTTCTTTTCTATTTTTTTCTTTCTAATTTCTTTTCTCTTTTGTGAACAACCCTAGCCCCCAAATCCTCTATTCACCTCCGTCGTCAATCACCTCCGACCACCACCAGAGACGCCACCTGCTGCACCGCCGACCGACACCTCCCGTCGTCCGCACAAGAGCCGCCGTCTGCACCGCCGCCGTTTGCCGCCGTCAGCCTTCGCCGACAGCAGTACCACCAGAAACCAGCGCCGCCGCCTTTCTCTTCCGGAGAGACCGCTCCAATCAACAGGAGCGCTCGCGCCATTTTCAGCCTAGAGCGCCCGCTCCAGAAGCAGCGCGCGCTCGCTCCAACGCTCTCTCGCTGCCAACTTGCTTAAATTCAATTTTCGTGTTCTTCCTTGCTTCTCTTTATGTCTTTCGTGTTTTCCAGGATCTTAGAATGTCGAGAAGAAAGAGAGCACCCCCGGTAGTTGGAGCAGCATCATCCAATCTTCCATTTGCTGCTCGGATGAAAGTTTGTCCAACCGGAGGAATTACTACGGGAGAATACGGCGTCTCATTTCACGTTCCCTTCGATACCGATGACGGTTATGAGGTAACGAATCGGTATCTTCATCTTCGAAATATGGAATTCTTACCTCCTCGTCATTATTCACCTGCTTTCATTGAGGGATTACGTTTAGGAAATTCTCTTGCTGAATATCTAGAAGTCCTAGGATTATCTCGATATTTTAGTCAACAATGGGAAGGACATGATATATTATGCTCGGAGATGTTATGCACTGCTCGTTTAGGGAAGAATACTGACAAAGGGTATGAGGATCAGACTGTTTTGCTGTGTAATCTAGGTGGTATTTTTTGTGAGGTCTCGTGTTCTAGTATGCATGAAATTTTTTGTTTTCATTACTCTGATGCTGCTGCACAATTTGTACCTCATGATTTTAATTATTTTGCTGCTTGGAAGGAATTGACTGGTTGTGATAATTGGGGACAAAAGGGTGCTCCTGCTTCATTTATTCGTGATAATTCTCTATTACTGTTGCATCGTTTTCTAACATTCAATGTAACAGGAAAAGTTGAAGGAAGCAAGGTTAGTGGCCCCGAGTGTTACATGTTATGGGCTGCTAAAAATAATGAACAGGTTAGCATTTCCCACTTCATTTGGAACCAGATCATCGGCAACCAATCGAGGCACAATGCACATCCAGCCCTTTCTCAGATAGCTACGAGGATAGCTCGTTTTATGGCGGTCAGATTTTATCCCAGCCCTCCGATGTCTGTAGTCCCGAGCCGTGAGATTACCTCATCTGAGCTCATCAATGGTCAATACTAGGCTTCTCCTTCTCAATTCAAACCATGGTATCTGCGGAGTTCGGTCAAGGTTTACATCGCCATCCATGGAGCACCAGCAGAGCACGAAGAAATTCAGGGAGGAGACATGGATGAAGGAGACGGAGCTGCACAACCCGAGGAACCCCCGGCGTACTTTCGGACATACCAAGAGGGGTTCAACACTTTTCAGACCGGGTTGTTTGAGAGACTGGACTCCCATGCTACTCTATTTCAGTCGATGACGACTAATATGGAGAACTTGGGACTTCAGATACAGAACATGGGGACGAGAGTGCAGGGGGTTGAGGATCGAGTCTACGACATTGAGCGTCATCTTGCGAGGTATACTGATTTTCGTTCTACTTCTTCTTCTTCTCAGGCTCCGTGGGATCCTAATGATCCAAATGATCCTCGAAATTTTCACCATTGATAGCTTATTTGTTTTTCTTTATTTTTATTTTTTGTGTTTTTGTCATTTTAGGAGATGTTATGCTTGTTTGGTATTTTTGTCTTTGTTTTGTAGGTTGCAATTCTTGGGATTGATCAAGGTCCCGATTTTTGTGCCGATTGTGGTCGTCAAAAGCGATAAGTTTTCTTCTTCTTCTCCTCTTCTTATTTATTTTCTTGCAATGGGACATTGCATGATTTTAAGTGTGGGGGGGTGGTGTGTGAGAAATTATCACTTTTGACATGTTAGTTGTTTTTGTGTCTTTGTTTGTTTTTCCCCACTTAGAAATTTGTTGGTGTTCGAGCTATATAAGCATGTAACTTAGGATTGATTTTGATGATTTGATGATGGAATATTTAGTTGTTGGAATTGATTTGAGCATGAATTAGGTTGGTTTAATCTTGAGTTGTGATTGATTATGATTCGGTGAATTGTGGGGCACGAATTGATTTGAGTTTTGAGGAAATTGATTAATGATTTTTGGTTGAGTGATAAATCTAGTTTGTTGCAACTTGGATTGCTAGTCTACTTTCCCCTTAAAAAAAAAAAAAAAAAAAAAAAAAAAAGGAGTTGTTTATATGTGAATAAAAGAGTTGATAGGATTCTGCTCCTCTTACTTGTAACGTATGAAAATACTAGAGTAATGAGCATGGGAAACCACATGAAAAGGCTTCGAGAGACCCTCGAATGATTAAATTTCATGAATTATGTCCTAAATGATACTCGTGTATGTTAGAATAATGTGTTCGTAGGTACTCTACCCCTCTTGACAATGGGTACGGGAAACCGCACTAGGAAGCTCGATGAGACCCATCGATGATTAAACCTAGTGAATTATGTGCCAAAAACGTTCACTTGTTTTAAAAAAAAAAGTCTTCTATTTATGTTTTAGTTGAATAAAAAGGGGAAGTAGGCTAGACGTCTAAGTTGTGGTGATCTAGATATTTGTGAGATGTGTGAATCATTGCTTTTCCTCATGCTTGGATTTGATTTATAAGCCACATAGTTTGTCGATGATTGATTGATTGTAACTTGGGATTAAAGTGACCTCGTTTGAGTTTGTTGATTCCGGTGATTAAATGCCCTATGATTTGTATTGTTTGGATTGAGTCTAAGTTGTGTGTTTATATTGCTTGAGGACAAGCAAAGGTCTAAGTGTGGGGGATTTTGATTGGTGTCATTTTGTTAGGTTTTAGTCGTTATTTGTTATTCGTTTTTGTGTCGTTCGGAGTCGTTATGTGTCTTTGTAGCTATGATTTGGGTATTTTGAGTATTTTAATTGTTAGGGATCATGGGAGTCGAGTGAAGGAGAAGGAACGAGGAAAGGATGAAAAAGGAGTGCAAAATTGGATGATTTGCGCGGAGCATTTGGAGCGCTCGCTCCACGGTGTTGGAGCGCTCGCTCCTGGTGTCAATACTCGAAGGATATGCATAGCAGCTTTGGAGCGCCCGCTCCCGGTGTATGGAGAGCTCGCTCCGGGTCAAAGTCAAGAAGGATTTGCGCAGCCATTATGGAGCGCTCGCTCCAGCTTGCTGGAGCGCTCGCTCCGTGTCGCGGATTTTATTTGTTTCCTTGTTGGGATCAAACTCTTACCTTATGTTATATATATGCCATTAGGGCACGAATTAGAACAACCTTTTATCTTTTGTTTTCAGTTCTAAATACTCTAGTTTTAGTTTTTATTGCTTTCTTTTGTCCGGATCCGAATTCTTCGTTTAATTCAAGTTCTTCGTTCTTCGTTACTTTCGTAAGTTATTTATTGTTTTCGTTTATTTGCTTTAATTGCTTTCTTACGTTTTAGATTCGATTTCTTAATTGCTTCATTTAATTTCTTTAGTTTAATTTTGTTTGTTCGGTTTTCAAGTTCTAGTTTAGATTTGTTTTTCTTTGCTTTCAATTCTCTCGTTTTTCAAGGTTTTCATAGTTAGATTTATTTGTCTTTTAATTTCCAGATTTTAGGAAACATGTCTAGGATAGTTATTGTTTTTTTCGTTGCTTCTTTTATTGTTTTCTTTTCGATTCTTGACTAGGTATGATAGATCCGGGTTGGAGATCTACAACAATTGTGTAATGATTCATAGTTTTTACAAAGAGCATTCATAGATAAAGCAGTATAATAAAGGAGAGTAAGAGATTTGTGTGGTTTTGTCAACCATTGCAAGGCATTTCATACGGATTTCATACAATACATTGTTCACATAAGAGTTGCAAGCGATAATCAAGCTATATGCTTGAATAGAGGACATTTCTAGCCATAAAACAGTCACATTCATATGAGATTAAGATTTATTCATATTGAGAGCAAAGAGAAGAAGTGGAGAGGGGGAGGAACGAGAGCATAGAACTCCGTTTTGGCCTCTTCTCCCGTAGTAGCGAAGGTTATACCTTAAGTTCGAGATGATATGGGGGAGATTGAGAGAGTCTTCTCTGCAACGAGAAGGAGAGATGGAAGTGAGTGTGCATAGAGTTCCTCGGACGAAGGCTTCGAAAGCCTAGAATGCTTGAGCTCAAAGGATCTCGTAGCAGAGTGTATGGGATGAATGGAATAGTATGCAGAGTGCGTGTTTGTATGAAGAGTTTTGTTGTGATGATTGATGGATAGGCGAAGTGTGCGCCTACTTGGTATTTATAGACGTAGAGAGGGTGAAAAGGTCAATATTCATGTGAAGCGAGGACAGAAAAGGAATTTCTATAGAGATAGTATTCTCTTTGTCATTAATGTCGTGGTCCTCACAATAAGATGACTAGAGTCACGCTGATCATATGTTCAATCAGATCCCTAGGCTCTAGCAGAAGTCTAGTGAAATCAAGGCAGCTTCTGCCTGCACTAGCCTCTATGCAGAAGTTTTGGCACAAGCTGGGGTAGGCATCAGATCCTACAGCTTCTCAGAACCTAATCGCCCTTCATTTCTTTGAATCAACTCCCTTTAACCCTTTGGAGAGATAATCCAAACGAATATGGAAAAATGCTTCACGGGTAAAGCTAATATTCATCCCTATCAAGGTAGATTAATCGTTTTACTTTAGTTTAATTCTTAGATTTATTTACTCGTTCTTAGATTAGTTATTTATTTGCTTTTATTTATTGCTTTGATTTATTTTATTGCCTAGGATTTAAAAACAAAAACCCAAAATCTTATTTACTTGCTTTCTTAGTTTAGGATTTTACTACACAGTTATTTGCCCTGTTAAGTTTTCCTTGAGATTCGACTTAGGTTTTACTTGCTAGTGCTACGATAGATTTCGTCTATTGCGAACACTTTTTAGTGAAACACTGAGCTTTGGGTAGTCAGATTTGTAGTGGCCCATCTTGTAGCAGTGATAGCACTCCACATCCATCATGTCTCTTGGGATCGGCTTGGATGTCTCTTCTCTTTTCCCTTTGCCATCACGAGCATCAGTGCTCTTTCCCTTATACTGCTTATAGAACCTCTTGTACTTTCCCACGCGTGAAATTATTTTGTTGAAGTTCTTTGATAGAAATGCGACGTGCTCTTCTAGCTCTTCTCTTGACATTTTGGCGATTGTCTAGTCGCTTGGCCCTTCTGTGGCTTTGAAAGCGACTCCTTTTGACGATGTTGGAGCTTCATCTTCATCGTCAAGACTCATTCGATTAAGATCGAACTCGTGAGCCTTGAGTTCGGAGAACAGGATCTCTGGCGTCAATTTTGACAAGTCCTTGGTAGCCAGGTACAACTCCTTCATGGTTTGCCACTTTCGTGTAAGAGCTTGAACGATCTTGAGGTTCACTTCCTTGTCTGCGAGTTCTTTACCGAGTGAATTAAGAGTAGCAATGATGTTGGTGACTCTTAGTTCGAAGGCATCAATCGATTCTCTAGACTTCATTGTGAGGCTTTCAAACTCCCGCATCTGTACGGCAAGTTTGTTTTCCTTAATCTTGTCAGTGCCTTGGGAAATGAGGGCTAGGGTTTCCCACATTTCCTTTGCCGTTGCGCACTTCCTGATCCTTGGGAGATATGCGTCCGACACAGTGCTCTGCATTGTGTGGCATGCGATTTTGTCAAGGTTGGCAACTTTGAAGTCGTTGGAACTGTATTCGTCCTTGTCCTTCTCGACGAATTCTTGTCTGACATAGGCTGCACGGCCTTCGGCGGCTGGCACATTCACAGAGATAGCTTTCTTGATCTCGATTGGTCCTTCCTCTATGACCTCCCACATACGGTCGTGGATAGAGCATAGAAAACTCTCTACACGAAAGCTCCATGTTTCGTACCCTTCTATGGAAAACTGCGGAAGATTCGATGCACTGTTGGTAGACATGATAAACTATCAGTAGCAATGCAGTATGCGTGATTGAGGGTTTTATGCACTTAGGAAAAAGGATCTGGTTCAGTGAGACAACGTGAAGCGAGAGGGGACTCACTTCAGATATGCAAAGCAGTGGCTCGAAAGAACCGCCGCTCTGATACCACTTGTTGGTCCCGGATTGTTAGAGGAAAAACACGTAGAGGGGGGAGGGGGGGGGGGGGGGGGGTTGAATCCGTGTTTTGAAGTTTTTCAACTTCTTTTTCCAATAACTCAGAGTAACAAGTAAAGCGCTCGCTTCAACTACTAATACTTAGCCGAGAGCTAGATCTACAGTGTTAACAACTCTCTTAACCTAAGCGTGAGCTTGATCAAGAGTGAGGCTTTACTCGAGATGCGGAATTCGGTGAGCTAATCTTTCCTAAGTATTTGAAAATTCAGATTAGGTTTGTTTACGATGGTTGTGCAAATGTATAATCAAAGCAGTAAACAAATAGAGAGATTAGGGTTTTGAGATACGACACAGAGATTTAGAGTGGTTCGGTGGTAAAACACCTACGTCCACTTTGTTGCACAAGGCAACTAATTCTCTTCACTAAAGAACCTTGAAGATTACGGGTTCTTCAAAAACCTGGCAAGATCGAGCTTCACTCGTTTGGATCTGACGATGACAGGGAGATTGCGGGTTCTCCTTAAGACCTAGACTGGCCTAAGCTTCACTCACTTCAGTCCTAAGCTGGGAGATTACAGGCTCTCCACTCAAACCTAGTTTCGATCGAGCTTCACACAATCGAGGACTGTGCTAGCTTGGAACTAGACTCTATGATCGAGGCTTCTACTATCGAGGAAAGTAGAGCCTTGGATCGAAACAACTTTTTGACGAACACAAAACCTAACAGACAGAACTTAGGGTTAGGGTTTTTGGTTTTTCGTCGAACACTCTAATGAAGAACTCTTTACAACAACTGCAAAGAAGGCTAGAGTTCTTCTCTAAGCTTGGATATGGAATGGGCTTAGATTTCTAAGTGTGAAGGTTGCGGAGATGAGCTTCGTTGGAACAGAAGCTCGGAGAACACTTGAAACAAAGACTCGAAGAATGCTGAAAGCTGGGAGTATTTGTTTGCAGTAGGCGCTGAATGCTCAAGTAATGTTCTACTCTTCTCCATCTTGATCCTTCACTATTTATAGGCGGAGTGGTTGGGCAGGAGCCGTTGCTTGGTTGGTGTCTTTGTCCCTCCTTCTCTCGACAGTACTTGCGCAGACCTGCTGCTTTTCAGACGCGCAGATTTGGCACTTTGCCAAAAATGGCTAAGTTCTGTTGGGAAACGGCTGCTTGAAAGCCGCCCCGACCCAGATCTTGGTTCGGATGTGTTGATTCGATTGTGCACATAAATTCATGCAATGGTTCGAGTACATACCTTGATTATGAAGAACGTGCAATCTGAGTCGTGTCTGATCGATCTACGGTTCTGATCTTCTAGGATGTGATCCCACACCTTGAAATCCGAGACTTGGTGGGCGTCTCGAGATCACTGGAACCTCGATCTCCCTTACTCAGACTCGGCCGACTCTCTCTCTCATGCCTAGGGATTCGCGTGAATCCTTTCTCACAAATCTGGTGTATGGAGGCTAGGGTTTATGATGAGAGACTTGAGTATTTATATGGTTCATAAATAAGGAGATATGATTCCTTATTTATCTCCAACCATATCTTTGTCATCCCATATTTACAAATCCTATTCCTTTATTAATACGGAATTAATAAGGAATTAATTTGTTCTGTTATGCAACTGAATATCCGGAATTAATTCTAACAAATAGAATTTATTCTAATATCAGTAGGAGAATAAATAACTAAATATATACCAAATATATTCAGATATGATATTTATCCCCATAAGATTTAAATAAATCTTATCTTATTAGATTTAATCTTATCCGTGAATAACTAAATAATAAATAATTAGATTTAATCCCACAGGATATAAATCTCAATTAATTATATTTATTATCCATTCACCGGATATAAATCCAATATATATCATATACTTGGGCCTGAGTACAATTATTGAGTCCAAACTCAATAATACTATTTAGATCGATTCCCGAGGTCTGTTTGGGCCATCCTAGGGATCAGATACCAGACAGAGTTGGGCCTTATCTAATTCGATATTTCCATGCCCACCCCTGAACATGTATCTCATTAGAACTATGACGCACTCCACTAAAGTGTCATAGCTGAATCACCGCTCTGTCCCAATTATGTAGATTGGGTAGGTATTTTGTATAGTTCGACCCCCGTGTTTAAGACCTTCCATATCCGTTAATCAATTAGAGCTACCATGACTGCTCCTAATTGTTAACATCTATTCCTCAGGTAGTACCCGTTCACTCCTCATTATTATACCTGAACTTAATCAGCATGCATGACTTGGTATAATAAACATTGTGAACTCCCTGAGGGGATATCGTCAGCCTGCACTCACACAGGACACGGCTTGTTGATAACACTTATTAGACATACTATGCATCTCCGTGTTACCCAAAGTACGACATGATTTATATGAACTAACGAGAAGTTCATATCTTCGTAAATCAAAGTAACATCAAAGAATACATATACATCTAATAGTTTACCAAGGTTAAGATCGAGCTAGAGCCTGAGATCTATAGCCCTTCACCTATATCACCTCTGATATAGGGTCAGTATCAGAAGAGCATTATCTCTGTTGATCCTTCAATACGTTCCACCGTACCAGTATAACAAGTGATTAGGACTCATCACTACCATTAAGCTGCAGTCAAGACCGACAGCTCAGCCCAAGCTGTCTCGACTGTGAACTGTTTATATCTCATCATTATTAACGACCTTCGTGATCCTCTCCGAACTCAGATCGACACGTGGTCTAAAACATGAGATAATGGGCTTTATTCTTGCTTAAACATATTCTTCCAGATAGGGATTGTTAACAGTGGACCTGTGTCGTAACCACTAAAACAACCGGTTTTGCTTTAGGTATACAACAACCCCAACAAGTTCCAAGTGTAACAGTAACTGGAGCGATCCAGTACTGTTGCGGCGCCCTTGTCGGCCTGACAGTCAACTCCTTTGCTCCTCTCTTCAATCGACACGTGGAGATCTTGCAATTAATGCGGCGATCTTCAGTTGACTGTAGTTCAAATCCGGAGCGGGAATTGAGCTGTCGCAATCTGTTAGGTAGGAGCTCGCTTCGCTTTAGAATTGGAGCGTCCGCTTCAAATGAGTCGCTTCGGGTCATACTTGAAGCGTATACTTTGGAAATAAAATTTCCGAGTATAACTTAAGTGAACCTTTGACCCGCTTTGACTTTTATTGTAGCGCTCGCTTCGCTACGCTTTAGTAGACTCTCTTCGATTCTACTGTAGCGCTCGCTTCGCTTCGCTATTCTTTGGTACGCTTCACTTCGGCTCGCTAGACTTGCTTCGCTTAAAAAACACACTCAAGCGAGTGGCCTTCACTTGAAATTCCTGTAGTCTAAAGCCTAAGCGACTAAAGCAAAAATAAAGAGCCATCCTAATAGTATAGGCTTAGAAAAATTCTAACCTATTTCTACATCAATTAGGGTCGCTTGGGAATAGGATACTTAGGGGTTTTGGGATCAAATCAAAACATACATTTTTATTTTCAAGTGTCCCATTTGAGTTCCCCCTTAACATGTTATATCCTTAACAATTCCCAACACTATGTATCTCCGTATCCTTTGCCTCTAGAGCCTCGATCTTTTCAAGCTCCTTGACCTCCATTTCCTTTTCTTTTAAAGTCAAAATATCAATTTTTGACTTTAGATATTCTATCTCCCTTTCTTTTTCAGCATCATAGGGGGCAAATTTTTCTTCTAGAGCAATCTTGAATTTTCCGTTTTGAGCTATGAGCTCTGCATTATCCTTAACAACCTCATCAAACAACTCAGCTAGTTCTGCATATTCCTTCATCTGGTCTTTGATCCTTTCCCAAGATTCCGCCTCGGATAGATCTTCTTTCTCATCTGCACTTTCATTGTCAGAGAAAGATAATTGAACAGTTTGAGAAATTACCTTTGATGATTCAGTTATTGAGGTTGTTCCAGATGAATCTCCCACGAAGCTTTCTTCTTCGTCCTAATCTACAGAAGCAATGTATCCCTCACCGTCGCTTGTTGAGCTGTCAGAGAGATGAGCTTCTCGAGTGGCTTCTTCGGCTAGCAAGGCAGCTCGTTGTTTTTTGAGCTTCTTGTCTCGCTTAGCACGAAGCTCTTCTCTTTCTGCCTTGGTTAAATCAGGACAATCTGTTTTATAATGACCTGGCCTACCACAAACAAAGCATGCACCCTCGGGTGTGTTAGTAGAATTGAATTTTGAGGGTTTTGCATCGCTCTTTTTTCCAGAGCGATCAACATTGTGATTTGAATAACTTCGCTTGTTATCTCGATAGAGTCTCTTGTATTTTGAGACTTTACCAAGAAGTTTTTCATTGCTTTTTGAGAACATGGCTACATCAATAGCCAGCTGGTCCATTTTCTTGACCAAAGCCTCATCAATGGGAGAGGCAATTGTTTCTTTTGTTTCATCTGCTTGAAGGCAGCATCTTTTTCTTTCTTTTCTTCAGCTTTTTTAGATGATTGAGACTGTGATGATCCATGAATTCGGATCATCTCGTATTCATTTCCTATCAAAATATCGAAAAGTTCCTCCGTAGAGAGATTGTTAAAATCAGATCGAGATGGTAGTAAGGCTGAATATACATGCCAATTGGCAGGTAAAGCTCTTGTAACTTTTAAATTTTTCTCACATTGAGAATATTTGTTTAATTTCAGTGCCTCTACTTCGAGAACAATTTCAGTGAATCGTGTTTTCATTGATTCACTACTTCGAGATGGTAGTAGGGCTGAATATTTGTTTTCATGGATTTGTATACTAGAAAGCAGGCCTTTTAGCTTGTATGCATGTGTTGTCCATAACCACTAACAATCTTCTATCTGATTAAGTATGAATTGTCATCCATGCATCAAACATCTATCCATTATCTCAAAGTTGTAGGCTTTATGGTGTGTTGTAGATCACAGAAGACCATAGTTGCCGGTTCCTCAAGAGATATAAAAGGGTATCACAGTTGAGACAGTTCTGGATATAACTGTCGGTTTAGGCTGTAGTATAGGCTGCATAAGTAGCTTGTCTTGGCTACTTGTCTATACTAGTACGTGCGTGTACTGATAGGATCACGGTGAGGTGTATTCTTCTATTCTGACCAAATGTAGAAAGAATCAAGACCTCGGTGACTTAAGTTGAACCTTAACTCTAGTTGAGTCCTAAGGGTGTATAGTTGTGGTCTGCTTCTTTGATTTACCATGGGTGAGAGTTCAGAGTATCTGCAACTCAATATGCTCCGTATCTTGGGAAGCAACTACAACTAGTACGACTCTTAGTGTAACTGCAACAGAGCACCATATCCTGGTAGAACAGGTTGATCACATCCCCTGAGGAATTCATTAAGGACTATCATACCAAACCCTGCAGGTGGATTAAATTCCGGTATGATGAGTAAGGTATGAATGGTACTACTCAGGAATATAAAAGAAGTTGAATAACACGAGCAGTCAGAAGCTCTAAGTTAATCAACGGATGTGGGATATCTTAAATATGGGGGTCGTTAAGTCTAATACTAGCCCTGAACTCAACAGGGATAAAACAGGTAATTCAGTACTATTACTCTAGTGGAATGTTTTAGTACTTATGGACTAAATTATACTCTGGGCTGAGTATGGAGAATTTAGCCATTGGGAGGCCTCGGTTTTACCAGCTAGTAGATCCCTGATCTGGCCCAAAAAGCTCAATAGGCCACAGTATAAGGAATAAGTGGGCCACCACTCAGTTGGGCCCAGTATGTGGCGCCAACTGTGCTCATGGGCGGCCAGTCCATAAGTTGCAGGCCTGGCCTGCAACTTAAGCCCAAGTCTCTCTTGGTCTCCTCTATATATACCCCCTCAAGGTCTTGTTCAGACCTAATGATCAGAATAATCGAGTGCACTTAATATTCTGAACAAGAAAAAGGAGGCTAGGGTTAGAGAGAGAGAGACGCGCGGCCGAGCAGTAGTTTTCGGTGGGGATCCCGTTTCCGTGGCTGATTCCGAAGATCGTTGTCCATCCAACGTCAGAATCGAGCAGGGATACAGATCAGAAGATCTATTCGCGAGTTCTCTACTTCTTCAGGTAATCGATCTATAAACCCCCTATGATTCCGCACTAAATTCATAGGAGCATGATAGGTTTAATTCGATAGTTAGATATCCAAAATAGATCCTCGGGCGATCCGATCTTCACCGATCAGATATGGTTCCTTCAGTTGGTATCAGAGCCAAGGATCAGTTTTTCGGCTCTATCTGAGTAATTATCAATTATTATGCATGTTAGATCGATTAGGATGTCGCTTTTCGTGGTGTTTGTCGTTTTTCGGGGCCGATTTGGCAATCTATGTAATTTTTGATCGCGAAATAATAAGGTGCGATCTAGAATAGGATTAGATAGATATTTATTTTGTTTTTCGTTTGTATCTGCTGCATGGAGACGAGGAACACGAAGAACGAGGAGACGAACACCAAAGGACGACCGCCGCACGCGGCGGCGCGTGAGAGCCACGCGCCAGCGCACGCGCGCGTGCAGCCGCCCAACGGCGTGTCTCCTTCATCTCCGGTGATCGACGGAGCTCCAGCAGGTTGCTGGAGCCTGGACGTCGTCGGGGGAGGGCTGGGGAGGTGCGACGGGCGGCGGAGGAGCACGGCAGCACGAGGGACGGCCACGGCGGAACCCTAGTTAGGGTTCGATGCCGCAGCAGTCGTCCAGGCCTGCATGGGAGCCGGAGACGACGACCACGGAGTCCGGTGATGGACTCCACGTGGTCGTCATCGCCGACGGCAGGTGCAGGCGGCGAGCAGCAGCGGCGGCAGAACCCGCGAGGGTTTCTGCCGCGGGTTGACGCGGCTGAAGGCGACGGCGAGGGCGGCAGAGGTAGCGTCCAGGGAGGCGGAGCACACCGGCGACATCAACACCAGCAGCAGGAGCCGCGGCGGACGTCGCCGGCGGCTGGAACGGCGGCAGCCAGGTAAGGGGTGCCGCGGCGGAACCCTAGTTAGGGTTCAACGCCGCGAGCCTCGCCGGGACGGTTGCCGACCGTGCCACCGGAAGGGATCGACGGCCAGCAGCAGCAGCGGCGCCAGGGAGGCGGAGGCGGCCGGCGGCAGGGCCTCACGTCGTCGGCTGCGGCGCGGGCAGCCTTGCGCGCCCGTGCCCTAGCCCGTGGACGGGCCTAGGGTTTCTAACCCGGCCCGTTCGCGTTTACGGGCTGCCTCCAGCGTTCGGGCTCGGGCCCAGTCGCGAATTCGGGCCGTGTTAGGTCGGTTTCGGGTTCGTGGGCCCATAAGAGTGAAACGAGCGCGGTTTGGGTCTTTTCGAGAGAATTGGGTCACGTGGTGTGGGCCCAATCTCGGTTAGAGAAGCCCAATGGCAACGAAAATTAGAAAATAAATTATCTAAATAATTTATTTATTTTCGGGGAGAAACGGGAGATCAACTCGGAGGACTTATTCAAGACCGAAGCCTGTTTCGGATTTTATTATTTAATGCAATAGTTTAGACGGGTCGTCATACCACAAAAAGCGAGTTTTATTTTTGTTTTTATCTCGTTTTTCTTAAGCATGCTATGGATGCAATTTATTTATTATAGCATGTCTTGCCTGTCGAGGTGATTAAATTGCGCTTAGTCGAGCATGTTTTAGGATTGTCAATATAAGCATGTTTTAAATTTTCTGCGAGCATGGTTTATTTGCTGCGTTTAGAAAATTATGCTTAGGATTATGTGACAACGTGATCTAGCATGTCGACAACCTTTTGAAAGAAAAATACTAAGCAGATAAAAACGTTTTTGGTATAGAAAATGTTAAGACCTCCACAACTAACCTTAAGGTGAAGTTTGGTACGAGTGTGTAAACGTCCACACGAACGTGGCTTGCACATCGTATCGAACGAGTTCGCCAGACTTAGGGTTTCTTAACAAAAATGTTCTAACCAAAATGAGAAGTGGGAGCTTTTCTGAGTAAACGTCCACACTAACGTGGCTTACTCGGAATAGTAACTACGGTTTTCTCTGGAGTTGGTTTTTGAACAAAGATAGCTTAAGGAAAATAGTGCTTTTTCCAAGTTAGGCTAAGATTGTGGTTAAAAGCTTAGATATTAGTTAGAATACAACTCCCCAACGGAGTCCCTTTTCTAATCTAATATGGTCTAGTAAGGTTCAACTGTTAGCTCTATTTGCCATAAGGATAGGTTGGCAAGATAAGTAGAGTTAAAGATCCGGGTATCTGGTCGAACAGTGGGAGCGTAAACGTCCACACGAACGTGGCTTGCGATCTGCACTGTTTGGGCTGTTGAAGGTTTCGAAATTATTGGTTTATCAAAAGGTTACAATAATTTTCGTTACGAATTGATGCATGATCTTTTCTTACTTGTGTCTACGTGTTTATTGCTTTTTCAGATATGACTTTAGGCCCGTTGATAAATGTTCTCACTTCAAAGCCTCTCGTTGGTTCCAATTATTTGGAATGGAAATGAAATCTTGAGTATGTCTTGGTTGCGGAAGAGTACAATTTTGTACTCACAACTCCTGAACCTGCTCCCTTGACGGAGGAATCCACTGATGTTGAGAGGGAAGAACATAAGAGATGGCACAAGGCCAATGATATGGCAAAGTGCTTCATCATGACTTCTATGTCAAGTCAGATGCAGTTAGAACACAAGAATTTTGTGAAAGCATCTGACATTATGTTCAATCTCAAGGAACTCTTTGGAGAGAAGGACAGAGCTCCCCGTTTTGAGGCCATGAGGAAACTCATGACCACAAAGATGACGGAAGGCACTTCAGTGCGTGATCATGTTCTGAGTCTGATGCACGCACAGAATGAACTGGAAGAGCTCGGTGGAGGTATCGATGGTGAAGCCAAAGTCGATATGATACTCCATACGCTTCCAAAGTCCTTCGAGAATTTCCGTCTGAATGTAGTCATGAACAAAAAGGAGTACACTCAGAATGAACTTCTTAATGACTTGGTGACTGCCGAAGCCATGATGAGCGAGGGCGCCACGACGCTGTCATCAGTGAAGGCATCTTCTTATGCACCGAAAGGTGGGTCAAGAAGAAACCGTGGTTGAGAAAGAAAGCGGCTAGCACCAGTGGGAGCAAAGGTAGTAAGCCTACCAAAGGCGGTGAAAAGCCTAAGGGGAAAGGCAAGTGCTTCAAGTGCAACAAGACAGGACACTGGAAGGCTGACTGCCCTCTAAAGAAGAAGAATTCTGGTACGTCATTCACATTTGTAACTGAAACATGCTTAGCTGCAAGTTCTACCCAGACTTGGGTAGTAGCTACGGGAGCAACTGACCATGTATGTTACTCCTTGCAGGGGTTTCTGCAGACAAGGGAGCTGAGTGATGATGAGATTACCATCTCCATGGGCGATGCATCGAAAGTTGCAGCTGTCGCAGTTAGAGATATTCATTTATCGTTTGATAGTACTGTTTTGGTTTTGAGAGACGTTTTGTATGTGCCTGCTTTTAGGCGAAACTTGATTTCTGTTTCGAAACTATTTATTTACGGATATTCAGTTGTTTTTGATAGAGGCGTTTCTATCATGAAAGACAATGAAGTTATAGTTTCTGGCACATTGTCCCGGTCTCTCTATACCATTACTTGTCCTATGAATGATTCTTCTTCTTATAATGCTTCCTCGTCATTGAATACTAAAAAGAGGAAGAATCCGTCTCAAACGAACCAAACTCTATTATGGCACTTACGATTGGGTCACATCAACCAAAAGAGGATTCAAAGGTTGATAAAAGAAGGTGTTTTGGATTTCCAAATAGAACCTTTATCAACGTGTGAATCATGTTTGGAAGGAAAGATGGTGACCAGACCTTTCAAGTCATAGGATATCGAGCCCAAGAGCTCTTGGAGTTGGTTCATTCTGACTTGTGTGGACCGATGTCCGTTCAAGCTCGAGGAGGTTACGAGTATTTCATCACGTTTATTGATGACTACTCGAGATACGGTTATATCTACCTGCTCCACAGGAAGTCCGAATGCTTTGATAAATTCAAGGAATTCAAAGCGGAAGTGGAGAAGAGAACGGGTAGAAGTATCAAGTCACTTCGCTCTGATAGAGGTGGCGAGTACCTCGGAACTGAGTTTCGAACTTTCTTGTCAGAAAATGGGATTTTATCTCAGTTAACTACGCCCGGTACTCCCCAACAGAACGGTGTAGCTGAGAGACGGAATCGTACTCTTTTAGACACAGTTAGATCGATGATGAGCTATACATCCTTGCCAATTTCGTTCTGGGGATATGCCTTGGAAACAGCAGGTTATCTCCTCAATCTAGTACCTACAAAGTCGACAGTTAAAACTCCTTCCGAATTATGGACAGGGCGCAAGCCTAGCTTGGGTCATATTCGGGTTTGGGGATGCCCAGCACACGTGCTGACTAAGGAGGCTGACAAATTGAGGTCTAAGACTGAGGTTAGGCTGTTTGTAGGATATCCAAAGGGAACGAAAGGAGGTTATTTCTATAGTCCCCAGGATCAGAAGGTCATTGTGAGCACCAATGCCCGATTCCTAGAGGAGGACTTTATTAGTAACCATCGGACAAGGAGTGAAATAATGCTCGATGAGTTGCGAGCATCAACAGCAGCCGAAATTCCAGAACAGCCGAGAGTACAAGAGGTTATACCACTAACTGCACCCTTATCCGATACTGTATCTCCACCATCGCTTAGTCGCAGTGGGAGGGTTGTTCGTCAACCGGACCGTTTCATGTTCGTGGGAGAATCCACTGAACTACTCTCGGGTATCGAACATGATGAGATCGACCCCTGGACTTACAAGGAAGCGATGGAGGACGAGGATGCAGATTCCTGGAGAGTTTCTATGGATTCGGAGATAGAATCCATAGTTAACATGGACGTGTACGACCTTGCGGAGCTGCCGGATGGGGTAAAGCCCATCGGTTGCAAGTGGGTGTACAAGAGAAAGAGAGGACCTGACGGGAAGGTTTTAGCCTTCAAAGCTAGATTGGTGGCGAAAGGATTCACTCAGAAAGAGGGAATCGATTACGATGAGACATTTTCACCGGTTGCCATGCTTAAGTCCGTCAGAATACTCTTGTCCATGGCGGCACATTTAGACCTAGAGGTTTGGCAAATGGACGTCAAGACTGCGTTCTTGAACGGGTACCTTGAAAAAGGTAGGGACATTTATATGCGCCAACCAGAAGGTTATGTGAGAGATTGCCAGGAGCATCTCGTGTGGAAGCTTAAGAAGTCCTTATACGGACTTAAGCAAGCGTCCAGGTCCTGGAACATTCGTTTTGATGGAGTGATTAAATCCTATGGATTTGTCCAGTGCTTAAACGAAAGCTGTGTTTACAGGCTCAGTTCGGACGGAAGCGTGGTATTCTTAGTACTGTACGTAGATGACATACTTCTCATTGGCAACAATGTGAACGTGTTATCAGGCGTAAAGGATTGGTTGTCTGAACAGTTTCAGATGAAAGACTTGGGAGAAGCAGGTTACATCCTAGGGATCAAGGTTATCAGAGATCGCCGTAAGAGGATGTTAGGCTTAAGCCAAGCTTCATATATAGATATTGTGATCGCCCGTTTCAGCATGCAAAATGCCAAGAAGGGTTTTCTTCCCTTCAGACATGGCATACCTCTATCTAAGGACATGTGTCCGAAGACACAAGAGGAGATAGAGGGCATGAAGACTATACCGTATGCTTCCGCGGTTGGAAGTCTCATGTATGCAATGCTGTGTACTAGACCAGATATCTGCTATGCGGTTGACATGGTGGCGAGATATCAGTCTAACCCTGGTCAGGGACATTGGACGGCTGTTAAGCACATTTTAAAGTATCTCAAGAGGACAAGAGATCATGTGCTTGTTTATCAGTCCAATGAGATGATCCCTATAGGGTATACGGACTCAGACTTCCAGGCTGATCGAGATGAGAGGAAATCCACCTCAGGCTATGTGTTTACCTTGGAGGTGGAGCCGTCACTTGGAAGAGTGTGAAGCAGAAGTGCATCGCAGACTCGACCATGGAGGCCGAATATGTGGCTGCTTGTGAGGCTGCTAAAGAGGCTGTGTGGCTCCTGAACTTCCTAAATGAGCTAGAACTAGTTCCCAGTTTGCCCAGAGGTATCACACTATATTGTGATAATGCTGGAGCAGTTGCAAACTGCAAGGAACCTAGGGCTCACAAGGCGAGCAAACACATAGAGAGAAAGTACCATCTCGTACGAGCAATCGTCGAAAGAGGAGAAGTAGAAGTGAAGAAAATCCCTTCAGCGGATAATCTGGCAGATCCATTCACAAAGAGCTTACCAGTCAAGGTGTTCGACAAGCATGTCGAAGGGATGGGACTGGAGCGCCTCCCACACTAGTAAACTTTGAGTATAAGCGGGAGAAGATGTGTAATAGATGCTAGATTGTAGACACTTTGCCTTTTGTCACATGATATACTAAAAGTTTGCTTTAGTATAAGTGGGAGATTGATGGATTTGTATACTAGAAAGCAGGCCTTTTAGCTTGTATGCATGTGTTGTCCATAACCACTAACAATCTTCTATCTGATTAAGTATGAATCGTCATCCATGCATCAAACATCTATCCATTATCTCAAAGTTGTAGGCTTTATGGTGTGTTGTAGATCACAGAAGACCATAGTTGCCGGTTCCTCAAGAGATATAAAAGGGTATCACAGTTGAGACAGTTCTGGATATAACTGTCGGTTTAGGCTGTAGTATAGGCTGCATAAGTAGCTTGTCTTGGCTACTTGTCTATACTAGTACGTGCGTGTACTGATAGGATCACGGTGAGGTGTATTCTTCTATTCTGACCAGATGTAGAAAGAGTCAAGACCTCGGTGACTTAAGTTGAACCTTAACTCTAGTTGAGTCCTAAGGGTGTATAGTTGTGGTCTGCTTCTTTGATTTACCATGGGTGAGAGTTCAGAGTATCTACAACTAGTACGACTCTTAGTGTAACTGCAACAGAGCACCATATCCTGGTAGAACAGGTTGATCACATCCCCTGAGGAATTCATTAAGGACTATCATACCAAACCCTGCAGGTGGATTAAATTCCGGTATGATGAGTAAGGTATGAATGGTACTACTCAGGAATATAAAAGAAGTTGAATAACACGAGCAGTCAGAAGCTCTAAGTTAATCAACGGATGTGGGATATCTTAAATATGGGGGTCGTTAAGTCTAATACTAGCCCTGAACTCAACAGGGGTAAAACAGGTAATTCAGTACTATTACTCTAGTGGAATGTTTTAGTACTTATGGACTAAATTATACTCTGGGTTGAGTATGGAGAATTTAGCCATTGGGAGGCCTCAGTTTTACCAGCTAGTAGATCCCTGATCTGGCCCAAAAAGCTCAATAGGCCACAGTATAAGGAATAAGTGGGCCACCACTCAGTTGGGCCCAGTATGTGGCGCCAACTGTGCTCATGGGCGGCCAGTCCATAAGTTGCAGGCCTGGCCTGCAACTTAAGCCCAAGTCTCTCTTGGTCTCCTCTATATATACCCCCTCAAGGTCTTGTTCAGACCTAATGATCAGAATAATCGAGTGCACTTAATATTCTGAACAAGAAAAAGGAGGCTAGGGTTAGAGAGAGAGAGACGCGCGGCCGAGCAGTAGTTTTCGGTGGGGATCCCGTTTCCGTGGCTGATTCCGAAGATCGTTGTCCATCCAACATCAGAATCGAGCAGGGATACAGATCAGAAGATCTATTCGCGAGTTCTCTACTTCTTCAGGTAATCGATCTATAAACCCCCTATGATTCCGCACTAAATTCATAGGAGCATGATAGGTTTAATTCGATAGTTAGATATCCGAAATAGATCCTCGGGCGAACCGATCTTCACCGATCAGATATGGTTCCTTCAAAAGCTCCAGTCCTCATAGCCTTGGACTGAGAAGTCCTCACACACTCGGATCAATGAAGACTCCATGATAATGATATGAAGTGAATGAGAAAGATTTTACCTAGGATCGGTTCTAATTGACCAAAAATTTTGAAATAGTTTTTAGTATGCAAAGCAGCGGTCAAAAGAACCACTGCTCTGATACCACTTGTTGGTCCCAAAAAGAGTTAATTGGTGTATTGGGGGGGGGGGGGGGGGGGGATGCCAACCGTTTTACGATTTTAATAAAACAAACTGTCTTTAAGGAACTTTGCTGGTCAAGTAGTCCTTTACAGAGTGAGACAGATTGATCAATCAAGCTCGTTTTGATCAACAAGCTTGATTTATCAAACTGCTAAGTGCGGAATGTGGTGGAGAGGTTGAGTGACTAGGCTATTTCTAACCTAGCAATAATATCGAACTAGAGAAGTCCGAGTATTGAACACGAGGAGTGAATGTGTCGAGAGATAATCAAGTAGTTCGTCTTGTCTCTATTAGCCTATTTGAGCACATAGACTTGATTTGGTTTTTTGTTTAAACTAGGCAATGAAATAAGTAAATGAGAAGCTTAAACATGCACTAAGTAAATGAACCTAGCAAGTAAACAAATGGAAATTCAAGTAATAAAGGCATGGAAGCAAGTGACTTCCGATGTGATTATGATGAGGACTTACGAATCTAGATGCTTCAAACCACTTTAATCCACCTTGAATGGTCTCTTATATCATTTATGTTAACCTACCTTACTAGGGTGATCAACAAGTAGATCAATAGAACAATAAATGCTTTCTAAGCCTTTAAATGCTCTACCAACTCCAAATAGCTCATTCTAGTCTAAGATAACCTACCAACTATCATCCAACCCATCTAATTCTTTCTAGGAATCATATGAGATGTAATCAAGTGATATGGGTATGAATTGATGCCAAGTGCTATGAATGGAAGCCTCCTAAACATTCCATCAAACACCTTAGATGCACTCCTAGTGATTAATTAGTCATGCATTCAAATAAAGTCCCAATCCATAGGCAATTCAAGGGGAAGGTAAATCAACATCCTAAACTCTAGCACCCAACATCTAAATCACATCATCCATTACTTGGAACCATAAAGGTGCTTAGCTAGCAATAGATCTAGCAATCAAACCAACAAAAGTAAGAGAAAACATAATGAAAATAACAAGGAAGGAAAGTAGAGAAGAAATCTTCAATAATCTCTTCAAACTCCAAGCATAATCTTCAACATAATTTGAAAATACTAAAGAGGAAAGAGGGAAAGAGCTAGGGTTCTAAAGGAATAGTTCAAAAGTGAATTCAAAGTGTTAAAAGTTGCCAAATGAGGCAAATAAAGGAGTATTTATAGACTTCCCATAAGTTGGGGCCAAATTGCAATTAATAGAAACTTGAGTTGAGAAGGTGGGGTAAAATCTGTAATTTCTGAAAAGTTGACCAAAGGTTGACTTGTGCATTTCCGCCCACATTTCACAGTTTGCTCGCTCTCACGGTTTTGACTCGTTCTCTCTCGTCCGGCATCGGAAAATTAATCCGCAAAGTGCTACGGCTTCCTCTTTTGATCCTCTTCGACATAGGATAAGTCAAACATTCCCAGAAAATTACCACAGCACCTGAAATCAGCACGGAAACCGAGAGAAAACGCAAAGCATATAGAAAATGCATAAATTGTAAAAACCTATCATTTCCTCTTCATTTAACCACACATATCAAAGCCAAAACCTACCAAAATCATCTTGAAATGCATATAAAATATTGGTTTGTCAACTCCCCCAAACTTAAGCCATTGTTCATCCCGAAAATGGAACAAAACAATCAAAACACTCAAACCGAATGGGTATGCAATTCAAGATCATCGATGCCTCAAAATACTCACTCAACAAAACATTTTCAATCATGGAACTCCCAAGGTGCATCGAACAATCCATAATCACACAACACTTTCAAGTAAGAAATCAATCACTCAAGCATAATGAACGTCTAAACCTCACTAGGTGTAAGTGTATCGCTCTTTCTCTCAAGTGTATGGAAAGAAATTTGCACTCATCGAACTCATGCATGCATCGCTCTTACCATAAGCTTGCCCTAAATCTCAAGATCTCCATCGCTTGGTTGTGCACTCGAACTAAGATCAATTAGGTCTTTTATTTAGGCTTGTAAAGTGGGAACATTGGTTTATGTAGGGATTTTTAGGCTAAGTGACTAAGAAATCTCTTAAGTACTTTCACCTTCTCTTTCCCACTCTAAGTGTGAATTTCTCCACCTTCTACCTTCACCATGTCACCTCTTTACACTCTTTAATACACAAGCTTTGATCGAAGCTTCATCGAATATTCATGAATAATTCCTTTATGCTCTCATTCACAACTATCTTTATTCAAACTTTTTTTTTTCTTTTCAACTTCTTTTTTTTTTTTTTTTTTTTTTTTTTTTTTTTTTTTTTTCCTCATCATTTTTTCTATGAGAATTCCATTCTCATCTCTTTCATTTTTCCTTTTTTCTCTCTTTTTTTTAGAGCTCATAGGAGTATCCTTATCTCAAAACGACCTCTTCAATCAAACTACTCGAACCTCGTTTCCTCACTACTTCACAACCTCTCAATGGATTCCCATAACCAACCTTCACCTCCTTTCATCCGGTTTAGCAACAAAGGCTTCAAAGGCTCAAGGGGACCACAACATTAACATTTTATTTGGTTAGTGTTTAGGGAATAATGAGGCTAACAAGTGATGGCCTAAAATCCTTTCTAAGTTCTCGTGGCACGTATAGCAACCTCGATCGAGATTGAAGGCAAGTTCTAGAAGATAACAATGCAATACATGGCAAACTCTCAAGAAAGAAAAAGAACGTTATCAATTCAACGTTTTGGCTCAAACCTTACAAGCTTTTGTTTAGAGTTCATGTGCCTAAGATCGATCATTCCTAGTTAATCGTGTCACGCAACCATTTCATGCTCAATACACACATGAAAGACTCCAAAAATATGATACCATTTTTAGCTCAACTTCATCATCGACATCTCTGTTGAAAGCAAAGGAGTGAAAAACACGATATGAAAACCAATACTTCAAGTGATTCATTCGAAAGAAATTTTAAAAATTTTGCAAAATTTGCAAGTAAGCATACATTTACACACATATGAACCACTTGAATCGCATTCCAACTATACACTCTCATCACATACCAAACACACTCAAACAAATTCATCCTTTTCAAGCATCCAATTAAGCACAATCAACTTCATCAAGCAAATACAAGCTTAAAAATCGCAACTTTAATGAAAAACCGAAGAGAGAATAGTAGTTTAAAGATCTTATCCTACCCCCCTCCCCCAAATTTATTTTAGAAATAAAATCTAAAATGAGTTTGGAGGGAAGAATAATAAGGAATTTAAACTAAACTCACAAAGGTCCAAGCTTGCGATGTAAATCACGTTCAATGTTGCGCACTCCGGTACATGCTCGATTAAATTCCTTTTCTCCATCATGCTTTGCGCCTCTCAAATTTTTGATTTCAAGAACATGTTCATCATCTCAAGAAAAAGAAATGAATAAGTAAGAGAAATGAGGTAAGAGAGGTGTAGGAGATAAAAGATAATAGCAAAAAGAAAATAGAAAAACAAATTGAAAAATAGTGGCCTTCGAAAGCATCGTGGATTGCGACCCACGGCCAGGTTGCATTCTACCTAGCAGTTTGCGACCAAATGCCCAACCTAGCCCCGGGTCGCAGCTTAGGTCGCAGTCGAGTCTGTACTCGGGCTTGGCCCGGGCGTTTTCGGGCCTCCGGAAAGTCAGTCCTCCCCCTACTCCCAAGTCTTAGGAACTCAAGGCAATCGACGGAATCGAATTCCGACAAGTTTTGCTATTTCTTTTTGATTTTACCGCCGGACTGCGCAAAACTGGAATTTCACCTCCGAAAATTTTTCTAAGTGTTGGAGCTTAAAAACTTCAAAAATCTCAATTTTTTTCTAAGGCATGGAAATTCTCCCAACACTTAGAAATTCCTTTCCATAACATATTAACCCACTTCTCAACTCTTATTCGAATAAAATGACTCAACCAAAACTTAAAGAAAACGAGAAAACAAAGGATACGTGTTGGGGTGCCTCCCAACGAGCGCTTGTTTAACGTCGTTAGCTCGACGATACCTCAATGTAGCTCATGGGACATCAAACGAGGCCTTTTTTCCTAGATATTGAACTCTTCTACAATTCTCATGGAAGGGATCGACAATCTTTTCTTTGAACTTCACGCCTCCTAGATTTTTGAAACCTCCTCCTCGATATGGAAATGCATCATCACCCTTCTCATCAAGTTTCACTTCTTCATATTTGTCGTGGAATAGATTTCTAATCTTCAATGGAAGCTTCACTTCATTCATCCTCATCTTTCTCTTGTCCACATCCTCCAAGATCTTCTCATGATTTGGCAAAGTTCTCAACAACTCAACCAAAGAAGCATTGATATCCAACTTATTCGACACTTCCAACCTATCAATGCTCATCTTTACAACTTCCTCATGAGGAGTACTCTCCACAAGGTCTTACCTCTTCTCACCCCCAAACTCATCATTCTCAATAGAAGTTTGGGGAAGATGAATAAGAGAAATACCTTCATTATTTTTTTCATATGACTTTTCCTCATCTTGAATCTCATGGAAAGGCATTGAAATTAGAGGCATCGATGGAGCTTCATTGCTCCAAGGTTGGAGTGGTTCTTCTTCTACAAGTTGTTGATAAATCGAAAGAGGTTGTTGGTTGATGTGAATCGCCTCTTCTTGGCCAAGAATTCCTCCATTATTAGGTCTTTGCCAAGCTCGTGCTTCTATCAACGCCTTTTTAATCTCTTCATGCTCCTTCTTGAGGTTGGTAATTTGGGAAGCAAGCTCTTCATATTTATCATCCAACATGGAGGTAGCTTTCTTTGAATTTACCCTTTCCATAGGCCATTGAAAAGAATTAGAAACCATATCTTCAAGAATCCTCATGGCTTCCTTCACATCTCGATTTAGCAAGCAACCTCCGGAGGTAGCATCTACAATAGTTCTTGTTTGTGAACTCAAACCACCATAGAAGAAGAAGATTTGTCGACACTCATCTAGGCCATGTGGAGGGCATTTCCTCAAGAGCTCACGGAATCTCTCCCAAGCATCGAATATCGTCTCATCCTCATGTTGGGCAAATTGATAAATCTCCGAGATTAGGCGTTGTACCTTGGAAGGTGGAAAGTATCTTGAGAGAAAAGCTTTGCATAAATCCTCCCAAGATTTGATTGACTTCCCATTGAGACCTTTGAACCACTCTTTAGCCCGGTCACGAAGTGAAAATCCGAAGAGTCTCATCCGGATTGTGTCATTTGGCACTCCTTCAATCTTGAGGGTATCAATGATCATTTGGGTCCTCGGTGACTTCTCCTCCAAATTGATTTGCTTGCACCAAACGAATCAAACCCGGCTTGAGCTCAAAGTTGGGTGCATCTATCGTGCCCCATTCTCTTCCTTGATAAATTTCTTTTGGAGGTTGGAATATCTCAATTATAGGAGGTAATTGAACCTCTTGAGTTCTTCTCCTTTGCTCATCCACTCTTGCTTCCATAACCTCCAATTGCTTCCTAAGAACTTCCACTTCTCGATTGATTTCAACATCTTGCTCTTTGGAAGTTCTTTCTCTCTCCTCATGATCCAAAATGAAAGGTTCCACATGTTTAACCTTGGATCTATGAAGTGTGTACCTATCAAGCACACCAATAAAGAAATCAAAAATAGTCCAATAAAATGCTTGAATCAACAAGCAAGATACCATCCTAACTATAAAAATAAAAACAAGCTCAAATTAGCAACAAGAGACTAAACAATCTATTGATCATCAATCTATTCACTCCCCGGCAACGGCGCCAAAAATTGACTAGGCTATTTCTAACCTAGCAATAATATCGAACTAGAGAAGTCCGAGTATCGAACACGAGGAGTGAATGTGTCGAGAGATAATCAAGTAGTTCGTCTTGTCTCTATTATCCTATTTGAGCACATAGACCTGGTTTGGTTTTTTGTTTAAACTAGGCAATGAAATAAGTAAATGAGAAGCTTAAACATGCACTAAGTTAATGAAACTAGCAAGTAAACAAATGGAAATTCAAGTAATAAAGGCATGGATCCAAGTAACTTCCGATGTGATTATGATGAGGGCTTACGAATCTAGACGCTTCAAACCACTTTAATCCACCTTGAATGGTCTCTTATATCATTTATGTTAACCTACCTTAATAGGGTGATCAACAAGTAGATCAATAGAACAATGAATGCTTTCTAAACCTTTAAATGCTCTACCTACTCCAAATAGCTCATTCTAGTCTAAGATAACCTACCAACTATCATCCAACCCATCTAATTCTTTCTAGGAATCATATGAGATGCAATCAAGTGATATGGGTATGAATTGATGCCAAGTGCTATGAATGGAAGCCTCCTAAACATTCCATCAAACACCTTAGATGCACTCCTAGTGATCAATTAGTCATGCATTCAAATAAAGTCCCAATTCATAGGCAATTCAAGGGGAAGGTAAATCAACATCCTAAACTCTAGCACCCAACATCTAAAACACATCATCCATTACTTGGAACCATAAAGGTGCTTAGCTAGCAATAGATCTAGCAATCAAACCAACAAAAGTAAGAGAAAACATAATGAAAATAACAAGGAAGGAAAGTAGAGAAGAAATCTTCAATAATCTCTTCAAACTCCAAGCATAATCTTCAACATAATTTGAAAATACTAAAGAGAAAAGAGGGAAAGAGCTAGGGTTCTAAAGGAATAGTTCAAAAGTGAATTCAAAGTGTTAAAAGTTGCCAAATGAGGCAAATAAAGGAGTATTTATAGACTTCCCATAAGTTGGGGCCAAATTGCAATTAATAGAAACTTGAGTTGAGAAGGTGGGGTAAAATCTTTAATTTCCGGAAAGTTGACCAAAGGTTGACTTGTGCATTTCCGCCCACATTTCACAGTTTGCGCGCTCTCACGGTTTTGGCTCGTTCTCTCTCGTCCGGCATCGGAAAATTAATCCGCAAAGTGCTACAGCTTCCTCTTTCGATCCTCTTCGACATAGGATAAGTCAAACATTCCCAGAAAATTACCACGGCACCTGAAATCAGCACGGAAACCGAGAGAAAACGCAAAGCATATAGAAATTGCATAAATTGTAAAAACGTATCATTTCCTCTTCATTTAAGCACACATATCAAAGCCAAAACCTACCAAAATCATCTTGAAATGCATATAAAATATCGGTTTGTCATTGAGCTATGTAACTCTTGATGTAAAATCTTTACTGCCTTATAAAGCGAGGCTGTTGTATGCAGTTTGATGTATGATTAATTTATCAATGAAAGAGAGAATAGTAAAGCAATAAAGGACACAAGGTATTTTTACGTGGTTCGGATGTAACTATCCTACTTCCACGGTAGATCAAGCTAGATTTACGAATCCCTTTACTTTTGGATTCTATTTCTTTCTTGTTTATACTGACTGAGTATCAGTTTCATACAACATACAATATTTCGATTTACAATCGAATAACAGCGTACAATCTCAATTAATCTAGCTTGGAAACTAAATAAGAGAGAGAGAGAGAGAGAGAGAGAGAGAGAGAGAGAGAGTACAGGGAGCTTGATGTAGCAGTAAACTCAACAAGCTTGAAGTATAACAATGGTGAAATTCTCTATCTTCAACACTTGGGAAAGCTCTAGGATTTTCTGAGTGTTGAATGGATATGAACTAGTGAGAGAATTTCGGCAGCAATATGGCTCGTAAGATTAGTGAGTTTCCCGTAATCTGCACCATTGTTGATGAAGGCTTTATATAGCCATAGTTTGAAAACTAGCCGTTGAGAGTCCTGCAAAAACCAGCCATTAGAAAACAGCTAACGTGGCATATAGCCGTTGCAGTGACGACTTAGCACTTCAAGTGGGTCCTGATAGCTGACACTGAGGTGGCAGCTATGGAGAGGCAGGTTGACCTTCCTCATTTGATCAATAGCCTGAGTAGCTTTGGCAGCTAGATGAATGAGCTTGAAGTCTTCTGCCGAAGTACCTGCAAAGCATAAACAATAAGAACTATCTGTTCTTTAATAGAGGAGGCTGTTATAGACAACGACCTTACTTCCTTTAAAGACAGTCTATATAAGTTAGCACAAATAATCTAATCTAGATATTATGTCATGGCTTGAGCTTTGTTGTGCCTAAGTGTGGTTTTGTAAAACATCATCAAAACAACTGCAGAGGGTTCCCAACAATTACTATAAGCTCCCATAAAATAAATTAATTTCTTATAATATTATAAAACTCTTACATGATATTATGAAAAATTAAGATTTTTTTGGATGATTCTAAGTAAACTATTTATTGTTATTCAAAAGAAAAATTATCTCTAATTTATTAATCCCTAAGTAAATTAATAAGTATAATGAATTGTTATTACAGTGGTATCTCTTAGATCATTTATCTCAATATATAATTTTAGAAAACTTTTTTTAGAAATATAAATGTAATATTGTTCCGATTGTTTGAATGGATAAGAACTCTCATCTATCCACCGTGAACATTCTTAATATGTCTGACGTGTCAATAATATAATAAATACATTCCATAAACACTACCTAAAAAACTATAAACCTAAACCAAAAAAATTAAGCCCTAATAGAACAATTGTTAAGGTGACAATGTCACGTTAATGGTGAGCATTCTTAATGTGTCCACAGTAAATAGAGGAACATTTTCCTAAATAAGAGTTATTTAAAATTACTTTTAAAATGATTGATTAAGTTAATATGAATCGGTAAATAATAATATATTTAAACTTCAAAATTTTATTTGTATCCTTTTTTATCCAAACGAACTTGTATTTTTCTTTTCAAGAAGAAAAAAATGGAAGAAAACTAAAGTATGTCAGTAGTATATATAGTATTATATATTTTATAATCTTTCTTAGGAAAATAATTTATTTTTTTAGGAAATTTGATTAGAAGTATAAGTTGTCTTAGTATGTAATTCTAGTAATAATTACTATTACTTATACTAAGTCAAATTGAAATTAAAATTCTTTATTATACTATCAATTTTCACCAATTTATATTTTCTGTTTAAATTCCTGTATAATAATATAATATTACAATATTGACCTTAAACTAAACTTTATTATAGGGACAAAATAGGTAAACCAAAAAATTTCACACAAGACACTTTTATACGTAATAGGTATATATACTTGCGAAAAATGTAATACACGTAACCACACATACATAATACTCCATATTTTGGATGAATAGCATTTATATTTTGGATGAATAACATTTTCGAGTACATTAGTAAAATCCAGAGTTAACAAACTATCGGATTAAGATTTGGATGAATAGCATTTACATTACATTACTTTTTTTATCTTTTGCTTGTACTAACAAGAGAATCCATATTTTGAAAACTCAATTATTAAAATAAGAAAAAGAAATTAGATTTTAAACAACATACCATCTAATCGTTGAGAGTGCCATGGATCTAAACCAGCTACAAAATAGGAGCAAAACCGGAAAGCCGACCTCCCATTGCGGCGGACACACCTCACAACTGGCCACGTCATCGACGCCAGTATCTGCTCTAATCTCAATCATCCATTCATTCATTCTCCTTCTTACACACCTTTGAGCTATTGTAGTATCTAATTATTTCCAACCTTCTATTCCGAAAAATCAAGAAAGGATCAGCTTAATTTTCACCGCTGTAAATAATAATTTCTCTCGTTCTCCATCAAAATGGCTCTGACGAGGAAGTACCGATCTATGAAGGACATAATGAGGGTGGCAAAGCGGGTGGCGGCAGCGTCAGAAGAGGTTGACGGAGGCAGCGACGAAGATGACGAGCATTCGGTTTGCGAGCTATGTGGGTCGGGCGATCGGGCCGAGGAGTTGATGCTGTGCGAGAGATGTGATAGAGGTTACCACATGCTTTGCCTTCGCCCCATACTAACCCGGGTTCCGATCGGGCCCTGGTTCTGCCCCGCTTGCACCGACGACAACAACCGTCCCATCAAAAGTACCACTCCATAACCACACGCACAACTCTGTGGGCATGCATACGTTCAGTGGCGCTAATGAATGCATAATTTTTTCGTCCCATTTATGATGATGACGTTTTTTGAATATGCGTGACATTTTTTTTTTGAATGTGTAATTTTTAGGAAGATAGTTGGATCATGGATGGGAGGGTGGAAAATAAGGATTTCCTATTTTTCTTTTTCTAAAAGATTGTTTAGTTGAAGAAATGTTTAAAATGTTTCTGTTTATTACACATGCAGGTTTTAGAGGTTTTACTGGGAAGAAGCTTGCTGATTTTTTTAAGATAGAGAAGGATACAATGTTCACAAGGAAATGCACTTCTCTTCAAGGTACTATTTTTATTATTTTTTTAATTTTCCCAACTATTTCATCATATAGTAATGAAGGGTATTTCATAAAAATGATATATATTTCAAAGAATGGAGCAAAATAATCAAGAGAACATGATTTAATCAGATAATACCTTAGAAACTGATGTTTACTCAATAACTTGAATAATCTTGAGGTTCACCTTTTAAGGATTAGAAAAGTGAAACATGTTTCATCTACTTATGTAATGCTTCCATCTCTATGTTATATTGTCCTCATGTTTGAACAAGATTAAGGTACTTTTTGTAAGAAGGAAACATTATAAAAACGCGTTTTTAACTCGATCATCGGGCATTAAAAGACGATTAACATATATGCAAGTTCATACCATAAAGTTACCAAATGTTTGAAGTTTTATCGATCCTTCGAATCTGGAGTAATTGTGAGCTTATGAACACACATGCTTTATTAACAACTTATGTAGATTACTAACCCTTTCTTTAAGTTGAGTTTTTCACAGACGATCGATGAATTATGTTTCTGTCTGTACTTTAAGCAAATTTTCACTCAATGGATCATTTTTATTTATAATGTTTTGGTATTGATGAATGTCCTATCCTCATTATATATCCATGCTCAAAAGTTGCTAACTGATAATATAGTACGGATTGCATAATTATGATCAATTTTTCACAGATGATTGTTGAAATATGTTGTGCTCGTCTAGTTTTAACAAATTTTTACTCAATGGATCATTTTTATTTATAATTAAACTTGTGGTATTGAATGTCATATCCTCATTATATACCTGTGCTGCTAAAGTTGTGAACTGATAAAGATTATTTGTTTATATACTAACTAGAATACTTACCCACGCGATGCGCGGCCAAATATTTTACTTAATTTACGATAAATAAATCTTAAGTCTTGTAAATTGAATTAACATCATGCTTGAAAGTTCTATTTACATGTTAATTTTTAAATTCAAATTCAGATCATTAATTCAATGTTTTTTAAGATAGTGATTTAATAATTTTGATTGTTTGTTTAGTATTTATGAGATAAATGATTGAGAATTTCTAATTTATGTACACTTGTAATTTATTTCTCAGATTTTCTTACCTGCAAAAAAATCGGTGTTTATATTATTAATCAATTAAGTCATCATATCTAGAATAGCATGCTTGGAGTAAAGTTTATATTATTGGATAAATTGATGGTATATCTTGTAGGAAAAAATTGAATAGATAAATTAATTTTGTATTGTTGGAAATATATTAAGTACATATTTTCGTCAAGTGCCAATTTGAATTTTACGGATCATAAAAGCTATTTCATGAGATACAGGATACAGAGGTAAATATATTATTGTGATTTGTGAATATAAAATTAAATTTATGTACAGTGAATATATATATATATATATATAGGGAGCGGATCCAATAGGAACCGTTCCTTAGGTGTTAACTAGGATCCGATCTACACCCTCAATTATAGATATATGGACGGTTCAAATATTTAAACTAATTAATGGACTTATTAATATAACATTAATTAATTTAACCATAGCAGTTGACCTAGGGATAAAACCGTAAATGTGTATAATAAATCTACCATTAAATCTTGTAATTAGACATTTATATCGCAATATCTATTGTGATATGGGATTATGGGAGATATGGGAATTTTCATAATAAATAAAAATTACATGAGTCTAGTAAAAGAAACAATCGTTAATAATTTAAATCACCATGAATTAAATAAGTAGTATAAATACAATTAATAAGCATATGCTTATTTATACTTTTTAAATGGCTTATTTACACTTGTTGAATTGCTTATTTACACTAGTTGGATTGCTTATTTGCAATAGTCAAATTGCTTATTTGCACTTGTTTAATTGCTTATTTATACATCTTGAATTGCTTATTTGCACTAGTTGAATTGCTTATTTACACTAGTTGGATTGCTTATTTATACATCTTGAATTGCTTATTTGCACTAGTTGAATTGCTTATTTTACTTATTTTACACTTGTTGAATTGCTTATTTGCACTTGTTGAACTGCTTATTTATACCTATTGAATTGCTTATTTGCACTAATTGAATTACTTAATTTGCATATATATTTCAATTTTTTAAATTGCTTATTTTCAATAGAAAATACTACATTTTATTTTGGATCACATGTGCGATTTGAATTGCTTAAACTAACCATATATACTACATTTAATTCAAATTTTTTATTAAGTCTATTTAAAAAAAAAATATTTGGTCATGATTAGTTTATTGGGAAAAAAACGAAATATTTTAATGAAAAATTGATACACTAAATTATCACGTGTACTAAAATTATGGCAAGTAGTTATTAGAATTATTAATTTTACTATTTTGACCTTTCATCATTAAAAAACAAAATATTTTAATGGTAACTGCTTAATTAAGTACCACCCTTGATCAAAAAAAATAAAAGGCTGAGATTGGATCCTAGTTACTACCTAAGGATAAGGATCCCATTTGATCTCCCACCTATATATATATATATTATGAATCCCTTGATCTTAGTTTAAATTTATTACGAATATTTAATTTAAGTTTAAAATTACTTTAATTACTACATTTCTTTTTTTTAAAATTTTATATGCAAGTAAAATATGGAGTTACTAATTTAAAATTTTAAGTCAATACACAATTTTAGTATTGACTTATATAATTATTTCATAAACTTATTAAATAAATGAAGTATTTATTTCATTATGTACAATTACTTGATAACATTTTCAAATAGAATAAAATAAAAAATGTATTGCATATCTTTCATTATTTTTCGTTATGCTTGCACTTGCAAATTTGCAATCGAAACTTGAAATTATTCCCTATTCAATTAATGTAGTTGAACTATATATTCACCTTTATTCCTTTATTATGCGTTTTTTAAGGTTTTTTTGCCGCAATTAATGATGCGCACAAAACAATAATAGTATATATTTGCATGTGAAAATTTACTTTAATCAATAAATGTATAGTAATTAAGCAACAAATTTTCCTTAACCATTGTGTTTTAGAAGAATGAATATAATTAATAAATCAAGACGGTTTGATAAGCTTATTAATCAGACATAAGGTAAAAAATTACAATACGTTACGACCATATATTCAATTTAGGATGCAAACGGAGAGGAAATTAAGAAAACAATCCATAAATAATGACAAATTAGCAGACTTCACTTCTAGTACCATGTAAAAGATTATTTCACAACACCTTAATTTTCAGTTTGGTAGCTTGATTCAAAGAATGAATAAGCAACATCATTTTCATTTTTTTTTAAATCCCTTTTAATGTTGTCACTTGATTCTCCTTAAATGGAACAACATAATTTGAATAATGACACCGAAAGACTTGCACGTTTAAAATAGCATAAACTTAGTAACATATATAGTAGTGAATTTGCAACACAATTAATCAAATGTATTGCTAAAAAATTTAATTTAACTAAATAGTTTAAGAGAAATCATTTGATTTAAGTTAGGCATTAGACTTTTTTAAGAGAGAAGCAAACATTCTCATGAAGTAGTGCTCTTAAGTTTTTTATTTGTACTACTCTATTTGTCTCTTTTTAAGTGACTTGTTTTATTATTATATACCTCACATATGTATAAAAAATGAGTCACTTAGGAAGAGATGGAGGGAGTACATAATAATTGTAGGTAAATAAATTCGTTTTTATTTTATTAAGACCCTTCAATTATATTTGTATGATCATGAATTTAAATTTAATTAATTATTAGATATATATACTTTAAATTTTATTTTCTACACGTCTTAAATGTTAGCCATATGCATTATGATAAATATATAGACAAAATAAATTTATGAATATAAATGCTATAAATATAGTACTCCTATTAAATACATAATTCGTTCATATAGATTGAAACAATAGTGGTAGAGATATTATATTAAGAAAAACAATAGTGGGATGTAGATCATCAAACATCTAAAGTATATAGGAGTATTTAAAAGAAAACGGAAAGAACACCAACAATAGAGTTTTATAGTCCAACAATTGAGGTTATCGTATAATTTTTACGTCAAAATATAAATATATTTCTCTAGCATTTAACAATGTCTTTTTCAATATGAAGTATTTGAAAAGGGAGAGCACCTTATTTTCATCCTTCAAGATAATACTATTGTTGTCATCTTCTCTTTATTCAACAACAGTTGTAAACGACTTCTTAATGAGTCTACTCTTTTATATTCGACTCATTTTGTGTTGAGGAATTGAGAATTTACATAAAATGATTGAGATGTGTATAAAAATCAAATAATTCAAATTACACGTATTTATAGAAATAAATGCACCTCTTTGAAAGGTTGTGTCCATCCATCCCCCAAAAAAATCAGTTTTTACGCATCTGTTTTGATGGAGCCCGTAAGTCATGGTTCGAAGCCCGGAGGCCCAGAATTATAGATGATATGGGATGAAGATTGAAGACTTTATTTTAGTTTTAATTTTCGTATGTTTGGGTTCAGGCCACGTTTTTGGGCCTTAAAAGACTTGTTTTTGGGTTTTTATCATGATGGTTAATGGGTTGGGCCATACTAATGACTTTGGGTCAGTTATTTCCTAGTTAGATTAGGTTTAGATGGTTTTATTTGCCTCTCTATATAAGGGGGCCTTTGTGGACGAAAATTAGACAGATTATTGATTAATATTATTGTGAGTTTATTCTCTCTTGAGAGTTCTTCGAATTCCTCTTGATTATTCCAAGACGAATTCATTATCCGGCGAATCAGCGAGTAAATCAAACCTCGTTGTGTGTCATTCATCGTCCCCGTGTGGCTTGGCGACCGTTTCTTTGGGTTATAGAGACTTCGGTTTATCTATAGTACTTAGGAAGGTTTAGTCCATTGACGTATTGGGATTTCCATTCGTTAGTTAGTTTCGTTTCTTCCGCGTGCGTCTACCATTCGGTCATCAAGGATCGTATCATTTGGCACCAGAGCCAGAGTTTACGTCATCCAGGTTCTATCATCCTTTTCGTCTTGATTTTCGTGTCTTCGTGTTGCTTTCTGTTCGTGTCTTTCGTGTCGTTTTGAGTCTTCGTATTGTTCTGTTCCTTCATTCATCTATTTCGTTTCTGTGTCAAAAAAAAAAAAAAAGAGAAAAAAAGGATATATTCGAAGCCCTAGTGTGTCACTGTGTTTTCTGAGTTGGTTATTACGTGTTTCTTCATTGGGATATCAGTTATATATTCGTTTCGGTGTGTTTTCGTCTTTTTCTCGTGTTTTCCGTCGGCCAGCACTAAAACGGCCATAACTTTTGCATACGAACTCCGATTTTGCTCCATAATACCTTTTCGGAAAGCTCTCGAAAAGATCTATACGGTGGTTCCCACTATGTCAAAATCGGTCCATTATTTTTGCAAAACAAGGTCGTTTAAAGGGTCAAATCGTCCACCGAAGTTTTCGGTGAAATTTTCGTGTCTCCGATTTAGGGTTTCGTAGTTCAGTCATCTTTTCTTCCTACTTTCAGTACTCTTGGTTCGTTAATAGTGATTTCTGTGGTAGATTAAGGGAATTTGGGCCTCTTGAGAGAGATTTGAGTGGAAAAAGGCAGGAGAGGTGAGATTATTAGAGGGTAAAAGCCATTACTATTGAGCGATACACGAGTGCTGAGTGTGAACCTTATTGAGGGATACACGAGTGATTGTGAGGTGGTGAGGACTCTGTTTTTACTAACTTTCGTTTGTTTCTTTTGAAAAAAAAAAAAAAAAAAAATTGCAGGTATGTCGGATGAAGAGATTGATTCACAAACGAAATCCATGATAGAGGCGATGGTGAAACTATGGGGCGAGGAGATGAGGTCTGAGTCGGTGTTAAATTGTTCGAAGAGTGGAGGTCGATACAAAGACACTGCCCGAAAATACAACCAATGTGGTCATCTTGGTGAGGACGAAGAAGTGGACATTACCTACTTTCAAGGGAAATATGATCCAGAGTTGTATCTTCAGTGGGAGAGAAATATGGAGATAGCTTTTTGTCATCATAACTATTCTGAGTTCAAGAAGGTGAATTTGGCATCCAGGTTGTTATCGGACTATGCTTTAACTTGGTGGGATCGGTTAGCTAAGAGTAGAAGTAGGAAAGGAGTGGAGCCAATCATGGCTTGGAAAGAGATGAAGGCAATAATGAGGAAGCATTTTGCACCTACCCATTACTATCGTGAGAGTCAGAATGGTTGGAGACAGTCCCAAGCTACTACTATTTCATATTTGAAGAGAAGTTTTTGGGAGAAAGAAGAGGAGCCGAAGGAGTACATACGTCCATTTGTGAAGCCAAGGTCAGATGCTAAGAGTACGTTCACTCCGGTTCGAGATGATGAGGAAGAACTGAATGAGGAGGTAGAAGAAATCGAAGCACCTCCTGGACCACTTAGTTTATTTGATGATATTGATCAGAGTGTGCAAAATGAAGAGTGTGATGGAGAGCAGCAAGAGAACATCATTCATGTCGAGGATGAAGTGTCGTTTATTTCTCTTACTCCAACGCAAGTGGATGAGGATGATCAAATGCAACTGTCAAAGGAGGTGGAGATGGTGAAGTCCAAGGAAGAGAAAGTAGAGGAAGGCGAGTATGGATTGATGCATGAGTCTCTACTTGATCAGAGTAGTGCTTTGGAGTGGATTGTGAATGAAGAGAAGTCCATGGAGGCAAGGTGGAACAAGGGGAATGTTTTGTCCACTAATGATCTTGATTGTCTATTTCCTTTTACTTATACATTTGTGCAGGCATACAATGATGTTTCTTCTAAGGATAAGTGGCATGGCATATTATCAATCAAGAGAAGTGAACATCAAATTGAGTTGGAGGGGGAGAAAGATTTGGTGTCCATGCTGTTCGATGAGACAAAGAAGAAGAATAATTTCTTTCCTTTTGACGTAGGAGACGGCCAGGATTTGAGGACAAATCCTCTTCAAGAGGAGGGGAATGATGGAGCCCGTAAGTCATGGTTCGAAGCCCGGAGGCCCAGAATTATAGATGATATGGGATGAAGATTGAAGACTTTATTTTAGTTTTAATTTTCGTATGTTTGGGTTCAGGCCACGTTTTTGGGCCTTAAAAGACTTGTTTTTGGGTTTTTATCATGATGGTTAATGGGTTGGGCCATAACAATGACTTTGGGTCAGTTATTTCCTAGTTAGATTAGGTTTAGATGGTTTTATTTGCCTCTCTATATAAGGGGGCCTTTGTGGACGAAAATTAGACAGATTATTGATTAATATTATTGTGAGTTTATTCTCTCTTGAGAGTTCTTCGAATTCCTCTTGATTATTCCAAGACAAATTCATTATCCGGCGAATCAGCGACAAATCAAACCTCGTTGTGTGTCATTCATCGTCCCCGTGTGGCTTGGCGACCGTTTCTTTGGGTTATAGAGACTTCGGTTTATCTATAGTACTTAGGAAGGTTTAGTCCATTGACGTATTGGGATTTCCATTCGTTAGTTAGTTTCGTTTCTTCCGCGTGCGTCTACCATTCGGTCATCAAGGATCGTATCATGTTTAGAGAAATAAAATTTCACAAAAATGTGCAAATGTGAGTGTTGGAAAGATGTGTCTATTCACAATTAAATGGAAAAAAATAATTTAAAATATAAATAGAAGTTTAATTACTAAAATACCCTTCGTACTTGGCTTTTATATAGTATATAGATGATTTATTGAGCTCCAACCGGCGTGTACTTTCTCTTTTGGTATAAACAAATAATCAAACCAAACTTCACCTCTGATTCAGAGAAAAATAATATTCTTCAATTCTATTATTACTTTCATGCCTAGGAATTTCGATTCTCTAGTAAAATAATAATTGTACCTATCTTTTTATCTAATCAATTCAATAGAACAGGAAAAAAAAAAAAAAAAAAAAAAAAAAAAACATTGCTCTGATATGGAAATCTTGAACTTTAGAGAACCCAAAGTAGTTAAAACTTTAGCATTATAGTTCTTGAATCACTCACCACTACAGCATGTTCTATATTCATTCATTTCATGATCCCAGATGTTAAAAGACGACGAAAACGAGCCAGTACGTTAGCGTTCCAAAAGAAGCGTCGGAGATTGTTACCATACACTCCATCAGAGGATCCTGCAAGAAGACTAGCACAGATGTGATCACTTGCCTTAGCTCTCACATCTAATGACATGGAGTTCAGCAACGACCTTAATTACAGAACCAAAATGGCCCCTAAATCAGCCAATCAATCCTCAATCGAAATCGGGGGCATGCAGGTGCGATCTCAAGACTTTCGTCGTGGAAAAATCATTGGTTGTTCTTTTACCGCCCCTGTATGTCCCATTTCACTTGGCCTGCTTTATTATTTTATACCTAACACATATTCACTCTATAGGCCGAGTGAACTGGGACGGAGTAATTTTATTATCTTGGACTTAGTTTTGTTGTTGATAACTCATCTCTCTAGCTGTGTCTATCAGGTCCTCTGTAAGGAAGATACAGATACCTTACTATACTGCAGGGCTATGTGCAGAAGAGGAGAATTTCCACCTCTTACTATAGCGTTCGATCTATTCGAAGGGTACTAATGTGCAATTATTTCCCCTCCGTGTCTGTCATATATAAATATATAGCTCGATGCAAGTATAATGTGACGGTCGTGTTTTTACCCGATCTGCAGCTATACGGTAGAAGCCGACGGGCCTATAAAGGACATGACAATAATCGCAGAATATGCAGGAGACGTGGACTACATCAAGAATCGAGAAAGGACGATTGTGATAGCATAATGACCCTTCTTCTAGCAAACGATCCGTCGAAAAGCCTTGTCGTGTGTGCGGATAAGTTCGGAAACATATCTCGGTTCATCAGTGGCATCAACAACCATACAGTGTGAGCCTCCTTTTGAGACATTATTATTGTTATCTGCTTCATGTTCTACTAAAGAGTACGATACGTCGAATGAATTCTTATCATATGCAGGGAAGGGAGGAGAAAGCAGAATGTGAAATGTGTGAGATACAGTGTGGATGAGGAATGCGTGGTGCTTTTGGTGGCGACGCGTGATATTGTGATACGACCAAGAAATAGTCGAGATATTAGTCGAGAACGTATGTTTATTTGCTAGCATTTTATATTATGTTATTTAATTCTAGTATTGTAGTTGGGCCGAGGTTAGAAGCCCAATTAGAATGTCTAGGTCCATTAGGGTTTAGGGTGTCCAACTTATTTAAGGGTCGCTGTATTGTGGCCGTCTTTTATCGGGAATGAATATTGAAGTTTATCCCTTCTTCGTCTCTGCGTTTCTACCTTTGGAGTTTGGCCTCACTCGAAGAGTGCCGTTTATCGATACGCCTCGAGATCGAGGCGTATCGATAAACGGCACTCTTCGAGTGAGGCCAAACTCCAAAGGTAGAAACGCAGAGACGAAGAAGGGATAAACTTCAATATTCATTCCCGATAAAAGACGGCCACAATACAGCGACCCTTAAATAAGTTGGACACCCTAAACCCTAATGGACCTAGACATTCTAATTGGGCTTCTAACCTCGGCCCAACTACAATACTAGAATTAAATAACATAATATAAAATGCTAGCAAATAAACATACGTTCTCGACTAATATCTCGACTATTTCTTGGTCGTATCAACTCTTCCGCCCTTCAAATCCACCTTGTCCTCAAGGTGGAGATTCCAAAATATCCTTATAAACCTCCTCGAGTGCATAGAGGCTAAACATGACCCCTCGTCGGGAGGCCACCGCAACATCATCTTGATATTTGTTAAATGAGTTTGATTGGGCCTCCAAGTCTGATGGGCTGGGCCATAAAGTATTCTCCAAAATCTGGCCCACTTTTGTGCTATGGCCTACCACTTGAAATTGGGTGAAAGAAATTGTGGTGGTTAGCGGCGGGAGCAGGGCTACTTTGGTCGGGGATTGGAACGCCGATGGTGCAGTCGGTGGTTGGGTTGAAGACATCGGCCGAAAATGGGAGTTTGGTTGTGGAGTAATTTCAGGTGCTGGTGGCAGTGGCGCCGGATCTGGATCCTTACCAAAGAGCTCAACGGGGAGCAGCGCCGTTGGGTTGACGCCAGACGCAGCCGGCGGCGGCGCCAGGATAGTGGTGGGGGAGAGGAACGGCGGAGTCGCGGCGAATAGACCAACCACCGCGGCAGCGAATCCTGCTCTGTTGAGCACCGCACCGCTGCTTAAAGGCAACGGAGAATCAGCGACCGACGGCGGAAATGCGACGGCAGAGGGCGAGGGAGAAGCGGCTGAAGGCGGGGGAGACGGGTGCGAAAAGACGGCCGAGGGAGAAGGAACGGGCAATACGGACGACGGGGAAGCGGCGGAGAAGGAGGTGGAGGCCGCGGCTGAGGTGACGTCGAAGGAGAGGAAGGGGACGCCGAGGTTGGAGGAGCCAGGAGGCTGGAGTGGGGCGTTGGGGCGGCGGCGCTGCTGGGGGGCGGAGGAGCTTCCGAACGGCGGAGGAGCGGCGGCAGGTGGATTTGGAGTGATTGGTGTTGGCTGCTGTGGTGGGAATCGGACTGGTGGAAAGGGGTGTTTAGAAGAGCCAGCCGAGGTTGAGAATTCCGGCGGCGGAGGTGGAGCCGCGTGCAAATCGGCGAACCGATTGTCGACCAAAGCCATGAATTCCTTGAGGGTGGAATTAGTTGTTGTCAAGTGACTTTCAAATTGATCTCGAAAGGAAGCAAGAGCAGCAAGGATTTCTGAATTTGCCATGAAGAACAACAATGGAAGCACACACTTTTTTTTTTTTTTTTTTTTTTGGAATCAAATTAGCTGAAGAGAAACAGAGGCAACTTCGAGTGTGCCAAACTCCAAAGAAGAAGAACAGAGGAGCAGAAGAAGAACAGGGGAAGAAGGAAGACAATGAAAGCACCAATGATACGCCTCGAGATCGAGACGTATCGATAAACGGCACTCTTCGAGTGAGGCCAAACTCCAAAGGTAGAAACGCAGAGACGAAGAAGGGATAAACTTCAATATTCATTCCCGATAAAAGACGGCCACAATACAGCGACCCTTAAATAAGTTGGACACCCTAAACCCTAATGGACCTAGACATTCTAATTGGGCTTCTAACCTCGGCCCAACTACAATACTAGAATTAAATAACATAATATAAAATGCTAGCAAATAAACATACGTTCTCGACTAATATCTCGACTATTTCTTGGTCGTATCATATTGCAAAGGGAGAAAGGTTGTATTATGATTATAATGGGTATGAGCATGAATATCCAACCCATAATTTTGTTTAAAAGTTTCCAACATATATATTATTTTTTTCTTTAGAAAATGTCTGCAGCAGAGATGTTCAAGTTGCTTCTCTGTCCTATAGGCTCAAATGCATAGGTGATTTTCATGTATCTGTATTAAAAGCTCTTGCTGTCCTAACTAGAAAAGCTGTCCAGTTACCTAGTTACAAAATATTACTTTACTTTATCTATTTTATTATGACCATTTATTGTTCAATAATGTATCTACTTTATTGAATAAAAGTATTATGATAAAATGGATGGAGAAAATATGTTACTGTGAATGCAAGTAGGGTTGCATCGTGTTTTGGCAATTTTATGCATGGCTAGTGTCTTACTTACGGATCACAACGTGTGATTATATTTGGAGGAACTTATTTTTCCTTATTATAAAGATATGCCTTGAAGGATATATTCTCTTGAGAAGATTCCTTATCAACAAGGAAAATATTTGTATATATCTTGTGGAGATATTCTAGGGTTACTTGCTTACATGGATAGAAACGCGCTCATATATATATTCGAAGATTCAGCGTGAGAGGTTGCACATCCTGGAGAAAAAGATTGTATTCATTCATTCTTGGAGTACGTTTTACGCTTGGTGAACGTAGAATTATCTTCTTCTGTTCTTGTTTAGAATAGTTTGGTGAGTGATTGTATTCTTGAATCTTCAAACTCAAGTGGGGATATGTAGTGTAATCACTACCTAGATCTGGAATTATATGTAATTTTTGGGAGTAATTGTTTGATAGAGTGAATGAGAACGGAAGAAGGGAGGAAGATAGCAGAAAAAAACTAATTCTCATTACCCACCAAATTGGAAATTACACATATTTATACTACTACTGTTGCTTGAAGGAAAAGATATTCAAAAAGTGCTAATAGCATAAGCACGACTAAAACAAAATGAAAAGATACCAACTGCCCAACAAATCACTTACGGCCCACACTCTCAAAAGCCCAAACTAGCCACTTGGCCCAAAACCCACCATCTTTGACTCAATCTCCTCCACCTCTGACTCAATCACCTTCTCCAATCCAATCGACTCGATCCCCTTCTGCATCCCTAACTTCATCTCCTCTCCACCTTTGAAAGCTACTGCCTTTCCCTGCTCTTCCATGACAGGATAAAATATACAATCGCGGTTGTGTATTTTGGCTAGACTAGGTGTGAGTCTACTTTCAAGTTCATTATAGGGGAGTGATGAGTGAACGAGTTGTATAGCAATCGTTCGTAAAGCTTGTATCTCCTCTACTCTAAGAATAGTGGATTGGTTCCTTGGGATAGTTCCCCCGCAGACGTAGGTGTGATTACACCGAACTGGGTTACCAATTGTGTGTTAGTTATTGTTCCATTTATTGTTACTGTTCGTGTTACGCAATTGGGGAACTTACAACACGGGTTATACAGTTTCCTCAAGAGTAGGTCATCGCTCGCAGGTGTTAAATCCTGGGACATAATCAAAACCCGTACGTTGAGGAACTGAAATCTTGATGGGGACCATCAAGGAGAATGGTTTTTACGGTTATGCCACCTTTATTTGATGGCACCAGCTATGGTTACTGGAAGGTCATAATGACCTCATTTATAAGATCTGTTGAAGAAGCTCCATGAAGCTCTGTTGAAAAAGCTCCATGTAGCTCTGTTGAAAATAGTTAGGAGGAGCCAACTGATGAGGTCAGAGCAAATAAACCAAAAGGCAAGTGGACTGAAGAAGAACTCAAACTATCAGCTGGTATGAATTAGAAGACCCTTAATGCTATCCATAGTGCAGTGAATGTTGACATCTTTACAAATATCTCTACTTGTAAAACTGCTAAAGAGGCATGGGAATTTCTCTAGAATAACTATGAGGGAAACAAACGAGTAAAAATTCAGAGACTGCAACAACTTAATACTCATTTTGAAGCATTGAGAATGGAATAGAATGGATGTATTTCTAATTTTTATTCAAAACTCTTGAGCCTATTGTTTGGTGTCTAGATGTTAGGATTTTCGTCATGTTTTCGAGTCCGTTTTCGTTATGTTTCTGTGTCTTTTTGTGTGTCTTTGGCTATGAATTGGTTGTTTGGAGTTTTTGGTGTTCATAGGTGTGGAAGGATGAAAAGGGAACGAAAATGGATCGAAAAAGGCAAAAAAAACGAAGTTCGGATGAAAGAGGGCAGTTCGGGGAGTTGGACGGCCGTCCAACTCATCTGGACGGCCGTCCAAGGTGTCCACGTCCAAAGCTGGACGCACGTCCAGCGATTGAAGAAGTTTGTGCAGAACCAGGTTCTGGACGTACGTCCAGATCAAGTTGGACGTACGTCCAACTCGGGCGGCCAACTGTTATTTCCTTCTATAACTAGGTTTTCATACCTAGTGTATATACTACTCCTTGTACACGAATTCTACAACACTTTTACCTTTGTTTAGCTCTTATTTTCAGCACCAAATACTCTAGTTTAGATTTCCTTTTGTTTGGATCCGGATCTTCGTTTCGTTTAGTTTTAATTCAAGACTTCTTCTTTAATTCGCGTTCATCGTTCTTCGTTTAATTCTGTAAGTTATTTATTGCTTTCATTTATTTGATTTATTTGCTTTCCTTAGTTCTAGATTTGTTTTCATAATTGCTAGGTTAATTTCGTTTGTTTAATTTCATTCGTTCGATTTCAAGTTCTTAAGTTTAGATTCGTTTTTCTTGGTTTTTCGATTCCTTCGTTTTTTAAGTTCTTAGAGTTAGATTTATTTACTTTAATTTCCAGATTTTATTATTATGTCTAGATCCGTTTTCTTTGTTGCTTTCGTTATTACTTTCTTTTCGATTCTTGCCTGGGTAGTTTAATTGCTTTCTTCTAGTTTAATTCCTTAGATTAATTTGTTTAGATTATTTCTTTGCTTTCTAGATTAATTTATTTACTTGCTTTGATTTAATTTCTTTGATTTATTTTATTGCCTAGGATTTTAAACCAAAAACCCAAAAATTCTCTTTACTTGCTTTCTTAGTGTAATGGCCCGCATTTTCGTTAGAATAAAAACTAACTATTTATATATAGTTACGAGTAAATGCTCGTATTATGATATGTGATCGATTTAATGATATTCGATTTATGTAGTTAATTACGAATGTTATAGAAATAAATTAAATTTATTTCGAACGGGAATAATTATCGAATCGATAAGTCGTTACAAAATTCTGGATTTTGGGACGAGTCCGTTTCATGAAATTTGGGCCGAGCCCCAATGGTAATTTGGTGAAGGTATTAATGATGGTAATTAAAGTGCACAAGAGAATTAATGCTTTGTGTGTGCAAATGAATCAACTTACGTGTGCAACACTTCCTCAACCTCGATTAATTACCCCCCCCCCCCCCCCCCCCCCCCCGCCCCCACAAATCATAAACCACCACCACCCCAACCACATCTCTTTAATTCCCCAATAGTCAAAAGAAATTACTTTGATTAGAAAGGATGGCAGTAAAACATTACTCCCTCTTAACTTCCTTCACGTCAACTACTACCACCTTTCATCTCCTTCCTACGAGAGAATAAGCAAATACTCGGTAAACGAAGCTTGTGGAGAGGAAGACCATCGACAAGGAGAAGGAGAAGCACGGAGCTCCATTGTCATTCACTCTTTCCCGTCCGACTACGTCGAAAACCCCTTTCCATAGTAAGTTAATATCCTTGTATTATCCTAAGAATTTATCTCCTCAAGCATGAATAATCGGTATAAATCACCAAGCTTGATTCCATAAAATTTAGGTGAAGCTTAAGTATATATATACACTTATATGATAAAACATAGCATAAGTATGGATATGTGTACTTCCTCAGAATTGAAACGAAGAGAGAGGATAATAACACCCTCATGAATGATAAATTCTAATTTCAAACAATATGAAATTTCATACATATTTTCCCATAAGAAAGAATACGTTATAGTAAGAACCCTCAAACACACTCGATATATGCATACAATATGGAGGCTTGAATCGAACCTCCGTCGAGGCCCCGACCTCGACGGAAAAAGAGGGACGGCTTGCAGCGGCGACGTTCCGGCGACGGCAGTAGCCGTTGCCGCGAAATCTGAAAGTAGAGAGAGTGGGTGTTAGAGAGGTGGAGAGGACGAGAGAATAGAAAGAAGGAGGGAGGAAGAGGAAGAAGAAGAGGAACTGCAGCAGAGGCGCCGTCGGAATCCCGTGACAGCAGCTGGACGGCGTTGGACCAGCCGTGCGGGACGAGAAAGGGAGGAAGGAGGAGTCTCCCCAGCAGCAGCGGCGATGTCGGAGTCACTGCGGCAGCAGCTGTACGACGCCGATGTAACAGCGGTACTCGTCGGCAATGAGGAGAAAAGAGGAAACGGCCGGAGCTCTCGCCGTCGGCGAGAACATTGCCGGCAGAAGCAAAGGAAAGGAGAATGCTTGAGATATTGTTGTGCTCAAGCGGGTGAAAAGAAGAAAGATAAGAAGAAGATCGAGGAAGCTAGTTGCAAGCGACGCTCGCGAGAGAGGGAGCCGCTTGAGAGGTGAAGACCGAAGCTCAAGCGAGCCGCTTGAGAGGTGAAGACCGAAGCTCAAGCGAGACGCTTGAAGAGGTGAGGACCGAAGCTCAAGCGAGCCGCTTGAGAAGTGAAGGCCGAAGCTCGTCGTCGGCAGCAAGCGTTGCTCACGGGAGCTAGATACAAGCGAGAGAGGACGAGCTTGAGGAGAGAGAGAGCTGAAGCGATCTAGTCGTTCGCTTGAGAGAGAAAGCCGAAAGCAAGCTCGTTCGCTTGAGGTCAAGCATGAGCTTGAGAGAGAAAGCCGAAGCGAGCGAGCTCGCAAGAGAGATGGCGAGAGAGTATGAGGGCAAGCAAGGGAGCAAGCGAGAGGGATGAAGCGAGCACGCTCGCATGAGAGAGGGCGAGCGAGCGAGAGGGAGGAGAGAGAGCGTGAGAGTTGGAGGGAGGGGGAGGCTGCTGTGCATGCATGGTGTATACTGTGTGCGGGTGCAAGCTTGAGGATGAAAGATGGAATTTCTCAAGTGAGATAATGGGTTGGGCTGGGCTGGATCGGGTCGGGTCCGGGGCTGGGATTGGCTGGAGTTTTGGGTCAGAAATTGGGCCCGGGCAATTTAATTGTTCGGCCCGATTCGCGATGGGTTCTTTTATTCGTTTGATTAATTCCGATAATTACGAAACGAGAGACGTACGATACTAAAATTTAAAGATCTAGTTTATTTAATTTGATTCGATTAATTCGAACCATTGCTCGAAGATCGATAAGATTATCGAACTTTTATGATAAGTCTTATGTTAATTAATTTAAGATTTTTAATAAAATCTTGGTTAATTATTTTTCCAAGTTTAATCTAATTATTGTACTTCAATTAAAATAATTAATTGAAGTATATAAGAACAATTTACGACTACCCTTAGTCGTGTAATTTATTAATTCCGAATAATAGTCTTACGACATAATTAACGGAACGATAGCCGAAACGAGAGAAATAAGATTTAAAAGAATAGAATATAAATTCTTAATAGAATTTATGGAGCTCTTTAAGAATGGGAATCCTTATAATTTCATCTCTATTTAGGCGGGAGTTGACCGTAAGGCGAACGACGCGAATTCAGTAAGGCTAGCTCTTTTTACGTTAATCAAGGTGGGCTTTCTTATACAAGTTATAGAATGCTTAGATGAAAATGCTTATTTTCAAATGTTGTCATGCCATAAACATTTTGTTTTGTGTATGACACCTATCTGTATTGGCTTCGCCAATTTATGTTAATCGAATTCGGGTCCTTGTCGGGATTTCTATCTTGCTTGGACTAGTGTACACAGGACCGTGAATCATCTTCAGGGTTGGCCGGTCAGGTGTCGTGTGAGGTGGCCACCTCCTCGACACCACAGTATCAGATATGGTAGATTACTAAAAGAACGTAGTCTGCGCAAACACTTTTCAGAACTAGAAATGATTTTAGTGAACATAGGTTCTTTACAGTAAAACCCCTATGTTTCACTTATGATGGCATGAACAATTATATTGTATAGTTTTCGGCAATGTGCCCACTGAGTACTCTGTACTTAGCCCTGCATATATTTCTAAATGTGCAGGTTGAGCAAGGTGAGGTGAAGTGACGAGCGGAGCTATTTTGTGTCTTGTTTATGTAATAGATAGGACTCTCGGTAATGCATGTCTTCATACATGTATTCACGTACTCATTCCGCTGCGTACATTCTTATGTGATTATTCAAGTGTTTTTATGCACTATTTCAGTCTATGTAATGGTTAAGACAAATACTCTTGTATTCTCTTTGGGCCTTGGGCCGAAACTCGACGTCTTATGTAATGTTCTAGTATTGTCACAAGTTATGTTCCACATTTATTTCATTGCCCCTTTCTTTCCCACTTCTTAATCCCTATCCTTAGTCACGGTTCCCCGGCTTAGCTATCCTTTGCAAAGTCCGGTCGTGACAGAGTGGTATCAGAGCGTTCGTTGCTCTAAACCCGAGAGTCTTCTTTCAGAGTCTAGTCTAGTTCGAATCACTAGACTAATTGAGTCAAGACAACAAAAGCTCAGCACTTCACTCCACCATGCTCAACGAGGGAAAAAGGTAAGGTTATATAGAAAGGTGAGAAGTATACGGCTTTTCAGAATCTAGAATGAACTATAGTTGATGCATGATCACATAGAATGAGAATATGCCTTCTACGAGAATGTAGCTTGCTCAAATAGATGTTTCTTCTTAAAAGTCGAGATTTATATTTTGAGGGAACGAACTTCCTTCTCATTAGTTAGAAACGAAGAGAAGATGTTAAGGGAGAGCACAAGTGCAAGGATGTTCAAGGAAGATAATGTCATCAATCAAAATGACATGGGCTTAGCCTTTGATGACTCTTCAAGGCATTAAACGATGCAAGTCTAAATGATGATATAGGATATCAAATGATTTAGTAAACAAAAATGTGTGGCACAATAATGGTAAGACCACCATTAACTCATAGATGTACCGCATCTTGAGTGAAAGAGAACGTATTATGTTGATAGTTTAGAATAGTTAAAGGAAGGTATAATAAAGTATAATGGTGTAATAACACTTGTTAGCTAACAGTTTATTAGCATGAATCATAATTGATTAGAGCTTAACCAATACCTTCATTTTCTATAGATGGCTAACTTCAAGACTACCGCTAGGAAGAGAGTACACGCTAGAGCCACACCGGAAGAGGTAATCCGGGCCTACCAGAGGTACAGGCTGTGTTACGGAGACGACCTCGGTGGGTTGTTGTCCCACTACCACCGTCACTGGAGCGAGGCTCACGCCCACGGAGTTACGAGCTATGACGGGATCATAAGATTGATCGAGCTGCTGCCACCAAGTTGGCAAGGTTGGGCCCGGGACATGATTCAAGACATTACTTTCCAGGCTGAGCCCAACCACGACTTGGTTGGTGACCTACCCAGGTTCGTTGGCACTCTTCAGTACCGCTTTAGTGTTTTCGAGCAGGCACCGACGGGACCCTATATCCGTCCTGGAGACCTTGAGGTTGTAGGGCCATCTGCGGTCCCGGTTGCACCCACACCTCAACCCCCACCTCCTATGGTCCCCGCTCCAGTACCTGAGCAGGTTTCGCCGCCCCATGCGGTCACTCTGAGCCGTCAAGGACGAGACAACTTCGAGGATGGACCTTCAGACCTCGAGAGGTGACCTCCCACGCCGTACAGGTACCCCGGTTGACCCACCACTGCCAGACGAGGAAGGCTCTACTCGTAACTCTGCTGAGGACCGCCACATGAGACAGATTCGAGGGAAAGCCCTCATGATTGCAAAGCCCAAAGTTGAAGGACTTCCCGAACCAGAGCCGGAGCCCCTTGCCCCAGCTCCTTGCTCTAGGGAAACCAGGATGACACTTATTCGTGCTACGATTACTCGCCTTGCAGACCGAATGGACGAGTTTGTGCGAGAGTCTCAGTTTCTGACTCGTCTAGAGAGTCGTCTCCAGACCCAGAGGCTGCCTTGAGGAGGATGGATGAGTTTGACGACCTACAGGCCGAGTTCCGACACAGGATGGCGGAATTAGAACATGTGGATGAGCACGTGGATGAGCCAGTAGAAGAGCCTGAGGAAGACCCTGAGGAAGATCCCGAGGAGGATCCAGTTGTGGACATCGAGGGTGCAGAATCCGAGGAGGAGGATCCTATTGAGGACCCGGATGAGGGAGAACAGAATGGCCACGGTATGTTGGAGGAGTCTGAGGCAGAGTCCGGATTGAGCTCTGAGTGATCAGACTTAGATTGTTAAGAATGTAGCATGATCTTTATGTACTACCCAGTAACGGATCTTTAGATAACCGTCCTGGGTTTAAGTATTCAGTTTAGTAGTAGTTAGCTGTAGACGTGATCTCTATGAGACAAGTCACAAGACTATGATATTATGTTTATGTAGTTCTTTTGAAGATGTTATCCCTATATATATATATATATATATATATATATATATATATATATATATATATATATGTGTGTGTGTGTGTGTGTGTGTGTGTGTGTGTGTGTGTGTGTGTGTGTGTGTGTGTGATATTAGTACGTTTCATAATATATTTTAAACAAGGGTCATATCACTACAACGATAGCCTATGATATACTAAGAAACGAATCTTAAGAACCTATGTGAGCTATGACTGTAAGAATGAGGCCACCAAATTAGAGATTACGCATTAAGCTAATAAGTTCTTTATTCTTGTAGAAATATGGCACCAAAGAGACAGGTTGTGTTCCCGAGAGGGCGTGGTCGACCACCAAAGAATCTCAGAAGGGAACCGACTCTGAGGAAGAAGAACCGCAAGATGAAAGTGAGGATTCGGCTAGTGAACAGCAAGAGGAGGAATCCGAAGAGGGATCTTAGGAGGAAAGGGAAGAAACACCACCTCCGCCACCTCCACCTCCTCCACCTCCACCACATGAGCGGAGGATCGAGGAATTGTTCTTAAAACAGAACCCACCCGTGTTTAATGGAACCGGGGATCCAGCTGAAGCAGAAATTTGGGTGCGAGCTATGGAGCGTATCTTTAAGTTTCTTAGGTGCACTGATAATGAACGACTGACCTGTGTGGCATTCCAACTATCTGGACCTGCTGATTTCTGGTGGGAGGCAAGACAAAAATCCATGACGGCCCACCAACTGAGGAATTTAACTTGGGAACAGTTTAAGGCAGGGATTTACGATAAGTATATTCCCAAGAGCTACAGAAAGAAAAAGGAGAATGAGTTCTACCATCTGAAGCAGGGGAAAATGTCTGTGACGGAGTACGACAGAATGTTTTGCGAGCTGTCTCGATTTGCTCCCGAGCAAGTGGATACCGAGGAGAAAATGGCAGAGAAATTTTGTAGTGGTCTGAGGCATGAAATCAGGATGACACTTGCGAGTCACGGGGGACTATCTTATTCCGAGTCGCTTAGCAGAGCATTAGATGTGGAGGTAGCTATGCCCAGGGACAAACTGATCATGGCACCAGGGTCAGCTCAGTCACACCCACAGCAGGACAAGGGCAAGCGTAAGTGGGAAGACAGCCATGGCAAGCAGGGCGAGAAGAAACCGTGGAAAGAAAGTTCTAACTCTCAGGATTCTGGGAAGCAGGCTGCTACTGGACATACGGGAGGATACAAGGCAAAGTTCCCCACGTGCTCCAAGTATGGAAAGATGCATGGCGGATTGTGTAGGGCAGGAAGCGACATCTGTTACATCTGTGGACAGAAGGGACACTACGCCAAGGAGTGCCCCAAGAAGCAGATTATGCCCAGACCTAACATCTGAGGGCAATTCAGGCCCAGATTATGTCGGAGCAATTTCAGCTACCCCCACCACCACCCCCATTGCCGCCACAACAGCAAATGTATCATCAGTATAAACAGCAGCAACAACCTCAACAGAATGCAAGAGCCTTTTCGCTAAAGCAGAAGCAGCCCGAGAAAAATCAGGGGAATTTGGCAGGTATGGGCCAACTTCTAAACACCCCTGTTATAATTCTGTTCGATACGGGTGCTTCGCATTCTTTCATCGCAAAAGCATGTGTAGATAACTTAAGACTTAAGACTTATCAGATAACCTCGGATACGAAAGTCATCTCACCAATAGGAGGGACTGTTACTCTCACACATCGTTGCTCTAACCTAGGATTGAACATAGGTCCACTTGAACTTATAGCAAACGAGCTTAGTGTTATGGCCAAGAAGGACGTAGACATAATCCTAGGAATGGACTGGCTAGCTGAAAACTATGCCACCATCCTTTGCAACGAAAGGCAGATTGCATTCCAACCACCGGGGAAGGAGCCAACGATATTTCATGGGATCTCAATGGGGAGACGCAAGGCCATCATTTCGACTCTACAGGCCACAACCATGCTATGGAAGGGATGTCCAGCCTACCTAGTTTACTTGAATGAATAACCGAAGGGAGAAAGGAAAGTGAGAGACGTAGCCATAGTGCGAGAATTTCCTAATGTCTTTCCAGACATTCTACCAGGACTACCGCCAGATAGGAAGATAGAATTCACTATTGATTTAGAACCTGGATCAGCTCCGGTATCTAAGGCACCGTATAGAATGGCTCCGAAGGAGTTAGAAGAACTCAAGGTGCAACTTCAGGAACTTCTTGATTTAGGGTTCATCCGGCCTAGTGTATCACCATGGGGAGCACCCGTGCTCTTCGTGAAGAAGAAGGATGGTTCTATGAGGATGTGTATCGATTATAGAGATTTGAACAAACTGACTCTCAAAAACAAATATCCTTTACCTAGGATAGATGATTTGCTTGATCAGCTAAAGGGAGCAAGTGTATTCTCTAAAATAGATATGAGATCGGGATACCATCAGTTGAAGATACGGCCAGAGGACATACCTAAGACAGCTTTTCGAACCCGCTATGGTCACTACGAGTTTGTAGTTGTACCATTTGGATTAGCCAATGCACCGACAGTGTTCATGGATCTCATGAACCGTGTTTTCCATCTGTACTTGGACAAGTTTGTTCTAGTCTTTATAGATGATGTCCTCATCTATTCAAAGGATAGGAAGGAACATGAAGAACATTTGAGAAAAGTGTTAGGAACTCTAAGGATGGAGAAGCTTTACGCTAAGTTCAGCAAGTGCGAGTTTTGGCTCAGCAAAGTCGCATTTCTGGGACACATCGTGTCTTCGAAAGGAATCAAGGTAGACCCCGCAAAAGTAGAGGCCGTACAAAATTGGAAGTCACCCACTACCCCAAACGAAATTCGTAGTTTCTTAGGGCTAGCTGGGTACTATAGGAGATTCATTGAGGGATTTTCCAAGATAGCAAGGCCAATGACTCAACTCTTGAGAAAAGGGATCAAGTTTACATGGACCCCGGAGTGTGAGTCGAACTTCCAGTTGTTAAAGAAGAAATTGACCACCGCACCAATTTTGGCCGTTCCGGCATCGGAGAAAGAATACGTGATTTACACCGATGCCTCAAAGAACGGGCTTGGTTGCGTGTTGATGCAAGAGGGAAAGGTGATAGCGTATGCATCACGGCAGCTTCGACCCCACGAGCTCAATTATCCCACTCATGACCTGGAATTGGCAGCCGTCGTGCACGCCCTGAAGATTTGGAGACATCACCTCTACGGAGTTCGATGTGAGATCTTCACGGACCATAAGAGTCTCAAATACTTCTTCGAGCAGAGAGACTTGAATATGCACCAGAGAAGATGGCTTGAACTAGTAAAAGATTACGACTGTGGTATCAATTATCACCCAGGGAAAGCCAACTTAGTGGCAAATGCTCTGAGTCGCAAAACGCACCCGAAACTGGCAATGCTACTCATGAGTGAGTCAACACTTGTTAAGGAATTCCAAAGACTTAACCTCGAGGTGATACCTCCATCGGAGACAGTCGAGGGAATTATCGCTACCTTAACCGTATGCCAGATTTGAGAAACAAAATTTTGGAAGCACAAAAGAAGGATGAAACAATGGAGAAAATACGCTTAAGAATAAGAACAACTGATGGAGGAGGATATCACGAGGAAGCTGACAATGTTATAACGAAGGAAGGGAGGTTGTGCATACCACCCGATGAAGAGCTTAGAAATGAGATATTGAGCGAAGCTCATGACACACCATACGCCGCCCACCCCGGAAGTACAAAGATATATCAAGACCTGAAGAGGAAATTCTGATGGGAAGGCATGAAAAGGGGCATACCTTCTTTCGTTGAAAGATGTTTAGCATGTCAACAAGTGAAGGCTTTGCTCCAATGACCTTATGGAAAACTACAACCATTAGAAATTCCACAGTGGAAATGGGAGCACATAGCAATGGATTTCGTGACGAGTTTACCTAAATCAAAACGAGGAAACACGGCCATTTGGGTCATCATAGACCGACTTACCAAGAGTGCTCACTTCATTCCCATTCAAATCACCTACGGATCAGAAAGGTTAGCTCAATTGTACGTTCGCGAGATAGTACGTCTACATGGTGTGCCTATTTCAATTACCTCGGATCGAGATGCAAAGTTCACGTCTAGATTTTGGACAAGCTTACATAAGGAACTAGGTACTAAGCTAAACTTCAGCACGGCATTTCATCCTCAAACCGACGGGCAATCGGAAAGGACAATCCAAACTCTAGAGGATATGTTGAGAACCGTAGTACTCGACAGAGGGGGAAATTGGGAACCAATATTGCCATTGATTGAGTTTGCGTATAACAACAACTATCAGGCGACGATAGACATGGCGCCATACAAAGCCTTGTATGGGAGAAAGTGTAGATCACCACTTTACTGGGATGAGGTAGGAGAAAGGAAAGTTCTAGGCCCTAATGCGGTCGAGGAAATGATCGAAATCGTGAGACAGATCCGAGAAAGGATCAAAGAAGCTCAAGATAGAAAGAAATCTTACGCTGATAATAGCAGAACCGAGATAAATTTCGATGTAGGAGAGAAAGTCTTCTTGAAAGTGTCACCTTCAAAAGGGATATCAAGATTCGGTGTAAAAGGGAAGCTAAGACCACGCTTCATTGGACCGTATGAGATTCTAGAAAGAATAGGCCCGGTAGCTTACAGGCTAGCACTGCCGCCAAGCTTAGGAAGCGTACACAACGTATTCCACGTGTCACAGCTTAGGAAATACGTGTTTGATCCCAAACATGTAATTCATCAGGACGAAGTAACCTTAGACTCAGACTTGAGTTATGAGAACAAACCCAAAGCAATTTTGGACAGAAAGGTACAACAGCTTAGGAATAAGTCTATTACTTCAGTCAAGGTTCTGTGGAAACACCACGGACAGGAGGAAGCAACGTGGGAACTCGAGGATAAGATGAAGGAGAAGTACCCTAAACTTTTCAATTAGAGGTATGCAAATTTCGGGACGAAATTTTTTTTAAGGAGGGTAGGATGTAATGGCCCACATTTTCGTTAGTATAAAAACTAACTATTTATATATAGTTAAGAGTAAATGCTCGTATTATGATACGTGATCGATTTAATGATATTCGATTTATTTAGTTAATTATGAATGTTATAGAAATAAATTAGAATTTATTTCGAACGGGAATAATTATCGAATCGATAAGTCGTTGCGAAATTCGGGATTTTGGGACGAGTCCGTTTCATGAAATTTGGGCCGAGCCCCAATGGTAATTTGGTGAAGGTATCAATGATGGTCATTAAAGTGCACAAGAGAATTAATGCTTTGTGTGTGCAAATGAATCAACTTACGTGTGCAACACTTCCTCAACCTCGATTAATTACCCCCCCAAACCATAAACCACCACCACCCCAACCACATTTCTTTAATTCCCCAATAGTCAAAAGAAATTACTTTGATTAGAAAGGATGGCAGTAAAACATTACTCCCTCTTAACTTCCTTCACGTCAACTACTACCACCTTTCATCTCCTTCCTACGAGAGAATAAGCAAATACTCGGTAAACGAAGCTTGTGGAGAGGAAGACCATCGACAAGGAGAAGGAGAAGCACGAAGCTCCATTGTCATTCACTCCATTGTCATTCACTCTTTCCCGTCCGACTACGTCGAAAACCCCTTTCCATAGTAAGTTAATATCCTTGTATTATCCTAAGAATTTATGTCCTCAAGCATGAATAATCGGTATAAATCACCAAGCTTGATTCCATAAAATTTAGGTGAATTAGCTTAAGCATATATATATATATATATACATTTATATGATAAAACGTAGCATAAGTATGGATATGTGTACTTCCTCATAATTGAAACGAAGAGAGAGGATAATAACACCCTCATGAATGATAAATTTTAATTTCTAACAATATGAAATTTCATACATATTTTCCTATAAGCAAGAATACGTTATAGTAAGAACCCTCAAACACACTCGATATATGTATACAATATGGAGGCTTGAATAGAACCTCCGTCGAGGCCCCGACCTCGACGGAAAAAGAGGGACGGCCTGCAGTTGCGATGTTCCGGCGACTGCAGTAGCCGTTGCCGCAAAATCTGAAAGTAGAGAGAGTGGGTGTTAGAGAGGTGGAGAGGACGAGAGAATAGAAAGAAGGAGGGAGGAAGAGGAAGAAGAAGAGGAACTGCAGCAGCGGCGCCGTCGGAATCCCGTGACAGCAGCTGGACGGCGTTGGACCAGCCGTGCGGGACGAGAAAGGGAGGAAGGAGGAGTCTCCGCAGCAGCAGCGGCGAAGTCGGAGTCTCTGCGGCAGCAGCTGTACGACGCCGACGTAACAGCGGCACTCGTCGGCAAAGAGCAGAAAAGAGGAAACGGCCAGATCTCTCGCCGTCGGCGAGAACATCGCTTGCAGAAGCAAGGGAAAGGAGAATGCTTGAGATATTGTTGTGCTCAAGCGGGTGAAAAGAAGAAAGATAAGAGGAAGATCGCGGAAGCTAGTTGCAAGCGACGCTCGCGAGAGAGGGAGCCACTTGAGAGGTGAAGACCGAAGCTCAAGCGAGCCGCTTGAGAGGTGAAGACCGAAGCTCAAGCGAGATGCTTGAAGAGGTGAGGACCGAAGCTCAAGCGAGCTGCTTGAGACGTGATGGCCAAAGCTCGTTGTCGGCAGCGAGCGTCGCTCGCGGGAGCTAGATACAAGCGAGAGAGGACGAGCTTGAGGAGAGAGAGAGCTGAAGCGAGCTAGTCGTTCGCTTGAGAGAGAAAGCCGAAAGCGAGCTCGTTCGCTTGAGGTCAAGCGTGAGCTTGAGAGGGAAAGCCGAAGCGAGCTCGCTCGCAAGAGAGAAGGCGAGCGAGTATGAGGGCAAGCAAGGGAGCAAGCGAGAGGGATGAAGCGAGCACGCTCGCAAGAGAGAGGGCGAGCGAGCGAGAGGGAGGAGAGAGAGCGTGAGAGTTGGAGGGAGGGGGAGGCTGCTGTGCATGCATGGTGTATACTGTGTGCGGGTGCAAGCTTGAGGATGAAAGGTGGAATTTCTCAAGTGAGATAATGGGTTGGGCTGGGCTGGGTCGGGTCGGGTCTGGGGCTGGAGTTTTGGGTCAGAAATTGGGCCCGGGCAATTTAATTGTTCGGCCCGATTCGCGTTGGGTTCTTTTATTCGTTTGATTAATTCCGATAATTATGAAACGAGAGACGTACGATACTAAAATTTAAAGATCTAGTTTATTTAATTTGATTCGATTAATTCGAACCATTGCTCGAAGATCGATAAGATTATCGAACTTTTATGATAAGTCTTATGTTAATTAATTTAAGATTTTTAATAAAATCTAGGTTAATTATTTTTCCAAGTTTAATCTAATTATTGTACTTTAATTAAAATAATTAATTGAAGAATATAAGAACAATTTACGACTACCCTAAAAACTCAAGAAAACACCCAAAAGCATAATATTGCCCAATATAATGAAAATCATATAAACTAAAGACAATACTACACAAACGAGACACAAAATCGACTCTTTTTGGTTATGAAAACAAGGTAAATTTCACCTATATCAGTGCACTTTGCTTAATCTTCAAATTCTCGAGATCCCTATACATGTCGGCAATTTGCTTCTTCAAGTCGGGGCTCATCGAAATTGCACTCGCCTCCACTTTCCTCGGTCTAGCGGATTTTTGTTGAGAACTCGCAGCGAGCGTCTCGAAAATTTCCTTCAACTCATCAGCTGTCTTGACCGCTATGTTGCCTCCGGCCGAACTATCCACCATGAACTGACAAGTCTGATTGAGGGCGTCGTAGAAATATTGCCAAAGCAACTCCGGTGCCATTTGATGATGAGGGCATTGTTGAAGTAGCTCTTGGAACCTCTCCCATGCTTCGTGAAATGACTCATCGTTGTCTTGGGAGAAATTCATAATCTTTGACCACACCTCTTGAGTCTTGCGGTTCGGGTAGTACTTGAGCATGAACTTCTCGCACACCGCATTCCATGTGGCGAGAGAGTTGGCCGGGAGCGCCAAATACCATGACTTTGCTCGATCCTTGAGGGTGTACGGGAAGCACTTCATCTTCAAGTTGTCCTCCGTGAGTCCCGAGAGTGGGAAAGTTTGCACCACCGTGCAAAACTCTCGGATGAATGTCAAAGCGTCCTCGTTGGGCAGCCCGTGGTAGGATGGGAGCAACGCCATGTGGTGAGGTTTAAGCTCATGATTCCTGACCGCTTCCGTCAGGACAATCGCCGAAGTGGTGGCTGTGAATGTGGGGCGAGCAAAATCGCCCATGACTCTAGCTGCCATGGCTTCGGGCTCTGCAAACAACAAGACTAAACCAAAGTCTTGAGAATCGATCTCCTCCTTCTCCTTCACGGCTAAAATCGTTTTCCTTTGATGGATGTTGTCGAAGTAGGGCGCTAAACTCCTTTGAAGACTTCGGCGACCATGCATAAACAACACTCAACAAAAGGGTTAAACGCACCGAGTGGAAGAAACAAGAAAATCGAAGAAACACAAATAAAAATAAAACAAATAAAAATACTACACAATAAATCGCCTAAAGTTTTCCCCAGCAACGGCGCCAAAATTTGTTTCACTAAAAAGTGTTCGCAATAGAATGAAATCCTATCGTAGCACTAGCAAGTAAAACCAAAGTATCGAATCTCAAGGAAAACTTAACAGGGCAATCAATTATGTAGTAAATCCTAATCTAGCCTAAATCTAAGAAAGCAAGTAAAAAGAATTGTTGGGTTTTTGTTTTAAATCCTAGGCAAGAAAATAAATCAAAGCATAAATCAAAGCAAGTAAATAAATCTAATCTAGAAAGCAAAGAAATAAATCGAACTAATTAATCTAAAGAATTAAACTAGAAGAAGACAATTAAACTACCTAGGCAAGAATCGAAAAGAAAGCAATAACGAAAGCAACGAAGAAAACGAATCTAGACATTATAAATAAATTTGAAAATTGAGCGAATAAATCTAACTACAAAAACATGAAAGCGAAGGAATTGAAAACTAAGAAAAACGAATCTAATCTAAGAACTTGAAATCGAACAAACTAAATTAAACGAATGAAACTAAACGAAGCAATTACGAAATTAAATCTAGAACTAAGGAAAGCAAATAAATCAAATAAAAGAAAGCAATAAAGAACTTACGAAATTAAATGAAGAACGAAGAACACGAACTAAAGTAGTAATCTTGAATTAAAAACGAACAACGATCCGGATCGAACAAAGGAAAACTAAACTAGAATGTAATGTGCTGAAAACTAGAGCTAAAACTAAGGTAAAAGGTTGGTAAAAGGTTATAGAATTCGTTCACAAGGAGTAGTATTTATAATAGGTATGAAAACCTAGTTATAGAAGGAAAGGAAAGCTGGCCGGAACGTTGGACGGTCGTCCAACGTACGTTGGACGCTCGTCCAACGTAGCACTCGCATTGTATTGCGCGCCTTTCTTGTTTCGATCGTATCTTCCTCGTCCGAACTCCAAATTGACCTCGTTTTCGCCTACATGCTCCTATCGAACCCCTCTTCGATATAATGCTTCTTTCTTCTCATTTTCTTCTCATTTCCGCCCTTTTTATCCTACAATACCAATGACTCCAAAGCAACCAAATCATAGCCATAAACAACGAAAACACACAAAAACTAAGGGAAAACGGACACGAAAACATGACAAAAATCCTAACGTCTAGACACCAATCAAGATTCCCCAAACTTAGACCTTTGCTTGTCCTCAAGCAACATAAAAACGAAATAAACAATAGACTCAAGCATTGTGAACTATATAGGCCTCAAAACTTTTCGAAAACAAACGCTCATGATCGTGATCAAAACTATGCACACAACCTTAGCATCAATCAACACAATCTACGCAACTAATTCAAAATATGCTAATCCATCAAAGAACACTCTCCAACATGTGAAATTTTGTATATGAAAGTGAACACTCAACTCTCTCAAAGAAAAGATGTAAAATAATGCACATCAAGAGGGTTCACTCAACATCAATGCAATGCAACATGTTTACCATAGGCTTGCCTTCAATCTCAACATCTCCACCTAATGTAATACTTACAAATTAGGATCAAAAAGGACTTTATAAAAGCTTGTAATGTAGGAACATTGGTTAAGGTAGGGAATATATAGGCTAAGTGACTCAAAATGCTCTAAATCATCAACCTCTTTTCAACTCCAAACAAAGTATGAATTTTCATCCATCTTCTACCATCCAGCACACCAATTACATAACCAAAGATGCAAAAATATCAACTATACAAATCAAAGCTAACTATACCCTTATGCTTATTATTATTATTATTATTATTATTATTATTATTATTATTATTATTATTATTATTATTATTATTATTATTATTATTATTTTTTTAATTTTTATATATATAGAGCTCATCTAAAGATATTCTCTCTAATGATAATCAAAAGCTCTAATTTATTTTTTTTCTTTTCTTTTAAGCTTATAGGGATAGCCAACTACGTAAATCAAGCATCTAAAATTCTTTTCTTCTCCCTCTTCACCACAACAAGATATTCTTTTCAACTCCTTCCATACAACTAACTCCCAAAAGATACCCATAATCATCCAAACCTCCTATCTTCCGGTTTTACAAAGAACGGCTAATAAAGGCTCAAAAGGGGTAAACAAAGGTTTATGAACAAGGTTAGTGTATAGGGATCATGTGGCTACGAAAGAATGGCCTAAAATCATCTCCTAATTCATAAATATACTAAGGTCTTGATGGAGAAACAAGGCAAGTTCTAGAAACAATGGAGCATGCATGTGATCACTCAATCAAAGAATAGGCATAAATATGCACAAATAGCTCAACTCTTACGGGTTCAAACTAACTAGTTCCCGACATCATAGCATACTTCAAATTCATCAAATAAAATGCGTCGCTTCGCCAAGGTTCCATGCATAATAAAGATCATGATTTTTTCCCCAAAAATCAACAAAAATTTTCTATCATCGGCCAAATCCACAATACTATCATCACATGCTCATTCGACTCAACTAACTCCTAAGACTCAACAAAATTAAAAACTGCATGCCAAAAGTTTCAAAGACAAGACATAAAAACAAAAACTGCATGCCAAAAGTTCAAAGACCCCCCCCACACTTAAAATCAAGCAATGTCCCCATTGCGAGAAAATAAAAAAGGAAAGGGATAGAAAAACTTATCGCATGAAGACAACCAACACACTCGAAATCCCGAGAAGGTTCCAAGTGAGTACCTACAAAACAAACACAAAACAAAATACCAAAGCGTAAAATTGCACAAAATAAAGAAAAACAAAAGACTCAAAACAAAAATAAAAAGACACAAAACAAAGCTATGGGTTGAATGGACCTCAGTTTTGTGGATCGTATAAGCGAGGATCATTGGGATCCCGAGGCGGCTGAGTTGGGGGCCCGTAATGCGTTGGACGCTCGTCCAGCGCGACGTTCGCTGGAAAAAACAATTGGGGCTGCTTTACGTTGGACGCTCGTCCAACGTGCGTTGGACGCCCGTCCAACGCGACCCTTGCGAAATTTTGCTCGAATTCTCCCTTTTTCTCCCTCTCGAGACCTTCCATGCCATTGCCATCCTTAGGAACTATTCCCTGCACGAATATCAAAAAGAAAAACAAACAAAAAATAACAAAAATAAAAAGAAAATAATTCCTACTCTACAAAAAAATAAAATCGAGAAAGTGGGTTGCCTCCCACCAAGCGCTTTTTTAACGTCGTTAGCTTGACGAAGGATACGATCAACCGAAACCCGTAGCTCCAAGCGACATTTGGATGCTCCTTGCGACACACTCACTCTCCCTTCTCAAACAATCTCGAAGATCAAGGACGTGGGCCTCATCAACTCTCGACTCCCCCACACTTAGCTCGAACTCCTCCTCAAACATCTTCAAGTTAAACTCTGCAAGAAAAGATGTTACATAATTGGTGAGGTTAGAAAGAAAAGAATTAACGACAACTTCCACTTTCGATGCATGTTTCGAGTTTTCCTCTTCCACTTCATCAACCTCCTCCAAATTCCCAAGATATTGCTCGATTATATCCTCTTCCTCATCCACACAACTAAAGAACTCGTCATCTTCAATGGACTCCTCATCTTCAAAGAATTCTTCTAGAGCCGCTCCCTTGTTAAAAATCTCACAAATATTTTCCTCAACACAAGGGTTAGCATGCTTAACATAAGAGCATAAATGAAGAGAAGAACTAGTAATAGAAGGTGATTTTCCAAAGATCGAAAATGTTACCGAACCTCCTTCACCGGCCATGCTCAATGTGCCGGTACCTATATCAATCCGAGCTCGAGTAGTGGCCATAAATGGTCGTCCCAATAAAAGTAGATGTCCGGTTGCGCTCTTCGCTCCTTTGCCTTCATGAAGCACAACAAAGTCGGTAACGACTCGAATTCCACCAACGAGGACAGTGACATCTTCTACAACTCCCAATGGACTACCCACGGTGCCATCCGCTAGCTCAATGCGCATGTCGGTAGCTTGAAGGACTCTTGAGTTCATCTTCTCGAAAATAGAATACGGCATTAAGTTCACCGCAACTCCTAAATCCATCAATCCCGAAATGGTCTCTCCGCTATCCAAAATGATATTCAAGTTGAAACCTCCCGGATCCCCTTGTTTAGGAAACGAGTTGATAGGTTCGAGATCGCGCATCTTGTTCTTCACACGACTTGGAAACGGAATGGGAGGAACATAAGGGTTGAGCGTCTTGTGAAGAGGTTTGGCCTCCTTCTCGGCTTCCTCGAACTCCGTGCATGCGTTCTGGGCATTGGAAGCTCGTCCAATGTTGGCTGGAGGCTCGTCCAAGGTTGGCTTCGCATTTGGCGTCTCTTCAGCGTTGGACGGTCGTCCAGCGCGGGCTTCGCTGGAGATTTTTCTGACGCTCATCCAGGGGTTGGCATGACTATGAGCGGTCGTCCAACGTTGGACGGTCGTCCAGAAACGTTGGACGCCCGTCCAGCGTGGTGTGCTGCCAGATTTTTGCCGTTACTCCACTGCTCGCTCGGGCTCCTCCTAACACTTGAATGGCCTTGGGGCGACATCGTGCCACCATTGCGTTGTAACACCGTAATTGCATGAGCTTGGTGAGGTGGAACGGGAGGAACATATGGAGGATAAGGGGCTTGCACCTCGTTGGCATGTTGTGGTTGAATCCCTTGACTCGGAATCCGCCCCGGTTGTTGCATCAAGTGCATGGATCCAGAAATTTGGCCAATTGCCGTCTCGAGCCTCTTAATGTTAGCATCTTGAGCCTCTCGAGCCAATTTAGCCTCATGAAGGAATGTAGAGAGACTCTCATCGACGGGAGGCTTATGAGGAGGTCCTTGAGGACGAGAATTTGGGTATGTTGGTGGTGGTGTAGGAGTAGGTTGAGGGGGGTAGTATGGAGGTGGCGGATAATATGGATTTGGAGGGTATTGTGGTGGTGGATAATATGGTGGTGGTGGATGAGAGTAGTAGGGATTTGGTGGAGGATAAGGGCTATTATATGGTGGAGGGCGTCTATTAGGATAGGTAGGAGGATTACCTTGCCCTTGTGTCGGCCTTGGATTTTGGAAACGTCCATTGTATCCCCCCTGGTATCCTTGAGGTGGAGGCACTTGAGGGGGGTATCCTTGAGCGGCGTACACCTCGGCTCCTCCTTCGTATGGAAACTCTCCCATGTTGTGGCACACCTCCTTGATGTGACCAAGCTCTCCACAAATCTCGCATTGGTCCGGCTTCCTCTCTTCCTCCTTCGGGGCCGGTGCATGATCGCACTATTTTCTACCACACAAAATAGGTGTAATATAAAGAAGCACGAGTATCGTATCCACAGGGATTGACAAGTCGAAAACGCACACAATACCTCTACTAAAGAACTAATGTGATGTTTAGGCTTTTAAGAATTTAGGATGTGGTATTTATAGTCTAAGCAAATAATAAAAACACTCAATTAATCATATAAGAAAACAAATAAATAAAGAAAGTAACTAGTCAATTAAAATAACTTAGGACTCAAGCAATAAAACAAATAAGGGAAGTAAACAATTAAGGAAAAGTGTTGACTTTAGGGAAGCCTTCCTAATCAAACATATGAAAGCAATTAATGCATACAATTAACCAATTTAATCCAATCTAAATGTGATACATGATATATAACCTACACCCCGATAAAAGCAATGCAAGTCGTCACTTAGTATGATCCTAATATCCTTTCGGACGCATAGATATCAAACTAAGTGCAAAAGAGAACAAGTATCAATGATATAATCAACTAGGTTCAATTAAGACACCCAAATCAATTACATGCAAACATATGATAATTCGAACTCAATTAAGACAAATCAAATTATCATACCATGTATTCATGAGATCTATTATGCAATATCCTATCAAGGCATATAAACATAACTATGCATACATAATTAGTGGCCAATTAATCATGCATGAGAATAAGCACCATGAAAACATGCATCTAGATTGGAAGGCTAATTGTAAACAAAAACACTTACATAGATTCAATTAGGCATTCAATCCCTAAAATCAACTAAGGAATTTAGCTAGACATAATTAAAGCAAACATAAACATAAAGAATTGAAATAACATAATTAAAGAGTAAGAGTAAGAAAAACTTGAACACAAACGAAGAACTTCGAATCTTGAATCTTGCATAAACTTGAAAAGCTCCAATGTTGAATACAAGAATAAAACTCTAAAATAATGTGCTAAGAAAATATAAAAGATGGTAAAGTGTTGATAGTTTGCTTGATAGGGTTTACAATGCTAGACTAGGAGTATATATAGGAGAAATTTACATAAGGAAAACCTAAACCAAAAAGGAGTCTAATTAACTAAGGAAGGAATTCCCGGCTGGACCCCCTCTCGACAGACCTCTCAATCGAGAGAGGTATCGAGAGGGTGTGAAATGGGCTCTCGATCGAAAGCTGCGGCAGAAGGTACCTCTCGACATACCTCTCGATCGAGAGAGGTATCGAGAGGCCTTCTCTCGAACTCAAATCTCGGACTTTGCTCTTCGATCTTCACGCCTTGTCTCGGGGTTTTAACACCAAAATATGCCTAAAAACTCAAGAAAACACCCAAAAGCATAATATTGCCCAATATAATGAAAATCATATAACTAATGACAATACTACACAAACGAGACACAAAATCGACTCTTTTTGGTTATGAAAATAAGGTAAATTTCACCTATATCTAATCCCCCAAACTTAAACATTGTTCGTCCCGAACAATATCAAAACATAAACAATAGACTCTAGCATTGTGAACTATATAGGCCTCAAAACTTTTCAAAAACAATCTCTCATGATCATGATCAAAACTATGCACACACCCTTAGCATCAATAACACAATTCATTCAATAAATTCAACTCATGTCAATCCATCAAAGAACACTCTCCAACATGTGAGATATTTATATGTGTATAAGTGAACACTCAACTCTCTCAAAGAAAAAGATGTATGAAGTAATGCACATCATAATGGTTCACTCAACATTAATGTAATGTAACATGTTTACCATAGGCTTGCCCCTAATCTCAACATCTCCACCTAATGTAATACCTACAAATTAGGATCAAAAAGGTCTTTATATAAGCTTGTAATGTAGGGACATTGGTTAAGGTAGGGAATATATAGGCTAAGTGACTCAAAATAAATTCAAACCATCAACCTCTTTTCACATCCAACCCAAGTATGGTTTTTAAACTCCATCTTCTACCATCCAACACCACTACACAACATCAATATCATAGATGCATATAATACAATTCAAGCTAACTATCCTCTTATGCTTTTATTCTCATTCTCTTCTTTTTCTTTTTCTTAGAGCTCATCTAATGAATGTTCTTTCTAATGTTTGAACAAAGGCTCTATATTTTTTCCTTTTTACAACTAATTTTTTTTTCAAGCTTATAGAGATAGCCAACTATCTAAATCAAGCATCTAGAATTCTTTTTTTTTTTTTTTTTTCTCCATACCACAACAAGTATTCTTTCCAACACCTCCCACACTACCAACTAAATCCACTAAAGATACCCTTATCCATCCAAACCTCCTATCATCCAAGCTTAAGAAAGAAAGGCTCATAACAAGGCTCAAAGGGGGTAAACAAAGATAATGATCAAGGTTAGTGTATGGGAATCATGTGGCTAAAGAAAAATGGCCTAAGATCATCTCCTAGTTCATAAATATACTAAGGTCTTGACGGAGAAATAGGGCAAGTTCTAGAAACAATGAAGCCTACATGATCACTCAATCAACAAATAGGCATCAACATGCACCAAAAGCTCAATTCTCACGGGCTCAAACTAACTAGTTCCCGACATCAAGACATGCTTCAATTTCATCAAATAAAATGCGTCGCTTCGCCAAGGGTCTATGCATAATAAAGATCATGAAATTTTCTCCAAAAATTAAGCAAAAATTTTTCTATCATTGGCCAAATTCACAATACTATCATCACATGCTTTTTCGACTCAACTTAACCTAAGACTCAAAACAGTAAAAGACTCATCATAAAAGACTCAAACATACCCCAAAATAAACTAACTACTAAAGCAATTAAAGAAAATACTCAAAAAGATTGTTAACTTTAGTTACTCTTCCCCCTCCCCCAAACATATTTCGAAATCAAAGATTAAGGAATAAGTTTGCAAAAAGAAGAAGGAACTAAGTTAACAAACTTACCTCATTGAAATGGCGGCGGGAAGGGAGGGTTGTCGGGGTTATTGGGGTCGAATCGTTGATGAGTATCCGGGTAGTGAGGATAGAAGTAGTGCATCTCATGCACCATCCTATTGTAATTCTCCAAGTAAGCTCTTTCATCCTCACGCCTCTTCGCCTCATCTTCTCTCCTTTTCGCCTCATTCTCAAAGTAAGCATTGAAAGCATCGAAACGACCTCCAATGTATGTACGACGGTCCCCCACCTCGGTTCTCAAGGTTTGCACCTCTTCTCGAACTCCTCCCACTTGAGACTCAACAAACTCCCTACCATCCCAATGGTAGTTGTCCATCGCTTCCAATGTCTCCGTATGCCAATCTTGCATTGTAGAGAAGTCCGGAGCTCTCATGTAGAAACCGGGCTGTGGAACACCTTCGTATCCTTGCGCATATGCATCCTCCTCTCGATCAAAGCCTTGCTCATATTGCTCGGCCTCTTCTTCATCATCTTCCTCCTCATCATCATTGCCTCCTTCATCGGGCCTTGGACCTCCCTCAGCCCACATAAGCTCCTTGTGTTGAGGAGAGTTCATCTTCCCGTTTCCTCACCTTAGCTTCTCATTCCCGATCACCTCGGTCAAGTAATTGTTCGGCAGCGGGAAAAGGTGAACTCCACTCCTCCCATGTAGCTTAAAGAACCACCCGGACGTGTCGAATGAGATCATCCTTGCAAGCTCCAACGTGCGTCTATCCACAAAGATGGAAGTAGACACGGGCTGCTCTCCAATCGGAATGTTGAAGTGTTGGGCAATTGGAGTCACGAATGCTCCTATCCCAATCTTTTGCCCCCCGAACAAGTATGCTTGGTTCTCCATATGATCAACGAGGTAAAGGGCTTCACATTGAGAGTGGCCTCGATATGAGCTCCAAATAAGATGAGCGTCGGTGGCAAGGAAGGTGCCGGAGTCGTGACGGGAATGGATGGTGGACGAAATCAGCCTATGGAAGTAGCGAACGTGGGATTCCGAATTGAGGTGGCCTTCGCAGTAGCCGGGTTGTAAGATCTCCTCCTTTCCTCCTCAAAATCCACGAATTGTGCCCACAAATCTTGAAGATTCGGATGGTTATTTCCAATGTACTTGCCATTCTTGTTTCCCCCGATAATATCACTGAGTTGATCCATGTCAAGCTCCCTTGGTTGACCACCGAGTTGGAAACGAATGATGTGGGGCACTTGATTGAATCGCTCCACCACCAAAGTTGAGAGAAACTCCACCGTGAGAATGTGGTAGGTTAAGTGATTCCCTTGAAAGATGTTGGTGAAGCCTCCTCTTTGCATCATTTGGGTGATCTCGTCGGCTATCCCCATCACCGCTATCGTCTCTTGATGGAGGAAACGACAATGCTTGTGCTTGAGTTGCACAAGATAAGACCATCTCCTCTTTGACTCCACTGTGGTAAGCTTAAGCTTGAACGCCTTGGGCTCCAAACTCGAGGGCATCGACCTTGCCGGCGGTATCCGATTCTCCGGGGATGGTCTTGTCATTTTTCCACGTCTCCTTTCTCTTGCTTGAAGAGGTGACCTTTTCCTTCCCCTTGCCTTTGCTTGAAGAGGTCGAAGCAACGTTCTTTCCCTTATCTCTTGCCATCTTAGTACCTAAATATTACACAAATTAATACAAGAGATGCAAGAATAAAGCAATATGTATTCTCTTCCCCCAAACTTCAACCAAATTCAATTCTCCCCAATTATCTTCTCAATTAATCATCACCAATCCATACATTACTCCATTATTCCTCCAAAAACATGAACTTATCATCACACAATTCCAATCTCATGCATATAGATACCAATGAATCTTCATCAACTCATAAACAAATTCAAAGACTCATTCACATGTCAATACACAATCCTCTTCACATTCATCAATGAATTCAATTCATAAAAATAAGTCAATAAAATCCATGAACTCAATCTATCATGCTCAATCTAATACCCAATCTATCAATCATCAAATTTAACCATCAAAAACGAATTTCAATCGGTCAAAACACACGAATTCATGTTGAGACTCAAGAATTGATAAGAGAAGGGCAAGAAATTGAGTACCTTTTGACGAATTGAAGAAAGAAATTGAGAGTTCTTGTGTGTTCTTGAGAGAATTTGTGAGTTGTGTGTGTATGGTATGTGAATTTGGTGTTTATGGTATATTTAAAGGGAAGATAGAACCTGGTCAAAGTTGGAATTTGCGCCGTCAACACCCCTCTCGACAGGCCTCTCGATCGAGAGAGGTGTCGAGAGGTAGCTACTGGACACGAACATTTGACCTCTCGACAGGCCTCTCGATCGAGAGAGGTGTCGAGAGGTTCTGCTTTTCACGTACTATCCTCCCCTCTCGATTGAAAACACGGGGGTCTCGATCGAGAGTCTTCTCGTGACAAAAACCTGGGCACATATTTCATAACATCTCGATACCCCTCTCGATCGAGAGGGGTGTCGAGAGACCCCTACTGTATAGCAATTATTCACCTCTCGAGAGGCCTCTCGATCGAGAGAGGTGTCGAGAGGTCCTGCCCAAGAATTTTTTCTACACATCACTTTAATATTCGTTAGTATATTAAGGGGTTTCGACTCTAAAATACGAAAAATAAATTACCTACGACTCTAAAAATAAAATGACAAAATAAAAACGGGATACGAATATTGGGTTACCTCCCAACAAGTGCTACGTTTAACGTCTTTAGCCCGACGATACCTCCTCTCTAACTCGGATCATCAAGATAAGTGGCCGCTTTCTTGTGGAATAGAGGTAACGGCTTGAAGTAGTGCTTGAGTCGATGTCCGTTCACCACGAATTTTTCACCGTCTTTCTTCAACACTTCGAATGCACCATTCTTCAAGTCCTTGTAAATAACATACGACCCCGACCACTTGCTTTGCAATTTTCCTGGAAACAAACGAAGTCGAGAATTAAAAACAAGGACATCATCACCAATTTCGAACTTACGCTTTTTGATGCTCAAGTCATGAAATCTTGCAGCTCGTTCTTTATAAATCCTCGAATTCTCGAATGCCTCGTTTCTCCATTCATCAAGCTCCAACAAGTCGTCGCACCTTTGACCCATGGCTTCCTTGAACTCGAAATTGATTCTTCTAGTCGCCCAATAAGCTTTGTGCTCCAATTCCATAGGTAAATGGCATGACTTGCCAAATAACAATTGGTATGGCGACCTTCCGATTGGTGTCTTGAAAGCCGTCCTATAGGCCAAAAGCGCGTTGTCCAAGTATTTTGCCCACTCCTTCTTGTTGGTGACGGTCTTCTCCAAAATTTGCTTGATCTCTCGATTAGCTAGCTCGGCTTGACCGTTTGCTTAAGGGTGGTAGGGCGATGTGACCTTGTGCTTGACTCCATATTTTGCAAGAAGCGATCCTAACCAACGATTGTTGAAGTGGCTCCCCCCATCACTAAGCAAAGCTCTCGGAGTTCCAAACTGAGTCAAAATATTTCGCTGGAGGAATTTGATCACCACCTTCGAATCGTTGGTTGTAGTAGGAATGACCTCTACCCATCTAGACACGTACTCCACCGCAAGTAAAATGTAAGAGAATCCTTGAGACTTGGGGAAAGGACCCATGAAATCAATCCCCCAAATATCAAAGAGTTCCACCTCCATGATAGTTCGTTGCGGCATCTCGTCCCTCTTCGTGATGTTCCCCATCCTTTGGCATCGATCACAAAACTTGATGAACTCGTGGCAATCCTTGTAGATCGAAGGCCAATAGAAACCATTATGAAATATCTTGAGGGCGGTCCGATTTGCTGCAAAGTGTCCCCCATTCGGAGCGCTATGGCAATCCTCGATGATCTTTTTCCACTCCGATTGTCGAACACATCGCCTTATGACTCCGTCGGCACACCTCCGGTACAAGTAAGGATCATCCCAATAGTAGAACTTTCAATCGTGGAGGAACTTCTTCTTTTGATGAGACGATAGATCCTTGGGCACGTGATGAATCACCAAGTAGTTGACGATGTCGGCAAACCAAGGTATCAAATCGTCCACCTCGAAAATCTGCTCATCGGGGAAGCTTTCCTTGATAGCAATCTTCGAATCCTCTCCGTCCACGGGCTGCTCAAGTCTCGAAAGATGGTCGGCCACCACATTCTCGCATCCTTTCCTATCCTTGATCTCCATGTCAAACTCTTGAAGAAGCAAAATCCAGCGAACTAACCTTGGCTTCGAGTCCTTTTTGTTGAATAGGTAGCGAATGGCGGCATGGTCGGTGTGCACAATCGTGTGAGATCCCACCAAATAAGGTCTAAACTTGTCGAAAGTGTAGACCACAGCGAGTAATTCCTTCTCCGTGGTGGTGTAGTTCCTTTGAGCCGACTCCAACGTCTTGCTCGCATAGTAGATCACTCGGAATAGCTTCTCCCTTTTCTGCCCCAAAACTGCTCCTACCGCCCAATCGCTTGCATCACACATGAGCTCGAACGGGGCACTCCAATCCGGTGACACCAAGACGGGAGTAGAGATAAGAGCCTTTTTCAATGTCTCGAAAGCTTCCAAGCAATCTCCATCAAAAACGAACTTGACATCCTTCTCGAGCAATCCACACAACGGCTTTGTGATCTTCGAAAAATCCTTGATGAACCTTCGATAGAAACCGGCATGTCCTAAGAAACTCCTCACCGATTTAACGTTGGTTGGTGGTGGCAACTTCTCGATGGCTACGACTTTGGCTCGATCCACCTCCAATCCTTGCGAAGACACCTTGTGACCTAGTACCACTCCTTCTTGCACCATGAAGTGGCACTTCTCCCAATTGAGGACGAGGTTCGTCTCTTCACATCTTTGAAGCACCGTGGCAAGATTCTCCAAACATTGGTCAAAAGAAGAACCAAAGACTGAAAAATCATCCATAAATACCTCCATAATATTCTCGATCAAACCATGGAAGATGGCCATCATACACCTTGGGAAAGTGGCCGGTGCGTTGCATAACCCAAACGGCATCCTCCGATAAGCAAAGACTCCATAGGGGCATGTGAATGCCGTCTTGTGTTGGTCCTCCGGAGCAATGGCGATTTGGTTGTAGCCGGAGTATCCATCGAGGAAGCAATGGTACTCATGGCCGGCCAATCGATCGAGCATTTGATCTACGAACGGGAGGGGGAAGTGATCCTTCCTAGTTGCTGCGTTGAGGAGCCTATAATCAATACAAACTCGCCATCCCGTGACAAGCCTCGTTGCAATTAGTTCCCCATTCTCATCGTTGATAACCGTTATGCCTCCTTTCTTTGACACCACTTGAGTGGGGCTCACCCACTCACTATCCGAAATAGCGTAGATCATGCCAGCATCGAGCAACTTTAATACCTCCTTTCTCACTACTTCTTGCATCGCTGGATTCAAACGCCTTTGAGGTTGTACTCTTGGGCGATGGCCTTCCTCGAGCAATATCCTATGCATGCAAAGCGAAGGACTAATACCTTTGATGTCGGCAATCGTCCATCCAATTGCAGATTTGTGCTCCCTTAGAACCCTCAATAGCTTGTCCGTATTCGCCTCCGTGAGTTGGGAAGACACAATCACCGGATACTTCTCTCCTTCTCCTAAGAATTGATACTTGAGGTGCTCGGGCAATGGCTTCAATTCCACCTTCGGGGCTGCATCCTTCTTCTCTTCCTCCTCGAGAACTCCATCATCCACCTTCTTGTTGATGTCGAGGTAAGGAACTTCCTCGTGTCGAAGTTGTGGCGGGTTTGCCTCCATTTGATGTAGATACTCGAGAATCTCATCGCAAGCTTCATCTAACTCCTTGTAGGCATATAATGAACTCGAGATGCAATGGTTGAGTGCCTCCCCCGATGTAGGTGGTGTCAATGTCTCGATGGAGAAGATATCCTCACGATGATCGTCGGGTCTCTTCATGGCTTCATAGATAGAAATTTTCAGCTCCTCGCCATTGACTCGAAAGGTGAGGTCTCCATCTTGAACATCGATCAAAGCTCTTCCCGTGGCTAAGAATGGCCGTCCTAAAATCAATGGTTGATTGGCATCCTCGGGCATGTCCAAAACGACGAAATCTGCCGGGAAGACAAGGTTGTGTACTTGAACTAGAACATCCTCCACTATCCCTCGTGGATATGAAACTGATCGGTCCGCCATAAGTAAGGAGATGGTGGTCGGCTTCATCCTCCCGATCTTGAGCCGGTTGAAAATAGAGAGGGGCATCAAATTGATGTTAGCACCAAGATCGCATAGAACGTTTTGAAAGACTTGATCTCCAATCTTGCATGCTAATGTGAACCTCCCGGGATCCTTTCTCTTCATTGGTAACTTCTTTTGGATCACCGCGTTGCACTCCTCCATGAGGTTGATTGTCTCGAACTTCTCCCACTTCTTCTTCCCCGATACAGCATCTTTGATGAACTTCATATGATTGGGCATGTCTCGAAGAGCATCAAGAAGTGGTATGTTGATGTTGACCTTTTGTAGTATCTCCATGAAGCGTTGATACTTCTCATCGTGCTTTGTCTTGGTCAATCTTTGCGGGAAAGGGGCCTTCGGGGTGTAAGTCGGCAATTGAGGTGGCTGCTTGGCCTCTCGACCCACCTCTCGATCGAGAGAGGTGTCGAGAGGCACCTTCTGACTTTGGGATTTGACCTCTCGATCACCCTCTCGATCGAGAGAGGTGTCGAGAGGGTCACATTGGATCACCTCTCGATCCTCCTCTTGATCGATAGAGGTATCGAGAGGTGGATTCTGACTTCCAGTATGGACCTCTCGATCGACCTCTCGATCGAGAGAGGTGTCGAGAGGCCCTCGCCTCGGCACTTTGATCCTCGTTTCCTCGTGCTCCGCATTCTTGAAGCTCCCGTCTCCTTTCTCCTCTGTTTCCAAGGATGGATTTGTGTATTTTGTGCCACTCCGAAGCTCAATAGCATGGACATGATGGTTGTTCTTCGGGTTTTGCTCCGTGTTACTTGGGAATTGGCCGGGCTTATGGACTCCTCCTTGAGCGTTGGCTATTTGACTCATTTGCGTCTCCAACATTTGCATTTGCTTGGTCAATGCATTGATGCTACTCGCCAAGTTGTTGGTTGAGGTGCTTTGAGTAAGCTCCAATGTCCTCAACTTCGCATCTTGTTGTGTCATCCTCATATCCGATTGAGCCATATATTGATGTTGGGAATTGTTAAGAACAACATGTTAAGGGGGAACCTATTAGGGACACTTCATTGTTTTGATTTGATCCCAAAACCCCAAAGCGTTCTGTTCCCAAGCGACCCATTTTGATGTAGTTAATAATTTAGAATTTTTCTAAGCCTACTCTGTTAGGATGGCTCTTTAATTTGCTTAGATTTTAGGCTTCAAATTTTCAAGTGAAGGCCACTCGCTTGAGTGTGTTTTTCGAAGCGAAGCAAGTCTAGCAAGCCGAAGTGAAGCGTGCCGAAGAATAGTGTAGCAAAGCAATCGCTACTGTAGATTCAAAGCGAGTCTGCCAAAGCGAAGCAAAGCGAGTGCTACAGTTCAAAGTCAAAGCGAAGCGAAGCAAGCGCTACAGTGAAAAGTCAAAGCTAGTCAACTCTAGTCATCAATTTCCAAAGCAGTCACTAGGGAACTTTATCTCCCGAAGCGGCTCACTACAGATTGACTACGAAGTGACTCAACTAAAGCAGACGCTACAACTTCAAAGCGAAGCGAGCCACTACCTACCAGAAAGCGACAACGCGACTCCCGCCCATATTTTGAACTCCACTCAACAGGAGATCGTAGCATTAATTACAAGATCTCCACGTGTCGAAAGCGGAGTGGAGCGGAAGAGTTGACTGCCAGGCCGACAAAGGCGCTGCAACAGTACTGGCTCGCTCCAGTTACTGTTAACCTTGTAAGTTAGCCAATTTTGGCAAAATGCCAAAACTGGACGTCTGAAAAAGGTGCCAGCCTGCGCAAGTACTGTCGAGAGGAGGAGGGACAAGGCCACCAACCAAGCAACGGATCTCGGCCATCTCTCCGCCTATAAATAGTGAAGGATGAAGACGAAGAGAAGTAGAACACTACTTGAGCATTCAAGCCTACTGCAAACAAACACTCTCAAGCCTTCGAGCAAATCTTCGAGTCTTTGTTTTAAGTGTTCTCCAAGTTTCCAGTTCATCGGAACTCGTCTTCACAACCTTCACACTTAGAGTCTAAGCCCATTCCATATCCAAGCTTAGAAGAAGATCTCTAGCCATCTTTGCACTTACTGTAAAGAGCTCTTCATAGTGTGTTAGTCAACCAAACACCCTAAATCTGTCTGTTAGGTTTTTGAGTCGTCGTTAGGTTGTTTTCGATCCAAGGCCCTTCTTTCATCGATTGGAGAAGCCTCGATCATAAAGTCTAGATCCAAGCTTGCACTTACATCGTTCGTGTAAAGCTCGATCGAAGCTAGGCTGTAAGGAGAGCCCGTAATCTCCCTGTCTGTCCAACTGAAGCGAGTGAAGCTTCCAGTCTAGTTAGGTTTTTGGTGTGAACCCGGAATCACCCAGCGTCTGTCAGATCCAAGCGAGTGAAGCTCGATCTTGACCAGGCTTTTGAAGAGCCCGTAATCTTCAAGTTCTTGAGTGAAAAGAACGGTTGCCGTCGTGCAACAAAGTGGATGTAGGAGCGTTATCTCCGAACCACTATAATTCTCTGTGTCGTATCTCTCTAACCCTAAACTCTTACTTATTTGATTATCCATTGCATATTGCATCTAAACAAACCTAATCTGGAAATTTTAAATACTTAGGAAAGATTTTTAGCTCACCAAATTCCGCATATACGAGTAAAGACTCCCTCTTGATCAAGTGCTCACTTCGGTCAAGCAGGCAAGCTACGTACTGTAGATCTAGCTTCAACTAGGTCTTAAGTTTCAAGCGAGCTCTTTACTTGTTACTCTGAGTTAAGGGATTTGAAGTTGAAAAACTTCAAAATACGTATTCACCCCCCCCCCCCCTCTACGTATTTTTCCTATTAACAAACCGGAACCAACAAGTGGTATCAGAGCAGCGGTTCTTTCGAGCCTCTGCTTTGCATACCTGAAGCGAGCCACCACTCGCTTCACGTTGTCTCACTGAACCGAATCCTATTTTCCTAAGTGCATCAAAACCTCACCCACGCATATTGCATTTACTGCTGATAGTTTGCTATGTCTACATACAGTGCATCAAATCTTCCACAGTTCTCGATCGAAGGATACGAGATATGGAGTTTCTGAGTCGAGAGCTTCCTATGCTCAATTCACGACCGGATGTGGGATGTCATAGAGGACGGACCAATCGAAATCAAGAAAGCCATATCTGTGAACGTCCCAGCTGCAGAAGGACGCGAAGCTCATGTTCGACAAACATACGCAGAAAAGGACAAAGATGAGTACACTCCGAATGACTTCAAAGTCGCCAACCTCGACAAGATCGCACGCCACACGATGCAGAGCACCATGTCGGATGCTTATCTACCAAGGATAAGGAAGTGCGCGACTGCAAAAGAAATGTGGGAAACCCTAGCCCTCATTTCTCAAGGCACAGACAAAATCAAAGAAAACAAGCTCGCCGTACAAATGCGGGAGTTTGAAAGCCTGACAATGAAGCCAGGAGAATCCATCGACGCATTCGAGCTGAGAGTTACCAACATCACTGCAACTCTCAACTCGCTTGGGAAGGAACTCACAGATAAGGAAGTCAACCTGAAGATTGTCCGAGCTCTCACAAGGAAGTGGCAGACAATGAAGGAGCTGTACCTAGCTACCAAGGATCTATCTAAGCTCACACCGGAGATTCTATTTTCCGAACTCAAAGCTCATGAATTCGATCTGAATCGAATGAACCTCGACGAAGAGGATGAAGCTCCCACGACGTCAAAAGGAGTAGCATTCAAAGCTGCCGAAGGGCCAAGCGAGCACTCGCTAGCCAAGATGACGAGGGAAGAGTTGGAAGAACACATTGCGTTCTTGTCCAAGAATTTCAACAAGATGAACTCTCGAGTGGGCAACTACAAAAGATTCTACAAGCAGTACAAAGGGAGGAGCACTGATGCTCGAGAAGGAAAAGGAAAGAGAGAAGAGACGACCAAGACGATCCCGCGCGACATGATGGAAGTGGAGTGTTACCACTGCCACAAGATGGGCCACTACAAATCTGATTGCCCAAAGCTCAGTGCCAAAGAGCGCGAGGAATTGAAGGCCAAGAGGGATGCTCCAAGGCGAGCGCTCGTAGCGAGTGAAGTGCCGGTCGCTACAACTGAAGATCCACCAAACGACTCAGATGCATTCACAGATCCAAATTCCAGTGATGGTGAGGATCTTGGATTTATGGCGCTCACCGACGAAGAAACGGGAGAGGTATTCTTCTATCCTTCAATCACTTCAATTACACTAGCACACACTGTCAATGAGGAAGAACAATCCTCTTCATGGAGTGAGTTGTTTGACAAGCACCAGAAATTGTCAAGCGACCACGAAGTGGTAAAACAAGCTCTGTCTCAAAGCGAGAAGGAGAACCGAAATCTAGCCCGTGAGCTTGACGAAGTCAAACTTAATTTAAGGGCTATGACTAGTAAGTTCGAGGATCTCTTCGCTAGACATCAAAGCTTGGAGGGAAGGTATGAAACCCAGTCCGCTCTAGTTGCCAACTTGAACAAAGCATCATATGCTAGGCAGGCACTAGAGGGCTCGCTTCTACCTTTTGGTAGGAAAGCTGGCCTTGGATATGAGGGTGGACCTCCCAAGCCGACTGTCTTTGTTGGTGCATCTCACACTACACCATCAGTCACTTTGGAATTGCCCACTGCATCCAAAGCGACCACTAACAAAGATAAAGGCGAAATGGCTGAGAACCCTAAAAGGAAGCCTATGAAGATGTCTATATCTTTAAGGGCAGATCCTAAGGGCAAGCAAAGTTCAACAGTCTCTAGCACTCAACATGCTAAGTCTTACCAATCCAAGGGTAAAGGGAGAACTGTTGAAGCTTCTAAGTCTCAAGCCAAGACACGAGAGACAAAGGATCTACCTCCTAAAAAGAGGAGTAATGTCTATGTGTCACGTTATCCGGACTGGAGATGGTCCAACCGGACTAACGTTGAGGGGGAAGATTTTGAAGCTTCCACTGGGTCGCTTTAGATTCCCAAGGTTTCTCAAGCGAGTCAGGGTCAAAACCCTAGCTGGACCGCTTCGAGGAAACCAAGCGAGTCGCTTCGACAGACTAGAAACCCTAAGTCAGTCTCTAAACCCAGAGCTAATCCGAAGCGAGTCGCTTCAGGATATAAGCAAAATGGGAAGAGCATAGGTAGGTCTAAAGCGAGCCGCTACCCCTCTTGCACACACTGTTGCACGTGTGAAACTGCTTTAAGGCAGAAGTCACGGTTTTCTAAGGTCGAGAAACCCAAAGCACAAACTTCCTTTCAAAAGAAAGTGAAGCAAGTGTGGGTACCTAAGGGAACTAACCTCCAAGGACCCAAACTGATTTGGGTACCAAAATCTGTCTAATTGCAGGTGAGCGCCGTGGATCCCATGCCGAGTGAGGGTCAACTAGTATGGTACTTGGACAGTGGATGTTCAAGACACATGACCGGCATGAAAACTCTACTTCACAACTACATAGAGAAGAAGGGTCCACACGTAACCTTTGGTGACAACTCTCGAGGAAGCACCAGGGGATATGGTGCACTGTAAGTTGGAAAGCTCACAATTGAAGAAGTCTCCTATGTGGAAGGACTCAAGCACAACCTGTTGTCCATTTCACAATTTTGTGATAAGGGGTACAGGGTGGAGTTCATCTCCAACAAGTGCATTGTGAAGAGCAAACTCACTTCCCAGATTGTGCTCACTGGAATCAGGCAAAGAAACGTCTACATAGCACAATGGGACAACTGCAAAGAGGAAACTTGCCTAGTTGCAAGGAGTGCTACAGAAATTGGATGGCTATGGCACAGACGCTTGAACCATCTCAACTTCAAAGCCATCAATCGCTTAGCTCGAAAGGGTTTGGTGCAAGGCATACCGAATGAAGTCTTCATCAAAGACCATCCATGCTCACCATGCCAACGAGGGAAGCAGACGAAGAAGCACTTCGCCAGTCTTGAAGAAGCTTCATCAAAGCGAGTGCTCGAGCTGCTTCACATGGATCTGTTTGGTCCAGTTACTCCAGTTAGCGTAAATGGAAGGAAGTACACTCTAGTTGTAGTTGACGACTTCTCTCGCTACACTTGGGTTGTATTCCTCTTCAGCAAGAAGGAGACACTGACCAAAGTGCCACAACTACTCAAGCGATTGGCCGTGGAAAAGAATCAAGCTATTGTGACCATCCGCTCCGACAAAGGCACAGAGTTCTTGAACTCTACAATTGAAGCATATTGCACGGAGCATGGCATAGCACATCAAACTTCTTCAGCACGAACACCTCAGCAGAATGGAGTTGCTGAAAGAAGAAATCGAATCATCAAAGAATCCGTTCGCACCATGATTGCAGACTCGAAGCTTCCGATGAAGTATTGGGCTGAAGCTGCCAACACGGCGTGCTACACACAGAATCGGACGCTTCTCAACAAACGGCACGACAAAACTCCATATGACATATGGACAGGGAGAATTCCTAACATATCTTATTTCCATATTTTTGGTTGTAGGGTCTTCATTCACAACAATGGGAAGTCACAGTTGAAAGCTTTTGAAAGCAAAGCTGATGAAGGAGTATTCTTAGGATACTCCACGTCTAGCAAAGCCTACAGAGTGTTCAACTGTAAAACCCTAATTGTGGAGGAATCACCCCATGTCGTATTTGATGAATCTTCTTTAAGTCTTCCACAGGAACAGGCTCAAGCGAATGAAAAGGATCAAAGCAAGGAACCCTCAAATCAACTCACATGGGACGTGCTCGATGAAGATGATGAGATCAAGGACTCAAGCGAGCAGAATCCCAAAGGGAAAGTCGAAGCTGCCCCCAAGATTCCTGAAGCTAGTGCTGGCCAAGCACCCAATCCAGTCGCTTCAGATAATGAAGCGAGCGGCAAAGAAGAAGATGAAGATGAAGCTGGCGGATCAAAGCGTGCGTGGCTCAAAGATCACTCACCAAGCCAAATCATTGGAGATCCATCCAAGGGTGTAGTGACCATAAGTCAAGTGTTTGGAGAAAGTGCCATGTTCAGTTGCTTTCTCTCAAACATTGAGCCATCAAGCGTGGAGTAAGCCCTAGCGGACTCTAACTGGGTGATCGCCATGCAAGAAGAGCTGAATCAATTCACCAGGAACGACGTATGGTACCTTGTGGATCGTCCCAAATTCCAGCATGTTATTGGCACCAAATGGGTGTTCAAGAACAAGACTGACGAGGACCACAACGTAGTGAGGAACAAGGCGCGACTCGTTGCCAAAGGCTACTGCCAAGAGGAAGGAATCGACTTTGACGAGACCTTCGCTCCAGTGGCACGACTTGAAGCTATCAGATTGTTTCTAGCCTATGCAGCAGCCAAGAAGTTCAAGGTCTATCAAATGGATGTGAAGAGCGCATTCCTCAACGGTGAACTCAAGGAAGAAGTGTATGTGGAGCAGCCACCGGGTTTCGAACAGGGAGATAAAGTGTATCGATTAAAGAAAGCCCTGTATGGGTTGAAGCAAGCTCCCAGAGCTTGGTATGATACACTATCTCAATTCCTAGTGGAGAATGGCTTCCACAAAGGGAAGATAGATCGAACTCTATTCACTATCAATCATGGAGATGATATGCTATGGGTTCAGATCTACGTGGACGACATCATATTTGGATCACCAAATCAGTCACTTAGCGAGAAGTTTGGAGAGCTGATGAAGAACAAGTATGAGATGTCGATGATTGGCTTGATGAGCTGCTTTCTAGGTCTTCAAGTGAAGCAGCAGGATAATGGAATTTTCATCAACCAAGCCAAATACACTCGAGATATGCTTGCCAAGTTTGGTGTTCAACATGCTAAAGCGGTGAAGATCCCTATGAATACCAACTGGAAGATGGAGCCAGACGAAGGAGGAAAATCTGTAGATCCTATAGATTATCGTGCCCTAATTGGGTCACTACTCTATCTCACTGCAAGCAGGCCAGATATTGCTTTTGCAGTCGGAGTCTGCGCTCGCTTCCAAAGCAACCCCAAGCACAGCCATCTTGAAGCTGCCAAAAGAATTCTTCGATATTTGAAGGGCACTGTCAATATGGGACTGTGGTATCCAGCAGAGGACAATTTGGAGCTCACTGGATATTCAGATGCTGACTATGGAGGGTGCCGAGTCGATAGGAAGTCAACTTCGGGCACATGTCAGTTCTTGGGAAGCAAGCTGATCTCGTGGTTCTCAAAGAAGCAAACAAGCGTAGCCACTTCAACAACTGAAGCTGAATACATGGCCGCAGGAAGCTGCTGTTCTCAAATCCTATGGCTTCGTCAGCAGTTGAAGGACTAAAAAGTTGAAGCGAATGAAATTCCGATCTTCTGCGACAACAACAGTGCCATATGTATCTCGCAGAATCCAGTGCTTCACACCAGATGCAAGCACGTGGAAATTCGACATCATTTCATTCGTGATCATGTCGAGAAGAAGGATATCAAGCTCGAGAAAATCCATACCGATCTCCAGCGAGCAGATATTCTCACCAAGCCTCTAGCTGAGTCTCGTTTCAATCAGCTATGCATGGAATTAGGGTTATTAGACCCTGGTGAAGAATGCTAGTTCCAGGATGCACGAAGGAGTGATCGCTTGTTCTCTTGTGCGTCACTCGCTTCGAATCTTCACCAACTCAAGTGAGTCACTTCAATCTCCTACTCGCTTGAAGAAAATGAAGTAAGGTGGAGAAAGGTGGAGTATTGGAAGAAGTTCCCTACCAACTTATTGGAATTGTTAAGTATGTGGTTAAGGGGGAACTAATGCTTACTCTCGGAGCAAGCTACTTCCAAAGCGAGCAAAGAATGCTGCTATCTCGAATTCTGCATCGCTTCAATTTGCCCTAGCTCGGGTCAAAGCGAGTCGACTGCAGATTCCTTCTCTAGATTGTAGGAAAGCTTGAAGGTTTACCTTTTTATACAAAAGGTTGCAGGGCTGGTGACATGCTTCTGCGTAAAATACGAGATTGTCTTGTCAGAGCATTCTCATTGTCATCCTGTCCATTTCTGCTCTGAGATAAGGACTTGTACTCATCCCCCATTCGTCGTGAATAAGTACACTTACGTGATGCTCCCTTCGGGTTGTAGTAAGCTTGTGTACTATATTCATTTTCTCCCCCATTCACTTCGATGGAGGACGCTCTAATTCGTAGAGGAAGATGAATGCCATGAAGACCAGGTCCAACTAGAAAAGACTATCAAGTGGAATTCAAAATGAAGTCTTCAACAAGTGGTATCAATCTCCTACGAAGTGAGATTGACTGGTAAGCATTTCAATTTTAAGTACACTAAGTGAGCCGAAGCGTGCTAGAAACCTTCACTCACTATGTGGAAAATATGAAATGAATCTGACACAAATACAAAGAGGAAAACACTCTTGTTTATCCTCGAAGTATGTAAGTCAGAAACATTTTAAAATTAAGCAAAGAAATTCAATTTCTTATTCCAGTCGCTTCAGATGGCCAAGCGAGTGCTACGTCACTCAAAGCTAGCCATCGCAAGCGAGTGCGGAACAGTCACTCAAGCGAGTGCCTCTCAAGTGAGTCAAGGCCTAGCGGCCCAACTCAAAGCGAGCGGGCACGAAGCGAGTGTGAGCTGTCTGCACTCGAGTGCCTATTTTACTTTCTGCCAAGCATTTAATGCAGGATCAGGTACGGCGAAAATAACGGGCGCGTTGTTCTCACTTCAAATTTGAAGCGGGAAAAGGCGGAGAAGATCCAGCCATTGAATCTCAACAGCCCCCAATCTATAGCCGTTGGATTAGCGCCGTATAAGACAACCCAATCACTGCAGGACTTACGGCAATATTACCGCCCTACCCTTGCCACGTCAGCCAAGACATAACTCTATAAATATGAGACGATGCAGAACTGCAGAACCTTTCACAGCCTTCAAAAATTTCCATTCTCGTGCTTAGATCTGCAACTTCTGCAACTCACGAGTCTCAACCCTTACCTTTCATCGTCAAAACTCTGTTCAAAATCTCTCATTCCTCACCATGGGAAAGAAACTTAACATATAAACGATGGAGCAGTTCATGACGGAGGTAGATAAACACCTAAACGTCGAGCCCCATCTCGACCTTGTAGTCATCAAGAGAGATGGCTTCTTCCGTAGAGCCGTGACCACGGCCGGTCTATGGAAATTCGTGACGGCAGTTCCGTCAAAGATTCTGGCGAAGGCCGTTGGAGAGCTCCTGCTAAATCTAAGGAAGGAGCAGAACTCATCTTCATTCACAGATCCACAGTCCAAGAAGCCGGTAGAGGTGGACTTGGATGAACTAATCGGCATGTTCGACTTGCCGAGGGAAGGAGGAGATTCCCTGTTGGATTTGGGATTCTCGGCCGGAGTCGAATACGGTCGTTTTGCCGTCGCCGGAGCTGCATGAAACTTTAAGGAAGCCAGTATTCGTAAGAACATGAAGGCTTCCTTCAACCTCATCTGCGAGCTCTTTTCAAAGAGCATCGGGTGCTACGTCGGAACCCTAGATACGCTGTCGGAAACAAAACTGATCGGCACCACCATGATCGTCGACAGCCTCACTGGAACAAAATTCAACTGGCATGGCTGGTTTCTCCAACAAATCCACGAGGCTGCTGACGACTTTGCGTTCGTTCCAGGGAGCGCCGACCAGATTCTCCGCAAGGGGAAACTGACTTCTCTAGACTCTCTTTCGCATTAGAGAAGAAATTTTCGGGCAAAACATGGCCAGAAAAGGACACCATCATCTATAACAAGCAGTCTATCTTCTATGACAAATGGAGAAAGACGAAGGTTCCGATGGATCTGGGACTTCTGAATGTAGAAGTGCCCGCCGCAAGGCCAGTTGTGGAAACACAAGCTGAAGCGTCCCAAGCGAAGCAAGCCGCTTCACCCCTGAAGCGGGCGGCGCCAAAGCGAGGCAAGAAGATGAAGCGAGTCACTTCGCTTGTCCAAGAAAGCGAGGCGGTGGAGATGCCGCTTGAGGACATTGAAGTGACTCAACCCCAGCCTTCACCAACCCAACCCCAACTACAAATTCAAGCCCAAACAACCCAAATACCAGAACCTCAATCTTCATCAACCCAACAACCACTTAAACAGATAACCCCCCTCTCTCCCCACGAAGAAGAATCTGCATCTTCTTTGCATATACCCAAAATCCCTCTACTCCAAGTCGACCCAGTCGAAGCCTACACCACTTTTCAACCATTCCAAACCCAGCAAACACAACCACCACCAACTGAAACCGTCCAAATATCCGAAACCCAAGAAACCTCATCCCAATCCCCCTCGACATCGGCAGCTACAGCCGATACCGCCCAAACTGTCGGTGAACTCCCCATCATTCCACAGTTCATGCCTCCTGCCCTCACCATACAAAAACAGGCTCTTGAACGCTATGTCAAGGAGAGAGAGCAAGCCGCAGAGACAATTGATTGGTGTCTAGATGTTAGGATTTTCGTCATGTTTTCGTGTCCGTTTTCCCTTAGTTTTTCTGTGTTTTCGTTGTTTATGGCTATGATTTGGTTGCTTTGGAGTCATTGGTATTGTAGGATAAAAAGGGCGGAAATGAGAAGAAAATGAGAAGAAAGAAGCCTTATATCGAAGAGGGATTCGATAGGAGCATGTAGGCAAAAACGGAGGTCAATTTGGAGTTGGGACGAGGAAGATACGATCGAAACAAGAAAGGCGCGCAATACAATGCGAGTGCTACGTTGGACGAGCGTCCAACGTATGTTGGACGACCGTCCAACTTTCCGGCCAGCTTTCCTTTCCTTCTATAACTAGGTTTTCATACCTATTATAAATACTACCCCTTGTACACGAATTCTACAACCTTTTACCTTAGTTTTAGCTCTAGTTTCACATTCAAATACTCTAGTTTAGATTTCCTTTGTTCGATCCGGATCGTTGTTCGTTTAATTCAAGATTTCTTCGTTTAATTCAAGTTCTTCGTTCTTTGATCAATCTCGTAAGTTCTTTATTGCTTTCTTTTATTTGATTTAATTGCTTTCCTTAGTTCTAGATTTACTTTCGTAATTGCTTCGTTTAGTTTCATTCGTTTAATTTAGTTCGTTTGATTACAAGTTCTTAGATTAGGTTCGTTTTTCTTAGTTTTCAATTCCCTCGCTTTCAAGTTTTCGTAGTTAGATTTATTTGCTTAATTTTCAGATTTAGTTATTATGTCTAGATTCGTTTTCTTTGTTGCTTTCGTTATTGCTTTCTTTTCAATTCCATGCCTAGGTAGTTTAATTGCTTTCGCTTAATTTCTTTAGATTAATTAGTTCGATTTATTTCTTTGCTTTCTAGATTAGATTTATTTACTTGCTTTGATTTAATTGCTTTAATTTATTTTATTGCCTATGATTTAAAAACCAAAATTCAAAATTCTTTTTACTTGCTTTCTTAGTTTTAGGCTAGATTAGGATTTTTGCTACACGATTATTTGCCCTGCAAAGTTTTCCTTGAGATTCGACATTGGGTTTTTACTTACTAAGTGCTAGGATAGATTTCGTTCTATTGCAAACACTTTTTAGTGAAACAAATTTTGGCGCCGTTGCCGGGGAGAACTTTAGGCTATTTAATTGTGTAGTATTTGTTTATTTATTTTACTTTTATTTTATTTTTGTTGATTTCTTTTCCCTTCCACTCGGTGCGTTTAATCCGTTTGTGAAGTGTTGTGTATGCAAGGTCGTCAAAGTCTCTAAAGATATTTGACACCTCACATCGACGACATCAATAGGAGAAGGCGTTCTTAACCGTGACAAAGGAAGAAGAAGACGTGAGTTCGAAGCAATGGCACAAAAGATGGGAGATTTCGCTCGTCCCACCTTCACTGCCACCACTTCGGCAATTGTCCTAACCACCGAGGTTAGGAATTATGAGCTTAAACCGCACCACTTGGCTTTGCTCCCTACCTACTACGGGCTGCCCAACGAAGATGCTCTTACGTTCATTCGCGAATATTGCACGATGGTACAAAATTTTCCATTGGGAGAGCTTTCGGAGGACGACTTGAAGATGAAGTGTTTCCAATACACATTGAAGGATAGAGCAAAGTCATGGTATCTCACTCTCCCAGCCAACTCTCTGACAACTTGGAATGCGGTGTGCGAGAAGTTCATGATGAAGTACTACCCCAACCGCAAGACACAAGAGGTGCGATCGAAGATCATGAATTTTGCTCAAGGAGCCGATGAACCTTTTCATGAGGCTTGGGAGAGATTCCAAGAATTGTTGCAGCAGTGCCCTCACCATCAAATGGCGTCTGAGATGCTTTGGCAATATTTCTACGATTCTCTAAATCAAACTTGTCAATTCATGGTGGATAGCTCGGCCGGAGGAAACATCGGAGTGAAGACGGCCGACGAGTTGAGGATGATCTTTGAGACTCTTGCTTCAAGCTCTCAACAAAAGTCGTCTCGGCCGAGGATGATGGAGGCTAGTGTGGTCACTATTAGCCCTGATTTGACGAAGCAATTGTCCGATATGATGAGGGATCTACAAGAGCTCAAGATAAAGACTCCACTTACACCTTCGGAGCCTTGTGGCATGTGTGGACTAGTTGGCCATGCCATCGATGAGTGTACTAGGAAGGCCAAGCTTACTTGCGAAGGAGGAGCCGAAGTCTACGCGACACAAGGATACCCACCACCACCATATGCTCAACAATTTCCTCACCAACAACTGTTCTACCTTCCCCAACAGTCTTACTATCCACCGCCACCACAGTTCTACCCACCTCCGCCTCAACAATCTCCACTTGATGAGGCTAGTTTCGCCGCATTTATGAATGAGAGCAAGTTGGCCCGTGAAGCGCAATATGCCACGATTAGACGCCTTGAGAACGCTATTGGGCAGATTTTTGGAGCAATTAATGAGTTGAAGAAGCTACAAAATGTGAAGCCTAGCCAACCCAAACAAGCTCATGCCTTAACGGTCATTGAAGAGGAGCAAGACAAAGGAAAGAAGTGGAGAAGTCACACCGTGGCTGCCATCAAAGTGAGCCGACAACGTTCGCACGCCTCATCTACCTCAGCTGGCCATCTCTCATCTCTACCAAAACAAGGTGATCCCGGAAGTTTCAAATTAGATTTTGTTTTGGATAATGGAGATAGTGTATCAGGTATGTTGGATTTGGGGGCAACGGTGAACTTGATGCCATACTCTATTTTCGAGAGAATGGGTTCGAGGGATCTTAAGCCCACCAATTTTTGCATCGAGCTAGCTGACGGTTCTTTGAGTCGTCCCATGGGGATTGTGGAAGACGTTGCTTTACTTGTGAGAGGAATTCAAGTTCTTGCCGATTTTGTTGTGCTTGACGTGGGGCAAGGAGCTAGGAGCGAGAGAGGCCATCTTCTCTTATTAGGACGGCCATTCATGGCTACTACACAAACTCGAATCGACGTTGGATCCGGCACATTGAGCATGGCCGGTGTAGGAGGTTCGGTAACTTTCTCAATTCTTGATAATTATTCTTCTCATTCTAATTCTTTTATCCAAACATGCTCGTATGTGCATATTACTAACGATTTGGGTGAGAAAGAGGTAGAGGAGAATTTTCAGGTTGCTATTCATGAGGAAGAAGCCATTATTGATGAGTTCTTGAGCAAATTGGATGAGGAAGAGATTGTGGAGGAGTTCTTGAGCAATGTGCAAGACTTGGAGGATCACAACTGCATTATGGAGGAGTCGGTTTTGAGCTTACAACAAGAGGAAGAAATCATGGACAACTTTCTTGCCAATCTCGATGAGGAAGCACATTTTGTGGTGGATCCATCATCAAGTTTTGAAGATCATGACATTTCTTACATGGATTTTCACACAAATGTGGGGGAGATGAGTGTTCAAGATAACCCTCTTTTCGAGTTTCAAGCCGAAGAGAAAGAAGAGTCCACCTTTGCACCGAGAGTCTCCTATGGATGGTTAAAGACGTTGCTCGTTTCAACAGATTTTGGATGAGAATTTTTGGTACGTCAAGCTAATGACGATAAACAAGCGCTTGGTGGGAGGCAACCCACGTAAAAAAAAATTTTAGAGTAGGCTTTATTTTTATTATTTTAGTTGTTTTTCGTTCGTTTTCTTTTGAATTTCGTGTAGGGAATAGTTTACAAGGAGGGTGTGATGAAGAGAGAGATCGAGCCAGACCCGAACGATCCCCGTTTTTGGGCCCCAAATGATCCCCGTTGGAATGATCCCCGGTTCCGAGGTCCATACAACCCATAGCTTTGTTTTGTGTCTTTCTATTTTTGTTTTGAGTCTTTTATTTCTTTGTTTTGTGCACTTTTACGCTTTGGTAGTTTGTTTTGGTGTTTGTTTTGTAGGTACTACTTGGAGTCTTTCGAGATTTTGAGTTATTGGTCGTCATCTTGCGATAAGTTCCTTCTTTCCTTCTCTTTTTTATTTTCTTGCAATGGGGACATTGCTTGATTTTAAGTGTGGGGGAGGGTCTTTGAAACTTTTGGCATGCAGTTCTTAATTTTGTTGAGTCTTAGGAGTTAGTTGAGTCGAATGAGCATGTGAAAATAGTATTGTGGATTTGGCCGATGATAGAGAAATTTTGTTGATTTTTGGAGAAAAATTCATGATCTTTATTATGCATGGAACCTTGGCGAAGCGACGCATTTTATTTGATGAATTTGAAGTATGCTATGATGTCGGGAACTAGTTAGTTTGAACCCGTGAGAGTTGAGCTATTTGTGCATATTTATGCCTATTCTTTGATTGAGTGATCATGCATGCTCCATTGTTTCTAGAACTTGCCTTGTTTCTCCATCAAGACCTTAGTATATTTATGAATTAGGAGATGATTTTAGGCCATTCTTTCGTAGCCACATGATCCCTATACACTAACCTTGTTCATAAACCATTGTTTACCCCTTTTGAGCCTTTATTAGCCGTTCTTTGTAAAACCGGATGATAGGAGGTTTGGATGATTATGGGTATCTTTTGGGAGTTACTTGTATGGAAGGAGTTGAAAAGAATATCTTGTTGTGGTGAAGAGGGAGAAGAAAAGAATTTTAGATGCTTGATTTACGTAGTTGGCTATCCCTATAAGCTTAAAAGAAAAGAAAAAAAAAATTAGAGCTTTTGATTATCATTAGAGAGAATATCTTTAGATGAGCTCTATATATATAAAAAAAAATAATAAGCATAAGGGGATAGTTAGCTTTGATTTGTATAGTTGATATTTTTGCATCTTTGGTTATGTAATTGGTGTTTTGGATGGTAGAAGATGGATGAAAATTCATACTTTGTTTGGAGTTGAAAAGAGGTTCATGATTTAGAGCATTTTGAGTCACTTAGCCTATATATTCCCTACCTTAACCAATGTTCCTACATTACAAGATTTTATAAAGTCCTATTTGATCCTAATTTGTAAGTATTACATTAGGTGGAGATGTTGAGATTGAAGGCAAGCCTATGGTAAACATGTTGCATTGCATTGATGTTGAGTGAACCCTCTTGATGTGAATTATTTTACATCTTTTCTTTGAGAGAGTTGAGTGTTCACTTTCATATACAAAATTTCACATGTTGGAGAGTGTTCTTTGATGGATTAGCATATTTTGAATTAGTTGCGTAGATTGTGTTGATTGATGCTAAGGTTGTGTGCATAGTTTTGATCACGATCATGAGAGTTTGTTTTCGAAAAGTTTTGAGGCCTATATAGTTCACAATGCTTGAGTCTATTGTTTATTTCATTTTTTATATTGCTTGAGGACAAGCAAAGGTCTAAGTGTGGGGGATTTTGATTGGTGTCTAGATGTTAGGATTTTCGTCATGTTTTCGTGTCCGTTTTCCCTTAGTTTTTCTGTGTTTTCGTTGTTTATGGCTATGATTTGGTTGCTTTGGAGTCATTGGTATTGTAGGATAAAAAGGGCGGAAATGAGAAGAAAATGAGAAGAAAGAAGCCTTATATGGAAGAGGGATTCGATAGGAGCATGTAGGCAAAAACGGAGGTCAATTTGGAGTTGGGACGAGGAAGATACGATCGAAACAAGAAAGGCGCGCAATACAATGCGAGTGCTACGTTGGACGAGCGTCCAACGTTCCGGCCAGCTTTCCTTTCCTTCTATAACTAGGTTTTCATACCTATTATAAATACTACCCCTTGTACACGAATTCTACAACCTTTTACCTTAGTTTTAGCTCTAGTTTCACATTCAAATACTCTAGTTTAGATTTCCTTTGTTCGATCCGGATCGTTGTTCGTTTAATTCAAGATTTCTTCGTTTAATTCAAGTTCTTCGTTCTTTGTTCAATCTCGTAAGTTCTTTATTGCTTTCTTTTATTTGATTTAATTGCTTTCCTTAGTTCTAGATTTACTTTCGTAATTGCTTCGTTTAGTTTCATTCGTTTAATTTAGTTCGTTTGATTACAAGTTCTTAGATTAGGTTCGTTTTTCTTAGTTTTCAATTCCCTCGCTTTCAAGTTTTCGTAGTTAGATTTATTTGCTTAATTTTCAGATTTAGTTATTATGTCTAGATTCGTTTTCTTCGTTGCTTTCGTTATTGCTTTCTTTTCAATTCCATGCCTAGGTAGTTTAATTGCTTTCGCTTAATTTCTTTAGATTAATTAGTTCGATTTATTTCTTTGCTTTCTAGATTAGATTTATTTACTTGCTTTGATTTAATTGCTTTAATTTATTTTATTGCCTAGGATTTAAAAACCAAAATTCAAAATTCTTTTTACTTGCTTTCTTAGTTTTAGGCTAGATTAGGATTTTTGCTACACGATTATTTGCCCTGCAAAGTTTTCCTTGAGATTCGACATTGGGTTTTTACTTACTAAGTGCTAGGATAGATTTCGTTCTATTGCGAACAATTTTTAGTGAAACAACTATCAATCTCCGCTACTCCAATGTCCCATGGTCAGACATACTCTACACCAATGTCGTCGATTTCCTGACGTACATCACCTATCATGGAACGGAGTACTATAAGATCTTCAGGCTTCTCAAAGCATTAACAGAGGAAGAACTGATCCAGATGGAAGCCAAACTGCTCAATTTCATTGGCGAAAACGGCTTCCACGCCTTTCTAGAAGGGACCAGCTTCTGGGAGAAGCTGGATGCAAAGGTGAAAGAAGCCTATCCACTCGCTATAGTTCCGAAGCGAGTGCCCTCATCCCATGAACGGAAGCTGATCAGGGAGCATAAGGAGGAGGTGGAACTGAAGGATGCGGAGATCGCTAGCCTTCATAGCGAGATAACAAAGATGAGTGAGGAGATGGAGAAGAAGGCGGGGGAGGTCATTAGTCTTAGAGGAGACTTTGACAGGAAGAAGAAGGAGTTGGAGGGAACGGTGGAGGAAAAGGAGAGGTTACTGGAGGAGAAAGAGAAGGCGCTGGAGGCGCAGGTGAAGTTAGTGGGAGAACAATCAACAACTATCACCGAACTCAAGGGCTCGCTTGATGCAGAAAGGAGCCGCTTGAGGGAGGTGAATGCCAAACTTGTCTCTATTGGCAAAGAGAAGAAAGATTTAGAGAAGGAGTTGAAGAAGTTGAAGGAGGCGTATGAGAAGAGAGAAGAGGAGTTGATAAGGACAGGAAGCGAGCTGCTGAGCACTAAAAAGACCCTCGACTCACTCAGGAATGAAATGAAGCTGCTCAAGCAAGAAAGTGAGCTCGATAAAAAGGAACTGGAGAGTCGGAGGAGAAGTGCGCAGGCTATTGACCTACAAAACGCTGAATTGACTCTTCTACTGGAAAAGGTCAAGGAGCTGGGTGAAGCGTACACTGAGAAGATGGCTGCAAGTGCCGAATTCCATCTCTGTCTAAACCAGAGAGAGAGGAGCCTTGAAACAATGCAAGCTGAACTTCAAGCGGCTCAGGAATTCTGGTACTTCAACTTGCAAGAGGAGAAGGCGGATATAAGGAGGGAAGTTGAAGCGGAGCTGGAGGCTCGCTTCAGAGAAGTAGAACCGTTGGAGAGGATGATGACTTCCATTGTTGAGAGAGAGAAACAATGTGAATATTTGTTGGAGGAAATCTCCATCAAAACAGCCGAACTGATGGCTCCCACTGTGGCAAAAGCCGAGAAAATGTTGGAGGCCATCCTCAACACAGTCAACTCTCTTCATAATTCCATCTCTGGAAAATCACTCATCCTAACCCCTGGCAGTGATGATGCCAAAAATGGGGAAGGACGGATGGAACTAGGGGGAGTCGGAGGTTCGGGGGGAAGCAGAATTGGAGTTGAGAGAATGCTGGAGGGAGGCAGTGGTGCCGGTGATAAGGAGGTTGTAGTAGATGAAGCGAGGGCTCTGGGCAAAACAAAGCTCACGAAGGAGGAGTTGTCGAAAAAACCCGAAGAGCCTAGCAGGCCGCTTCATGAAAAAGTGCTGAGTGCTTCAATTGCACGGCATCCTCCGGTGACCGTGTTAACAAAGGAGGAAAGGCGGAAGCAGGTGGAGAAGGATGCTGCCATGGCGTGGGAGATGGAGCGCGGTTTTGAACTAACAAAACAATCTGTTGCTGCAGGTGCTTCATCTAGTTCCCAAGCGGCCGCTTCTCCCAAAGCGCCCGCTTCAGCCGCCGCGCCAACTTCGTCAGCCGCACTCACTTCGACTACTGCCACACTCACCTCATCTGCAGTTGTCCCCTCAAGCGTTGCTACGAAGAAAGACATGCCACCACCCCCACCACCGAAGCAGCCATTGAAGCGAGCTGCCCCAGATTCGAAGAGAGATGACCCCGAGGCTAAGCGCCAAAAGGTCAAAGAAGCAGTCGCTACAAGGGCGGAGAAGGAGGAAAGGAGAAGAAAAAGAGGAGAGGAAGGAAGGAATGAAGCTGAGAAGGAGAGAAGAATAAAGGCCAAGCGACTCCAAATGATAGACGGCCGGATCGAGGAACACTTCAATGAAGTAAGACTCATCCAGTCCACTCTAGTTCGTAGCGCCTTTGTTCCACTCATGCCAGAGGAGTCTGAAGCATGTCTTGCTCAAGCCATAATCGACACATGCCTGACTAAGGCAAAAGAAATGATTGAATCTGGCCGCTACCGCCTCAAGGAAGAACAGAACTACATCCGCAAGCGACTCAATGAGAAGCTTCCTATCCGGAGTGGCGAGTCGGGAAAGAAATTCAATACAGTCATGGCACAGCTGGCCAGCCGATCGGAAGAGGAGCTGACCGTGCGCAGAAACGAGCATCTTGATGCCCGTGAAATTGAGCAATTCGTGCCTAACGAGTTACTTGAGCGGTGGCTACACTACAAGGAAAAGTTCATCAAGGCCTACTACTATTGGGAGGTAGTGCCACTGCAGACTGAATGCTCACAGATCAATGCGCTCAACAACTTTCTCAGTGCCTATGATGAGAAGTTCAGGCGGAAGGTTCTCTCACTCGTACAGCTTGCAGAACCCATGCCACTGATCATCAAGGTACCAGCCAAGAAGGAATTCCCCATGCCCTTCCTACCCGGTACATGCGTCCCAGATCGTAGTATCATCGATGCTGAAGTGGATGAAGCCTTCCAACTTGAGGAGACTTGGAGGAGGCCAAGTATTCACACTATTGGCTCATTAGAAGCGAAGGTTTTCAGTGCTTACGCTATCCCAGAAGAGATGATTGCGAGGGACTTGGAGGCAGAGGAAGAAGAGAAGGAAATGGAGGTGAAGGAGAAGAAGGAGGATGACAAAGAAGGACTGCAGGAAACCGTTGAGTTTCAAGCTTCTTAATATTTCTTTTTGTGAACTGCTTGTTCATTTATCTCATTTCAATTTCTGTCTCTTCTGTGTCAATTACTCGCTTTGTGAATGACTTTACATTTTTGCTACAAACTCAAATAATTTAACCGAAAAAAAAGGGAAGGAACTTAAAAGAAAATTACAAACGAAGCTGCAAAGGAAGCAGTCGCTTGAAGTTCCCTTCACGGTTAAATAGACTAGATTTATTTTTATCTAAGTCTTAAGGGTTTTGGCATCATCAAAAAGGGGGAAATTGTTGGGAATTGTTAAGAACAACATGTTAAGGGGGAACCTATTAGGGACACTTCATTGTTTTGATTTGATCCCAAAACCCCAAAGCGTTCTGTTCCCAAGCGACCCATTTTGATGTAGTTAATAATTTAGAATTTTTCTAAGCCTACTCTGTTAGGATGGCTCTTTAATTTGCTTAGATTTTAGGCTTCAAATTTTCAAGTGAAGGCCACTCGCTTGAGTGTGTTTTTCGAAGCGAAGCAAGTCTAGCAAGCCGAAGTGAAGCGTGCCGAAGAATAGTGTAGCAAAGCAATCGCTACTGTAGATTCAAAGCGAGTCTGCCAAAGCGAAGCAAAGCGAGTGCTACAGTTCAAAGTCAAAGCGAAGCGAAGCAAGCGCTACAGTGAAAAGTCAAAGCTAGTCAACTCTAGTCATCAATTTCCAAAGCAGTCACTAGGGAACTTTATCTCCCGAAGCGGCTCACTACAGATTGACTACGAAGTGACTCAACTAAAGCAGACGCTACAACTTCAAAGCGAAGCGAGCCACTACCTACCAGAAAGCGACAACGCGACTCCCGCCCATATTTTGAACTCCACTCAACAGGAGATCGTAGCATTAATTACAAGATCTCCACGTGTCGAAAGCGGAGTGGAGCGGAAGAGTTGACTGCCAGGCCGACAAAGGCGCTGCAACAGTACTGGCTCGCTCCAGTTACTGTTAACCTTGTAAGTTAGCCAATTTTGGCAAAATGCCAAAACTGGACGTCTGAAAAAGGTGCCAGCCTGCGCAAGTACTGTCGAGAGGAGGAGGGACAAGGCCACCAACCAAGCAACGGATCTCGGCCATCTCTCCGCCTATAAATAGTGAAGGATGAAGACGAAGAGAAGTAGAACACTACTTGAGCATTCAAGCCTACTGCAAACAAACACTCTCAAGCCTTCGAGCAAATCTTCGAGTCTTTGTTTTAAGTGTTCTCCAAGTTTCCAGTTCATCGGAACTCGTCTTCACAACCTTCACACTTAGAGTCTAAGCCCATTCCATATCCAAGCTTAGAAGAAGATCTCTAGCCATCTTTGCACTTACTGTAAAGAGCTCTTCATAGTGTGTTAGTCAACCAAACACCCTAAATCTGTCTGTTAGGTTTTTGAGTCGTCGTTAGGTTGTTTTCGATCCAAGGCCCTTCTTTCATCGATTGGAGAAGCCTCGATCATAAAGTCTAGATCCAAGCTTGCACTTACATCGTTCGTGTAAAGCTCGATCGAAGCTAGGCTGTAAGGAGAGCCCGTAATCTCCCTGTCTGTCCAACTGAAGCGAGTGAAGCTTCCAGTCTAGTTAGGTTTTTGGTGTGAACCCGGAATCACCCAGCGTCTGTCAGATCCAAGCGAGTGAAGCTCGATCTTGACCAGGCTTTTGAAGAGCCCGTAATCTTCAAGTTCTTGAGTGAAAAGAACGGTTGCCGTCGTGCAACAAAGTGGACGTAGGAGCGTTATCTCCGAACCACTATAATTCTCTGTGTCGTATCTCTCTAACCCTAAACTCTTACTTATTTGATTATCCATTGCATATTGCATCTAAACAAACCTAATCTGGAAATTTTAAATACTTAGGAAAGATTTTTAGCTCACCAAATTCCGCATATACGAGTAAAGACTCCTCTTGATCAAGTGCTCACTTCGGTCAAGCAGGCAAGCTACGTACTGTAGATCTAGCTTCAGCTAGGTCTTAAGTTTCAAGCGAGCTCTTTACTTGTTACTCTGAGTTAAGGGATTTGAAGTTGAAAAACTTCAAAATACGTATTCACCCCCCCCCCCCCCTTTACGTATTTTCCTATTAACAAACCGGGACCAACAATTGACGAATTAAATCGTCGGTGGACATCTCCTTCTTTGGCTCTTGGATGACTCCGTTCTCAACATGGAAGCCGGGAGGTGGTTGCAAGGCATTGTTCGGATTGGCATAAGAGAAGTTCGGATGATTTCGGTTGTTGGGAACATAAGGCTTTTTGTATCCTCCTTGATAGTTTGAACCTCCTTGTCCTCCTTGTCCTCCTTGCCACTTGTTTCCTTGATTGGGTTGCCACTTGCCTCCTTGTTGCACAAAATTGGCATCTTCCTCTCCGGTTGGGTTTGCTTGTTCATCCGTGATAGCATCGCACCGAAGTACTCCTTTCTTGATAGAATCCAACTCACTTGCTATTTTTGTATACTTCTCCATCAAGTCCTCGTAAGCATCGATTCCAATGTTGGCAACTCTCCTTCTTCCAAGTCGTCGATCGGTGGCCTCTTCATAGCTCGAATTTACGGTCAGCTCAATTATCTCCATAGCCACATCATACTCATTATTCAAGAATCCTCCCTTCGAAGCATAATCGAGCTCCTTCCTACACAACTTGTTCAAACCACGATAGAAGCACGTGATTTGATCCTCCTTGCTAATTCCATGATTCGGGCATGCTCTCAATAGCTTCTTAAATCTCCCCCACGCCTCGTAGAAGTGCTCATCCTCATATTGTTGAAATTGGTTGATCTCATTGATAAGCTTTTGAGCCCTCGAAGGTGGGAAGAACTTGTTGAGAAACTTCGTGCACATCTCAGCCCACGTAGTGACCTCCTTCTTGTCCAATCCATCTAACCACTCTCTTGCATCGTCCTTGAGAGACCACACGAAGAGGCTAAGCTTGAGGTAGTCCGAAGACACTCCATTGGCCTTGTATGTAGCACATATGTCCAGAAATTGCTTCAAGTGTGCGTTGGGATCCTCCGCCGGCGATCCTCCGTATTGATTGTTTTGCACCATATTGATGAGGGACGTCTTGAACTCATAGTTGTTAGCTTCCGTGGTCCCCCATCCTCCTTGCTGAAATTGGTCCACGACCGGTTTGAACCGATCGTTCAAAGTCCTCCTCACTTGATCCGCCATTGAATCGAAACTCCTTGGTGAATCGGGCGGGGAAGATTGTGGTGTATCGATCTTGCTTGCCTCCTTCTCTCGCCTCAAAGCCCTTAGAGAGTGCTCTAACTCCAAGTCCAACGGAATAGGATTTATCCCCTTAGACCTTGTGGTCATGCACTACCTAAAATCAAAGAGAAGAAAAGGAAACCGTTAGATCAATAAACCGAAAACAGAAAATTAAAGCGCCTAAATCACCTATTAAGTCTATTTCAAAATATGTATGTGAAATCTAATCAATCCCCGGCAACGGCGCCAAAATTTGATCGCACTATTTTCTACCACACAAAATAGGTGTAATATAAAGAAGCACGAGTATCGTATCCACAGGGATTGACAAGTCAAAAACGCACACAATACCTCTACTAAAGAACTAATGTGATGTTTAGGCTTTTAAGAATTTAGGATGTGGTATTTATAGTCTAAGCAAATAATAAAAAGACTCAATTAATCATATAAGAAAAAAAAATAAATACAGAAAGTAACTAGTCAATTAAAATAACTTAGGACTCAAGCAATAAAACAAATAAGGGAAGTAAACAATTAAGGAAAAGTGTTGACTTTAGGGAAGCCTTCCTAATCAAACATATGAAAGCAATTAATGCATACAATTAACCAATTTAATCCAATCTAAATGTTATACATGAAATATAACCTACACCCCGATAAAAGCAATGCAAGTCGTCACTTAATATGATCCTAATATCCTTTCGGACGCATAGATATCAAACTAAGTGCAAAAGAGAACAAGTATCAATGATATAATCAACTAGGTTCAATTAAGACACCCAAATCAATTACATGCAAACATATGATAATTCAAACTCAATTAAGACAAATCAAATTATCATACCATGTATTCATGAGATCTATTATGCAATATCCTATCAAGGCATATAAACATAACTATGCATACATAATTAGTGGCCAATTAATCATGCATGAGAATAAGCACCATGAAAACATGCATCTAGATTGGAAGGCTAATTGTAAACAAAAACACTTACATAGATTAGCATTCAATCCCTAAAATCAACTAAGGAATTTAGCTAGACATAATTAAAGCAAACATAAACATAAAGAATTGAAAGAACATAATTAAAGAGTAAGAGTAAGAAAAACTTGAACACAAACGAAGAACTTCGAATCTTGAATCTTGCATAAACTTGAAAAGCTCCAATGTTGAATACAAGAATAAAACTCTAAAATAATGTGCTAAGAAAATATAAAAGATGGTAAAGTGTTGATAGTTTGCTTGATAGGGTTTACAATGCTAGACTAGGAGTATATATAGGAGAAATTTACATAAGGAAAACCTAAACCAAAAAGGAGTCTAATTAACTAAGGAAGGAATTCCCGGCTGGACCCCCTCTCGACAGACCTCTCGATCGAGAGAGGTATCGAGAGGGTGTGAAATGGGCTCTCGATCGAAAGCTGCGGCAGAAGGTACCTCTCGACATACCTCTCGATCGAGAGAGGTATCGAGAGGCCTTCTCTCGAACTCAAATCTCGGACTTTGCTCTTCGATCTTCACGCCTTGTCTCGGGGTTTTAACACAAAAATATGCCTAAAAACTCAAGAAAACACCCAAAAGCATAATATTGCCCAATATAATGAAAATCATATAAACTAAAGACAATACTACACAAACGAGACACAAAATCGACTCTTTTTGGTTATGAAAACAAGGTAAATTTCACCTATATCAGTGCACTTTGCTTAATCTTCAAATTCTCGAGATCCCTATACATGTCGACAATTTGCTTCTTCAAGTCGGGGGTCATCGAAATCGCACTCGCCTCCACTTTCCTCGGTCTAGCTGATTTTTGTTGAGAACTCGCAGCGAGCGTCTCGAAAATTTCCTTCAACTCATCAGCTGTCTTGACCGCTATGTTGCCTCCGGCCGAACTATCCACCATGAACTGACAAGTCTGATTGAGGGCGTCGTAGAAATATTGCCAAAGCAACTCCGGTGCCATTTGATGATGAGGGCATTGTTGAAGTAGCTCTTGGAACCTCTCCCATGCTTCGTGAAATGGCTCATCGTTGTCTTGGGAGAAATTCATAATCTTTGACCGCACCTCTTGAGTCTTGCGGTTCGGGTAGTACTTGAGCATGAACTTCTCGCACACCGCATTCCATGTGGCGAGAGAGTTGGCCGGGAGCGCCAAATACCATGACTTTTCTCGATCCTTGAGGGTGTACGGGAAGCACTTCATCTTCAAGTTGTCCTCCGTGAGTCCCGAGAGTGGGAAAGTTTGCACCACCGTGCAAAACTCTCGGATGAATGTCAAAGCGTCCTCGTTGGGCAGCCCGTGGTAGGATGGGAGCAACGCCATGTGGTGAGGTTTAAGCTCATGATTCCTGACCGCTTCCGTCAGGACAATCGCCAAAGTGGTGGCTGTGAATGTGGGGCGAGCAAAATCGCCCATGACTCTAGCTGCCATGGCTTCGGGCTCTGCAAACAACAAGACTAAACCAAAGTCTTGAGAATCGATCTCCTCCTTCTCCTTCGCGGCTAAAATCGTTTTCCTTTGATGGATGTTGGTCGAAGTAGGGATCTAAACTCCTTTGAAGACTTCGGCGACCATGCATAAACAACACTCAACAAAAGGGTTAAACGCACCGAGTGGAAGAAACAAGAAAATCGAAGAAACACAAATAAAAATAAAACAAATAAAAATACTACACAATAAATCGCCTAAAGTTTTCCCCAGCAACGGCGCCAAAATTTGTTTCACTAAAAAGTGTTCGCAATAGGACGAAATCCTATCGTAGCACTAGCAAGTAAAACCAAAGTATCGAATCTCAAGGAAAACTTAACAGGGCAATCAATTATGTAGTAAATCCTAATCTAGCCTAAATCTAAGAAAGCAAGTAAAAAGAATTGTTGGGTTTTTGTTTTAAATCCTAGGCAAGAAAATAAATCAAAGCATAAATCAAAGCAAGTAAATAAATCTAATCTAGAAAGCAAAGAAATAAATCGAACTAATTAATCTAAAGAATTTAACTAGAAGAAGACAATTAAACTACCTAGGCAAGAATCGAAAAGAAAGCAATAACGAAAGCAACGAAGAAAACAAATCTAGACATTATAAATAAATCTGAAAATTGAGCGAATAAATCTAACTACAAAAACTTGAAAGCGAAGGAATTGAAAACTAAGAAAAACGAATCTAATCTAAGAACTTGAAATCGAACAAACTAAATTAAACGAATGAAACTAAACGAAGCAATTACGAAATTAAATCTAGAACTAAGGAAAGCAAATAAATCAAATAAAAGAAAGCAATAAAGAACTTACGAAATTAAATGAAGAACGAAGAACACGAACTAAAGTAGTAAGCTTGAATTAAAAACGAACAACGATCCGGATCGAACAAAGGAAAACTAAACTAGAATGTAATGTGCTGAAAACTAGAGCTAAAACTAAGGTAAAAGGTTGGTAAAAGGTTGTAGAATTCGTTCACAAGGAGTAGTATTTATAATAGGTATGAAAACCTAGTTATAGAAGGAAAGGAAAGCTGGCCAGAATGTTGGACGGTCGTCCAACGTACATTGGACGCTCGTCCAACGTAGCACTCGCATTGTATTGCGCGCCTTTCTTGTTTCGATCGTATCTTCCTCGTCCGAACTCCAAATTGACCTCCGTTTTCGCCTACATGCTCCTATCGAACCCCTCTTCGATATAAGGCTTCTTTCTTCTCATTTTCTTCTCATTTCCGCCCTTTTTATCCTACAATACCAATGACTCCAAAACAACCAAATCATAGCCATAAACAACGAAAACACACAAAAACTAAGGGAAAACGGACACGAAAACATGACAAAAATCCTAACATCTAGACTCCAATCAATTATTTGCCCTGTTAAGTTTTCCTTGAGAATCGACTTAGGGTTTTACTTGCTAGTGCTACGATAGATTTTGTTCTATTGCAAACACTTTTTGGTGAAATAAATTTTGGCGCCGTTGCCGGGGAAAACTTTAGGCTATTTAATTGTGTAGTATTTTTATTTATTTTATTTTTATTTTGTTCTATTCGATTTCTTGTTTCTTCCACTCGGTGCGTTTAATCCTTTTGTTGAGTGTAGTTTATGCATGGTCGCCGAAGTCTTCAAAGGAAATTAGCACCACACATCGACAACATCAACCGGAGTAAAGTTATTCTCGCCGCGAAGGAGGAGGAGGAGATCGATTTCCAAGACTTTTCCTTAGTCTTGTTGTTTGCTGAGCCCAAAGCAATGGCGAATCATAAGGTTATTGGGTGATTTTGCTCGCCCTACGTTCACAGCCACCACTTCGGCGATTGTCCTAACGGAAGCGGTCAGGAATCATGAGCTTAAACCTCACCACATGGCGTTGCTCCCATCCTACCACGGGCTATCCAACGAGGATGCATTGACGTTCATCCGAGAGTATTGCACGGTGGTGCAATCTTTCCCACTCTCGGGTCTCACGGAGGACAACTTGAAGATGAAGTGATTTCCCGTACACCCTCAAGGATCGAGCAAAGTCGGGGTATTTGTCGCTCCTGGCCAATTCTCTCACCACATGGAATGCCGTATGTGAGAAATTCATGCTCAAGTACTACCCAAACCGCAAGACTCAAGAGGTGCGGTCGATGATCATGAACTTTTCCCAAGACAATGATGAGCCGTTTCACGAAGCATGAGAGAGGTTCCAAGAGCTACTTCAACAATGCCCTCATCATCAAATGGCATCGGAGTTGCTCTGACAATATTTCTGCGACGCACTTAATCAGACTTGTCAGTTCATGGTGGATAGTTCGGCCGGAGGCAACATAGCGGTCAAGACAGGTGATGAGATGAAGAATATTTTCGAGACTCTCGCTGCGAGTTCTCAACAAAAATCAGCTAGGCCAAGGAAAGTGGAGGCAAGTGCAATCTCGATGAGCCCCGATATGAAGAAGCAAATTGCCTACATGTATAGGGATATCGAGAACTTGAAGAAGAAGCAGAGTGCACCGGCCCCGAGAGTTGAAAAGAGGAAGCTGGACCAATGCGAGATTTGTGGAGAAATTGGACACATCAAGGAGGTGTGCCACAACATGGGGAAATTTCCATATGAAGGAGGAGCCGAGGTGTACGCTGCTCAAGGTTATCCGCCTCAAGTACCTCCACCTCAAGGATATCAAGGAGGATACAATGGAAGCTACCAAAATCCCTACTATTCTCAACCGCCACCATATTATCCACCTCCACATTATCCTCCCAATTCATATTATCCACCACCTCCTACCCACCTCAACCTACTCATACACCACCACCACTACACCCTACTCCTCGTCCTCAAGGACCTCCACAAAAGCCTCCCGTCGATGAGAGCCTCTCTACATTTCTCCATGAAGCTAAATTGGCACGAGAGGCTCAAGATGCTACTATTAAGAGGCTCGAGACGGCAATTGGTCAAATTTCTGGTTCCATGCACTTGATGCAACAACCGGGGCGAATTCCTAGCCAAGGGATTCAACCGCAACAAGCTCATGAGGTGCAAGCCCTATATCCCCCGTACGTTCCTCCTTTTCCACCTCATCAAGCCCAAGCAGTCTCGGTGTTGCGGAGTGGAAGACATGTGGACAATGGTGTTACTATGCCGCCTCAAGGGCACTCAAGTGATAGGTGGAGCCCGAGCATACGTTGGAGCAAGACAAAAATTCCGGCAGAAGCAGGAGTTGGACGGGCATCCAACTTTTCTGGACGGCCGTCCAACCCTGGACGTCTATCCATACCTTCAGTCGTTGTTGGACGTGCGTCCAATGAGGTTTTTCCACATTCAACAGAAGCCGGAGTTGGATGTGCGTCCAACTCATTTGGACGTGCGTCCAACCCCAATTCTCCGCGTCCAACAGATCCTGAAATTGGACGTCCGTCCAACCCTACTGGACGGCCGTCCAACCCCGACGAGCCGTGTATGGAGTCTGAGGAAGCTGATAAGGAGGCTCAACCTCTTCACAAGACGTCCAATCCTTATGTTCCTCCCATTCCTTATCCAAGCCTTGTGAAGAACAAGAAGCGCGATCAACAATTCATGGATTTATACAAGCTTCTTTATAAGGTGGACATGAACTTGCCTCTTCTTGATGTGATTCGCAACGTGCCACCATTCGTGAGGTTCGTGAAGGAGTTGAAGTCAAGGAAGAAGCCGTTTGATGAGATGGAGACGATTGCGGTGTCAGAGGTGGCGACATCGATCATGCAACACCCTCTTCCACCTAAGCAACGAGATCCAGGTTCTTTTGTTATCACTATCTCTTTAGGTAATGGTAAGGAAGCATGTGGTATGCTAGATTTAGGTGTCGGTATTAATCTTATGCCTTATTCTATCTTTAAGCAATTAGAGTTAGGAGAGCTTTAAGCAATTGGCGGATAGGTCTATTAGGTACCCTAGAGGTATTATTGAGGATATTCTTGGTTGTGTGGGGGGGGGGGTTGATTGTTCCCGTTGATATCGTTGTTCTAGAGATAGGCGAGATACAAGAGAATGGTATTGAGTACACACTTTTGCTAGGTCGTCCTTTCATGGCTACTACTAATACTTTGATTGATGTGAAGAGTGGTGTGATTAAGATGTCTGTGTTGGGTGAGGATATCTCGTTTTCTATACATAAGAGTCGGCCTATGTCATCGGTCAATTTAATTGATAATTGTTCTTTCATCGATAAGGTTGATGCCTTGGCCGAGTGTTCTTTTGTGCAGGATTTTGATACCGAGGAGGTATGTTGGGGATCCGGAGATCAAATGGAATGGGAGCAAATGGAGAGGGATATCGGAATCAAGCTTCCGTTTCCACCTCAAGATTCGGAACCCGGCTCGAAAATTCTGGAGCCGTTGGAGTTGAAAGAGCTTCCTTCACATTTGAAATATGTATTTTTAGAGGGAGACAATCAAAAACCCGTAATTATCTCTTCGTCTTTGTCTCTTGCAGAGGAAGGAGCGTTGGTGGGTATACTCAAGGAGAACAAGCTCGCTTTTGGATGGAGCTTGGCGGATATTCGAGGAATTAGCCCGGCCACTTGCATGCATCGCATAAATCTCGAAGAAGGCGCCCGCCCCAAACGAGATGGACAACGGAGGCTCAACCCAATGCTCATGGAGGTCGTGTGCAAGGAAATCTACAAGCTATTGGCGGAGGATATTATTTATGCCATTGCCGATAGTGAGTGGGTGAGCCCGGTGCACGTCGTTCCAAAAAAGGGAGTAATTACGGTGACAAAGAACGAGAAGAACGAGTTGGTCGCCTCCCGCCCGGTTACCGGTTGGAGGATGTGCATAGATTATAGGAAGCTCAATGCTTCCACAAAAAAGGACCACTTTCCGTTCTGTTCGTCAGATTCGTTTCACTGTCAAAAAAATAAAAATAAATCAGATATGTTTCGTGTGATATATATGGATTTTTTTCCTTTCGAGTCATGGATTTGTTACTAAGTTTTTTGTTGATTAGGGAAAAAAAAAAAAAAAAAAAAAACCTTTTCGTCGGTTAACACTAAAACGGCCGTAGAATCCACATACGAACTCCGATTTTTCTCCATAATACCTTTTCGGAATTGTCTCGACGAGATCTATAAGATTTCACGGCTTCGCCGTGAAAGGCCTGTCAGATTCTCAAAATTCCATCAGTTTTAAGTAGAATATCAGAAGACGTTGGAACTCAAGGCAAAGCTTCCGTTTGAAGCATTGAAATCAGAACTGGGGAAGATCATGGAATCCAAGCCGGTAGGAGTGTACGATAGGATTGGTGAGGTAGAGTTCAAACAATCCCAGCATAGTCGGGTTGCGTATAAAGGGAAAATTAGCACGTTCCCTTGCGGGTTCTATCATACCAGCATTAATGCACCGGATCCCATCAGAACTCCGAAGTTAAGCGTGCTTGGGCGAGAGTAGTACTAGGATGGGTGACCCCCTGGGAAGTTCTCGTGTTGTACCCTTTTTTTTGCTGTCGCCGCCGCTCCCTTAATTTTCTCGTCCTTTTGCTATCGCCGCCTCTCGAGTTTACGTAATCCGCGTTTTGGCTTTCCTTTGGTTTCGTTTCCGTATCGTTATCTCCGTGTCTCGTTTTGTTCGTGTCATTCGTTTAGTCTTTGTCATTCGTCCCTTTTCATCGTTTTCCGTTCCGTTCGTTAGATTCGTTTTCCTGTCAAAAAAAAAATCAGATATGTTTCGTGTGATATATAGGGATTTGTTTCCTTTCGAGTCAGGGATTTGCTACCAAGTTTGTTGTTGATTAGGGCAGCAAAAAAAAAAAAAACCATTTCCGTCGGCCAACACTAAAACGGCCGTAGAATCCACATACGAACTCCGATTTTTCTCCATAATACCTTTTCGGAAGCGTCTCGACGAGATCTATAAGATTTCACGACATCGCCGTGAAAGGCCTGTCAGATTCTCAAAATTCCATCAGTTTTAAGTAGAATATCAGAAGACGTTGGAATTCAAGGCAAAGCTTCCGTTTGAAGCATTGAAATCAGAACTGGGGAAGATCATGGAATCCAAGCCGGTATGAGTGTACGATAGGATTGGTGAGGTAGAGTACAAACAATCCCAGCATAGTCGGGTTGCGTATAAAAGGGAAAATTAGCACATTCCCTTGCGGGTTCGATCATACCAGCACTAATGCACCGGATCCCATAAGAACTCCAAAGTTAAGCATGCTTGGGCGAGAGTAGTACTAGGATGGGTGACCCCCTAGGAAGTCCTTGTGTTGCACCCCTTTTTTTGCTGTCGCCGCCGCTCCCTTAATTTTCTCGTCCTTTTGCCGTCGCCGCCTATCGAGTTTACGTAATCCGCGTTTTGTCTTTTGTTACGACCCGCCCCCGCTAAACTGGCTGAGCGAGGTCGCGACTCAAGAAAAAGGGAAAACGAAATAAAATAACAGAAGACACGAGGTGATTTGACGTGAAGACATGGCATTAGATTACATTCGAACTCCCCATCATTCGTCGAGAATGGATGGAGGAAAAGTATTGTTCATTAACAAAAGCGTTTTACATGATATAAGCGGCAGCGTTGTTTATACAAAGAAAGCATCGTCTATGAAGAACCCATGTGTTGCAACGATACACAGAACTGAACTGAGCCTATCTACATACGTTTCACAGCGGAAGTACGTGAGATGCATGTATGGAGACATGCACCACCAAGAGGCTTCAACACTTTCATGCTCGACAAAAGCTCCTTCGGCAACTTCACTTCATCCTGCTTAACCTGCGCATGGGAAATATGCACAGGGCTGAGTACTTCAAAGTACTCAGTGGACACATGCCAAAACATTTTATTGTCAGCCATTAAAGTGAGGCATAGGGGTTTTAGGAAAAACCTATGCTCACGGAAAACAGTTTAAACTAAAAGAGCGCTTGCAAGCTATTTTCTGGTGTAATCCGTCATATCTGGACTGATTCTGGTGTACCCGGAAGGAGTGGCCACTCCCCCGGATACCTCGACCGGCCAATACGTAGCTCACTGTCTACATAACTAAGTGCACTAAGTCCATCGAGGAGCGACCCCGATAGACCCGAATTCTTTCTGGTAACTATGGCCGAAGCCCTTCAGATAGACATCATACAAAACAAAGCATTTATGGCATGACAATGCTTTTAAAGAAAGAACTATAACGTAAGGAAAACATTTTAGTTTGAAAGCCCACCTCAATTGCTTTCCTGAATATAACCGTAACTCTGAGGTGCTTCTTTAGCCTCGGCTTGCTCCTTCGCCTAACCTCGTTCAAAGAACGTAAAATGAGAAACTGGAAATGAAATCGATAATCTTATCGATCTATGCGAAGGCTGTCTTTTATCGAGGTTATGATCTCTTTTACTGATAGATCTCTTTTACTGATGGATCTCTTTTACTGATAGATCTCTTTTACTGATAGATCTCCTTTTATTGATAGATCTCTTTTACTGATAGATCTCTTTTACTGATAACATTATCATGGTTATTCTTTTAATCGAGAGTTTCTCGATTCTCATTTGAAATCGATTACTCCGATCGACTCTTGTGTCTTACAGTCTTTTCATCCTCGACAGAAATCGTAGGATATTCAATTAAGCCATTAATGAGGCTTAGTGATTTTATTACACATTATAAGTAGTCTACACTTATAAGATTAACACATCTGGACTTGATTTAGTATAAGTGATCTACACTTATAAGATAAATATTACTGAACTTAATTTTATGATTAAATCTGAGGTTTATAATTTATTTGAGGCCCCATAGAATTATTAAGGGTTTAAGCCCAATTATTGAAGCTCGGGAATTATTACATCAATCCCGATAAATTATTACGTGTGGCTCTCGTCTTCTAATTTAAATATCGGCCCAACTAGTAAATGGCCCAACGGGTTGGGCTCGATCTATTAAATGACTATTGGCCCATATTTTAATAATTATCGGCCCAAATGGTTGGGCTCGATCCGTTAATAAATCTTCGGCCCATTATGCATTCGTTAATTAATTAATCGGCCTTTTAAGTATTTTATCTCGGCCCATTTAAATAATTAATTCTTAGCCCAATAACTCTCGTCGAGTCCTACCCAATTTAATTTCTACGGCCCATCAAAGTAATTAATTCGACCCAACGATTCTCCCGGACCGAGTCCATATCGGCCCGAAAGCCAAGCCCGGTTCTACACTTGGCAAAACCCCCAAATCTCTCTCTCTCTAATCGCGCGATCTCTCTCTTTCTCCCTCTCTGGACTACCTCTCTTTCTCCCTGCCGTCGGCTTCCCTAGCTCGGCGGCATCGCCGCCGTCAATCTCCTCCCCCTCTCGGTACTCCGATCGTCATTCTCCTCGTCTATGCCTAGCCCTCGATGTTGGGGTTCGATTGGGGAAATTGAATCCCTAATTCGGAAATTGGGGAAAATCCCCGTCGGCTCTCCGCCTCTCCGTTGGGTTCGCCGGCGGCGTTTCTTCTCTCGGCAGCGACTTCTCCTTGCCCTGCCTTGCTCCGTTCATTCCTTGCCCTAGCCCTCATGGCTAGGGTTCGTCACCGCAACTGCCGTCGCCTTCCCCTGCCTCTCTCTTTGTTTCAATTTCCGGCGCCGGCGGCTAGGCCGCCACCGGTATCTCCCTTATTTCTCCTCTGCGTCTGACCTTCTTCTTTTCCTTTTTGCAGGTTTCCCTCCGAGGTGAGCTCCGGTGTCGAGGCGGCTCTTCCAAGACTGCCTAAGCTCTCCGTTACCGTCGTTGGGTTCGGAACCCATCTCCGTTACCTTTTCTCACCGTCGGTAGGTCTACTACTCGCCCTTTATCCTCCCAATTTGTTTCTCGATTCAATTATGAGGTATATTCATTGATTTAGAGGGTTAGGGCTTGCTTAGGAAGCATTTGGGGGCTGTGTTTGGTCTTGCATATTTTATGTCTTGATTGGGTTTAATTTCCAGATTTAAGAATGCTTGAAATTGATGTCTTGTTGGCTTAAGGTGTTGGGTTGGGGTTGATCATACATGCAATGATCTAAGTCTTCTAAGGGAGGTTCTATGTGATCTAATCATGCTCGAATCTTCAGTTCTTGGCCTATAAATTAACATGCATTATCTCTAGGTGATTGATAAGCTTTTTATGTTTCAATCTTGAGACTTTGATCTATGTTTCATGCTCAAAGGTTGATGGAGTTCTAGATTATGCCTCTTGTTAGTTCTTTGGTGGTTCTAATGGAATTGCATGCTCAAAAGCTTGAATTTCTAAAAGGAATTGATAAGGGGAGTCTTACTTGTGATTGTGAGAGGTTGAAAATCTGGGTTCTTGAGCTAGATGGTGGCTGTCTCCTTTCTTTGTTCTGCCTTCCCCTTGTTTCCTTTCCCAAAGCCGATTGCTTGCAACCTAGAAGGGTAGGTTTAGATTTCTATGTGCTTCAAGCTTTGATAATCATTCTAATGGGAGGGTGGGGACTTGCATTTACCGTAATGAATCCGCAATCGAGTCCTTAGCTTATAACAAGGTCGTCCCCCTTTTGATCTTACTCCGCATGCCTTCTTTTCCCTTCGTTCTTCTCTCGTTCCTCCTCAAGGAAAACATAGAAGCTTCGATGTCGAATGAACAAATGTGGCTGGTTTTCGGCAGTTCCTTGGCTGGAAATCTGCCTTCTTCTCCTTGTGTTTTTGCTTGCTTTATTTCTCTACGATTTCCAGATTTTTGGCTGATGAATGTGTGAGTTGTTGTGCAGGGAGATGGAGAATGTTTTTGTGAGGATTGGAGGTTGTTTTTCTCTCTTGCAAGGGAAGGAGATAAAACTGATGGTGTGTGGAAGTTTTGGCAAGTGTTGAAGACAAGGAAGGGAAGGGTGACACGTGTGGGAGTGCATGCTTGGGAGATTGATGATGTACTAATCTCTTCCTACTTGTAGTTATAGGAGTATTAATAGTTCTCTAATTGTGCTTAGGAGGGATTAATAGAGTCGAAATCCAGATTTGTGTATGGAATTGCAGCCGCCAGTTTTCTAGGCGGAGTCCCCTGTTTTCATTCTTTTCTTGTCTTTTTCTTTTATTTTATTCTTATCTAATGTCGACATGGAAATACTATGGGCTTGAGATATTGGTCTTGGGTCCCTTTTGTATTGTTTGTGAATATTAATTCTGAACTGGGCCCCCTTTCTTGGGCCAATTAAATAAAAATCGAATACCTACTCGTGAAGTGAGCTTCGATAATTAACTGAACCTTGAACAATTAACTGGGCCTTGTAACTGCTAAGTGGGCCTTGTACTTATCAAATGGGCCTCGGTCACTGAGTGGGCCTCGGCCCTTAAATTAAATACTGAATTTTCTTTTACCGAATCGTTTAATCAGCCTGCCTTATTTAGTTCGATTCTTGTTTCAGGAAAAACTAACATTACTAAATATAACACTAATAGTAGTACTAAAAATTTTATTTTACTCGAAATATTAATAATAATAACACTCTAAATTTTAAAACAACGCCGAAGTTTTTATTTTATCACTAAATAAAACTGCGGCTGTTACATCTTTCCTTTGGTTTCGTTTCCGTATCGTTATCTCCATGTCTCGTTTTGTTCGTGTCTTTCGTTGAGTCTTTGTCGTTCGTCCCTTTTCATCATTTTTCGTTCCGTTCGTCAGATTCGTTTCCCTGTCAAAAAAATATATATCAGATATGTTTCGTGTGATATATAGGGATTTGTTTCTTTTCGAGTCAGGGATTTGCTACCATGTTTTGAAGGTTGATTAGGGTAGGGGAAAAAAAAAAAAAAAAAAAAAAAAAAAAAACAGCCCTTTCCGTCGGCCAACACAAAAACGGCCGTAGAATCCACTTACGAACTCCGATTTTTCTCCATAATACCTGAGATAGATCCGGGTTGGAGATCTACAACAATTGTGTAATGATTCATAGTGTTTACAAGGAGCATTCATAGATAAAGTAGTATAATGATGAAGAGCAAGAGATTTGTGTGGTTTTGTCAACCATAGCAAGGCATTTCATACAGATTTCATACAAGATATTGTTCATATAAGAGTCGCAAGTAATAATCAAGCTATATGCTTAAGTAAAGGGCGTTTCTAGCCATAAATCAGTCACATTCATATGAGATTAAGATTCATTCATATAGAGAACAAAGAGAAGAAGTGGAGAGGGGGAGGAACGAGAGCATAGAACTCCGTTTTGGCCTCTTCTCCCGTAGTAGCGAAGGTTATACCTTAAGTTCGAGATGATATGGGGGAGATTGAGAGAGTCTTCTCTGCAACGAGAAGGAGAGATGGAAGTGAGTGTGCGTAGAGTTCCTCGGACGAAGGCTTCGAAAGCCTAGACTGCTTGAGCTCAAAGGAGCTCGTAGCAGAGTGTATGGGATGAATGGAATAGTACGCAAAGTGCGTGTTTGTATGAAGAGTTGTGTTGTGATGATTGATGGATAGGCGAAGTGTGCGCCTACTTGGTATTTATAGACGTAGAGAGGGTGAAAATGTCAATATTCATGTGAAGCGAGGACAGAAAAGGAATTTCTATAGAGATAGTATTCTCTTTGTCATTAATGACGTGGTCCTCACACTAAGATGACTAGAGTCACGCTGATCATATGTTCAATCAGATCCCTAGGCTCTAGCAGAAGTCTAATGAAATCAAGGCAGCTTCTGCCTGCACTAGCCTCTATGCAGAAGTTTTGGCACAAGCTGGGGTAGGCATCAGATCCTACAGCTTCTCAGAACCTAATCGCCCTTCATTTCTTTGAATCAACTCCCTTTAACCCTTTTGAGAGATAATCCAAACGAATATGGGAAAATGCTTCACGGGTAAAGCTGATATTCATCCCTACCAGCTACTCCCCCCCAGGTCCAGAAGCGTTCACTATAAGCTTCTGCCTGGTGCTATTATCAAGAATAATTATTTTAAATGACATCATAGAGGGCTTGTTACGCAAAAAGGGTAATGTGCCGGTTGATTTTTCGAGGTGTAATTGGGATGGAGACTCCCCATCTTATCATTACCTTTTGACATTTTCGAGAAGAAAAAGGATGACCTACTTTTTAAGAAGCAATTTTTTCACTTCTTTCATCCCCCTCTTTATTTTCCCTTTTACTTGGTTATCAAAGGAAAGAAAAAAGAGAATCCATATCTTGGGCTTTCCGCTTTCCTTCTGCTTAGCAGGGTCTATCTTCTGTAGGTGAACAGGTATTTTTCTCTTCCTAGCTGTTTCTTTCATACTTTTTTTTTTTTTTTTTTTTTTTTTTATGAATCATGTATAAGGGAAATTTCCCTTAAAAACCCTTTGCTTTGCTTTATTAATTCAGTCATGTCTATCGATTCGGTCCGCCGGAAGATCTGCTAGTTGGCTTATTCCGACGATACTCCTGATTTGCTTCGAGTCCGCTTGCTCAGTTTTTTAACTCGGCAAGAAATGGACTTTGTGGATCTCCATGACTTTCCGGATATGAAGGCGTATCTTAGGCGATTCAAGAATCTTTTCACACAGTATGAAATGTATGACGGCCGCTTATCAGAGAAAGAGAAATGCGAACTTATCCTGCTGTCTTTGCCTGGAGGGTACCTATCAATGGAGGCCGGAGCTGCCAATTTGGGAGTTTATACACACCTTCCTACTCTAATGGCCGAACTGTTTCGGATTGAGAGAGTTAAAAAGGCTGAGATGGCCAATGAGGCTTGAGATGTAGGTGAGCCCTCAGCTAGGCAGATCCCTCAAGGGAGGAACAAAAGACAGAAAACAGATGAGGGTAAGCCATATAATCCTTCGACTGTATTAGTCCTGTTTTATTTACCATGGTTATCTGCCAATTTGGACTGATTGGTATGTATATGTTTGTTTTAAAGGTTTGGCTGTTGGGGAGGACAGCGATTCCTGCTCTTTCCCCCGCGCTTCTGCAACCCCATCATCCAGCTCGAGCTCCTCTACCTTAGCTTAATTATGCTGTATTGTGGTGCTTGTGAAACGACTTTTCCCTTTTTTGATGTTTTTTGCTGGGGTACGTGTTTCATGATTTTGAGGGGACAAAATGTCTCTCCTTTCTTTCTCTTTCCAAACTCGGGGACTCGCTTTATGCTTCTTCTGACATAACTGGAATAGACTGTATATCCCGTTTTGTTTTCTTGTTACTTATTAAATGTTCTCATCTCCATGCATGCAATATTTTAAAGTGGTAAGATTTGAGCATTTTCAGATGTTGCTTTCTGGTTGAGAATAGTTTCTTTTAGGCCTTTATGGGGTATTTTCCCCATACTTCCAACTTTGAATTATCTATTTTTCTTTCCTTAATATTCTTTTAATGGTTGCTTAACGCATAGGGTCTGACATTTTAAGATAGTAAGATATGAAAAGCATTTTAAGATAATGGGATGGAGGGTATCCCCCTACTCCCCCCTCCCCCCATCATCCAGCTCGAGCTCCTCTACCTTAGCTTAATTATGCTGTATTGTGGTGCTTGTGAAACGACTTTTCCCTTTTTTGATGTTTTTTGCTGGGGTACGTGTTTCATGATTTTGAGGGGACAAAATGTCTCTCCTTTCTTTCTCTTTCCAAACTTGGGGACTCGCTTTATGCTTCTTCTGACATAACTGGAATAGACTGTATATCCCGTTTTGTTTTCTTGTTACTTATTAAATGTTCTCATCTCCATGCATGCAATATTTTTAAAGTGGTAAGATTTGAGCATTTTCAGATGTTGCTTTCTGGTTGAGAATAGTTTCTTTTAGGCCTTTATGGGGTATTTTCCCCATACTTCCAACTTTGAATTATCTATTTTTCTTTCCTTAATATTCTTTTAATGGTTGCTTAACGCATAGGGTCTGACATTTTAAGATAGTAAGATATGAAAAGCATTTTAAGATAATGGGATGGAGGGTATCCCCCTACTCCCCCCCCCCCCCCCCCCCCCCCCCCCAAGTGGGTTATGAGAGATCGAATGAATTATAACTCATCTAGTGGATAATTTTGTACTAAGCATAGTATTTCTTTAGATTGTTAACATTCCAAGGCCGGGGTAGCACCCTTCCTTCTTCATCTTGCAGTTCATAGGCTCCCCCTTTTAACACCTCCTTTACTAGGTAGGGTCCTTCCCAATTTGCATCTAGCTTTCCCATGGGCTTAAGAGCATCTGCCCTTTTCAGAACTAGATCTCCTTTGCAGAACCTTCGGATCTGCACTTTCTTGTTATATGCGTCCCGCACCTGTTGTTTATATCTTTCTGCTTTTTGAAGTGCTTTATTCCTGAGCGCTTCCACCATGTCTAGGTTTTCCCTCATCAAGGAGGGGTTCAGATTTTCGTCATAAGTTGCTATCCTTAGTGACTTGAGCTCTGCCTCTACTGGCGTTACCGCTGTTGCTCCATATACCAGATTGAACGGGGCTTCCCCTGTGGCTATCTTTGGACTAGTTCGATATGCCCATAGCACCGAATCTAGTTCATTAGCCCAGTTTCCTTTGGCTTTTTCTAGCCTGGCCTTGATACCACTTACAATGGTTTTGTTGGTTACTTCAACTTGCCCATTAGCTTGAGGGTGAGCTACAGCTACGAATCTTTGTTCGATGCCAATTTCTTTGCACCAAGCTCGCACCAGGGATCCGGTGAACTGGGCGCCATTGTTAGCAACCAGTATCCTAGGAATTCCATATCGGCAGCATATATTTTTCCATATGAACTTCTTTATCACTTGTTCCGTGATCTTTACTACGGCTTCGGCCTCAACCCATTTAGTAAAGTAGGCTACCGCTACTATTAAGAATATTCTTCCTCCCGTGGCTGTGGGGAATTTCCCTACTATGTCAATTCCCCATCTATCAAAGGGACAGGGTGCCATCATGGCCCCCAATTACTCGGCAGGCTTATGGATGAGCCTCCCGTTTCTTTGACAGCTATCGCATCGTTTGACTAAGTTTTTAGTGTCCTTTTCCATTGTGGGCCAAAAGAATCCGGCCTTGAGCAGCTTTCTGATCAGGTCTTTGAACCCAGTGTGTGCTCCCGCAGCACCTTCATGTATTTCACGCAATGCGTATTCTCCCTCAGGCTCTGACAAGCATTTGAGGTATGGGTGCGTAAATGCCCTTTTGTATAATTTGTCTCCTATTAGGCAGAATTTAGCTTTGAATGCCCGTGGCAACCTACCCTCCTTGGCCAAAACTGAGACTTCTGGCTTTTCTGGGTGCTCCTTTAGGGCTTTAATGATTGGCATTCTCCAATCTTCCATTATTTCAATGGCCTGTATCTCGGCCTTGATTAATTTAGCATCTGCGTTGCACAGCACAATTTCGTCTGTCCAGGTTCCCTCCACTGAGCTAGCTATTTGTGCCAGCTTATCAGCTTCAACATTCTCCTCTCGAGGGATCTGAACCACTTCCGCTTTAACGAAGCGTTTTAAGAGTCCATCCACAACTTTGGCATATGCCACCATTCGCTCCTCCCGTTTTTCACAGGTCCCTAGGACCTGATGCGCACTAATTGGGAATCTGAGTGGACGATCACGTGGGTTGCACCCATGGTTTGTAGCAGGTCTAGGCATCTGACCAGAGCCTCGTATTCTGCCTCATTGTTAGAGACATGATAGTTTAGTTTGATAGCGAATTTGTAATCCTGGCTCCTGGGGTCCTGAATAAAGATCCCAACCCCAGCTCCCTCTTTAGTAACCGAGCCGTCAACATAGGCTTTCCACCATTGGTGCTCCTCTTCTTCCCCTCTGGTGGTTTCCTGTAGAAAGTCGGCCAGTGCTTGAGCTTTAATAGATACCCTTGGCTCGAAATCTACATCGTACTCACTTAGCTCTATTGCCCATTTGACCAGTCTTCCTGATAGGTCAGGTTTGCCTAGCATTTGTTTCAATGGCTCGTTCGTCCTGACTATCACTTTATGTGATAAGAAGTAAGGCCTTAACTTTCTAGCCGTAACCATTACTGCTAATGCAGCTTTTTCTATACTTGGGTATCGCATCTCCGCTCCCTGTATCATTTTGCTTGTGTAAAAGATAGGCTTCTGAGTTAGCCCTTCTTCTCTTAGGAGTACAGAACTGATAGATTCCGCTCCCACCACTATATATAAATATAAAACTTCTTGGGACAATGGTTTAGTAAGCAAAGGCAGTTCTGCCAGATGCTCCTTTAATTCTTCGAAGGCCTTCTGGCACTCACTAGTCCATTCGAATTACTTCCCTTTCTCAAGATTTTGAAGAAATGGAGGCTTTTGTCTGCTGATCGCGAGATGAAGCGACTTAATGCAGTGATCCTTCCATTAAGCCTTTGAATTTCCCTGATGTTTCGAGGAGAGGTCATGTCCAACACGGCCTGAACTTTGGCCTTGTTTACTTCGATCCCCCTGGGGGTGACCATATATCCTAAGAATTTTCCAGCCTGTACACCAAATGAACATTTAGCTGGGTTTAGCTTGAGATGGTAGAATCGGGCAACGGCGAACACCTCTTCCAGATCTTGTATATGATCTTGAGCTTTAATACTCTTGGCTAATATGTCATCGACATAAACTTCCATGTTCCTGCCGATTTGATTCTTAAAAATTTTGTCCATCATCCTTTGGTAAGTGGCTCCCGCATTTTTTAAGCCAAAGGGCATGCTTTGGAAACCAAACGTCCCGGCGCAGACTCCAAATGTAGCTTTTGGGATATCTGACGGGTTCATTTTAACCTGATGGTAGCCTTGATAGGCATCCATCATAGATAATAACTCACAGCCTGATGTCGAATCTACCAGTTGATCAATTCTGGGTAGAGGGTAATGATCTTTCGGGCAGGCTTTGTTTAAATCCCTGAAGTCAATACACATCCTCTAGGTGCCTGTGTTTCCCTTGGCTACCATCACTGCATTTGATAACCATTCTGGGAATTGTATCTCCCTAATATGTTTAGCCTCCAACAGCTTGGCGACCTCTTCCCTAATGATTTTATCTTTTTCGAGGCCAAATTGTCTCAGCTTTTGCTTTATTGGTTTTACTGAGGGGTCTACATTTAGGCAATGTAATGCCACGGCAGCATCTACCCCCACCAGGTCAGATGACCTAAAAGCGAAGACATCTGCATTCTTTTGCAAACATCTTACTAATTGTAACGATATATCTTGGGGCATCTGGGTGCCGATTTTGGTGGTAAACCCTTTCTGCCCTGGGATCAGTTCTATTTCTATCAATTCCTCTGCAGGGGTCATTAAGCTCTGCCCTTCTTTGACAGCATCAGCCTCTTCATTCTGGCTTTCTTCTCTTTCTGGTTTGTGTCGAGGGGACACAGGTTCTGGAACAGCCCATTTTTTGGCCTCTCCCATTTTGACAGACTGGATGTAGCATTTTCGTGAGGTCATTTGACCTCCCGATACCCACCCTATGTGGTTTCCGACGGGGAATTTCATCATTAAGTGTTATGTAGATACTATCGCTTGGAAAGAGTTCAGAGCGGCCCTCCCAAGAATGATATTATAGGACGACTCTTGATCAACTACCCAAAAAGTAGTTAGCTTCGAGGCTTTGACATGTCCTTCACCTAAGGTGAGTATAAGATCCACCGATCCTACTGTCGTGATAGGCTCCTGCGAGAAACCCTGGAGGGCTATCTTGGTGGGATGCAGTAGCCTCTTTTGGGGCATCTGATTGAGACAATTCATAAGGATCACATTAACGGGGGTTCCCGTGTCTATGAAGATTCTTCGCAATTGATACCCTTCTATTTCAGCGGTTATTACCAGGGCATCATTGTGTTGATGTATGATGGCTTGGTTATCCTTGAGTCCGAAGGATATCCTTGGGATGTTACCACCGGGCCTCTGTTCCCGAGGAGTATTGGGGATCTTGGCAAATGTCTTCTCCTGCTGAGACTTGGGATCAGCTGTCATCATTGCAAGGTTCTGCAAATGTTTGAAGATTCAAAGAATTAGCCCCAAGTATTCTTGAGCTGGGGCTTAACATAGATGTGATTTGCTCTTGGCAAACCTTATGTGGTTTAAGGGCTATCGAGCATATTGCTTATTTATACAAGGCTTGTATTGGATAATTTCTGCCAGTATGTGGCTAGGGCAAATGGTGCTTATCCTTATGGATATCACCACACAATGCTTCTTTGATAGGCATCCGGTCATGACGGGGGACCTTTGGTATAGTTTTCCTTTTTGTGGGCCCTAGCGCATGATTTTCAATCATGTAGGGCTTTACTGGGTGATATTGTTTACTTAGCAGATCCTTTTATAATTGTCAGCCATTTATGGCAGTTTTAATCAAGCATTGTTGGTTTAACATAAGGCTTCTTAAGGGTGGCTTCTACCAATGTAAGGTTATGATTAATAGCACCTGCTCCGAGGCCCATTACCGGGGTATACGTTTTTCTAAAGCGTCCTTTATGAAGCCTTAAAAAATGGATCTGGCTATGATAGGAGGTTCTTTGAGACTCATATGCTTTCTCTTTTTATAAGACTCACGGCGGGTTGCCTGATTGCACGTGTCTTTATGTATAGTGCCCAGCTATGCAAGGCTTTTTAGGGATGATGCCTACTGTGTAGGGCTTTTGAAGGTATTACATGTTAAACAAGGCCTTTGGAGGAATTCGCCCATTATATGGGATTTACAAGAATATCGCCTATTGAAATAAGGCTTACAGATGTGCTGCCTATTTTTCAATAGGGCTTGTAAGAAGGTTATGCCCATTGTATGGGGCTTACGAGGGAGTTACCTATTAGATAGGGCTTAATAGATGATATTTGCCTATTGATATAGGGCTTGTGCTGCCTATTAGATAGGGCTTATGCGAATATTGCCTGTTGGACAGGGCTTATGAGGGGTTTTGCCCATTATATGGGGCTTATGATGGTGCTGCCTATAAGATAGGGCTTATGCAGATGCTGCCTGTTTAACAGGGCTTATGAGGGGTTTTGCCCATTATATGGGGCTTATGAGGGTGCTGCCTATCAGATAGGGCTTATGCGAATGTTGCCTGTTGAACAGGGCTTCTGGGGGTGTTGCCTGTTAGACAGGGCTTCTGAGAGCTTATGGGAGGTTCTGCTTTCAGATGCAGGGCCCCTTCATTAGGGTGAATGGGGTGACCTTGTCATCTTCAGCTCTCCACTTTTTTTTTTAATGTTTTTACTCGGTGGGTATTTGGTTTAATGGCGTCGCAGGGGCATATAACTAGCTTGAAATATGATGTTTCCTCTGTAATCACCAATCTTTTACTACCCGTAGATTAATTTCACATTTAGTAGATAGTAGATGGAATTGTAAGCTCACCAATTATGCACGGTGAACTGAATGTGTTCTGGGATTGCTGTAATTTTTGACTCAGCTTTCCTTCAGAATCTTCACAACCTTAAGATTTGGACAAACAAAATAGTTTAGTCATCCCAATTCATATCATGAAAGAAATACGGCCTCAAAACCGTTACTCGATGGATTTGCTATGAACAATGCAACAAGAAACGGATTTACAGTAAGCATACGAGAATTCTTTGGGAATAACATCAATCTCGAATTCAATACACATTATTCATTCTATGATACAACTGCCATCTTAGGCATCTATCACAACAGGGGAATGACTGAGTAAATCCATAAGTACATCAGCAAAATCAGCTAATACCTCAAAGACAAGTAGGAGATTAGCACTCCCGATTGATGAATTTTAACAGCGCTTACAGTTAGCAGATATAAACTCGCATACAAGGAGAAAAGATCCAGCATATTAAACACAAGCTTCCTTTCCACAGAGTATTTTCCGCAGTCTATACTGAACAGGGAGCAGAATCTTAAAGTTACACCACATTTTGTAACCCACAGTCATGGACGGCTTAGCCAAAATCAAGCAGTAAAAATTCATACATGAGCATTTGCAGCTTAGACAGCGAATGCAGCACACCCAGTAAATCTACTATCAAGTTTCTTCCTATTTCTTCACATAGGGAAACGATAAGGAAAAAACACCGACAACATTATAATAACGAAGTGAGATTTCACATAAAAACAAGGGAAATCAACATCTTAGACTCAAAATTTCCCACAGACGGCGCCAGTTGATAGATCCGGGTTGGAGATCTACAACAATTGTGTAATGATTCATAGTGTTTACAAGGAGCATTCATAGATAAAGTAGTATAATGATGAAGAGCAAGAGATTTGTGTGGTTTTGTCAACCATAGCAAGGCATTTCATACAGATTTCATACAAGATATTGTTCATATAAGAGTCGCAAGTAATAATCAAGCTATATGCTTAAGTAAAGGGCGTTTCTAGCCATAAATCAGTTACATTCATATGAGATTAAGATTCATTCATATAGAGAAAAAAGAGAAGAAGTGGAGAGGGGGAGGAACGAGAGCATAGAACTCCGTTTTGGCCTCTTCTCCCGTAGTAGCGAAGGTTATACCTTAAGTTCGAGATGATATGGGGGAGATTGAGAGAGTCTTCTCTGCAATGAAGGAGAGATGGAAGTGAGTGTGCGTAGAGTTCCTCGGACGAAGGCTTCGAAAGCCTAGACTGCATGAGCTCAAAGGAGCTCGTAGCATAGTTTATGGGATGAATGGAATAGTACGCAGAGTGCGTGTTTGTATGAAGAGTTGTGTTGTGATGATTGATGGATAGGCGAAGTGTGCGCCTACTTGGTATTTATAGACGTAGAGAGGGTGAAAAGGTCAATATTCATGTGAAGCGAGGACATAAAAGGAATTTCTATAGAGATAGTATTCTCTTTGTCATTAATGTCGTGGTCCTCACACTAAGATGACTAGAGTCACGCTGATCATATGTTCAATCAGATCCCTAGGCTCTAGCAGAAGTCTAGTGAATTAAGGCAGCTTCTGCCTGCACTAGCCTCTATGCAGAAGTTTTGGCACAAGCTGGGGTAGGCATCAGATCCTACAGCTTCTCAGAACCTAATTGCCCTTCATTTCTTTGAATCAATTCCCTTTAAACCTTTGGAGAGATAATCCAAACGAATATGGGAAAATGCTTCACGGGTAAAGCTGATATTCATCCCTATCAATACCTTTTCGGAAGCGTCTCGACGAGATCTATAAAATTTCACTGCTTCGCCGTGAAATGTCTGTCAGATTCTCAAAATTCCATCAGTTTTAAGTAGAATATCATTAGACGTTGGAACTCAAGGCAAAGCTTCCATTTGAAGCATTGAAATCAGAACTGGGGAAGATCATGGAATCCAAGCCGGTAGGAGTGTACGATAGGAATTGTGAGGTAGAGTTCAAACAATCCCAGCATAGTCGGGTTGCGTATATAGGGAAAATTAGCACGTTCCCTTGCGGGTTCGATCATACAAGCACTAATGCACCGGATCCCATAAAAACTCCGATGTTAAGCGTGCTTGGGCAAGAGTTGTACTAGGATGGGTGACCCCCTAGGAAGTCCTCGTGTTGCACCCTTTTTTTGCAGTCGCCGCCGCTCCCTTAATTTTCTCGTCCTTTTGCTGTCGCCGCCTCTCGAGTTTACGTAATTCGCGTTTTATCTTTCCTTTGGTTTCGTTTCCGTATCGTTATCTCCGTGTCTCGTTTTGTTCGTGTCTTTCGTTGAGTCTTTGTCATTCGTCCCTTTTCATCGTTTTCCATTCCGTTCGTCAGATTCGTTTCCCTGTCAAAAAAAAATCAGATATATTTCGTGTGATATATAGGGATTTGTTACCTTTCGAGTCAGGGATTTTCTACCATGTATGTTATTGATTAGGGCAGCAAAAAAAAAAAAAAAAAAAAAAAAACCCCTTTCCGTCGGCCAATACTAAAACGGCTTTAGAATCCACATACGAACTCCGATTTTTCTCCATAATACCTTTTTGGAATTGTCTCGATGAGATCTATGAGATTTCACGGCTTCGCCGTGAAAGGCCTGTCTGATTCTCAAAATTCCATCAGTTTTAAGTAGAATATCATTAGACGTTGGAACTCAAGGCAATGCTTCCGTTTGAAGCATTGAAATCAGAACTGGGGAAGATCATGGAATCCAAGCCGGTAGGAGTGTACGATAGGATTGGTGAGGTAGAGTTCAAACAATCCCAGCATAATCGGGTTGCGTATAAAGGAAAAATTAGCACGTTCCCTTGCGGGTGCGATCATACCAGCACTAATGCACCGGATCCCATCAGAACTCCGAAGTTAAGCGTGCTTGGGCGAGAGTAGTACTTGGATTGGTGACCCCCAGGGAAGTCCTCGTGTTGCACCCCTTTTTTTACTGTCGCCGCCGCTCCCTTAATTTTTTCGTTCTTTCGCTGTCGCCCGCCTCTCGAGTTTACGTAATCCGCGTTTTGTCTTTCCTTTGGTTTCGTTTCCGTATCGTTATCTCCGTGTCTCGTTTTTTTCTTGTCTTTCGTTGAGTCTTTGTCGTTCGTCCCTTTTCATCGTTTTCCATTCCGTTCGTCAGATTCGTTTCCCTGTCAAAAAAAAATCAGATATATTTCGTGTGATATATAGGGATTTGTTTCCTTTCGAGTTTGGGATTTGCTACCAACTTTGTTGTTGATTAGGGCAGCGAAAAAAATAAAATAAAATAAAATAAAACCCTTTCCGTCGGCCAACACTAAAACGGCCGTAGAATCCACATACGAACTCTAGTTTTTCTCCATAATACCTTTTTGGAAGCGTCTCGACGAGATCTATAAGATTTCACAGCTTCGCCGTGAAAGGCCTGTCAGATTCTAAAAATTCCATTAGTTTTAAGTAGAATATCAGAAGACGTTGGAACTCAAGGCAAAGCTTCCGTTTGAAGCATTGAAATCAGAACTGGGGAAGATCATGGAATCCAAGCCGGTAGGAGTGTACGATAGGATTGGTGAGGTAGAGTTCAAACAATCCCAGCATACTCGGGTTGCATATAAAGGGAAAATTAGCACGTTCCCTTGCGGGTGCGATCATACCAGCACTAATGCACCGGATCGCATCAGAACTCCGAAGTTAAGCGTGCTTGGGCGAGAGTAGTACTAGGATGGGTGACCCCTTGGGAAGTCCTCGTGTTGCACCCCTTTTTTTGCAGTCGCCGCCGCTCCCTTAATTTTCTCGTCCTTTTGCTGTCGCCGCCTCTCGAGTTTACATAATCCGCGTTTTGTCTTTCCTTTGGTTTCGTTTCCGTATCGTTATCTCCGTGTCTCGTTTTGTTCGTGTCTTTCGTTGAGTCTTTGTCGTTCGTCCCTTTTCATCGTTTTCCATTCCGTTCGTCAGATTCGTTTCCTTGTCAAAAAAAAAAAAATCAGATATATTTCGTGTGATATACAAGGATTTGTTTCCTTCCGAGTCAGGGATTTGCTACCAAGTTTGTTGTTGATTAGGGCAGCAAAAAAAAAAAAACCCTTTTCGTCGGCCAACACTAAAACGGCCGTAGAATCCACATTCGAACTCCGATTTTTCTCCATAATACCTTTTCGGAATTGTCTCGACGAGATCTATGTGATTTCACGGCTCCGCTGTGAAAGGCTTGTCAGACTCTCAAACTTCCATCAGTTTTAAGTAGAGTATCAGAAGACGTTGGAGCTCAAGGCAAAGCTTCCGTTTGAAGCATTGAAATCAGAACTGGGGAAGATCATGGAATCCAAGCCGGTAGGAGTTTACGATAGGATTGGTGAAGTAGAGTTCAAACAATCCCAGCATAGTCGGGTTGCGTATAAAGGGAAAATTAGCACGTTCCCTTGCGGGTGCGATCATACCAGCACTAATTCACCGGATCCCATCAGAACTCCGAAGTTAAGCGTGCTTGGGCGATAGTAGTACTTGGATTGGTGACCCCCAGGGAAGTCCTCGTGTTGCACCCCTTTTTTTACTGTCGCCGCCGCTCCCTTAATTTTTTCGTTCTTTCGCTGTCGCCGCCTCTCTAGTTTACGTAATCCGCGTTTTGTCTTTCCTTTGGTTTCGTTTCCGTATCATTATCTCCGTGTCTCGTTTTGTTCGTGTCTTTCATTGAGTCTTTGTCGTTCGTCCCTTTTCATCGTTTTCCATTCCGTTCGTCAGATTCGTTTCCCTGTCAAAAAAAAATCAGATATATTTCGTGTGATATATAGGGATTTGTTTCCTTTCGAGTCAGGGATTTGCTACCAAGTTTGTTGTTGATTAGGGCAGCAAAAAAAAAAACCCTTTCCGTCGGCCAACACTAAAACGGCCGTAGAATCCACATACGAACTCCGATTTTTCTCCATAATACCTTTTCGGAAGCGTCTCGACGAGATCTATAAGATTTCACGCTTCGCCGTGAAAGGCCTGTCAGATTCTCCAAATTCCATCAGTTTTAAGTAGAATATCATTAGACGTTGGAACTCAAGGCAATGCTTCCGTTTGAAGCATTGAAATCAGAACTGGGGGAAGATCATGGAATCCAAGCCGGTAGGAGTGTACGATAGGATTGGTGAGGTAAAGTTCAAACAATCCCAGCATAGTCGGGTTGCGTATAAAGGGAAATTAGCACCTTCCCTTGCGGGTGCGATCATACCAGCACTAATGCACCGGATCGCATCAGAACTCCGAAGTTAAGTGTGCTTGGGCGAGAGTAGTACTAGGATGGGTTACCCCTTAGGAAGTCCTCGTGTTGCACCCCTTTTTTTGCAGTCGCCGCCGCTCCCTTAATTTTCTCGTCCTTTTGTTGTCGCTGCCTCTCGAGTTTACGTAATCCGCGTTTTGTCTTTCCTTTGGTTTCGTTTCCGTATCATTATCTCCGTGTCTCGTTTTGTTCGTGTCTTTCGTTGAGTCTTTGTCGTTCGTCCCTTTTCATCGTTTTCCATTCCGTTCGTCAGATTCGTTTCCCTGTCAAAAAAAATCAGATATATTTCGTGTGATATATAGGGATTTGTTTCCTTTCGAGTCTGGGATTTGCTACCAACTTTGTTGTTGATTAGGGCAGCGAAAAAAATAAAATAAAATAAAATAAAACCCTTTCCGTCGGCCAACACTAAAACGGCCGTAGAATCCACATACGAACTCTAGTTTTTCTCCATAATACCTTTTTGGAAGCGTCTCGACGAGATCTATAAGATTTAACAGCTTCGCCGTGAAAGGCCTGTCAGATTCTGAAAATTCCATTAGTTTTAAGTAGAATATCAGAAGACGTTGGAACTCAAGGCAAAGCTTCCGTTTGAAGCATTGAAATCAGAACTGGGGAAGATCATGGAATCCAAGCCGGTAGGAGTGTACGATAGGATTGGTGAGGTAGAGTTCAAACAATCCCAGCATACTCGGGTTGCATATAAAGGGAAAATTAGCACGTTCCCTTGCGGGTGCGATCATACCAGCACTAATGCACCGGATCGCATCAGAACTCCGAAGTTAAGCGTGCTTGGGCGAGAGTAGTACTAGGATGGGTGACCCCTTGGGAAGTCCTCGTGTTGCACCCCTTTTTTGCAGTCGCCGCCGCTCCCTTAATTTTCTCGTCCTTTTGCTGTCACCGCCTCTCGAGTTTACGTAATCCGCATTTTGTCTTTCCTTTGGTTTCGTTTCCGTATCGTTATCTCCGTGTCTCGTTTTGTTCGTGTCTTTCGTTGAGTCTTTGTCGTTCGTCCCTTTTCATCGTTTTCCATTCCGTTCGTCAGATTCGTTTCCCTGTCAAAAAAAAAAAATCAGATATATTTCGTGTGATATACAAGGATTTGTTTCCTTCCGAGTCAGGGATTTGCTACCAAGTTTGTTGTTGATTAGGGCAGCAAAAAAAAAAAAACCCTTTCCGTCGGCCAACACTAAAACGGCCGTAGAATCCACATTCGAACTCCGATTTTTCTCCATAATACCTTTTCGGAATTGTCTCGACGAGATCTATGAGATTTCACGGCTCCGCAGTGAAAGGCTTGTCAGACTCTCAAACTTCCATCAGGTTTAAGTAGAGTATCAGAAGACGTTGGAGCTCAAGGCAAAGATTCCGTTTGAAGCATTGAAATCAGAACTGGGGAAGATCATGGAATCCAAGCCGGTAGGAGTTTACGATAGGATTGGTGAGGTAGAGTTCAAACAATCCCAGCATAGTCGGGTTGCGTATAAAGGGAAAATTAGCACATTCCCTTGCGGGTGCGATCATACCAGCACTAATGCACCGGATCCCATCAGAACTCCGAAGTTAAGCGTGCTTGGGCGAGAGTAGTACTAGGATTGGTAAACCCCTGGGAAGTCCTTGTGTTGCACCCCTTTTTTTTACTGTCGCCGCCGCTCCCTTAATTTTTTCGTTCTTTTGCTGTCGCCGCCTCTCGAGTTTACGTAATCCGCGTTTTGTCTTTCCTTTGGTTTCGTTTCCGTATCATTATCTCCGTGTCTCGTTTTGTTCGTGTCTTTCATTGAGTCTTTGTCGTTCGTCCCTTTTCATCGTTTTCCATTCCGTTCGTCAGATTCGTTTCCCTGTCAAAAAAAATCAGATATATTTCGTGTGATATATAGGGATTTGTTTCCTTTCGAGTCAGGGATTTGCTACCAAGTTTGTTGTTGATTAGGGCAGCAAAAAAAAAAAAAAAAAAAACCCTTTCCGTCGGCCAACACTAAAACGGCCGTAGAATCCACATACGAACTCCGATTTTTCTCCATAATACCTTTTCGGAAGCGTCTCGACGAGATCTATAAGATTTCACGCTTCGCCGTGAAAGGCCTGTCAGATTCTCCAAATTCCATCAGTTTTAAGTAGAATATCATTAGACGTTGGAACTCAAGGCAATGCTTCCGTTTGAAGCATTGAAATCAGAACTGGGGGAAGATCATGGAATCCAAGCCGGTAGGAGTGTACGATAGGATTGGTGAGGTAGAGTTCAAACAATCCCAGCATAGTCGGGTTGCGTATAAAGGGAAATTAGCACCTTCCCTTGCGGGTGCGATCATACCAGCACTAATGCACCGGATCGCATCAGAACTCCGAAGTTAAGCGTGCTTGGGCGAGAGTAGTACTAGGATGGGTTACCCCTTAGGAAGTCCTCGTGTTGCACCCCTTTTTTTGCAGTCGCCGCCGCTCCCTTAATTTTCTCGTCCTTTTGCTGTCGCCACCTCTCGAGTTTACGTAATCCGCGTTTTGTCCTTCCTTTGGTTTCGTTTCCGTATCGTTATATCCGTGTCTCGTTTTGTTCGTGTCTTTCGTTGAGTCTTTGTCGTTCGTCCCTTTTCATTGTTTTCCATTTCGTTCTTCAGATTCGTTTCCCTGTCAAAAACAAAAAAAAAAAAAAAAATCAGATATATTTCGTGTGATATATAGGGATTTGTTTCCTTTCGAGTCAGGGATTTGCTACCAAGTTTGTTGTTGATTAGGGAAGCAAAAAAAAAAAAAAAAAAAAAAAAAAAAAAAAAAAAAAAAAAAAAAAAAAAAAAAAAAACCCTTTCCGTCGGCCAACACTAAAACGGCCGTAGAATCCACATATGAACTCCGATTTTTCTCCATAATACCATTTCGGAAGCGTCTCGACGAGATCTATAAGATTTCACGCTTCGCCGTGAAAGGCCTGTCAGATTCTCCAAATTCCATCAGTTTTAAGTAGAATATCATTAGACATTGGAACTCAAGGCAATGCTTCCGTTTGAAGCATTGAAATCAGAACTGGGGAAGATCATGGAATCCAAGCCGGTAGGAGTGTACGATAGGATTGGTGAGGTAGAGTTCAAACAATCCCAGCATAGTCGGGTTGCGTATAAAGGGAAAATTAGCACGTTCCCTTGCGGGTGCGATCATACCAGCACTAATTCACCGGATCCCATCAGAACTCCGAAGTTAAGCGTGCTTGGGCGAGAGTAGTACTAGGATGGGTGACCCCTTGGGAAGTCCTCGTGTTGCACCCCTTTTTTTGCAGTCGCCGCCGCTCCCTTAATTTTCTCGTCCTTTTGCTGTCGCCGCCTCTCGAGTTTACGTAATCCGCGTTTTGTCTTTCCTTTGGTTTCGTTTCCGTATCGTTATCTTCGTGTCTCGTTTTGTTCGTGTCTTTCGTTGAGTCTTTGTCGTTCGTCCCTTTTCATCGTTTTCCATTCCGTTCGTCAGATTCGTTTCCCTGTCAAAATAAAAAAATCAGATATATTTCGTGTGATATACAAGGATTTGTTTCCTTCCGAGTCAGGGATTTGCTACCAAGTTTGTTGTTGATTAGGGCAGCAAAAAAAAAAAAACCCTTTCCGTCGGCCAACACTAAAACGGCCGTAGAATCCACATTCGAACTCTGATTTTTCTCCATAATACCTTTTCGGAATTGTCTCGACGAGATCTATGAGATTTCACGGCTCCGCCGTGAAAGGCTTGTCAGACTCTCAAACTTCCATCAGTTTTAAGTAGAGTATCAGAAGACGTTGGAGCTCAAGGCAAAGCTTCCGATTGAAGCATTGAAATCAGAACTGGGGAAGATCATGGAATCCAAGCCGGTAGGAGTTTACGATAGGATTGGTGAGGTAGAGTTCAAACAATCCCAGCATAGTCGGGTTGCGTATAAAGGGAAAATTAGCACGTTCCCTTGCGGGTGCGATCATACCAGCACTAATTCACCGGATCCCATCAGAACTCCGAAGTTAAGCGTGCTTGGGCGAGAGTAGTACTTGGATTGGTGACCCCCAGGGAAGTCCTCGTGTTGCACCCCTTTTTTTACTGTCGCCGCCGCTCCCTTAATTTTTTCGTTCTTTCGCTGTCGCCGCCTCTCGAGTTTACGTAATCCGCGTTTTGTCTTTCCTTTGGTTTCGTTTCCGTATCATTATCTCCGTGTCTCGTTTTGTTCGTGTCTTTCATTGAGTCTTTGTCGTTCGTCCCTTTTCATCGTTTTCCATTCCGTTCGTCAGATTCGTTTCCCTGTCAAAAAAAAATCAGATATATTTCGTGTGATATATAGGGATTTGTTTCCTTTCGAGTCAGGGATTTGCTACCAAGTTTGTTGTTGATTAGGGCAGCAAAAAAAAAAAAAAAAAAAAAAAACCCTTTCCGTCGGCCAACACTAAAACGGCCGTAGAATCCACATACGAACTCCGATTTTTCTCCATAATACCTTTTCGGAAGCGTCTCGACGAGATCTATAAGATTTCACGCTTCGCCGTGAAAGGCCTGTCAGATTCTCCAAATTCCATCAGTTTTAAGTAGAATATCATTAGACGTTGGAACTCAAGGCAATGCTTCCGTTTGAAGCATTGAAATCAGAACTGGGGGAAGATCACGGAATCCAAGCCGGTAGGAGTGTACGATAGGATTGGTGAGGTAGAGTTCAAACAATCCCAGCATAGTCGGGTTGCGTATAAAGGGAAATTAGCACCTTCCCTTGCGGGTGCGATCATACCAGCACTAATGCACCGGATCGCATCAGAACTCCGAAGTTAAGCGTGCTTGGGCGAGAGTAGTACTAGGATGGGTTACCCCTTAGGAAGTCCTCGTGTTGCACCCCTTTTTTTGCAGTCGCCGCCGCTCCCTTAATTTTCTCGTCCTTTTGCTGTCGCCGCCTCTCGAGTTTACGTAATCCGCGTTTTGTCTTTCCTTTGGTTTCGTTTCCGTATCGTTATCTCCGTGTCTCGTTTTGTTCGTGTCTTTCGTTGAGTCTTTGTCGTTCGTCCCTTTTCATTGTTTTCCATTTCGTTCTTCAGATTCGTTTCCCTGTCAAAAACAAAAAAAAAAAAAAAATCAGATATATTTCGTGTGATATATAGGGATTTGTTTCCTTTCGAGTCAGGGATTTGCTACCAAGTTTGTTGTTGATTAGGGAAGCAAAAAAAAAAAAAAAAAAAAAAAAAAAAAAAAAAAAAAAAAAAAAAAAACCCTTTCCGTCGGCCAACACTAAAACGGCCGTAGAATCCACATATGAACTCCGATTTTTCTCCATAATACCTTTTCGGAAGCGTCTCGACGAGATCTATAAGATTTCACGCTTCGCCGTGAAAGGCCTGTCAGATTCTCCAAATTCCATCAGTTTTAAGTAGAATATCATTAGACATTGGAACTCAAGGCAATGCTTCCGTTTGAAGCATTGAAATCAGAACTGGGGAAGATCATGGAATCCAAGCCGGTAGGAGTGTACGATAGGATTGGTGAGGTAGAGTTCAAACAATCCCAGCATAGTCGGGTTGCGTATAAAGGGAAAATTAGCACGTTCCCTTGCGGGTGCGATCATACCAGCACAAATGCACCGGATCCCATCAGAACTCCGAAGTTAAGCGTGCTTGGGCGATAGTTGTACAAGAATGGGTGACCCCCTGGGAATTCCTCGTGTTGCACCCCTTTTTTTGCTATCGCCGCCGTTCCCTTAATTTTCTCGTCCTTTTGTTGTCGCCGCCTCTCGAGTTTACGTAATCCGCGTTTTGTCTTTCCTTTGGTTTCGTTTCCGTATCGTTATCTCCGTGTCTCGTTTTGTTCGTGTCTTTTGTTGAGTCTTTGTCGTTCGTCCCTTTTCATCGTTTTCCATTCCGTTCGTCAGATTCGTTTCCCTGTCAAAAAAAAAAAAAAAAACAGATATATTTCGTGTGATATATAGGGATTTGTTTCCTTTCGAGTCAGGGATTTGCTACCGAGTTTGTTGTTGATTAGGGCAGCAAAAAAAAAAAAAAAAAAAAAAAAACCCTTTCCTTCGGCCAACACTAAAACGGCCGTAGAATCCACATTCGAACTCCGATTTTTCTCCATAATACCTTTTCGGAATTGTCTCGACGAGATCTATGAGATTTAACGGCTTCGCCGTGAAAGGCTTGTCATATTTTCAAACTTCCATCAGTTTTAAGTAGAGTATCAGAAGACGTTGGAACTCAAGGCAAAGCTTCCGTTTGAAGCATTGAAATCAGAACTGGGGAAGATCATGGAATCCAAGCCGGTAGGAGTTTACGATAGGATTGGTGAGGTAGAGTTCAAACAATCCCAGCATAGTCGGGTTGCGTATAAAGGGAAAATTAGCACGTTCCCTTGCGGGTGCGATCATACCAGCACTAATGCACCGGATCCCATCAGAACTCCGAAGTTAAGCGTGCTTGGGCGAGAGTAGTACTAGGATTGGTGACCCCCTGGGAAGTCCTCGTGTTGCACCCCTTTTTTTGCTGTCGCCGCCGCTCCCTTAATTTTTTCGTTCTTTTGTTGTCGCCGCCTCTCGAGTTTACGTAATCCGCGTTTTGTCTTTCCTTTGGTTTCGTTTTCGTATCATTATCTCTGTGTCTCGTTTTGTTCGTGTCTTTCGTTGAGTCTTTGTCGTTCGTCCCTTTTCATCGTTTTCCATTCCGTTCGTCAGATTCGTTTCCCTGTTAAAAAAAAAATCAGATATATTTCGTGTGATATATAGGGATTTGTTTCCTTTCGAGTCAGGGATTTGCTACCAAGTTTGTTGTTGATTAGGGCAGCAAAAAAAAAAAAAAAAAAACCCTTTCCGTCGGCCAACACTAAAACGGCCGTAGAATCCACATACGAACTCCGATTTTTCTCCATAATACCTTTTTGGAAGCGTCTCGACGAGATCTATAAGATTTCACGCTTCGCCGCGAAAGGCCTGTCAGATTCTCCAAATTCCATCAGTTTTAAGTAGAATATCATTAGACGTTGGAACTCAAGGCAATGCTTCCGTTTGAAGCATTGAAATCAGAACTGGGAAAGATCATGGAATCCAAGCCGGTAGGAGTGTACGATAGGATTGGTGAGGTAGAGTTCAAACAATCCCAGCATAGTCGGGTTGCGTATAAAGGGAAAATTAGCACGTTCCCTTGCGGGTGCGATCATACCAGCACTAATGCACCAGATCACATCAGTACTCTGAAGTTAAGCGTGCTTGGGCGAGAGTAGTACTAGGATGGGTGACCCCTTGGGAAGTCCTCGTGTTGCACCCCTTTTTTTGCTGTCGCCGCCGCTCCCTTAATTTTCTCGTCCTTTTGCTGTCGCCGCCTCTCGAGTTTACGTAATCCGCATTTTGTCTTTCCTTTGGTTTCGTTTCCGTATCGTTATCTCCGTGTCTCGTTTTGTTCGTGTCTTTTGTTGAGTCTTTGTCGTTCGTCCCTTTTCATCGTTTTCCATTCCGTTCGTCAGATTCGTTTCCCTGTCAAAAAAAAAAAAACAGATATATTTCGTGTGATATATAGGGATTTGTTTCCTTTCGAGTCAGGGATTTGCTACCAAGTTTGTTGTTGATTAGGGCAGCAAAAAAAAAAAAAAAAAAAAAAAACCCTTTCCGTCGGCCAACACTAAAACGGCCGTAGAATCCACATTCGAACTCCGATTTTTCTCCATAATACCTTTTCGGAATTGTCTCGACGAGATCTATGACATTTCACGGCTTAGCCGTGAAAGGCTTGTCATATTCTCAAACTTCCATCAGTTTTAAGTAGAGTATCAGAAGACGTTGGAACTCAAGGCAAAGCTTCCGTTTGAAGCATTGAAATCAGAACTGGGGAAGATCATGGAATCCAAGCCGGTAGGAGTTTACGATAGGATTGGTGAGGTAGAGTTCAAACAATCCCAGCATAGTCGGGTTGCGTATAAAGGGAAAATTAGCACGTTCCCTTGCGGGTGCGATCATACCAGCACTAATGCACCGGATCCCATCAGAACTCCGAAGTTAAGCGTGCTTGGGCGAGAGTAGTACTAGGATTGGTGACCCCCTGGGAAGTCCTCGTGTTGCACCCCTTTTTTTGCTGTCGCCGCCGCTCCCTTAATTTTTTCGTTCTTTTGTTGTCGCCGCCTCTCGAGTTTACGTAATCCGCGTTTTGTCTTTCCTTTGGTTTCGTTTCCGTATCATTATCTCTGTCTCGTTTTGTTCGTGTCTTTCGTTGAGTCTTTGTCGTTCGTCCCTTTTCATCGTTTTCCATTCCGTTCGTCAGATTCGTTTCCCTGTCAAAAAAAAAAATCAGATATATTTTGTGTGATATATAGGGATTTGTTTCCTTTCGAGTCAGGGATTTGCTACCAAGTTTGTTGTTGATTAGGGCAGCAAAAAAAAAAAAATAAACCCTTTCCGTCGGCCAACACTAAAACGGCCGTAGAATCCACATACGAACTCCGATTTTTCTCCATAATACCTTTTCGGAAGCGTCTCGACGAGATCTATAAGATTTCACGCTTCGCCGCGAAAGGCCTGTCAGATTCTCCAAATTCCATCAGTTTTAAGTAGAATATCATTAGACGTTGGAACTCAAGGCAATGCTTCCGTTTGAAGCATTGAAATCAGAACTGGGGAAGATCATGGAATCCAAGCCGGTAGGAGTGTACGATAGGATTGGTGAGGTAGAGTTCAAACAATCCCAGCATAGTCGGGTTGCGTATAAAGGGAAAATTAGCACGTTCCCTTGCGGGTGCGATCATACCAGCACTAATGCACCAGATCACATCAGTACTCCGAAGTTAAGCGTGCTTGGGTGAGAGTAGTACTAGGATGGGTGACCCCTTGGGAAGTCCTCGTGTTGCACCCCTTTTTTTGCTGTCGCCGCCGCTCCCTTAATTTTTTCGTTCTTTTGTTGTCGCCGCCTCTCGAGTTTACGTAATCCGCATTTTGTCTTTCCTTTGGTTTCGTTTCCGTATCGTTATCTCCGTGTCTCGTTTTGTTCGTGTCTTTCGTTGAGTCTTTGTCGTTCGTCCCTTTTCATCGTTTTCCATTCCGTTCGTCAGATTCGTTTCCCTGTCAAAAAAAAATCAGATATATTTCGTGTGATATATAGGGATTTGTTTCCTTTCGAGTCTGGGATTTGCTACCAACTTTGTTGTTGATTAGGGCAGCGACAAAAAAAAAAAAAAAAAAAATCCCTTTCCGTCAGCCAACACTAAAACGGCCGTAGAATCCACATACGAACTCCGATTTTTCTCCATAATACCTTTTCGGAAGCGTCTCGACGAGATCTATAAGATTTCACGCTTCGCCGTAAAAGGCCTGTCAGATTCTCCAAATTCCATCAGTTTTATGTAGAATATCATTAGACGTTTGAACTCAAGGCAATGCTTCCGTTTGAAGCATTGAAATCAGAACTGGGGAATATCATGGAATCCAAGCCGGTAGGAGTGTACGATAGGATTGGTGAGGTAGAGTTCAAACAATCCCAGCATAGTCGGGTTGCGTATAAAGGGAAAATTAGCACGTTCCCTTGCGGGTGCGATCATACCAGCACTAATGCACCGGATCCCATCAGAACTCCGAAGTTAAGCGTGCTTGGGCGATAGTAGTACTAGGATGGGCGACCCCCTGGGAATTCCTCGTGTTGCACCCCTTTTTTTGCTGTCGCCGCCGCTCCCTTAATTTTCTCGTCCTTTTGTTGTCGCCGCCTCTCGAGTTTACGTAATCCGCGTTTTTTCTTTCCTTTGGTTTCGTTTCCGTATCGTAATCTCCGTGTCTCGTTTTGTTCGTGTCTTTTGTTGAGTCTTTGTCGTTCGTCCCTTTTCATCGTTTTCCATTCCGTTCGTCAGATTCGTTTCCCTGTCAAAAAAAAAAAAAACAGATATATTTCGTGTGATATATAGGGATTTGTTTCCTTTCGAGTCAGGGATTTGCTACCAAGTTTGTTGTTGATTAGGGCAGCAAAAAAAAAAAAAAAAAAAAAAACCCTTTCCGTCGGCCAACACTAAAACGGCCGTAGAATCCACATTCGAACTCCGATTTTTCTCCATAATACCTTTTCGGAATTGTCTCGACGAGATCTATGAGATTTCACGGCTTAGCCGTGAAAGGCTTGTCATATTCTCAAACTTCCATCAGTTTTAAGTAGAGTATCAGAAGACGTTGGAACTCAAGGCAAAGCTTCCGTTTGAAGCATTGAAATCAGAACTGGGGAAGATCATGGAATCCAAGCCGGTAGGAGTTTACGATAGGATTGGTGAGGTAGAGTTCAAACAATCCCAGCATAGTCGGGTTGCGTATAAAGGGAAAATTAGCACGTTCCCTTGCGGGTGCGATCATTCCAGCACTAATGCACCGGATCCCATCAGAACTCCGAAGTTAAGCGTGCTTGGGCGAGAGTAGTACTAGGATTGGTGACCCCCTGGGAAGTCCTCGTGTTGCACCCCTTTTTTTGCTGTCGCCGCCGCTCCCTTAATTTTTTCGTTCTTTTGTTGTCGCCGCCACTCGAGTTTACGTAATCCGCGTTTTGTCTTTCCTTTGGTTTCGTTTACGTATCATTATCTCTGTGTCTCGTTTTGTTCGTGTCTTTCGTTGAGTCTTTGTCGTTCGTCCCTTTTCATCGTTTTCCATTCCGTTCGTCAGATTCGTTTCCCTGTCAAAAAAAAAAATCAGATATATTTTGTGTGATATATAGGGATTTGTTTCCTTTCGAGTCAGGGATTTGCTACCAAGTTTGTTGTTGATTAGGGCAGCAAAAAAAAAAAAAAAAAAAAAACCCTTTTCCGTCGGCCAACACTAAAACGGCCGTAGAATCCACATACGAACTCCGATTTTTCTCCATAATACCTTTTCGGAATTGTCTCGACGAGATCTATAAGATTTCACCGCTTAGCCGTGAAAGGCCTGTCAGATTCTCAAAATTCCATCAGTTTTAAGTAGAATATCAGAAGACGTTGGAACTTAAGGCAAAGCTTCCGTTTGAAGCATTGAAATCAGAACTTGGGAAGATCATGGAATCCAAGCCGGTAGGAGTGTACGATAGGATTGGTGAGGTAGAGTTCAAACAATCCCAGCATAGTCGGGTTGCGTATAAAGGGAAAATTAGCACGTTCCCTTGCGGGTGCGATCATACCAGCACTAATACACCGGATCACATCAGAACTCCGAAGTTAAGCGTGCTTGGGCGAGAGTAGTACTAGGATGGGTGACCCCTTGGGAAGTCCTCGTGTTGCACCCCTTTTTTTGCTGTCGCCGCCGCTCCGTTAATTTTCTCGTCCTTTTGCTGTCGCCGCCTCTCGAGTTTACGTAATTCGCATTTTGTCTTTCCTTTGGTTTCGTTTCCGTATCGTTATCTCCGTGTCTCGTTTTGTTCGAGTCTTTCGTTGAGTCTTTGTCGTTCGTCCCTTTTCATCGTTTTCCATTCCGTTCGTCAGATTCGTTTCCCTGTCAAAAAAAAATCAGATATATTTCGTGTGATATATAGGGATTTGTTTCCTTTCGAGTCTGGGATTTGCTACCAACTTTGTTGTTGATTAGGGCAGCGGAAAAAAAAAAAAAAAAATCCCTTTCCGTCAGCCAACACTAAAACGGCCGTAGAATCCACATACGAACTCCGATTTTTCTCCATAATACCTTTTCGGAAGCGTCTCGACGAGATCTATAAGATTTCACGCTTCGCCGTGAAAGGCCTGTCAGATTCTCCAAATTCCATCAGTTTTATGTAGAATATCATTAGACGTTTGAACTCAAGGCAATGCTTCCGTTTGAAGCATTGAAATCAGAACTGGGGAAGATCATGGAATCCAAGCCGGTAGGAGTGTACGATAGGATTGGTGAGGTAGAGTTCAAACAATCCCAGCATAGTCGGGTTACGTATAAAGGGAAAATTAGCACGTTCCCTTGCGGGTGCGATCATACCAGCACTAATACACCGGATCCCATCAGAACTCCGAAGTTAAGCGTGCTTGGGCGATAGTAGTACTAGGATGGGTGACCCCCTAGGAATTCCTCGTGTTGCACCCCTTTTTTGCTGTCACCGCCGCTCCCTTAATTTTCTCGTCCTTTTGTTGTCGCCGCCTCTCGAGTTTACGTAATCCGCGTTTTGTCTTTCCTTTGGTTTCGTTTCCGTATCGTTATCTCCGTGTCTCGTTTTGTTCGTGTCTTTCGTTGAGTCTTTGTCGTTCGTCCCTTTTCATCGTTTTCCTCTACGTTCGTCAAATTCGTTTCCCTGTAAAAAAAAATCAAATATATTTCGTGTGATATATAGGGATTTGTTTCCTTTCGAGTCAGGGATTTGCTAGCAAGTTTGTTGTTGATTAGGGCAGCAAAAAAAAAAAAAAAAAAAAAAAAAAAAAAAAAAAACCTTTCCGTCGGCCAACACTAAAACGGCCGTAGAATCCACATACGAACTCCGATTTTTCTCCATAATACCTTTTCGGAAGCGTCTCGACGAGATCTATAAGATTTCACAGCTTCGCCGTGAAAGGCCTGTCAGATTCTCAAAATTCCATCAGTTTTAAGTAGAATATCAGAAGACGTTGGAACTCAAGGCAAAGCTTCCGTTTGAAGCATTGAAATCAGAAATGGGGAAGATCGTGGAATCCAAGCCGGTAGGAGTGTACGATAGGATTGGTGAGGTAGAGTTCAAATAATCCCAGCATAGTCGGGTTGCGTATAAAGGGAAAATTAGCACGTTCCCTTGCGGGTGCGATCATACCTGCACTAATGCACCGGATCGCATCAGAACTCCGAAGTTAAGCGTGCTTGGGCGAGAGTAGTACTAGGATGGGTGACCCCTTGGGAAGTCCTCGTGTTGCACCCCTTTTTTAGCAGTCGCCGCCGCTCCCTTAATTTTCTCGTCCTTTTGCTGTCTCCGCCTCTTGAGTTTACGTAATCCGCGTTTTGTCTTTCCTTTGTTTCGTTTCCGTATCGTTATCTCCGTGTCTCGTTTTGTTCGTGTCTTTCGTTGATACTTTGTCGTTCGTCCCTTTTCATCGTTTTCCATTCCGTTCGTCAGATTCGTTTCCCTGTCAAAAAAAAAAATCAGATATATTTCGTGTGATATATAGGGATTTGTTTCCTTTCGAGTCAGGGATTTGCTACCAAGTTTGTTGTTGATTAGGGCAAAAAAAAAAAAAAAAAAAACCCTTTCCGTCGGCCAACAATAAAACGGCCTTAGAATCCACATTTCAAATCCGATTTTTCTCCATAATACCTTTTCGGAATTGTCTCGACGAGATCTATGAGATTTCACGGCTCCGCCGTGAAAGGCTTGTCAGACTCTCAAACTTCCATCAGTTTTAAGTAGAGTATCAGAAGACGTTGGAGCTCAAGGCAAAGCTTCCGATTGAAGCATTGAAATCAGAACTGGGGAAGATCATGGAATCCAAGCCGGTAGGAGTTTACGATAGGATTGGTGAGGTAGAGTTCAAACAATCCCAGCATAGTCGGGTTGCGTATAAAGGGAAAATTAGCACGTTCCCTTGCGGGTGCGACCATACCAGCACTAATGCACCGGATCCCATCAGAAATCCGAAGTTAAGCGTGCTTGGGCGATAGTAGTACTAGGATGGGTGACCCCCTGGGAATTCCTCGTGTTGCACCCCTTTTTTTGCTGTCGCCGCCGCTCCCTTAATTTTCGTCCTTTTGTTGTCACCGCCTCTCGAGTTTACGTAATCCGCATTTTGTCTTTCCTTTGGTTTCGTTTCCGTATCGTTATCTCCGTGTCTCATTTTGTTCGTGTCTTTCGTTGAGTCTTTGTCGTTCGTCCCTTTTCATCGTTTTCCATTCCGTTCGTCAGATTCGTTTCCCTGTCAAAAAAAAAAATCTGATATATTTTGTGTGATATACTGGGATTTGTTTCCTTTCGAGTCAGGGATTTGCTACCAAGTTTGTTGTTGATTAGGGCAGCAAAAAAAAAAAAAAAAAACCCTTTCCGTCGGCCAACACTAAAACGGCCGTAGAATCCACATACGAACTCCGATTTTACTCCATAATACCTTTTCGGAAGCGTCTCGACGAGATCTATAAGATTTCACAGCTTCGCCGTGAAAGGCCTGTCAGATTCTCAAAATTCCATCAGTTTTAAGTAGAGTATCAGAAGACGTTGGAACTCAAGGCAAAGCTTCCGTTTGAAGCATTGAAATCAGAAATGGGGAAGATCGTGGAATCCAAGCCGGTAGGAGTGTACGATAGGATTGGTGAGGCAGAGTTCAAATAATCCCAGCATAGTCGGGTTGCGTATAAAGGGAAAATTAGCACGTTCCCTTGCGGGTGTGATCATACCAGCACTAATGCACCGGATCGCATCAGAAATCCGAAGGTAAGCGTGCTCTGGCGAGAGTAGTACTAGGATGGGTGACCCCTTGGGAAGTCCTCGTGTTGCACCCCTTTTTTTGCAGTCGCCGCCGCTCCCTTAATTTTCTCGTCCTTTTGCTGTCGCCGCCTCTCGAGTTTACGTAATCCGCGTTTTGTCTTTCCTTTGTTTCGTTTCCGTATCGTTATCTCCGTGTCTCGTTTTGTTCGTGTCTTTCGTTGATTCTTTGTCGTTCGTCCCTTTTCATCGTTTTCCATTCCGTTCGTCAGATTCGTTTCCCTGTCAAAAAAAAAAAATCAGATATATTTCGTGTGATATATAGGGATTTGTTTCCTTTCGAGTCAGGGATTTGCTACCAAGTTTGTTGTTGATTAGGGCAAAAAAAAAACCCTTTCCGTCGGCCAACAATAAAACGACCGTAGAATCCACATTCGAACTCCGATTTTTCTCCATAATACCTTTTCGGAATTGTCTCGACGAGATCTATGAGATTTCACGGCTTCGCCGTGAAAGGCTTGTCAGATTCTCAAACTTCCATCAGTTTAAAGTAGAATATCAGAAGACGTTGGAACTCAAGGCAAAGCTTCCGTTTGAAGCATTGAAATCAGAACTGGGGAAGATCATGGAATCCAAGCCGGTAGGAGTTTACGATAGGATTGGTGAGGTAGAGTTCAAACAATCCCAGCATAGTCGGGTTGCGTATAAAGGGAAAATTAGCACGTTCCCTTGCGGGTGCGATCATACCAGCACTAATGCACCGGATCCCATCAGAACTCCGAAGTCAAGCGTGCTTGGGCGAGAGTAGTACTAGGATGGGTGACCCCCTGGGAAGTCCTCGTGTTGCACCCCTTTTTTTGCTGTCGCCGCCGCTCCCTTAATTTTTTCGTTCTTTTGCTGTCGCCGCCTCTCGAGTTTACGTAATCCGCGTTTTGTCTTTCCTTTGGATTCGTTTCCGTATCATTATCTCCGTGTCTCGTTTTGTTCGTGTCTTTCGTTGAGTCTTTGTCGTTCGTCCCTTTTCATCGTTTTCCATTCCGTTCGTCAGATTCTTTTCCCTGTCAAAAAAAAAATCAGATATATTTCGTGTGATATATAGGGATTTGTTTCCTTTCGAGTCAGGGATTTGCTACCAAGTTTGTTGTTGATTAGGGCAGCAAAAAAAAAAACCCTTTCCGTCGGCCAACACTAAAACGGCCGTAGAATCCTCATACGAACTCCGATTTTTCTCCATAATACCTTTTCGGAAGCGTCTCGACGAGATCTATAAAATTTCACGCTTCGCCGCGAAAGGCCTGTCAGATTCTCCAAATTCCATTAGTTTTAAGTAGAATATCATTAGACGTTGGAACTCAAGGCAATGCTTCCGTTTGAAGCATTGAAATCAGAACTAGGGATGATCATGGAATCCAAGCCGGTAGGAGTGTACGATAGGATTGGTGAGGTAGAGTTCAAACAATCCCAGCATAGTCGGGTTGCGTATAAAGGGAAAATTAGCACGTTCCCTTGCGGGTGCGATCATACCAGCACTAATGCATCGGATCCCATCAGAACTCCGAAGTTAAGCGTGCTTGGGCGAGAGTAGTACTAGGATGGTTGACCCCCTGGGAAGTCCTCGTGTTGCACCCCTTTTTTTGCTGTCGCCGCCGCTCCCTTAATTTTCTCGTCCTTTTGCTGTCGCCGCCTCTCGAGTTTACGTAATCCGCTTTTTGTCTTTCCTTTGGTTTCGTTTCCGTATCGTTATATCCGTGTCTCGTTTTGTTCGTGTCTTTAGTTGAGTCTTTGTCGTTCGTCCCTTTTCATCGTTTCCCATTCCGTTCGTCAGATTCGTTTCCCTGTCAAAAAAAAAAACAGATATGTTTCGTGTGATATATAGGGATTTGTTTCCTTTCGAGTCAGGGATTTGCTGCCAAGTTTGTTGTTGATTAGGGCAGCCAAAAAAAAAAAAAACAATTTCCGTCTTTCTACACTAAAACGGCTATAGAATCCACATACGAACTCAGATTTTTCTCCATAATACCTTTTCGGAATTGTCTTGACGAGATCTATAAGATTTATCGGCTTCGCCGTGAAAGGCCTGTCAGATTCTCAAAATTCCATCAGTTTTATTAGAATATCAGAAGACGTTGGAACTCAAGGCAAAGCTTCCGTTTGAAGCATTGAAATCAGAACTGGGGAAGATCATGGAATCCAAGCCGGTAGGAGTGTACGATAGGATTGGTGAGGTAGAGTTCAAACAATCCCAGCATAGTCGGGTTGCGTATAAAGGGAAAATTAGCACGTTCCCTTGCGGGTGCGATCATACCTGCACTAATGCACCGGATCCCATCAGAACTCCGAAGTTAAGCGTGCTTGGGCGAGGGTAGTACTAGGATGGGTGACCCCCTGGGAAGTCCTCGTGTTGTACCCTTTTTTTTGCTGTCGCCGCCGCTCCCTTAATTTTCTCGTCCTTTTGCTGTCGCCGCCTCTCGAATTTACGTAATCCGCGTTTTGTCTTTCCTTTGGTTTCGTTTCCGTATCGTTATCTCCGTGTCTCGTTTTGTTCGTGTCATTAGTTGAGTCTTGTCGTTCGTCCCTTTTCATCGTTTTCCATTCCGTTCGTCAGATTCGTTTCCCTGTAAAAAAAAATAACAAAAAAAAAACAGATATATTTCGTGTGATATATAGGGAGTTGTTTCCTTTCGAGTCAGGGATTTGCTACCAAGTTTGTTGTTGATTAGGGCAGCCAAAAAAAAAAAAAAAAACCTTTCCGTCGGCCAACACTAAAACGGCCGTAGAATCCACATACGAACTCCGATTTTTCTCCATAATACCTTTTCGGAATTGTCTCGCCGAGATCCTTAAGATTTCACTGCTTCGCCGTGAAAGGCCTGTCAGATTCTCAAAATTCCATCAGTTTTAAGTAGAATATCAGAAGACGTTGGAAATCAAGGCAAAGCTTCCGTTTGAAGCATTGAAATCAGAACTGGGGAAGATCATGGAATCCAAACCAGTAGGAGTGTACGATAGGAGGTGAGGTAGAGTTCAAACAATCCCAGCATAGTCGGGTTGCGTATAAAGGGAAAATTAGCACGTTCCCTTGCGGGTGCGATCATACCAGCACTAATGCACCGGATCCCATCAGAACTCCGAAGTTAAGCGTGCTTGGGCTAGAGTAGTACTAGGATGGGTGACCCCCTGTGAAGTCCTCGTGTTGCACCCCTTTTTTTGCTGTCGCCGCCGCTCCCTTAATTTTCTCGTCCTTTTGTTGTCGCCGCCTCTCGAGTTTACGTAATCCGCTTTTTGTCTTTCCTTTGGTTTCGTTTCCGTATCGTTATCTCCGTGTCTCGTTTTGTTCGTGTCTTTAGTTGAGTCTTTGTCGTTCGTCCCTTTTCATCGTTTTCCATTCCGTTCGTCAGATTCGTTTCCCTGTCAAAAAAAAAAAAAAAAAAAAACAGATATATTTCTTGTGATATATAGGGATTTGTTTCCTTTCGAGTCAGGGATTTGCTACCAAGTTTGTTGTTGATTAGGGCAGCCAAAAAAAAAAAAAAAAAACACTTTCCGTCGGCCAACACTAAAACGGCCGTAGAATCCACATACGAACTCCGATTTTTCTCCATAATACATTTTCGGAATTGTCTCGACGAGATCTATAAGATTTCACCGCTTAGCCGTTAAAGGCCTGTCAGATTCTCAAAATTCCATCAGTTTTAAGTAGAATATCAGAAGACATTGGAACTCAAGGCAAAGCTTCCGTTTGAAGCATTGAAATCAGAACTGGGGAAGATCATGGAATCCAAGCCGGTAGGAGTGTACGATAGGATTGGTGAGGTAGAGTTCAAACAATCCCAGCATAGTCGGGTTGCGTATAAAGGGAAAATTAGCACGTTCCCTTGCGGGTGCGATCATACCAGCACTAATGCACCGGATCCCATCAGAACTCCGAAGTTAAGCGTGCTTGGGCGATAGTAGTACTAGGATGGGTGACCCCCTGGGAATTCCTCGTGTTGCACCCCTTTTTTTGCAGTCGCCGCCGCTCCCTTAATTTTCTCGTCCTTTTGCTGTCGCCGCCTCTCGAATTTACGTAATCCGCGTTTTGTCTTTCCTTTGGTTTCGTTTCCGTATCGTTATCTCCGTGTCTCATTTTGTTCCTGTCTTTAGTTGAGTCTTTGTCGTTCGTCCCTTTTCATCGTTTTCCATTCCGCTCGTCAGATTCGTTTCCCTGTCACAAAAAAAAAAAAAAAAAAAAAACAGATATATTTCTTGTGATATATAGGGATTTGTTTCCTTTCGAGTCAGGGATTTGCTACCAAGTTTGTTGTTGATTAGGGCAGCCAAAAAAAAAAAAAAACAATTTTCGTCGGCCAACACTAAAACGGCCGTAGAATCCACATACGAACTCCGATTTTTCTCCATAATACCTTTTCGGAATTGTCTCGACGAGATCTATAAGATTTCACGGGACGTTGGAACTCAAGGCAAAGCTTCCGTTTGAAGCATTAAAATCAGAACTGGGGAAGATCATGGAATCCAAGCCGGTAGGAGTGTACGATAGGATTGGTGAGGTAGAGTTCAAACAATCCCAGCATAGTCGGGTTGCGTATAAAGGGAAAATTAGCACGTTCACTTGCGGGTGCGATCATACCAGCACTAATGCACCGGATCCCATCAGAACTCCGAAGTTAAGCGTGCTTGGGCGATAGTAGTACTAGGATGGGTGACCCCCTGGGAATTCCTCGTGTTGCACCCCTTTTTTTGCAGTCGCCGCCGCTCCCTTAATTTTCTCGTCCTTTTGTTGTCGCCGCCTCTCGAATTTACGTAATCCGCGTTTTGTCTTTCCTTTGGTTTCGTTTCCGTATCGTTATCTCCGTGTCTCATTTTGTTCCTGTCTTTAGTTGAGTCTTTGTCGTTCGTCAATTCGTTTCCCTGTCACAGAAAAAATTAAAAAAAAAAAAAAAAAAAAAAAAAAACAGATATATTTCTTCTGATATATAGGGATTTGTTTCCTTTCGAGTCAGGGATTTGCTACCAAGTTTGTTGTTGATTAGGGCAGCCAAAAAAAAAAAAAAAACAATTTACGTCGGCCAACACTAAAACGGCCGTAGAATCCACATACGAACTCCGATTTTTCTCCATAATACCTTTTCGGAATTGTCTCGACGAGATCTATAAGGTTTTACGGGACGTTGGAACTCAAGGCAAAGCTTCCGTTTGAAGCATTGAAATCAGAACTGGGGAAGATCATGGAATCCAAGCCGGTAGGAGTGTACGATAGGATTGGTGAGGTAGAGTTCAAACAATCCCAGCATAGTCGGGTTGCGTATAAAGGAAAAATTCACGTTCCCTTGCGGGTGCGATCATACCAGCATTAATGCACCGGATCCCATCAGAACTCCGAAGATAAGCGTGCTTGGGCGAGAGTAGTACTATGATGGGTGACCCCCTGGGAAGTTCTCGTGTTGTGCCCTTTTTTTTGCTGTCGCCGCCGCTCCCTTAATTTTCTCGTCCTTTTGCTGTCGCAGCTTCTCGAGTTTACGTAATCCGCTTTTTGTCTTTACTTTGGTTTCGTTTCCGTATCGTTATCTCCGTGTCTCGTTTTGTTCGTGTCTTTAGTTGAGTCTTTGTCGTTCGTCCCTTTTCATCGTTTTCCATTCCGTTCGTCAGATTCGTTTCCCTGTCAAAAAAAAAATAAATAAAAAAAATAGATATATTTCGTGTGATATATATGGATTTGTTTCCTTTCGAGTCAGGGATTTGCTAACAAGTTTGTTGTTGATTAGGGCAGCCAAAAAAAAAAAAAAAAACACTTTCCGTCGGCCAACACTAAAACGGCCATAGAATCCACATACGAACTCCAATTTTTCTCCATAATACCTTTTCGGAATTAGCACGTTCCCTTGCGGGTGCGATCATACCAGCACTAATGCACCGGATCCCATCAGAACTCCGAAGTTAAGCGTGCTTGGGCGAGAGTAGTACTAGGATGGTTGACCCCCTGGGAAGTCCTCGTGTTGCACCCCTTTTTTTGCTGTCGGCGCCGCTCCCTTAATTTTCTCGTCCTTTTGCTGTCGCTGCCTCTCGAGTTTACGTAATCCGCTTTTTGTCTTTCCTTTGGTTTCGTTTTCGTATCGTTATCTCCGTGTCTCGTCTTTGGTTTCGTTTCCGTATCGTTATCTCCGTGTCTTTAGTTGAGTCTTTGTCGTTCGTCCCTTTTCATCGTTTTCCATTCCGTTCGTCAGATTCGTTTCCCTGTCAAAAAAAAAAAAAAAAAACAGATATATTTCGTGTGATATATAGGGATTTGTTTCCTTTCGAGTCAGGGATTTGCTACCAAGTTTGTTGTTGATTAGGGCAGCCAAAAAAAAAAAAACACTTTCCGTCGGCCTACACTAAAACGGCCGTAGAATCCACATACGAACTCAGATTTTTCTCCATAATACCTTTTCGGAATTGTCTCGACGGGATCTATAAGATTTCTCGGCTTCGCCGTGAAAGGCCTGTCAGATTCTCAAAATTCCATCAGTTTTAAGTAGAATATCAGAAGACGTTGGAACTCAAGGCAAAGCTTCCGTTTGAAGCATTGAAATCAGAACTGGGGAAGATCATGGAATCCAAGCCGGTAGGAGTGTACGATAGGATTGGTGAGGTAGAGTTCAAACAATCCCAGCATAGTCGGGTTGCGTATAAAGGGAAAATTAGCACGTTCCCTTGCGGGTGCGATCATACCAGCACTAATGCACCGGATCCCATCAGAACTTCGAAGTTAAGCGTGCTTGGGCGAGAGTAGTACTAGGATGGGTGACCCCCTGGGAAGTCCTCGTGTTGCACCCTTTTTTTTGCTGCTGCCGCCGCTCCCTTAATTTTCTCGTCCTTTTGCTGTCGCCGCCTCTCGAGTTTACGTAATCCGCTTTTTGTCTTTCCTTTGGTTTCTTTTCCATATCGTTATCTCCGTGTCTCGTTTTGTTCGTGTCTTTAGTTGAGTCTTTGTCGTTCGTCCCTTTTCATCGTTTTCCATTCCGTTCGTCAGATTCGTTTCCCTGTAAAAAAAAAACAAAAAAAATAGATATATTTCGTGTGATATATAGGGATTTGTTTCCTTTCGAGTCAGGGATTTGCTACCAAGTTTGTTGTTGATTAGGGCAGCCAAAAAAAAAAAAACCTTTCCGTCGGCCAACACTAAAACGGCCGTAGAATCCACATACGAACTCCGATTTTTCTCCATAATACCTTTTCGGAATTGTCTCGCCGAGATCTTTAAGATTTCACTGCTTCGCCGTGAAAGGCCTGTCAGATTCTCAAAATTCCATCAGTTTTAAGTAGAATATCAGAAGACGATGGAACTAAAGGCAAAGCTTCCGTTTGAAGCATTGAAATCAGAACTAGGGAAGATTATGGAATCCAAACCAGTAGGAGTGTACGATAGGATTGGTGAGGTAGAGTTCAAACAATCCCAGCATAGTCGGGTTGCGTATAAAGGGAAAATTAGCACGTTCCCTTGCGGGTGTGATCATACCAGCACTAATGCACCGGATCCCATCAGAACTCCGAAGTTAAGCGTGCTTGGGCTAGAGTAGTACTAGGATGGGTGACCCACTGGGAAGTCCTCGTGTTGCACCCCTTTTTTTGCTGTCGCCGCCGCTCCCTTAATTTTCTCGTCCTTTTGTTGTCGCCGCCTCTCGAGTTTACGAAATCCGCTTTTTGTCTTTCCTCTGGTTTCGTTTCCGTATCGTTATCTCCGTGTCTCGTTTTGTTCGTGTCTTTAGTTGAGTCTTTGTCGTTCGTCCCTTTTCATCGTTTTCCATTCCGTTCGTCAGATTCGTTTCCCTGTCAAAAAAAAAAAAAAAACAGATATATTTCTTGTGATATATAGGGATTTGTTTCCATTCGAGTCAGGGATTTGCTACCAAGTTTGTTGTTGATTAGGGCAGCCAAAAAAAAAAAAAAAACACTTTCCGTCGGCCAACACTAAAATGGTCGTAGAATCCACATATGAACTCCGATTTTTCTCCATAATACCTTTTCGGAATTGTCTCGATGAGATCTATAAGATTTCTCGGCTTCGCCGTGAAAGGCCTGTCAGATTCTCAAAATTCCATCAGTTTTAAGTAGAATATCAGAAGACGTTGGAACTCAAGGCAAAGCTTCCGTTTGAAGCATTGAAATCAGAACTGGGGAAGATCATGGAATCCAAGCCGGTAGGAGTGTACGATAGGATTGGTGAGGTAGAGTTCAAACAATCCCAGCATAGTCGGGTTGCGTATAAAGGGAAAATTAGCACGTTCCCTTGCGGGTGCGATCATACCAGCACTAATGCACCGGATCCCATCAGAACTTTGAAGTTAAGCGTGCTTGGGCGAGAGTAGTACTAGGATGGGTGACCCCCTGGGAAGTCCTCGTGTTGCACCCTTTTTTTTGCTGTCGCCGCCGCTCCCTTAATTTTCTCGTCCTTTTGCTGTCGCCGCCACTCGAGTTTACGTAATCCGCATTTTGTCTTTCCTTTGGTTTCGTTTCCATATCGTTATCTCCGTGTCTCGTTTTGTTCGTGTCTTTAGTTGAGTCTTTGTCGTTCGTCCCTTTTCATCGTTTTCCATTCCGTTCGTCAGATTCGTTTCCCTGTAAAAAAATGTTGGTCCCGGTTTGTTAATAGGAAAAATACGTAGAGGGGGGGGTGAATACGTATTTTGAAGTTTTTCAACTTCAAATCCCTTAACTCAGAGTAACAAGTAAGGAGCTCGCTTAAAAACTTAAGACCTAGCTGAAACTAGATCAACAGTACGTAGCTAGCCTGCTTGACCGAAGTGATGACTTGATCAAGAGGGAGTCCTTACTCGTGTATGCGGAATTTGGTGAGCTAAAATCTTTTCCTAAGTAATTAAAATATCCAGATTAAGTTGTTTAGATGCAAGTGCAATGGATAAACAAAGTAAAGAGTTTAGGGTTAGAGAGATACGACACGAAGATTTATAGTGGTTCGGAGATAACGCTCCTACGTCCACTTTGTTGCACGACGGCAACAGTTCTTTTCACTCAAGAACTTGAAGGTTACGGGTCCTTCAAAAACCTGGTCGAGATCGGGCTTCACTCGCCTGGATCTGACGAACAGTGCAGTGATTACGGGTTCACTACTAAGACATAAACTGGACACGAAACTTCACTCGTTTCTGTCCGAACAACAGGGACATTCCGGGCTCTCCTTACAGCCTAGCTTCGATCGAGCTTCACACAAACGATGTAAGTGTAAGCTTGGATCTCAACTCTACGATCGAGGCTTCTTCAATCGATGAAAGAAGGGCCTTGGATCTGGACAACCTAACGACAACACTCAAAACCTAACAGACAAAGTATAGGGTTTTTGGTTGACGACACACTATGAAGAACTCTTTACAGTAGATGCAAAGATTGGCTAGAGTTCTTCTTCTAAGCTTCGGATATATGAAGTGGGCTTAGAATCTAAGTGTGAAGACTGTGAAGACGAGTTCCGATGAACTGGAAACTCGGAGAACACTTGAAAACAAAGACTCGAAAATTTGCTCGAAGGCTTGGAGTGTTTGTTTGCTGTATGCGCTCGAATGCTCAAGTAGTGTTCTCTGTTTTCTTCGTCTTCATCCTTCACTATTTATAAGCGGAGGGATGGCTGAGATCCGTTGCTTGGTTGGTGCCCTTGTCCCTCCTCCTCTCGACAGTACTTGCGCAGGCAGTAGCTTTTGCAGGTGCCCAGTTTGTCTCTTTGCCGAAAATGGCTAAGTTACAAACTTAACAGTAACTGGAGCGAGCCAGTACTGTTGCGGCGCCTTTGTCGGCCTGGCAGTCAACTCTTCCGCTCCACTCCGCCTTTGACACGTGGAGATCTCGTAATTAATGCGGAGATCTCCAGTTGACTGGAGTTCAAAATATGGGCGGGAGTTGTGCTGTCGCTTTCTGGTAGGTAGTGGCTCGCTTCGCTTTGAAGTTGTAGCGGCCGCTCTGAAGTGAGTCGCTTCAGGATCATACTGTAGCGGGTCGCTTTCGAAACGAAGTTTCGTAGTGACCGCTTTAATAAGTGTTGACCCGCGTTGACTCGCTTCTGCTTTTCTTTGTAGCGTTCGCTTTGCTTCGCTTTGGTGGCTTCACTTTGACTCCACTGTAGCGCTCGCTTCTCTTCGCTGGTTTCGGCACGCTTCACTTCGGTTTGCTAGACTCGCTTCGCTTTGGAAGAACACACTCAAGCGAGTGGCCTTCACTTGAATTCCTGCAGTCTAAAGCTAAGCAAAATAAAGCCATCCTAACAGATTTAGGCTTAGAAAAATTCTAACCTATTAACTACATCAAAATGGGTCGCTTGGGAGCTTGGACACTTGGGGTTTTGGGATCTAATCAAAACAAATGGCTTCGTTTATCAAGTATCCCTCAGAGTTCCCCCTTAACAAATTGGTCCATAACAATTCCCAACAATTTCCCCCTTTTTGATGATGCCAAAACCCAAAGGCTAAGATTTAGAAAATTCCAGCCTATCTAACCGTGAAGGGAACTCCAAGCGACTGCTTCCTTTGCAGTTTCGTTTGTAATTTTTCTTTTAAGTTCCTTTCCCTTTTTTTTTCGGTTAAATTATTTGAGTTTGTAGCAAAAAGGTAAAGTCATTCACAAAGCGAGTAAATGACACGAGAAGAGACAGAAATAAAGGTGAGATAGATGAACAAGGCAGTTCACAAAAAGATATGTTTTAGAAGCTTGAAACTCAAAGGTTTCCTGCAGCTTCATCCTCCTTCTCCTTCTCCTTTCCTTCTTCCTCCTTCTTCTCCTCTTCTTCAGCAGCAGTATCCACGTAAGCTGATAGAACTCTCGATTCCATAGAGTCTACTGTGTGGATACTGGGATTTCTCCAAGCACTTTCCAGCCTGAAGGCTTCAGTCACTTCCTCATCAATTATCCCTCTGTCTGGAATGTCCGTGCCTCGATGATAAGGCATGGGGAATTCCTTAAGAGCAGGAACCTTGACAACAATCGGCATGGGTTGAGTTTGTTCAGCCAAGGTGAAGATTTTCCTCCGCAGTTTATCATCATAGGCGGCGAGAAAATTGTTGAGAGCACTTATCCTAGAGCATTGATCTTGCAGCGGCACTACCTCCCAGTAATAATAGGCCTTGATGAACAGGTCCTTGTAGTAAAGCCACAGCTCAAGCAGATCTCTCGGAATAAACTCCTCAATTTCCCTTGCATCAGGGTGCTCGTTCCTTCGCTTGGCCAACTCCTCTTCCGACCTCTTTGACAGTTCAGCCATGGTAGCTTTGAATTTCTTTCCTGAGTCGCTGCTCCACAAAGGACGCTTTTCATTGAGACGCTTCCTAATGTAGTTCTGCTCTTCCTTTTTGGGGTAGCGACCCGACTCGACTATCTCTTTTGTAGTCACGTCGCATGCATCTGATATGGCTTGTACTTCGCATGCTTCGGACTCATCTGGCATAAATGGAATGAAGGCACTCCGCACCAATGAAGACTGGATGAGGATCACCTCATTGAATTGCTCCTCAATCCGTGCGTCTATCACTTGGAGTCGCCTATCATTTGACCTCCTCTTCCTCTCGCCTTCGCTCCTTCCTCCTTCTATTTCCTTCCTCTTTCTCTCCTCTCTTCCAGCTTTTGAAGCGACTGCTTGCTTGACCTTTTGGCGCTTGGCCTCGGGGTCATCTTGCTTAGAATGTGGGGCAGCTCGCTTCAATGGCTGCTTCGGTGGTGGGGGAGGTGGCATGTCCTTCTTCGTGGCGGCACTAGAGGGGACAACTGCGGATGAAGCGAGTGTGGCAGTTGAAGCTAGTGCGGCTGTTGAAGCTGGCGCGGCGGATGAAGCGGGCGCTTTGGGTAAAGCAGCCGCTTTGGAGCTAGATGAAGTACCTGCACCAACAGAAAGTTTTGTTAGTTGCTCCATCTCCCACGCCATGGCAGCATCCATCTCCACCTGCTTCTTCTTTTCCTCCTTCGTCAGCACGGTCACTGGAGGGTGTTTTGCAATTGAAGCGGCAAGCACCTTCTCCTGAAGCGGCCTGCTGGGCTCTTCAAGATTTTTTAATAGCTCCTCCTCCGTGAGCTTTGACTTGCCAAGAGCCATCGCTTCATCTACTACCTCCTTCACACCTCCATCACTACTGCCTCCCTCCAACATTCTCTCAACTCCAATTCTACTTCCCCCTAAAACTCCAACTCCTCCTTCGTGAAGTTGTCCTTCCCCTCCTAGCTTCACTTGTTCTACCCACATTTGTCCTTCCCCCTTTTTGGCATCATCACTGCCAGGGGTTAGGATGATAGACTTTCCGGAGAGGGATTCGTGGAGTGAATTGACTGTGTTGAGGACAGTCTGAAGCATCTGCTGGGTTTTATCCATGGATGGCGCCACTAGTTCAGCAGTTTTGATGCTTATTTCTTCAAGCAGGTATTCGCACTGCCTCTCTCTCTCAACAACGGACGCCATCATACTCTCCAATGGCTCCACCTCTCTGAAGCGAGCCTCCAGCTCCGCTTCTACAGCCTTGGTGATCTTCTTGGTTTCTTCTTGAAGCGTGAGTTCCAAGTGTTCCTTGGACGCTTCAAGTTCTGCCTTCATCACTGCAAGCCTCCTTTCCCTTCGATTGAGAGAATTGTGAAATTCGGCATCTGCAGTGATTCTTACAGTGAGAGTTTCTTTCAGTCTCTTGACTTTCTGTAGTAGAATAGAAAGTTCTGCTTTCTCTAAGTCAAGATCTTGTGCACTCTTCCTCCGACTCTCTAGTTCTTTCTTATCAGTCTCTCTCTCTTGCTTTAGTAGCTTCATTTCAGTCTTGAGTGAATCGAGTGTCTTTTTAGTGCTCAACAGCTCGCTTCCCGTCCTTATCAGTTCCTCCTCTCTCTTCTCATACTTCTCCTTCACCTTCTTCACTTCCTTCTCCAACACCTCCTTTTCCTTGACAAGAGAGGTCAATTTAGTATTAACCTCCCTCAAGCGGCTTCTTTCTGCATCAAGCAAGCCCTTGAGTTCTGTGATAGATTTGGTCCACCAGCTTCACTTGCACCTCCAGCGCCTTCTCTTTCTCTTCCAGAAGCCTTTCCTTCTCCTCCACCTTTTCCTCCAACTCCTTCTTCTTCTTGTCAAAGTCTTCTCTAAGACCAATGACCTCCCCTGCCTTCCTCTCCAATTCATCGCTCTTCTTGGTAATCTCGCTTTGGAGACTAGCAATCTCAGCATCCTTCATCTCCATCTCCTCCTTATACTCCCGGATGAGCTTCCTCTCATGGGATGAGGGCACTCGCTTTGGAACTGTGGCGAGTGGATATGATTCCTTCACCTTGGCATCCAGCTTCTCCCAGAAGCCGGTCCCTTCAAGGAAGGCATGGAAGCCATTTTCGCCGATAAAATTGAGCAGTTTGGCTTCCATCTGGATCAATTCCTCCTCGGTGAAGGCTTTGAGGAGCCTGAAGATTTTGTAGTATTCTGTTCCTCGGTACGTGATGTACGTCAGAAAGTCTACTACGTTGGTGTAGAATACGTCGCTCCATTCAACACTCGCGGAGCGAAGATTATAGCGAAGGTTGATTGTCTCCGCGGCTTGCTCTCTATCCAGGACAAAGCGTTCGAGAGCCCGCTCTTGAATGGTGAGGGCAGGGGTTTTAAATTGTGAAATGATGGGGAGTTCACCAGCAGTTTGGGCGGTATCGGCTGTAGCTGCCGATGTCGAGATGGATTGGGTAGGTGATGAGGTTTCTTGGGTGTCGGAAATCTGGATGGCTTCAGTTGGGGGTGGTTGAATGGTTTCGGTTGGTGGTGGTTGTATCGGCTGGGATTGAAGTTGGGTGAATGTAGTGTAGGCAGCAGCTTCATCTGTGCTGAGGAATGGCACAGTGGGAATGTGGAAAGAAGATGCTGACTCTTCTTCATGGGGAGAGAGGGGGGTTATCTGTTTTGGTGGTTGTTGGGTTGATGAAGATTGGGGTTCTGGATTTTGGGTGATTTGGAGTTGAGGGGATTGGGCTTTGGTTGGTGAAGGCTGTGGTTGGGTCACTTCGATGTCCTCAAGCGGCTTCTCCACCGCCTCGCTATCTTGGACAAGCGAAGTGACTAGCTTCATCTTCTTCCTGCCTCGCTTGGACCTGGCTCGCTTCACAGGTGAAGTGACCAGTCTCTCTTGGCCTTTCTCAGCTTGCCTTTCGGCAACTGGTCTTGCAATGGGCACTTCAACTTCCAGAAGTCCCAGATCCATCAAGGTCTTGGTTTTCCTCCACGTGTCGTAGAAGATGGTTTGCTTGTTGTATATGGTCGTGTCGGAATCCGGCCACATTATTTCTGGGAACATCATTTCCAGTGCAACAGACAGTCTTGAAAAGAATTTTAATTTTCCTTTCCGAAGGATCTCGTCAGTTCCTGGAACAAACGCGAAATCGTCAGCAGCTTCGTGGATTTGCTTGAGAAGCCACCCGTGCCAGTTGAATTTCGTTCCAGTGAGGCTGTCGATGATCATGGTGGTGCCGATCAGCTTCGTCTCTGACAGCGTGTCGAGGGAACCGACATAGCATGCAATGCTCTTCGTAAAGAGTTCGCAGATGAGATTGAACGGTTCCTTCAGACTTTTGCGAATGTTGGCCTCCTTGAAGTTCGGATCTGCTCTGGTGGTTGCAAATCGAACATACTGCACTTCGGCCGAGAGTCCTAGATCTAGCAGAGAATCTCCTCCTTCTCTTGGTAGATCGAACACCTCGATGAGTTTACTCATATCAACCTCCACCGGCTTCCTGGTCCGTGGGTCAGTGAAGGAAGATGTATTTTGTTCCTTCTTCAGATTCAGCAGAATCTCTCCAATGGCTTTCGCCAGAATCTTCGTCGGTATCAAAGTTACAAACTTCCATAGACCGGCCGTGGTCACGGCTCTACGGAAGAAACCATTCTTCTCTATGACGATAGGGTCGAGGTGGGGCTCGACGTTGATGTGCTCGCCAACTTTCGTCATGAACTTCTCCATCGTTTCTGTACTCTTCTTCTTGCCCATTGTGAATTTGAAAGAAATTTGAAGAGAATTTTTACGATGAAATAGAAAGGGGTTGAGACTCGTGAGTTGCAGAAATTGCAGATCTAAGCACGAGAATGGAAATTTTTGAAGGCTGTGAAAGGTTTGCAGTTCTGCCTCGTCCCAAATATATAGAGTTAGGTCTTGGCTGACGTGGCAGGGGTTCTGGTAAAGTCACTCCTAGGGTTCTGTGCGTGGGCGGCTACCTCCGGTGATGGAACTGACGTGTCCGGCGTCATCACTGGAAAAGTGAACCGCCAATTTCGCTTGACGTGGCCACGTGGCTGTTGATGATTCGTCTCTCCCAACAGTAGTCAATCCAGCGGTTGAGATTTCGAGACGGTTCAGATTCGACGGCTGGATTGAGTGCGATTTTTCCCGCTCTCCTCGGCTTTGACGTCCACGCGCCTGTCGTTTCTTCCTCTACGCGCCACTGCATTAAATGCTTGGCAGAAAGTGAAATAGGCACTCGAGTGCAGACAGCTCATACTCGCTTCGTGCCTACTCGCTTCGAGTTGGGCCGCTTGGCCTTTACTCATTTGAGAGGCACTCGCTTGAGTGACTGTTCCGCACTCGCTTGCGATGGCTAGCTTTGAGTGACGAAGCACTCGCTTGGCCATCTGAAGCGACTGGAATAAATTTCTTTGCTTAATTTAAAATGTTTCTGACTTACATACTTTGAGGATAAACAAGAGTGTTTTCCTCTTTGTATTTGTGTCAGATTCACTTCATATTTTCCACGTAGTGAGTGAAAGTTTCTAGCACGTTTCACCTCACTTAGTGTACTTAAAATTGAAACGCTTACCAGTCAATCTCACTTCGTAGGAGATTGATACCACAATTTGAAGACTTCATTAGGTTTGGACTTCATGTTGAACCCACTTGTTGGAATGTTCATCACTTGTTGTGTGACCCATCTTCTTGGCGTTCGTCTTCATGGCATTCATCTTCCTCTACGAATTAGAGAGTCCTCCTTCGAAGTGAATGAGAGAGAAAATGAATATAGTACACAAGCTTACTTCAACCCAGAGGGGAGCTTCACGTAAGTGTACATATTCACGACTAATGGGGGATGAGTACAAGTCCTTATCTCAGAGCAGAAATGGACAGGATGACAATGAGAATGCTCTGACAAGACAATCTCGTATTTTACGCAGAAGCATGTCACCAGCCCTGCAACCTTTTGTATAAAAAGGTAAACCTTCAAGCATCCTCCTACATGCTACAGAATGAACTTGCAGTCGACTCGCTTTGACCCAAGATTGGGCAAATTGAAGCGATGCAAAGTTCAAGGTGAGAGGGGAATGGATAGACATCCGGCAGCTCAACTCAGTGAAGAGTGAGTAAGAAATGGACATTTATCCACGATGAAGGAGATGAGAAGACTTGCTCCTCTTCGACGGAGAGATGGGAAGAGGACACAAGGTCTAGGTGCCAGCCCTGCCTAAGCTTTCACCATTTTTACGTGGGAAGGCCCGATACAAGACCCCACAACCGTTACTAGAAACGGCACTTGCGAGTGTTTATACCCACTCGCTAGGAATCCTAGGCTAGGTAGCAGCTTTCCTTGCTCGCTTTGGAAGTAGCTTGCTCCGAGAGCAAACAATAGTTCCCCCTTAACCAATGGCTTAACAATTCCTGTAAGCGGGTAGGGAACGTCTTCCAACACTCCACCTTGCTCCACCTTATTTCTCCTTCTTCAAGCGAGTGAGATTTTGAAGTGACTCGCTTGAGTTGGTGAAGATCCGAAGCGAGTGACGCTACGAAAAACTAGCGACCACTCCTTCGTGCATCCTGGATCTAGCATTCTTCACCAGGGTCTAACAACCCTAATTCCATGCATAGCTGATTGAAACGAGACTCAGCTAGAGGCTTGGTGAGGATATCTGCTCGCTGGAGATCGGTATGAATTTTCTCGAGCTTGATATCCTTCTTCTCGACATGATCACGAATGAAGTGATGTCGGATTTCCACGTGCTTGCATCTGGTGTGTAGCACTGGATTCTGCGAGATGCATAGAGCACTGTTGTTGTCGCAGAAGATAGGAATTTCATTCGCTTCAACATTGTAGTCCTTCAACTGCTGACGAAGCCATAGAATTTGAGAACAGCAACTTCCTGCGGCCATATATTCGGCTTCAGTCGTTGAAGTGGCTACACTCGTCTGCTTCTTTGAGAACCATGAGATCAGCTTGCTTCCCAAGAACTGACACGTGCCCGAAGTTGATTTCCTATCAATTCGGCACCCTCCATAGTCAGCGTCTGAGTATCCAGTGAGCTCCAGATTGTCCTCCGTTGGATACCACAGCCCCATATTGATAGTGCCCTTCAAATATCGAAGAATTCTTTTGGCAGCTTCAAGATGGCTGTGCTTGGGGTTGCTTTGGAAGCGAGCACAGACTCCAACTGCAAAAGCAATATCTGGCCTACTTGCAGTGAGATAGAGAAGTGACCCAATTAGGGCACGATAATCTGTAGGATTCACAGATTTTCCTTCTTCGTCTGGCTCCATCTTCCAGTTGGTATTCATTGGGATCTTCACAGCTTTAGCATGCTGAATACCAAACTTGGCAAGCATATCTCTAGTATACTTCGCTTGATTGATGAAGATACCATCATCCTGCTGCTTCACTTGAAGACCTAGAAAGCAGCTCATCAAGCCAATCATTGACATCTCATATTTGGTCTTCATTAGCTCTCCAAACTTCTCGCTAAGCGACTGGTTTGGTGACCCAAATATGATGTCATCTACGTAGATCTGAACCCATAGCATGTCTTCTCCATGGTTGATGGTGAATAGGGTTCGATCTATCTTTCCTTTGTGAAATCCATTTTCCACTAGGAATTGAGAAAGTGTATCGTACCAAGCTCTGGGGGCTTGCTTCAACCCATATAGAGCTTTCTTCAAGCGATACACTTTGTCTCCTTGCTCGAAACCCGGTGGCTGCTCCACATACACTTCTTCCTTCAATTCACCGTTCAGGAACGCGCTCTTCACATCCATTTGATAGACCTTAAACTTCTTGGTTGCTGCATAGGCTAGAAACAATCTGATAGCTTCAAGTCGTGCCACTGGAGTGAAAGTCTCGTCAAAGTCGATTCCTTCCTCTTGGCAGTAGCCTTTGGCAACGAGACGCGCCTTGTTCCTTACTACGTTGTGGTCCTCGTCCGTCTTGTTCTTGAACACCCATTTGGTGCCAATGACGTGCTGAAATTTGGGACGATCCACGAGGTACCATACGTCGTTTCTGGTGAACTGGTTCAGCTCTTCTTGCATGGCGATCACCCAATTTGAGTCGGCTAGAGCTTCCTCTACGCTTGATGGCCCAATGTTTGAAAGAAAGCAACTGAACATGGCACTTTCTCCAAACACTTGACTTCTGGTCACTACACCCTTGGATGGATCTCCGATAATTTGACTTGGTAAGTGATCCTTGAGCCACGCGCGCTTGGATCCGCCAGCTTCATCTTCATCGTCTTCCTTGTCACTCGCTTCACCGTCTGAAGCGACTGGATTGGGTGCTTGGCCTGTACTCGCTTCAGGAGTCTTGGGGGCAGCTTCATCTTTTCCTTGGACCTTCTGCTCGCTTGAGCCTTTGATCTCTTCTTCATCCTCAAGTATGTCCCAAGTAAGAGTGTTGATGGGTTCCTCACTTGACTTTCCGTTTTTAGATTGATCCTGTTCCTGTGGATGACTTAAAGACGATTCATCAAATACGACATGGGGTGATTCTTCCACGATTAGGGTTTTACAGTTGAATACCCTGTAAGCTTTGCTTGATGTGGAATATCCTAAGAATATTCCTTCATCAGCTTTGCTTTCAAAGGCTTTCAACTGTGACTTCCCATTGTCATGGATGAAGACCCTACAACCAAAAATATGGAAATAAGATATGTTAGGAATTCTCCCTGTCCATATTTCATATGGTGTTTTGTCGTGTCGTTTGCAAAGAAGTGTTCGATTCTGCGTGTAGCATGCTGTATTGGCAGCTTCAGCCCAATACTTCATTGGAAGTTTTGAGTCTGCAATCATTGTTCGAACAGCTTCCTTGATGATTCGATTTCTTCTTTCAGCAACTCCATTCTGCTGTGGTGTGCGTGCTGAGGAAGTCTGATGTGCTATGCCATGCTCCGTGCAGTAAGCTTGAATGGTAGAGTTCAAGAACTCTGTGCCTTTATCGGAGCGGATGGTCACGATAGCTTGATTCTTCTCCACAGCCAATCGCTTGAGCAGTTGTGGTAGCTTGGTTAGAGTCTCCTTCTTGCTGTAGAGAAATACGACCCAAGTGTAGCGAGAAAAGTCGTCTACAACTAGAGTGTACTTCCTACCATTTATACTAACTGGAGTAACTGGACCAAACAGATCCATGTGAAGCAGCTCGAGCACTCGCTTGGAAGAGGTTTCTTCAAGACTGGCGAAGTGCGTCTTTGTCTGCTTCCCTCGTTGGCATGGTGAGCATGGATGGTCTTTGATGAAGACTTCATTCGGTATGCCTTGCACCAAACCCTTACGAGCTAAGCGATTGATTGCTTTGAAGTTGAGATGGTTCAAGCGTCTGTGCCATAGCCATCCGATCTCTATAGCACTCCTTGCTACTAAGCACGTCTCCACTTTGCAGCTATCCCATTGTGCTATATAGACGTTCCTTTGTCTTATTCCAGTAAGCACAATCTGGGATGTGAGCTTGCTCTTCACAATGCACTTGTTGGAAATGAATTCTACCTTGTATCCCTTGTCACAGAATTGTGAAATGGATAACAAGTTGTGCTTAAGTCCTTCCACGTAGGAGACTTCTTCAATTGTGAGTTTTCCAACTTTCAGTGCGCCGTACCCTTTGGTGCTTCCTCGAGAGTTATCACCAAAAGTAACGTGTGGACCCTTCTTCTCTATGTAGTCTTGAAGTAGAGCTTTCATGCCGGTCATGTGTCTCGAACATCCACTGTCCAAGTACCAGATTTGATGACCCTCACTTGGCATGGGATCCACGGCGCCCACCTGCAATTAGACAGATTTTGGTACCCAAATCAGTTTGGGTCCTTGCAGGTTAGTTCCCTTAGGTACCCACACTTGCTTCACTTTCTTTTGAAAGGAAGCTTGTGCTTTGGGTTTCTCGACCTTCGAAAACTGTGACTTCTGCCTTAAAGCAGCTTCACATGTGCAGCAGTGTGTGCAAGAGGGGTAGCGGCTCGCTTCAGACCTACCTACGCTCTTCCCATTTTGCTTATATCCTGAAGCGACTCTCTTTGGATTAGCTTTGGGTTTAGAGACTGACTTAGGATTTCTAGTCTGACGAAGCGGCTCGCTTGGTTTCCTCAAAGCGGTCCAACTAGGGTTTTGACCCCGACTCGCTTGAGTAACCTTGGAAGTTCGAAGCGGCCTCTTTTGTCCTTCGAGTTCTTCCCCCTCAATGTTAGTCCGGTTGGACCATCTCCAGTCCGGATAACGTGACACATAGACATTACTCCTTTTCTTGAAAGGGAGATCCTTTGTCTCTCGTGTCTTGGCTTGAGGCTTAGAAGCTACAACTGGTTTCCCTTTACCTTTGGATTGGTAATTTTTAGCATTGTGAGTGCTCGGGATAGTTGTATTTTGCTTACCCTTAGATTCAGTCCTTAAAGATATAGACATCTTCATTGGCCTTTTCTTAGGGTTCTCAGCCATTTTGCCATTGTCTTTGTTAGTGGTCGCTTTGGATGCAGTGGGCATTTCCAAAGTGACTGATGGTGTCGTGTTTGAAGCACCAACAAAGACAGTTGGCTTGGAAGGTCCACCCTCATATCCAAGTCCTCCCTTTCTACCAAAAGGTAGAAGAGAACTCTCTAGTGCCTGTCTAGCGTATGATGCTTTATTTAAGTTGGCGACTAGAGTGGATTGGGTTTCATATCTTCCCTCCAAGCTTTGATGTCTAGCGAAGAGATCCTCGAACTTACTAGTCATAGCCCTTAGATTAAGTTTGACTTGGTCAAGCTCAGTGGCTAGCTTTCGGTTCTCCTCCTTGCTTTGGGACAAAGCTTGTTGTAGCACTTCGTGGTCACTTGACAGTTTAACGTGCTTGTCAAGCAACTCACTCCATGTTGAGGAATTGGGTTCCTCTTGGTGCGAGTGTGCGAGTGTAATTGAACTAGATGGGGGATAGATGAATACCTCTCCAGTTTCTTCATCGGTGAGCGCCATAAATCCTAGATCCTCACCATCACTGGAATTTGGATCGGTGAATGCATCTGAGTCGCTTGGTGGATCTTCAGTTGTAGCGACCGGCACTTCACTCGCTACGAGCGCTCGCCTTGGTGCATCCCTTTTTGCTTTCAGTTCTTCTCGCTCCTTCGCACTCAGCTTTGGGCAATCGGATTTGTAGTGGCCCATCTTGTGGCAATGGTAACATTCCACTTCCATCATGTCTCTCGGGATCGGCTTTGTCGTCTCTTCTCTCTTCCCTTTTCCTTCTCGAGCATCAGTGCTCCTCCCTTTGTATTGCTTGTAGAATCTTTTGTATTTGCCCACTCGAGAATTCATTTTATTGAAGTTCTTGGATAAGAACGCAATGTGTTCTTCCAACTCTTCCCTCGTCATCTTGGCTAGCGACTGCTCGCTTGGCCCTTCGGCAGCTTTGAATGCTACTCCTTTTGACGTAGTGGGCGCTTCCTCCTCTTCGTCGAGGTTCATTCGATTCAGATCGAATTCATGAGCTTTCAGTTCGGAAAACAGAATCTCCGGTGTGAATTTTGATAGATCCTTGGTTGCTAGATACAGCTCCTTCATTGTTTGCCACTTCCTTGTGAGAGCTCGGACAATCTTCAGGTTGACTTCCTTATCTGTGAGTTCCTTCCCAAGCGAGTTGAGAGTCGAAATTATGTTTGTAACTCTCAGCTCGAAGGTGTCGATGGACTCTCCTGGCTTCATTATCAGACTTTCAAACTCCCGCATCTGAACGGCGAGTTTGTTCTCCTTGATTTTGTCTGTTCCTTGAGAAATGAGGGCTAGGGTTTCCCACATCTCCTTCGCTGTTGCGCACTTCCTAATCCTTGGAAGGTAGGCATCCGACACGGTGCTCTGCATCGTGTGGCGTGCGATCTTGTCGAGGTTGGCAACTTTGAAGTCATTTGGAGTATACTCATCCTTATCCTTCTCCACGTACTGTTGTCGAACGTGGGCTGGACGACCTTCAGCGGCTGGAACCTCCACAGATATTGCTTTCTTGATTTCGATTGGTCCGTCTTCAATGACTTCCCACATCCGGTCGTGGATGGAGCAAAGAAAGCTTTCGACTCGGAAACTCCATGTCTCGTATCCTTCGATCGAGAACTGCGGAAGATTTGATGCACTGTATGTAGACATAGCAAAGTATCAGTAGTAAATGCAATATGCGTGAGTGAGGTTTTGATGCACTTAGGAAAATAGGATCCGGTTCAGTGAGACAACGTGAAGTGAGTGGGGACTCACTTCGGATATGCAAAGCAGAGGCTCGAAAGAACCGCTGCTCTGATACCACTTGTTGGTCCCGGTTTGTTAATAGGAAAAATACGTAGAGGGGGGGGTGAATACGTATTTTGAAGTTTTTCAACTTCAAATCCCTTAACTCAGAGTAACAAGTAAGGAGCTCGCTTAAAAACTTAAGACCTAGCTGAAACTAGATCAACAGTACGTAGCTAGCCTGCTTGACCGAAGTGATGACTTGATCAAGAGGGAGTCCTTACTCGTGTATGCGGAATTTGGTGAGCTAAAATCTTTTCCTAAGTAATTAAAATATCCAGATTAAGTTGTTTAGATGCAAGTGCAATGGATAAACAAAGTAAAGAGTTTAGGGTTAGAGAGATACGACACGAAGATTTATAGTGGTTCGGAGATAACGCTCCTACGTCCACTTTGTTGCACGACGGCAACAGTTCTTTTCACTCAAGAACTTGAAGGTTACGGGTCCTTCAAAAAACCTGGTCGAGATCGGGCTTCACTCGCCTGGATCTGACGAATAGTGCAGTGATTACGGGTTCACTACTAAGACCTAAACTGGACACGAAACTTCACTCGTTTCTGTCCGAACAACAGGGAGATTCCGGGCTCTCCTTACAGCCTAGCTTCGATCGAGCTTCACACAAACGATGTAAGTGTAAGCTTGGATCTCAACTCTACGATCGAGGCTTCTTCAATCGATGAAAGAAGGGCCTTGGATCTGGACAACCTAACGACAACACTCAAAACCTAACAGACAAAGTATAGGGTTTTTGGTTGACGACACACTATGAAGAACTCTTTACAGTAGATGCAAAGATTGGCTAGAGTTCTTCTTCTAAGCTTCGGATATATGAAGTGGGCTTAGAATCTAAGTGTGAAGGCTGTGAAGACGAGTTCCGATGAACTGGAAACTCGGAGAACACTTGAAAACAAAGACTCGAAAATTTGCTCGAAGGCTTGGAGTGTTTGTTTGCTGTATGCGCTCGAATGCTCAAGTAGTGTTCTCTGTTTTCTTCGTCTTCATCCTTCACTATTTATAGGCGGAGGGATGGCTGAGATCCGTTGCTTGGTTGGTGGCCTTGTCCCTCCTCCTCTCGACAGTACTTGCGCAGGCAGTAGCTTTTGCAGGTGCCCAGTTTGTCTCTTTGCCGAAAATGGCTAAGTTACAAACTTAACAGTAACTGGAGCGAGCCAGTACTGTTGCGGCGCCTTTGTCGGCCTGGCAGTCAACTCTTCCGCTCCACTCCGCCTTTGACACGTGGAGATCTCGTAATTAATGCGGAGATCTCCAGTTGACTGGAGTTCAAAATATGGGCGGGAGTTGTGCTGTCGCTTTCTGGTAGGTAGTGGCTCGCTTCGCTTTGAAGTTGTAGCGGCCGCTCTGAAGTGAGTCGCTTCAGGATCATACTGTAGCGGGTCGCTTTCGAAACGAAGTTTCGTAGTGACCGCTTTAATAAGTGTTGACCCGCGTTGACTCGCTTCTGCTTTTCTTTGTAGCGTTCGCTTTGCTTCGCTTTGGTGGCTTCACTTTGACTCCACTGTAGCGCTCGCTTCGCTTCGCTGGTTTCGGCACGCTTCACTTCGGTTTGCTAGACTCGCTTCGCTTTGGAAGAACACACTCAAGCGAGTGGCCTTCACTTGAATTCCTGCAGTCTAAAGCTAAGCAAAATAAAGCCATCCTAACAGATTTAGGCTTAGAAAAATTCTAACCTATTAACTACATCAAAATGGGTCGCTTGGGAGCTTGGACACTTGGGGTTTTGGGATCTAATCAAAACAAATGGCTTCGTTTATCAAGTATCCCTCAGAGTTCCCCCTTAACAAATTGGTCCATAACAATTCCCAACAAAAAAAAAACAAAAAAAAACAGATATATTTCGTGTGATATATAGGGATTTGTTTCCTTTCGAGTCAGGGATTTGCTACCAAGTTTGTTGTTGATTAGGGCAGCCAAAAAAAAAAAACCCTTTCCGTCGGCCAACACTAAAACGGCCGTAGAATCCACATACGAACTCTGATTTTTCTCCATAATACCTTTTCGGAATTGTCTCGACGAGATCTTTAAGATTTCAATGCTTAGCCGTGAAAGGCCTGTCAGATTCTCAAAATTCCATCAGTTTTAAGTAGAATATCAGAAGACGTTGGAACTCAAGGCAAAGCTTCCGTTTGAAGCATTGAAATCAGAACTGGGCAAGATTATGGAATCCAAACCAGTAGGAGTGTACGATAGGATTGGTGAGGTAGAGTTCAAACAATCCCAGCATAGTCGGGTTGCGTATAAAGGGAAAATTAGCACGTTCCCTTGCGGGTGCGATCATACCAGCACTAATGCACCGGATCCCATCAGAACTCCGAAGTTAAGCGTGCTTGGGCTAGAGTAGTACTAGGATGGGTGACCCCCTGTGAAGTCCTCGTGTTGCACCCCTTTTTTTGCTGTCGCCGCCGCTCCCTTAATTTTCTCGTCCTTTTGTTGTCGCCGCCTCTCGAGTTTACGAAATCCGCTTTTTGTCTTTCCTTTGGTTTCGTTTCCGTATCGTTATCTCCGTGTCTCGTTTTGTTCGTGTCTTTAGTTGAGTCTTTGTCGTTCGTCCCTTTTCATCGTTTTCCATTCCGTTCGTCAGATTCGTTTCCCTGTCAAAAAAAAAATAAACAGATATATTTCTTGTGATATATAGGGATTTGTTTCCTTTCGAGTCAGGGATTTGCTATCAAGTTTGTTGTTGATTAGGGCAGCCAAAAAAAAAAAAAAAAAAACACTTTCCGTCGGCCAACACTAAAATGGCCGTAGAATCCACATACGAACTCCGATTTTTCTCCATAATACCTTTTCGGAATTGTCTCGACGAGATCTATAAGATTTCAAGGCTTCTCCGTGAAAGGCCTGTCAGATTCTTAAAATTCCATCAGTTTTAAGTAGAATATCAGAAGACGTTGGAACTCAAGGCAAAGCTTCCGTTTGAAGCATTGAAATCAGAACTGGGGAAGATCATGGAATCCAAGCCGGTAGGAGTGTACGATAGGATTGGTGAGGTAGAGTTCAAACAATCCCAGCATAGTCGGGTTGCGTATAAAGGTTAAATTAGCACGTTCCCTTGCGGGTGCGATCATACCAGCACTAATGCACCGGATCCCATCAGAACTCCGAAGTTAAGCGTGCTTGGGCGAGAGTAGTACTAGGATTGGTGACCCCCTGGGAAGTCCTCGTGTTGCACCCCTTTTTTTGCTGTCGGCGCCGCTCCCTTAATTTTCTCGTCCTTTTGCTGTCGCTGCCTCTCGAGTTTACGTAATCCGCTTTTTGTCTTTCCTTTGGTTTCGTTTCCGTATCGTTATCTCCGTGTCTCGTCTTTGGTTTCGTTTCCGTATCGTTATCTCCGTGTCTTTAGTTGAGTCTTTGTCGTTCGTCCCTTTTCATCGTTTTCCATTCCGTTCGTGAGATTCGTTTCCCTGTCAAAAAAAAAAAACAGATATATTTCGTGTGATATATAGGGATTTGTTTCGTTTCGAGTCAGGGATTTGCTACCAAGTTTGTTGTTGATTAGGGCAGCCAAAAAAAAAAAAACACTTTCCGTCGGCCTACACTAAAACGGCCGTAGAATCCACATACGAACTCAGATTTTTCTCCATAATACCTTTTCTGAATTGTCTCGACGAGATCTATAAGATTTCTCGGCTTCGCCGTGAAAGGCCTGTCAGATTCTCAAAATTCCATCAGTTTTAAGTAGAATATCAGAAGACGTTGGAACTCAAGGCAAAGCTTCCGTTTGAAGCATTGAAATCAGAACTGGGGAAGATCATGGAATCCAAGCCGGTAGGAGTGTACGATAGGATTGGTGAGGTAGAGTTCAAACAATCCCAGCATAGTCGGGTTGCGTATAAAGGGAAAATTAGCACGTTCCCTTGCGGGTGCGATCATACCAGCACTAATGCACCGGATCCCATCAGAACTCCGAAGTTAAGCGTGCTCGGGCGAGAGTAGTACTAGGATGGGTGACCCCCTGGGAAGTCCTCGTGTTGCACCCCTTTTTTTGTTGTCGCCGCCGCTCCCTTAATTTTCTCGTCCTTTTGCTGTCGCCGCCTCTCGAGTTTACGTAATCCGCTTTTTGTCTTTCCTTTGGTTTCGTTTCCGTATCGTTATCTCCGTGTCTCGTTTCGTTCGTGTCGTTAGTTGAGTTGAGTCTTTGTCGTTCGTCCCTTTTCATCGTTTTCCATTCCGTTCGTCAGATTCGTTTCCCTGTCAAAAAAAAAAAAATAACAGATATATTTCGTGTGATATATAGGGATTTGTTTCCTTTCGAGTCAGGGATTTGCTACCAAGTTTGTTGTTAATTAGGGCAGCCAAAAAAAAAAAAAACTTTCCATCGGCCAACACTAAAACGGCCGTAGAATCCACATACGAACTCCGATTTTTCTCCATAATACCTTTTCGAAATTGTCTCGATGAGATCTATAAGATTTCACGGCTTCTCCGTGAAAGGACTGTCATATTCTTAAAATTCCATCAGTTTTAAGTAGAATATCAGAAGACATAGGAACTCAAGGCAAAGCTTCCGATTGAAGCATTGAAATCAGAACTGGGGAAGATCATGGAATCCAAGCCGGTAGAAGTGTACGATAGGATTGGTGAGGTAGAGTTCAAACAATCCCAGCATAGTCGGGTTGCGTATAAAGGGAAAATTAGCACGTTCCCTTGCGGGTGACATCATACCAGCACTAATGCACCGGATCCCATCAGAACTTCGAAGTTAAGCGTGCTTGGGCGAGAGTAGTACTAGGATGGGTGACCCCCTGGGAAGTCCTCGTGTTGCACCCTTTTTTTTGCTGTCGCCGCCGCTCCCTTAATTTTCTCGTCCTTTTGCTGTCGCCGCCTCTCGAGTTTAGGTAATCCGCATTTTGTCTTTCCTTTGGTTTCGTTTCCATATCGTTATCTCCGTGTCTCGTTTTGTTCGTGTCTTTAGTTGAGTCTTTGTCGTTCGTCCCTTTTCATCGTTTTCCATTCCGTTCGTCAGATTCGTTTCCCTGTAAAAAAAAACAAAAAAAAAAACAGATATATTTCGTGTGATATATAGGGATTTGTTTCCTTTCGAGTCAGGGATTTGCTACCAAGTTTGTTGTTGATTAGGGCAGCCAAAAAAAAAAAAACCCTTTCCGTCGGCCAACACTAAAACGGCCGTAGAATCCACATACGAACTCCGATTTTTCTCCATAATACCTTTTCGGAATTGTCTCGACGAGATCTTTAAGATTTCAATGCTTCGCCGTGAAAGGCCTGTCAGATTCTCAAAATTCCATCAGTTTTAAGTAGAATATCAGAAGACGTTGGAATTCAAGGCAAAGCTTCCGTTTGAAGCATTGAAATCAGAACTAGGGAAGATTATGGAATCCAAACTAGTAGGAGTGTACGATAGGATTGGTGAGGTAGAGTTAAAACAATCCCAGCATAGTCGGGTTGCGTATAAAGGGAAAATTAGCACGTTCCCTTGCGGGTGCGATCATACCAGCACTAATGCACCGGATCCCATCAGAACTCCGAAGTTAAGCGTGCTTGGGCGAGAGTAGTACTAGGATGGGTGTCCCCCTGTGAAGTCCTCGTGTTGCACCCCTTTTTTTGCTGTCGCCGCCGCTTCCTTAATTTTCTCGTCCTTTTGTTGTCGTCGCCTCTCGAGTTTACGAAATCCGCTTTTTGTCTTTCCTTTGGTTTCGTTTCCGTATCGTTATCTCCGTGTCTCGTTTTGTTCGTGTCTTTGGTTGAGTCTTTGTCGTTCGTCCCTTTTCATCGTTTTCCATTCCGTTCGTCAGATTCGTTTCCCTGTCAAAAAAAAAAAAAAAAAAACAGATATATTTCTTGTGATATATAGGGATTTGTTTCCTTTCGAGTCAGGGATTTGCTACCAAGTTTGTTGTTGATTAGGGCAGCCAAAAAAAAAAAAAAAAAAAACTTTCCGTCGGCCAACACTAAAATGGCCGTAGAATCCACATACGATCTCCGGTTTTTCTCCATAATACCTTTTCGGAATTGTCTCGACGAGATCTATAAGATTTCACAGCTTCTCCGTGAAAGGCCTGTCAGATTCTTAAAATTCCATCAGTTTTAAGTAGAATATCAGAAGACGTTGGAACTCAAGGCAAAGCTTCCGTTTGAAGCATTGAAATCAGAACTGGGGAAGATCATGGAATCCAAGCCGGTAGGAGTGTACGATAGGATTGGTGAGGTAGAGTTCAAACAATCCCAGCATAGTCGGGTTGCGTATAAAGGTTAAATTAGCACGTTCCCTTGCGGGTGCGATCATACCAGCACTAATGCACCGGATCCCATCAGAACTCCGAAGTTAAGCGTGCTTGGGCGAGAGTAGTACTAGGATTGGTGACCCCCTGGGAAGTCCTCGTGTTGCACCCCTTTTTTTGCTGTCGGCGCCGCTCCCTTAATTTTCTCGTCCTTTTGCTGTCGCTGCCTCTCGAGTTTACGTAATCCGCTTTTTGTCTTTCCTTTGGTTTCGTTTCCGTAGTTATCTCCGTGTCTCGTCTTTGGTTTCGTTTCCGTATCGTTATCTCCGTGTCTTTAGTTGAGTCTTTGTCGTTCGTCCCTTTTCATCGTTTTCCATTCCGTTCGTGAGATTCGTTTCCCTGTCAAAAAAAAAAAACAGATATATTTCGTGTGATATATAGGGATTTGTTTCGTTTCGAGTCAGGGATTTGCTACCAAGTTTGTTGTTGATTAGGGCAGCCAAAAAAAAAAAAAACACTTTCCGTCGGCCTACACTAAAACGGCCGTAGAATCCACATACGAACTCAGATTTTTCTCCATAATACCTTTTCTGAATTGTCTCGACGAGATCTATAAGATTTCTCGGCTTCGCCGTGAAAGGCCTGTCAGATTCTCAAAATTCCATCAGTTTTAAGTAGAATATCAGAAGACGTTGGAACTCAAGGCAAAGCTTCCGTTTGAAGCATTGAAATCAGAACTGGGGAAGATCATGGAATCCAAGCCGGTAGGAGTGTACGATAGGATTGGTGAGGTAGAGTTCAAACAATCCCAGCATAGTCGGGTTGCGTATAAAGGGAAAATTAGCACGTTCCCTTGCGGGTGCGATCATACCAGCACTAATGCACCGGATCCCATCAGAACTCCGAAGTTAAGCGTGCTCGGGCGAGAGTAGTACTAGGATGGGTGACCCCCTGGGAAGTCCTCGTGTTGCACCCCTTTTTTTGTTGTCGCCGCCGCTCCCTTAATTTTCTCGTCCTTTTGCTGTCGCCGCCTCTCGAGTTTACGTAATCCGCTTTTTGTCTTTCCTTTGGTTTCGTTTCCGTATCGTTATCTCCGTGTCTCGTTTCGTTCGTGTCGTTAGTTGAGTTGAGTCTTTGTCGTTCATCCCTTTTCATCGTTTTCCATTCCGTTCGTCAGATTCGTTTCCCTGTTAAAAAAAAAAAAAAAACAGATATATTTCGTGTGATATATAGGGATTTGTTTCCTTTCGAGTCAGGGATTTGCTACCAAGTTTGTTGTTAATTAGGGCAGCCAAAAAAAAAAAAACACTTTCCATCGGCCAACACTAAAACGGCCGTAGAATCCACATACGAACTACGATTTTTCTCCATAATACCTTTTCGAAATTGTCTCGATGAGATCTATAAGATTTCACGGCTTCTCCGTGAAAGGCCTGTCAGATTCTTAAAATTCCATCAGTTTTAAGTAGAATATCAGAAGACATAGGAACTCAAGGCAAAGCTTCCGATTGAAGCATTGAAATCAGAACTGGGGAAGATCATGGAATCCAAGCCGGTAGAAGTGTACGATAGGATTGGTGAGGTAGAGTTCAAACAATCCCAGCATAGTCGGGTTGCGTATAAAGGTTAAATTAGCACGTTCCCTTGCGGGTGCGATCATACCAGCACTAATGCACCGGATCCCATCAGAACTCCGAAGTTAAGCGTGCTTGGGCGAGAGTAGTACTAGGATTGGTGACCCCCTGGGAAGTCCTCGTGTTGCACCCCTTTTTTTGCTGTCGGCGCCGCTCCCTTAATTTTCTCGTCCTTTTGCTGTCGCTGCCTCTCGAGTTTACGTAATCCGCTTTTTGTCTTTCCTTTGGTTTCGTTTCCGTATCGTTATCTCCGTGTCTCGTCTTTGGTTTCGTTTCCGTATCGTTATCTCCGTGTCTTTAGTTGAGTCTTTGTCGTTCGTCCCTTTTCATCGTTTTCCATTCCGTTCGTGAGATTCGTTTCCCTGTCAAAAAAAAAAAAAACAGATATATTTCGTGTGATATATAGGGATTTGTTTCGTTTCGAGTCAGGGATTTGCTACCAAGTTTGTTGTTGATTAGGGCAGCCAAAAAAAAAAAAACACTTTCCGTCGGCCTACACTAAAACGGCCGTAGAATCCACATACGAACTCAGATTTTTCTCCATAATACATTTTCTGAATTGTCTCGACGAGATCTATAAGATTTCTCGGCTTCGCCGTGAAAGGCCTGTCAGATTCTCAAAATTCCATCAGTTTTAAGTAGAATATCAGAAGACGTTGGAACTCAAGGCAAAGCTTCCGTTTGAAGCATTGAAATCAGAACTGGGGAAGATCATGGAATCCAAGCCGGTAGGAGTGTACGATAGGATTGGTGAGGTAGAGTTCAAACAATCCCAGCATAGTCGGGTTGCGTATAAAGGGAAAATTAGCACGTTCCCTTGCGGGTGCGATCATACCAGCACTAATGCACCGGATCCCCTCAGAACTCCGAAGTTAAGCGTGCTCGGGCGAGAGTAGTACTAGGATGGGTGACCCCCTGGGAAGTCCTCGTGTTGCACCCCTTTTTTTGTTGTCGCCGCCGCTCCCTTAATTTTCTCGTCCTTTTGCTGTCGCCGCCTCTCGAGTTTACGTAATCCGCTTTTTGTCTTTCCTTTGGTTTCGTTTCCGTATCGTTATCTCCATGTCTCGTTTCGTTCGTGTCGTTAGTTGAGTTGAGTCTTTGTCGTTCGTCCCTTTTCATCGTTTTCCATTCCGTTCGTCAGATTCGTTTCCCTGTCAAAAAAAAAAAAAAAAACAGATATATTTCGTGTGATATATAGGGATTTGTTTCCTTTCGAGTCAGGGATTTGCTACCAAGTTTGTTGTTAATTAGGGCAGCCAAAAAAAAAAAAACACTTTCCATCGGCCAACACTAAAACGGCCGTAGAATCCACATACGAACTCCGATTTTTCTCCATAATACCTTTTCGAAATTGTCTCGATGAGATCTATAAGATTTCACGGCTTCTCCGTGAAAGGCCTGTCAGATTCTTAAAATTCCATCAGTTTTAAGTAGAATATCAGAAGACATAGGAACTCAAGGCAAAGCTTCCGATTGAAGCATTGAAATCAGAACTGGGGAAGATCATGGAATCCAAGCCGGTAGAAGTGTACGATAGGATTGGTGAGGTAGAGTTCAAACAATCCCAGCATAGTCGGGTTGCGTATAAAGGGAAAATTAGCACGTTCCCTTGCGGGTGACATCATACCAGCACTAATGCACCGGATCCCATCAGAACTTCGAAGTTAAGCGTGCTTGGGCGAGAGTAGTACTAGGATGGGTGACCCCCTGGGAAGTCCTCGTGTTGCACCCTTTTTTTTGCTGTCGCCGCCGCTCCCTTAATTTTCTCGTCCTTTTGCTGTCGCCGCCTCTCGAGTTTAGGTAATCCGCATTTTGTCTTTCCTTTGGTTTCGTTTCCATATCGTTATCTCCGTGTCTCGTTTTGTTCGTGTCTTTAGTTGAGTCTTTGTCGTTCGTCCCTTTTCATCGTTTTCCATTCCGTTCGTCAGATTCGTTTCCCTGTAAAAAAAAAACAAAAAAAAAAACAGATATATTTCGTGTGATATATAGGGATTTGTTTCCTTACGAGTCAGGGATTTGCTACCAAGTTTGTTGTTGATTAGGGCAGCCAAAAAAAAAAAAACCCTTTCCGTCGGCCAACACTAAAACGGCCGTAGAATCCACATACGAACTCCGATTTTTCTCCATAATACCTTTTCGGAATTGTCTCGACGAGATCTTTAAGATTTCAATGCTTCGCCGTGAAAGGCCTGTCAGATTCTCAAAATTCCATCAGTTTTAAGTAGAATATCAGAAGACGTTGGAATTCAAGGCAAAGCTTCCGTTTGAAGCATTGAAATCAGAACTAGGGAAGATTATGGAATCCAAACTAGTAGGAGTGTACGATAGGATTGGTGAGGTAGAGTTAAAACAATCCCAGCATAGTCGGGTTGCGTATAAAGGGAAAATTAGCACGTTCCCTTGCGGGTGCGATCATACCAGCACTAATGCACCGGATCCCATCAGAACTCCGAAGTTAAGCGTGCTTGGGCGAGAGTAGTACTAGGATGGGTGTCCCCCTGTGAAGTCCTCGTGTTGCACCCCTTTTTTTGCTGTCGCCGCCGCTCCCTTAATTTTCTCGTCCTTTTGTTGTCGCCGCCTCTCGAGTTTACGAAATCCGCTTTTTGTCTTTCCTTTGGTTTCGTTTCCGTATCGTTATCTCCGTGTCTCGTTTTGTTCGTGTCTTTAGTTGAGTCTTTGTCGTTCGTCCCTTTTCATCGTTTTCCATTCCGTTCGTCAGATTCGTTTCCCTGTCAAAAAAAAAAAAAAAAAAAACAGATATATTTCTTGTGATATATAGGGATTTGTTTCCTTTCGAGTCAGGGATTTGCTACCAAGTTTGTTGTTGATTAGGGCAGCCAAAAAAAAAAAAAAAACACTTTCCGTCGGCCAATACTAAAATGGCCGTAGAATCCACATACGATCTCCGATTTTTCTCCATAATACCTTTTCGGAATTGTCTCGACGAGATCTATAAGATTTCACAGCTTCTCCGTGAAAGGCCTGTCAGATTCTTAAAATTCCATCAGTTTTAAGTAGAATATCAGAAGACGTTGGAACTCAAGGCAAAGCTTCCGTTTGAAGCATTGAAATCAGAACTGGGGAAGATCATGGAATCCAAGCCGGTAGGAGTGTACGATAGGATTGGTGAGGTAGAGTTCAAACAATCCCAGCATAGTCGGGTTGCGTATAAAGGTTAAATTAGCACGTTCCCTTGCGGGTGCGATCATACCAGCACTAATGCACCGGATCCCATCAGAACTCCGAAGTTAAGCGTGCTTGGGCGAGAGTAGTACTAGGATTGGTGACCCCCTGGGAAGTCCTCGTGTTGCACCCCTTTTTTTGCTGTCGGCGCCGCTCCCTTAATTTTCTCGTCCTTTTGCTGTCGCTGCCTCTCGAGTTTACGTAATCCGCTTTTTGTCTTTCCTTTGGTTTCGTTTCCGTATCGTTATCTCCGTGTCTCGTCTTTGGTTTCGTTTCCGTATCGTTATCTCCGTGTCTTTAGTTGAGTCTTTGTCGTTCGTCCCTTTTCATCGTTTTCCATTCCGTTCGTGAGATTCGTTTCCCTGTCAAAAAAAAAAAACAGATATATTTCGTGTGATATATAGGGATTTGTTTCGTTTCGAGTCAGGGATTTGCTACCAAGTTTGTTGTTGATTAGGGCAGCCAAAAAAAAAAAAACACTTTTCGTCGGCCTACACTAAAACGGCCGTAGAATTCACATACGAACTCAGATTTTTCTCCATAATACCTTTTCTGAATTGTCTCGACGAGATCTATAAGATTTCTCGGCTTCGCCGTGAAAGGCCTGTCAGATTCTCAAAATTCCATCAGTTTTAAGTAGAATATCAGAAGACGTTGGAACTCAAGGCAAAGCTTCCGTTTGAAGCATTGAAATCAGAACTGGGGAAGATCATGGAATCCAAGCCGGTAGGAGTGTACGATAGGATTGGTGAGGTAGAGTTCAAACAATCCCAGCATAGTCGGGTTGCGTATAAAGGGAAAATTAGCACGTTCCCTTGCGGGTGCGATCATACCAGCACTAATGCACCGGATCCCATCAGAACTCCGAAGTTAAGCGTGCTCGGGCGAGAGTAGTACTAGGATGGGTGACCCCCTGGGAAGTCCTCGTGTTGCACCCCTTTTTTTGTTGTCGCCGCCGCTCCCTTAATTTTCTCATCCTTTTGCTGTCGCCGCCTCTCGAGTTTACGTAATCCGCTTTTTGTCTTTCCTTTGGTTTCGTTTCCGTATCGTTATCTCCGTGTCTCGTTTCGTTCGTGTCGTTAGTTGAGTTGAGTCTTTGTCGTTCGTCCCTTTTCATCGTTTTCCATTCCGTTCGTCAGATTCGTTTCCCTGTCAAAAAAAAAAAAAACAGATATATTTCGTGTGATATATAGGGATTTGTTTCCTTTCGAGTCAGGGATTTGCTACCAAGTTTGTTGTTAATTAGGGCAGCCAAAAAAAAAAAAAACACTTTCCATCGGCCAACACTAAAACGGCCGTAGAATCCACATACGAACTACGATTTTTCTCCATAACACCTTTTCGAAATTGTCTCGATGAGATCTATAAGATTTCACGGCTTCTCCGTGAAAGGCCTGTCAGATTCTTAAAATTCCATCAGTTTTAAGTAGAATATCAGAAGACATAGGAACTCAAGGCAAAGCTTCCGATTGAAGCATTGAAATCAGAACTGGGGAAGATCATGGAATCCAAGCCGGTAGAAGTGTACGATAGGATTGGTGAGGTAGAGTTCAAACAATCCCAGCATAGTCGGGTTGCGTATAAAGGGAAAATTAGCACGTTCCCTTGCGGGTGACATCATACCAGCACTAATGCACCGGATCCCATCAGAACTTCGAAGTTAAGCGTGCTTGGGCGAGAGTAGTACTAAGATGGGTGACCCCCTGGGAAGTCCTCGTGTTGCACCCTTTTTTTTGCTGTCGCCGCCGCTCCCTTAATTTTCTCGTCCTTTTGCTGTCGCCGCCTCTCGAGTTTAGGTAATCCGCATTTTGTCTTTCCTTTGGTTTCGTTTCCATATCGTTATCTCCGTGTCTCGTTTTGTTCGTGTCTTTAGTTGAGTCTTTGTCGTTCGTCCCTTTTCATCGTTTTCCATTCCGTTCGTCAGATTCGTTTCCCTGTAAAAAAAAAACAAAAAAAAAAAAACAGATATATTTCGTGTGATATATAGGGATTTGTTTCCTTTCGAGTCAGGGATTTGCTACCAAGTTTGTTGTTGATTAGGGCAGCCAAAAAAAAAAAAACCCTTTCCGTCGGCCAACACTAAAACGGCCGTAGAATCCACATACGAACTCCGATTTTTCTCCATAATACCTTTTCGGAATTGTCTCGACGAGATCTTTAAGATTTCAATGCTTCGCCGTGAAAGGCCTGTCAGATTCTCAAAATTCCATCAGTTTTAAGTAGAATATCAGAAGACGATGGAACTCAAGGCAAAGCTTCCGTTTGAAGCATTGAAATCAGAATTGGGGAAGATCATGGAATCCAAGCCGGTAGGAGTGTACGATAGGATTGGTGAGGTAGAGTTCAAACAATCCCAGCATAGTCGGGTTGCGTATAAAGGGAAAATTAGCACGTTCCCTTGCGGGTGCTATCATACCAGCATTAATGCACCGGATCCCATCAGAACTCCGAAGTTAAGCGTGCTTGGGCGAGAGTAGTACTAGGATGGGTGACCCCCTGGGAAGTTCTCGTGTTGTACCCTTTTTTTTGCTGTCGCCGCCGCTCCCTTAATTTTCTCGTCCTTTTGCTGTCGCCGCCTCTCGAATTTACGTAATCCGCGTTTTGTCTTTCCTTTGGTTTCGTTTCCGTATCGTTATCTCTGTGTCTCATTTTGTTCGTGTCTTTAGTTGAGTCTTTGTCGTTCGTCCCTTTTCATCGTTTTCCATTCCGTTCGTCAGATTCGTTTCCCTGTCAAAGAAAAAAAAAAAAACAGATATATTTTGTGTGATATATAGGGATTTGTTTCCTTTCGAGTCAGGGATTTGCTACCAAGTTTGTTGTTGATTAGGGCAGCCAAAAAAAAAAAAACCCTTTCCGTCGGCCAACACTAAAACTGCCGTAGAATCCACATACGAACTCCGATTTTTCTCCATAATACCTTTTCGGAATTGTCTCGACGAGATCTATTAGATTTCACCGCTTAGCCGTGAAAGGCCTATCAGATTCTCAAAATTCCATTAGTTTTAAGTAGAATATCAGAAGATGTTGGAACTCAAGGCAAAGCTTCCGTTTGAAGCATTGAAATCAGAACTGGGGAAGATCATGGAATCCAAGCCGGTAGGAGTGTACGATAGGATTGGTTAGGTAGAGTTCAAACAATCCCAGCATAGTCGGGTTGCGTATAAAGGGAAATTTAGCACGTTCCCTTGCGGGTGCGATCATACCAGCACTAATGCACCGGATCCCATCAGATTTCCGAAGTTAAGCGTGCTCGGGCGAGAGTAGTACTAGGATGGGAGACCCCCTGGGAAGTCCTCGTGTTGCACCCTTTTTTTTGCTGTCGCCGCCGCTCCCTTAATTTTCTCGTCCTTTTGCTGTCGCTGCCTCTCGAGTTTACTTAATCCGCGTTTTGTCTTTCCTTTGGTTTCGTTTCCGTATCGTTATCTCCGTGTCTCGTTTTGTTCGTGTCTTTAGTTGAGTCTTTGTCGTTCGTCCCTTTTCATCGTTTTCCATTCCGTTCGTCAGATTCGTTTCCCTGTAAAAAAAAACAAAAAAAAAAACAGATATATTTCGTGTGATATATAGGGATTTGTTTCCTTTCGAGTCAGGGATTTGCTTCCAAGTTTGTTGTTGATTAGGGCAGCCAAAAAAAAAAAAAAAAAACCCTTTCCATCGGCCAACACTAAAACGGCCGTAGAATCCACATACGAACTCCGCTTTTTCTCCATAATACCTTTTCGGAATTGTCTCGACGAGATCTATAAGATTTCACTGCTTCGCCGTGAAAGGCCTGTCTGATTCTCAAAATTCCATCAGTTTTAAGTAGAATAACAGAAGACGTTGGAACTCAAGGCAAAGCTTCCGTTTGAAGCATTGAAATCAGAACTGGGGAAGATCATGGAATCCAAGCCAGTAGGAGTGTACGATAGGATTGGTGAGGTAGAGTTCAAACAATCCCAGCATAGTCGGGTTGCGTATAAAGGGAAAATTAGCACGTTCCCTTGCGGGTGCGATCATACAAGCACTAATGCATCGGATCCCATCAGAACTCCGAAGTTAAGCGTGCTTGGGCGAGAGTAGTACTAGGATGTGTGACCCCCTGGGAAGTCCTCGTGTTGCACCCCTTTTTTCGCTGTCGCCGCCGCTCCCTTAATTTTCTCGTCGTTTTGCTGTCGCCGCCTCTCGAGTTTATGTAATCCGCCTTTTGTCTTTCCTTTGGTTTCGTTTCCGTATCGTTATCTCCGTGTCTCGTTTTGTTCGTGTCTTTAGTTGAGTCTTTGTCGTGCGTCCCTTTTCATCGTTTTCCATTCCGTTCGTCAGATTCGTTTCCCTGTAAAAAAAAAAACAGATATATTTCGTGTGATATATAGGGATTTGTTTCCTTTCGAGTCAGGTATTTGCTACCAAGTTTGTTGTTGATTAGGGCAGCCAAAAAAAAAAAAAAAAAAACCCTTTCCGTCGGCCAACACTAAAACGGCCGTAGAATCCACATACGAACTCCGATTTTTCTCCATAATACCTTTTCGGAATTGTCTCTACGAGATCTATAAGATTTCACCGCTTAGCCGTGAAAGGCCTGTCAGATTCTCAAAATTCCATCAGTTTTAAGTAGAATATCAGAAGACGATGGAACTCAAGGCAAAGCTTCCGTTTGAAGCATTGAAATCAGAATTGGGGAAGATCATGGAATCCAAGCCGGTAGGAGTGTACGATAGGATTGGTGAGGTAGAGTTCATACAGTCCCAGCATAGTCGGGTTGCGTATAAAGGGAAAATTAGCACGTTCCCTAGCGGGTGCGATCGTTCCAGCACTAATGCACCGGATCCCATCAGAACTCCGAAGTTAAGCGTGCTTGGGCGAGAGTAGTACTAGGATGGGTGACCCCCTGGGAAGTCCTCGTGTTGCACCCCTTTTTTTGCTGTCGCCGCCGCTCCCTAAATTTTCTCGTCCTTTTGTTGTCGCCGCCTCTCTAGTTTACCTAATGCGCTTTTTGTCTTTCCTTTGGTTTCGTTTCCGTATCGTTATCTCCGTGTCTCGTTTTGTTCGTGTCTTTAGTTGAGTGTTTGTCGTTCGTCCCTTTTCATCGTTTTCCATTCCGTTCGTCAGATTCGTTTCCCTGTCAAAAAAAAAAAAAAAAAAAAAAAAAAACAGATATATTTCGTGTGATATATAGGGATTTGTTTCCTTTCGAGTCAGGGATTTGCTACCAAGTTTATTGTTGATTAGGGCAGCCAAAAAAAAAAAAAAAACCCTTTCCGTCGGCCAACACTAAAACGGCCGTAGAATCCACATACGAACTCCGATTTTTCTCCATAATACCTTTTCGGAATTGTCTCGACGAGATCTATAAGATTTCACTGCTTAGCCGTGAAAGGCCTGTCAGATTCTCAAAATTCCATCAGTTTTAAGTAGAATATCAGAAGACGTTGGAACTCAAGGCAAAGCTTTCGTTTGAAGCATTGAAATCAGAACTGGGGAAGATCATGGAATCCAAGCCGGTAGGAGTGTACGATAGGATTGGTGAGGTAGAGTTCAAACAATCCCAGCATAGTCGGGTTGCGTATAAAGGGAAAATTAGCACGTTCCCTTGCGGGTGCGATCATACCAGCACTAATGCATCGGATCCCATCAGAACTCCGAAGTTAAGCGTGCTTGGGCGAGAGTAGTACTAGGATGGGTGACCCTCTGGGAAGTCCTCGTGTTGTACCCTTTTTTTTGCTGTCGCCGCCGCTCCCTTAATTTTCTCGTCCTTTTGCTGTCGCCGCCTCTCGAATTTACGTAATCCGCATTTTGTCTTTCCTTTGGTTTCGTTTCCGTATCGTTATCTCCGTGTCTCGTTTTGTTTGTGTCTTTAGTTGAGTCTTTGTCGTTCGTCCCTTTTCATCGTTTTCCATTCCGTTCGTCAGATTCGTTTCCCTGTCAAAGAAAAAAAAAAACAGATATATTTCTTGTGATATATAGGGATTTGTTTCCTTTCGAGTCAGGGATTTGCTAACAAGTTTGTTGTTGATTAGGGCAGCCAAAAAAAAAAAAACAATTTCCGTCGGCCAACACTAAAACGGCCGTAGAATCCACATACGAACTCCGATTTTTCTCCATAATACCTTTTCGGAATTGTCTCGACGAGATCTATAAGGTTTCACGGCTTTGCCGTGAAAGGCCTGTCAGATTCTCAAAATTCCATCAGTTTTAAGTAGAATATCAGAAGACGTTGGAACTCAAGGCAAAGCTTCCGTTTGAAGCATTGAAATCAGAACTGGGGAAGATCATGGAATCCAAGCCGGTAGGAGTGTACGATAGGATTGGTGAGGTAGAGTTCAAACAATCCCAGCATAGTCGGGTTGCGTATAAAGGGAAAATTAGCACGTTCCCTTGCGGGTGCTATCATACCAGCATTAATGCACCGGATCCCATCAGAACTCCGAAGTTAAGCGTGCTTGGGCGAGAGTAGTACTAGGATGGGTGACCCCCTGGGAAGTTCTCGTGTTGTACCCTTTTTTTTGCTGTCGCCGCCGCTCCTTTAATTTTCTCGTCCTTTTGCTGTCGCCGCCTCTCGAATTTACGTAATCCGCGTTTTGTCTTTCCTTTGGTTTCGTTTCCGTATCGTTATCTCCGTGTCTCGTTTTGTTCGTGTCTTTAGTTGAGTCTTTGTCGTTCGTCCCTTTTCATCGTTTTCCATTCCGTTCGTCAGATTCGTTTCCCTATCAAAGAAAAAAAAAAACAGATATATTTTGTGTGATATATAGGGATTTGTTTCCTTTCGAGTCAGGGATTTGCTACCAAGTTTGTTGTTGATTAGGGCAGCCAAAAAAAAAAGAAACCCTTTCCTTCGGCCAACACTAAAACAGCCGTAGAATCCACATACGAACTCCGATTTTTCTCCATAATACCTTTTCGGAATTGTCTCGACGAGATCTATTAGATTTCACCGCTTAGCTGTGAAAGGCCTATCAGATTCTCAAAATTCCATTAGTTTTAAGTAGAATATCAGAAGATGTTGGAACTCAAGGCAAAGCTTCCGTTTGAAGCATTGAAATCAGAACTGGGGAAGATCATGGAATCCAAGCCGGTAGGAGTGTACGATAGGATTGGTGAGGTAGAGTTCAAACAATCCCAGCATAGTCGGGTTGCGTATAAAGGGAAATTTAGCACGTTCCCTTGCGGGTGCGATCATACCAGCACTAATGCACCGGATCCCATCAGATTTCCGAAGTTAAGCGTGCTCGGGCGAGAGTAGTACTAGGATGGGTGACCCCCTGGGAAGTCCTCGTGTTGCACCCTTTTTTTTGCTGTCGCCGCCGCTCCCTTAATTTTCTCGTCCTTTTGCTGTCGCCGCCTCTCGAGTTTACGTAATCCGCGTTTTGTCTTTCCTTTGGTTTCGTTTCCGTATCGTTATCTCCGTGTCTCGTTTTGTTCGTGTCTTTAGTTGAGTCTTTGTCGTTCGTCCCTTTTCATCGTTTTCCATTCCGTTCGTCAGATTCGTTTCCCTGTAAAAAAAAACAAAAAAAAACAGATATATTTCGTGTGATATATAGGGATTTGTTTCCTTTCGAGTCAGGGATTTGCTACCAAGTTTGTTGTTGATTAGGGCAGCCAAAAAAAAAAAAAAAAACACTTTTCCGTCGGCCAACACTAAAACGGCCGTAGAATCCACATACGAACTCCGATTTTTCTCCATAATACCTTTTTGGAATTGTCTCGACGAGATCTATAGGATTTCACGGCTTCGCCGTGAAAGGCCTGTCAGATTCTCAAAATTCCATCAGTTTTAAGTAGAATATCAGAAGACGTTGGAACTCAAGGCAAAGCTTCCGTTTGAAGCATTGAAATCAGAACTGGGGAAGATCATGGAATCCAAGCCGGTAGGAGTGTACGATAGGATTGGTGAGGTAGAGTTCAAACAATCCCAGCATAGTTGGGTTGCGTATAAAGGGAAAATTAGCACGTTTCCTTGCGGGTGCGATCATACCAGCACTAATGCATCGGATCCCATCAGAACTCCGAAGTTAAGCGTGCTTGGGCGAGAGTAGTACTAGGATGGGTGACCCCCTGGGAAGTCTTCGTGTTGCACCCCTTTTTTTGCTGTCGCCGCCGCTCCCTTAATTTTCTCGTCCTTTTGCTGTCGCCGCCTCTCGAGTTTATGTAATCCGCTTTTTGTCTTTCCTTTGGTTTCGTTTCCGTATCGTTATCTCCGTGTCTCGTTTTGTTTGTGTCTTTAGTTGAGTCTTTGTCGTTCGTCCCTTTTCATCGTTTTCCATTCCGTTCGTCAGATTCGTCTCCATGTAAAAAAAAAACAGATATATTTCGTGTAATATATATGGATTTGTTTCCTTTCGAGTCAGGGATTTGCTACCATGTTTGTTGTTGATTAGGGCAGCCAAAAAAAAAAAAAAAACACTTTTCCGTCGGCCAACACTAAAACGGCCGTAGAATCCACATACGAACTCCGATTTTTCTCCATAATACCTTTTCGGAATTGTCTCGACGAGATCTATAGGATTTCACGGCTTCGCCGTGAAAGGCCTGTCAGATTCTCAAAATTCCATCAGTTTTAAGTAGAATATCAGAAGACGTTGGAACTCAAGGCAAAGCTTCCGTTTGAAGCATTGAAATCAGAACTGGGGAAGATCATGGAATCCAAGCCGGTAGGAGTGTACGATAGGATTGGTGAGGTAGAGTTCAAACAATCCCAGCATAGTTGGGTTGCGTATAAAGGGAAAATTAGCACGTTTCCTTGCGGGTGCGATCATACCAGCACTAATGCATCGGATCCCATCAGAACTCCGAAGTTAAGCGTGCTTGGGCGAGAGTAGTACTAGTATGGGTGACCCCCTGGGAAGTCCTCGTGTTGCACCCCTTTTTTTGCTGTCGCCGCCGCTCCCTTAATTTTCTCGTCCTTTTGCTGTCGCCGCCTCTGGAGTTTATGTAATCCGCTTTTTGTCTTTCCTTTGGTTTCGTTTCCGTATCGTTATCTCCGTGTCTCGTTTTGTTTGTGTCTTTAGTTGAGTCTTTGTCGTTCGTCCCATTTCATCGTTTTCCATTCCGTTCGTCAGATTCGTCTCCCTGTAAAAAAAAAATAGATATATTTCGTGTGATATATATGGATTTGTTTCCTTTCGAGTCAGGGATTTGCTACCAAGTTTGTTGTTGATTAGGGCAGCCAAAAAAAAAAAAAAAAAAACACTTTCCGTCGGCCAACACTAAAACGGCCGTAGAATCCACATACGAACTCCGATATATCTCCATAATACCTTTTCGGAATTGTCTCAACGAGATCTATAAGATTTCACGGCTTCGCCGTGAAAGGCCTGTCAGATTCTCAAAATTCCATCAGTTTTAAATAGAATATCAGAAGACGTTGGAACTCAAGGCAAAGCTTCCGTTTGAAGCATTGAAATCAGAACTTGGGAAGATCATGGAATCCAAGCCGGTAGGAGTGTACGATAGGATTGGTGAGTTAGAGTTCAAACAATCCCAGCATAGTCGGGTTACGTATAAAGGGAAAATTAGCACGTTCCCTTGCGGGTGCGATCATACCAGCACTAATGCACCGGATCCCATCAGAACTCCGAAGTTAAGCGTGCTTGGGTGAGAGTAGTACTAGGATGGGTGACCCTCTGGGAAGTCCTCGTGTTGTACCCTTTTTTTTGCTGTCGCCGCCGCTCCCTTAATTTTCTCGTCCTTTTGCTGTCGCCGCCTCTCGAATTTACGTAATCCGCGTTTTGTCTTTCCTTTGGTTTTGTTTCCGTATCGTTATCTCCGTGTCACGTTTTGTTCGTGTCTTTAGTTGAGTCTTTGTCGTTCGTCCCTTTTCATCGTTTTCCATTCCGTTCGTCAGATTCGTTTCCCTGTCAAAAAAAAAAAAAAAAAAAAAAAACAGATATATTTCGTGTGATATATAGGGATTTGTTTCCTTTCGAGTCAGGGATTTGCTACCAAGTTTGTTGTTGATTAGGGCAGCCAAAAAAAAAAAAACCCTTTCCGTCGGCCAACACTAAAACGGCCGTAGAATCCACATACGAACTCCGATTATTCTCCATAATACCTTTTCGGAATTGTCTCGACGAGATCTATAAGATTTCACCGCTTAGCCGTGAAAGGCCTGTCAGATTCTCAAAATTCCATCAGTTTTAAGTAGAATATCAGAAGACGTTGGAACTCAAGGCAAAGCTTCCGTTTGAAGCATTGAAATCAGAACTGGGGAAGATCATGGAATCCAAGCCGGTAGGAGTGTACGATAGGATTGGTGAGGTAGAGTTCATACAATCCCAGCATAGTCGGGTTGCGTATAAAGGGAAAATTAGCACGTTCCCTTGCGGGTGCGATCATACCAGCACTAATGCACCGGATCCCATTAGAACTCCGAAGTTAAGCGTGCATGGGCGAGAGTAGTACTAGGATGGGTGACCCCCTGGGAAGTCCTCGTGTTGCACCCTTTTTTTTGCTGTCGCCGCCGCTCCCTTAATTTTTTCGTCCTTTTGCTGTCGCCGCCTCTCGAGTTTACGTAATCCGCGTTTTGTCTTTCCTTTGGTTTCGTTTCCGTATCGTTATCTCCGTGTCTCGTTTAGTTCGTGTCTTTAGTTGAGTCTTTGTCGTTTGTCCCTTTTCATCGTTTTCCATTCCGTTCGTCAGATTCGTTTCCCTGTCAAAAAAAAAAAAAAACAGATATATTTCTTGTGTTATATAGGGATTTGTTTCCTTTCGAGTCAGGGATTTGCTACCAAGTTTGTTGTTGATTAAGGCAGCCAAAAAAAAAAAAACACTTTCTGTCGGCCAACACTAAAACGGCCGTAGAATCCACATACGAACTTCGATTTTTCTCCATAATACCTTTTCGGAATTGTCTCGACGAGATCTAAAAGATTTCACGGCTTCGCCGTGAAGGCCTGTCAGATTCACAAAATTCCATCAGTTTTAAGTAGAATATCAGAAGACGTTGGAACTCAAGGCAAAGCTTCCGTTTGAAGCATTGAAATCAGAACTGGGGAAGATCATGGAATCCAAGCCGGTAGGAGTGTACGATAGGATTGGTGAGGTAGAGTTCAAACAATCCCAGTATAGTCGGGTTGCGTATAAAGGGAAAATTAGCACGTTCCCTTGCGGGTGCGATCATACCAGCTCTAATGCACCAGTTCCCATCAAAACTCCGAAGTTAAGCGTGTTTGGGCGAGAGTAGTACTAGGATGGGTGACCCCCTGGGAAGTCCTCGTGTTGCACCCCTTTTTTTGCTGTCGCCGCCGCTCCCTTAATTTTCTCGTCCTTTTGCTGTCGCCGCCTCTCAAGTTTACGTAATCCGCTTTTTGTCTTTCCTTTGGTTTCGTTTCCGTATCGTTATCTCCGTGTTTCTTTTTGTTCGTGTCTTTAGTTGTTGAGTCTTTGTCTTTCGTCCTTTTTCATCATATTCCATTCCGTTCGTCAGATTCGTTTCCCTGTCAAAAAAAAAAAAAAACAGATATATTACGTGTGATACATAGGGATTTGTTTCCTTTCGAGTCAGGGATTTGCTACCAAGTTTGTTGTTGATTAGGGCAGCCAAAAAAAAAAAAACACTTTTCCGTCGGCCAACACTAAAACGGCCGTAGAATCCACATACGAACTCCGATTTTTCGCCATAATACCTTTTCGGAATTGTCTCGACGAGATCTATAGGATTTCACGGCTTCGCCGTGAAAGGCCTGTCAGATTCTCAAAATTCCATCAGTTTTAAGTAGAATATCAGAAGACGTTGGAACTCAAGGCAAATCTTCCGTTTGAAGCATTGAAATCAGAACTGGGGAAGATCATGGAATCCAAGCCGGTAGGAGTGTACGATAGGATTGGTGAGGTAGAGTTCAAACAATCCCAGCATAGTCGGGTTGCGTATAAAGGGAAAATTAGCACGTTCCCTTGCGGGTGCGATCATACTAGCACTAATGCACCGGATCCCATCAGAACTCTGAAGTTAAGCGTGGTTGGGCGAGAGTAATACTAGGATGGGTGACCCCCTGGGAAGTCCTCGTGTTGTACCCTTTTTTTTGCTGTCGCCGCCGCTCCCTTAATTTTCTCGTCCTTTTGCTGTCGCCGCCTCTCGAATTTACTTAATCCGCGTTTTGTCTTTCCTTTGGTTTTGTTTCCGTATCGTTATCTCCGTGTCTCGTTTTGTTCATGTCTTTAGTTGAGTCTTTGTCGTTCGTCCCTTTTCATCGTTTTCCATTCCGTTCGTCAGATTCGTTTCCCTGTCAAAAAAAAAAAAAAAAAAAAAAAACAGATATATTTCGTGTGATATATAGGGATTTGTTTCCTTTCGAGTCAGGGATTTGCTACCAAGTTTGTTGTTGATTAGGGCAGCCAAAAAAAAAAAAAAAAAACCCTTTCCGTCGGCCAACACTAAAACGGCCGTAGAATCCACATACGAATTCCGATTTTTCTCCATAATACCTTTTCGGAATTGTCTCGACGAGATCTATAAGATTTCACCGCTTAGCCGTGAAAGGCCTGTCAGATTCTAAAAATTCCAACAGTTTTAAGTAGAATATCAGAAGACGTTGGAACTCAAGGCAAAGCTTCCGTTTGAAGCATTGAAATCAGAACTGGGAAGATCATGGAATCCAAGCCGGTAGGAGTGTACGATAGGATTGGTGAGGTAGAGTTCATACAATCCCAGCATAGTCGGGTTGCGTATAAAGGGAAAATTAGCACGTTCCCTTGCGGGTGCGATCATACCAGCAGTAATGCACCGGATCCCATCAGAACTCCGAAGTTAAGCGTGCATGGGCGAGAGTAGTACTAGGATGGGTGACCACCTGGGAAGTCCTCGTGTTGCACCCTTTTTTTTGCTGTCGCCGCCGCTCCCTTAATTTTCTCGTCCTTTTGCTGTCGCCGCCTCTCGAGTTTACGTAATCCGCGTTTTGTCTTTCCTTTGGTTTCGTTTCCGTATCGTTATCTCCGTGTCTCGTTTTGTTCGTGTCTTTAGTTAAGTCTTTGTCGTTCGTCCCTTTTCATCGTTTTCCATTCCGTTCGTCAGATTCGTTTCCCTGTCAAAAAAAAAAAAAAAAAAAAACAGATATATTTCTTGTGTTATATAGGGATTTGTTTCCTTTCGAGTCAGGGATTTGCTACCAAGTTGGTTGTTGATTAAGGCAGCCAAAAAAAAAAAAACACTTTCCGTCGGCCAACACTAAAACGGCCGTAGAATCCACATACGAACTCCGATTTTTCTCCATAATACCGTTTCGGAATTGTCTCGACGAGATCTATAAGATTTCACGGCTTCGCCGTGATCACGGCTTCGCCGTGAAAGGCCTGTCAGATTCTCAAAATTCCATCAGGTTTAAGTAGAATATCATAAGACGTTGGAACTCAAGGCAAAGCTTCCGTTTAAAGCATTAAAATCAGAACTGGGGAAGATCATGGAATCCAAGCCGGTAGGAGTGTACGATAGGATTGGTGAGGTAGAGTTCAAACAATCCCAGTATAGTCGGGTTGCGTATAAAGGGAAAATTAGCACGTTCCCTTGCGGGTGCGATCATACCAGCTCTAATGCACCGGATCCCATCAAAACTCCGAAGTTAAGCGTGTTTGGGCGAGAGTAGTACTAGGATGGGTGACCCCCTGGGAAGTCCTCGTGTTGCACCCCTTTTTTTGCTGTCGCCGCCGCTCCCTTAATTTTCTCGTCCTTTAGCTGTCGCCGCCTCTCGAGTTTACGTAATCCGCTTTTTGTCTTTCCTTTGGTTTCGTTTCCGTATCGTTATCTCCGTGTTTCTTTTTGTTCGTGTCTTTAGTTGTTGATTCTTTGTCGTTCGTCCTTTTTCATCGTATTCCATTCCGTTCGTCAGATTCGTTTCCCTGTCAAAAAAAAAAAAAAAAAAACTGATATATTACGTGTGATATATAGGGATTTGTTTCCTTTCGAGTCAGGGATTTGCTACCAAGTTTGTTGTTGATTAGGGCAGCCAAAAAAAAAAAAACACTTTTCCGTCGGCCAACACTAAAACGGCCGTAGAATCCACATACGAACTCCGATTTTTCTCCATAATACCTTTTCGGAATTGTCTCGACGAGATCTATAGGATTTCACGGCTTCGCCGTGAAAGGCCTGTCAGATTCTTAAAATTCCATCAGTTTTAAGTAGAATATCAGAAGACGTTGGAACTCAAGGCAAAGCTTCCGTTTGAAGCATTGAAATCAGAACTGGGGAAGATCATGGAATCCAAGCCGGTAGGAGTGTACGATAGGATTGGTGAGGTAGAGTTCAAACAATCCCAGCATAGTTGGGTTGCGTATAAAGGGAAAATTAGCACGTTTCCTAGCGGGTGCGATCATACCAGCACTAATGCATCGGATCCCATCAGAACTCCGAAGTTAAGCGTGCTTGGGCGAGAGTAGTACTAGGATGGGTGACCCCCTGGGAAGTCCTCGTGTTGCACCCCTTTTTTTGCTGTCGCCGCCGCTCCCTTAATTTTCTCGTCCTTTTGCTGTCGCCGCCTCTCGAGTTTATGTAATCCGCGTTTTGTCTTTCCTTTGGTTTCGTTTCCGTATCGTTATCTCCGTGTCTCGTTTTGTTTGTGTCTTTAGTTGAGTCTTTGTCGTTCGTCCCTTTTCATCGTTTTCCATTCCGTTCTACAGATTCGTCTCCCTGTAAAAAAAAAACAGATATATTTCGTGTGATATATATGGATTTGTTTCCTTTCGAGTCAGGGATTTGCTACCAAGTTTGTTGTTGATTAGGGCAGCCAAAAAAAAAAAAAAAAAAACACTTTTCCGTCGGCCAACACTAAAACGGCCGTAGAATCCACATACGAACTCCGAGTTTTCTCCATAACACCTTTACGGAATTGTCTCGCAAGATCTATAGGATTTCACGGCTTCGCCGTGAAAGGCCTGTCAGATTCTCAAAATTCCATGTTGGAACTCAAGGCAAAGCTTCCGTTTGAAGCATTGAAATCAGAACTGGGGAAGATCATGGAATCCAAGCCGGTAGGAGTGTACGATAGGATTGGTGAGGTAGAGTTCAAACAATCCCAGCATAGTCGGGTTACGTATAAAGGGAAAATTAGCACGTTCCCTTGCGGGTGCGATCATACCAGCACTAATGCACTGGATCCCATCAGAACTCCGAAGTTAAGCGTGCTTGGGCGAGAGTAGTACTAGGATGGGTGACCCTCTGGGAAGTCCTCGTGTTGTACCCTTTTTTTTGCTGTCGCCGCCGTCCCTTAATTTTCTCGTCCTTTTGCTGTCGCCGCCTCTCGAATTTACGTAATCCGCGTTTTGTCTTTCCTTTGGTTTTGTTTCCGTATCGTTATCTCCGTGTCTCGTTTTGTTCGTGTCTTTAGTTGAGTCTTTGTCGTTCGTCCCTTTTCATCGTTTTCCATTCCGTTCGTCAGATTTGTTTCCCTGTCAAAAAAAAAAAAAAAAAAAAAAAAAAAACAGATATATTTCGTGTGATATATAGGGATTTGTTTCCTTTCGAGTCAGGGATTTGCTACCAAGTTTGTTGTTGATTAGGGCAGCCAAAAAAAAAAAACCCTTTCCGTCGGCCAACACTAAAACGGCAGTAGAATCCAAATACGAACTCCGATTATTCTCCATAATACCTTTTCGGAATTGTCTCGACGAGATCTATAAGATTTCACCGCTTAGCCGTGAAAGGCCTGTCAGATTCTCAAAATTCCATCAGTTTTAAGTAGAATATCAGAAGACGTTGGAACTCAAGGCAAAGCTTCCGTTTGAAGAATTGAAATCAGAACTGGGGAAGATCATGGAATCCAAGCCGGTAGGAGTGTACGATAGGATTGGTGAGGTAGAGTTCATACAATCCCAGCATAGTCGGGTTGCGTATAAAGGGAAAATTAGCACGTTCCCTTGCGGGTGCGATCATACCAGCACTAATGCACCGGATCCCATCAGAACTCCGAAGTTAAGCGTGCATGGGCGAGAGTAGTACTAGGATGGGTGACCCCCTGGGAAGTCCTCGTGGTGCACCCTTTTTTTTGCTGTCGCCGCCGCTCCCTTAATTTTCTCGTCCTTTTGCTGTCGCCGCCTCTCGAGTTTACGTAATCCGCGTTTTGTCTTTCCTTTGGTTTCGTTTCCGTATCGTTATCTCCGTGTCTCGTTTTGTTCGTGTCTTTAGTTGAGTCTTTGTCGTTTGTCCCTTTTCATCGTTTTCCATTCCGTTCGTCAGATTCGTTTCCCTGTCAAAAAAAAAAAAAAAACAGATATATTTCTTGTGTTATATAGGGATTTGTTTCCTTTCGAGTCAGGGATTTGCTACCAAGTTTGTTGTTGATTAAGGCAGCCAAAAAAAAAAAAAACACTTTCCGTCGGCCAACACTAAAACGGCCGTAGAATCCACATACGAACTCCGATTTTTCTCCATAATACCTTTTCGGAATTGTCTCGACGAGATCTATAAGATTTCAAGGCTTCGCCATGAAAGGCCTGTCAGATTCTCAAAATTCCATCAGTTTTAAGTAGAATATCAGAAGACGTTGGAACTCAAGGCAAAGCTTCCGTTTGAAGCATTGAAATCAGAACTGGGGAAGATCATGGAATCCAAGCCGGTAGGAGTGTACGATAGGATTGGTGAGGTAGAGTTCAAACAATCCCAGTATAGTCGGGTTACGTATAAAGGGAAAATTAGCACGTTCCCTTGCGGGTGCGATCATACCAGCACTAATGCACCGGATCCCATCAGAACTCCGAAGTTAAGCGTGCTTGGGCGAGAGTAGTACTAGGATGGGTGACCCTCTGGGAAGTCCTCGTGTTGTACCCTTTTTTTTGCTGTCGCCGCCGCTCCCTTAATTTTCTCGTCCGTTTGCTGTCGCCGCCTCTCGAATTTACGTAATCCGCGTTTTGTCTTTCCTTTGGTTTTGTTTCCGTATCGTTATCTCCGTGTCTCGTTTTGTTCGTGACTTTAGTTGAGTCTTTGTCGTTCGTCCCTTTTCATCGTTTTCCATTCCGTTCGTCAGATTCGTCTCCATGTAAAAAAAAAACAGATATATTTCGTGTGATATATATGGATTTGTTTCCTTTCGAGTCAGGGATTTGCTACCAAGTTTGTTGTTGATTAGGGCAGCCAAAAAAAAAAAAAAAAACACTTTTCCGTCGGCCAACACTAAAACGGCCGTAGAATCCACATACGAACTCCGATTTTTCTCCATAATACCTTTTCGGAATTGTCTCGACGAGATCTATAGGATTTCACGGCTTCGCCGTGAAAGGCCTGTCAGATTCTCAAAATTCCATCAGTTTTAAGTAGAATATCAGAAGACGTTGGAACTCAAGGCAAAGCTTCCGTTTGAAGCATTGAAATCAGAACTGGGGAAGATCATGGAATCCAAGCCGGTAGGAGTGTACGATAGGATTGGTGAGGTAGAGTTCAAACAATCCCAGCATAGTTGGGTTGCGTATAAAGGGAAAATTAGCACGTTTCCTTGCGGGTGCGATCATACCAGCACTAATGCATCAGATCCCATCAGAACTCCGAAGTTAAGCGTGCTTGGGCGAGAGTAGTACTAGTATGGGTGACCCCCTGGGAAGTCCTCGTGTTGCACCCCTTTTTTTGCTGTCGCCGCCGCTCCCTTAATTTTCTCGTCCTTTTGCTGTCGCCGCCTCTGGAGTTTATGTAATCCGCTTTTTGTCTTTCCTTTGGTTTCGTTTCCGTATCGTTATCTCCGTGTCTCATTTTGTTTGTGTCTTTAGTTGAGTCTTTGTCGTTCGTCCCTTTTCATCGTTTTCCATTCCGTTCGTCAGATTCGTCTCCCTGTAAAAAAAAACAGATATATTTCGTGTGATATATACGGATTTGTTTCCTTTCGAGTCAGGGATTTGCTACCAAGTTTGTTGTTGATTAGGGCAGCCAAAAAAAAAAAAAAAAAAACACTTTTCCGTCGGCCAACACTAAAACGGCCGTAGAATCCACATACGAACTCCGATTTTTCTCCATAATACCTTTTCGGAATTGTCTCGACGAGATCTATAGGATTTCACGGCCTGTCAGATTCTCAAAATTCCATCAGTTTTAAGTAGAATATCAGAAGACGTTGGAACTCAAGGCAAAGCTTCCGTTTGAAGCATTGAAATCAGAACTGGGGAAGATCATGGAATCCAAGCCGGTAGGAGTGTACGATAGGATTGGTGAGGTAGAGTTCAAACAATCCCAGCATAGTTGGGTTGCGTATAAAGGGAAAATTAGCACGTTTCCTTGCGGGTGCGATCATACCAGCACTAATGCATCGGATCCCATCAGAACTCCGAAGTTAAGCGTGCTTGGGCGAGAGTAGTACTAGTATGGGTGACCCCCTGGGAAGTCCTCGTGTTGCACCCCTTTTTTTGCTGTCGCCGCCGCTCCCTTAATTTTCTCGTCCTTTTGCTGTCGCCGCCTCTGGAGTTTATGTAATCCGCTTTTTGTCTTTCCTTTGGTTTCGTTTCCGTATCGTTATCTCCGTGTCTCGTTTTGTTTGTGTCTTTAGTTGAGTCTTTGTCGTTCGTCCCTTTTCATCGTTTTCCATTCCGTTCGTCAGATTCGTCTCCCTGTAAAAAAAAACAGATATATTTCGTGTGATATATATGGATTTGTTTCCTTTCGAGTCAGGGATTTGCTACCAAGTTTGTTGTTGATTAGGGCAGCCAAAAAAAAAAAAAAAAAAAACAATTTCCGTCGGCCAACACTAAAACGGCCGTAGAATCCACATACGAACTCCGATTTATCTCCATAATACCTTTTCAGAATTGTCTCAACGAGATCTATAAGATTTCACGGCTTCGCCGTGAAAGGCCTGTCAGATTCTCAAAATTCCATCAGTTTTAAATAGAATATCAGAAGACGTTGGAACTCAAGGCAAAGCTTCCGTTTGAAGCATTGAAATCAGAACTGGGGAAGATCATGGAATCCAAGCCGGTAGGAGTGTACGATAGGATTGGTGAGTTAGAGTTCAAACAATCCCAGCATAGTCGTGTTACGTATAAAGGGAAAATTAGCACGTCCCTTGCGGGTGCGATCATACCAGCACTAATGCACCGGATCCCATCAGAACTCCGAAGTTAAGCGTGCTTGGGTGAGAGTAGTACTAGGATGGGTGACCCTCTGGGAAGTCCTCGTGTTGTACCCTTTTTTTTGCTGTCGCCGCCGCTCCCTTAATTTTCTCGTCCTTTTGCTGTCGCCGCCTCTCGAATTTACGTAATCCGCGTTTTGTCTTTCCTTTGGTTTTGTTTCCGTATCGTTATCTCCGTGTCACGTTTTGTTCGTGTCTTTAGTTGAGTCTTTGTCGTTCGTCCCTTTTCATCGTTTTCCATTCCGTTCGTCAGATTCGTTTCCCTGTAAAAAAAAAAAAAAAAAAAAAAAAAAAAAAAACAGATATATTTCGTGTGATATATAGGGATTTGTTTCCTTTCGAGTCAGGGATTTGCTACCAAGTTTGTTGTTGATTAGGGCAGCCAAAAAAAAAAAAAACCCTTTCCGTCGGCCAAAACTAAAACGGCCGTAAAATCCACATACGAACTCCGATTATTCTCCATAATACCTTTTCGGAATTGTCTCGACGAGATCTATAAGATTTCACCGCTTAGCCGTGAAAGGCCTGTCAGATTCTCAAAATTCCATCAGTTTTAAGTAGAATATCAGAAGACGTTGGAACTCAAGGCAAAGCTTCCGTTTGAAGCATTGAAATCAGAACTGGGGAAGATCATGGAATCCAAGCCGGTAGGAGTGTACGATAGGATTGGTGAGGTAGAGTTCATACAATCCCAGCATAGTCTGGTTGCGTATAAAGGGAAAATTAGCACGTTCCCTTGCGGATGCGATCATACCAGCACTAATGCACCAGATCCCATTAGAACTCCGAAGTTAAGCGTGCATGGGCGAGAGTAGTACTAGGATGGGTGACCCCCTGGGAAGTCCTCGTGTTGCACCCTTTTTTTTGCTGTCGCCGCCGCTCCCTTAATTTTTTCGTCCTTTTGCTGTCGCCGCCTCTCGAGTTTACGTTATCCGCGTTTTGTCTTTCCTTTGGTTTCGTTTCCGTATCGTTATCTCCGTGTCTCGTTTAGTTCGTGTCTTTAGTTGAGTCTTTGTCGTTTGTCCCTTTTCATCGTTTTCCATTCCGTTCGTCAGATTCGTTTCCTTGTCAAAAAAAAAAAAACAGATATATTTCTTGTGTTATATAGGGATTTGTTTCCTTTCGAGTCAGGGATTTGCTACCAAGTTTGTTGTTGATTAAGGCAGCCAAAAAAAAAAAAAACACTTTCCGTCGGCCAACACTAAAACGGCCGTAGAATCCACATACGAACTCCGATTTTTCTCCATAATACCTTTTCGGAATTGTCTCGACGAGATCTAAAAGATTTCACGGCTTCGCCGTGAAAGGCCTGTCAGATTCACAAAATTCCATCAGTTTTAAGTAGAATATCAGAAGACGTTGGAACTCAAGGCAAAGCTTCCGTTTGAAGCATTGAAATCAGAACTGGGGAAGATCATGGAATCCAAGCCGGTAGGAGTGTACGATAGGATTGGTGAGGTAGAGTTCAACCAATCCCAGTATAGTCGGGTTGCATATAAAGGGAAAATTAGCACGTTCCCTTGCGGGTGCGATCATACCAGCTCTAATGCACCGGATCCCATCAAAACTCCGAAGTTAAGCGTGTTTGGGCGAGAGTAGTACTAGGATGGGTGACCCCCTGGGAAGTCCTCGTGTTGCACCCCTTTTTTTGCTGTCGCCGCCGCTCCCTTAATTTTCTCGTCCTTTTGCTGTCGCCGCCTCTCGAGTTTACGTAATCCGCGTTTTGTCTTTCCTTTGGTTTCGTTTCCGTATCGTTATCTCCGTGTCTCGTTTTGTTCGTGTCTTTAGTTGAGTCTTTGTCGTTTGTCCCTTTTCATCGTTTTCCATTCCGTTCGTCAGATTCGTTTCCCTGTCAAAAAAAAAAAAAAACAGATATATTTCTTGTGTTATATAGGGATTTGTTTCCTTTCGAGTCAGGGATTTGCTACCAAGTTTGTTGTTGATTAAGGCAGCCAAAAAAAAAAAAAAACACTTTCCGTCGGCCAACACTAAAACGGCCGTAGAATCCACATACGAACTCCGATTTTTCTCCATAATACCTTTTCGGAATTGTCTCGACGAGATCTATAAGATTTCACGGCTTCGCCATGAAAGGCCTGTTAGATTCTCAAAATTCCATCAGTTTTAAGTAGAATATCAGAAGACGTTGGAACTCAAGGCAAAGCTTCCGTTTGAAGCATTGAAATCAGAACTGGGGAAGATCATGGAATCCAAGCCGGTAGGAGTGTACGATAGGATTGGTGAGGTAGAGTTCAAACAATCCCAGTATAGTCGGGTTACGTATAAAGGGAAAATTAGCACGTTCCCTTGCGGGTGCGATCATACCAGCACTAATGCACCGGATCCCATCAGAACTCCGTAGTTAAGCGTGCTTGGGCGAGAGTAGTACTAGGATGGGTGACCCTCTGGGAAGTCCTCGTGTTGTACCCTTTTTTTTGCTGTCGCCGCCGCTCCCTTAATTTTCTCGTCCTTTTGCTGTCGCCGCCTCTCGAATTTACGTAATCCGCGTTTAGTCTTTCCTTTGGTTTTGTTTCCGTATCGTTATCTCCGTGTCTCGTTTTGTTCGTGTCTTTAGTTGAGTCTTTGTCGTTCGTCCCTTTTCATCGTTTTCCATTCCGTTCGTCAAATTCGTTTCCATGTCAAAAAAAAAAAAAAAAAAAACAGATATATTTCGTGTGATATATAGGGATTTGTTTCCTTTCGAGTCAGGGATTTGCTACCAAGTTTGTTGTTGATTAGGGCAGCCAAAAAAAAAAAAAAAAACACTTTTCCGTCGGCCAACACTAAAACGGCCGTAGGATCCACATACGAACTCCGATTTTTCTCCATAATACCTTTTCGGAATTGTCTCGACGAGATCTATAGGATTTCACGGCTTCGCCGTGAAAGGCCTGTCAGATTCTCAAAATTCCATCAGTTTTAAGTAGAATATCAGAAGACGTTGGAACTCAAGGCAAAGCTTCCGTTTGAAGCATTGAAATCAGAACTGGGGAAGATCATGGAATCCAAGTCGGTAGGAGTGTACGATAGGATTGGTGAGGTAGAGTTCAAACAATCCCAGCATAGTTGGGTTGCGTATAAAGGGAAAATTAGCACGTTTCCTTGCGGGTGCGATCATACCAGCACTAATGCATCGGATCCCATCAGAACTCCGAAGTTAAGCGTGCTTGGGCGAGAGTAGTACTAGTATGGGTGACCCCCTGGGAAGTCCTCGTGTTGCACCCCTTTTTTTGCTGTCGCCGCCGCTCCCTTAATTTTCTCGTCCTTTTGCTGTCGCCGCCTCTGGAGTTTATGTAATCCGCTTTTTGTCTTTCCTTTGGTTTCGTTTCCGTATCGTTATCTCCGTGTCTCGTTTTGTTTGTGTCTTTAGTTGAGTCTTTGTCGTTCGTCCCTTTTCATCGTTTTCCATTCCGTTCGTCAGATTCGTCTCCCTGTAAAAAAAAACAGATATATTTCGTGTGATATATATGGATTTGTTTCCTTTCGAGTCAGGGATTTGCTACCAAGTTTGTTGTTGATTAGGGCAGCCAAAAAAAAAAAAAAAAAAACACTTTCCGTCGGCCAACACTAAAACGGCCGTAGAATCCACATACGAACTCCGATTTATCTCCATAATACCTTTTCGGAATTGTCTCAACGAGATCTATAAGATTTCACGGCTTCGCCGTGAAAGGCCTGTCAGATTCTCAAAATTCCATCAGTTTTAAATAGAATATCAGAAGACGTTGGAACTCAAGGCAAAGCTTTCGTTTGAAGCATTGAAATCAGAACTGGGGAAGATCATGGAATCCAAGCCGGTAGGAGTGTACGATAGGATTGGTGAGTTAGAGTTCAAACAATCCCAGCATAGTCGGGTTACGTATAAAGGGAAAATTAGCACGTTCCCTTGCGGGTGCGATCATACCAGCACTAATGCACCGGATCCCATCAGAACTCCGAAGTTAAGCGTGCTTGGGTGAGAGTAGTACTAGGATGGGTGACCCTCTGGGAAGTCCTCGTGTTGTACCCTTTTTTTTGCTGTCGCCGCCGCTCCCTTAATTTTCTCGTCCTTTTGCTGTCGCCGCCTCTCGAATTTACGTAATCCGCGTTTTGTCTTTCCTTTGGTTTTGTTTCCGTATCGTTATCTCCGTGTCACGTTTTGTTCGTGTCTTTAGTTGAGTCTTTGTCGTTCGTCCCTTTTCATCGTTTTCCATTCCGTTCGTCAGATTCGTTTCCCTGTAAAAAAAAAAAAAAAATTAAAAAAAAAAAAAAAAATAACAGATATATTTCGTGTGATATATAGGGATTTGTTTCCTTTCGAGTCAGGGATTTGCTACCAAGTTTGTTGTTGATTAGGGCAGCCAAAAAAAAAAAAACCCTTTCCGTCGGCCAACACTAAAACGGCCGTAGAATCCACATACGAACTCCGATTATTCTCCATAATACCTTTTCGGAATTGTCTCGACGAGATCTATAAGATTTCACAGCTTAGCCGTGAAAGGCCTGTCAGATTCTCAAAATTCCATCAGTTTTAAGTAGAATATCAGAAGACGTTGGAACTCAAGGCAAAGCTTCCGTTTGAAGCATTGAAATCAGAACTGGGGAAGATCATGGAATCCAAGCCGGTAGGAGTGTACGATAGGATTGGTGAGGTAGAGTTCATACAATCCCAGCATAGTCGGGTTGCGTATAAACGGAAAATTAGCACGTTCCCTTGCGGGTGCGATCATACCAGCACTAATGCACCGGATCCCATTAGAACTCCGAAGTTAAGCGTGCATGGGCGAGAGTAGTACTAGGATGGGTGACCCCCTGGGAAGTCCTCGTGTTGCACCCTTTTTTTTGCTGTCGCCGCCGCTCCCTTAATTTTTTCGTCCTTTTGCTGTCGCCGCCTCTCGAGTTTACGTAATCCGCGTTTTGTCTTTCCTTTGGTTTCGTTTCCGTATCGTTATCTCCGTGTCTTGTTTAGTTCGTGTCTTTAGTTGAGTCTTTGTCGTTTGTCCCTTTTCATCGTTTTCCATTCCGTTCGTCAGATTCGTTTCCCTGTCAAAAAAAAAAAAAAAAAACAGATATATTTCTTGTGTTATATAGGGATTTGTTTCCTTTCGAGTCAGGGATTTGCTACCAAGTTTGTTGTTGATTAAGGCAGCCAAAAAAAAAAAAACACTTTCCGTCGGCCAACACTAAAACGGCCGTAGAATCCACATACGAACTCCGATTTTTCTCCATAATACCTTTTCGGAATTGTCTCGACGAGATCTAAAAGATTTCACGGCTTCGCCGTGAAAGGCCTGTCAGATTCACAAAATTCCATCAGTTTTAAGTAGAATATCAGAAGACGTTGGAACTCAAGGCAAAGCTTCCGTTTGAAGCATTGAAATCAGAACTGGGGAAGATCATGGAATCCAAGCCGGTAGGAGTGTACGATAGGATTGGTGAGGTAGAGTTCAAACAATCCCAGTATAGTCGGGTTGCGTATAAAGGGAAAATTAGCACGTTCCCTTGCGGGTGCGATCATACCAGCTCTAATGCACCGGATCCCATCAAAACTCCGAAGTTAAGCGTGTTTGGGCGAGAGTAGTACTAGGATGGGTGACCCCCTGGGAAGTCCTCGTGTTGCACCCCTTTTTTTGCTGTCGCCGCCGCTCCCTTAATTTTCTCGTCCTTTTGCTGTCGCCGCCTCTCGAGTTTACGTAATCCGCTTTTTGTCTTTCCTTTGGTTTCGTTTCCGTATCGTTATCTCCGTGTTTCTTTTTGTTCGTCTCTTTAGTTGTTGAGTCTTTGTCGTTCGTCCTTTTTCATCATATTCCATTCCGTTCGTCAGATTCGTTTCCCTGTCAAAAAAAAAAAAAAAAAAAAAACAGATATATTTCGTGTGATATATAGGGATTTGTTTCCTTTCGAGTCAGGGATTTGCTACCAAGTTTGTTGTTGATTAGGGCAGCCAAAAAAAAAAAAAAAAAAACACTTTTCCGTCGGCCAACACTAAAACGGCCGTAGGATCCACATACGAACTCCGATTTTTCTCCATAATACCTTTTCGGAATTGTCTCGACGAGATCTATAGGATTTCACGGCTTCGCCGTGAAAGGCCTGTCAGATTCTCAAAATTCCATCAGTTTTAAGTAGAATATCAGAAGACGTTGGAACTCAAGGCAAAGCTTCCGTTTGAAGCATTGAAATCAGAACTGGGGAAGATCATGGAATCCAAGCCGGTAGGAGTGTACGATATGATTGGTGAGGTAGAGTTCAAACAATCCCAGCATAGTTGGGTTGCGTATAAAGGGAAAATTAGCACGTTTCCTTGCCGGTGCGATCATACCAGCACTAATGCATCGGATCCCATCAGAACTCCGAAGTTAAGCGTGCTTGGGCGAGAGTAGTACTAGTATGGGTGACCCCCTGGGAAGTCCTCGTGTTGCACCCCTTTTTTTGCTGTCGCCGCCGCTCCCTTAATTTTCTCGTCCTTTTGCTGTCGCCGCCTCTGGAGTTTATGTAATCTGCTTTTTGTCTTTCCTTTGGTTTCGTTTCCGTATCGTTATCTCCGTGTCTCGTTTTGTTTGTGTCTTTAGTTGAGTCTTTGTCGTTCGTCCCTTTTCATCGTTTTCCATTCCGTTCGTCAGATTCGTCTCCCTGTAAAAAAAAACAGATATATTTCATGTGATATATATGGATTTGTTTCCTTTCGAGTCAGGGATTTGCTACCAAGTTTGTTGTTGATTAGGGCAGCCAAAAAAAAAAAAAAAAAAACACTTTCCGTCGGCCAACACTAAAACGGCCGTAGAATCCACATACGAACTCCGATTTATCTCCATAATACCTTTTCGGAATTGTCTCAACGAGATCTATAAGATTTCACGGCTTCGCCGTGAAAGGCCTGTCAGATTCTCAAAATTCCATCAGTTTTAAATAGAATATCAGAAGACGTTGGAACTCAAGGCAAAGCTTCCGTTTGAAGCATTGAAATCAGAACTGGGGAAGATCATGGAATCCAAGCCGGTAGGAGTGTACGATAGGATTGGTGAGTTAGAGTTCAAACAATCCCAGCATAGTCGGGTTACGTATAAAGGGAAAATTAGCACGTTCCCTTGCGGGTGCGATCATACCAGCACTAATGCACCGGATCCCATCAGAACTCCGAAGTTAAGCGTGCTTGGGTGAGAGTAGTACTAGGATGGGTGACCCTCTGGGAAGTCCTCGTGTTGTACCCTTTTTTTTGCTGTCGCCGCCGCTCCCTTAATTTTCTCGTCCTTTTGCTGTCGCCGCCTCTCGAATTTACGTAATCCGCGTTTTGTCTTTCCTTTGGTTTTGTTTCCGTATCGTTATCTCCGTGTCACGTTTTGTTCGTGTCTTTAGTTGAGTCTTTGTCGTTCGTCCCTTTTCATCGTTTTCCATTCCGTTCGTCAGATTCGTTTCCCTGTAAAAAAAAAAAAAAAAAAAAAAAAAAAAAAAAAAAAAAAAAAAAAAAAAAACAGATATATTTCGTGTGATATATAGGGATTTGTTTCCTTTCGAGTCAGGGATTTGCAACCAAGTTTGTTGTTGATTAGGGCAGCCAAAAAAAAAAAAACCCTTTCCGTCGGCCAACACTAAAACGGCCGTAGAATCCACATACGAACTCCGATTATTCTCCATAATACCTTTTCGGAATTGTCTCGACGAGATCTATAAGATTTCACAGCTTAGCCGTGAAAGGCCTGTCAGATTCTCAAAATTCCATCAGTTTTAAGTAGAATATCAGAAGACGTTGGAACTCAAGGCAAAGCTTCCGTTTGAAGCATTGAAATCAGAACTGGGGAAGATCATGGAATCCAAGCCGGTAGGAGTGTACGATAGGATTGGTGAGGTAGAGTTCATACAATCCCAGCATAGTCGGGTTGCGTATAAAGGGAAAATTAGCACGTTCCCTTGCGGGTGCGATCATACCAGCACTAATGCACCGGATCCCATTAGAACTCCGAAGTTAAGCGTGCATGGGCGAGAGTAGTACTAGGATGGGTGACCCCCTGGGAAGTCCTTGTGTTGCACCCTTTTTTTTGCTGTCGCCGCCGCTCCCTTAATTTTTTCGTCCTTTTGCTGTCGCCGCCTCTCGAGTTTACGTAATCCGCGTTTTGTCTTTCCTTTGGTTTCGTTTCCGTATCGTTATCTCCGTGTCTCGTTTAGTTCGTGTCTTTAGTTGAGTCTTTGTCGTTTGTCCCTTTTCATCGTTTTCCATTCCGTTCGTCAGATTCGTTTCCCTGTCAAAAAAAAAAAAAAAAACAGATATATTTCTTGTGTTATATAGGGATTTGTTTCCTTTCGAGTCAGGGATTTGCTACCAAGTTTGTTGTTGATTAAGGCAGCCAAAAAAAAAAAAAACACTTTCCGTCGGCCAACACTAAAACGGCCGTAGAATCCACATACGAACTCCGATTTTTCTCCATAATACCTTTTCGGAATTGTCTCGACGAGATCTAAAAGATTTCACGGCTTAGCCGTGAAAGGCCTGTCAGATTCACAAAATTCCATCAGTTTTAAGTAGAATATCAGAAGACGTTGGAACTCAAGGCAAAGCTTCCGTTTGAAGCATTGAAATCAGAACTGGGGAAGATCATGGAATCCAAGCCGGCAGGAGTGTACGATAGGATTGGTGAGGTAGAGTTCAAACAATCCCAGTATAGTCGGGTTGCGTATAAAGGGAAAATTAGCACGTTCCCTTGCGGGTGCGATCATACCAGCTCTAATGCACCGGATCCCATCAAAACTCCGAAGTTAAGCGTGTTTGGGCGAGAGTAGTACTAGGATGGGTGACCCCCTGGGAAGTCCTCGTGTTGCACCCCTTTTTTTGCTGTCGCCGCCGCTCCCTTAATTTTCTCGTCCTTTTGCTGTCGCCGCCTCTCGAGTTTACGTAATCCGCTTTTTGTCTTTCCTTTGGTTTCGTTTCCGTATCGTTATCTCCGTGTTTCTTTTTGTTCGTGTCTTTAGTTGTTGAGTCTTTGTCGTTCGTCCTTTTTCATCATATTCCATTCCGTTTGTCAGATTCGTTTCCCTGTCAAAAAAAAAAAAAAAAAAAACAGATATATTACGTGTGATACATAGGGATTTGTTTCCTTTCGAGTCAGGGATTTGCTACCAAGTTTGTTGTTGATTAGGGCAGCCAAAAAAAAAAAACACTTTTCCGTCGGCCAACACTAAAACGGCCGTAGAATCCACATACGAACTCCGATTTTTCGCCATAATACCTTTTCGGAATTGTCTCGACGAGATCTATAGGATTTCACGGCTTCGCCGTGAAAGGCCTGTCAGATTCTCAAAATTCCATCAGTTTTAAGTAGAATATCAGAAGACGTTGGAACTCAAGGCAAAGCTTCCGTTTGAAGCATTGAAATCAGAACTGGGGAAGATCATGGAATCCAAGCCGGTAGGAGTGTACGATAGGATTGGTGAGGAAGAGTTCAAACAATCCCAGCATAGTCGGGTTGCGTATAAAGGGAAAATTAGCACGTTCCTTTGCGGGTGCGATCATACTAGCACTAATGCACCGGATCCCATCAGAACTCTGAAGTTAAGCATGGTTGGGCGAGAGTAATACTAGGATGGGTGACCCCCTGGGAAGTCCTCGTGTTGTACCCTTTTTTTTGCTGTCGCCGCCGCTCCCTTAATTTTCTCGTCCTTTTGCTGTCGCCGCCTCTCGAATTTACGTAATCCGCGTTTTGTCTTTCCTTTGGTTTTGTTTCCGTATCGTTATCTCCGTGTCTCGTTTTGTTCGTGTCTTTAGTTGAGTCTTTGTCGTTCGTCCCTTTTCATCGTTTTCCATTCCGTTCGTCAGATTCGTTTCCCTGTCAAAAAAAAAAAAAAAAAAAAAAAAAAAAAAAAAAAAAAAAAAAAACAGATATATTTCGTGTGATATATAGGGATTTGTTTCCTTTCGAGTCAGGGATTTGCTACCAAGTTTGTTGTTGATTAGGGCAGCCAAAAAAAAAAAAAAAACCCTTTCCGTCGGCCAACACTAAAACGGCCGTAGAATCCACATACGAATTCCGATTTTTCTCCATAATACCTTTTCGGAATTGTCTCGACGAGATCTATAGGATTTCACGGCTTCGCCGTGAAAGGCCTGTCAGATTCTTAAAATTCCATCAGTTTTAAGTAGAATATCAGAAGACGTTGGAACTCAAGGCAAAGCTTCCGTTTGAAGCATTGAAATCAGAACTGGGGAAGATCATGGAATCCAAGCCGGTAGGAGTGTACGATAGGATTGGTGAGGTAGAGTTCAAACAATCCCAGCATAGTTGGGTTGCGTATAAAGGGAAAATTAGCACGTTTCCTAGCGGGTGCGATCATACCAGCACTAATGCATCGGATCCCATCAGAACTCCGAAGTTAAGCGTGCTTGGGCGAGAGTAGTACTAGGATGGGTGACCCCCTGGGAAGTCCTCGTGTTGCACCCCTTTTTTTGCTGTCGCCGCCGCTCCCTTAATTTTCTCGTCCTTTTGCTGTCGCCGCCTCTCGAGTTTATGTAATCCGCGTTTTGTCTTTCCTTTGGTTTCGTTTCCGTATCGTTATCTCCGTGTCTCGTTTAGTTTATGTCTTTAGTTGAGTCTTTGTCGTTCGTCCCTTTTCATCGTTTTCCATTCCGTTCTTCAGATTCGTCTCCCTGTAAAAAAAAAACAGATATATTTCGTGTGATATATATGGATTTGTTTCCTTTCGAGTCAGGGATTTGCTACCAAGTTTGTTGTAGATTAGGTCAGCCAAAAAAAAAAAAAAAACACTTTTCCGTCGGCCAACACTAAAACGGCCGTAGAATCCACATACGAACTCCGAGTTTTCTCCATAATACCTTTTCGGAATTGTCTCGCAAGATCTATAGGATTTCACGGCTTCGCCGTGAAAGGCCTGTCAGATTCTCAAAATTCCATCAGTTTTAAGTAGAATATCAGAAGACGTTGGAACTCAAGGCAAAGCTTCCGTTTGAAGCATTGAAATCAGAACTGGGGAAGATCATGGAATCCAAGCCGGTAGGAGTGTACGATAGGATTGGTGAGGTAGAGTTCAAACAATCCCAGCATAGTCGGGTTACGTATAAAGGGAAAATTAGCACGTTCCCTTGCGGGTGCGATCATACCAGCACTAATGAACCGGATCCCATCAGAACTCCGAAGTTAAGCGTGCTTGGGCGAGAGTAGTACTAGGATGGGTGACCCTCTGGGAAGTCCTCGTGTTGAACCCTTTTTTTTGCTGACGCCGCCGCTCCCTTAATTTTCTCGTCCTTTTGCTGTCGCCGCCTCTCGAATTTACGTAATCCGCGTTTTGTCTTTCCTTTGGTTTTGTTTCCGTATCGTTATCTCCGTGTCACGTTTTGTTCGTGTCTTTAGTTGAGTCTTTGTCGTTCGTCCCTTTTCATCGTTTTCCATTCCGTTCGTCAGATTCGTTTCCCTGTAAAAAAAAAAAAAAAAAAAAAAAAAAAAAAAAAAAAAAAAAAAAAAAAACAGATATATTTCGTGTGATATATAGGGATTTGTTTCCTTTCGAGTCAGGGATTTGCAACCAAGTTTGTTGTTGATTAGGGCAGCCAAAAAAAAAAAAACCCTTTCCGTCGGCCAACACTAAAACGGCCGTAGAATCCACATACGAACTCCGATTATTCTCCATAATACCTTTTCGGAATTGTCTCGACGAGATCTATAAGATTTCACAGCTTAGCCGTGAAAGGCCTGTCAGATTCTCAAAATTCCATCAGTTTTAAGTAGAATATCAGAAGACGTTGGAACTCAAGGCAAAGCTTCCGTTTGAAGCATTGAAATCAGAACTGGGGAAGATCATGGAATCCAAGCCGGTAGGAGTGTACGATAGGATTGGTGAGGTAGAGTTCATACAATCCCAGCATAGTCGGGTTGCGTATAAAGGGAAAATTAGCACGTTCCCTTGCGGGTGCGATCATACCAGCACTAATGCACCGGATCCCATTAGAACTCCGAAGTTAAGCGTGCATGGGCGAGAGTAGTACTAGGATGGGTGACCCCCTGGGAAGTCCTTGTGTTGCACCCTTTTTTTTCCTGTCGCCGCCGCTCCCTTAATTATTTCGTCCTTTTGCTGTCGCCGCCTCTCGAGTTTACGTAATCCGCGTTTTGTCTTTCCTTTGGTTTCGTTTCCGTATCGTTATCTCCGTGTCTCGTTTAGTTCGTGTCTTTAGTTGAGTCTTTGTCATTTGTCCCTTTTCATCGTTTTCCATTCCGTTCGTCAGATTCGTTTCCCTGTCAAAAAAAAAAAAAAAAACAGATATATTTCTTGTGTTATATAGGGATTTGTTTCCTTTCGAGTCAGGGATTTGCTACCAAGTTTGTTGTTGATTAAGGCAGCCAAAAAAAAAAAAAACACTTTCCGTCGGCCAACACTAAAACGGCCGTAGAATCCACATACGAACTCCGATTTTTCTCCATAATACCTTTTCGGAATTGTCTCGACGAGATCTAAAAGATTTCACGGCTTAGCCGTGAAAGGCCTGTCAGATTCACAAAATTCCATCAGTTTTAAGTAGAATATCAGAAGACGTTGGAACTCAAGGCAAAGCTTCCGTTTGAAGCATTGAAATCAGAACTGGGGAAGATCATGGAATCCAAGCCGGCAGGAGTGTACGATAGGATTGGTGAGGTAGAGTTCAAACAATCCCAGTATAGTCGGGTTGCGTATAAAGGGAAAATTAGCACGTTCCCTTGCGGGTGCGATCATACCAGCTCTAATGCACCGGATCCCATCAAAACTCCGAAGTTAAGCGTGTTTGGGCGAGAGTAGTACTAGGATGGGTGACCCCCTGGGAAGTCCTCGTGTTGCACCCCTTTTTTTGCTGTCGCCGCCGCTCCCTTAATTTTCTCGTCCTTTTGCTGTCGCCGCCTCTCGAGTTTACGTAATCCGCTTTTTGTCTTTCCTTTGGTTTCGTTTCCGTATCGTTATCTCCGTGTTTCTTTTTGTTCGTGTCTTTAGTTGTTGAGTCTTTGTCGTTCGTCCTTTTTCATCATATTCCATTCCGTTTGTCAGATTCGTTTCCCTGTCAAAAAAAAAAAAAAAAAAACAGATATATTACGTGTGATACATAGGGATTTGTTTCCTTTCGAGTCAGGGATTTGCTACCAAGTTTGTTGTTGATTAGGGCAGCCAAAAAAAAAAAACACTTTTCCGTCGGCCAACACTAAAACGGCCGTAGAATCCACATACGAACTCCGATTTTTCGCCATAATACCTTTTCGGAATTGTCTCGACGAGATCTATAGGATTTCACGGCTTCGCCGTGAAAGGCCTGTCAGATTCTCAAAATTCCATTAGTTTTAAGTAGAATATCAGAAGACGTTGGAACTCAAGGCAAAGCTTCCGTTTGAAGCATTGAAATCAGAACTGGGGAAGATCATGGAATCCAAGCCGGTAGGAGTGTACGATAGGATTGGTGAGGTAGAGTTCAAACAATCCCAGCATAGTCGGGTTGCGTATAAAGGGAAAATTAGCACGTTCCTTTGCGGGTGCGATCATACTAGCACTAATGCACCGGATCCCATCAGAACTCTGAAGTTAAGCATGGTTGGGCGAGAGTAATACTAGGATGGGTGACCCCCTGGGAAGTCCTCATGTTGTACCCTTTTTTTTGCTGTCGCCGCCGCTCCCTTAATTTTCTCGTCCTTTTGCTGTCGCCGCCTCTCGAATTTACGTAATCCGCGTTTTGTCTTTCCTTTGGTTTTGTTTCCGTATCGTTATCTCCGTGTCTCGTTTTGTTCGTGTCTTTAGTTGAGTCTTTGTCGTTCGTCCCTTTTCATCGTTTTCCATTCCGTTCGTCAGATTCGTTTCCCTGTCAAAAAAAAAAAAAAAAAAAAAAAAAAAAAAAAAAAAAAAAAAAAAAAAAACAGATATATTTCGTGTGATATATAGGGATTTGTTTCCTTTCGAGTCAGGGATTTGCTACCAAGTTTGTTGTTGATTAGGGCAGCCAAAAAAAAAAAAAAAAACCCTTTCCGTCGGCCAACACTAAAACGGCCGTAGAATCCACATACGAATTCCGATTTTTCTCCATAATACCTTTTCGGAATTGTCTCGACGAGATCTATAGGATTTCACGGCTTCGCCGTGAAAGGCCTGTCAGATTCTTAAAATTCCATCAGTTTTAAGTAGAATATCAGAAGACGTTGGAACTCAAGGCAAAGCTTCCGTTTGAAGCATTGAAATCAGAACTGGGGAAGATCATGGAATCCAAGCCGGTAGGAGTGTACGATAGGATTGGTGAGGTAGAGTTCAAACAATCCCAGCATAGTTGGGTTGCGTATAAAGGGAAAATTAGCACGTTTCCTAGCGGGTGCGATCATACCAGCACTAATGCATCGGATCCCATCAGAACTCCGAAGTTAAGCGTGCTTGGGCGAGAGTAGTACTAGGATGGGTGACCCCCTGGGAAGTCCTCGTGTTGCACCCCTTTTTTTGCTGTCGCCGCCGCTCCCTTAATTTTCTCGTCCTTTTGCTGTCGCCGCCTCTCGAGTTTATGTAATCCGCGTTTTGTCTTTCCTTTGGTTTCGTTTCCGTATCGTTATCTCCGTGTCTCGTTTAGTTTATGTCTTTAGTTGAGTCTTTGTCGTTCGTCCCTTTTCATCGTTTTCCATTCCGTTCTTCAGATTCGTCTCCCTGTAAAAAAAAAACAGATATATTTCGTGTGATATATATGGATTTGTTTCCTTTCGAGTCAGGGATTTGCTACCAAGTTTGTTGTAGATTAGGTCAGCTAAAAAAAAAAAAAAAACACTTTTCCGTCGGCCAACACTAAAACGGCCGTAGAATCCACATACGAACTCCGAGTTTTCTCCATAATACCTTTTCGGAATTGTCTCGCAAGATCTATAGGATTTCACGGCTTCGCCGTGAAAGGCCTGTCAGATTCTCAAAATTCCATCAGTTTTAAGTAGAATATCAGAAGACGTTGGAACTCAAGGCAAAGCTTCCGTTTGAAGCATTGAAATCAGAACTGGGGAAGATCATGGAATCCAAGCCGGTAGGAGTGTACGATAGGATTGGTGAGGTAGAGTTCAAACAATCCCAGCATAGTCGGGTTACGTATAAAGGGAAAATTAGCACGTTCCCTTGCGGGTGCGATCATACCAGCACTAATGAACCGGATCCCATCAGAACTCCGAAGTTAAGCGTGCTTGGGCGAGAGTAGTACTAGGATGGGTGACCCTCTGGGAAGTCCTCGTGTTGAACCCTTTTTTTTGCTGACGCCGCCGCTCCCTTAATTTTCTCGTCCTTTTGCTGTCGCCGCCTCTCGAATTTACGTAATCCGCGTTTTGTCTTTCCTTTGGTTTTTTTTCCGTATCGTTATCTCCGTGTCTCGTTTTGTTCGTGTCTTTAGTTGAGTCTTTGTCGTTCGTCCCTTTTCATCGTTTTCCATTCCGTTCGTCAGATTCGTTTCCCTGTCAAAAAAAAAAAAAAAAAAAAAAACAGATATATTTCGTGTGATATATAGGGATTTGTTTCCTTTCGAGTCAGGGATTTGCTACCAAGTTTGTTGTTGATTAGGGCAGCCAAAAAAAAAAAAACCCTTTCCGTCGGCCAACACTAAAACGGCCGTAGAATCCACATACGAACTCCGATTATGCTCCATAATACCTTTTCGGAATTGTCTCGACGAGATCTATAAGATTTCACCGCTTAGCCGTGAAAGGCCTGTCAGATTCTCAAAATTCCATCAGTTTTAAGTAGAATATCAGAAGACGTTGGAACTCAAGGCAAAGCTTCCGTTTAAAGCATTGAAATCAGAACTGGGGAAGATCATGGAATCCAAGCCGGTAGGAGTGTACGATAGGATTGGTGAGGTAGAGTTCATACAATCCCAGCATAGTCGGGTTGCGTATAAAGGGAAAATTAGCACGTTCCCTTGTGGGTGCGATCATACCAGCACTAATGCACCGGATCCCATCAGAACTCCGATGTTAAGCGTGCATGGGCGAGAGTAGTACTAGGATGGGTGACCCCCTGGGAAGTCCTCGTGTTGCACCCTTTTTTTTGCTGTCGCCGCCGCTCCCTTAATTTTCTCGTCCTTTTGCTGTCGCCGCCTCTCGAGTTTACGTAATCCGCGTTTTGTCTTTCCTTTGGTTTCGTTTCCGTATCGTTATCTCCGTGTCTCGTTTTGTTCGTGTCTTTAGTTGAGTCTTTGTCGTTTGTCCCTTTTCATCGTTTTCCATTCCGTTCGTCAGATTCGTTTCCCTGTCAAAAAAAAAAAAAAAAAAAACAGATATATTTCTTGTGTTATATAGGGATTTGTTTCCTTTCGAATCAGGGATTTGCTACCAAGTTTGTTGTTGATTAAGGCAGCCAAAAAAAAAAAAAACACTTTCCGTCGGCCAACACTAAAACGGCCGTAGAATCCACATACGAACTCCGATTTTTCTCCATAATACCTTTTCGGAATTGTCTCGACGAGATCTATAAGATTTCACGGCTTCGCCGTGAAAGGCCTGTCAGATTCTCAAAATTCCATCAGTTTTAAGTAGAATATCAGAAGACGTTGGAACTCAAGGCTAAGCTTCCGTTTGAAGCATTGAAATCAGAACTGGGGAAGATCATGGAATCCAAGCCGGTAGGAGTGTACGATAAGATTGGTGAGGTAGAGTTCAAACAATCCCAGTATAGTCGGGTTACGTATAAAGGGAAAATTAGCACGTTCCCTTGCGGGTGCGATCATACCAGCACTAATGCACCGGATCCCATCAGAACTCCGAAGTTAAGCGTGCTTGGGCGAGAGTAGTACAAGGATGGGTGACCCTCTGGGAAGTCCTCGTGTTGTACCCTTTTTTTTGCTGTCGCCGCCGCTCCCTTAATTTTCTCGTCCTTTTGCTGTCGCCGCCTCTCGAATTTACGTAATCCGCGTTTTGTCTTTCCTTTGGTTTTGTTTCCGTATCGTTATCTCCGTGTCTCGTTTTGTTCGTGTCTTTAGTTGAGTCTTTGTCGTTCGTCCCTTTTCATCGTTTTCCATTCCGTTCGTCAGATTCGTTTCCCTGTCAAAAAAAAAAAAAAAAACAGATATATTTCTTGTGTTATATAGGGATTTGTTTCCTTTCGAGTCAGGGATTTGCTACCAAGTTTGTTGATGATTAGGGCAGCCAAAAAAAAAAAACCCTTTCCGTCGGCCAACACTAAAACGGCCGTAGAATCCACATACGAACTCCTATTATTCTCCATAATACCTTTTCGGAATTGTCTCGACGAGAATTATAAGATTTCACCGCTTAGCCGTGAAAGGCCTGTCAGATTCTCAAAATTCCATCAGTTTTAAGTAGAATATCAGAAGACGTTGGAACTCAAGGCAAAGCTTCCGTTTAAAGCATTGAAATCAGAACTGGGGAAGATCATGGAATCCAAGCCGGTAGGAGTGTACGATAAGATTGGTGAGGTAGAGTTCATACAATCCCAGCATAGTCGGGTTGCGTATAAAAGGAAAATTAGCACGTTCCCTTGCGGGTGCGATCATACCAGCACTAATGCACCGGATCCCATCAGAACTCCGAAGTTAAGCGTGCATGGGCGAGAGTAGTACTAGGATGGGTGACCCCCTGGGAAGTCCTCGTGTTGCACCCTTTTTTTTGCTGTCGCCGCCGCTCCCTTAATTTTCTCGTCCTTTTGCTGTCGCCGCCTCTCGAGTTTACGTAATCCGCGTTTTGTCTTTCCTTTGGTTTCGTTTCCGTATCGTTATCTCCGTGTCTCGTTTTGTTCGTGTCTTTAGTTGAGTCTTTGTCGTTTGTCCCTTTTCATCGTTTTCCATTCCGTTCGTCAGATTCGTTTCCCTGTCAAAAAAAAAAAAAAAAACAGATATATTTCTTGTGTTATATAGGGATTTGTTTCCTTTCGAGTCAGGGATTTGCTACCAAGTTTGTTGTTGATTAAGGCAGCCAAAAAAAAAAAAACACTTTCCGTCGGCCAACACTAAAACGGCCGTAGAATCCACATACGAACTCCGATTTTTCTCCATAATACCTTTTCGGAATTGTCTCGACGTGATCTATAAGATTTCACGGCTTCGCCGTGAAAGGCCTGTCAGATTCTCAAAATTCCATCAGTTTTAAGTAGAATATCAGAAGACGTTGGAACTCAAGGCAAAGCTTCCGTTTGAAGCATTGAAATCAGAACTGGGGAAGATCATGGAATCCAAGCCGGTAGGAGTGTACGATAGGATTGGTGAGGTAGAGTTCAAACAATCTCAGTATAGTCGGGTTGCGTATAAAGGGAAAATTAGCACGTTCCCTTGCGGGTGCGATCATACCAGCTCTAATGCACCGGATCCCATCAAAACTCCGAAGTTAAGCGTGTTTGGGCGAGAGTAGTACTAGGATGGGTGACCCCCTGGGAAGTCCTCGTGTTGCACCCATTTTTTTGCTGTCGCCGCCGCTCCCTTAATTTTCTCGTCCTTTTGCTGTCGCCGCCTCTCGAGTTTACGTAATCCGCTTTTTGGCTTTCCTTTGGTTTCGTTTCCGTATCGTTATCTCCGTGTTTCTTTTTGTTCGTGTCTTTAGTTGTTGAGTCTTTGTCGTTCGTCCTTTTTCATCGTATTCCATTCCGTTCGTCAGATTCGTTTCCCTGTAAAAAAAAAAAAAAAAAAAAAACAGATATATTACGTGTGATATATAGGGATTTGTTTCCTTTCGAGTCAGGGATTTGCTACCAAGTTTGTTGTTGATTAGGGCAGCCAAAAAAAAAAACACTTTTCCGTCGGCCAACACTAAAACGGCCGTAGAATCCACATACGAACTCCGATTTTTCTCCATAATACCTTTTCGGAATTGTCTCGACGAGATCTATAGGATATCAGAAGACGTTGGAACTCAAGGCAAAGCTTCCGTTTGAAGCATTGAAATCAGAACTGGGGAAGATCATGGAATCCAAGCCGGTAGGAGTGTACGATAGGATTGGTGAGGTAGAGTTCAAACAATCCCAGCATAGTCGGGTTGCGTATAAAGGGAAAATTAGCACGTTCCCTTGCGGGTGCGATCATACTAGCACTAATGCACCGGATCCCATCAGAACTCTGAAGTTAAGCGTGCTTGGGCGAGAGTAATACTAGGATGGGTGACCCCCTGGGAAGTCCTCGTGTTGTACCCTTTTTTTTGCTGTCGCCGCCGCTCCCTTAATTTTCTCGTCCTTTTGCTGTCGCCGCCTCTCGAATTTACGTAATCAACGTTTTGTCTTTCCTTTGGTTTTGTTTCCGTATCGTTATCTCCGTGTCTCGTTTTGTTCGTGTCTTTAGTTGAGTCTTTGTCGTTCGTCCCTTTTCATCGTTTTCCATTCCGTTCGTCAGATTCGTTTCCCTGTCAAAAAAAAAAAAAAAAAAAAAAACAGATATATTTCGTGTGATATATAGGGATTTGTTTCCTTTCGAGTCAGGGATTTGCTACCAAGTTTGTTGTTGATTAGGGCAGCCAAAAAAAAAAAAAAAACCCTTTCCGTCGGCCAACACTAAAACGGCCGTAGAATCCACATACGAACTCCGATTTTTCTCCATAATACCTTTTCGGAATTGTCTCGACGAGATCTATAAGATTTCACCGCTTAGCCGTGAAAGGCCTGTCAGATTCTAAAAATTCCATCAGTTTTAAGTAGAATATCAGAAGACATTGGAACTCAAGGCAAAGCTTCCGGTTGAAGCATTGAAATCAGAACTGGGGAAGATCATGGAATCCAAGCCGGTAGGAGTGTACGATAGGATTGGTGAGGTAGAGTTCATACAATCCCAGCATAGTCGGGTTGCGTATAAAGGGAAAATTAGCACGTTCCCTTGCGGGTGCGATCATACCAGCACTAATGCACCGGATCCCATCAGAACTCCGAAGTTAAGCGTGCTTGGGTGAGAGTAGTACTAGGATGGGTGACCCTCTGGGAAGTCCTCGTGTTGTACCCTTTTTTTTGCTGTCGCCGCCGCTCCCTTAATTTTCTCGTCCTTTTGCTGTCGCCGCCTCTCGAATTTACGTAATCCGCGTTTTGTCTTTCCTTTGGTTTTGTTTCCGTATCGTTATCTCCGTGTCACGTTTTGTTCGTGTCTTTAGTTGAGTCTTTGTCGTTCGTCCCTTTTCATCGTTTTCCATTCCGTTCGTCAGATTCGTTTCCCTGTAAAAAAAAAAAAAAAAAAAAAAAAAAAAAAAAAAAAAAAAAAAAAAAAAAAACAGATATATATCGTGTGATATATAGGGATTTGTTTCCTTTCGAGTCAGGGATTTGCTACCAAGTTTGTTGTTGATTAGGGCAGCCAAAAAAAAAAAAACCCTTTCCGTCGGCCAACACTAAAACGGCCGTAGAATCCACATACGAACTCCGATTATTCTCCATAATACCTTTTCGGAATTGTCTCGACGAGATCTATAAGATTTCACAGCTTAGCCGTGAAAGGCCTGTCAGATTTTCAAAATTCCATCAGTTTTAAGTAGAATATCAGAAGACGTTGGAACTCAAGGCAAAGCTTCCGTTTGAAGCATTGAAATCAGAACTGGGGAAGATCATGGAATCCAAGCCGGTAGGAGTGTACGATAGGATTGGTGAGGTAGAGTTCATACAATCCCAGCATAGTCGGGTTGCGTATAAAGGGAAAATTAGCACGTTCCCTTGCGGGTGCGATCATACCAGCACTAATGCACCGGATCCCATTAGAACTCCGAAGTTAAGCGTGCATGGACGAGAGTAGTACTAGGATGGGTGACCCCCTGGGAAGTCCTCGTGTTGCACCCTTTTTTTTGCTGTCGCCGCCGCTCCCTTAATTTTTTCGTCCTTTTGTTGTCGCCGCCTCTCGAGTTTACGTAATCCGCGTTTTGTCTTTCCTTTGGTTTCGTTTCCGTATCGTTATCTCCGTGTCTCGTTTAGTTCGTGTCTTTAGTTGAGTCTTTGTCGTTTGTCCCTTTTCATCGTTTTCCATTCCGTTCGTCAGATTCGTTTCCCTGTGAAAAAAAAAAAAAAAAAAAACAGATATATTTCTTGTGTTATATAGGGATTTGTTTCCTTTCGAGTCAGGGATTTGCTACCAAGTTTGTTGTTGAATAAGGCAGCCAAAAAAAAAAAAACACTTTCCGTCGGCCAACACTAAAACGGCCGTAGAATCCACATACGAACTCCGATTTTTCTCCATAATACCTTTTCGGAATTGTCTCGACGAGATCTAAAAGATTTCACGGCTTCGCCGTGAAAGGCCTGTCAGATTCACAAAATTCCATCAGTTTTAAGTAGAATATCAGAAGACGTTGGAACTCAAGGCAAAGCTTCCGTTTGAAGCATTGAAATCAGAACTGGGGAAGATCATGGAATCCAAGCCGGTAGGAGTGTACGATAGGATTGGTGAGGTAGAGTTCAAACAATCCCAGTATAGTCGGGTTGCGTATAAAGGGAAAATTAGCACGTTCCCTTGCGGGTGCGATCATACCAGCTCTAATGCACCGGATCCCATCAAAACTCCGAAGTTAAGCGTGTTTGGGCGAGAGTAGTACTAGGATGGGTGACCCCCTGGGAAGTCCTCGTGTTGCACCCCTTTTTTTGCTGTCGCCGCCGCTCCCTTAATTTTCTCGTCCTTTTGCTGTCGCCGCCTCTCGAGTTTACGTAATCCGCTTTTTGTCTTTCCTTTGGTTTCGTTTCCGTATCGTTATCTCCGTGTTTCTTTTTGTTCGTGTCTTTAGTTGTTGAGTCTTTGTCGTTCGTCCTTTTTCATCATATTCCATTCCGTTTGTCAGATTCGTTTCCCTGTCAAAAAAAAAAAAAAAAAAAACAGATATATTACGTGTGATACATAGGGATTTGTTTCCTTTCGAGTCAGGGATTTGCTACCAAGTTTGTTGTTGATTAGGGCAGCCAAAAAAAAAAAAACACTTTTCCGTCGGCCAACACTAAAACGGCCGTAGAATCCACATACGAACTCCGATTTTTCGCCATAATACCTTTTCGGAATTATCTCGACGAGATCTATAGGATTTCACGGCTTCGCCGTGAAAGGCCTGTCAGATTCTCAAAATTCCATCAGTTTTAAGTAGAATATCAGAAGACGTTGGAACTCAAGGCAAAGCTTCCGTTTGAAGCATTGAAATCAGAACTGGGGAAGATCATGGAATCCAAGCCGGTAGGAGTGTACGATAGGATTGGTGAGGTAGAGTTCAAACAATCCCAGCATAGTCGGGTTGCGTATAAAGGGAAAATTAGCACGTTCCTTTGCGGGTGCGATCATACTAGCACTAATGCACCGGATCCCATCAGAACTCTGAAGTTAAGCATGGTTGGGCGAGAGTAATACTAGGATGGGTGACCCCCTGGGAAGTCCTCGTGTTGTACCCTTTTTTTTGCTGTCGCCGCCGCTCCCTTAATTTTCTCGTCCTTTTGTTGTCGCCGCCTCTCGAATTTACGTAATCCGCGTTTTGTCTTTCCTTTGGTTTTGTTTCCGTATCGTTATCTCCGTGTCTCGTTTTGTTCGTGTCTTTAGTTGAGTCTTTGTCGTTCGTCCCTTTTCATCGTTTTCCATTCCGTTCGTCAGATTCGTTTCCCTGTCAAAAAAAAAAAAAAAAACAGATATATTTCTTGTGTTATATAGGGATTTGTTTCCTTTCGAGTCAGGGATTTGCTACCAAGTTTGTTGATGATTAGGGCAGCCAAAAAAAAAAAACCCTTTCCGTCGGCCAACACTAAAACGGCCGTAGAATCCACATACGAACTCCTATTATTCTCCATAATACCTTTTCGGAATTGTCTCGACGAGAATTATAAGATTTCACCGCTTAGCCGTGAAAGGCCTGTCAGATTCTCAAAATTCCATCAGTTTTAAGTAGAATATCAGAAGACGTTGGAACTCAAGGCAAAGCTTCCGTTTAAAGCATTGAAATCAGAACTGGGGAAGATCATGGAATCCAAGCCGGTAGGAGTGTACGATAAGATTGGTGAGGTAGAGTTCATACAATCCCAGCATAGTCGGGTTGCGTATAAAAGGAAAATTAGCACGTTCCCTTGCGGGTGCGATCATACCAGCACTAATGCACCGGATCCCATCAGAACTCCGAAGTTAAGCGTGCATGGGCGAGAGTAGTACTAGGATGGGTGACCCCCTGGGAAGTCCTCGTGTTGCACCCTTTTTTTTGCTGTCGCCGCCGCTCCCTTAATTTTCTCGTCCTTTTGCTGTCGCCGCCTCTCGAGTTTACGTAATCCGCGTTTTGTCTTTCCTTTGGTTTCGTTTCCGTATCGTTATCTCCGTGTCTCGTTTTGTTCGTGTCTTTAGTTGAGTCTTTGTCGTTTGTCCCTTTTCATCGTTTTCCATTCCGTTCGTCAGATTCGTTTCCCTGTCAAAAAAAAAAAAAAAAACAGATATATTTCTTGTGTTATATAGGGATTTGTTTCCTTTCGAGTCAGGGATTTGCTACCAAGTTTGTTGTTGATTAAGGCAGCCAAAAAAAAAAAAAACACTTTCCGTCGGCCAACACTAAAACGGCCGTAGAATCCACATACGAACTCCGATTTTTCTCCATAATACCTTTTCGGAATTGTCTCGACGTGATCTATAAGATTTCACGGCTTCGCCGTGAAAGGCCTGTCAGATTCTCAAAATTCCATCAGTTTTAAGTAGAATATCAGAAGACGTTGGAACTCAAGGCAAAGCTTCCGTTTGAAGCATTGAAATCAGAACTGGGGAAGATCATGGAATCCAAGCCGGTAGGAGTGTACGATAGGATTGGTGAGGTAGAGTTCAAACAATCTCAGTATAGTCGGGTTGCGTATAAAGGGAAAATTAGCACGTTCCCTTGCGGGTGCGATCATACCAGCTCTAATGCACCGGATCCCATCAAAACTCCGAAGTTAAGCGTGTTTGGGCGAGAGTAGTACTAGTATGGGTGACCCCCTGGGAAGTCCTCGTGTTGCACCCATTTTTTTGCTGTCGCCGCCGCTCCCTTAATTTTCTCGTCCTTTTGCTGTCGCCGCCTCTCGAGTTTACGTAATCCGCTTTTTGGCTTTCCTTTGGTTTCGTTTCCGTATCGTTATCTCCGTGTTTCTTTTTGTTCGTGTCTTTAGTTGTTGAGTCTTTGTCGTTCGTCCTTTTTCATCGTATTCCATTCCGTTCGTCAGATTCGTTTCCCTGTAAAAAAAAAAAAAAAAAAAAAACAGATATATTACGTGTGATATATAGGGATTTGTTTCCTTTCGAGTCAGGGATTTGCTACCAAGTTTGTTGTTGATTAGGGCAGCCAAAAAAAAAAACACTTTTCCGTCGGCCAACACTAAAACGGCCGTAGAATCCACATACGAACTCCGATTTTTCTCCATAATACCTTTTCGGAATTGTCTCGACGAGATCTATAGGATATCAGAAGACGTTGGAACTCAAGGCAAAGCTTCCGTTTGAAGCATTGAAATCAGAACTGGGGAAGATCATGGAATCCAAGCCGGTAGGAGTGTACGATAGGATTGGTGAGGTAGAGTTCAAACAATCCCAGCATAGTCGGGTTGCGTATAAAGGGAAAATTAGCACGTTCCCTTGCGGGTGCGATCATACTAGCACTAATGCACCGGATCCCATCAGAACTCTGAAGTTAAGCGTGCTTGGGCGAGAGTAATACTAGGATGGGTGACCCCCTGGGAAGTCCTCGTGTTGTACCCTTTTTTTTGCTGTCGCCGCCGCTCCCTTAATTTTCTCGTCCTTTTGCTGTCGCCGCCTCTCGAATTTACGTAATCAACGTTTTGTCTTTCCTTTGGTTTTGTTTCCGTATCGTTATCTCCGTGTCTCGTTTTGTTCGTGTCTTTAGTTGAGTCTTTGTCGTTCGTCCCTTTTCATCGTTTTCCATTCCGTTCGTCAGATTCGTTTCCCTGTCAAAAAAAAAAAAAAAAAAAAAACAGATATATTTCGTGTGATATATAGGGATTTGTTTCCTTTCGAGTCAGGGATTTGCTACCAAGTTTGTTGTTGATTAGGGCAGCCAAAAAAAAAAAAAAACCCTTTCCGTCGGCCAACACTAAAACGGCCGTAGAATCCACATACGAACTCCGATTTTTCTCCATAATACCTTTTCGGAATTGTCTCGACGAGATCTATAAGATTTCACCGCTTAGCCGTGAAAGGCCTGTCAGATTCTAAAAATTCCATCAGTTTTAAGTAGAATATCAGAAGACATTGGAACTCAAGGCAAAGCTTCCGGTTGAAGCATTGAAATCAGAACTGGGGAAGATCATGGAATCCAAGCCGGTAGGAGTGTACGATAGGATTGGTGAGGTAGAGTTCATACAATCCCAGCATAGTCGGGTTGCGTATAAAGGGAAAATTAGCACGTTCCCTTGCGGGTGCGATCATACCAGCACTAATGCACCGGATCCCATTAGAACTCCGAAGTTAAGCGTGCATGGACGAGAGTAGTACTAGGATGGGTGACCCCCTGGGAAGTCCTCGTGTTGCACCCTTTTTTTTGCTGTCGCCGCCGCTCCCTTAATTTTTTCGTCCTTTTGTTGTCGCCGCCTCTCGAGTTTACGTAATCCGCGTTTTGTCTTTCCTTTGGTTTCGTTTCCGTATCGTTATCTCCGTGTCTCGTTTAGTTCGTGTCTTTAGTTGAGTCTTTGTCGTTTGTCCCTTTTCATCGTTTTCCATTCCGTTCGTCAGATTCGTTTCCCTGTGAAAAAAAAAAAAAAAAAAAAACAGATATATTTCTTGTGTTATATAGGGATTTGTTTCCTTTCGAGTCAGGGATTTGCTACCAAGTTTGTTGTTGATTAAGGCAGCCAAAAAAAAAAAAAACACTTTCCGTCGGCCAACACTAAAACGGCCGTAGAATCCACATACGAACTCCGATTTTTCTCCATAATACCTTTTCGGAATTGTCTCGACGAGATCTAAAAGATTTCACGGCTTCGCCGTGAAAGGCCTGTCAGATTCACAAAATTCCATCAGTTTTAAGTAGAATATCAGAAGACGTTGGAACTCAAGGCAAAGCTTCCGTTTGAAGCATTGAAATCAGAACTGGGGAAGATCATGGAATCCAAGCCGGTAGGAGTGTACGATAGGATTGGTGAGGTAGAGTTCATACAATCCCAGCATAGTCGGGTTGCGTATAAAGGGAAAATTAGCACGTTCCCTTGCGGGTGCGATCATACCAGCACTAATGCACCGGATCCCATTAGAACTCCGAAGTTAAGCGTGCATGGACGAGAGTAGTACTAGGATGGGTGACCCCCTGGGAAGTCCTCGTGTTGCACCCTTTTTTTTGCTGTCGCCGCCGCTCCCTTAATTTTTTCGTCCTTTTGTTGTCGCCGCCTCTCGAGTTTACGTAATCCGCGTTTTGTCTTTCCTTTGGTTTCGTTTCCGTATCGTTATCTCCGTGTCTCGTTTAGTTCGTGTCTTTAGTTGAGTCTTTGTCGTTTGTCCCTTTTCATCGTTTTCCATTCCGTTCGTCAGATTCGTTTCCCTGTGAAAAAAAAAAAAAAAAAAAAACAGATATATTTCTTGTGTTATATAGGGATTTGTTTCCTTTCGAGTCAGGGATTTGCTACCAAGTTTGTTGTTGATTAAGGCAGCCAAAAAAAAAAAAACACTTTCCGTCGGCCAACACTAAAACGGCCGTAGAATCCACATACGAACTCCGATTTTTCTCCATAATACCTTTTCGGAATTGTCTCGACGAGATCTAAAAGATTTCACGGCTTCGCCGTGAAAGGCCTGTCAGATTCACAAAATTCCATCAGTTTTAAGTAGAATATCAGAAGACGTTGGAACTCAAGGCAAAGCTTCCGTTTGAAGCATTGAAATCAGAACTGGGGAAGATCATGGAATCCAAGCCGGTAGGAGTGTACGATAGGATTGGTGAGGTAGAGTTCAAACAATCCCAGTATAGTCGGGTTGCGTATAAAGGGAAAATTAGCACGTTCCCTTGCGGGTGCGATCATACCAGCTCTAATGCACCGGATCCCATCAAAACTCCGAAGTTAAGCGTGTTTGGGCGAGAGTAGTACTAGGATGGGTGACCCCCTGGGAAGTCCTCGTGTTGCACCCCTTTTTTTGCTGTCGCCGCCGCTCCCTTAATTTTCTCGTCCTTTTGCTGTCGCCGCCTCTCGAGTTTACGTAATCCGCTTTTTGTCTTTCCTTTGGTTTCGTTTCCGTATCGTTATCTCCGTGTTTCTTTTTGTTCGTGTCTTTAGTTGTTGAGTCTTTGTCGTTCGTCCTTTTTCATCATATTCCATTCCGTTTGTCAGATTCGTTTCCCTGTCAAAAAAAAAAAAAAAAAAAACAGATATATTACGTGTGATACATAGGGATTTGTTTCCTTTCGAGTCAGGGATTTGCTACCAAGTTTGTTGTTGATTAGGGCAGCCAAAAAAAAAAAAACACTTTTCCGTCGGCCAACACTAAAACGGCCGTAGAATCCACATACGAACTCCGATTTTTCGCCATAATACCTTTTCGGAATTATCTCGACGAGATCTATAGGATTTCACGGCTTCGCCGTGAAAGGCCTGTCAGATTCTCAAAATTCCATCAGTTTTAAGTAGAATATCAGAAGACGTTGGAACTCAAGGCAAAGCTTCCGTTTGAAGCATTGAAATCAGAACTGGGGAAGATCATGGAATCCAAGCCGGTAGGAGTGTACGATAGGATTGGTGAGGTAGAGTTCAAACAATCCCAGCATAGTCGGGTTGCGTATAAAGGGAAAATTAGCACGTTCCTTTGCGGGTGCGATCATACTAGCACTAATGCACCGGATCCCATCAGAACTCTGAAGTTAAGCATGGTTGGGCGAGAGTAATACTAGGATGGGTGACCCCCTGGGAAGTCCTCGTGTTGTACCCTTTTTTTTGCTGTCGCCGCCGCTCCCTTAATTTTCTCGTCCTTTTGTTGTCGCCGCCTCTCGAATTTACGTAATCCGCGTTTTGTCTTTCCTTTGGTTTTGTTTCCGTATCGTTATCTCCGTGTCTCGTTTTGTTCGTGTCTTTAGTTGAGTCTTTGTCGTTCGTCCCTTTTCATCGTTTTCCATTCCGTTCGTCAGATTCGTTTCCCTGTCAAAAAAAAAAAAAAAAACAGATATATTTCTTGTGTTATATAGGGATTTGTTTCCTTTCGAGTCAGGGATTTGCTACCAAGTTTGTTGATGATTAGGGCAGCCAAAAAAAAAAAACCCTTTCCGTCGGCCAACACTAAAACGGCCGTAGAATCCACATACGAACTCCTATTATTCTCCATAATACCTTTTCGGAATTGTCTCGACGAGAATTATAAGATTTCACCGCTTAGCCGTGAAAGGCCTGTCAGATTCTCAAAATTCCATCAGTTTTAAGTAGAATATCAGAAGACGTTGGAACTCAAGGCAAAGCTTCCGTTTAAAGCATTGAAATCAGAACTGGGGAAGATCATGGAATCCAAGCCGGTAGGAGTGTACGATAAGATTGGTGAGGTAGAGTTCATACAATCCCAGCATAGTCGGGTTGCGTATAAAAGGAAAATTAGCACGTTCCCTTGCGGGTGCGATCATACCAGCACTAATGCACCGGATCCCATCAGAACTCCGAAGTTAAGCGTGCATGGGCGAGAGTAGTACTAGGATGGGTGACCCCCTGGGAAGTCCTCGTGTTGCACCCTTTTTTTTGCTGTCGCCGCCGCTCCCTTAATTTTCTCGTCCTTTTGCTGTCGCCGCCTCTCGAGTTTACGTAATCCGCGTTTTGTCTTTCCTTTGGTTTCGTTTCCGTATCGTTATCTCCGTGTCTCGTTTTGTTCGTGTCTTTAGTTGAGTCTTTGTCGTTTGTCCCTTTTCATCGTTTTCCATTCCGTTCGTCAGATTCGTTTCCCTGTCAAAAAAAAAAAAAAAAAACAGATATATTTCTTGTGTTATATAGGGATTTGTTTCCTTTCGAGTCAGGGATTTGCTACCAAGTTTGTTGTTGATTAAGGCAGCCAAAAAAAAAAAAACACTTTCCGTCGGCCAACACTAAAACGGCCGTAGAATCCACATACGAACTCCGATTTTTCTCCATAATACCTTTTCGGAATTGTCTCGACGTGATCTATAAGATTTCACGGCTTCGCCGTGAAAGGCCTGTCAGATTCTCAAAATTCCATCAGTTTTAAGTAGAATATCAGAAGACGTTGGAACTCAAGGCAAAGCTTCCGTTTGAAGCATTGAAATCAGAACTGGGGAAGATCATGGAATCCAAGCCGGTAGGAGTGTACGATAGGATTGGTGAGGTAGAGTTCAAACAATCTCAGTATAGTCGGGTTGCGTATAAAGGGAAAATTAGCACGTTCCCTTGCGGGTGCGATCATACCAGCTCTAATGCACCGGATCCCATCAAAACTCCGAAGTTAAGCGTGTTTGGGCGAGAGTAGTACTAGTATGGGTGACCCCCTGGGAAGTCCTCGTGTTGCACCCATTTTTTTGCTGTCGCCGCCGCTCCCTTAATTTTCTCGTCCTTTTGCTGTCGCCGCCTCTCGAGTTTACGTAATCCGCTTTTTGGCTTTCCTTTGGTTTCGTTTCCGTATCGTTATCTCCGTGTTTCTTTTTGTTCGTGTCTTTAGTTGTTGAGTCTTTGTCGTTCGTCCTTTTTCATCGTATTCCATTCCGTTCGTCAGATTCGTTTCCCTGTAAAAAAAAAAAAAAAAAAAAAACAGATATATTACGTGTGATATATAGGGATTTGTTTCCTTTCGAGTCAGGGATTTGCTACCAAGTTTGTTGTTGATTAGGGCAGCCAAAAAAAAAAACACTTTTCCGTCGGCCAACACTAAAACGGCCGTAGAATCCACATACGAACTCCGATTTTTCTCCATAATACCTTTTCGGAATTGTCTCGACGAGATCTATAGGATATCAGAAGACGTTGGAACTCAAGGCAAAGCTTCCGTTTGAAGCATTGAAATCAGAACTGGGGAAGATCATGGAATCCAAGCCGGTAGGAGTGTACGATAGGATTGGTGAGGTAGAGTTCAAACAATCCCAGCATAGTCGGGTTGCGTATAAAGGGAAAATTAGCACGTTCCCTTGCGGGTGCGATCATACTAGCACTAATGCACCGGATCCCATCAGAACTCTGAAGTTAAGCGTGCTTGGGCGAGAGTAATACTAGGATGGGTGACCCCCTGGGAAGTCCTCGTGTTGTACCCTTTTTTTTGCTGTCGCCGCCGCTCCCTTAATTTTCTCGTCCTTTTGCTGTCGCCGCCTCTCGAATTTACGTAATCAACGTTTTGTCTTTCCTTTGGTTTTGTTTCCGTATCGTTATCTCCGTGTCTCGTTTTGTTCGTGTCTTTAGTTGAGTCTTTGTCGTTCGTCCCTTTTCATCGTTTTCCATTCCGTTCGTCAGATTCGTTTCCCTGTCAAAAAAAAAAAAAAAAAAAAAAAACAGATATATTTCGTGTGATATATAGGGATTTGTTTCCTTTCGAGTCAGGGATTTGCTACCAAGTTTGTTGTTGATTAGGGCAGCCAAAAAAAAAAAAAAAACCCTTTCCGTCGGCCAACACTAAAACGGCCGTAGAATCCACATACGAACTCCGATTTTTCTCCATAATACCTTTTCGGAATTGTCTCGACGAGATCTATAAGATTTCACCGCTTAGCCGTGAAAGGCCTGTCAGATTCTAAAAATTCCATCAGTTTTAAGTAGAATATCAGAAGACATTGGAACTCAAGGCAAAGCTTCCGGTTGAAGCATTGAAATCAGAACTGGGGAAGATCATGGAATCCAAGCCGGTAGGAGTGTACGATAGGATTGGTGAGGTAGAGTTCATACAATCCCAGCATAGTCGGGTTGCGTATAAAGGGAAAATTAGCACGTTCCCTTGCGGGTGCGATCATACCAGCACTAATGCACCGGATCCCATCAGAACTCCGAAGTTAAGCGTGCTTGGGTGAGAGTAGTACTAGGATGGGTGACCCTCTGGGAAGTCCTCGTGTTGTACCCTTTTTTTTGCTGTCGCCGCCGCTCCCTTAATTTTCTCGTCCTTTTGCTGTCGCCGCCTCTCGAATTTACGTAATCCGCGTTTTGTCTTTCCTTTGGTTTTGTTTCCGTATCGTTATCTCCGTGTCACGTTTTGTTCGTGTCTTTAGTTGAGTCTTTGTCGTTCGTCCCTTTTCATCGTTTTCCATTCCGTTCGTCAGATTCGTTTCCCTGTAAAAAAAAAAAAAAAAAAAAAAAAAAAAAAAAAAAAAAAAAAAAAAAAAAAAAACAGATATATATCGTGTGATATATAGGGATTTGTTTCCTTTCGAGTCAGGGATTTGCTACCAAGTTTGTTGTTGATTAGGGCAGCCAAAAAAAAAAAAACCCTTTCCGTCGGCCAACACTAAAACGGCCGTAGAATCCACATACGAACTCCGATTATTCTCCATAATACCTTTTCGGAATTGTCTCGACGAGATCTATAAGATTTCACAGCTTAGCCGTGAAAGGCCTGTCAGATTTTCAAAATTCCATCAGTTTTAAGTAGAATATCAGAAGACGTTGGAACTCAAGGCAAAGCTTCCGTTTGAAGCATTGAAATCAGAACTGGGGAAGATCATGGAATCCAAGCCGGTAGGAGTGTACGATAGGATTGGTGAGGTAGAGTTCATACAATCCCAGCATAGTCGGGTTGCGTATAAAGGGAAAATTAGCACGTTCCCTTGCGGGTGCGATCATACCAGCACTAATGCACCGGATCCCATTAGAACTCCGAAGTTAAGCGTGCATGGACGAGAGTAGTACTAGGATGGGTGACCCCCTGGGAAGTCCTCGTGTTGCACCCTTTTTTTTGCTGTCGCCGCCGCTCCCTTAATTTTTTCGTCCTTTTGTTGTCGCCGCCTCTCGAGTTTACGTAATCCACGTTTTGTCTTTCCTTTGGTTTCGTTTCCGTATCGTTATCTCCGTGTCTCGTTTAGTTCGTGTCTTTAGTTGAGTCTTTGTCGTTTGTCCCTTTTCATCGTTTTCCATTCCGTTCGTCAGATTCGTTTCCCTGTGAAAAAAAAAAAAAAAAAAAAACAGATATATTTCTTGTGTTATATAGGGATTTGTTTCCTTTCGAGTCAGGGATTTGCTACCAAGTTTGTTGTTGATTAAGGCAGCCAAAAAAAAAAAAACACTTTCCGTCGGCCAACACTAAAACGGCCGTAGAATCCACATACGAACTCCGATTTTTCTCCATAATACCTTTTCGGAATTGTCTCGACGAGATCTAAAAGATTTCACGGCTTCGCCGTGAAAGGCCTGTCAGATTCACAAAATTCCATCAGTTTTAAGTAGAATATCAGAAGACGTTGGAACTCAAGGCAAAGCTTCCGTTTGAAGCATTGAAATCAGAACTGGGGAAGATCATGGAATCCAAGCCGGTAGGAGTGTACGATAGGATTGGTGAGGTAGAGTTCAAACAATCCCAGTATAGTCGGGTTGCGTATAAAGGGAAAATTAGCACGTTCCCTTGCGGGTGCGATCATACCAGCTCTAATGCACCGGATCCCATCAAAACTCCGAAGTTAAGCGTGTTTGGGCGAGAGTAGTACTAGGATGGGTGACCCCCTGGGAAGTCCTCGTGTTGCACCCCTTTTTTTGCTGTCGCCGCCGCTCCCTTAATTTTCTCGTCCTTTTGCTGTCGCCGCCTCTCGAGTTTACGTAATCCGCTTTTTGTCTTTCCTTTGGTTTCGTTTCCGTATCGTTATCTCCGTGTTTCTTTTTGTTCGTGTCTTTAGTTGTTGAGTCTTTGTCGTTCGTCCTTTTTCATCATATTCCATTCCGTTTGTCAGATTCGTTTCCCTGTCAAAAAAAAAAAAAAAAAAAACAGATATATTACGTGTGATACATAGGGATTTGTTTCCTTTCGAGTCAGGGATTTGCTACCAAGTTTGTTGTTGATTAGGGCAGCCAAAAAAAAAAAAACACTTTTCCGTCGGCCAACACTAAAACGGCCGTAGAATCCACATACGAACTCCGATTTTTCGCCATAATACCTTTTCGGAATTATCTCGACGAGATCTATAGGATTTCACGGCTTCGCCGTGAAAGGCCTGTCAGATTCTCAAAATTCCATCAGTTTTAAGTAGAATATCAGAAGACGTTGGAACTCAAGGCAAAGCTTCCGTTTGAAGCATTGAAATCAGAACTGGGGAAGATCATGGAATCCAAGCCGGTAGGAGTGTACGATAGGATTGGTGAGGTAGAGTTCAAACAATCCCAGCATAGTCGGGTTGCGTATAAAGGGAAAATTAGCACGTTCCTTTGCGGGTGCGATCATACTAGCACTAATGCACCGGATCCCATCAGAACTCTGAAGTTAAGCATGGTTGGGCGAGAGTAATACTAGGATGGGTGACCCCCTGGGAAGTCCTCGTGTTGTACCCTTTTTTTTGCTGTCGCCGCCGCTCCCTTAATTTTCTCGTCCTTTTGTTGTCGCCGCCTCTCGAATTTACGTAATCCGCGTTTTGTCTTTCCTTTGGTTTTGTTTCCGTATCGTTATCTCCGTGTCTCGTTTTGTTCGTGTCTTTAGTTGAGTCTTTGTCGTTCGTCCCTTTTCATCGTTTTCCATTCCGTTCGTCAGATTCGTTTCCCTGTCAAAAAAAAAAAAAAAAAAAAAAAACAGATATATTTCGTGTGATATATAGGGATTTGTTTCCTTTCGAGTCAGGGATTTGCTACCAAGTTTGTTGTTGATTAGGGCAGCCAAAAAAAAAAAAAAACCCTTTCCGTCGGCCAACACTAAAACGGCCGTAGAATCCACATACGAATTCCGATTTTTCTCCATAATACCTTTTCGGAATTGTCTCGACGAGATCTATAGGATTTCACGGCTTCGCCGTGAAAGGCCTGTCAGATTCTTAAAATTCCATCAGTTTTAAGTAGAATATCAGAAGACGTTGGAACTCAAGGCAAAGCTTCCGTTTGAAGCATTGAAATCAGAACTGGGGAAGATCATGGAATCCAAGCCGGTAGGAGTGTACGATAGGATTGGTGAGGTAGAGTTCAAACAATCCCAGCATAGTTGGGTTGCGTATAAAGGGAAAATTAGCACGTTTCCTAGCGGGTGCGATCATACCAGCACTAATGCATCGGATCCCATCAGAACTCCGAAGTTAAGCGTGCTTGGGCGAGAGTAGTACTAGGATGGGTGACCCCCTGGGAAGTCCTCGTGTTGCACCCCTTTTTTTGCTGTCGCCGCCGCTCCCTTAATTTTCTCGTCCTTTTGCTGTCGCCGCCTCTCGAGTTTATGTAATCCGCGTTTTGTCTTTCCTTTGGTTTCGTTTCCGTATCGTTATCTCCGTGTCTCGTTTAGTTTGTGTCTTTAGTTGAGTCTTTGTCGTTCGTCCCTTTTCATCGTTTTCCATTCCGTTCTTCAGATTCGTCTCCCTGTAAAAAAAAAACAGATATATTTCGTGTGATATATATGGATTTGTTTCCTTTCGAGTCAGGGATTTGCTACCAAGTTTGTTGTTGATTAGGTCAGCCAAAAAAAAAAAAAAAAAAACACTTTTCCGTCGGCCAACACTAAAACGGCCGTAGAATCCACATACGAACTCCGAGTTTTCTCCATAATACCTTTTCGGAATTGTCTCGCAAGATCTATAGGATTTCACGGCTTCGCCGTGAAAGGCCTGTCAGATTCTCAAAATTCCATCAGTTTTAAGTAGAATATCAGAAGACGTTGGAACTCAAGGCAAAGCTTCCGTTTAAAGCATTGAAATCAGAACTGGGGAAGATCATGGAATCCAAGCCGGTAGGAGTGTACGATAAGATTGGTGAGGTAGAGTTCATACAATCCCAGCATAGTCGGGTTGCGTATAAAAGGAAAATTAGCACGTTCCCTTGCGGGTGCGATCATACCAGCACTAATGCACCGGATCCCATCAGAACTCCGAAGTTAAGCGTGCATGGGCGAGAGTAGTACTAGGATGGGTGACCCCCTGGGAAGTCCTCGTGTTGCACCCTTTTTTTTGCTGTCGCCGCCGCTCCCTTAATTTTCTCGTCCTTTTGCTGTCGCCGCCTCTCGAGTTTACGTAATCCGCGTTTTGTCTTTCCTTTGGTTTCGTTTCCGTATCGTTATCTCCGTGTCTCGTTTTGTTCGTGTCTTTAGTTGAGTCTTTGTCGTTTGTCCCTTTTCATCGTTTTCCATTCCGTTCGTCAGATTCGTTTCCCTGTCAAAAAAAAAAAAAAAAACAGATATATTTCTTGTGTTATATAGGGATTTGTTTCCTTTCGAGTCAGGGATTTGCTACCAAGTTTGTTGTTGATTAAGGCAGCCAAAAAAAAAAAAAACACTTTCCGTCGGCCAACACTAAAACGGCCGTAGAATCCACATACGAACTCCGATTTTTCTCCATAATACCTTTTCGGAATTGTCTCGACGTGATCTATAAGATTTCACGGCTTCGCCGTGAAAGGCCTGTCAGATTCTCAAAATTCCATCAGTTTTAAGTAGAATATCAGAAGACGTTGGAACTCAAGGCAAAGCTTCCGTTTGAAGCATTGAAATCAGAACTGGGGAAGATCATGGAATCCAAGCCGGTAGGAGTGTACGATAGGATTGGTGAGGTAGAGTTCAAACAATCCCAGTATAGTCGGGTTGCGTATAAAGGGAAAATTAGCACGTTCCCTTGCGGGTGCGATCATACCAGCTCTAATGCACCGGATCCCATCAAAACTCCGAAGTTAAGCGTGTTTGGGCGAGAGTAGTACTAGGATGGGTGACCCCCTGGGAAGTCCTCGTGTTGCACCCATTTTTTTGCTGTCGCCGCCGCTCCCTTAATTTTCTCGTCCTTTTGCTGTCGCCGCCTCTCGAGTTTACGTAATCCGCTTTTTGGCTTTCCTTTGGTTTCGTTTCCGTATCGTTATCTCCGTGTTTCTTTTTGTTCGTGTCTTTAGTTGTTGAGTCTTTGTCGTTCGTCCTTTTTCATCGTATTCCATTCCGTTCGTCAGATTCGTTTCCCTGTAAAAAAAAAAAAAAAAAAAAAAAACAGATATATTACGTGTGATATATAGGGATTTGTTTCCTTTCGAGTCAGGGATTTGCTACCAAGTTTGTTGTTGATTAGGGCAGCCAAAAAAAAAACACTTTTCCGTCGGCCAACACTAAAACGGCCGTAGAATCCACATACGAACTCCGATTTTTCTCCATAATACCTTTTCGGAATTGTCTCGACGAGATCTATAGGATATCAGAAGACGTTGGAACTCAAGGCAAAGCTTCCGTTTGAAGCATTGAAATCAGAACTGGGGAAGATCATGGAATCCAAGCCGGTAGGAGTGTACGATAGGATTGGTGAGGTAGAGTTCAAACAATCCCAGCATAGTCGGGTTGCGTATAAAGGGAAAATTAGCACGTTCCCTTGTGGGTGCGATCATACTAGCACTAATGCACCGGATCCCATCAGAACTCTGAAGTTAAGCGTGCTTGGGCGAGAGTAATACTAGGATGGGTGACCCCCTGGGAAGTCCTCGTGTTGTACCCTTTTTTTTGCTGTCGCCGCCGCTCCCTTAATTTTCTCGTCCTTTTGCTGTCGCCGCCTCTCGAATTTACGTAATCCGCGTTTTGTCTTTCCTTTGGTTTTGTTTCCGTATCGTTATCTCCGTGTCTCGTTTTGTTCGTGTCTTTAGTTGAGTCTTTGTCGTTCGTCCCTTTTCATCGTTTTCCATTCCGTTCGTCAGATTCGTTTCCCTGTCAAAAAAAAAAAAAAAAAAAAAAAAAAAAAAAACAGATATATTTCGTGTGATATATAGGGATTTGTTTCCTTTCGAGTCAGGGATTTGCTACCAAGTTTGTTGTTGATTAGGGCAGCCAAAAAAAAAAAAAAAACCCTTTCCGTCGGCCAACACTAAAACGGCCGTAGAATCCACATACGAATTCCGATTTTTCTCCATAATACCTTTTCGGAATTGTCTCGACGAGATCTATAGGATTTCACGGCTTCGCCGTGAAAGGCCTGTCAGATTCTTAAAATTCCATCAGTTTTAAGTAGAATATCAGAAGACGTTGGAACTCAAGGCAAAGCTTCCGTTTGAAGCATTGAAATTAGAACTAGGGAAGATCATGGAATCCAAGCCGGTAGGAGTGTACGATAGGATTGGTGAGGTAGAGTTCAAACAATCCCAGCATAGTTGGGTTGCGTATAAAGGGAAAATTAGCACGTTTCCTAGCGGGTGCGATCATACCAGCACTAATGCATCGGATCCCATCAAAACTCCGAAGTTAAGCGTGCTTGGGCGAGAGTAGTACTAGGATGGGTGACCCCCTGGGAAGTCCTCGTGTTGCACCCCTTTTTTTGCTGTCGCCGCCGCTCCCTTAATTTTCTCGTCCTTTTGCTGTCGCCGCCTCTCGAGTTTATGTAATCCGCGTTTTGTCTTTCCTTTGGTTTCGTTTCCGTATCGTTATCTCCGTGTCTCGTTTAGTTTGTGTCTTTAGTTGAGTCTTTGTCGTTCGTCCCTTTTCATCGTTTTCCATTCCGTTCTTCAGATTCGTCTCCCTGTAAAAAAAAAACAGATATATTTCGTGTGATATATATGGATTTGTTTCCTTTCGAGTCAGGGATTTGCTACCAAGTTTGTTGTTGATTAGGTCAGCCAAAAAAAAAAAAAAAAACACTTTTCCGTCGGCCAACACTAAAACGGCCGTAGAATCCACATACGAACTCCGAGTTTTCTCCATAATACCTTTTCGGAATTGTCTCGCAAGATCTATAGGATTTCACGGCTTCGCCGTGAAAGGCCTGTCAGATTCTCAAAATTCCATCAGTTTTAAGTAGAATATCAGAAGACGTTGGAACTCAAGGCAAAGCTTCCGTTTGAAGCATTGAAATCAGAACTGGGGAAGATCATGGAATCCAAGCCGGTAGGAGTGTACGATAGGATTGGTGAGGTAGAGTTCAAACAATCCCAGCATAGTCGGGTTACGTATAAAGGGAAAATTAGCACGTTCCCTTGCGGGTGCGATCATACCAGCACTAATGAACCGGATCCCATCAGAACTCCGAAGTTAAGCGTGCTTGGGCGAGAGTAGTACTAGGATGGGTGACCCTCTGGGAAGTCCTCGTGTTGAACCCTTTTTTTTGCTGTCGCCGCCGCTCCCTTAATTTTCTCGTCCTTTTGCTGTCGCCGCCTCTCGAATTTACGTAATCCGCGTTTTGTCTTTCCTTTGGTTTTGTTTCCGTATCGTTATCTCCGTGTCTCGTTTTGTTCGTGTCTTTAGTTGAGTCTTTGTCGTTCGTCCCTTTTCATCGTTTTCCATTCCGTTCGTCAGATTCGTTTCCCTGTCAAAAAAAAAAAAAAAAAAAAAAAACAGATATATTTCGTGTGATATATAGGGATTTGTTTCCTTTCGAGTCAGGGATTTGCTACCAAGTTTGTTGTTGATTAGGGCAGCCAAAAAAAAAAAACCCTTTCCGTCGGCCAACACTAAAACGGCCGTAGAATCCACATACGAACTCCGATTATTCTCCATAATACCTTTTCGGAATTGTCTCGACGAGATCTATAAGATTTCACCGCTTAGCCGTGAAAGGCCTGTCAGATTCTCAAAATTCCATCAGTTTTAAGTAGAATATCAGAAGACGTTGGAACTCAAGGCAAAGCTTCCGTTTAAAGCATTGAAATCAGAACTGGGGAAGATCATGGAATCCAAGCCGGTAGGAGTGTACGATAGGATTGGTGAGGTAGAGTTCATACAATCCCAGCATAGTCGGGTTGCGTATAAAGGGAAAATTAGCACGTTCCCTTGCGGGTGCGATCATACCAGCACTAATGCACTGGATCCCATCAGAACTCCGAAGTTAAGCGTGCATGGGCGAGAGTAGTACTAGGATGGGTGACCCCCTGGGAAGTCCTCGTGTTGCACCCTTTTTTTTGCTGTCGCCGCCGCTCCCTTAATTTTCTCGTCCTTTTGCTGTCGCCGCCTCTCGAGTTTACGTAATCCGCGTTTTGTCTTTCCTTTGGTTTCGTTTCCGTATCGTTATCTCCGTGTCTCGTTTTGTTCGTGTCTTTAGTTGAGTCTTTGTCGTTTGTCCCTTTTCATCGTTTTCCATTCCGTTCGTCAGATTCGTTTCCCTGTCAAAAAAAAAAAAAAAAACAGATATATTTCTTGTGTTATATAGGGATTTGTTTCCTTTCGAGTCAGGGATTTGCTACCAAGTTTGTTGTTGATTAAGGCAGCCAAAAAAAAAAAAAACACTTTCCGTCGGCCAACACTAAAACGGCCGTAGAATCCACATACGAACTCCGATTTTTCTCCAAAATACCTTTTCGGAATTGTCTCGACGAGATCTATAAGATTTCACGGCTTCGCCGTGAAAGGCCTGTCAGATTCTCAAAATTCCATCAGTTTTAAGTAGAATATCAGAAGACGTTGGAACTCAAGGCAAAGCTTCCGTTTGAAGCATTGAAATCAGAACTGGGGAAGATCATGGAATCCAAGCCGGTAGGAGTGTACGATAGGATTGGTGAGGTAGAGTTCAAACAATCCCAGCATAGTCGGGTTGCGTATAAAGGGAAAATTAGCACGTTCCTTTGCGGGTGCGATCATACTAGCACTAATGCACCGGATCCCATCAGAACTCTGAAGTTAAGCATGGTTGGGCGAGAGTAATACTAGGATGGGTGACCCCCTGGGAAGTCCTCGTGTTGTACCCTTTTTTTTGCTGTCGCCGCCGCTCCCTTAATTTTCTCGTCCTTTTGCTGTCGCCGCCTCTCGAATTTACGTAATCCGCGTTTTGTCTTTCCTTTGGTTTTGTTTCCGTATCGTTATCTCCGTGTCTCGTTTTGTTCGTGTCTTTAGTTGAGTCTTTGTCGTTCGTCCCTTTTCATCGTTTTCCATTCCGTTCGTCAGATTCGTTTCCCTGTCAAAAAAAAAAAAAAAAAAAAAAAAAAAAAACAGATATATTTCGTGTGATATATAGGGATTTGTTTCCTTTCGAGTCAGGGATTTGCTACCAAGTTTGTTGTTGATTAGGGCAGCCAAAAAAAAAAAAAAACCCTTTCCGTCGGCCAACACTAAAACGGCCGTAGAATCCACATACGAATTCCGATTTTTCTCCATAATACCTTTTCGGAATTGTCTCGACGAGATCTATAGGATTTCACGGCTTCGCCGTGAAAGGCCTGTCAGATTCTTAAAATTCCATCAGTTTTAAGTAGAATATCAGAAGACGTTGGAACTCAAGGCAAAGCTTCCGTTTGAAGCATTGAAATTAGAACTAGGGAAGATCATGGAATCCAAGCCGGTAGGAGTGTACGATAGGATTGGTGAGGTAGAGTTCAAACAATCCCAGCATAGTTGGGTTGCGTATAAAGGGAAAATTAGCACGTTTCCTAGCGGGTGCGATCATACCAGCACTAATGCATCGGATCCCATCAAAACTCCGAAGTTAAGCGTGCTTGGGCGAGAGTAGTACTAGGATGGGTGACCCCCTGGGAAGTCCTCGTGTTGCACCCCTTTTTTTGCTGTCGCCGCCGCTCCCTTAATTTTCTCGTCCTTTTGCTGTCGCCGCCTCTCGAGTTTACGTAATCCGCGTTTTGTCTTTGCTTTGGTTTCGTTTCCGTATCGTTATCTCCGTGTCTCGTTTTGTTCGTGTCTTTAGTTGAGTCTTTGTCGTTTGTCCCTTTTCATCGTTTTCCATTCCGTTCGTCAGATTCGTTTCCCTGTCAAAAAAAAAAAAAAAAAACAGATATATTTCTTGTGTTATATAGGGATTTGTTTCCTTTCGAGTCAGGGATTTGCTACCAAGTTTGTTGTTGATTAAGGCAGCCAAAAAAAAAAAAACACTTTCCGTCGGCCAACACTAAAACGGCCGTAGAATCCACATACGAACTCCGATTTTTCTCCATAATACCTTTTCGGAATTGTCTCGACGTGATCTATAAGATTTCATGGCTTCGCCGTGAAAGGCCTGTCAGATTCTCAAAATTCCATCAGTTTTAAGTAGAATATCAGAAGACGTTGGAACTCAAGGCAAAGCTTCCGTTTGAAGCATTGAAATCAGAACTGGGGAAGATCATGGAATCCAAGCCGGTAGGAGTGTACGATAGGATTGGTGAGGTAGAGTTCAAACAATCCCAGTATAGTCGGGTTGCGTATAAAGGGAAAATTAGCACGTTCCCTTGCGGGTGCGATCATACCAGCTCTAATGCACCGGATCCCATCAAAACTCCGAAGTTAAGCGTGTTTGGGCGAGAGTAGTACTAGGATGGGTGACCCCCTGGGAAGTCCTCGTGTTGCACCCATTTTTTTGCTGTCGCCGCCGCTCCCTTAATTTTCTCGTCCTTTTGCTGTCGCCGCCTCTCGAGTTTACGTAATCCGCTTTTTGGCTTTCCTTTGGTTTCGTTTCCGTATCGTTATCTCCGTGTTTCTTTTTGTTCGTGTCTTTAGTTGTTGAATCTTTGTCGTTCGTCCTTTTTCATCGTATTCCATTCCGTTCGTCAGATTCGTTTCCCTGTCAAAAAAAAAAAAAAAAAACAGATATATTACGTGTGATATATAGGGATTTGTTTCCTTTCGAGTCAGGGATTTGCTACCAAGTTTGTTGTTGATTAGGGCAGCCAAAAAAAAAAACACTTTTCCGTCGGCCAACACTAAAACGGCCGTAGAATCCACATACGAACTCCGATTTTTCTCCATAATACCTTTTCGGAATTGTCTCGACGAGATCTATAGGATATCAGAAGACGTTGGAACTCAAGGCAAAGCTTCCGTTTGAAGCATTGAAATCAGAACTGGGGAAGATCATGGAATCCAAGCCGGTAGGAGTGTACGATAGGATTGGTGAGGTAGAGTTCAAACAATCCCAGCATAGTCGGGTTGCGTATAAAGGGAAAATTAGCACGTTCCCTTGCGGGTGCGATCATACTAGCACTAATGCACCGGATCCCATCAGAACTCTGAAGTTAAGCGTGCTTGGGCGAGAGTAATACTAGGATGGGTGATCCCCTGGGAAGTCCTCGTGTTGTACCCTTTTTTTTGCTGTCGCCGCCGCTCCCTTAATTTTCTCGTCCTTTTGCTGTCGCCGCCTCTCGAATTTACGTAATCAACGTTTTGTCTTTCCTTTGGTTTTGTTTCCGTATCGTTATCTCCGTGTCTCGTTTTGTTCGTGTCTTTAGTTGAGTCTTTGTCGTTCGTCCCTTTTCATCGTTTTCCATTCCGTTCGTCAGATTCGTTTCTCTGTCAAAAAAAAAAAAAAAAAAAAAAACAGATATATTTCGTGTGATATATAGGGATTTGTTTCCTTTCGAGTCAGGGATTTGCTACCAAGTTTGTTGTTGATTAGGGCAGCCAAAAAAAAAAAAAAAACCCTTTCCGTCGGCCAACACTAAAACGGCCGTAGAATCCACATACGAACTCCGATTTTTCTCCATAATACCTTTTCGGAATTGTCTCGACGAGATCTATAAGATTTCACCGCTTAGCCGTGAAAGGCCTGTCAGATTCTAAAAATTCCATCAGTTTTAAGTAGAATATCAGAAGACATTGGAACTCAAGGCAAAGCTTCCGTTTGAAGCATTGAAATCAGAACTGGGGAAGATCATGGAATCCAAGCCGGTAGGAGTGTACGATAGGATTGGTGAGGTAGAGTTCATACAATCCCAGCATAGTCGGGTTGCGTATAAAGGGAAAATTAGCACGTTCCCTTGCGGGTGCGATCATACCAGCAGTAATGCACCGGATCCCATCAGAACTCCGAAGTTAAGCGTGCATGGGCGAGAGTAGTACTAGGATGGGTGACCCCCTGGGAAGTCCTCGTGTTGCACCCTTTTTTTTGCTGTCGCCGCCGCTCCCTTAATTTTCTCGTCCTTTTGCTGTCGCCGCCTCTCGAGTTTACGTAATCCGCGTTTTGTCTTTCCTTTGGTTTCGTTTCTGTATCGTTATCTCCGTGTCTCGTTTTGTTCGTGTCTTTAGTTGAGTCTTTGTCGTTCGTCCCTTTTCATCGTTTTCCATTCCGTTCGTCAGATTCGTTTCCCTGTCAAAAAAAAAAAAAAAAAAAAACAGATATATTTCTTGTGTTATATAGGGATTTGTTTCCTTTCGAGTCAGGGATTTGCTACCAAGTTGGTTGTTGATTAAGGCAGCCAAAAAAAAAAAAACACTTTTCCGTCGGCCAACACTAAAACGGCCGTAGAATCCACATACGAACTCCGATTTTTCTCCATAATACCTTTTCGGAATTGTCTCGACGAGATCTATAGGATTTCACGGCTACGCCGTGAAAGGCCTGTCAGATTCTCAAAATTCCATCAGTTTTAAGTAGAATATCAGAAGACGTTGGAACTCAAGGCAAAGCTTCCGTTTGAAGCATTGAAATCAGAACTGGGGAAGATCATGGAATCCAAGCCGGTAGGAGTGTACGATAGGATTGGTGAGGTAGAGTTCAAACAATCCCAGCATAGTCGGGTTGCGTATAAAGGGAAAATTAGCACGTTCCCTTGCGGGTGCGATCATACCAGCACTAATGCACCGGATCCCATCAGAACTCCGAAGTTCAGCGTGCTTGTGCGAGAGTAGTACTAGGATGGGTGACCCCCTGGGAAGTCCTCGTGTTGTACCCTCTTTTTTGCTGTCGCCGCCGCTCCTTTAATTTTCTCGTCCTTTTGCTGTCGCCGCCTCTCGAATTTACGTAATCCGCGTTTTGTCTTTCCTTTGGTTTTGTTTCCGTATCGTTATCTCCGTGTCTCGTTTTGTTCGTGTCTTTAGTTGAGTCTTTGTCGTTCGTCCCGTTTCATCGTTTTCCATTTCGTTCGTCAGATTCGTCTTTTCACAACGTCGTTATAGGACTTTGTTTGTATAACTTCCCTGTCAAAAAAAAAAAAAACAGATATATTTCGTGTGATATATAGGGATTTGTTTCCTTTCGAGTCAGGGATTTGCTACCAAGTTTGTTGTTGATTAGGGCAGCCAAAAAAAAAAAAAACCTTTCCGTCGGCCACACTAAAACGGCCGTAGAATCCACATACGAACTCCGATTTTTCTCCATAATACCTTTTCGGAATTGTCTCGACGAGATCTATAAGATTTCACCGCTTAGCCGTGAAAGGCCTGTCAGATTCTCAAAATTCCATCAGTTTTAAGTAGAATATCAGAAGACGTTGGAACTCAAGGCAAAGCTTCCGTTTGAAGCATTGAAATCAGAACTGGGGAAGATCATGGAATCCAAGCCGGTAGGAGTGTACGATAGGATTGGTGAGGTAGAGTTCATACAATCCCAGCATAGTCGGGTTGCGTATAAAGGGAAAATTAGCACGTTCCCTTGTGGGTGCGATCATACCAGCACTAATGCACCGGATCCCATTAGAACTCCGAAGTTAAGCGTGCATGGGCGAGAGTAGTACTAGGATGGGTGACCCCCTGGGAAGTCCTCGTGTTGCACCCTTTTTTTTTGCTGTCGCCGCCGCTCCCTTAATTTTCTCGTCCTTTTGCTGTCGCCGCCTCTCGAGTTTACGTAATCCGCGTTTTGTCTTTCCTTTGGTTTCGTTTCCGTATCGTTATCTCCGTGTCTCGTTTTGTTCGTGTCTTTAGTTGAGTCTTTGTCGTTTGTCCCTTTTCATCGTTTTCCATTCCGTTCGTCAGATTCGTTTCCCTGTCAAAAAAAAAAAAAAAAAAAAACAGATATATTTCTTGTGTTATATAGGGATTTGTTTCCTTTCGAGTCAGGGATTTGCTACCAAGTTTGTTGTTGATTAAGGCAGCCAAAAAAAAAAAAACACTTTCCGTCGGCCAACACTAAAACGGCCGTAGAATCCACATACGAACTCCGATTTTTCTCCATAATACCTTTTCGGAATTGTCTCGACGAGATCTATAAGATTTCGAGGCTTCGCCGTGATTGGCCTGTCAGATTCTCAAAATTCCATCAGTTTTAAGTAGAATATCATAAGACGTTGGAACTCAAGGCAAAGCTTCCGTTTGAAGCATTGAAATCAGAACTGGGGAAGATCATGGAATCCAAGCCGGTAGGAGTGTACGATAGGATTGGTGAGGTAGAGTTCAAACAATCCCAGTATAGTCGGGTTGCGTATAAAGGGAAAATTAGCACGTTCCCTTGCGGGTGCGATCATACCAGCTCTAATGCACCGGATCCCATCAAAACTCCGAAGTTAAGCGTGTTTGGGCGAGAGTAGTACTAGGATGGGTGACCCCCTGGGAAGTCCTCGTGTTGCACCCATTTTTTTGCTGTCGCCGCCGCTCCCTTAATTTTCTCGTCCTTTTGCTGTTGCCGCCTCACGAGTTTACGTAATCCGCTTTTTGTTTTTCCTTTGGTTTCGTTTCCGTATCGTTATCTCCGTGTTTCTTTTTGTTCGTGTCTTTAGTTGTTGAGTCTTTGTCGTTCGTCCTTTTTAATCGTATTCCATTCCGTTCGTCAGATTCGTTTCCCTGTCAAAAAAAAAAAAAAAAAAAACAGATATATTACGTGTGATATATAGGGATTTGTTTCCTTTCGAGTCAGGGATTTGCTACCATGTTTGTTGGTTATTAGGGCAGCCAAAAAAAAAAAAACACTTTTCCGTCGGCCAACACTAAAACGGCCGTAGAATCCACATACGAACTCCGATGTTTCTCCATAATACCTTTTCGGAATTGTCTCGACGAGATCTATAGGATTTCACGGCTTCGCCGTGAAAGGCCTGTCAGATTCTCAAAATTCCATCAGTTTTAAGTAGAATATCAGAAGACGTTGGAACTCAAGGCAAAGCTTCCGTTTGAAGAATTGAAATCAGAACTGGGGAAGATCATGGAATCCAAGCCGGTAGGAGTGTACGATAGGATTGGTGAGGTAGAGTTCAAATAATCCCAGCATAGTCGGGTTGCGTATAAAGGGAAAATTAGCACGTTCCCTTGCAGGTGCGATCATACCAGCACTAATGCACTGGATCCCATCAGAACTCCGAAGTTAAGCGTGCTTGTGCGAGAGTAGTACTAGGATGGGTGACCCCCTGGGAAGTCCTCGTGTTGTACCCTTTTTTTTGCTGTCGCCGCCGCTCCTTTAATTTTCTCGTCCTTTTGCTGTCGCCGCCTCTCGAATTTACGTAATCCGCGTTTTGTCTTTCCTTTGGTTTTGTTTCCGTATCGTTATCTCCGTGTCTCGTTTTGTTCGTGTCTTTAGTTGAGTCTTTGTCGTTCGTCCCGTTTCATCGTTTTCCATTTTGTTCGTCAGATTCGTTTCCCTGTCAAAAAAAAAAAAAAAAAAACAGATATATTTCGTGTGATATATAGGGATTTGTTTCCTTTCGAGTCAGGGATTTGCTACCTAGTTTGTTGTTGATTAGGGCAGCCAAAAAAAAAAAAAAACCCTTTCCGTCGGCCACACTAAAACGGCCGTAGAATCCACATACGAACTCCGATTTTTCTCCATAATACCTTTTCGGAATTGTCTCGATGAGATCTATAAGATTTCACCGCTTAGCCGTGAAAGGCCTGTCAGATTCTCAAAATTCCATCAGTTTTAAGTAGAATATCAGAAGACGTTGGAACTCAAGGCAAAGCTTCCGTTTGAAGCATTGAAATCAGAACTGGGGAAGATCATGGAATCCAAGCCGGTAGGAGTGTACGATAGGATTGGTGAGGTAGAGTTCATAAAATCCCAGCATAGTCGGGTTGCGTATAAAGGGAAAATTAGCACGTTCCCTTGCGGGTGCGATCATACCAGCACTAATGCACCGGATCCCATCAGAACTCCGAAGTTAAGCGTGCATGGGCGAGAGTAGTACTAGGATGGGTGACCCCCTGGGAAGTCCTCGTGTTGCACCCTTTTTTTTGCTGTCGCCGCCGCTCCCTTAATTTTCTCGTCCTTTTGCTGTCGCCGCCTCTCGAGTATACGTAATCCGCGTTTTGTCTTTCCTTTGGTTTCGTTTCCGTATCGTTATCTCCGTGTCTCGTTTTGTTCGTGTCTTTAGTTGAGTCTTTGTCGTTTGTCCCTTTTCATCGTTTTCCATTCCGTTCGTCAGATTCGTTTCCCTGTCAAAAAAAAAAAAAACAGATATATTTCTTGTGTTATATAGGGATTTGTTTCCTTTCGAGTCAGGGATTTGCTACCAAGTTTGTTGTTGATTAAGGCAGCCAAAAAAAAAAAAAAAAACACTTTCCGTCGGCCAACACTAAAACGGCCGTAGAATCCACATACGAACTCCTATTTTTCTCCATAATACCTTTTCGGAATTGTCTCGACGAGATCTATAAGATTTCACGGCTTCGCCGTGATAGGCCTTTCAGATTCTCAAAATTCCATCAGTTTTAAGTAGAATATCAGAAGACGTTGGAACTCAAGGCAAAGCTTCCGTTTGAAGCATTGAAATCAGAACTGGGGAAGATCATGGAATCCAAGCCGGTAGGAGTGTACGATAGGATTGGTGAGGTAGAGTTCAAACAATCCCAGTATAGTCGGGTTGCGTATAAAGGGAAAATTAGCACGTTCCCTTGCGGGTGCGATCATACCAGCTCTAATGCACCGGATCCCATCAAAACTCCGAAGTTTAGCGTGTTTGGGCGAGAGTAGTACTAGGATGGGTGACCCCCTGGGAAGTCCTCGTGTTGCACCCATTTTTTTGCTGTCGCCGCCGCTCCCTTAATTTTCTCGTCCTTTTGCTGTCGCCGCCTCACGAGTTTACGTAATCCGCCTTTTGTCTTTCCTTTGGTTTCGTTTCCGTATCGTTATCTCCGTGTTTCTTTTTGTTCGTGTCTTTAGTTGTTGAGTCTTTGTCGTTCGTCCTTTTTCATCGTATTCCATTCCGTTCGTCAGATTCGTTTCCCTGTCAAAAAAAAAAAAAAAAAAACAGATATATTACGTGTGATATATAGGGATTTGTTTCCTTTCGAGTCAGGGATTTGCTACCATGTTTGTTGGTTATTAGGGCAGCCAAAAAAAAAAAAACACTTTTCCGTCGGCCAACACTAAAACGGCCGTAGAATCCACATACGAACTCCGATGTTTCTCCATAATACCTTTTCGGAATTGTCTCGACGAGATCTATAGGATTTCACGGCTTCGCCGTGAAAGGCCTGTCAGATTCTCAAAATTCCATCAGTTTTAAGTAGAATATCAGAAGACGTTGGAACTCAAGGCAAAGCTTCCGTTTGAAGAATTGAAATCAGAACTGGGGAAGATCATGGAATCCAAGCCGGTAGGAGTGTACGATAGGATTGGTGAGGTAGAGTTCAAATAATCCCAGCATAGTCGGGTTGCGTATAAAGGGAAAATTAGCACGTTCCCTTGCAGGTGCGATCATACCAGCACTAATGCACTGGATCCCATCAGAACTCCGAAGTTAAGCGTGCTTGTGCGAGAGTAGTACTAGGATGGGTGACCCCCTGGGAAGTCCTCGTGTTGTACCCTTTTTTTTGCTGTCGCCGCCGCTCCTTTAATTTTCTCGTCCTTTTGCTGTCGCCGCCTCTCGAATTTACGTAATCCGCGTTTTGTCTTTCCTTTGGTTTTGTTTCCGTATCGTTATCTCCGTGTCTCGTTTTGTTCGTGTCTTTAGTTGAGTCTTTGTCGTTCGTCCCGTTTCATCGTTTTCCATTTTGTTCGTCAGATTCGTTTCCCTGTCAAAAAAAAAAAAAAAAAACAGATATATTTCGTGTGATATATAGGGATTTGTTTCCTTTCGAGTCAGGGATTTGCTACCTAGTTTGTTGTTGATTAGGGCAGCCAAAAAAAAAAAAAAACCTTTCCGTCGGCCACACTAAAACGGCCGTAGAATCCACATACGAACTCCGATTTTTCTCCATAATACCTTTTCGGAATTGTCTCGATGAGATCTATAAGATTTCACCGCTTAGCCGTGAAAGGCCTGTCAGATTCTCAAAATTCCATCAGTTTTAAGTAGAATATCAGAAGACGTTGGAACTCAAGGCAAAGCTTCCGTTTGAAGCATTGAAATCAGAACTGGGGAAGATCATGGAATCCAAGCCGGTAGGAGTGTACGATAGGATTGGTGAGGTAGAGTTCATAAAATCCCAGCATAGTCGGGTTGCGTATAAAGGGAAAATTAGCACGTTCCCTTGTGGGTGCGATCATACCAGCACTAATGCACCGGATCCCATCAGAACTCCGAAGTTAAGCGTGCATGGGCGAGAGTAGTACTAGGATGGGTGACCCCCTGGGAAGTCCTCGTGTTGCACCCTTTTTTTTACTGTCGCCGCCGCTCCCTTAATTTTCTCGTCCTTTTGCTGTCGCCGCCTCTCGAGTTTACGTAATCCGCGTTTTGTCTTTCCTTTGGTTTCGTTTCCGTATCGTTATCTCCGTGTCTCGTTTTGTTCGTGTCTTTAGTTGAGTCTTTGTCGTTTGTCCCTTTTCATCGTTTTCCATTCCGTTTGTCAGATTCGTTTCCCTGTCAAAAAAAAAAAAAAAAACAGATATATTTCTTGTGTTATATAGGGATTTGTTTCCTTTCGAGTCAGGGATTTGCTACCAAGTTTGTTGTTGATTAAGGCAGCCAAAAAAAAAAAAAAAACACTTTCCGTCGGCCAACACTAAAACGGCCGTAGAATCCACATACGAACTCCTATTTTTCTCCATAATACCTTTTCGGAATTGTCTCGACGAGATCTATAAGATTTCACGGCTTCGCCGTGATAGGCCTGTCAGATTCTCAAAATTCCATCAGTTTTATGTAGAATATCAGAAGACGTTGGAACTCAAGGCAAAGCTTCCGTTTGAAGCATTGAAATCAGAACTGGGGAAGATCATGGAATCCAAGCCGGTAGGAGTGTACGATAGGATTGGTGAGGTAGAGTTCAAACAATCCCAGTATAGTCGGGTTGCGTATAAAGGGAAAATTAGCACGTTCCCTTGCGGGTGCGATCATACCAGCTCTAATGCACCGGATCCCATCAAAACTCCGAAGTTAAGCGTGTTTGGGCGAGAGTAGTACTAGGATGGGTGACCCCCTGGGAAGTCCTCGTGTTGCACCCATTTTTTTGCTGTCGCCGCCGCTCCCTTAATTTTCTCGTCCTTTTGCTGTCGCCGCCTCTCGAGTTTACGTAATCCGCTTTTTGTCTTTCCTTTGGTTTCGTTTCCGTATCGTTATCTCCGTGTTTCTTTTTGTTCGTGTCTTTAGTTGTTGAGTCTTTGTCGTTCGTCCTTTTTCATCGTATTCCATTCCGTTCGTCAGATTCGTTTCCCTGTCAAAAAAAAAAAAAACAGATATATTACGTGTGATATATAGGGATTTGTTTCCTTTCGAGTCAGGGATTTGCTACCAAGTTTGTTGTTGCTTAGGGCAGCCAAAAAAAAAAAAACACTTTTCCGTCGGCCAACACTAAAACGGCCGTAGAATCCACATACGAACTCCGATTTTTCTCCATAATACCTTTTCGGAATTGTCTCGACGAGATCTATGGGATTTCACGGCTTTGCCGTGAAAGGCCTGTCAGATTCTCAAAATTCCATCAGTTTTAAGTAGAATATCAGAAGACGTTGGAACTCAAGGCAAACTTCCGTTTGAAGCATTGAAATCAGAACTGGGGAAGATCATGGAATCCAAGCCGGTAGGAGTGTACGATAGGATTGGTGAGGTAGAGTTCAAACAATCCCAGCATAGTCAGGTTGCGTATAAAGGGAAAATTAGCACGTTCCCTTGCGGGTGCGATCATACCAGCACTAATGCACTGGATCCCATCAGAACTCCAAAGTTAAGCGTGCTTGTGCGAGAGTAGTACTAGGATGGGTGACCCCCTGGGAAGTCCTCGTGTTGTACCCTTTTTTTTGCTGTCGCCGCCGCTCCTTTAATTTTCTCGTCCTTTTGCTGTCGCCGCCTCTCGAATTTACGTAATCCGCGTTTTGTCTTTCCTTTGGTTTTGTTTCCGTATCGTTATCTCCGTGTCTCGTTTTGTTCGTCTCTTTAGTTGAGTCTTTGTCGTTCGTCCCGTTTCATCGTTTTCCATTTCGTTCGTCAGATTCGTTTCCCTGTCAAAAAAAAAAAAAAAAAAACAGATATATTTCGTGTGATATATAGGGATTTGTTTCCTTTCGAGTCAGGGATTTGCTACCAAGTTTGTTGTTGATTAGGGCAGCCAAAAAAAAAAAAAAAACCCTTTCCGTCGGCCACACTAAAACGGCCGTAGAATCCACATACGAACTCCGATTTTTCTCCATAATACCTTTTCGGAATTGTCTCGACGAGATCTATAAGATTTCACCGCTTAGCCGTGAAAGGCCTGTCAGATTCTCAAAATTCCATCAGTTTTAAGTAGAATATCAGAAGACGTTGGAACTCAAGGCAAAGCTTCCGTTTGAAGCATTGAAATCAGAACTGGGGAAGATCATGGAATCCAAGCCGGTAGGAGTGTACGATAAGATTGGTGAGGTAGAGTTCAAACAATCCCAGTATAGTCGGGTTACGTATAAAGGGAAAATTAGCACGTTCCCTTGCGGGTGCGATCATACCAGCACTAATGCATCGGATCCCATCAGAACTCCGAAGTTAAGCGTGCTTGGGCGAGAGTAGTACAAGGATGGGTGACCCTCTGGGAAGTCCTCGTGTTGTACCTTTTTTTTTGCTGTCGCCGCCGCTCCCTTAATTTTCTCGTCCTTTTGCTGTCGCCGCCTCTCGAATTTACGTAATCCGCGTTTTGTCTTTCCTTTGGTTTTGTTTCCGTATCGTTATCTCCGTGTCTCGTTTTGTTCGTGTCTTTAGTTGAGTCTTTGTCGTTCGTCCCTTTTCATCGTTTTCCATTCCGTTCGTCAGATTCGTTTCCCTGTCAAAAAAAAAAAAAAAAAAAAAAACAGTTATATTTCGTGTGATATATAGGGATTTGTTTCCTTTCGAGTCAGGGATTTGCTACCAAGTTTGTTGTTGATTAGGGCAGCCAAAAAAAAAAACACTTTTCCGTCGGCCAACACTAAAACGGCCGTAGAATCCACATACGAACTCCGATTTTTCTCCATAATACCTTTTCGGAATTGTCTCGACGAGATCTATAGGATATCAGAAGACGTTGGAACTCAAGGCAAAGCTTCCGTTTGAAGCATTGAAATCAGAACTGGGGAAGATCATGGAATCCAAGCCGGTAGGAGTGTACGATAGGATTGGTGAGGTAGAGTTCAAACAATCCCAGCATAGTCGGGTTGCGTATAAAGGGAAAATTAGCACGTTCCCTTGCGGGTGCGATCATACTAGCACTAATGCACCGGATCCCATCAGAACTCTGAAGTTAAGCGTGCTTGGGCGAGAGTAATACTAGGATGGGTGACCCCCTGGGAAGTCCTCGTGTTGTACCCTTTTTTTTGCTGTCGCCGCCGCTCCCTTAATTTTCTCGTCCTTTTGCTGTCGCCGCCTCTCGAATTTACGTAATCAACGTTTTGTCTTTCCTTTGGTTTTGTTTCCGTATCGTTATCTCCGTGTCTCGTTTTGTTCGTGTCTTTAGTTGAGTCTTTGTCGTTCGTCCCTTTTCATCGTTTTCCGTTCCGTTCGTCAGATTCGTTTCCCTGTCAAAAAAAAAAAAAAAAAAAAAAAAAAAAACAGATATATTTCGTGTGATATATAGGGATTTGTTTCCTTTCGAGTCAGGGATTTGCTACCAAGTTTGTTGTTGATTAGGGCAGCCAAAAAAAAAAAAAACACCCTTTCCGTCGGCCAACACTAAAACGGCCGTAGAATCCACATACGAACTCCGATTTTTCTCCATAATACCTTTTCGGAATTGTCTCGACGAGATCTATAAGATTTCACCGCTTAGCCGTGAAAGGCCTGTCAGATTCTAAAAATTCCATCAGTTTTAAGTAGAATATCAGAAGACATTGGAACTCAAGGCAAAGCTTCCGTTTGAAGCATTGAAATCAGAACTGGGGAAGATCATGGAATCCAAGCCGGTAGGAGTGTACGATAGGATTGGTGAGGTAGAGTTCATACAATCCCAGCATAGTCGGGTTGCGTATAAAGGGAAAATTAGCACGTTCCCTTGCGGGTGCGATCATACCAGCAGTAATGCACCGGATCCCATCAGAACTCCGAAGTTAAGCGTGCATGGGCGAGAGTAGTACTAGGATGGGTGACCCCCTGGGAAGTCCTCGTGTTGCACCCTTTTTTTTGCTGTCGCCGCCGCTCCCTTAATTTTCTCGTCCTTTTGCTGTCGCCGCCTCTCGAGTTTACGTAATCCGCGTTTTGTCTTTCCTTTGGTTTCGTTTCTGTATCGTTATCTCCGTGTCTCGTTTTGTTCGTGTCTTTAGTTGAGTCTTTGTCGTTCGTCCCTTTTCATCGTTTTCCATTCCGTTCGTCAGATTCGTTTCCCTGTCAAAATAAAAAAAAAAAAAAAAACAGATATATTTCTTGTGTTATATAGGGATTTGTTTCCTTTCGAGTCAGGGATTTGCTACCAAGTTGGTTGTTGATTAAGGCAGCCAAAAAAAAAAAAAACACTTTTCCGTCGGCCAACACTAAATCGGCCGTAGAATCCACATACGAACTCCGATTTTTCTCCATAATACCTTTTCGGAATTGTCTCGACGAGATCTATAGGATTTCACGGCTACGCCGTGAAAGGCCTGTCAGATTCTCAAAATTCCATCAGTTTTAAGTAGAATATCAGAAGACGTTGGAACTCAAGGCAAAGCTTCCGTTTGAAGCATTGAAATCAGAACTGGGGAAGATCATGGAATCCAAGCCGGTAGGAGTGTACGATAGGATTGGTGAGGTAGAGTTCAAACAATCCCAGCATAGTCGGGTTGCGTATAAAGGGAAAATTAGCACGTTCCCTTGCGGGTGCGATCATACCAGCACTAATGCACCGGATCCCATCAGAACTCCGAAGTTCAGCGTGCTTGTGCGAGAGTAGTACTAGGATGGGTGACCCCCTGGGAAGTCCTCGTGTTGTACCCTTTTTTTTGCTGTCGCCGCCGCTCCTTTAATTTTCTCGTCCTTTTGCTGTCGCCGCCTCTCGAATTTACGTAATCCGCGTTTTGTCTTTCCTTTGGTTTTGTTTCCGTATCGTTATCTCCGTGTCTCGTTTTGTTCGTGTCTTTAGTTGAGTCTTTGTCGTTTGTCCCTTTTCATCGTTTTCCATTCCGTTCGTCAGATTCGTTTCCCTGTCAAAAAAAAAAAAAAAAAACAGATATATTTCTTGTGTTATATAGGGATTTGTTTCCTTTCGAGTCAGGGATTTGCTACCAAGTTTGTTGTTGATTAAGGCAGCCAAAAAAAAAAAAACACTTTCCGTCGGCCAACACTAAAACGGCCGTAGAATCCACATACGAACTCCGATTTTTCTCCATAATACCTTTTCGGAATTGTCTCGACGAGATCTATAAGATTTCGAGGCTTCGCCGTGATTGGCCTGTCAGATTCTCAAAATTCCATCAGTTTTAAGTAGAATATCATAAGACGTTGGAACTCAAGGCAAAGCTTCCGTTTGAAGCATTGAAATCAGAACTGGGGAAGATCATGGAATCCAAGCCGGTAGGAGTGTACGATAGGATTGGTGAGGTAGAGTTCAAACAATCCCAGTATAGTCGGGTTGCGTATAAAGGGAAAATTAGCACGTTCCCTTGCGGGTGCGATCATACCAGCTCTAATGCACCGGATCCCATCAAAACTCCGAAGTTAAGCGTGTTTGGGCGAGAGTAGTACTAGGATGGGTGACCCCCTGGGAAGTCCTCGTGTTGCACCCATTTTTTTGCTGTCGCCGCCGCTCCCTTAATTTTCTCGTCCTTTTGCTGTTGCCGCCTCACGAGTTTACGTAATCCGCTTTTTGTTTTTCCTTTGGTTTCGTTTCCGTATCGTTATCTCCGTGTTTCTTTTTGTTCGTGTCTTTAGTTGTTGAGTCTTTGTCGTTCGTCCTTTTTAATCGTATTCCATTCCGTTCGTCAGATTCGTTTCCCTGTCAAAAAAAAAAAAAAAACAGATATATTACGTGTGATATATAGGGATTTGTTTCCTTTCGAGTCAGGGATTTGCTACCATGTTTGTTGGTTATTAGGGCAGCCAAAAAAAAAAAAACACTTTTCCGTCGGCCAACACTAAAACGGCCGTAGAATCCACATACGAACTCCGATGTTTCTCCATAATACCTTTTCGGAATTGTCTCGACGAGATCTATAGGATTTCACGGCTTCGCCGTGAAAGGCCTGTCAGATTCTCAAAATTCCATCAGTTTTAAGTAGAATATCAGAAGACGTTGGAACTCAAGGCAAAGCTTCCGTTTGAAGAATTGAAATCAGAACTGGGGAAGATCATGGAATCCAAGCCGGTAGGAGTGTACGATAGGATTGGTGAGGTAGAGTTCAAATAATCCCAGCATAGTCGGGTTGCGTATAAAGGGAAAATTAGCACGTTCCCTTGCAGGTGCGATCATACCAGCACTAATGCACTGGATCCCATCAGAACTCCGAAGTTAAGCGTGCTTGTGCGAGAGTAGTACTAGGATGGGTGACCCCCTGGGAAGTCCTCGTGTTGTTCCCTTTTTTTTGCTGTCGCCGCCGCTCCTTTAATTTTCTCGTCCTTTTGCTGTCGCCGCCTCTCGAATTTACGTAATCCGCGTTTTGTCTTTCCTTTGGTTTTGTTTCCGTATCGTTATCTCCGTGTCTCGTTTTGTTCGTGTCTTTAGTTGAGTCTTTGTCGTTCGTCCCGTTTCATCGTTTTCCATTTTGTTCGTCAGATTCGTTTCCCTGTCAAAAAAAAAAAAAAAAAAAAACAGATATATTTCGTGTGATATATAGGGATTTGTTTCCTTTCGAGTCAGGGATTTGCTACCTAGTTTGTTGTTGATTAGGGCAGCCAAAAAAAAAAAAAACCCTTTCCGTCGGCCACAGTAAAACGGCCGTAGAATCCACATACGAACTCCGATTTTTCTCCATAATACCTTTTCGGAATTGTCTCGATGAGATCTATAAGATTTCACCGCTTAGCCGTGAAAGGCCTGTCAGATTCTCAAAATTCCATCAGTTTTAAGTAGAATATCAGAAGACGTTGGAACTCAAGGCAAAGCTTCCGTTTGAAGCATAGAAATCAGAACTGGGGAAGATCATGGAATCCAAGCCGGTAGGAGTGTACGATAGGATTGGTGAGGTAGAGTTCATAAAATCCCAGCATAGTCGGGTTGCGTATAAAGGGAAAATTAGCACGTTCCCTTGCGGGTGCGATCATACCAGCACTAATGCACCGGATCCCATCAGAACTCCGAAGTTAAGCGTGCATGGGCGAGAGTAGTACTAGGATGGGTGACCCCCTGGGAAGTCCTCGTGTTGCACCCTTTTTTTTGCTGTCGCCGCCGCTCCCTTAATTTTCTCGTCCTTTTGCTGTCGCCGCCTCTCGAGTTTACGTAATCCGCGTTTTGTCTTTCCTTTGGTTTCGTTTCCATATCGTTATCTCCGTGTCTCGTTTTGTTCGTGTCTTTAGTTGAGTCTTTGTCGTTTGTCCCTTTTCATCGTTTTCCATTCCGTTCGTCAGATTCGTTTCCCTGTCAAAAAAAAAAAAAAAAACAGATATATTTCTTGTGTTATATAGGGATTTGTTTCCTTTCGAGTCAGGGATTTGCTACCAAGTTTGTTGTTGATTAAGGCAGCCAAAAAAAAAAAAAAACACTTTCCGTCGGCCAACACTAAAACGGCCGTAGAATCCACATACGAACTCCTATTTTTCTCCATAATACCTTTTCGGAATTGTCTCGACGAGATCTATAAGATTTCACGGCTTCGCCGTGATAGGCCTGTCAGATTCTCAAAATTCCATCAGTTTTAAGTAGAATATCAAAAGACGTTGGAACTCAAGGCAAAGCTTCCGTTTGAAGCATTGAAATCAGAACTGGGGAAGATCATGGAATCCAAGCCGGTAGGAGTATACGATAGGATTGGTGAGGTAGAGTTCAAACAATCCCAGTATAGTCGGGTTGCGTATAAAGGGAAAATTAGCACGTTCCCTTGCGGGTGCGATCATACCAGCTCTAATGCACCGGATCCCATCAAAACTCCGAAGTTAAGCGTGTTTGGGCGAGAGTAGTACTAGGATGGGTGACCCCCTGGGAAGTCCTCGTGTTGCACCCATTTTTTTGCTGTCGCCGCCGCTCCCTTAATTTTCTCGTCCTTTTGCTGTCGCCGCCTCTCGAGTTTACGTAATCCGCGTTTTGTCTTTCCTTTGGTTTCGTTTCCGTATCGTTATCTCCGTGTCTCGTTTTGTTCGTGTCTTTAGTTGAGTCTTTGTCGTTCGTCCCTTTTCATCGTTTTCCATTCCGTTCGTCAGATTCGTTTCCCTGTCAAAAAAAAAAAAAAAAAAAAAACAGATATATTTCTTGTGTTATATAGGGATTTGTTTCCTTTCGAGTCAGGGATTTGCTACCAAGTTTGTTGTTGATTAAGGCAGCCAAAAAAAAAAAAAAACACTTTCCGTCGGCCAACACTAAAACGGCCGTAGAATCCACATACGAACTCCGATTTTTCTCCATAATACCTTTTCGGAATTGTCTCGACGAGATCTATAAGATTTCACGGCTTCGCCGTGAAAGGCCTGTCAGATTCTCAAAATTCCATCAGTTTTAAGTAGAATATCAGAAGACGTTGGAACTCAAGGCAAAGCTTCCGTTTGAAGCATTGAAATCAGAACTGGGGAAGATCATGGAATCCCAGCCGGTAGGAGTGTACGATAGGATTGGTGAGGTAGAGTTCAAACAATCCCAATATAGTCGGGTTGCGTATAAAGGGAAAATTAGCACGTTCCCTTGCGGGTGCGATCATACCAGCTCTAATGCACCGGATCCCATCAAAACTCCGAAGTTAAGCGTGTTTGGGCGAGAGTAGTACTAGGATGGGTGACCCCCTGGGAAGTCCTCGTGTTGCACCCCTTTTTTTGCTGTCGCCGCCGCTCCCTTAATTTTCTCGTCCTTTTGCTGTCGCCGCCTCTCGAGTTTACGTAATCCGCTTTTTGTCTTTCCTTTGGTTTCGTTTCCGTATCGTTATCTCCGTGTTTCTTTTTGTTCGTGTCTTTAGTTGTTGAGTCTTTGTCGTTCGTCCTTTTTCATCGTATTCCATTCCGTTCGTCAGATTCGTTTCCCTGTCAAAAAAAAAAAAAAAAAAAAAAAAAAAAACAGATATATTACGTGTGATATATAGGGATTTGTTTCCTTTCGAGTCAGGGATTTGCTACCAAGTTTGTTGTTGATTAGGGCAGCCAAAAAAAAAAAAAACACCCTTTCCGTCGGCCAACACTAAAACGGCCGTAGAATCCACATACGAACTCCGATTTTTCTCCATAATACCTTTTCGGAATTGTCTCGACGAGATCTATAAGATTTCACCGCTTAGCCGTGAAAGGCCTGTCAGATTCTAAAAATTCCATCAGTTTTAAGTAGAATATCAGAAGACATTGGAACTCAAGGCAAAGCTTCCGTTTGAAGCATTGAAATCAGAACTGGGGAAGATCATGGAATCCAAGCCGGTAGGAGTGTACGATAGGATTGGTGAGGTAGAGTTCATACAATCCCAGCATAGTCGGGTTGCGTATAAAGGGAAAATTAGCACGTTCCCTTGCGGGTGCGATCATACCAGCAGTAATGCACCGGATCCCATCAGAACTCCGAAGTTAAGCGTGCATGGGCGAGAGTAGTACTAGGATGGGTGACCCCCTGGGAAGTCCTCGTGTTGCACCCTTTTTTTTGCTGTCGCCGCCGCTCCCTTAATTTTCTCGTCCTTTTGCTGTCGCCGCCTCTCGAGTTTACGTAATCCGCGTTTTGTCTTTCCTTTGGTTTCGTTTCTGTATCGTTATCTCCGTGTCTCGTTTTGTTCGTGTCTTTAGTTGAGTCTTTGTCGTTCGTCCCTTTTCATCGTTTTCCATTCCGTTCGTCAGATTCGTTTCCCTGTCAAAATAAAAAAAAAAAAAAAAAACAGATATATTTCTTGTGTTATATAGGGATTTGTTTCCTTTCGAGTCAGGGATTTGCTACCAAGTTGGTTGTTGATTAAGGCAGCCAAAAAAAAAAAAAACACTTTTCCGTCGGCCAACACTAAATCGGCCGTAGAATCCACATACGAACTCCGATTTTTCTCCATAATACCTTTTCGGAATTGTCTCGACGAGATCTATAGGATTTCACGGCTACGCCGTGAAAGGCCTGTCAGATTCTCAAAATTCCATCAGTTTTAAGTAGAATATCAGAAGACGTTGGAACTCAAGGCAAAGCTTCCGTTTGAAGCATTGAAATCAGAACTGGGGAAGATCATGGAATCCAAGCCGGTAGGAGTGTACGATAGGATTGGTGAGGTAGAGTTCAAACAATCCCAGCATAGTCGGGTTGCGTATAAAGGGAAAATTAGCACGTTCCCTTGCGGGTGCGATCATACCAGCACTAATGCACCGGATCCCATCAGAACTCCGAAGTTCAGCGTGCTTGTGCGAGAGTAGTACTAGGATGGGTGACCCCCTGGGAAGTCCTCGTGTTGTACCCTTTTTTTTGCTGTCGCCGCCGCTCCTTTAATTTTCTCGTCCTTTTGCTGTCGCCGCCTCTCGAATTTACGTAATCCGCGTTTTGTCTTTCCTTTGGTTTTGTTTCCGTATCGTTATCTCCGTGTCTCGTTTTGTTCGTGTCTTTAGTTGAGTCTTTGTCGTTTGTCCCTTTTCATCGTTTTCCATTCCGTTCGTCAGATTCGTTTCCCTGTCAAAAAAAAAAAAAAAAACAGATATATTTCTTGTGTTATATAGGGATTTGTTTCCTTTCGAGTCAGGGATTTGCTACCAAGTTTGTTGTTGATTAAGGCAGCCAAAATAAAAAAAACACTTTCCGTCGGCCAACACTAAAACGGCCGTAGAATCCACATACGAACTCCGATTTTTCTCCATAATACCTTTTCGGAATTGTCTCGACGAGATCTATAAGATTTCGAGGCTTCGCCGTGATTGGCCTGTCAGATTCTCAAAATTCCATCAGTTTTAAGCAGAATATCATAAGACGTTGGAACTCAAGGCAAAGCTTCCGTTTGAAGCATTGAAATCAGAACTGGGGAAGATCATGGAATCCAAGCCGGTAGGAGTGTACGATAGGATTGGTGAGGTAGAGTTCAAACAATCCCAGTATAGTCGGGTTGCGTATAAAGGGAAAATTAGCACGTTCCCTTGCGGGTGCGATCATACCAGCTCTAATGCACCGGATCCCATCAAAACTCCGAAGTTAAGCGTGTTTGGGCGAGAGTTGTACTAGGATGGGTGACCCCCTGGGAAGTCCTCGTGTTGCACCCATTTTTTTGCTGTCGCCGCCGCTCCCTTAATTTTCTCGTCCTTTTGCTGTTGCCGCCTCACGAGTTTACGTAATCCGCTTTTTGTTTTTCCTTTGGTTTCGTTTCCGTATCGTTATCTCCGTGTTTCTTTTTGTTCGTGTCTTTAGTTGTTGAGTCTTTGTCGTTCGTCCTTTTTAATCGTATTCCATTCCGTTCGTCAGATTCGTTTCCCTGTCAAAAAAAAAAAAAAAAACAGATATATTACGTGTGATATATAGGGATTTGTTTCCTTTCGAGTCAGGGATTTGCTACCATGTTTGTTGGTTATTAGGGCAGCCAAAAAAAAAAAAACACTTTTCCGTCGGCCAACACTAAAACGGCCGTAGAATCCACATACGAACTCCGATGTTTCTCCATAATACCTTTTCGGAATTGTCTCGACGAGATCTATAGGATTTCACGGCTTCGCCGTGAAAGGCCTGTCAGATTCTCAAAATTCCATCAGTTTTAAGTAGAATATCAGAAGACGTTGGAACTCAAGGCAAAGCTTCCGTTTGAAGAATTGAAATCAGAACTGGGGAAGATCATGGAATCCAAGCCGGTAGGAGTGTACGATAGGATTGGTGAGGTAGAGTTCAAATAATCCCAGCATAGTCGGGTTGCGTATAAAGGGAAAATTAGCACGTTCCCTTGCAGGTGCGATCATACCAGCACTAATGCACTGGATCCCATCAGAACTCCGAAGTTAAGCGTGCTTGTGCGAGAGTAGTACTAGGATGGGTGACCCCCTGGGAAGTCCTCGTGTTGTTCCCTTTTTTTTGCTGTCGCCGCCGCTCCTTTAATTTTCTCGTCCTTTTGCTGTCGCCGCCTCTCGAATTTACGTAATCCGCGTTTTGTCTTTCCTTTGGTTTTGTTTCCGTATCGTTATCTCCGTGTCTCGTTTTGTTCGTGTCTTTAGTTGAGTCTTTGTCGTTCGTCCCGTTTCATCGTTTTCCATTTTGTTCGTCAGATTCGTTTCCCTGTCAAAAAAAAAAAAAAAAAAAACAGATATATTTCGTGTGATATATAGGGATTTGTTTCCTTTCGAGTCAGGGATTTGCTACCTAGTTTGTTGTTGATTAGGGCAGCCAAAAAAAAAAAAAAACCCTTTCCGTCGGCCACACTAAAACGGCCGTAGAATCCACATACGAACTCCGATTTTTCTCCATAATACCTTTTCGGAATTGTCTCGATGAGATCTATAAGATTTCACCGCTTAGCCGTGAAAGGCCTGTCAGATTCTCAAAATTCCATCAGTTTTAAGTAGAATATCAGAAGACGTTGGAACTCAAGGCAAAGCTTCCGTTTGAAGCATAGAAATCAGAACTGGGGAAGATCATGGAATCCAAGCCGGTAGGAGTGTACGATAGGATTGGTGAGGTAGAGTTCATAAAATCCCAGCATAGTCGGGTTGCGTATAAAGGGAAAATTAGCACGTTCCCTTGCGGGTGCGATCATACCAGCACTAATGCACCGGATCCCATCAGAACTCCGAAGTTAAGCGTGCATGGGCGAGAGTAGTACTAGGATGGGTGACCCCCTGGGAAGTCCTCGTGTTGCACCCTTTTTTTTGCTGTCGCCGCCGCTCCCTTAATTTTCTCGTCCTTTTGCTGTCGCCGCCTCTCGAGTTTACGTAATCCGCGTTTTGTCTTTCCTTTGGTTTCGTTTCCATATCGTTATCTCCGTGTCTCGTTTTGTTCGTGTCTTTAGTTGAGTCTTTGTCGTTTGTCCCTTTTCATCGTTTTCCATTCCGTTCGTCAGATTCGTTTCCCTGTCAAAAAAAAAAAAAAAAACAGATATATTTCTTGTGTTATATAGGGATTTGTTTCCTTTCGAGTCAGGGATTTGCTACCAAGTTTGTTGTTGATTAAGGCAGCCAAAAAAAAAAAAAAACACTTTCCGTCGGCCAACACTAAAACGGCCGTAGAATCCACATACGAACTCCTATTTTTCTCCATAATACCTTTTCGGAATTGTCTCGACGAGATCTATAAGATTTCACGGCTTCGCCGTGATAGGCCTGTCAGATTCTCAAAATTCCATCAGTTTTAAGTAGAATATCAAAAGACGTTGGAACTCAAGGCAAAGCTTCCGTTTGAAGCATTGAAATCAGAACTGGGGAAGATCATGGAATCCAAGCCGGTAGGAGTATACGATAGGATTGGTGAGGTAGAGTTCAAACAATCCCAGTATAGTCGGGTTGCGTATAAAGGGAAAATTAGCACGTTCCCTTGCGGGTGCGATCATACCAGCTCTAATGCACCGGATCCCATCAAAACTCCGAAGTTAAGCGTGTTTGGGCGAGAGTAGTACTAGGATGGGTGACCCCCTGGGAAGTCCTCGTGTTGCACCCATTTTTTTGCTGTCGCCGCCGCTCCCTTAATTTTCTCGTCCTTTTGCTGTCGCCGCCTCTCGAGTTTACGTAATCCGCGTTTTGTCTTTCCTTTGGTTTCGTTTCCGTATCGTTATCTCCGTGTCTCGTTTTGTTCGTGTCTTTAGTTGAGTCTTTGTCGTTCGTCCCTTTTCATCGTTTTCCATTCCGTTCGTCAGATTCGTTTCCCTGTCAAAAAAAAAAAAAAAAAAAAAACAGATATATTTCTTGTGTTATATAGGGATTTGTTTCCTTTCGAGTCAGGGATTTGCTACCAAGTTTGTTGTTGATTAAGGCAGCCAAAAAAAAAAAAAAACACTTTCCGTCGGCCAACACTAAAACGGCCGTAGAATCCACATACGAACTCCGATTTTTCTCCATAATACCTTTTCGGAATTGTCTCGACGAGATCTATAAGATTTCACGGCTTCGCCGTGAAAGGCCTGTCAGATTCTCAAAATTCCATCAGTTTTAAGTAGAATATCAGAAGACGTTGGAACTCAAGGCAAAGCTTCCGTTTGAAGCATTGAAATCAGAACTGGGGAAGATCATGGAATCCCAGCCGGTAGGAGTGTACGATAGGATTGGTGAGGTAGAGTTCAAACAATCCCAATATAGTCGGGTTGCGTATAAAGGGAAAATTAGCACGTTCCCTTGCGGGTGCGATCATACCAGCTCTAATGCACCGGATCCCATCAAAACTCCGAAGTTAAGCGTGTTTGGGCGAGAGTAGTACTAGGATGGGTGACCCCCTGGGAAGTCCTCGTGTTGCACCCCTTTTTTTGCTGTCGCCGCCGCTCCCTTAATTTTCTCGTCCTTTTGCTGTCGCCGCCTCTCGAGTTTACGTAATCCGCTTTTTGTCTTTCCTTTGGTTTCGTTTCCGTATCGTTATCTCCGTGTTTCTTTTTGTTCGTGTCTTTAGTTGTTGAGTCTTTGTCGTTCGTCCTTTTTCATCGTATTCCATTCCGTTCGTCAGATTCGTTTCCCTGTCAAAAAAAAAAAAAAAAAAAAAAAAAAAAACAGATATATTACGTGTGATATATAGGGATTTGTTTCCTTTCGAGTCAGGGATTTGCTACCAAGTTTGTTGTTGATTAGGGCAGCCAAAAAAAAAAAAAACACTTTTCCCTCGGCCAACACTAAAACGGCCGTAGAATCCACATACGAACTCCGATTTTTCTCCATAATACCTTTTCGGAATTGTCTCGACGAGATCTATAGGATTTCACGGCTTCGCCGTGAAAGGCCTGTCAGATTCTCAAAATTCCATCAGTTTTAAGTAGAATATCAGAAGACGTTGGAACTCAAGGCAAAGCTTCCGTTTGAAGCATTGAAATCAGAACTGGGGAAGATCATGGAATCCAAGCCGGTAGGAGTGTACGATAGGATTGGTGAGGTAGAGTTCAAACAATCCCAGCATAGTCGGGTTGCGTATAAAGGGAAAATTAGCACGTTCCCTTGCGGGTGCGATCATACCAGCACTAATGCACCGGATCCCATCAGAACTCCGAAGTTAAGCGTGCTTGGGCGAGAGTAGTACTAAGATGGGTGACCCCCTGGGAAGTCCTCGTGTTGTACCCTTTTTTTTGCTGTCGCCGCCGCTCCCTTAATTTTCTCGTCCTTTTGCTGTCGCCGCCTCTCGAATTTACGTAATCCGCGTTTTGTCTTTCCTTTGGTTTTGTTTCCGTATCGTTATCTCCGTGTCTCGTTTTGTTCGTGTCTTTAGTTGAGTCTTTGTCGTTCGTCCCTTTTCATCGTATTCCATTCCGTTCGTCAGATTCGTTTCCCTGTCAAAAAAAAAAAACAGATATATTTCGTGTGATATATAGGGATTTGTTTCCTTTCAAGTCAGGGATTTGCTACCAAGTTTGTTGTTGATTATGGCAGCCAAAAAAAAAAAAAACCCTTTCCGTCGGCCAACACTAAAACGGCCGTAGAATCCACATACGAACTCCGATTTTTCTCAATAATACCTTTTCGGAATTGTCTCGACGAGATCTATAAGATTTCACCGCTTAGCCGTGAAAGGCCTGTCAGATTCTCAAAATTCCATCAGTTTTAAGTAGAATATCAGAAGACGTTGGAACTCAAGGCAAAGCTTCCGTTTGAAGCATTGAAATCAGAACTGGGGAAGATCATGGAATCCAAGGCGGTAGGAGTGTACGATAGGATTTGTGAGGTAGAGTTCAAACAATCCCAGCGTAGTCGGGTTGCGTATAAAGGGGAAATTAGCACGTTCCCTTGCCGGTGCGATCATACCAGCACTAATGCATCGGATCCCATCAGAACTCCGAAGTTAAGCGTGCTTGGGCGAGAGTAGTACTAGGATGGGTGACCCCCTGGGAAGTCCTCGTGTTGCACCCTTTTTTTTGCTGTCGCCGCCGCTCCCTTAATTTTCTCGTCCTTTTGCTGTCGCCGCCTCTCGAGTTTACGTAATCCGCGTTTTGTCTTTCCTTTGGTTTCATTTCCGTATCGTTATCTCCGTGTCTCGTTTTGTTCGTGTCTTTAGTTGAGTCTTTGTCGTTCGTCCCTTTTCATCGTTTTCCATTCCGTTCGTCAGATTCGTTTCCCTGTCAAAAAAAAAAAAAAAAAAAAAAAAAAAAACAGATATATTTCTTGTGTTATATAGGGATTTGTTTCCTTTCGAGTCAGGGATTTGCTACCAAGTTTGTTGTTGATTAAGGCAGCCAAAAAAAAAAAACACTTTCCGTCGGCCAACACTAAAACGGCCGTAGAATCCTTATACGAACTCCGATTTTTCTCCATAATACCTTTTCGGAATTGTCTCGACGAGATCTATAAAATTTCACGGCTTCGCCGTGAAAGGCCTGTCAGATTCTCAAAATTCCATCAGTTTTAAGTAGAATATCAGAAGACGTTGGAACTCAAGGCAAAGCTTCCGTTTGAAGCATTGAAATCAGAACTGGGGAAGATCATGGAATCCAAGCCGGTAGGAGTGTACGATAGGATTGGTGAGGTAGAGTTCAAACAATCCCAGCATAGTCGGGTTGCGTATAAAGGGAAAATTAGCACGTTCCCTTGCCGGTGCGATCATACCAGCACTAATGCACCGGATCCCATCAGAACTCCGAAGTTAAGCGTGCTTGGGCGAGAGTAGTACTAGGATGGGTGACCCCCTGGGAAGTCCTAGTGTTGTACCCTTTTTTTTGCTGTCGCCGCTGCTCCCTTAATTTTCTCGTCCTTTTGATGTCGCCGCCTCTCGAATTTACGTAATCCGCGTTTTGTCTTTCCTTTGGTTTCGTTTCCGTATCGTTATCTCCGTGTCTCGTTTTGTTCGTGTCTTTAGTTGAGTCTTTGTCGTTCGTCCCTTTTCATCGTTTTCCATTTCGTTCGTCAGATTCGTTTCCCTGTCAAAAAAAAAAAAAAACAAATATATTTCGTGTGATATATAAGGATTTGTTTCCTTTCGAGTCAGGGATTCGCTACCAAGTTTGTTGTTGATTAGGGCAGCCAAAAAAAAAAAAAACCCTTTCCGTCGGCCAACACTAAAACGGCCGTAGAATCCACATACGAACTCCGATTTTTATCCATAATACCTTTTCAGAATTGTCTCGACGAGATCTATAAGATTTCACCGCTTAGCCGTGAAAGGCCTGTCAGATTCTCAAAATTCCATCAGTTTTAAGTAGAATATCAGAAGACGTTGGAACTCAAGGCAAAACTTCCGTTTGAAGCATTGCAATCAGAACTGGGGAAGATCATGGAATCCCAGCCGGTAGGAGTGTACGATAGGATTGGTGAGGTAGAGTTCAAACAATCCCAGCATAGTCGGGTTGCGTATAAAGGGAAAATTAGCACGTTCCCTTGCGGGTGCGATCATACCAGCACTAATGCACCAGATCCCATCAAAACTCCGAAGTTAAGCGTGTTTGGGCGAGAGTAGTACTAGGATGGGTGACCCCCTGGGAAGTCCTCATGTTGCACCCCTTTTTTTGCTGTCGCCGCCGCACCCTTAATTTTCTCGTCCTTTTGCTGTCGCCGCCTCTCGAGTTTAAGTAATCCGCTTTTTGTCTTTCCTTTGGTTTCGTTTCCTTATCGTTATCTCCGTGTCTCGTTTTGTTCGTGTCTTTAGTTGTTGAGTCTTTGTCGTTCGTCCCTTTTCATCGTTTTCCATTCCGTTCGTCAGATTCGTTTCCCTGTCAAAAAAAAAAAACAGATATATTTCGTGTGATATATAGGGATTTGTTTCCTTTCGAGTCAGGGATTTGCTACCAAGTTTGTTGTTGATTAGGGCTGCCAAAAAAAAAAAAAAACACTTTCCGTCGGCCAACACTAAAACGGTCGTAGAATCCACATACGAACTCCGATTTTTCTCCATAATACCTTTTCGGAATTGTCTCGACGTGATCTATAGGATTTCACGGCTTTGCCGTGAAAGGCCTGTCAGATTCTCAAAATTCCATCAGTTTTAAGTAGAATATCAGAAGACGTTGGAACTCAAGGCAAAGCTTCCATTTGAAGCATTGAAATCACAACTGGGGAAGATCATGGAATCCAAGCCGGTAGGAGTGTACGATAGGATTGGTGAGGTAGAGTTCAAACAATCCCAGCATAGTCGGGTTGCGTATAAAAGGAAAATTAGCACGTTCCCTTGCGGGTGCGATCATACCAGCACTAATACACCGAATCCCATCAGAACTCCGAAGTTAAGCGTGCTTGGGCGAGTGTAGTACTAGGATGGGTGACCCCCTGGGAAGTCCTCATGTTGCACCCTTTTTTTTGCTGTCGCCGCCGCTCCCTTAATTTTCTCGTCCTTTTGCTGTCGCCGCTTCTCGAGTTTACGTAATCCGCGTTTTGTCTTTCCTTTGGTTTGGTTTTCATATCGTTATCTCCGTGTCTCGTTTTGTTCGTGTCTTTAGTTGAGTCTTTGTCGTTCGTCCCTTTTCATCGTTTTCCATTCCGTTCGTCAGATTCGTTTCCCTGTCAAAAAAAAAAAATAGATATATTTCGTGTGACATATAGGGATTTGTTTCCTTTCGAGTCAGGGATTTGCTACCAAGTTTGTTGTTGATTAGGGCAGCCAAAAAAAAAAAAAAAAAAATCCCTTTCCGTCGGCCAACACTAAAACGGCCGTAGAATCCACATACGAACTCCGATTTTTCTCCATAATACCTTTTCGGAATTGTCTCGACGAGATCTATAAGATTTCACTGCTTAGCCGTGAAAGGCCTGTCAGATTCTCAAAATTCCATCAGTTTTAAGTAGAATATCAGAAGACGTTGGAACTCAAGGCAAAGCTTCCGTTTGAAGCATTGAAATCAGAACTGGGGAAGATCATGGAATCCAAGCAGGTAGGAGTGTACGATAGGATTGGTGAGGTAGAGTTCAAACAATCCCAGCATAGTCGGGTTGCGTATAAAGGGAAAATTAGCACGTTCCCTTGCGGTTGCAATCATACCAGCACTAATACACCGTATCCCATCAGAACTCCGAAGTTTAGCGTGCTTGGGCTAGAGTTGTACTAGGATGGGTGACCCCCTGGGAAGTCCTCGTGTTGCATCCTTTTTTTTGCTGTCGCCGCCGCTCCCTTAATTTTCTCGTCCTTTTGCTGTCGCCGCCTCTCGAGTTTACGTAATCCGCGTTTTGTCTTTCCTTTGGTTTCGTTTCCGTATCCTTATCTCCGTGTCTCGTTTTGTTCGTGTATTTAGTTGAGTCTTTGTCGTTCGTCCCTTTTCATCGTTTTCCATTCCGTTCGTCAGATTCGTTTCCCTGTCAAAAAAAAAAAAAAAAACAGATATATTTCTTGTGTTATATAGGGATTTGTTTCCTTTCGAGTCAGGGATTTGCTTCCAAGTTTGTTGTTGATTAGGGCAGCCAAAAAAAAAAAAAACACTTTTCGTCGGCCAACACTAAAACGGTCGTAGAATCCACATACGAACTCCGATTTTTCTCCATAATACCTTTTCAGAATTGTCTCGACGAGATCTATAAGATTTCACCGCTTAGCCATGAAAGGCCTGTCAGATTCTCAAAATTCCATCAGTTTTAAGTAGAATATCAGAAGATGTTGGAACTCAAGGCAAAGCTTCCGTTTGAAGCATTGAAATCAGAACTGGGGAAGATCATGGAATCCAAGCAGGTAGGAGTGTACGATAGGATTGGTGAGGTAGAGTTCAAACAATCCCAGCATAGTCGGGTTGCGTATAAAGGGAAAATTAGCACGTTCCCTTGCGGGTGCGATCATACCAGCACTAATGCACCGGATCCCATCAAAACTCCGAAGTTAAGCGTGCTTGGGCGAGAGTAGTACTAGGATGGGTGACCCCCTGGGAAGTCCTCGTGTTGCACCCCTTTTTTTGCTGTCGCCGCCGCTCCCTTAATTTTCTCGTCCTTTTGCTGTCGCCGCCTCTCGAGTGTACGTAATCCGCTTTTTGTCTTTCCTTTGGTTTCGTTCCGTATCGTTATCTCCGTGTCTCGTTTTGTTCGTGTCTTTAGTTGTTGAGTCTTTGTCATTCGTCCCTTTTCATCGTTTTTCATTCCGTTCGTCAGATTCGTTTCCCTGTCAAAAAAAAAAAAAAACAGATATATTTCGTGTGATATATAGGGATTTGTTTCCTTTCGAGTCAGGGATTTGCTACCAAGTTTGTTGTTTATTAGGGCAGCCAAAAAAAAAAAAAAAAACACTTTTCGTCGGCCAACATTAAAACGGCCGTAGAATCCACATACGAACTCCGATTTTTCTCCATAATACCTTTTCGGAATTGTCCCGACGAGATCTATAGGATTTCACGGCTTCGCCGTGAAAGGCCTGTCAGATTCTCAAAATTCCATCAGTTTTAAGTAGAATATCAGAAGACGTTGGAACTCAAGGCAAAGCTTCCGTTTGAAGCATTGAAATCAGAACTGGGGAAGATCATGGAATCCAAGCCGGTAGGAGTGTACGATAGGATTGGTAAGGTATAGTTCAAACAATCCCAGCATAGTCGGGTTGCGTATAAAGGGAAAATTAGCACGTTCCCTTGCGGGTGCGATCATACCAGCACTAATGTACCGGATCCCATCAGAACTCCGAAGTTAAGCGTGCTTGGGCGAAAGTAGTACTAAGATGGGTGACCCCCTGGGAAGTCCTCGTGTTGTACACTTTTTTTTGCTGTCGCCGCCGCTCCCTTAATTTTCTCGTCCTTTTGCTGTCGCCGCCTCTCGAATTTACGTAATCCGCGTTTTGTCTTTCCTTTGGTTTTGTTTCCGTATCGTTATCTCCGTGTCTTATTTTGTTCGTGTCTTTAGTTGAGTCTTTGTCGTTCGTCCCTTTTCATCGTTTTCCATTCCGTTCGTCAGATTCGTTTCCCTGTCAAAAAAAAAAAAAAAAAATAGATATATTTCGTGTGATATATAGGGATTTGTTTCCTTTCGAGTCAGGGATTTGCTACCAAGTTTGTTGTTGATTAGGGCAGCCAAAAAAAAAAAACCCTTTCCGTCGGCCAACACTAAAACGGCCGTAGAATCCACATACGAACTCCGATTTTTCTCCATAATACCTTTTCGAAATTGTCTCGACGAGATCTATAAGCTTTCACCGCTTAGCCGTGAAAGGCCTGTCAGATTCTCAAAATTCCATCAGTTTTAAGTAGAATATCAGAAGACGTTGGAACTCAAGGCAAAGCTTCCTTTGAAGCATTGAAATCAGAACTGGGGAAGATCATGGAATCCAAGCCGGTAGGAGTGTACGATAGGATTGGTGAGGTTGAGTTCAAACAATCCCAGCATAGTCGGGTTATGTATAAAGGGAAAATTAGCACGTTCTCTTGCGGGTGCGATCATACCAGCACTAATGCACCGGATCCCATCAAAACTCCGAAGTTAAGCTTGCTTGGGCGAGAGTAGTACTAGGATGGGTGACCCCCTGGGAAGTCCTCGTGTTGCACCCCTGTGATATATAGGGATTTGTTTCCTTTCGAGTCAGGGATTTGCTACCAAGTTTGTTGTTGATTAGGGCAGCCAAAAAAAAAAAACATTTTCCGTCGGCCAACACTAAAACGGCCGTAGAATCCACATACGAACTCCGATTTTTCTCCATAATACCTTTTCGGAATTGTCTCGACGAGATCTATAAGATTTCACGGCTTCGCGGTGAAAGGCCTGTCACATTCTCAAAATTCCATCAGTTTTAAGTAGAATATCAGAAGACGTTGGAACTCAAGGCAAAGCTTCCGTTTGAAGCATTGAAATCAGAACTGGGGAAGATCATGGAATCCAAGCCGGTAGGAGTGTACGATAGGATTGGTGAGGTAGAGTTCAAACAATCCCAGCATAGTCAGGTTGCGTATAAAGGGAAAATTAGCACGTTCCCTTGCGGGTGCGATTATACCAGCACTAATGCACCGGATCCCATCAGAACTCCGAAGTTAAGCGTGCTTGGGCGAGAGTAGTACTAGGATGGGTGACCCCCTGGGAAGTCCTCGTGTTGCACCCTTTTCTTTGCTGTCGCCGCCGCTCCCTTAATTTTCTCGGCCTTTGGATGTCGCCGCCTCTCGAGTTTACGTAATCCGCGTTTTGTCTTTCCTTTGGTTTCGTTTCCGTATCGTTATCTTCGTGTCTAGTTTTTTCGTGTCTTTAGTTGAGTCTTTGTCGTTCGTCCCTTTTCATCGTTTTCCATTTCGTTCGTCAGATTCGTTTCCCTGTCAAAAAAAAAAAAAAAAAAACAGATATATTTCTTGTGATATATAGGGATTTGTTTCCTTTCGAGTCAGGGATTTGCTACCAAGTTTGTTGTTGATTAGGGCAGCCAAAAAAAAAAAAAAAACACTTTCCGTCGGCCAACACTAAAACGGCCGTAGAATCCACATACGAACTCCGATTTTTCTCCATAATACCTTTCGGAATTGTCTCGACGAGATCTATAAGGTTTCACGGCTTTGCCGTGAAAGGCCTGTCAGATTCTCAAAATTCCATCAGTTTTAAGTAGAATATCAGAAGACGTTGGAACTCAAGGCAAAGCTTCCGTTTGAAGCATTGAAATCAGAACTGGGGAAGATCATGGAATCCAAGCTGGTAGGAGTGTACGATAGGATTGGTGAGGTAGAGTTCAAACAATCCCAGCATAGTCAGGTTGCGTATAAAGGGAAAATTAGCACGTTCCCTTGCGGGTGCGATCATACCAGCACTAACGCACCGGATCCCATCGGAACTCCGAAGTTAAGCGTTCTTGGGCGAGAGTAGTACTAGGATGGGTGACCCCCTGGGAAGTCCTCGTGTTGTACCCTTTTTTTTGCTGTCGCCGCCGCTCCCTTAATTTTCTCGTCCTTTTGCTGTCGCCGCCTCTCGAATTTACGTAATCCGTGTTTTGTCTTTCCTTTGGTTTCGTTTCTGTATCGTTATCTCCGTGTCTCGTTTTATTCGTGTCTTTAGTTGAGTCTTTGTCGTTCGTCCCTTTTCATCGTTTTCCATTCCGTTCGTCAGATTCGTTTCCCTGTCAAAAAAAAAAAAAAACAGATATATTTCGTGTGATATATAGGAATTTGTTTCCTTTCGAGTCAGGGATTTGCTACCAAGTTTGTTGTTGATTAGGGCAGCCAAAAAAAAAAAACCCTTTCCGTCGGCCAACACTAAAACGGCCGTAGAATCCACATACGAACTCCGATTTTTCTCCATAATACCTTTTCGGAATTGTCTCGACGAGATCTATAAGATTTCACGGCTTTGCCGTGATTGGCCTGTCAGATTCTCAAAATTCCATCAGTTTTAAGTAGAATATCAGAAGACGTTGGAACTCAAGGCAAAGCTTCCGTTTGAAGCATTGAAATCAGAACTGGGGAAGATCATGGAATCCAAGCTGGTAGGAGTGTACGATAGGATTGGTGTGGTAGAGTTCAAACAATCCCAGCATATTCAGGTTGCGTATAAAGGGAAAATTAGCACGTTCCCTTGCGGGTGCGATCATACCAGCACTAACGCACCGGATCCCATCGGAACTCCGAAGTTAAGCGCGCTTGGGCGAGAGTAGTACTAGGATGGGTGACCCCCTGGGAAGTCCTCGTGTTGCACCCTTTTTTTTGCTGTCGCCGCCGCTCCCTTAATTTTCTCGTCCTTTTGTTGTCGCCACCTCTCGAGTATATGTAATCCGCTTTTTGTCTTTCCTTTGGTTTCGTTTCCGTATCGTTATCTCCATGTCTCGTTTTGTTCGTGTCTTTAGTTGAGTCTTTGTCGTTCGTCCCTTTTCATCGTTTTCCATTCCGTTCGTCAGATTCGTTTCCCTGTCAAAAAAAAAAAAAAACAGATATATTTCGTGTGATATATAGGGATTTGTTTCCTTTCGAGTCAGGGATTTGCTACCAAGTTTGTTGTTGATTAGGGCAGCCAAAAAAAAAAAAAAAAAAACCCTTTCCGTCGGCCAACACTAAAACGGCCGTAGAATCCACATACGAACTCCGATTTTTCACTATAATACCTTTTTTGAATTGTCTCGACGAGATCTATAAGATTTCTCGGCTTCGCCGTGAAAGGCCTGTCAGATTCTCAAAATTCCATCAGTTTTAAGTAGAATATCAGAAGACGTTGGAACTCAAGGCGAAGCTTCCGTTTGAAGCATTGAAATCAGAACTGGGGAAGATCATGGAATCCAAGCCGGTAGGAGTGTACGATAGGATTGGTGAGGTAGAGTTCAAACAATCCCAGCATAGTCGGGTTGCGTATAAAGGGAAAATTAGCACGTTCCCTTGCGGGTGCGATCATACCAGCACTAATGCACCGGATCCCATCAGAACTCCGAAGTTAAGCGTGCTTGGGAGAGAGTAGTACTAGGATGGGTGACCTCCTGGGAAGTCCTCGTGTTGTACCCTTTTTTTTTGCTGTCGCCGCAGCTCCCTTAATTTTCTCGTCCTTTTGCTGTCGCCGCCTCTCGAATTTACGTAATCCGCGTTTTGTCTTTCCTTTGGTTTCGTTTCCGTATCGTTATCTCCGTGTCTCATTTTGTTCGTGTCTTTAGTTGAGTCTTTGTCGTTCATCCCTGATAGGGTGCATTTTTACCCTATCATCTAAGTGTTATATTATCGTTTTCTTGTCGTATTTTGATAGTTTAGCTCATGATTTATATTGTTTATGTTATTTCGAGCTAGATTACGCTTTTGGGTTGTTTTGAGTGTTTTTAGGGCTTTTGAGTCGAGAAAACCCAAGATAAGACAAGAGGCGATGAAACTATGGAAGAGATGAAGTATTGATCCCAAGTTCTGACTTTTCACGATTTTGTAAAAGAGTTATTCTGGAAAAGTGGAAGCATAGTATTGAAGAGGAGTTCGATAGGAGCACGTAGGCGAAAACGGAGGTCAATTCGGAGTTCGGATGAGGAAGATATGACCGAAATAAGAAAGTTGCGCAGAACCCTCTCGACCCTCTCGACCCACCTCTCGATCGAGAGAGGTGTCGAGAGGTGCCTCCTGTTTTCCAGACGGGATTTCTTTTAAAAGGCAATTTTTGACTTTTTCTTGGTTTCCTTGTACAATTAGGTATTGAATGTAAACTTCTACCCTATAAATACCTCTAAACCTATCATTGTAAAGCCAACAACATAGAGCCAACATTAGTCCTACATTCTTTAGATTAGTTTTTATTCTTTTCTCCATACTTTTATACTTTAGATCTAGATTTATTTTATGTATGAAGACCATTGAAGATTGAAGATTTATTCAAGATTCAAGAGTTTTTCTATCCCTTTCTCTTTTACTTTATGTTTTTACTTATGTTTAATCTTCCTTCTACCTTTCTTTTAATGATGTCTAGCTAAATTCCTTAGTTGATTTTAGGGATTGAATGCCTAATTGAATTTATGTAAGTGTTCTTGTGTACAATTAGCCTTTCAATCTAGATGCATGTTTTCATGGTGCTTATTCTCATGCATGATTACTTGATCTCTAATTGTGTATGCATAGTTATGTTCATATGCCTTGATTAGGATATTGCATAATATATCTCATGAATACATGATATGATAGTTTGATTTGTCTTAATTGATAATTGAATTATTATATGTTCATATATAATTGATTTGGTGTCTTAGTTGAACCTAGTTGATTATATCCTTGATACTTGTTCTATTTTGCACTTAATTTTGATTCTTACAATTCGAAAGAATATTAGGATCTTGTTAGGTGACAACTTGCATTGCTTTAATTAGGGTGTAGGTTATTTTTGCATGTATCACATTTAGATTGGATTAAATTGGTTACTTGTACTCATTAATTGCTTGCATATATTTGATTAGGTAGGCTTCCCTAGAATCAACACTTTTCCTTATTTGAGTTTTATCCTTATTTGTTTATTTGCCTTATTTGTTATTTGCTTTATTTATTATTTGCTCTATTATTTGTTTATTTCTTTATTTGTTTAATTGAGTCTTTTATTTATTTGTCTAGTTATAACTACCACATCTTTAAACTCTTAAAAGCTTAAACATCAGTTTAATTCTAAAGTAGAGGTACTTTGTGTGATTTCGATATATCAATCCCTGTGGATACGATACTCATACTTGCTTTATACTATACCTATTTTGTGTGGTAGAAAATAGTGCGATCAATCCCTTTTCATCGTTTTCCATTCCGTTCGTCAGATTCGTTTCCGTGTCAAAAAAAAAAAAAAAAAAAAAACAGATATATTTCGTGTGATATATAGGGATTTGTTTCCTTTCGAGTCAGGGATTTGCTACCAAGTTTGTTGTTGATTAGGGCAGCCAAAAAAAAAAAAAAAACCCTTTCCGTCGGCCAACACTAAAACGGCCGTAGAATCCACATACGAACTCTGATTATTCTCCATAATACCTTTTCGGAATTGTCTCGACGAGATCTATAAGATTTCACCGCTTAGCCATGAAAGGCCTGTCAGATTCTCAAAATTCCATCAGTTTTAAGTAGAATATCAGAAGACGTTGGAACTCAAGGCAAAGCTTCTGTTTGAAGCATTGAAATCAGAACTGGGGAAGATCATGGAATCCAAGCCGGTAGGAGTGTACGATAGGATTGGTGAGGTAGAGTTCAAACAATCTTAGGATAGTCGGGTTGCGTATAAAGGGAAAATTAGCACGTTCCCTTGCGGGTGCGATCATACCAGCACTAATGCACCGAATCCCATCAGAACTCCGAAGTTAAGCGTGCTTGGGCGAGATTAGTACTAGGATGGGTGACCCCCTGGGAAGTCCTCGTGTTGCACCCTTTTTTTTTGCTGTCGCTGCCGCTCCCTTAATTTTCTCGCCCTTTTGCTGTCGCCGCCTCTCGAGTTTACGTAATCCGCGTTTCGTCTTTTCTTTGGTTTCGTTTTCGTATCGTTATCTCCGTGTCTCGTTTTGTTCGTGTCTTTAGTTGAGTCTTTGTCGTTCGTCCCTTTTCATCGTTTTCCGTTCCGTTCGTCAGATTCGTTTCCCTGTAAAAAAAACAAAAAAAAAACAGATATATTTCGTGTGATATATAGGGATTTGTTTCCTTTCGAGTCAGGGATTTGCTACCAAGTTTGTTGTTGATTAGGGCAGCCAAAAAAAAAAAAAAACCCTTTCCGTCGGCCAACACTAAAACGGCCGTAGAATCCACATACGAACTCCGATTTTTCTACATAATACCTTTTCGGAATTGTCTCGACGAGATCTATAAGATTTCACCGCTTAGCCGTGAAAGGCCTGTCAGATTCTCAAAATTCCATCAGTTTTAAGTAGAATATCAGAAGACGTTGGAACTCAAGGCAAAGCTTCTGTTTGAAGCATTGAAATCAGAACTGGGGAAGATCATGGAATCCAAGCCGGTAGGAGTGTACGATAGGATTGGTGAGGTAGAGTTCAAACAATCCCAGGATAGTCGGGTTGCGTATAAAGGGAAAATTAGCACGTTCCCTTGCGGGTGCGATCATACCAGCACTAATGCACCGGATCCCATCAGAACTCCGAAGTTAAGCGTGCTTGGGCGAGATTAGTACTAGGATGGGTGACCCCCTGGGAAGTCCTCGTGTTGCACCCTTTTTTTTGCTGTCGCTGCCGCTCCCTTAATTTTCTCGTCCTTTTGCTGTCGCCGCCTCTCGAGTTTACGTAATCCGCGTTTCGTCTTTTCTTTGGTTTCGTTTTCGTATCGTTATCTCCGTGTCTCGTTTTGTTCGTGTCTTTAGTTGAGTCTTTGTCGTTCGTCCCTTTTCATCGTTTTCCGTTCCGTTCGTCAGATTCGTTTCCCTGTAAAAAAAACAAAAAAAAAAAACAGATATATTTCGTGTGATATATAGGGATTTGTTTCCTTTCGAGTCAGGGATTTGCTACCAAGTTTGTTGTTGATTAGGGCAGCCAAAAAAAAAAAAAAAACCCTTTCCGTCAGCCAACACTAAAACGGCCGTAGAATCCACATACGAACTCCGATTTTTCTCCATAATACCTTTTCGGAATTGTCTCGACGAGATCTATAAGATTTCACAGCTCCGCCGTGAAAGGCCTGTCAGATTCTCAAAATTCCATCAGTTTTAAGTAGAATATCAGAAGACGTTGGAACTCAAGGCAAAGCTTCCGTTTGAAGCATTGAAATCAGAACTGGGGAAGATCATGGAATCCAAGCCGGTAGGAGTGTACGATAGGATTGGTGAGGTAGAGTTCAAACAATCCCAGCATAGTCAGGTTGCGTATAAAGGGAAAATTAGCACGTTCCCTTGCGGGTGCGATTATACCAGCACTAATGCACCGGATCCCATCAGAACTCCGAAGTTAAGCGTGCTTGGGCGAGAGTAGTACTAGGATGGGTGACCCCCTGGGAAGTCCTCGTGTTGCACCCTTTTCTTTGCTGTCGCCGCCGCTCCCTTAATTTTCTCGGCCTTTGGATGTCGCCGCCTCTCGAGTTTACGTAATCCGCGTTTTGTCTTTCCTTTGGTTTCGTTTCCGTATCGTTATCTTCGTGTCTAGTTTTTTCGTGTCTTTAGTTGAGTCTTTGTCGTTCGTCCCTTTTCATCGTTTTCCATTTCGTTCGTCAGATTCGTTTCCCTGTCAAAAAAAAAAAAAAAAAAACAGATATATTTCTTGTGATATATAGGGATTTGTTTCCTTTCTAGTCAGGGATTTGCTACCAAGTTTGTTGTTGATTAGGGCAGCCAAAAAAAAAAAAAACACTTTCCGTCGGCCAACACTAAAACGGCCGTAGAATCCACATACGAACTCCGATTTTTCTCCATAATACCTTTCGGAATTGTCTCGACGAGATCTATAAGGTTTCACGGCTTTGCCGTGAAAGGCCTGTCAGATTCTCAAAATTCCATCAGTTTTAAGTAGAATATCAGAAGACGTTGGAACTCAAGGCAAAGCTTCCGTTTGAAGCATTGAAATCAGAACTGGGGAAGATCATGGAATCCAAGCTGGTAGGAGTGTACGATAGGATTGGTGAGGTAGAGTTCAAACAATCCCAGCATAGTCAGGTTGCGTATAAAGGGAAAATTAGCACGTTCCCTTGCGGGTGCGATCATACCAGCACTAACGCACCGGATCCCATCGGAACTCCGAAGTTAAGCGTTCTTGGGCGAGAGTAGTACTAGGATGGGTGACCCCCTGGGAAGTCCTCGTGTTGTACCCTTTTTTTTGCTGTCGCCGCCGCTCCCTTAATTTTCTCGTCCTTTTGCTGTCGCCGCCTCTCGAATTTACGTAATCCGTGTTTTGTCTTTCCTTTGGTTTCGTTTCCGTATCGTTATCTCCGTGTCTCGTTTTATTCGTGTCTTTAGTTGAGTCTTTGTCGTTCGTCCCTTTTCATCGTTTTCCATTCCGTTCGTCAGATTCGTTTCCCTGTCAAAAAAAAAAAAAAACAGATATATTTCGTGTGATATATAGGAATTTGTTTCCTTTCGAGTCAGGGATTTGCTACCAAGTTTGTTGTTGATTAGGGCAGCCAAAAAAAAAAAAAAACCCTTTCCGTCGGCCAACACTAAAACGGCCGTAGAATCCACATACGAACTCCGATTTTTCTCCATAATACCTTTTCGGAATTGTCTCGACGAGATCTATAAGATTTCACGGCTTTGCCGTGATTGGCCTGTCAGATTCTCAAAATTCCATCAGTTTTAAGTAGAATATCAGAAGACGTTGGAACTCAAGGCAAAGCTTCCGTTTGAAGCATTGAAATCAGAACTGGGGAAGATCATGGAATCCAAGCTGGTAGGAGTGTACGATAGGATTGTTGTGGTAGAGTTCAAACAATCCCAGCATATTCAGGTTGCGTATAAAGGGAAAATTAGCACGTTCCCTTGCGGGTGCGATCATACCAGCACTAACGCACCGGATCCCATCGGAACTCCGAAGTTAAGCTCGCTTGGGCGAGAGTAGTACTAGGATGGGTGACCCCCTGGGAAGTCCTCGTGTTGAACCCTTTTTTTTGCTGTCGCCGCCGCTCCCTTAATTTTCTCGTCCTTTTGTTGTCGCCACCTCTCGAGTATATGTAATCCGCTTTTTGTCTTTCCTTTGGTTTCGTTTCCGTATCGTTATCTCCATGTCTCGTTTTGTTCGTGTCTTTAGTTGAGTCTTTGTCGTTCGTCCCTTTTCATCGTTTTCCATTCCGTTCGTCAGATTCGTTTCCCTGTCAAAAAAAAAAAAAAACAGATATATTTCGTGTGATATATAGGGATTTGTTTCCTTTCGAGTCAGGGATTTGCTACCAAGTTTGTTGTTGATTAGGGCAGCCAAAAAAAAAAAAAAAAAAACCCTTTCCGTCGGCCAACACTAAAACGGCCGTAGAATCCACATACGAACTCCGATTTTTCACTATAATACCTTTTTTGAATTGTCTCGACGAGATCTATAAGATTTCTCGGCTTCGCCGTGAAAGGCCTGTCAGATTCTCAAAATTCCATCAGTTTTAAGTAGAATATCAGAAGACGTTGGAACTCAAGGCGAAGCTTCCGTTTGAAGCATTGAAATCAGAACTGGGGAAGATCATGGAATCCAAGCCGGTAGGAGTGTACGATAGGATTGGTGAGGTAGAGTTCAAACAATCCCAGCATAGTCGGGTTGCGTATAAAGGGAAAATTAGCACGTTCCCTTGCGGGTGCGATCATACCAGCACTAATGCACCGGATCCCATCAGAACTCTGAAGTTAAGCGTGCTTGGGAGAGAGTAGTACTAGGATGGGTGACCTCCTGGGAAGTCCTCGTGTTGTACCCTTTTTTTTTGCTGTCGCCGCAGCTCCCTTAATTTTCTCGTCCTTTTGCTGTCGCCGCCTCTCGAATTTACGTAATCCGCGTTTTGTCTTTCCTTTTGTTTCGTTTCCGTATCGTTATCTCCGTGTCTCATTTTGTTCGTGTCTTTAGTTGAGTCTTTGTCGTTCATCCCTGATAGGGTGCATTTTTACCCTATCATCTAAGTGTTATATTATCGTTTTCTTGTCGTATTTTGATAGTTTAGCTCATGATTTATATTGTTTATGTTATTTCGAGCTAGATTACGCTTTTGGGTTGTTTTGAGTGTTTTTAGGGCTTTTGAGTCGAGAAAACCCAAGATAAGACAAGAGGCGATGAAACTATGGAAGAGATGAAGTATTGATCCCAAGTTCTGACTTTTCACGATTTTGTAAAAGAGTTATTCTGGAAAAGTGGTTAGTATTGAAGAGGAGTTCGATAGGAGCACGTAGGCGAAAACGGAGGTCAATTCGGAGTTCGGATGAGGAAGATATGACCGAAATAAGAAAGTTGCGCAGAACCCTCTCGACCCTCTCGACCCACCTCTCGATCGAGAGAGGTGTCGAGAGGTGCCTCCTGTTTTCCAGACGGGATTTCTTTTAAAAGGCAATTTTTGACTTTTTCTTGGTTTCCTTGTACAATTAGGTATTGAATGTAAACTTCTACCCTATAAATACCTCTAAACCTATCATTGTAAAGCCAACAACATAGAGCCAACATTAGTCCTACATTCTTTAGATTAGTTTTTATTCTTTTCTCCATACTTTTATACTTTAGATCTAGATTTATTTTATGTATGAAGACCATTGAAGATTGAAGATTTATTCAAGATTCAAGAGTTTTTCTATCCCTTTCTCTTTTACTTTATGTTTTTACTTATGTTTAATCTTCCTTCTACCTTTCTTTTAATGATGTCTAGCTAAATTCCTTAGTTGATTTTAGGGATTGAATGCCTAATTGAATTTATGTAAGTGTTCTTGTGTACAATTAGCCTTTCAATCTAGATGCATGTTTTCATGGTGCTTATTCTCATGCATGATTACTTGATCTCTAATTGTGTATGCATAGTTATGTTCATATGCCTTGATTAGGATATTGCATAATATATCTCATGAATACATGATATGATAGTTTGATTTGTCTTAATTGATAATTGAATTATTATATGTTCATATATAATTGATTTGGTGTCTTAGTTGAACCTAGTTGATTATATCCTTGATACTTGTTCTATTTTGCACTTAATTTTGATTCTTACAATTCGAAAGAATATTAGGATCTTGTTAGGTGACAACTTGCATTGCTTTAATTAGGGTGTAGGTTATTTTTGCATGTATCACATTTAGATTGGATTAAATTGGTTACTTGTACTCATTAATTGCTTGCATATATTTGATTAGGTAGGCTTCCCTAGAATCAACACTTTTCCTTATTTGAGTTTTATCCTTATTTGTTTATTTGCCTTATTTGTTATTTGCTTTATTTATTATTTGCTCTATTATTTGTTTATTTCTTTATTTGTTTAATTGAGTCTTTTATTTATTTGTCTAGTTATAACTACCACATCTTTAAACTCTTAAAAGCTTAAACATCAGTTTAATTCTAAAGTAGAGGTACTTTGTGTGATTTCGATATATCAATCCCTGTGGATACGATACTCGTACTTGCTTTATACTATACCTATTTTGTGTGGTAGAAAATAGTGCGATCAATCCCTTTTCATCGTTTTCCATTCCGTTCGTCAGATTCGTTTCCGTGTCAAAAAAAAAAAAAAAAAAAAAACAGATATATTTCGTGTGATATATAGGGATTTGTTTCCTTTCGAGTCAGGGATTTGCTACCAAGTTTGTTGTTGATTAGGGCAGCCAAAAAAAAAAAAAAAAACCCTTTCCGTCGGCCAACACTAAAACGGCCGTAGAATCCACATACGAACTCCGATTTTTCTCCATAATACCTTTTCGGAATTGTCTCGACGAGATCTATAAGATTTCACCGCTTAGCCATGAAAGGCCTGTCAGATTCTCAAAATTCCATCAGTTTTAAGTAGAATATCAGAAGACGTTGGAACTCAAGGCAAAGCTTCTGTTTGAAGCATTGAAATCAGAACTGGGGAAGATCATGGAATCCAAGCCGGTAGGAGTGTACGATAGGATTGGTGAGGTAGAGTTCAAACAATCCCAGGATAGTCGGGTTGCGTATAAAGGGAAAATTAGCACGTTCCTTTGCGGGTGCGATCATACCAGCACTAATGCACCGAATCCCATCAGAACTCCGAAGTTAAGCGTGCTTGGGCGAGATTAGTACTAGGATGGGTGACCCCCTGGGAAGTCCTCGTGTTGCACCCTTTTTTTTTGCTGTCGCTGCCGCTCCCTTAATTTTCTCGCCCTTTTGCTGTCGCCGCCTCTCGAGTTTACGTAATCCGCGTTTCGTCTTTTCTTTGGTTTCGTTTTCGTATCGTTATCTCCGTGTCTCGTTTTGTTCGTGTCTTTAGTTGAGAATTTGTCGTTCGTCCCTTTTCATCGTTTTCCGTTCCGTTCGTCAGATTCGTTTCCCTGTAAAAAAAACAAAAAAAAAACAGATATATTTCGTGTGATATATAGGGATTTGTTTCCTTTCGAGTCAGGGATTTGCTACCAAGTTTGTTGTTGATTAGGGCAGCCAAAAAAAAAAAAAAACCCTTTCCGTCGGCCAACACTAAAACGGCCGTAGAATCCACATACGAACTCCGATTTTTCTACATAATACCTTTTCGGAATTGTCTCGACGAGATCTATAAGATTTCACCGCTTAGCCGTGAAAGGCCTGTCAGATTCTCAAAATTCCATCAGTTTTAAGTAGAATATCAGAAGACGTTGGAACTCAAGGCAAAGCTTCTGTTTGAAGCATTGAAATCAGAACTGGGGAAGATCATGGAATCCAAGCCGGTAGGAGTGTACGATAGGATTGGTGAGGTAGAGTTCAAACAATCCCAGGATAGTCGGGTTGCGTATAAAGGGAAAATTAGCACGTTCCCTTGCGGGTGCGATCATACCAGCACTAATGCACCGGATCCCATCAGAACTCCGAAGTTAAGCGTGCTTGGGCGAGATTAGTACTAGGATGGGTGACCCCCTGGGAAGTCCTCGTGTTGCACCCTTTTTTTTGCTGTCGCTGCCGCTCCCTTAATTTTCTCGACCTTTTGCTGTCGCCGCCTCTCGAGTTTACGTAATCCGCGTTTCGTCTTTTCTTTGGTTTCGTTTTCGTATCGTTATCTCCGTGTCTCGTTTTGTTCGTGTCTTTAGTTGAGTCTTTGTCGTTCGTCCCTTTTCATCGTTTTCCGTTCCGTTCGTCAGATTCGTTTCCCTGTAAAAAAAACAAAAAAAAAACAGATATATTTCGTGTGATATATAGGGATTTGTTTCCTTTCGAGTCAGGGATTTGCTACCAAGTTTGTTGTTGATTAGGGCAGCCAAAAAAAAAAAAAAACCCTTTCCGTCGGCCAACACTAAAACGGCCGTAGAATCCACATACGAACTCCGATTTTTCTACATAATACCTTTTCGGAATTGTCTCGACGAGATCTATAAGATTTCACCGCTTAGCCGTGAAAGGCCTGTCAGATTCTCAAAATTCCATCAGTTTTAAGTAGAATATCAGAAGACGTTGGAACTCAAGGCAAAGCTTCTGTTTGAAGCATTGAAATCAGAACTGGGGAAGATCATGGAATCCAAGCCGGTAGGAGTGTACGATAGGATTGGTGAGGTAGAGTTCAAACAATCCCAGGATAGTCGGGTTGCGTATAAAGGGAAAATTAGCACGTTCCCTTGCGGGTGCGATCATACCAGCACTAATGCACCGGATCCCATTAGAACTCCGAAGTTAAGCGTGCTTGGGCGAGATTAGTACTAGGATGGGTGACCCCCTGGGAAGTCCTCGTGTTGCACCCTTTTTTTTGCTGTCGCTGCCGCTCCCTTAATTTTCTCGTCCTTTTGCTGTCGCCGCCTCTCGAGTTTACGTAATCCGCGTTTCGTCTTTTCTTTGGTTTCGTTTTCGTATCGTTATCTCCGTGTCTCGTTTTGTTCGTGTCTTTAGTTGAGTCTTTGTCGTTCGTCCCTTTTCATCGTTTTCCGTTCCGTTCGTCAGATTCGTTTCCCTGTAAAAAAAACAAAAAAAAAAACAGATATATTTCGTGTGATATATAGGGATTTGTTTCCTTTCGAGTCAGGGATTTGCTACCAAGTTTGTTGTTGATTAGGGCAGCCAAAAAAAAAAAAAAAAACCCTTTCCGTCAGCCAACACTAAAACGGCCGTAGAATCCACATACGAACTCCGATTTTTCTCCAGAATACCTTTTCGGAATTGTCTCGACGAGATCTATAAGATTTCACAGCTCCGCCGTGAAAGGCCTGTCAGATTCTCAAAATTCCATCAGTTTTAAGTAGAATATCAGAAGACGTTGGAACTCAAGGCAAAGCTTCCGTTTGAAGCATTGAAATCAGAACTGGGGAAGATCATGGAATCCAAGCCGGTAGGAGTGTACGATAGGATTGGTGAGGTAGAGTTCAAACAATCCCAGCATAGTCAGGTTGCGTATAAAGGGAAAATTAGCACGTTCCCTTGCGGGTGCGATTATACCAGCACTAATGCACCGGATCCCATCAGAACTCCGAAGTTAAGCGTGCTTGGGCGAGAGTAGTACTAGGATGGGTGACCCCCTGGGAAGTCCTCGTGTTGCACCCTTTTCTTTGCTGTCGCCGCCGCTCCCTTAATTTTCTCGGCCTTTGGATGTCGCCGCCTCTCGAGTTTACGTAATCCGCGTTTTGTCTTTCCTTTGGTTTCGTTTCCGTATCGTTATCTTCGTGTCTAGTTTTTTCGTGTCTTTAGTTGAGTCTTTGTCGTTCGTCCCTTTTCATCGTTTTCCATTTCGTTCGTCAGATTCGTTTCCCTGTCAAAAAAAAAAAAAAAAAACAGATATATTTCTTGTGATATATAGGGATTTGTTTCCTTTCTAGTCAGGGATTTGCTACCAAGTTTGTTGTTGATTAGGGCAGCCAAAAAAAAAAAAAAACACTTTCCGTCGGCCAACACTAAAACGGCCGTAGAATCCACATACGAACTCCGATTTTTCTCCATAATACCTTTCGGAATTGTCTCGACGAGATCTATAAGGTTTCACGGCTTTGCCGTGAAAGGCCTGTCAGATTCTCAAAATTCCATCAGTTTTAAGTAGAATATCAGAAGACGTTGGAACTCAAGGCAAAGCTTCCGTTTGAAGCATTGAAATCAGAACTGGGGAAGATCATGGAATCCAAGCTGGTAGGAGTGTACGATAGGATTGGTGAGGTAGAGTTCAAACAATCCCAGCATAGTCAGGTTGCGTATAAAGGGAAAATTAGCACGTTCCCTTGCGGGTGCGATCATACCAGCACTAACGCACCGGATCCCATCGGAACTCCGAAGTTAAGCGTTCTTGGGCGAGAGTAGTACTAGGATGGGTGACCCCCTGGGAAGTCCTCGTGTTGTACCCTTTTTTTTGCTGTCGCCGCCGCTCCCTTAATTTTCTCGTCCTTTTACTGTCGCCGCCTCTCGAATTTACGTAATCCGTGTTTTGTCTTTCCTTTGGTTTCGTTTCCGTATCGTTATCTCCGTGTCTCGTTTTATTCGTGTCTTTAGTTGAGTCTTTGTCGTTCGTCCCTTTTCATCGTTTTCCATTCCGTTCGTCAGATTCGTTTCCCTGTCAAAAAAAAAAAAAAACAGATATATTTCGTGTGATATATAGGAATTTGTTTCCTTTCGAGTCAGGGATTTGCTACCAAGTTTGTTGTTGATTAGGGCAGCCAAAAAAAAAAAAAAAAAAAAAAAACCCTTTCCGTCGGCCAACACTAAAACGGCCGTAGAATCCACATACGAACTCCGATTTTTCTCCATAATACCTTTTCGGAATTGTCTCGACGAGATCTATAAGATTTCACGGCTTTGCCGTGATTGGCCTGTCAGATTCTCAAAATTCCATCAGTTTTAAGTAGAATATCAGAAGACGTTGGAACTCAAGGCAAAGCTTCCGTTTGAAGCATTGAAATCAGAACTGGGGAAGATCATGGAATCCAAGCTGGTAGGAGTGTACGATAGGATTGGTGTGGTAGAGTTCAAACAATCCCAGCATATTCAGGTTGCGTATAAAGGGAAAATTAGCACGTTCCCTTGCGGGTGCGATCATACCAGCACTAACGCACCGGATCCCATCGGAACTCCGAAGTTAAGCTCGCTTGGGCGAGAGTAGTACTAGGATGGGTGACCCCCTGGGAAGTCCTCGTGTTGCACCCTTTTTTTTGCTGTCGCCGCCGCTCCCTTAATTTTCTCGTCCTTTTGTTGTCGCCACCTCTCGAGTATATGTAATCCGCTTTTTGTCTTTCCTTTGGTTTCGTTTCCGTATCGTTATCTCCATGTCTCGTTTTGTTCGTGTCTTTAGTTGAGTCTTTGTCGTTCGTCCCTTTTCATCGTTTTCCATTCCGTTCGTCAGATTCGTTTCCCTGTCAAAAAAAAAAAAAAACAGATATATTTCGTGTGATATATAGGGATTTGTTTCCTTTCGAGTCAGGGATTTGCTACCAAGTTTGTTGTTGATTAGGGCAGCCAAAAAAAAAAAAAAAAAAACCCTTTCCGTCGGCCAACACTAAAACGGCCGTAGAATCCACATACGAACTCCGATTTTTCACTATAATACCTTTTTTGAATTGTCTCGACGAGATCTATAAGATTTCTCGGCTTCGCCGTGAAAGGCCTGTCAGATTCTCAAAATTCCATCAGTTTTAAGTAGAATATCAGAAGACGTTGGAACTCAAGGCGAAGCTTCCGTTTGAAGCATTGAAATCAGAACTGGGGAAGATCATGGAATCCAAGCCGGTAGGAGTGTACGATAGGATTGGTGAGGTAGAGTTCAAACAATCCCAGCATAGTCGGGTTGCGTATAAAGGGAAAATTAGCACGTTCCCTTGCGGGTGCGATCATACCAGCACTAATGCACCGGATCCCATCAGAACTCTGAAGTTAAGCGTGCTTGGGAGAGAGTAGTACTAGGATGGGTGACCTCCTGGGAAGTCCTCGTGTTGTACCCTTTTTTTTTGCTGTCGCCGCAGCTCCCTTAATTTTCTCGTCCTTTTGCTGTCGCCGCCTCTCGAATTTACGTAATCCGCGTTTTGTCTTTCCTTTGGTTTCGTTTCCGTATCGTTATCTCCGTGTCTCATTTTGTTCGTGTCTTTAGTTGAGTCTTTGTCGTTCATCCCTGATAGGGTGCATTTTTACCCTATCATCTAAGTGTTATATTATCGTTTTCTTGTCGTATTTTGATAGTTTAGCTCATGATTTATATTGTTTATGTTATTTCGAGCTAGATTACGCTTTTGGGTTGTTTTGAGTGTTTTTAGGGCTTTTGAGTCGAGAAAACCCAAGATAAGACAAGAGGCGATGAAACTATGGAAGAGATGAAGTATTGATCCCAAGTTCTGACTTTTCACGATTTTGTAAAAGAGTTATTCTGGAAAAGTGGAAGCATAGTATTGAAGAGGAGTTCGATAGGAGCACGTAGGCGAAAACGGAGGTCAATTCGGAGTTCGGATGAGGAAGATATGACCGAAATAAGAAAGTTGCGCAGAACCCTCTCGACCCTCTCGACCCACCTCTCGATCGAGAGAGGTGTCGAGAGGTGCCTCCTGTTTTCCAGACGGGATTTCTTTTAAAAGGCAATTTTTGACTTTTTCTTGGTTTCCTTGTACAATTAGGTATTGAATGTAAACTTCTACCCTATAAATACCTCTAAACCTATCATTGTAAAGCCAACAACATAGAGCCAACATTAGTCCTACATTCTTTAGATTAGTTTTTATTCTTTTCTCCATACTTTTATACTTTAGATCTAGATTTATTTTATGTATGAAGACCATTGAAGATTGAAGATTTATTCAAGATTCAAGAGTTTTTCTATCCCTTTCTCTTTTACTTTATGTTTTTACTTATGTTTAATCTTCCTTCTACCTTTCTTTTAATGATGTCTAGCTAAATTCCTTAGTTGATTTTAGGGATTGAATGCCTAATTGAATTTATGTAAGTGTTCTTGTGTACAATTAGCCTTTCAATCTAGATGCATGTTTTCATGGTGCTTATTCTCATGCATGATTACTTGATCTCTAATTGTGTATGCATAGTTATGTTCATATGCCTTGATTAGGATATTGCATAATATATCTCATGAATACATGATATGATAGTTTGATTTGTCTTAATTGATAATTGAATTATTATATGTTCATATATAATTGATTTGGTGTCTTAGTTGAACCTAGTTGATTATATCCTTGATACTTGTTCTATTTTGCACTTAATTTTGATTCTTACAATTCGAAAGAATATTAGGATCTTGTTAGGTGACAACTTGCATTGCTTTAATTATGGTGTAGGTTATTTTTGCATGTATCACATTTAGATTGGATTAAATTGGTTACTTGTACTCATTAATTGCTTGCATATATTTGATTAGGTAGGCTTCCCTAGAATCAACACTTTTCCTTATTTGAGTTTTATCCTTATTTGTTTATTTGCCTTATTTGTTATTTGCTTTATTTATTATTTGCTCTATTATTTGTTTATTTCTTTATTTGTTTAATTGAGTCTTTTATTTATTTGTCTAGTTATAACTACCACATCTTTAAACTCTTAAAAGCTTAAACATCAGTTTAATTCTAAAGTAGAGGTACTTTGTGTGATTTCGATATATCAATCCCTGTGGATACGATACTCGTACTTGCTTTATACTATACCTATTTTGTGTGGTAGAAAATAGTGCGATCAATCCCTTTTCATCGTTTTCCATTCCGTTCGTCAGATTCGTTTCCGTGTCAAAAAAAAAAAAAAAAAAAAAACAGATATATTTCGTGTGATATATAGGGATTTGTTTCCTTTCGAGTCAGGGATTTGCTACCAAGTTTGTTGTTGATTAGGGCAGCCAAAAAAAAAAAAAAAAACCCTTTCCGTCGGCCAACACTAAAACGGCCGTAGAATCCACATACGAACTCCGATTTTTCTCCATAATACCTTTTCGGAATTGTCTCGACGAGATCTATAAGATTTCACCGCTTAGCCATGAAAGGCCTGTCAGATTCTCAAAATTCCATCAGTTTTAAGTAGAATATCAGAAGACGTTGGAACTCAAGGCAAAGCTTCTGTTTGAAGCATTGAAATCAGAACTGGGGAAGATCATGGAATCCAAGCCGGTAGGAGTGTACGATAGGATTGGTGAGGTAGAGTTCAAACAATCCCAGGATAGTCGGGTTGCGTATAAAGGGAAAATTAGCACGTTCCTTTGCGGGTGCGATCATACCAGCACTAATGCACCGAAACCCATCAGAACTCCGAAGTTAAGCGTGCTTGGGCGAGATTAGTACTAGGATGGGTGACCCCCTGGGAAGTCCTCGTGTTGCACCCTTTTTTTTTGCTGTCGCTGCCGCTCCCTTAATTTTCTCGCCCTTTTGCTGTCGCCGCCTCTCGAGTTTACGTAATCCGCGTTTCGTCTTTTCTTTGGTTTCGTTTTCGTATCGTTATCTCCGTGTCTCGTTTTGTTCGTGTCTTTAGTTGAGTCTTTGTCGTTCGTCCCTTTTCATCGTTTTCCGTTCCGTTCGTCAGATTCGTTTCCCTGTAAAAAAAACAAAAAAAAACAGATATATTTCGTGTGATATATAGGGATTTGTTTCCTTTCGAGTCAGGGATTTGCTACCAAGTTTGTTGTTGATTAGGGCAGCCAAAAAAAAAAAAAAACCCTTTCCGTCGGCCAACACTAAAACGGCCGTAGAATCCACATACGAACTCCGATTTTTCTACATAATACCTTTTCGGAATTGTCTCGACGAGATCTATAAGATTTCACCGCTTAGCCGTGAAAGGCCTGTCAGATTCTCAAAATTCCATCAGTTTTAAGTAGAATATCAGAAGACGTTGGAACTCAAGGCAAAGCTTCTGTTTGAAGCATTGAAATCAGAACTGGGGAAGATCATGGAATCCAAGCCGGTAGGAGTGTACGATAGGATTGGTGAGGTAGAGTTCAAACAATCCCAGGATAGTCGGGTTGCGTATAAAGGGAAAATTAGCACGTTCCCTTGCGGGTGCGATCATACCAGCACTAATGCACCGGATCCCATCAGAACTCCTAAGTTAAGCGTGCTTGGGCGAGATTAGTACTAGGATGGGTGACCCCCTGGGAAGTCCTCGTGTTGCACCCTTTTTTTTGCTGTCGCTGCCGCTCCCTTAATTTTCTCGACCTTTTGCTGTCGCCGCCTCTCGAGTTTACGTAATCCGCGTTTCGTCTTTTCTTTGGTTTCGTTTTCGTATCGTTATCTCCGTGTCTCGTTTTGTTCGTGTCTTTAGTTGAGTCTTTGTCGTTCGTCCCTTTTCATCGTTTTCCGTTCCGTTCCGTTCGTCAGATTCGTTTCCCTGTAAAAAAAACAAAAAAAAAAAACAGATATATTTCGTGTGATATATAGGGATTTGTTTCCTTTCGAGTCAGGGATTTGCTACCAAGTTTGTTGTTGATTAGGGCAGCCAAAAAAAAAAAAAAAAACCCTTTCCGTCAGCCAACACTAAAACGGCCGTAGAATCCACATACGAACTCCGATTTTTCTCCATAATACCTTTTCGGAATTGTCTCGACGAGATCTATAAGATTTCACCGCTTAGCCGTGAAAGGCCTGTCAGATTCTCAAAATTCCATCAGTTTTAAGTAGAATATCAGAAGACGTTGGAACTCAAGGCAAAGCTTCCGTTTGAAGCATTGAAATCAGAACTGGGGAAGATCATGGAATCCAAGCCGGTAGGAGTGTACGATAGGATTGGTGAGGTAGAGTTCATAAAATCCCAGCATAGTCGGGTTGCGTATAAAGGGAAAATTAGCACGTTCCCTTGCGGGTGCGATCATACCAGCACTAATGCACCGGATCCCATCAGAACTCCGAAGTTAAGCGTGCTTGGGCGAGATTAGTACTAGGATGGGTGACCCCCTGGGAAGTCCTCGTGTTGCACCCTTTTTTTTGCTGTCGCTGCCGCTCCCTTAATTTTCTCGTCCTTTTGCTGTCGCCGCCTCTCGAGTTTACGTAATCCGCGTTTCGTCTTTTCTTTGGTTTCGTTTTCGTATCGTTATCTCCGTGTCTCGTTTTGTTCGTGTCTTTAGTTGAGTCTTTGTCGTTCGTCCCTTTTCATCGTTTTCCGTTCCGTTCGTCAGATTCGTTTCCCTGTAAAAAAAACAAAAAAAAAAAACAGATATATTTCGTGTGATATATAGGGATTTGTTTCCTTTCGAGTCAGGGATTTGCTACCAAGTTTGTTGTTGATTAGGGCAGCCAAAAAAAAAAAAAAAAACCCTTTCCGTCAGCCAACACTAAAACGGCCGTAGAATCCACATACGAACTCCGATTTTTCTCCATAATACCTTTTCGGAATTGTCTCGACGAGATCTATAAGATTTCACAGCTCCGCCGTGAAAGGCCTGTCAGATTCTCAAAATTCCATCAGTTTTAAGTAGAATATCAGAAGACGTTGGAACTCAAGGCAAAGCTTCCGTTTGAAGCATTGAAATCAGAACTGGGGAAGATCATGGAATCCAAGCCGGTAGGAGTGTACGATAGGATTGGTGAGGTAGAGTTCAAACAATCCCAGCATAGTCAGGTTGCGTATAAAGGGAAAATTAGCACGTTCCCTTGCGGGTGCGATTATACCAGCACTAATGCACCGGATCCCATCAGAACTCCGAAGTTAAGCGTGCTTGGGCGAGAGTAGTACTAGGATGGGTGACCCCCTGGGAAGTCCTCGTGTTGCACCCTTTTCTTTGCTGTCGCCGCCGCTCCCTTAATTTTCTCGGCCTTTGGATGTCGCCGCCTCTCGAGTTTACGTAATCCGCGTTTTGTCTTTCCTTTGGTTTCGTTTCCGTATCGTTATCTTCGTGTCTAGTTTTTTCGTGTCTTTAGTTGAGTCTTTGTCGTTCGTCCCTTTTCATCGTTTTCCATTCCGTTCGTCAGATTCGTTTCCCTGTCAAAAAAAAAAAAAAACAGATATATTTCGTGTGATATATAGGAATTTGTTTCCTTTCGAGTCAGGGATTTGCTACCAAGTTTGTTGTTGATTAGGGCAGCCAAAAAAAAAAAAAAAAAAAAAAACCCTTTCCGTCGGCCAACACTAAAACGGCCGTAGAATCCACATACGAACTCCGATTTTTCTCCATAATACCTTTTCGGAATTGTCTCGACGAGATCTATAAGATTTCACGGCTTTGCCGTGATTGGCCTGTCAGATTCTCAAAATTCCATCAGTTTTAAGTAGAATATCAGAAGACGTTGGAACTCAAGGCAAAGCTTCCGTTTGAAGCATTGAAATCAGAACTGGGGAAGATCATGGAATCCAAGCTGGTAGGAGTGTACGATAGGATTGGTGTGGTAGAGTTCAAACAATCCCAGCATATTCAGGTTGCGTATAAAGGGAAAATTAGCACGTTCCCTTGCGGGTGCGATCATACCAGCACTAACGCACCGGATCCCATCGGAACTCCGAAGTTAAGCTCGCTTGGGCGAGAGTAGTACTAGGATGGGTGACCCCCTGGGAAGTCCTCGTGTTGCACCCTTTTTTTTGCTGTCGCCGCCGCTCCCTTAATTTTCTCGTCCTTTTGTTGTCGCCACCTCTCGAGTATATGTAATCCGCTTTTTGTCTTTCCTTTGGTTTCGTTTCCGTATCGTTATCTCCATGTCTCGTTTTGTTCGTGTCTTTAGTTGAGTCTTTGTCGTTCGTCCCTTTTCATCGTTTTCCATTCCGTTCGTCAGATTCGTTTCCCTGTCAAAAAAAAAAAAAAAACAGATATATTTCGTGTGATATATAGGGATTTGTTTCCTTTCGAGTCAGGGATTTGCTACCAAGTTTGTTGTTGATTAGGGCAGCCAAAAAAAAAAAAAAAAAAACCCTTTCCGTCGGCCAACACTAAAACGGCCGTAGAATCCACATACGAACTCCGATTTTTCACTATAATACCTTTTTTGAATTGTCTCGACGAGATCTATAAGATTTCTCGGCTTCGCCGTGAAAGGCCTGTCAGATTCTCAAAATTCCATCAGTTTTAAGTAGAATATCAGAAGACGTTGGAACTCAAGGCGAAGCTTCCGTTTGAAGCATTGAAATCAGAACTGGGGAAGATCATGGAATCCAAGCCGGTAGGAGTGTACGATAGGATTGGTGAGGTAGAGTTCAAACAATCCCAGCATAGTCGGGTTGCGTATAAAGGGAAAATTAGCACGTTCCCTTGCGGGTGCGATCATACCAGCACTAATGCACCGGATCCCATCAGAACTCTGAAGTTAAGCGTGCTTGGGAGAGAGTAGTACTAGGATGGGTGACCTCCTGGGAAGTCCTCGTGTTGTACCCTTTTTTTTTGCTGTCGCCGCAGCTCCCTTAATTTTCTCGTCCTTTTGCTGTCGCCGCCTCTCGAATTTACGTAATCCGCGTTTTGTCTTTCCTTTGGTTTCGTTTCCGTATCGTTATCTCCGTGTCTCATTTTGTTCGTGTCTTTAGTTGAGTCTTTGTCGTTCATCCCTGATAGGGTGCATTTTTACCCTATCATCTAAGTGTTATATTATCGTTTTCTTGTCGTATTTTGATAGTTTAGCTCATGATTTATATTGTTTATGTTATTTCGAGCTAGATTACGCTTTTGGGTTGTTTTGAGTGTTTTTAGGGCTTTTGAGTCGAGAAAACCCAAGATAAGACAAGAGGCGATGAAACTATGGAAGAGATGAAGTATTGATCCCAAGTTCTGACTTTTCACGATTTTGTAAAAGAGTTATTCTGGAAAAGTGGAAGCATAGTATTGAAGAGGAGTTCGATAGGAGCACGTAGGCGAAAACGGAGGTCAATTCGGAGTTCGGATGAGGAAGATATGACCGAAATAAGAAAGTTGCGCAGAACCCTCTCGACCCTCTCGACCCACCTCTCGATCGAGAGAGGTGTCGAGAGGTGCCTCCTGTTTTCCAGACGGGATTTCTTTTAAAAGGCAATTTTTGACTTTTTCTTGGTTTCCTTGTACAATTAGGTATTGAATGTAAACTTCTACCCTATAAATACCTCTAAACCTATCATTGTAAAGCCAACAACATAGAGCCAACATTAGTCCTACATTCTTTAGATTAGTTTTTATTCTTTTCTCCATACTTTTATACTTTAGATCTAGATTTATTTTATGTATGAAGACCATTGAAGATTGAAGATTTATTCAAGATTCAAGAGTTTTTCTATCCCTTTCTCTTTTACTTTATGTTTTTACTTATGTTTAATCTTCCTTCTACCTTTCTTTTAATGATGTCTAGCTAAATTCCTTAGTTGATTTTAGGGATTGAATGCCTAATTGAATTTATGTAAGTGTTCTTGTGTACAATTAGCCTTTCAATCTAGATGCATGTTTTCATGGTGCTTATTCTCATGCATGATTACTTGATCTCTAATTGTGTATGCATAGTTATGTTCATATGCCTTGATTAGGATATTGCATAATATATCTCATGAATACATGATATGATAGTTTGATTTGTCTTAATTGATAATTGAATTATTATATGTTCATATATAATTGATTTGGTGTCTTAGTTGAACCTAGTTGATTATATCCTTGATACTTGTTCTATTTTGCACTTAATTTTGATTCTTACAATTCGAAAGAATATTAGGATCTTGTTAGGTGACAACTTGCATTGCTTTAATTAGGGTGTAGGTTATTTTTGCATGTATCACATTTAGATTGGATTAAATTGGTTACTTGTACTCATTAATTGCTTGCATATATTTGATTAGGTAGGCTTCCCTAGAATCAACACTTTTCCTTATTTGAGTTTTATCCTTATTTGTTTATTTGCCTTATTTGTTATTTGCTTTATTTATTATTTGCTCTATTATTTGTTTATTTCTTTATTTGTTTAATTGAGTCTTTTATTTATTTGTCTAGTTATAACTACCACATCTTTAAACTCTTAAAAGCTTAAACATCAGTTTAATTCTAAAGTAGAGGTACTTTGTGTGATTTCGATATATCAATCCCTGTGGATACGATACTCGTACTTGCTTTATACTATACCTATTTTGTGTGGTAGAAAATAGTGCGATCAATCCCTTTTCATCGTTTTCCATTCCGTTCGTCAGATTCGTTTCCGTGTCAAAAAAAAAAAAAAAAAAAAACAGATATATTTCGTGTGATATATAGGGATTTGTTTCCTTTCGAGTCAGGGATTTGCTACCAAGTTTGTTGTTGATTAGGGCAGCCAAAAAAAAAAAAAAAAACCCTTTCCGTCGGCCAACACTAAAACGGCCGTAGAATCCACATACGAACTCCGATTTTTCTCCATAATACCTTTTCGGAATTGTCTCGACGAGATCTATAAGATTTCACCGCTTAGCCATGAAAGGCCTGTCAGATTCTCAAAATTCCATCAGTTTTAAGTAGAATATCAGAAGACGTTGGAACTCAAGGCAAAGCTTCTGTTTGAAGCATTGAAATCAGAACTGGGGAAGATCATGGAATCCAAGCCGGTAGGAGTGTACGATAGGATTGGTGAGGTAGAGTTCAAACAATCCCAGGATAGTCGGGTTGCGTATAAAGGGAAAATTAGCACGTTCCTTTGCGGGTGCGATCATACCAGCACTAATGCACCGAAACCCATCAGAACTCCGAAGTTAAGCGTGCTTGGGCGAGATTAGTACTAGGATGGGTGACCCCCTGGGAAGTCCTCGTGTTGCACCCTTTTTTTTTGCTGTCGCTGCCGCTCCCTTAATTTTCTCGCCCTTTTGCTGTCGCCGCCTCTCGAGTTTACGTAATCCGCGTTTCGTCTTTTCTTTGGTTTCGTTTTCGTATCGTTATCTCCGTGTCTCGTTTCGTTCGTGTCTTTAGTTGAGTCTTTGTCGTTCGTCCCTTTTCATCGTTTTCCGTTCCGTTCGTCAGATTCGTTTCCCTGTAAAAAAAACAAAAAAAAAAACAGATATATTTCGTGTGATATATAGGGATTTGTTTCCTTTCGAGTCAGGGATTTGCTACCAAGTTTGTTGTTGATTAGGGCAGCCAAAAAAAAAAAAAAACCCTTTCCGTCGGCCAACACTAAAACGGCCGTAGAATCCACATACGAACTCCGATTTTTCTACATAATACCTTTTCGGAATTGTCTCGACGAGATCTATAAGATTTCACCGCTTAGCCATGAAAGGCCTGTCAGATTCTCAAAATTCCATCAGTTTTAAGTAGAATATCAGAAGACGTTGGAACTCAAGGCAAAGCTTCTGTTTGAAGCATTGAAATCAGAACTGGGGAAGATCATGGAATCCAAGCCGGTAGGAGTGTACGATAGGATTGGTGAGGTAGAGTTCAAACAATCCCAGGATAGTCGGGTTGCGTATAAAGGGAAAATTAGCACGTTCCCTTGCGGGTGCGATCATACCAGCACTAATGCACCGGATCCCATCAGAACTCCGAAGTTAAGCGTGCTTGGGCGAGATTAGTACTAGGATGGGTGACCCCCTGGGAAGTCCTCGTGTTGCACCCTTTTTTTTGCTGTCGCTGCCGCTCCCTTAATTTTCTCGACCTTTTGCTGTCGCCGCCTCTCGAGTTTACGTAATCCGCGTTTCGTCTTTTCTTTGGTTTCGTTTTCGTATCGTTATCTCCGTGTCTCGTTTTGTTCGTGTCTTTAGTTGAGTCTTTGTCGTTCGTCCCTTTTCATCGTTTTCCGTTCCGTTCCGTTCGTCAGATTCGTTTCCCTGTAAAAAAAACAAAAAAAAAAAAACAGATATATTTCGTGTGATATATAGGGATTTGTTTCCTTTCGAGTCAGGGATTTGCTACCAAGTTTGTTGTTGATTAGGGCAGCCAAAAAAAAAAAAAAAAAACCCTTTCCGTCAGCCAACACTAAAACGGCCGTAGAATCCACATACGAACTCCGATTTTTCTCCATAATACCTTTTCGGAATTGTCTCGACGAGATCTATAAGATTTCACCGCTTAGCCGTGAAAGGCCTGTCAGATTCTCAAAATTCCATCAGTTTTAAGTAGAATATCAGAAGACGTTGGAACTCAAGGCAAAGCTTCCGTTTGAAGCATTGAAATCAGAACTGGGGAAGATCATGGAATCCAAGCCGGTAGGAGTGTACGATAGGATTGGTGAGGTAGAGTTCATAAAATCCCAGCATAGTCGGGTTGCGTATAAAGGGAAAATTAGCACGTTCCCTTGCGGGTGCGATCATACCAGCACTAATGCACCGGATCCCATCAGAACTCCGAAGTTAAGCGTGCTTGGGCGAGATTAGTACTAGGATGGGTGACCCCCTGGGAAGTCCTCGTGTTGCACCCTTTTTTTTGCTGTCGCTGCCGCTCCCTTAATTTTCTCGTCCTTTTGCTGTCGCCGCCTCTCGAGTTTACGTAATCCGCGTTTCGTCTTTTCTTTGGTTTCGTTTTCGTATCGTTATCTCCGTGTCTCGTTTTGTTCGTGTCTTTAGTTGAGTCTTTGTCGTTCGTCCCTTTTCATCGTTTTCCGTTCCGTTCGTCAGATTCGTTTCCCTGTAAAAAAAACAAAAAAAAAAAACAGATATATTTCGTGTGATATATAGGGATTTGTTTCCTTTCGAGTCAGGGATTTGCTACCAAGTTTGTTGTTGATTAGGGCAGCCAAAAAAAAAAAAAAAAACCCTTTCCGTCAGCCAACACTAAAACGGCCGTAGAATCCACATACGAACTCCGATTTTTCTCCATAATACCTTTTCGGAATTGTCTCGACGAGATCTATAAGATTTCACAGCTCCGCCGTGAAAGGCCTGTCAGATTCTCAAAATTCCATCAGTTTTAAGTAGAATATCAGAAGACGTTGGAACTCAAGGCAAAGCTTCCGTTTGAAGCATTGAAATCAGAACTGGGGAAGATCATGGAATCCAAGCCGGTAGGAGTGTACGATAGGATTGGTGAGGTAGAGTTCAAACAATCCCAGCATAGTCAGGTTGCGTATAAAGGGAAAATTAGCACGTTCCCTTGCGGGTGCGATTATACCAGCACTAATGCACCGGATCCCATCAGAACTCCGAAGTTAAGCGTGCTTGGGCGAGAGTAGTACTAGGATGGGTGACCCCCTGGGAAGTCCTCGTGTTGCACCCTTTTCTTTGCTGTCGCCGCCGCTCCCTTAATTTTCTCGGCCTTTGGATGTCGCCGCCTCTCGAGTTTACGTAATCCGCGTTTTGTCTTTCCTTTGGTTTCGTTTCCGTATCGTTATCTTCGTGTCTAGTTTTTTCGTGTCTTTAGTTGAGTCTTTGTCGTTCGTCCCTTTTCATCGTTTTCCATTTCGTTCGTCAGATTCGTTTCCCTGTCAAAAAAAAAAAAAAAAAAACAGATATATTTCTTGTGATATATAGGGATTTGTTTCCTTTCGAGTCAGGGATTTGCTACCAAGTTTGTTGTTGATTAGGGCAGCCAAAAAAAAAAAAAAACACTTTCCGTCGGCCAACACTAAAACGGCCGTAGAATCCACATACGAACTCCGATTTTTCTCCATAATACCTTTCGGAATTGTCTCGACGAGATCTATAAGGTTTCACGGCTTTGCCGTGAAAGGCCTGTCAGATTCTCAAAATTCCATCAGTTTTAAGTAGAATATCAGAAGACGTTGGAACTCAAGGCAAAGCTTCCGTTTGAAGCATTGAAATCAGAACTGGGGAAGATCATGGAATCCAAGCTGGTAGGAGTGTACGATAGGATTGGTGAGGTAGAGTTCAAACAATCCCAGCATAGTCAGGTTGCGTATAAAGGGAAAATTAGCACGTTCCCTTGCGGGTGCGATCATACCAGCACTAACGCACCGGATCCCATCGGAACGCCGAAGTTAAGCGTTCTTGGGCGAGAGTAGTACTAGGATGGGTGACCCCCTGGGAAGTCCTCGTGTTGTACCCTTTTTTTTGCTGTCGCCGCCGCTCCCTTAATTTTCTCGTCCTTTTGCTGTCGCCGCCTCTCGAATTTACGTAATCCGTGTTTTGTCTTTCCTTTGGTTTCGTTTCCGTATCGTTATCTCCGTGTCTCGTTTTATTCGTGTCTTTAGTTGAGTCTTTGTCGTTCGTCCCTTTTCATCGTTTTCCATTCCGTTCGTCAGATTCGTTTCCCTGTCAAAAAAAAAAAAAAAAACAGATATATTTCGTGTGATATATAGGAATTTGTTTCCTTTCGAGTCAGGGATTTGCTACCAAGTTTGTTGTTGATTAGGGCAGCCAAAAAAAAAAAAAAAAAAAAAAACCCTTTCCGTCGGCCAACACTAAAACGGCCGTAGAATCCACATACGAACTCCGATTTTTCTCCATAATACCTTTTCGGAATTGTCTCGACGAGATCTATAAGATTTCACGGCTTTGCCGTGATTGGCCTGTCAGATTCTCAAAATTCCATCAGTTTTAAGTAGAATATCAGAAGACGTTGGAACTCAAGGCAAAGCTTCCGTTTGAAGCATTGAAATCAGAACTGGGGAAGATCATGGAATCCAAGCTGGTAGGAGTGTACGATAGGATTGGTGTGGTAGAGTTCAAACAATCCCAGCATATTCAGGTTGCGTATAAAGGGAAAATTAGCACGTTCCCTTGCGGGTGCGATCATACCAGCACTAACGCACCGGATCCCATCGGAACTCCGAAGTTAAGCGCGCTTGGGCGAGAGTAGTACTAGGATGGGTGACCCCCTGGGAAGTCCTCGTGTTGCACCCTTTTTTTTGCTGTCGCCGCCGCTCCCTTAATTTTCTCGTCCTTTTGTTGTCGCCACCTCTCGAGTATATGTAATCCGCTTTTTGTCTTTCCTTTGGTTTCGTTTCCGTATCGTTATCTCCATGTCTCGTTTTGTTCGTGTCTTTAGTTGAGTCTTTGTCGTTCGTCCCTTTTCATCGTTTTCCATTCCGTTCGTCAGATTCGTTTCCCTGTCAAAAAAAAAAAAAAACAGATATATTTCGTGTGATATATAGGGATTTGTTTCCTTTCGAGTCAGGGATTTGCTACCAAGTTTGTTGTTGATTAGGGCAGCCAAAAAAAAAAAAAAAAAACCCTTTCCGTCGGCCAACACTAAAACGGCCGTAGAATCCACATACGAACTCCGATTTTTCACTATAATACCTTTTTTGAATTGTCTCGACGAGATCTATAAGATTTCTCGGCTTCGCCGTGAAAGGCCTGTCAGATTCTCAAAATTCCATCAGTTTTAAGTAGAATATCAGAAGACGTTGGAACTCAAGGCGAAGCTTCCGTTTGAAGCATTGAAATCAGAACTGGGGAAGATCATGGAATCCAAGCCGGTAGGAGTGTACGATAGGATTGGTGAGGTAGAGTTCAAACAATCCCAGCATAGTCGGGTTGCGTATAAAGGGAAAATTAGCACGTTCCCTTGCGGGTGCGATCATACCAGCACTAATGCACCGGATCCCATCAGAACTCTGAAGTTAAGCGTGCTTGGGAGAGAGTAGTACTAGGATGGGTGACCTCCTGGGAAGTCCTCGTGTTGTACCCTTTTTTTTTGCTGTCGCCGCAGCTCCCTTAATTTTCTCGTCCTTTTGCTGTCGCCGCCTCTCGAATTTACGTAATCCGCGTTTTGTCTTTCCTTTGGTTTCGTTTCCGTATCGTTATCTCCGTGTCTCATTTTGTTCGTGTCTTTAGTTGAGTCTTTGTCGTTCATCCCTGATAGGGTGCATTTTTACCCTATCATCTAAGTGTTATATTATCGTTTTCTTGTCGTATTTTGATAGTTTAGCTCATGATTTATATTGTTTATGTTATTTCGAGCTAGATTACGCTTTTGGGTTGTTTTGAGTGTTTTTAGGGCTTTTGAGTCGAGAAAACCCAAGATAAGACAAGAGGCGATGAAACTATGGAAGAGATGAAGTATTGATCCCAAGTTCTGACTTTTCACGATTTTGTAAAAGAGTTATTCTGGAAAAGTGGAAGCATAGTATTGAAGAGGAGTTCGATAGGAGCACGTAGGCGAAAACGGAGGTCAATTCGGAGTTCGGATGAGGAAGATATGACCGAAATAAGAAAGTTGCGCAGAACCCTCTCGACCCTCTCGACCCACCTCTCGATCGAGAGAGGTGTCGAGAGGTGCCTCCTGTTTTCCAGACGGGATTTCTTTTAAAAGGCAATTTTTGACTTTTTCTTGGTTTCCTTGTACAATTAGGTATTGAATGTAAACTTCTACCCTATAAATACCTCTAAACCTATCATTGTAAAGCCAACAACATAGAGCCAACATTAGTCCTACATTCTTTAGATTAGTTTTTATTCTTTTCTCCATACTTTTATACTTTAGATCTAGATTTATTTTATGTATGAAGACCATTGAAGATTGAAGATTTATTCAAGATTCAAGAGTTTTTCTATCCCTTTCTCTTTTACTTTATGTTTTTACTTATGTTTAATCTTCCTTCTACCTTTCTTTTAATGATGTCTAGCTAAATTCCTTAGTTGATTTTAGGGATTGAATGCCTAATTGAATTTATGTAAGTGTTCTTGTGTACAATTAGCCTTTCAATCTAGATGCATGTTTTCATGGTGCTTATTCTCATGCATGATTACTTGATCTCTAATTGTGTATGCATAGTTATGTTCATATGCCTTGATTAGGATATTGCATAATATATCTCATGAATACATGATATGATAGTTTAATTTGTCTTAATTGATAATTGAATTATTATATGTTCATATATAATTGATTTGGTGTCTTAGTTGAACCTAGTTGATTATATCCTTGATACTTGTTCTATTTTGCACTTAATTTTGATTCTTACAATTCGAAAGAATATTAGGATCTTGTTAGGTGACAACTTGCATTGCTTTAATTAGGGTGTAGGTTATTTTTGCATGTATCACATTTAGATTGGATTAAATTGGTTACTTGTACTCATTAATTGCTTGCATATATTTGATTAGGTAGGCTTCCCTAGAATCAACACTTTTCCTTATTTGAGTTTTATCCTTATTTGTTTATTTGCCTTATTTGTTATTTGCTTTATTTATTATTTGCTCTATTATTTGTTTATTTCTTTATTTGTTTAATTGAGTCTTTTATTTATTTGTCTAGTTATAACTACCACATCTTTAAACTCTTAAAAGCTTAAACATCAGTTTAATTCTAAAGTAGAGGTACTTTGTGTGATTTCGATATATCAATCCCTGTGGATACGATACTCGTACTTGCTTTATACTATACCTATTTTGTGTGGTAGAAAATAGTGCGATCAATCCCTTTTCATCGTTTTCCATTCCGTTCGTCAGATTCGTTTCCGTGTCAAAAAAAAAAAAAAAAAAAAAACAGATATATTTCGTGTGATATATAGGGATTTGTTTCCTTTCGAGTCAGGGATTTGCTACCAAGTTTGTTGTTGATTAGGGCAGCCAAAAAAAAAAAAAAACCCTTTCCGTCGGCCAACACTAAAACGGCCGTAGAATCCACATACGAACTCCGATTTTTCTACATAATACCTTTTCGGAATTGTCTCGACGAGATCTATAAGATTTCACCGCTTAGCCGTGAAAGGCCTGTCAGATTCTCAAAATTCCATCAGTTTTAAGTAGAATATCAAAAGACGTTGGAACTCAAGGCAAAGCTTCTGTTTGAAGCATTGAAATCAGAACTGGGGAAGATCATGGAATCCAAGCCGGTAGGAGTGTACGATAGGATTGGTGAGGTAGAGTTCAAACAATCCCAGGATAGTCGGGTTGCGTATAAAGGGAAAATTAGCACGTTCCCTTGCGGGTGCGATCATACCAGCACTAATGCACCGGATCCCATCAGAACTCCGAAGTTAAGCGTGCTTGGGCGAGATTAGTACTAGGATGGGTGACCCCCTGGGAAGTCCTCGTGTTGCACCCTTTTTTTTGCTGTCGCTGCCGCTCCCTTAATTTTCTCGTCCTTTTGCTGTCGCCGCCTCTCGAGTTTACGTAATCCGCGTTTCGTCTTTTCTTTGGTTTCGTTTTCGTATCGTTATCTCCGTGTCTCGTTTTGTTCGTGTCTTTAGTTGAGTCTTTGTCGTTCGTCCCTTTTCATCATTTTCCGTTCCGTTCGTCAGATTCGTTTCCCTGTAAAAAAACAAAAAAAAAAACAGATATATTTCGTGTGATATATAGGGATTTGTTTCCTTTCGAGTCAGGGATTTGCTACCAAGTTTGTTGTTGATTAGGGCAGCCAAAAAAAAAAAAAAAAACCCTTTCCGTCAGCCAACACTAAAACGGCCGTAGAATCCACATACGAACTCCGATTTTTCTCCATAATACCTTTTCGGAATTGTCTCGACGAGATCTATAAGATTTCACAGCTCCGCCGTGAAAGGCCTGTCAGATTCTCAAAATTCCATCAGTTTTAAGTAGAATATCAGAAGACGTTGGAACTCAAGGCAAAGCTTCCGTTTGAAGCATTGAAATCAGAAATGGGGAAGATCATGGAATCCAAGCCAGTAGGAGTGTACGATAGGATTGGTGAGGTAGAGTTCAAACAATCCCAGCATAGTCGGGTTGCGTATAAAGGGAAAATTAGCACGTTCCCTTGCGGGTGCGATCATACCAACACTAATGCACCGGATCCCATCAGAACTCCGAAGTTAAGCGTGCTTGGGCGAGAGTAGTACTAGGATGGGTGACCCCCTAGGAAGTCCTCGTGTTGCACCATTTTTTTGGCTGTCGCCGCCGCTCCCTTAATTTTCTCGTCCTTTTGTTGTCGCCGCCTCTCGAGTATATGTAATCCGCTTTTTGTCTTTCCTTTGGTTTCGTTTCCGTATCGTTATCTCCGTGTCTCATTTTGTTCGTGTCTTTAGTTGAGTCTTTGTCGTTCGTCCCTTTTCATCGTTTTCCATTCCGTTCGTCAGATTCGTTTCCCTGTCAAAAAAAAAAAAAAACAGATATATTTCGTGTGATATATAGGGATTTGTTTCCTTTCGAGTCAGGGATTTGCTACCAAGTTTGTTGTTGATTAGGGCAGCCAAAAAAAAAAAAAAAAAAAAAAAAAAAACCCTTTCCGTCGGCCAACACTAAAACGGCCGTAGAATCCACATACGAACTCCGATTTTTCACTATAATACCTTTTTTGAATTGTCTCGACGAGATCTATAAGATTTCACGGCTTCGCCGTGAAAGGCCTGTCAGATTCTCAAAATTCCATCAGTTTTAAGTAGAATATCAGAAGACGTTGGAACTCAAGGCGAAGCTTCCGTTTGAAGCATTGAAATCAGAACTGGGGAAGATCATGGAATCCAAGCCGGTAGGAGTGTACGATAGGATTGGTGAGGTAGAGTTCAAACAATCCCAGCATAGTCGGGTTGCGTATAAAGGGAAAATTAGCACGTTCCCTTGCGGGTGCGATCATACCAGCACTAATGCACCGGATCCCATCAGAACTCCGAAGTTAAGCGTGCTTGGGCGAGAGTAGTACTAGGATGGGTGACCCCCTAGGAAGTCCTCGTGTTGCACCATTTTTTTGGCTGTCGCCGCCGCTCCCTTAATTTTCTCGTCCTTTTGTTGTCGCCGCCTCTCGAGTATATGTAATCCGCTTTTTGTCTTTCCTTTGGTTTCGTTTCCGTATCGTTATCTCCGTGTCTCATTTTGTTCGTGTCTTTAGTTGAGTCTTTGTCGTTCGTCCCTTTTCATCGTTTTCCATTCCGTTCGTCAGATTCGTTTCCCTGTCAAAAAAAAAAAAAAACAGATATATTTCGTGTGATATATAGGGATTTGTTTCCTTTCGAGTCAGGGATTTGCTACCAAGTTTGTTGTTGATTAGGGCAGCCAAAAAAAAAAAAAAAAAAACCCTTTCCGTCGGCCAACACTAAAACGGCCGTAGAATCCACATACGAACTCCGATTTTTCACTATAATACCTTTTTTGAATTGTCTCGACGAGATCTATAAGATTTCACGGCTTCGCCGTGAAAGGCCTGTCAGATTCTCAAAATTCCATCAGTTTTAAGTAGAATATCAGAAGACGTTGGAACTCAAGGCGAAGCTTCCGTTTGAAGCATTGAAATCAGAACTGGGGAAGATCATGGAATCCAAGCCGGTAGGAGTGTACGATAGGATTGGTGAGGTAGAGTTCAAACAATCCCAGCATAGTCGGGTTGCGTATAAAGGGAAAATTAGCACGTTCCCTTGCGGGTGCGATCATACCAGCACTAATGCACCGGATCCCATCAGAACTCCGAAGTTGAGCGTGCTTGGGAGAGAGTAGTACTAGGATGGGTGACCTCCTGGGAAGTCCTCGTGTTGTACCCTTTTTTTTGCTGTCGCCGCAGCTCCCTTAATTTTCTCGTCCTTTTGCTGTCGCCGCCTCTCGAATTTACGTAATCCGCGTTTTGTCTTTCCTTTGGTTTCGTTTCCGTATCGTTATCTCCGTGTCTCATTTTGTTCGTGTCTTTAGTTGAGTCTTTGTCGTTCATCCCTGATATGGTGCATTTTTACCCTATCATCTAAGTGTTATATTATCGTTTTCTTGTCGTATTTTGATAGTTTAGCTCATGATTTATATTGTTTATGTTATTTCGAGCTAGATTACGCTTTTGGGTTGTTTTGAGTGTTTTTAGGGCTTTTGAGTCGAGAAAACCCAAGATAAGACAAGAGGCGATGAAACATAAGGAAGAGATGAAGTATTGATCCCAAGTTCTGACTTTTCACGATTTTTTAAAAGAGTTATTCTGGAAAAGTGGAAGCATAGTATTGAAGAGGAGTTCGATAGGAGCACGTAGGCGAAAACGGAGGTCAATTCGGAGTTCGGATGAGGAAGATATGACCGAAATAAGAAAGTTGCGCAGAACCCTCTCGACCCTCTCGACCCACCTCTCGATCGAGAGAGGTGTCGAGAGGTGCCTCCTGTTTTCCAGACGGGATTTCTTCAATTTTTGACTTTTTCTTGGTTTCCTTGTACAATTAGGTATTGGATGTAAACTTCTACCCTATAAATACCTCTAAACCTATCATTGTAAAGCCAACAACATAGAGCCAACATTAGTCCTACATTCTTTAGATTAGTTTTTATTCTTTTCTCCATACTTTTATACTTTAGATCTAGATTTATTTTATGTATGAAGACCATTGAAGATTGAAGATTTATTCAAGATTCAAGAGTTTTTCTATCCCTTTCTCTTTTACTTTATGTTTTTACTTATGTTTAATCTTCCTTCTACCTTTCTTTTAATGATGTCTAGCTAAATTCCTTAGTTGATTTTAGGGATTGAATGCCTAATTGAATTTATGTAAGTGTTCTTGTGTACAATTAGCCTTTCAATCTAGATGCATGTTTTCATGGTGCTTATTCTCATGCATGATTACTTGATCTCTAATTGTGTATGCATAGTTATGTTCATATGCCTTGATTAGGATATTGCATAATATATCTCATGAATACATGATATGATAGTTTGATTTGTCTTAATTGATAATTGAATTATTATATGTTCATATATAATTGATTTGGTGTCTTAGTTGAACCTAGTTGATTATATCCTTGATACTTGTTCTATTTTGCACTTAATTTTGATTCTTACAATTCGAAAGAATATTAGGATCTTGTTAGGTGACAACTTGCATTGCTTTAATTAGGGTGTAGGTTATTTTTGCATGTATCACATTTAGATTGGATTAAATTGGTTACTTGTACTCATTAATTGCTTGCATATATTTGATTAGGTAGGCTTCCCTAGAATCAACACTTTTCCTTATTTGAGTTTTATCCTTATTTGTTTATTTGCCTTATTTGTTATTTGCTTTATTTATTATTTGCTCTATTATTTGTTTATTTCTTTATTTGTTTAATTGAGTCTTTTATTTATTTGTCTAGTTATAACTACCACATCTTTAAACTCTTAAAAGCTTAAACATCAGTTTAATTCTAAAGTAGAGGTACTTTGTGTGATTTCGATATATCAATCCCTGTGGATACGATACTCGTACTTGCTTTATACTATACCTATTTTGTGTGGTAGAAAATAGTGCGATCAATCCCTTTTCATCGTTTTCCATTCCGTTCGTCAGATTCGTTTCCGTGTCAAAAAAAAAAAAAAAAAAAAAAAACAGATATATTTCGTGTGATATATAGGGATTTGTTTCCTTTCGAGTCAGGGATTTGCTACCAAGTTTGTTGTTGATTAGGGCAGCCAAAAAAAAAAAAAAAACCCTTTCCGTCGGCCAACACTAAAACGGCCGTAGAATCCACATACGAACTCCGATTTTTCTCCATAACACCTTTTCGGAATTGTCTCGACGAGATCTATAAGATTTCACCGCTTAGCCATGAAAGGCCTGTCAGATTCTCAAAATTCCATCAGTTTTAAGTAGAATATCAGAAGACGTTGGAACTCAAGGCAAAGCTTCCGTTTGAAGCATTGAAATCAGAAATGGGGAAGATCATGGAATCCAAGCCAGTAGGAGTGTACGATAGGATTGGTGAGGTAGAGTTCAAACAATCCCAGCATAGTCGGGTTGCGTATAAAGGGAAAATTAGCACGTTCCCTTGCGGGTGCGATCATACCAACACTAATGCACCGGATCCCATCAGAACTCCGAAGTTAAGCGTGCTTGGGCGAGAGTAGTACTAGGATGGGTGACCCCCTAGGAAGTCCTCGTGTTGCACCATTTTTTTGGCTGTCGCCGCCGCTCCCTTAATTTTCTCGTCCTTTTGTTGTCGCCGCCTCTCGAGTATATGTAATCCGCTTTTTGTCTTTCCTTTGGTTTCGTTTCCGTATCGTTATCTCCGTGTCTCATTTTGTTCGTGTCTTTAGTTGAGTCTTTGTCGTTCGTCCCTTTTCATCGTTTTCCATTCCGTTCGTCAGATTCGTTTCCCTGTCAAAAAAAAAAAAAAACAGATATATTTCGTGTGATATATAGGGATTTGTTTCCTTTCGAGTCAGGGATTTGCTACCAAGTTTGTTGTTGATTAGGGCAGCCAAAAAAAAAAAAAAAAAAAAAAAAAAAACCCTTTCCGTCGGCCAACACTAAAACGGCCGTAGAATCCACATACGAACTCCGATTTTTCACTATAATACCTTTTTTGAATTGTCTCGACGAGATCTATAAGATTTCACGGCTTCGCCGTGAAAGGCCTGTCAGATTCTCAAAATTCCATCAGTTTTAAGTAGAATATCAGAAGACGTTGGAACTCAAGGCGAAGCTTCCGTTTGAAGCATTGAAATCAGAACTGGGGAAGATCATGGAATCCAAGCCGGTAGGAGTGTACGATAGGATTGGTGAGGTAGAGTTCAAACAATCCCAGCATAGTCGGGTTGCGTATAAAGGGAAAATTAGCACGTTCCCTTGCGGGTGCGATCATACCAGCACTAATGCACCGGATCCCATCAGAACTCCGAAGTTAAGCGTGCTTGGGCGAGAGTAGTACTAGGATGGGTGACCCCCTAGGAAGTCCTCGTGTTGCACCATTTTTTTGGCTGTCGCCGCCGCTCCCTTAATTTTCTCGTCCTTTTGTTGTCGCCGCCTCTCGAGTATATGTAATCCGCTTTTTGTCTTTCCTTTGGTTTCGTTTCCGTATCGTTATCTCCGTGTCTCATTTTGTTCGTGTCTTTAGTTGAGTCTTTGTCGTTCGTCCCTTTTCATCGTTTTCCATTCCGTTCGTCAGATTCGTTTCCCTGTCAAAAAAAAAAAAAAACAGATATATTTCGTGTGATATATAGGGATTTGTTTCCTTTCGAGTCAGGGATTTGCTACCAAGTTTGTTGTTGATTAGGGCAGCCAAAAAAAAAAAAAAAAAAAACCCTTTCCGTCGGCCAACACTAAAACGGCCGTAGAATCCACATACGAACTCCGATTTTTCACTATAATACCTTTTTTGAATTGTCTCGACGAGATCTATAAGATTTCACGGCTTCGCCGTGAAAGGCCTGTCAGATTCTCAAAATTCCATCAGTTTTAAGTAGAATATCAGAAGACGTTGGAACTCAAGGCGAAGCTTCCGTTTGAAGCATTGAAATCAGAACTGGGGAAGATCATGGAATCCAAGCCGGTAGGAGTGTACGATAGGATTGGTGAGGTAGAGTTCAAACAATCCCAGCATAGTCGGGTTGCGTATAAAGGGAAAATTAGCACGTTCCCTTGCGGGTGCGATCATACCAGCACTAATGCACCGGATCCCATCAGAACTCCGAAGTTAAGCGTGCTTGGGAGAGAGTAGTACTAGGATGGGTGACCTCCTGGGAAGTCCTCGTGTTGTACCCTTTTTTTTGCTGTCGCCGCAGCTCCCTTAATTTTCTCGTCCTTTTGCTGTCGCCGCCTCTCGAATTTACGTAATCCGCGTTTTGTCTTTCCTTTGGTTTCGTTTCCGTATCGTTATCTCCGTGTCTCATTTTGTTCGTGTCTTTAGTTGAGTCTTTGTCGTTCATCCCTGATATGGTGCATTTTTACCCTATCATCTAAGTGTTATATTATCGTTTTCTTGTCGTATTTTGATAGTTTAGCTCATGATTTATATTGTTTATGTTATTTCGAGCTAGATTACGCTTTTGGGTTGTTTTGAGTGTTTTTAGGGCTTTTGAGTCGAGAAAACCCAAGATAAGACAAGAGGCGATGAAACATAAGGAAGAGATGAAGTATTGATCCCAAGTTCTGACTTTTCACGATTTTTTAAAAGAGTTATTCTGGAAAAGTGGAAGCATAGTATTGAAGAGGAGTTCGATAGGAGCACGTAGGCGAAAACGGAGGTCAATTCGGAGTTCGGATGAGGAAGATATGACCGAAATAAGAAAGTTGCGCAGAACCCTCTCGACCCTCTCGACCCACCTCTCGATCGAGAGAGGTGTCGAGAGGTGCCTCCTGTTTTCCAGACGGGATTTCTTCAATTTTTGACTTTTTCTTGGTTTCCTTGTACAATTAGGTATTGGATGTAAACTTCTACCCTATAAATACCTCTAAACCTATCATTGTAAAGCCAACAACATAGAGCCAACATTAGTCCTACATTCTTTAGATTAGTTTTTATTCTTTTCTCCATACTTTTATACTTTAGATCTAGATTTATTTTATGTATGAAGACCATTGAAGATTGAAGATTTATTCAAGATTCAAGAGTTTTTCTATCCCTTTCTCTTTTACTTTATGTTTTTACTTATGTTTAATCTTCCTTCTACCTTTCTTTTAATGATGTCTAGCTAAATTCCTTAGTTGATTTTAGGGATTGAATGCCTAATTGAATTTATGTAAGTGTTCTTGTGTACAATTAGCCTTTCAATCTAGATGCATGTTTTCATGGTGCTTATTCTCATGCATGATTACTTGATCTCTAATTGTGTATGCATAGTTATGTTCATATGCCTTGATTAGGATATTGCATAATATATCTCATGAATACATGATATGATAGTTTGATTTGTCTTAATTGATAATTGAATTATTATATGTTCATATATAATTGATTTGGTGTCTTAGTTGAACCTAGTTGATTATATCCTTGATACTTGTTCTATTTTGCACTTAATTTTGATTCTTACAATTCGAAAGAATATTAGGATCTTGTTAGGTGACAACTTGCATTGCTTTAATTAGGGTGTAGGTTATTTTTGCATGTATCACATTTAGATTGGATTAAATTGGTTACTTGTACTCATTAATTGCTTGCATATATTTGATTAGGTAGGCTTCCCTAGAATCAACACTTTTCCTTATTTGAGTTTTATCCTTATTTGTTTATTTGCCTTATTTGTTATTTGCTTTATTTATTATTTGCTCTATTATTTGTTTATTTCTTTATTTGTTTAATTGAGTCTTTTATTTATTTGTCTAGTTATAACTACCACATCTTTAAACTCTTAAAAGCTTAAACATCAGTTTAATTCTAAAGTAGAGGTACTTTGTGTGATTTCGATATATCAATCCCTGTGGATACGATACTCGTACTTGCTTTATACTATACCTATTTTGTGTGGTAGAAAATAGTGCGATCAATCCCTTTTCATCGTTTTCCATTCCGTTCGTCAGATTCGTTTCCGTGTCAAAAAAAAAAAAAAAAAAAAAAAAAACAGATATATTTCGTGTGATATATAGGGATTTGTTTCCTTTCGAGTCAGGGATTTGCTACCAAGTTTGTTGTTGATTAGGGCAGCCAAAAAAAAAAAAAAAACCCTTTCCGTCGGCCAACACTAAAACGGCCGTAGAATCCACATACGAACTCCGATTTTTCTCCATAACACCTTTTCGGAATTGTCTCGACGAGATCTATAAGATTTCACCGCTTAGCCATGAAAGGCCTGTCAGATTCTCAAAATTCCATCAGTTTTAAGTAGAATATCAGAAGACGTTGGAACTCAAGGCAAAGCTTCCGTTTGAAGCATTGAAATCAGAAATGGGGAAGATCATGGAATCCAAGCCAGTAGGAGTGTACGATAGGATTGGTGAGGTAGAGTTCAAACAATCCCAGCATAGTCGGGTTGCGTATAAAGGGAAAATTAGCACGTTCCCTTGCGGGTGCGATCATACCAACACTAATGCACCGGATCCCATCAGAACTCCGAAGTTAAGCGTGCTTGGGCGAGAGTAGTACTAGGATGGGTGACCCCCTAGGAAGTCCTCGTGTTGCACCATTTTTTTGGCTGTCGCCGCCGCTCCCTTAATTTTCTCGTCCTTTTGTTGTCGCCGCCTCTCGAGTATATGTAATCCGCTTTTTGTCTTTCCTTTGGTTTCGTTTCCGTATCGTTATCTCCGTGTCTCATTTTGTTCGTGTCTTTAGTTGAGTCTTTGTCGTTCGTCCCTTTTCATCGTTTTCCATTCCGTTCGTCAGATTCGTTTCCCTGTCAAAAAAAAAAAAAAACAGATATATTTCGTGTGATATATAGGGATTTGTTTCCTTTCGAGTCAGGGATTTGCTACCAAGTTTGTTGTTGATTAGGGCAGCCAAAAAAAAAAAAAAAAAAAAAAAAAAACCCTTTCCGTCGGCCAACACTAAAACGGCCGTAGAATCCACATACGAACTCCGATTTTTCACTATAATACCTTTTTTGAATTGTCTCGACGAGATCTATAAGATTTCACGGCTTCGCCGTGAAAGGCCTGTCAGATTCTCAAAATTCCATCAGTTTTAAGTAGAATATCAGAAGACGTTGGAACTCAAGGCGAAGCTTCCGTTTGAAGCATTGAAATCAGAACTGGGGAAGATCATGGAATCCAAGCCGGTAGGAGTGTACGATAGGATTGGTGAGGTAGAGTTCAAACAATCCCAGCATAGTCGGGTTGCGTATAAAGGGAAAATTAGCACGTTCCCTTGCGGGTGCGATCATACCAGCACTAATGCACCGGATCCCATCAGAACTCCGAAGTTAAGCGTGCTTGGGCGAGAGTAGTACTAGGATGGGTGACCCCCTAGGAAGTCCTCGTGTTGCACCATTTTTTTGGCTGTCGCCGCCGCTCCCTTAATTTTCTCGTCCTTTTGTTGTCGCCGCCTCTCGAGTATATGTAATCCGCTTTTTGTCTTTCCTTTGGTTTCGTTTCCGTATCGTTATCTCCGTGTCTCATTTTGTTCGTGTCTTTAGTTGAGTCTTTGTCGTTCGTCCCTTTTCATCGTTTTCCATTCCGTTCGTCAGATTCGTTTCCCTGTCAAAAAAAAAAAAAAACAGATATATTTCGTGTGATATATAGGGATTTGTTTCCTTTCGAGTCAGGGATTTGCTACCAAGTTTGTTGTTGATTAGGGCAGCCAAAAAAAAAAAAAAAAAAAAAAAAAACCCTTTCCGTCGGCCAACACTAAAACGGCCGTAGAATCCACATACGAACTCCGATTTTTCACTATAATACCTTTTTTGAATTGTCTCGACGAGATCTATAAGATTTCACGGCTTCGCCGTGAAAGGCCTGTCAGATTCTCAAAATTCCATCAGTTTTAAGTAGAATATCAGAAGACGTTGGAACTCAAGGCGAAGCTTCCGTTTGAAGCATTGAAATCAGAACTGGGGAAGATCATGGAATCCAAGCCGGTAGGAGTGTACGATAGGATTGGTGAGGTAGAGTTCAAACAATCCCAGCATAGTCGGGTTGCGTATAAAGGGAAAATTAGCACGTTCCCTTGCGGGTGCGATCATACCAGCACTAATGCACCGGATCCCATCAGAACTCCGAAGTTAAGCGTGCTTGGGAGAGAGTAGTACTAGGATGGGTGACCTCCTGGGAAGTCCTCGTGTTGTACCCTTTTTTTTGCTGTCGCCGCAGCTCCCTTAATTTTCTCGTCCTTTTGCTGTCGCCGCCTCTCGAATTTACGTAATCCGCGTTTTGTCTTTCCTTTGGTTTCGTTTCCGTATCGTTATCTCCGTGTCTCATTTTGTTCGTGTCTTTAGTTGAGTCTTTGTCGTTCATCCCTGATATGGTGCATTTTTACCCTATCATCTAAGTGTTATATTATCGTTTTCTTGTCGTATTTTGATAGTTTAGCTCATGATTTATATTGTTTATGTTATTTCGAGCTAGATTACGCTTTTGGGTTGTTTTGAGTGTTTTTAGGGCTTTTGAGTCGAGAAAACCCAAGATAAGACAAGAGGCGATGAAACATAAGGAAGAGATGAAGTATTGATCCCAAGTTCTGACTTTTCACGATTTTTTAAAAGAGTTATTCTGGAAAAGTGGAAGCATAGTATTGAAGAGGAGTTCGATAGGAGCACGTAGGCGAAAACGGAGGTCAATTCGGAGTTCGGATGAGGAAGATATGACCGAAATAAGAAAGTTGCGCAGAACCCTCTCGACCCTCTCGACCCACCTCTCGATCGAGAGAGGTGTCGAGAGGTGCCTCCTGTTTTCCAGACGGGATTTCTTCAATTTTTGACTTTTTCTTGGTTTCCTTGTACAATTAGGTATTGGATGTAAACTTCTACCCTATAAATACCTCTAAACCTATCATTGTAAAGCCAACAACATAGAGCCAACATTAGTCCTACATTCTTTAGATTAGTTTTTATTCTTTTCTCCATACTTTTATACTTTAGATCTAGATTTATTTTATGTATGAAGACCATTGAAGATTGAAGATTTATTCAAGATTCAAGAGTTTTTCTATCCCTTTCTCTTTTACTTTATGTTTTTACTTATGTTTAATCTTCCTTCTACCTTTCTTTTAATGATGTCTAGCTAAATTCCTTAGTTGATTTTAGGGATTGAATGCCTAATTGAATTTATGTAAGTGTTCTTGTGTACAATTAGCCTTTCAATCTAGATGCATGTTTTCATGGTGCTTATTCTCATGCATGATTACTTGATCTCTAATTGTGTATGCATAGTTATGTTCATATGCCTTGATTAGGATATTGCATAATATATCTCATGAATACATGATATGATAGTTTGATTTGTCTTAATTGATAATTGAATTATTATATGTTCATATATAATTGATTTGGTGTCTTAGTTGAACCTAGTTGATTATATCCTTGATACTTGTTCTATTTTGCACTTAATTTTGATTCTTACAATTCGAAAGAATATTAGGATCTTGTTAGGTGACAACTTGCATTGCTTTAATTAGGGTGTAGGTTATTTTTGCATGTATCACATTTAGATTGGATTAAATTGGTTACTTGTACTCATTAATTGCTTGCATATATTTGATTAGGTAGGCTTCCCTAGAATCAACACTTTTCCTTATTTGAGTTTTATCCTTATTTGTTTATTTGCCTTATTTGTTATTTGCTTTATTTATTATTTGCTCTATTATTTGTTTATTTCTTTATTTGTTTAATTGAGTCTTTTATTTATTTGTCTAGTTATAACTACCACATCTTTAAACTCTTAAAAGCTTAAACATCAGTTTAATTCTAAAGTAGAGGTACTTTGTGTGATTTCGATATATCAATCCCTGTGGATACGATACTCGTACTTGCTTTATACTATACCTATTTTGTGTGGTAGAAAATAGTGCGATCAATCCCTTTTCATCGTTTTCCATTCCGTTCGTCAGATTCGTTTCCGTGTCAAAAAAAAAAAAAAAAAAAAAAAAAACAGATATATTTCGTGTGATATATAGGGATTTGTTTCCTTTCGAGTCAGGGATTTGCTACCAAGTTTGTTGTTGATTAGGGCAGCCAAAAAAAAAAAAAAAACCCTTTCCGTCGGCCAACACTAAAACGGCCGTAGAATCCACATACGAACTCCGATTTTTCTCCATAATACCTTTTCGGAATTGTCTCGACGAGATCTATAAGATTTCACCGCTTAGCCATGAAAGGCCTGTCAGATTCTCAAAATTCCATCAGTTTTAAGTAGAATATCAGAAGACGTTGGAACTCAAGGCAAAGCTTCTGTTTGAAGCATTGAAATCAGAACTGGGGAAGATCATGGAATCCAAGCCGGTAGGAGTGTACGATAGGATTGGTGAGGTAGAGTTCAAACAATCCCAGGATAGTCGGGTTGCGTATAAAGGGAAAATTAGCACGTTCCCTTGCGGGTGCGATCATACCAGCACTAATGCACCGAATCCCATCAGAACTCCGAAGTTAAGCGTGCTTGGGCGAGATTAGTACTAGGATAGGTGACCCCCTGGGAAGTCCTCGTGTTGCACCCTTTTTTTTTGCTGTCGCTGCCGCTCCCTTAATTTTCTCGCCCTTTTGCTGTCGCCGCCTCTCGAGTTTACGTAATCCGCGTTTCGTCTTTTCTTTGGTTTCGTTTTCGTATCGTTATCTCCGTGTCTCGTTTTGTTCGTGTCTTTAGTTGAGTCTTTGTCGTTCGTCCCTTTTCATCGTTTTCCGTTCCGTTCGTCAGATTCGTTTCCCTGTAAAAAAAACAAAAAAAAAAAACAGATATATTTCGTGTGATATATAGGGATTTGTTTCCTTTCGAGTCAGGGATTTGCTACCAAGTTTGTTGTTGATTAGGGCAGCCAAAAAAAAAAAAAAACCCTTTCCGTCGGCCAACACTAAAACGGCCGTAGAATCCACATACGAACTCCGATTTTTCTCCATAATACCTTTTCGGAATTGTCTCGACGAGATCTATAAGATTTCACCGCTTAGCCGTGAAAGGCCTGTCAGATTCTCAAAATTCCATCAGTTTTAAGTAGAATATCAGAAGACGTTGGAACTCAAGGCAAAGCTTCTGTTTGAAGCATTGAAATCAGAACTGGGGAAGATCATGGAATCCAAGCCGGTAGGAGTGTACGATAGGATTGGTGAGGTAGAGTTCAAACAATCCCAGGATAGTCGGGTTGCGTATAAAGGGAAAATTAGCACGTTCCCTTGCGGGTGCGATCATACCAGCACTAATGCACCGGATCCCATCAGAACTCCGAAGTTAAGCGTGCTTGGGCGAGATTAGTACTAGGATGGGTGACCCCCTGGGAAGTCCTCGTGTTGCACCCTTTTTTTTGCTGTCGCTGCCGCTCCCTTAATTTTCTCGTCCTTTTGCTGTCGCCGCCTCTCGAGTTTACGTAATCCGCGTTTCGTCTTTTCTTTGGTTTCGTTTTCGTATCGTTATCTCCGTGTCTCGTTTTGTTCGTGTCTTTAGTTGAGTCTTTGTCGTTCGTCCCTTTTCATCATTTTCCGTTCCGTTCGTCAGATTCGTTTCCCTGTAAAAAAACAAAAAAAAAAACAGATATATTTCGTGTGATATATAGGGATTTGTTTCCTTTCGAGTCAGGGATTTGCTACCAAGTTTGTTGTTGATTAGGGCAGCCAAAAAAAAAAAAAAAAACCCTTTCCGTCAGCCAACACTAAAACGGCCGTAGAATCCACATACGAACTCCGATTTTTCTCCATAATACCTTTTCGGAATTGTCTCGACGAGATCTATAAGATTTCACAGCTCCGCCGTGAAAGGCCTGTCAGATTCTCAAAATTCCATCAGTTTTAAGTAGAATATCAGAAGACGTTGGAACTCAAGGCAAAGCTTCCGTTTGAAGCATTGAAATCAGAAATGGGGAAGATCATGGAATCCAAGCCAGTAGGAGTGTACGATAGGATTGGTGAGGTAGAGTTCAAACAATCCCAGCATAGTCGGGTTGCGTATAAAGGGAAAATTAGCACGTTCCCTTGCGGGTGCGATCATACCAACACTAATGCACCGGATCCCATCAGAACTCCGAAGTTAAGCGTGCTTGGGCGAGAGTAGTACTAGGATGGGTGACCCCCTAGGAAGTCCTCGTGTTGCACCATTTTTTTGGCTGTCGCCGCCGCTCCCTTAATTTTCTCGTCCTTTTGTTGTCGCCGCCTCTCGAGTATATGTAATCCGCTTTTTGTCTTTCCTTTGGTTTCGTTTCCGTATCGTTATCTCCGTGTCTCATTTTGTTCGTGTCTTTAGTTGAGTCTTTGTCGTTCGTCCCTTTTCATCGTTTTCCATTCCGTTCGTCAGATTCGTTTCCCTGTCAAAAAAAAAAAAAAACAGATATATTTCGTGTGATATATAGGGATTTGTTTCCTTTCGAGTCAGGGATTTGCTACCAAGTTTGTTGTTGATTAGGGCAGCCAAAAAAAAAAAAAAAAAAAAAAAAAAAACCCTTTCCGTCGGCCAACACTAAAACGGCCGTAGAATCCACATACGAACTCCGATTTTTCACTATAATACCTTTTTTGAATTGTCTCGACGAGATCTATAAGATTTCACGGCTTCGCCGTGAAAGGCCTGTCAGATTCTCAAAATTCCATCAGTTTTAAGTAGAATATCAGAAGACGTTGGAACTCAAGGCGAAGCTTCCGTTTGAAGCATTGAAATCAGAACTGGGGAAGATCATGGAATCCAAGCCGGTAGGAGTGTACGATAGGATTGGTGAGGTAGAGTTCAAACAATCCCAGCATAGTCGGGTTGCGTATAAAGGGAAAATTAGCACGTTCCCTTGCGGGTGCGATCATACCAGCACTAATGCACCGGATCCCATCAGAACTCCGAAGTTAAGCGTGCTTGGGCGAGAGTAGTACTAGGATGGGTGACCCCCTAGGAAGTCCTCGTGTTGCACCATTTTTTTGGCTGTCGCCGCCGCTCCCTTAATTTTCTCGTCCTTTTGTTGTCGCCGCCTCTCGAGTATATGTAATCCGCTTTTTGTCTTTCCTTTGGTTTCGTTTCCGTATCGTTATCTCCGTGTCTCATTTTGTTCGTGTCTTTAGTTGAGTCTTTGTCGTTCGTCCCTTTTCATCGTTTTCCATTCCGTTCGTCAGATTCGTTTCCCTGTCAAAAAAAAAAAAAAACAGATATATTTCGTGTGATATATAGGGATTTGTTTCCTTTCGAGTCAGGGATTTGCTACCAAGTTTGTTGTTGATTAGGGCAGCCAAAAAAAAAAAAAAAAAAAAAAAAAAAACCCTTTCCGTCGGCCAACACTAAAACGGCCGTAGAATCCACATACGAACTCCGATTTTTCACTATAATACCTTTTTTGAATTGTCTCGACGAGATCTATAAGATTTCACGGCTTCGCCGTGAAAGGCCTGTCAGATTCTCAAAATTCCATCAGTTTTAAGTAGAATATCAGAAGACGTTGGAACTCAAGGCGAAGCTTCCGTTTGAAGCATTGAAATCAGAACTGGGGAAGATCATGGAATCCAAGCCGGTAGGAGTGTACGATAGGATTGGTGAGGTAGAGTTCAAACAATCCCAGCATAGTCGGGTTGCGTATAAAGGGAAAATTAGCACGTTCCCTTGCGGGTGCGATCATACCAGCACTAATGCACCGGATCCCATCAGAACTCCGAAGTTAAGCGTGCTTGGGAGAGAGTAGTACTAGGATGGGTGACCTCCTGGGAAGTCCTCGTGTTGTACCCTTTTTTTTGCTGTCGCCGCAGCTCCCTTAATTTTCTCGTCCTTTTGCTGTCGCCGCCTCTCGAATTTACGTAATCCGCGTTTTGTCTTTCCTTTGGTTTCGTTTCCGTATCGTTATCTCCGTGTCTCATTTTGTTCGTGTCTTTAGTTGAGTCTTTGTCGTTCATCCCTGATATGGTGCATTTTTACCCTATCATCTAAGTGTTATATTATCGTTTTCTTGTCGTATTTTGATAGTTTAGCTCATGATTTATATTGTTTATGTTATTTCGAGCTAGATTACGCTTTTGGGTTGTTTTGAGTGTTTTTAGGGCTTTTGAGTCGAGAAAACCCAAGATAAGACAAGAGGCGATGAAACATAAGGAAGAGATGAAGTATTGATCCCAAGTTCTGACTTTTCACGATTTTTTAAAAGAGTTATTCTGGAAAAGTGGAAGCATAGTATTGAAGAGGAGTTCGATAGGAGCACGTAGGCGAAAACGGAGGTCAATTCGGAGTTCGGATGAGGAAGATATGACCGAAATAAGAAAGTTGCGCAGAACCCTCTCGACCCTCTCGACCCACCTCTCGATCGAGAGAGGTGTCGAGAGGTGCCTCCTGTTTTCCAGACGGGATTTCTTCAATTTTTGACTTTTTCTTGGTTTCCTTGTACAATTAGGTATTGGATGTAAACTTCTACCCTATAAATACCTCTAAACCTATCATTGTAAAGCCAACAACATAGAGCCAACATTAGTCCTACATTCTTTAGATTAGTTTTTATTCTTTTCTCCATACTTTTATACTTTAGATCTAGATTTATTTTATGTATGAAGACCATTGAAGATTGAAGATTTATTCAAGATTCAAGAGTTTTTCTATCCCTTTCTCTTTTACTTTATGTTTTTACTTATGTTTAATCTTCCTTCTACCTTTCTTTTAATGATGTCTAGCTAAATTCCTTAGTTGATTTTAGGGATTGAATGCCTAATTGAATTTATGTAAGTGTTCTTGTGTACAATTAGCCTTTCAATCTAGATGCATGTTTTCATGGTGCTTATTCTCATGCATGATTACTTGATCTCTAATTGTGTATGCATAGTTATGTTCATATGCCTTGATTAGGATATTGCATAATATATCTCATGAATACATGATATGATAGTTTGATTTGTCTTAATTGATAATTGAATTATTATATGTTCATATATAATTGATTTGGTGTCTTAGTTGAACCTAGTTGATTATATCCTTGATACTTGTTCTATTTTGCACTTAATTTTGATTCTTACAATTCGAAAGAATATTAGGATCTTGTTAGGTGACAACTTGCATTGCTTTAATTAGGGTGTAGGTTATTTTTGCATGTATCACATTTAGATTGGATTAAATTGGTTACTTGTACTCATTAATTGCTTGCATATATTTGATTAGGTAGGCTTCCCTAGAATCAACACTTTTCCTTATTTGAGTTTTATCCTTATTTGTTTATTTGCCTTATTTGTTATTTGCTTTATTTATTATTTGCTCTATTATTTGTTTATTTCTTTATTTGTTTAATTGAGTCTTTTATTTATTTGTCTAGTTATAACTACCACATCTTTAAACTCTTAAAAGCTTAAACATCAGTTTAATTCTAAAGTAGAGGTACTTTGTGTGATTTCGATATATCAATCCCTGTGGATACGATACTCGTACTTGCTTTATACTATACCTATTTTGTGTGGTAGAAAATAGTGCGATCAATCCCTTTTCATCGTTTTCCATTCCGTTCGTCAGATTCGTTTCCGTGTCAAAAAAAAAAAAAAAAAAAAAAACAGATATATTTCGTGTGATATATAGGGATTTGTTTCCTTTCGAGTCAGGGATTTGCTACCAAGTTTGTTGTTGATTAGGGCAGCCAAAAAAAAAAAAAAAACCCTTTCCGTCGGCCAACACTAAAACGGCCGTAGAATCCACATACGAACTCCGATTTTTCTCCATAATACCTTTTCGGAATTGTCTCGACGAGATCTATAAGATTTCACCGCTTAGCCATGAAAGGCCTGTCAGATTCTCAAAATTCCATCAGTTTTAAGTAGAATATCAGAAGACGTTGGAACTCAAGGCAAAGCTTCTGTTTGAAGCATTGAAATCAGAACTGGGGAAGATCATGGAATCCAAGCCGGTAGGAGTGTACGATAGGATTGGTGAGGTAGAGTTCAAACAATCCCAGGATAGTCGGGTTGCGTATAAAGGGAAAATTAGCACGTTCCCTTGCGGGTGCGATCATACCAGCACTAATGCACCGAATCCCATCAGAACTCCGAAGTTAAGCGTGCTTGGGCGAGATTAGTACTAGGATAGGTGACCCCCTGGGAAGTCCTCGTGTTGCACCCTTTTTTTTTGCTGTCGCTGCCGCTCCCTTAATTTTCTCGCCCTTTTGCTGTCGCCGCCTCTCGAGTTTACGTAATCCGCGTTTCGTCTTTTCTTTGGTTTCGTTTTCGTATCGTTATCTCCGTGTCTCGTTTTGTTCGTGTCTTTAGTTGAGTCTTTGTCGTTCGTCCCTTTTCATCGTTTTCCGTTCCGTTCGTCAGATTCGTTTCCCTGTAAAAAAAACAAAAAAAAAAAAACAGATATATTTCGTGTGATATATAGGGATTTGTTTCCTTTCGAGTCAGGGATTTGCTACCAAGTTTGTTGTTGATTAGGGCAGCCAAAAAAAAAAAAAAACCCTTTCCGTCGGCCAACACTAAAACGGCCGTAGAATCCACATACGAACTCCGATTTTTCTCCATAATACCTTTTCGGAATTGTCTCGACGAGATCTATAAGATTTCACCGCTTAGCCGTGAAAGGCCTGTCAGATTCTCAAAATTCCATCAGTTTTAAGTAGAATATCAGAAGACGTTGGAACTCAAGGCAAAGCTTCTGTTTGAAGCATTGAAATCAGAACTGGGGAAGATCATGGAATCCAAGCCGGTAGGAGTGTACGATAGGATTGGTGAGGTAGAGTTCAAACAATCCCAGGATAGTCGGGTTGCGTATAAAGGGAAAATTAGCACGTTCCCTTGCGGGTGCGATCATACCAGCACTAATGCACCGGATCCCATCAGAACTCCGAAGTTAAGCGTGCTTGGGCGAGATTAGTACTAGGATGGGTGACCCCCTGGGAAGTCCTCGTGTTGCACCCTTTTTTTTGCTGTCGCTGCCGCTCCCTTAATTTTCTCGTCCTTTTGCTGTCGCCGCCTCTCGAGTTTACGTAATCCGCGTTTCGTCTTTTCTTTGGTTTCGTTTTCGTATCGTTATCTCCGTGTCTCGTTTTGTTCGTGTCTTTAGTTGAGTCTTTGTCGTTCGTCCCTTTTCATCGTTTTCCGTTCCGTTCGTCAGATTCGTTTCCCTGTAAAAAAAACAAAAAAAAAAATAGATATATTTCGTGTGATATATAGGGATTTGTTTCCTTTCGAGTCAGGGATTTGCTACCAAGTTTGTTGTTGATTAGGGCAGCCAAAAAAAAAAAAAAAACCCTTTCCGTCAGCCAACACTAAAACGGCCGTAGAATCCACATACGAACTCCGATTTTTCTCCATAATACCTTTTCGGAATTGTCTCGACGAGATCTATAAGATTTCACAGCTCCGCCGTGAAAGGCCTGTCAGATTCTCAAAATTCCATCAGTTTTGAGTAGAATATCAGAAGACGTTGGAACTCAAGGCAAAGCTTCCGTTTGAAGAATTGAAATCAGAACTGGGGAAGATCATGGAATCCAAGCCAGTAGGAGTGTACGATAGGATTGGTGAGGTAGAGTTCAAACAATCCCAGCATAGTCGGGTTGCGTATAAAGGGAAAATTAGCACGTTCCCTTGCGGGTGCGATCATACCAACACTAATGCACCGGATCCCATCAGAACTCCGAAGTTAAGCGTGCTTGGGCGAGAGTAGTACTAGGATGGGTGACCCCCTAGGAAGTCCTCGTGTTGCACCATTTTTTTTGCTGTCGCCGCCGCTCCCTTAATTTTCTCGTCCTTTTGTTGTCGCCGCCTCTCGAGTATATGTAATCCGCTTTTTGTCTTTCCTTTGGTTTCGTTTCCGTATCGTTATCTCCGTGTCTCATTTTGTTCGTGTCTTTAGTTGAGTCTTTGTCGTTCGTCCCTTTTCATCGTTTTCCATTCCGTTCGTCAGATTCGTTTCCCTGTCAAAAAAAAAAAAAAAACAGATATATTTCGTGTGATATATAGGGATTTGTTTCCTTTCGAGTCAGGGATTTGCTACCAAGTTTGTTGTTGATTAGGGCAGCCAAAAAAAAAAAAAAAACCCTTTCCGTCGGCCAACACTAAAACGGCCGTAGAATCCACATACGAACTCCGATTTTTCACTATAATACCTTTTTTGAATTGTCTCGACGAGATCTATAAGATTTCACGGCTTCGCCGTGAAAGGCCTGTCAGATTCTCAAAATTCCATCAGTTTTAAGTAGAATATCAGAAGACGTTGGAACTCAAGGCGAAGCTTCCGTTTGAAGCATTGAAATCAGAACTGGGGAAGATCATGGAATCCAAGCCGGTAGGAGTGTACGATAGGATTGGTGAGGTAGAGTTCAAACAATCCCAGCATAGTCGGGTTGCGTATAAAGGGAAAATTAGCACGTTCCCTTGCGGGTGCGATCATACCAGCACTAATGCACCGGATCCCATCAGAACTCCGAAGTTAAGCGTGCTTGGGAGAGAGTAGTACTAGGATGGGTGACCTCCTGGGAAGTCCTCGTGTTGTACCCTTTTTTTTGCTGTCGCCGCAGCTCCCTTAATTTTCTCGTCCTTTTGCTGTCGCCGCCTCTCGAATTTACGTAATCCGCGTTTTGTCTTTCCTTTGGTTTCGTTTCCGTATCGTTATCTCCGTGTCTCATTTTGTTCGTGTCTTTAGTTGAGTCTTTGTCGTTCATCCCTGATATGGCACATTTTTACCCTATCATCTAAGTGTTATATTATCGTTTTCTTGTCGTATTTTGATAGTTTAGCTCATGATTTATATTGTTTATGTTATTTCGAGCTAGATTACGCTTTTGGGTTGTTTTGAGTGTTTTTAGGGCTTTTGAGTCGAGAAAACCCAAGATAAGACAAGAGGCGATGAAACTAAGGAAGAGATGAAGTATTGATCCCAAGTTCTGACTTTTTCACGATTTTTTAAAAGAGTTATTCTGGAAAAGTGGAAGCATATTATTGAAGAGGAGTTCGATAGGAGCACGTAGGCGAAAACGGAGGTCAATTCGGAGTTCGGATGAGGAAGATATGACCGAAATAAGAAAGTTGCGCAGAACCCTCTCGACCCTCTCGACCCACCTCTCGATCGAGAGAGGTGTCGAGAGGTGCCTCCTGTTTTCCAGACGGGATTTCTTCAATTTTTGACTTTTTCTTGGTTTCCTTGTACAATTAGGTATTGGATGTAAACTTCTACCCTATAAATACCTCTGAACCTATCATTGTAAAGCCAACAACATAGAGCCAACATTAGTCCTACATTCTTTAGATTAGTTTTTATTCTTTTCTCCATACTTTTATACTTTAGATCTAGATTTATTTTATGTATGAAGACCATTGAAGATTGAAGATTTATTCAAGATTCAAGAGTTTTTCTATCCCTTTCTCTTTTACTTTATGTTTTTACTTATGTTTAATCTTCCTTCTACCTTTCTTTTAATGATGTCTAGCTAAATTCCTTAGTTGATTTTAGGGATTGAATGCCTAATTGAATTTATGTAAGTGTTCTTGTGTACAATTAGCCTTTCAATCTAGATGCATGTTTTCATGGTGCTTATTCTCATGCATGATTACTTGATCTCTAATTGTGTATGCATAGTTATGTTCATATGCCTTGATTAGGATATTGCATAATATATCTCATGAATACATGATATGATAGTTTGATTTGTCTTAATTGATAATTGAATTATTATATGTTCATATATAATTGATTTGGTGTCTTAGTTGAACCTAGTTGATTATATCCTTGATACTTGTTCTATTTTGCACTTAATTTTGATTCTTACAATTCGAAAGAATATTAGGATCTTGTTAGGTGACAACTTGCATTGCTTTAATTAGGGTGTAGGTTATTTTTGCATGTATCACATTTAGATTGGATTAAATTGGTTACTTGTACTCATTAATTGCTTGCATATATTTGATTAGGTAGGCTTCCCTAGAATCAACACTTTTCCTTATTTGAGTTTTATCCTTATTTGTTTATTTGCCTTATTTGTTATTTGCTTTATTTATTATTTGTTCTATTATTTGTTTATTTCTTTATTTGTTTAATTGAGTCTTTTATTTATTTGTCTAGTTATAACTACCACATCTTTAAACTCTTAAAAGCTTAAACATCAGTTTAATTCTAAAGTAGAGGTACTTTGTGTGATTTTGATATATCAATCCCTGTGGATACGATACTCGTACTTGCTTTATACTATACCTATTTTGTGTGGTAGAAAATAGTGCGATCAATCCCTTTTCATCGTTTTCCGTTCCGTTCGTCAGATTCGTTTCCCTGTAAAAAAAACATAAAAAAAACAGATATATTTCGTGTGATATATAGGGATTTGTTTCCTTTCGAGTCAGGGATTTGCTACCAAGTTTGTTGTTGATTAGGGCAGCCAAAAAAAAAAAAAAAAAACCCTTTCCGTCAGCCAACACTAAAACGGCCGTAGAATCCACATACGAACTCCGATTTTTCTCCATAATACCTTTTCGGAATTGTCTCGACGAGATCTATAAGATTTCACAGCTCCGCCGTGAAAGGCCTGTCAGATTCTCAAAATTCCATCAGTTTTAAGTAGAATATCAGAAGACGTTGGAACTCAAGGCAAAGCTTCCGTTTGAAGCATTGAAATCAGAACTGGGGAAGATCATGGAATCCAAGCCAGTAGGAGTGTACGATAGGATTGGTGAGGTAGAGTTCAAACAATCCCAGCATAGTCGGGTTGCGTATAAAGGGAAAATTAGCACGTTCCCTTGCGGGTGCGATCATACCAACACTAATGCACCGGATCCCATCAGAACTCCGAAGTTAAGCGTGCTTGGGCGAGAGTAGTACTAGGATGGGTGACCCCCTAGGAAGTCCTCGTGTTGCACCATTTTTTTTGCTGTCGCCGCCGCTCCCTTAATTTTCTCGTCCTTTTGTTGTCGCCGCCTCTCGAGTATATGTAATCCGCTTTTTGTCTTTCCTTTGGTTTCGTTTCCGTATCGTTATCTCCGTGTCTCATTTTGTTCGTGTCTTTAGTTGAGTCTTTGTCGATGGTCCCTTTTCATCATTTTCCATTCCGTTCGTCAGATTCGTTTCCCTGTCAAAAAAAAAAACAGATATATTTCGTGTGATATATAGGGATTTGTTTCCTTTCAAGTTAGGGATTTGCTACCAAGTTTGTTGTTGATTAGGGCAGCCAAAAAAAAAAAAACCCTTTCCGTCGGCCAACACTAAAACGGCCGTAGAATCCACATACGAACTCCGATTTTTCACTATAATACCTTTTCAGAATTGTCTCGACGAGATCTATAAGATTTCACGGCTTCGCCGTGCAAGGCCTGTCAGATTCTCAAAATTCCATCAGTTTTAAGTAGAATATCAGAAGACGTTGGAACTCAAGGCGAAGCTTCCGTTTGAAGCATTGAAATCAGAACTGGGGAAGATCATGGAATCCAAGCCGGTAGGAGTGTACGATAGGATTGGTGAGGTAGAGTTCAAACTATCCCAGCATAGTCGGGTTGCGTATAAAGGGAAAATTAGCACGTTCCCTTGCGGGTGCGATCATACCAGCACTAATGCACCGGATCCCATCAGAACTCCGAAGTTAAGCGTGCTTGGGCGAGAGTAGTACTATGATGGGTGACCCCCTAGGAAGTCCTCGTGTTGCACCATTTTTTTTGCTGTCGCCGCCGCTCCCTTAATTTTCTCGTCCTTTTGCTGTCGCCGCCTCTCGAGTTTACGTAATCCGCGTTTCGTCTTTTCTTTGGTTTCGTTTTCGTATCGTTATCTCCGTGTCTCGTTTTGTTCGTGTCTTTAGTTGAGTCTTTGTCGTTCGTCCCTTTTCATCGTTTTTCGTTCCGTTTGTCAGATTCGTTTCCCTGTAAAAAAAACAAAAAAAAAAAAAAAACAGATATATTTCGTGTGATATATAGGGATTTGTTTCCTTTCGAGTCAGGGATTTGCTACCAAGTTTGTTGTTGACTAGGGCAGCCAAAAAAAAAAACACTTTCCGTCGGCCAACACTAAAACGGCCGTAGAATCCACATACGAACTCCGATTTTTCTCCATAATACCTTTTCGGAATTGTCTCGACGAGTTCTATAAGATTTCACAGCTCCGTCGTGAAAGGCCTATCAGATTCTCAAAATTCCATCAGTTTTAAGTAGAATATCAGAAGACGTTGGAACTCAAGGCAAAGCTTCTGTTTGAAGCATTGAAATCAGAGGGGAAGATCATGGAATCCAAGCCGGTAGGAGTGTACGATAGGATTGGTGAGGTAGAGTTCAAACTATCCCAGCATAGTCGGGTTGCGTATAAAGGGAAAATTAGCACGTTCCCTTGCGGGTGCGATCATACCAGCACTAATGCACCGGATCCCATCAGAACTCCGAAGTTAAGCGTGCTTGGGCGAGATTAGTAATAGGATGGGTGACCCCCTGGGAAGTCCTCGTGTTGCACCCTTTTTTTTGCTGTCGCCGCCGCTCCCTTAATTTTCTCGTCCTTTTGCTGTCGCCGCCTCTCGAGTTTACGTAATCCGCGTTTCGTCTTTTCTTTGGTTTCGTTTTCGTATCGTTATCTCCGTGTCTTGTTTTGTTCGTGTCTTTAGTTGAGTCTTTGTCGTTCGTCCCTTTTCATCGTTTTCCGTTCCGTTCGTCAGATTCGTTTCCCTGTAAAAAAAACAAAAAAAAAACAGATATATTTCGTGTGATATATAGGGATTTGTTTCCTTTCGAGTCTGGGATTTGCTACCAAGTTTGTTGTTGATTAGGGCAGCCAAAAAAAAAAAAAAAAAAAACCCTTTCCGTCAGCCAACACTAAAACGGCCGTAGATTCCACATACGAACTCTGATTTTTCTCCATAATACCTTTTCGGAATTGTCTCGACGAGTTCTATAAGATTTCACAGCTCCGTCGTGAAAGGCCTATCAGATTCTCAAAATTCCATCAGTTTTAAGTAGAATATCAGAAGACGTTGGAACTCAAGGCAAAGCTTCCGTTTGAAGCATTGAAATCAGAACTGGGGAAGATCATGGAATCCAAGCCAGTAGGAGTGTACGATAGGATTGGTGAGGTAGAGTTCAAACAATCCCAGCATAGTCGGGTTGCGTATAAAGGGAAAATTAGCACGTTCCCTTGCGGGTGCGATCATACCAGCACTAATGCACCGGATCCCATCAGAACTCCGAAGTTAAGCGTGCTTGGGCGAGAGTAGTACTAGGATGGGTGACCCCCTGGGAAGTCCTCGTGTTGCACCCCTTTTTTTGCTGTCGCCGCCGCTCCCTTAATTTTCTCGTCCTTTTGTTGTGGCAGCTTCTCGAGTTTACGTAATTCGCTTTTTGTCTTTCCTTTGGTTTCGTTTCCGTATCGTTATCTCCGTGTCTCGTTTTGTTCGTGTCTTTAGTTGAGTCTTTATCGTTCGTCCCTTTTCATCGTTTTCCATTCCGTTCGTCATATTCGTTTCCCTGTCAAAAAAAAAAACAGATATATTTCTTGTGATATATAGGGATTTGTTTCCTTTCGAGTCAGGGATTTGCTACCAAGTTTGTTGTTGATTTGGGCAGCCAAAAAAAAAAAAAAAAAAAACCCTTTCCGTCGGCCAACACTAAAACGGCCGTAGAATCCACATACGAACTCCGATTTTTCTCCATAATACCTTTTCGGAATTGTCTCGACGAGATCTATAAGATTTGACGGCTTTGCCGTGAAAGGACTGTCAGATTCTCAAAATTCCATCAGTTTTAAGTAGAATATCAAAAGACGTTGGAACTCAAGGCAAAGCTTCCGTTTGAAGCATTGAAATCAGAACTGGGGAAGATCATGGAATCCAAGCCGGTAGGAGTGTACGATAGGATTGGTGAGGTAGAGTTCAAACAATCCCAGCATAGTCGGGTTGCGTATAAAGGGAAAATTAGCACGTTCGCTTTCGGGTGCGATCATACCAGCACTAATGCACCGGATCCCATCAGAACTCCGAAGTTAAGCGTGCTTGGGCGAGAGTAGTACTAGGATGGGTGACCTCCTGGGAAGTCCTCGTGTTGTACCCTTTTTTTTGTTGTCGCCGCAGCTCCCTTAATTTTCTCGTCCTTTTGCTGTCGCCGCCTCTCGAATTTACGTAATCCGCGTTTTGTCTTTCCTTTGGTTTCGTTTCCGTATCGTTATCTCCGTGTCTCATTTTGTTCGTGTCTTTAGTTGAGTCTTTGTCGTTCATCCCTTTTCATCGTTTTCCATTCCGTTCGTCAGATTCGTTTCCCTGTCAAAAAAAAAAAAAAACAGATATATTTCGTGTGATATATAGGGAATTGTTTCCTTTCGAGTCAGGGATTTGCTACCAAGTTTGTTGTTGATTAGGGCAGCCAAAAAAAAAAAAAAAACCCTTTCCGTCGGCCAACACTAAAACGGCCGTAGAATCCACATACGAACTCCGATTTTTCTCCATAATACCTTTTCGGAATTATCTCGACGAGATCTATAAGATTTCACCGCTTAGCCGTGAAAGGCCTGTCAGATTCTCAAAATTCCATCAGTTTTAAGTAGAATATCAGAAGACGTTGGAACTCAAGGCAAAGCTTCTGTTTGAAGCATTGAAATCAGAGGGGAAGATCATGGAATCCAAGCCGGTAGGAGTGTACGATAGGATTGGTGTGGTAGAGTTCAAACTATCCCAGCATAGTCGGGTTGCGTATAAAGGGAAAATTAGCACGTTCCCTTGCGGGTGCGATCATACCAGCACTAATGCACCGTATCCCATCAGAACTCCGAAGTTAAGCGTGCTTGGGCGAGATTAGTACTAGGATGGGTGACCCCCTGGGAAGTCCTCGTGTTGCACCCTTTTTTTTGCTGTCGCCGCCGCTCCTTTAATTTTCTCGTCCTTTTGCTGTCGCCGCCTCTCGAGTTTACGTAATCCGCGTTTCGTCTTTTCTTTGGTTTCGTTTTCGTATCGTTATCTCCGTGTCTCGTTTTGTTCGTGTCTTTAGTTGAGTCTTTGTCGTTCGTCCCTTTTCATCGTTTTCCGTTCCGTTCGTCAGATTCGTTTCCCTGTAAAAAAAAAAAAAAAACAGATATATTTCGTGTGATATATAGGGATTTGTTTCCTTTCGAGTCTGGGATTTGCTACCAAGTTTGTTGTTGATTAGGGCAGCCAAAAAAAAAAAAAAAACCCTTTCCGTCAGCCAACACTAAAACGGCCGTAGAATCCACATACGAACTCTGATTTTTCTCCATAATACCTTTTTGGAATTGTCTCGACGAGATCTATAAGATTTCACAGCTCCGCCGTGAAAGGCCTATCAGATTCTCAAAATTCCATCAGTTTTAAGTAGAATATCAGAAGACGTTGGAACTCAAGGCAAAGCTTCCGTTTGAAGCATTGAAATCAGAACTGGGGAAGATCATGGAATCCAAGCCAGTAGGAGTGTGCGATAGGATTGGTGAGGTAGAGTTCAAACAATCCCAGCATAGTCGGGTTGCGTATAAAGGGAAAATTAGCACGTTCCCTTGCGGGTGCGATCATACCAGCGCTAATGCACCGGATCCCATCAGAACTCCGAAGTTAAGCGTGCTTGGGCGAGAGTAGTACTAGGATGGGTGACCCCCTAGGAAGTCCTCGTGTTGCACCCCTTTTTTTGCTGTCGCCGCCGCTCCCTTAATTTTCTCGTCCTTTTGCTGTCGCCGCCTCTCGAGTTTACGTAATCCGCGTTTCTTCTTTTCTTTGGTTTCGTTTTTGTATCGTTATCTCCGTGTCTCGTTTTGTTCGTGTCTTTAGTTGAGTCTTTGTCGTTCGTCCCTTTTCATCGTTTTCCGTTCCGTTCGTCAGATTCGTTTCCCTGTAAAAAAAACAAAAAAAAAAAACAGATATATTTCGTGAGATATATAGTGATTTGTTTCCTTTCGAGTCAGGGATTTGCTACCAAGTTTGTTGTTGATTAGGGCAGCCAAAAAAAAAAAAAAACCCTTTCCGTCAGCCAACACTAAAACGGCCGTAGAATCCACATACGAACTCCGATTTTTCTCCATAATACCTTTTCGGAATTGTCTCGACGAGATCTATAAGATTTCACAGCGCTGTGAAAGGCCTGTCAGATTCTCAAAATTCCATCAGTTTTAAGTAGAATATCAGAAGACGTTGGAACTCAAGGCAAAGCTTCCGTTTGAAGCATTGAAATCAGAACTGGGGAAGATCATGGAATCCAAGCCTGTAGGAGTGTACGATAGGATTGGTGAGGTAGAGTTCAAACAATCCCAGCATAGTCGGGTTGCGTATAAACCGAAAATTAGCACGTTCCCTTGCGGGTGCGATCATACCAGCACTAATGCACCGGATCCCATCAGAACTCCGAAGTTAAGCGTGCTTGGGCGAGAGTAGTACTAGGATGGGTGACCCCCTAGGAAGTCCTCGTGTTGCACCATTTTTTTTGCTGTCGCCGCCGCTCCCTTAATTTTCTCGTCCTTTTGTTGTCGCCGCCTCTCGAGTATATGTAATCCGCTTTTTGTCTTTCCTTTGGTTTCGTTTCCGTATCGTTATCTCCGTGTCTCGTTTTGTTCGTGTCTTTAGTTGAGTCATTGTCGTTCGTCCCTTTTCATCGTTTTCCATTCCGTTCGTCAGATTCGTTTCCCTGTCAAAAAAAAAAAAAAAAACAGATATATTTCGTGTGATATATAGGGATTTGTTTCCTTTCAAGTCAGGGATTTGCTACCATGTTTGTTGTTGATTAGGGCAGCCAAAAAAAAAAAAAAAAAAAAAACCCTTTCCGTCGGCCAACACCAAAACGGCCGTAGAATCCACATACGAACTCCGATTTTTCACTATAATACCTTTTCAGAATTGTCTCGACGAGATCTATAAGAATTCACGGCTTCGCCGTGAAAGGCCTGTCAGATTCACAAAATTCCATCAGTTTTAAGTAGAATATCAGAAGACGTTGGAACTCAAGGCGAAGCTTCCGTTTGAAGCATTGAAATCAGAACTGGGGAAGATCATGGAATCCAAGCCGGTAGGAGTGTACGATAGGATTGGAGAGGTAGAGTTCAAACAATCCCAGCATAGTCGGGTTGCGTATAAAGGGAAAATTAGCACGTTCCCTTGCGGGTGCGATCATACCAGCACTAATGCACCGGATCCCATCAGAACTCCGAAGTTAAGCGTGCTTGGGCGAGAGTAGTACTAGGATGGGTGTTTCACTAAAAAGTGTTCGCAATAGAACGAAATCTATCCTAGCACTTAGTAAGTAAAAACCCAATGTCGAATCTCAAGGAAAACTTTGCAGGGCAAATAATCGTGTAGCAAAAATCCTAAACTAGCCTAAATCTAAGAAAGCAAGTAAAAAGAATTTGTTTGGTTTGGTTTTTAAATCCTAGGCAAGAAAATAAATAAAAGCAATAAATTAAAGCAAGTAAATAATCTAATCTAGAACTTGAGAAATAAATCTAAGAATTAAACTAAGAAAGCGATTAATCTACCTAGGCAAGAATCGAAAGAAAAGCAATAAAGAAAGCAATAAAGAAAGCATAAACTACTCTAGACATGATGAATAAAATCTGGAAATTAAAAGGCTAATTAATCTAAACGAAAGCAATAAAAGAACTTACGAGAATTAAACGAAGACGAAGAACGCGAATTAAATAAAGAAGTCTTGAATCAAACGAACTAAGAATCCGGATCCGAACAAAGTAAAACTAATCTAAAGTGTTTTAGTGCTGAAAAATAAAGCTAACTAATGCTAAAAACTGATAAAGATGTCTAAGATGTTACAAAATTCGTCCAAGGCACTAATATATATACTAGGAAGAAAACTTAATTAAATAAGGAAACACAGCTGGACGCCGACATCTGGACGATCGTCCAGATGTTGAAGGAAATCTGGACGGTCGTCCAGATCAGGAACTGCCTAAACCCTTCGCATATGTTTGGCCGCTCGTCCAGATGCTGCATGAAATCTGGACGGTCGTCCAGATCAGGTACTGGCACGTTCGCGCGCGACTCTCTTGTTTCGGCCGTATCTTCCTCATTCGAACTCCGAATTGACCTCCGTTTTCGCCTATGTGCTCCTATCGAACCCCTCTTCGATATAATGCTTTCATTACATCCAAAATGAATCTTCAATAAAATCATGAGAGGTTAGAACTCGAGGTCAATGATTGCTCAACAACCTTTCTTCTCGTTTTCTTCTCGTTTCCGCCCTTTTCATCCTACAAGTACCAAAACTCCAAACAAACGAATCATAGCCAAAAGACACACTAAATGACACGAAACACAATGAAAATGAACACGAAAACACAACGAAAAACCTAACAACTAAACACCAATCAATGGGTGACCCCCTGGGAAGTCCTCGTGTTGCACCCCTTTTTTTGCTGTCACCGCCGCTCCCTTAATTTTCTCGTCCTTTTGTTGTGGCAGCTTCTCGAGTTTACGTAATTCGCTTTTTTTCTTTCCTTTGGTTTCGTTTCCGTATCGTTATCTCCGTGTCTCGTTTTGTTCGTGTCTTTAGTTGAGTCTTTATCGTTCGTCCCTTTTCATCGTTTTCCATTCCGTTCGTCATATTCGTTTCCCTGTCAAAAAAAAAAAAAAACAGATATATTTCTTGTGATATATAGGGATTTGTTTCCTTTCGAGTCAGGGATTTGCTACCAAGTTTGTTGTTGATTAGGGCAGCCAAAAAAAAAAACACTTTCCGTCGGCCAACACTAAAACGGCCGTAGAATCCACATACGAACTCCGATTTTTCTCCATAATACCTTTTCGGAATTGTCTCAACGAGATCTATAAGATTTCACGGCTTTGCCGTGAAAGGCCTGTCAGATTCTCAAAATTCCATCAGTTTTAAGTAGAATATCAGAAGACGTTGGAACTCAAGGCAAAGCTTCCGTTTGAAGCATTGAAATCAGAACTGGGGAAGATCATGGAATCCAAGCCGGTAGGAGTGTACGATAGGATTGGTGAGGTAGAGTTCAAACAATCCCAGCTTAGTCGGGTTGCGTATAAAGGGAAAATTAGCACGTTCCCTTGCGTGTGCGATCATACCAGCACTAATGCACCGGATCCCATCAGAACTCCGAAGTTAACCGTGCTTGGGCGAGAGTAGTACTAGGATGGGTGACCCCCTGGGAAGTCCTCGTGTTGCACCCCTTTTTTTGCTGTCGCCGCCGCTCCCTTAATTTTCTCGTCCTTTTGCTGTCGCCGCCTCTCGAGTTTACGTAATCCGCGTTTCGTCTTTTCTTTGGTTTCGTTTTCGTATCGTTATCTCCGTGTCTCGTTTTGTTCGTGTCTTTAGTTGAGTCTTTGTCGTTCGTCCCTTTTCATCGTTTTTCGTTCCGTTCGTCAGATTCGTTTCCCTGTAAAAAAAACAAAAAAAAAACAGATATAGTTCGTGTGATATATAGGGATTTGTTTCCTTTCGAGTCAGGGATTTGCTACCAAGTTTGTTGTTGATTAGGGCAGCCAAAAAAAAAAAAACCCTTTCCATCAGCCAACACTAAAACGGCCGTAGAATCCACATACGAACTCCGATTTTTCTCCATAATACCTTTTCGGAATTGTCTCGACGAGATCTATAAGATTTCACGGCTCCGCCGTGAAAGGCCTGTCAGATTCTCAAAATTCCATCAGTTTTAAGTAGAATATCAGAAGACGTTGGAACTCAAGGCAAAGCTTCCGTTTGAAGCATTGAAATCAGAACTGGGGAAGATCATGGAATCCAAGCCGGTAGGAGTGTACGATAGGATTGGTGAGGTAGAGTTCAAACAATCCCAGCATAGTCGGGTTGCGTATAAAGGGAAAATTAGCACGTTCCCTTTCGGGTGCGATCATACCAGCACTAATGCACCGGATCCCATCAGAACTCCGAAGTTAAGCGTGCTTGGGCGAGAGTAGTACTAGGATGGTTGACCTCCTGGGAAGTCCTCGTGTTGTACCCTTTTTTTTGCTGTCGCCGCAGCTCCCTTAATTTTCTCGTCCTTTTGCTGTCGCCGCCTCTCGAATTTACGTAATCCGCGTTTTGTCTTTCCTTTGGTTTCGTTTCCGTATCGTTATCTCCGTGTCTCATATTGTTCGTGTCTTTAGTTGAGTCTTTGTCGTTCATCCCTTTTCATCGTTTTCCATTCCGTTCGTCAGATTCGTTTCCCTGTAAAAAAAACAAAAAAAAAAAAAAACAGATATATTTTGTGTGATATATAGGGATTTGTTTCCTTTCGAGTCAGGGATGTGCTACCAAGTTTGTTGTTGATTAGGGCAGCCAAAAAAAAAAAAAAAAAAAAACCCTTTCCGTCAGCCAACACTAAAACGGCCGTAGAATCCACATACGAACTCCGATTTTTCTCCATAATACCTTTTCGGAATTGTCTCGACGAGATCTATAAGATTTCATAGCTTCGTCGTGAAAGGCTTGTCAGATTCTCAAAATTCCATCAGTTTTAAGTAGAATATCAGAAGACGTTGAAACTCAAGGCAAAGCTTCCGTTTGAAGCATTGAAATCAGAACAGGGGAAGATCATGGAATCCAAGCCGGTAGGAGTGTACGATAGGATTGGTGAGGTAGAGTTCAAACAATCCCAGCATAGTCGGGTTGCGTATAAAGGGAAAATTAGCACGTTCCCTTGCGGGTGCGATCATACCAGCACTAATGCACCGGATCCCATCAGAACTCCGAAGTTAAGCGTGCTTGGGCGAGAGTAGTACTAGGATGGGTGACCCCCTGGGAAGTCCTCGTGTTGCACCCCTTTTTTTGCTGTCGCCGCCACTCCCTTAATTTTCTCGTCCTTTTGCTGTCCCCGCCTCTCGAGTTTACGTAATCCGCGTTTCCGTATCGTTATCTCCGTGTCTCGTTTTGTTCGTGTCTTTCGTTGAGTCTTTGTCGTTCGTCCCTTTTCATCGTTTACCATTCCGTTCGTCAGATTCGTTTCCCTGTAAAAAAAAAAAACCGTTTCCGTCGGCCAACACTAAAACGGCCGTAGAATCCACATACGAACTCCGATTTTTCTCCATAATACCTTTTCGGAATTGTCTCGACGAGATCTATAAGATTTCATAGCTTCGCCGTGAAAGGCCTGTCAGATTCTCAAAATTCCATCAGTTTTAAGTAGAATATCAGAAGACGTTGAAACTCAAGGCAAAGCTTCCGTTTGAAGCATTGAAATCAGAACAGGGGAAGATCATGGAATCCAAGCCGGTAAGAGTGTACGGTAGGATTGGTGAGGTAGAGTTCAAACAATCCCAGCATAGTCGGGTTACGTATAAAGGGAAAATTAGCACGTTCCCTTGCGGGTGCGATCATACCAGCACTAATGCACCGGATCCCATCAGAACTCCGAAGTTAAGCGTGCTTGGGCGAGAGTAGTACTAGGATGGGTGACCCCCTGGGAAGTCCTCGTGTTGCACCCCTTTTTTTGCTGTCGCCGCCACTCCCTTAATTTTCTCGTCCTTTTGCTGTCGCCGCCTCTCGAGTTTACGTAATCCGCGTTTCCGTATCGTTATCTCCGTGTCTCGTTTTGTTCGTGTCTTTCGTTGAGTCTTTGTCATTCGTCCCTTTTCATCGTTTTCCATTCCGTTCGTCAGATTCGTTTCCCTGTAAAAAAAAAATAAAAAAAAATCAGATATATTTCGTGTGATATATAGGGATTTGTTTCCCTTCGAGTCAGGGAATTGCTACCATGTTTGTTGTTGATTAGGTCAGCCAAAAAAAAAAAAAACAAAAAAAAAAAAAAAAAAAAACCGTTTCCGTCGGCCAACACTAAAACGGCCGTAGAATCCACATACGAACTCCGATTTTTCTCCATAATACCTTTTCGGAATTGTCTCGACGAGATCTATAAGATTTCACGGCTTCGCCGTGAAAGGCCTGTCAGATTCTCAAAATTCCATCAGTTTTAAGTAGAATATCAGAAGACGTTGAAACTCAAGGCAAAGCTTCCGTTTGAAGCATTGAAATCAGAACAGGGGAAGATCATGGAATCCAAGCCGGTAAGAGTGTACGATAGGATTGGTGAGGTAGAGTTCAAACAATCCCAGCATAGTCGGGTTGCGTATAAAGGGAAAATTAGCACGTTCCCTTGCGGGTGCGATCATACCAGCACTAATTCACCGGATCCCATCAGAACTCCGAAGTTAAGCGTGCTTGGGCGAGAGTAGTACTAGGATGGGTGACCCCCTGGGAAGTCCTCGTGTTGCACCCCTTTTTTTGCTGTCGCCGCCACTCCCTTAATTTTCTCGTCCTTTTGCTGTCCCCGCCTCTCGAGTTTACGTAATCCGCGTTTCCGTATCGTTATCTCCGTGTCTCGTTTTGTTCGTGTCTTTCGTTGAGTCTTTGTCGTTCGTCCCTTTTCATCGTTTACCATTCCGTTCGTCAGATTCGTTTCCCTGTAAAAAAAAAAAACCGTTTCCGTCGGCCAACACTAAAACGGCCGTAGAATCCACATACGAACTCCGATTTTTCTCCATAATACCTTTTCGGAATTGTCTCGACGAGATCTATAAGATTTCATAGCTTCGCCGTGAAAGGCCTGTCAGATTCTCAAAATTCCATCAGTTTTAAGTAGAATATCAGAAGACGTTGAAACTCAAGGCAAAGCTTCCGTTTGAAGCATAGAAATCAGAACAGGGGAAGATCATGGAATCCAAGCCGGTAAGAGTGTACGGTAGGATTGGTGAGGTAGAGTTCAAACAATCCCAGCATAGTCGGGTTACGTATAAAGGGAAAATTAGCACGTTCCCTTGCGGGTGCGATCATACCAGCACTAATGCACCGGATCCCATCAGAACTCCGAAGTTAAGCGTGCTTGGGCGAGAGTAGTACTAGGATGGGTGACCCCCTGGGAAGTCCTCGTGTTGCACCCCTTTTTTTGCTGTCGCCGCCACTCCCTTAATTTTCTCGTCCTTTTGCTGACACCGCCTCTCGAGTTTACGTAATCCGCGTTTCCGTATCGTTATCTCCGTGTCTCGTTTTGTTCGTGTCTTTCGTTGAGTCTTTGTCATTCGTCCCTTTTCATCGTTTTCCATTCCGTTCGTCAGATTCGTTTCCCTGTAAAAAAAAAAATAAAAAAAAATCAGATATATTTCGTGTGATATATAGGGATTTGTTTCCCTTCGAGTCAGGGAATTGCTACCATGTTTGTTGTTGATTAAAAAAAAAAAAAAAAAAAAAAAAAAAAAAAAAAAAAAAAACCGTTTCCGTCGGCCAACACTAAAACGGCCGTAGAATCCACATACGAACTCCGATTTTTCTCCATAATACCTTTTCGGAATTGTCTCGACGAGATCTATAAGATTTCACGGCTTCGCCGTGAAAGGCCTGTCAGATTCTCAAAATTCCATCAGTTTTAAGTAGAATATCAGAAGACGTTGAAACTCAAGGCAAAGCTTCCGTTTGAAGCATTGAAATCAAAACAGGGGAAGATCATGGAATCCAAGCCGGTAAGAGTGTACGATAGGATTGGTGAGGTAGAGTTCAAACAATCCCAGCATAGTCGGGTTGCGTATAAAGGGAAAATTAGCACGTTCCCTTGCGGGTGCGATCATACCAGCACTAATGCACCGGATCCCATCAGAACTCCGAAGTTAAGCGTGCTTGGGCGAGAGTAGTACTAGGATGGGTGACCCCCTGGGAAGTCCTCGTGTTGCACCCCTTTTTTTGCTGTCGCCGCCACTCCCTTAATTTTCTCGTCCTTTTGCTGTCCCCGCCTCTCGAGTTTACGTAATCCGCGTTTCCGTATCGTTATCTCCGTGTCTCGTTTTGTTCGTGTCTTTCGTTGAGTCTTTGTCGTTCGTCCCTTTTCATCGTTTACCATTCCGTTCGTCAGATTCGTTTCCCTGTAAAAAAAAAAAAAACCGTTTCCGTCGGCCAACACTAAAACGGTCGTAGAATCCACATACGAACTCCGATTTTTCTCCATAATAACTTTTCGGAATTGTCTCGACGAGATCTATAAGATTTCATAGCTTCGCCGTGAAAGGCCTGTCAGATTCTCAAAATTCCATCAGTTTTAAGTAGAATATCAGAAGACGTTGAAACTCAAGGCAAAGCTTCCGTTTGAAGCATTGAAATCAGAACAGGGGAAGATCATGGAATCCAAGTCGGTAAGAGTGTACGGTAGGATTGGTGAGGTAGAGTTCAAACAATCCCAGCATAGTCGGGTTACGTATACAGGGAAAATTAGCACGTTCCCTTGCGGGTGCGATCATACCAGCACTAATGCACCGGATCCCATCAGAACTCCGAAGTTAAGCGTGCTTGGGCGAGAGTAGTACTAGGATGGGTGACCCCCTGGGAAGTCCTCGTGTTGCACCCCTTTTTTTGCTGTGGCCGCCACTCCCTTAATTTTCTCGTCCTTTTGCTGTCTCCGCCTCTCGAGTTTACGTAACCCGCGTTTCCGTATCGTTATCTCCGTGTCTCGTTTTGTTCGTGTCTTTCGTTGAGTCTTTGTCGTTCGTCCCTTTTCATCGTTTACCATTCCGTTCGTCAGATTCGTTTCCCTGTAAAAAAAAAAAAAACGTTTCCGTCGGCCAACACTAAAACGGCCGTAGAATCCACATACGAACTCCGATTTTTCTCCATAATAACTTTTCGGAATTGTCTCGACGAGATCTATAAGATTTCATAGCTTCGCCGTGAAAGGCCTGTCAGATTCTCAAAATTCCATCAGTTTTAAGTAGAATATCAGAAGACGTTGAAACTCAAGGCAAAGCTTCCGTTTGAAGCATTGAAATCAGAACAGGGGAAGATCATGGAATCCAAGCCGGTAGGAGTGTACGATAGGATTGGTGAGGTAGAGTTCAAAAAATCCCAGCATAGTCGGGTTGCGTATAAAGGGAAAATTAGCACGTTCCCTTGCGGGTGCGATCATACCAGCACTAATGCACCGGATCCCATCAGAACTCCGAAGTTAAGCGTGCTTGGGCGAGAGTAGTACTAGGATGGGTGACCCCCTGGGAAGTCCTCGTGTTGCACCCCTTTTTTTGCTGTCGCCGCCACTCCCTTAATTTTCTCTTCCTTTTGCTGTCGCCGCCTCTCGAGTTTACGTAATCCGCGTTTCCGTATCGTTATCTCCGTGTCTCGTTTTGTTCGTGTCTTTCGTTGAGTCTTTGTCGTTCGTCCCTTTTCATCGTTTACCATTCCGTTCGTCAGATTCGTTTCCCTGTAAAAAAAAAAAAAACCGTTTCCGTCGGCCAACACTAAAACGGCCGTAGAATCCAAATACGAACTCCGATTTTTCTCCATAATACCTTTTCGGAATTGTCTCGACGAGATCTATAAGATTTCATAGCTTCGCCGTGAAAGGCCTGTCAGATTTTCAAAATTCCATCAGTTTTAAGTAGAATATCAGAAGACGTTGAAACTCAAGGCAAAGCTTCCGTTTGAAGCATTGAAATCAGAACAGGGGAAGATCATGGAATCCAAGCCAGTAAGAGTGTACGGTAGGATTGGTGAGGTAGAGTTCAAACAATCCCAGCATAGTCGGGTTACGTATAAAGGGAAAATTAGCACGTTCCCTTGCGGGTGCGATCATACCAGCACTAATGCACCGGATCCCATCAGAACTCCGAAGTTAAGCGTGCTTGGGCGAGAGTAGTACTAGGATGGGTGACCCCCTGGGAAGTCCTCGTGTTGCACCCCTTTTTTTGCTGTCGCCGCCACTCCCTTAATTTTCTCGTCCTTTTGCTGTCGCCGCCTCTCGAGTTTACGTAATCCGCGTTTCCGTATCGTTATCTCCGTGTCTCGTTTTGTTCGTGTCTTTCGTTGAGTCTTTGTCGTTCGTCCCTTTTCATCGTTTACCATTCCGTTCGTCAGATTCGTTTCCCTGTAAAAAAAAAAAAAACCGTTTCCGTCGGCCAACACTAAAACGGCCGTAGAATCCAAATACGAACTCCGATTTTTCTCCATAATACCTTTTCGGAATTGTCTCGACGAGATCTATAAGATTTCATAGCTTCGCCGTGAAAGGCCTGTCAGATTTTCAAAATTCCATCAGTTTTAAGTAGAATATCAGAAGACGTTGAAACTCAAGGCAAAGCTTCCGTTTGAAGCATTGAAATCAGAACAGGGGAAGATCATGGAATCCAAGCCAGTAAGAGTGTACGGTAGGATTGGTGAGGTAGAGTTCAAACAATCCCAGCATAGTCGGGTTACGTATAAAGGGAAAATTAGCACGTTCCCTTGCGGGTGCGATCATACCAGCACTAATGCACCGGATCCCATCAGAACTCCGAAGTTAAGCGTGCTTGGGCGAGAGTAGTACTAGGATGGGTGACCCCCTGGGAAGTCCTCGTGTTGCACCCCTTTTTTTGCTATCGCCGCCACTCCCTTAATTTTCTCGTCCTTTTGCTGTCGCCGCCTCTCGAGTTTACGTAATCCGCGTTTCCGTATCGTTATCTCCGTGTCTCGTTTTGTTCGTGTCTTTCGTTGAGTCTTTGTCGTTCGTCCCTTTTCATCGTTTACCATTCCGTTCGTCAGATTCGTTTCCCTGTAAAAAAAAAAAAAAACCGTTTCCGTCGGCCAACACTAAAACGGCCGTAGAATCCAAATACGAACTCCGATTTTTCTCCATAATACCTTTTCGGAATTGTCTCGACGAGATCTATAAGATTTCATAGCTTCGCCGTGAAAGGCCTGTCAGATTTTCAAAATTCCATCAGTTTTAAGTAGAATATCAGAAGACGTTGAAACTCAAGGCAAAGCTTCCGTTTGAAGCATTGAAATCAGAACAGGGGAAGATCATGGAATCCAAGCCAGTAAGAGTGTACGGTAGGATTGGTGAGGTAGAGTTCAAACAATCCCAGCATAGTCGGGTTACGTATAAAGGGAAAATTAGCACGTTCCCTTGCGGGTGCGATCATACCAGCACTAATGCACCGGATCCCATCAGAACTCCGAAGTTAAGCGTGCTTGGGCGAGAGTAGTACTAGGATGGGTGACCCCCTGGGAAGTCCTCGTGTTGCACCCCTTTTTTTGCTGTCGCCGCCACTCCCTTAATTTTCTCGTCCTTTTGCTGTCCCCGCCTCTCGAGTTTACGTAATCCGCGTTTCCGTATCGTTATCTCCGTGTCTCGTTTTGTTCGTGTCTTTCGTTGAGTCTTTGTCGTTCGTCCCTTTTCATCGTTTACCATTCCGTTCGTCAGATTCGTTTCCCTGTAAAAAAAAAAAAAAAAACCGTTTCCGTCGGCCAACACTAAAACGGCCGTAGAATCCAAATACGAACTCCGATTTTTCTCCATAATACCTTTTCGGAATTGTCTCGACGAGATCTATAAGATTTCATAGCTTCGCCGTGAAAGGCCTGTCAGATTCTCAAAATTCCATCAGTTTTAAGTAGAATATCAGAAGACGTTGAAACTCAAGGCAAAGCTTCCGTTTGAAGCATTGAAATCAGAACAGGGGAAGATCATGGAATCCAAGCCGGTAGGAGTGTACGATAGGATTGGTGAGGTAGAGTTCAAACAATCCCAGCATAGTCGGGTTGCGTATAAAGGGAAAATTAGCACGTTCCCTTGCGGGTGCGATCATACCAGCACTAATGCACCGGATCCCATCAGAACTCCGAAGTTAAGCGTGCTTGGGCGAGAGTAGTACTAGGATGGGTGACCCCCTGGGAAGTCCTCGTGTTGCACCCCTTTTTTTGCTGTCGCCGCCACTCCATTAATTTTCTCGTCCTTTTGCTGTCGCCGCCTCTCGAGTTTACGTAATCCGCGTTTCCGTATCGTTATCTCCGTGTCTCGTTTTGTTCGTGTCTTTCGTTGAGTCTTTGTCATTCGTCCCTTTTCATCGTTTTCCATTCCGTTCGTCAGATTCGTTTCCCTGTAAAAAAAAATTAAAAAAAATCAGATATATTTCGTGTGATATATAGGGATTTGTTTCCCTTCGAGTCAGGGAATTGCTACCATGTTTGTTGTTGATTAGGTCAGCCAAAAAAAAAAAAAAAAAAAAAAAAAAAAAAAAACCGTTTCCGTCGGCCAACACTAAAACGGCCGTAGAATCCACATACGAACTCCGATTTTTCTCCATAATACCTTTTCGGAATTGTCTCGACGAGATCTATAAGATTTCACGGCTTCGCCATGAAAGGCCTGTCAGATTCTCAAAATTCCATCAGTTTTAAGTAGAATATCAGAAGACGTTGAAACTCAAGGCAAAGCTTCCGTTTGAAGCATTGAAATCAGAACAGGGGAAGATCATGGAATCCAAGCCGGTAAGAGTGTACGATAGGATTGGTGAGGTAGAGTTCAAACAATCCCAGCATAGTCGGGTTGCGTATAAAGGGAAAATTAGCACGTTCCCTTGCGGGTGCGATCATACCAGCACTAATTCACCGGATCCCATCAGAACTCCGAAGTTAAGCGTGCTTGGGCGAGAGTAGTACTAGGATGGGTGACCCCCTGGGAAGTCCTCGTGTTGCACCCCTTTTTTTGCTGTCGCCGCCACTCCCTTAATTTTCTCGTCCTTTTGCTGTCCCCGCCTCTCGAGTTTACGTAATCCGCGTTTCCGTATCGTTATCTCCGTGTCTCGTTTTGTTCGTGTCTTTCGTTGAGTCTTTGTCGTTCGTCCCTTTTCATCGTTTACCATTCCGTTCGTCAGATTCGTTTCCCTGTAAAAAAAAAAAAAAAAACCGTTTCCGTCGGCCAACACTAAAACGGCCGTAGAATCCAAATACGAACTCCGATTTTTCTCCATAATACCTTTTCGGAATTGTCTCGACGAGATCTATAAGATTTCATAGCTTCGCCGTGAAAGGCCTGTCAGATTCTCAAAATTCCATCAGTTTTAAGTAGAATATCAGAAGACGTTGAAACTCAAGGCAAAGCTTCCGTTTGAAGCATTGAAATCAGAACAGGGGAAGATCATGGAATCCAAGCCGGTAGGAGTGTACGATAGGATTGGTGAGGTAGAGTTCAAACAATCCCAGCATAGTCGGGTTGCGTATAAAGGGAAAATTAGCACGTTCCCTTGCGGGTGTGATCATACCAGCACTAATGCACCGGATCCCATCAGAACTCCGAAGTTAAGCGTGCTTGGGCGAGAGTAGTACTAGGATGGGTGACCCCCTGGGAAGTCCTCGTGTTGCACCCCTTTTTTTGCTGTCGCCGCCACTCCCTTAATTTTCTCGTCCTTTTGCTGTCGCCGCCTCTCGAGTTTACGTAATCCGCGTTTCCGTATCGTTATCTCCGTGTCTCGTTTTGTTCGTGTCTTTCGTTGAGTCTTTGTCATTCGTCCCTTTTCATCGTTTTCCATTCCGTTCGTCAGATTCGTTTCCCTGTAAAAAAAAATAAAAAAAAATCAGATATATTTCGTGTGATATATAGGGATTTGTTTCCCTTCGAGTCAGGGAATTGCTACCATGTTTGTTGTTGATTAGGTCAGCCAAAAAAAAAAAAAAAAAAAAAAAAAAAAAAACCGTTTCCGTCGGCCAACACTAAAACGGCCGTAGAATCCACATACGAACTCCGATTTTTCTCCATAATACCTTTTCGGAATTGTCTCGACGAGATCTATAGGATTTCACGGCTTCGCCATGAAAGGCCTGTCAGATTCTCAAAATTCCATCAGTTTTAAGTAGAATATCAGAAGACGTTGAAACTCAAGGCAAAGCTTCCGTTTGAAGCATTGAAATCAGAACAGGGGAAGATCATGGAATCCAAGCCGGTAAGAGTGTACGATAGGATTGGTGAGGTAGAGTTCAAACAATCCCAGCATAGTCGGGTTGCGTATAAAGGGAAAATTAGCACGTTCCCTTGCGGGTGCGATCATACCAGCACTAATTCACCGGATCCCATCAGAACTCCGAAGTTAAGCGTGCTTGGGCGAGAGTAGTACTAGGATGGGTGACCCCCTGGGAAGTCCTCGTGTTGCACCCCTTTTTTTGCTGTCGCCGCCACTCCCTTAATTTTCTCGTCCTTTTGCTGTCGCCGCCTCTCGAGTTTACGTAATCCGCGTTTCCGTATCGTTATCTCCGTGTCTCGTTTTGTTCGTGTCTTTCGTTGAGTCTTTGTCGTTCGTCCCTTTTCATCGTTTACCATTCCGTTCGTCAGATTCGTTTCCCTGTAAAAAAAAAAAAAAAAACCGTTTCCGTCGGCCAACACTAAAACGGCCGTAGAATCCAAATACGAACTCCGATTTTTCTCCATAATACCTTTTCGGAATTGTCTCGACGAGATCTATAAGATTTCATAGCTTCGCCGTGAAAGGCCTGTCAGATTCTCAAAATTCCATCAGTTTTAAGTAGAATATCAGAAGACGTTGAAACTCAAGGCAAAGCTTCCGTTTGAAGCATTGAAATCAGAACAGGGGAAGATCATGGAATCCAAGCCGGTAGGAGTGTACGATAGGATTGGTGAGGTAGAGTTCAAACAATCCCAGCATAGTCGGGTTGCGTATAAAGGGAAAATTAGCACGTTCCCTTGCGGGTGCGATCATACCAGCACTAATGCACCGGATCCCATCAGAACTCCGAAGTTAAGCGTGCTTGGGCGAGAGTAGTACTAGGATGGGTGACCCCCTGGGAAGTCCTCGTGTTGCACCCCTTTTTTTGCTGTCGCCGCCACTCCCTTAATTTTCTCGTCCTTTTGCTGTCGCCGCCTCTCGAGTTTACGTAATCCGCGTTTCCGTATCGTTATCTCCGTGTCTCGTTTTGTTCGTGTCTTTCGTTGAGTCTTTGTCATTCGTCCCTTTTCATCGTTTTCCATTCCGTTCGTCAGATTCGTTTCCCTGTAAAAAAAAATAAAAAAAAATCAGATATATTTCGTGTGATATATAGGGATTTGTTTCCCTTCGAGTCAGGGAATTGCTACCATGTTTGTTGTTGATTAGGTGAGCCAAAAAAAAAAAAAAAAAAAAAAAAAAAAAAAAAAAAAAAACCGTTTCCGTCGGCCAACACTAAAACGGCCGTAGAATCCACATACGAACTCCGATTTTTCTCCATAATACCTTTTCGGAATTGTCTCGACGAGATCTATAAGATTTCACGGCTTCGCCATGAAAGGCCTGTCAGATTCTCAAAATTCCATCAGTTTTAAGTAGAATATCAGAAGACGTTGAAACTCAAGGCAAAGCTTCCGTTTGAAGCATTGAAATCAGAACAGGGGAAGATCATGGAATCCAAGCCGGTAAGAGTGTACGATAGGATTGGTGAGGTAGAGTTCAAACAATCCCAGCATAGTCGGGTTGCGTATAAAGGGAAAATTAGCACGTTCCCTTGCGGGTGCGATCATACCAGCACTAATTCACCGGATCCCATCAGAACTCCGAAGTTAAGCGTGCTTGGGCGAGAGTAGTACTAGGATGGGTGACCCCCTGGGAAGTCCTCGTGTTGCACCCCTTTTTTTGCTGTCGCCGCCACTCCCTTAATTTTCTCGTCCTTTTGCTGTCCCCGCCTCTCGAGTTTACGTAATCCGCGTTTCCGTATCGTTATCTCCGTGTCTCGTTTTGTTCGTGTCTTTCGTTGAGTCTTTGTCGTTCGTCCCTTTTCATCGTTTACCATTCCGTTCGTCAGATTCGTTTCCCTGTAAAAAAAAAAAACCGTTTCCGTCGGCCAACACTAAAACGGCCGTAGAATCCACATACGAACTCCGATTTTTCTCCATAATACCTTTTCGGAATTGTCTCGACGAGATCTATAAGATTTCATAGCTTCGCCGTGAAAGGCCTGTCAGATTCTCAAAATTCCATCAGTTTTAAGTAGAATATCAGAAGACGTTGAAACTCAAGGCAAAGCTTCCGTTTGAAGCATTGAAATCAGAACAGGGGAAGATCATGGAATCCAAGCCGGTAAGAGTGTACGGTAGGATTGGTGAGGTAGAGTTCAAACAATCCCAGCATAGTCGGGTTACGTATAAAGGGAAAATTAGCACGTTCCCTTGCGGGTGCTATCATACCAGCACTAATGCACCGGATCCCATCAGAACTCCGAAGTTAAGCGTGCCTGGGCGAGAGTAGTACTAGGATGGGTGACCCCCTGGGAAGTCCTCGTGTTGCACCCCTTTTTTTGCTGTCGCCGCCACTCCCTTAATTTTCTCGTCCTTTTGCTGTCGCCGCCTCTCGAGTTTACGTAATCCGCGTTTCCGTATCGTTATCTCCGTGTCTCGTTTTGTTCGTGTCTTTCGTTGAGTCTTTGTCATTCGTCCCTTTTCATCGTTTTCCATTCCGTTCGTCAGATTCGTTTCCCTGTAAAAAAAAAATAAAAAAAAATCAGATATATTTCGTGTGATATATAGGGATTTGTTTCCCTTCGAGTCAGGGAATTGCTACCATGTTTGTTGTTGATTAGGTCAGCCAAAAAAAAAAACAAAACAAAACAAAAAAAAAAAAAAAAAAAAAAACCGTTTCCGTCGGCCAACACTAAAACGGCCGTAGAATCCACATACGAACTCCGATTTTTCTCCATAATACCTTTTCGGAATTGTCTCGACGAGATCTATAAGATTTCATAGCTTCGCCGTGAAAGGCCTGTCAGATTCTCAAAATTCCATCAGTTTTAAGTAGAATATCAGAAGACGTTGAAACTCAAGGCAAAGCTTCCGTTTGAAGCATTGAAATCAGAACAGGGGAAGATCATGGAATCCAAGCCGGTAAGAGTGTACGGTAGGATTGGTGAGGTAGAGTTCAAACAATCCCAGCATAGTCGGGTTACGTATAAAGGGAAAATTAGCACGTTCCCTTGCGGGTGCGATCATACTAGCACTAATGCACCGGATCCCATCAGAACTCCGAAGTTAAGCGTGCTTGGGCGAGAGTAGTACTAGGATGGGTGACCCCCTGGGAAGTCCTCGTGTTGCACCCCTTTTTTTGCTGTCGCCGCCACTCCCTTAATTTTCTCGTCCTTTTGCTGTCGCCGCCTCTCGAGTTTACGTAATCCGCGTTTCCGTATCGTTATCTCCGTGTCTCGTTTTGTTCGTGTCTTTCGTTGAGTCTTTGTCATTCGTCCCTTTTCATCGTTTTCCATTCCGTTCGTCAGATTCGTTTCCCTGTAAAAAAAAAATAAAAAAAAATCAGATATATTTCGTGTGATATATAGGGATTTGTTTCCCTTCGAGTCAGGGAATTGCTACCATGTTTGTTGTTGATTAGGTCAGCCAAAAAAAAAAAAAAAACAAAAAAAAAAAAAAAAAAAAAAAAAACCGTTTCCGTCGGCCAACACTAAAACGGCCGTAGAATCCACATACGAACTCCGATTTTTCTCCATAATACCTTTTCGGAATTGTCTCGACGAGATCTATAAGATTTCACGGCTTCGCCGTGAAAGGCCTGTCAGATTCTCAAAATTCCATCAGTTTTAAGTAGAATATCAGAAGACGTTGAAACTCAAGGCAAAGCTTCCGTTTGAAGCATTGAAATCAGAACAGGGGAAGATCATGGAATCCAAGCCGGTAAGAGTGTACGATAGGATTGGTGAGGTAGAGTTCAAACAATCCCAGCATAGTCGGGTTGCGTATAAAGGGAAAATTAGCACGTTCCCTTGCGGGTGCGATCATACCAGCACTAATGCACCTGATCCCATCAGAACTCCGAAGTTAAGCGTGCTTGGGCGAGAGTAGTACTAGGATGGGTGACCCCCTGGGAAGTCCTCGTGTTGCACCCCTTTTTTTGCTGTCGCCGCCACTCCCTTAATTTTCTCGTCCTTTTGCTGTCCCCGCCTCTCGAGTTTACGTAATCCGCGTTTCCGTATCGTTATCTCCGTGTCTCGTTTTGTTCGTGTCTTTCGTTGAGTCTTTGTCGTTCGTCCCTTTTCATCGTTTACCATTCCGTTCGTCAGATTCGTTTCCCTGTAAAAAAAAAAAAACCGTTTCCGTCGGCCAACACTAAAACGGCCGTAGAATCCACATACGAACTCCGATTTTTCTCCATAATACCTTTTCGGAATTGTCTCGACGAGATCCATAAGATTTCACGGCTTCGCCGTGAAAGGCCTGTCAGATTCTCAAAATTCCATCAGTTTTAAGTAGAATATCAGAAGACGTTGAAACTCAAGGCAAAGCTTCCGTTTGAAGCATTGAAATCAGAACAGGGGAAGATCATGGAATCCAAGCCGGTAAGAGTGTACGATAGGATTGGTGAGGTAGAGTTCAAACAATCCCAGCATAGTCGGGTTGCGTATAAAGGGAAAATTAGCACGTTCCCTTGCGGGTGCGATCATACCAGCACTAATGCACCGGATCCAATCAGAACTCCGAAGTTAAGCGTGCTTGGGCGAGAGTAGTACTAGGATGGGTGACCCCCTGGGAAGTCCTCGTGTTGCACCCCTTTTTTTGCTGTCGCCGCCACTCCCATAATTTTCTCGTCCTTTTGCTGTCCCCGCCTCTCGAGTTTACGTAATCCGCGTTTCCGTATCGTTATCTCCGTGTCTCGTTTTGTTCGTGTCTTTCGTTGAGTCTTTGTCGTTCGTCCCTTTTCATCGTTTACCATTCCGTTCGTCAGATTCGTTTCCCTGTAAAAAAAAAAAAACCGTTTCCGTCGGCCAACACTAAAACGGCCGTAGAATCCACATACGAACTCCGATTTTTCTCCATAATACCTTTTCGGAATTGTCTCGACGAGATCTATAAGATTTCATAGCTTCGCCGTGAAAGGCCTGTCAGATTCTCAAAATTCCATCAGTTTTAAGTAGAATATCAGAAGACGTTGAAACTCAAGGCAAAGCTTCCGTTTGAAGCATTGAAATCAGAACAGGGGAAGATCATGGAATCCAAGCCGGTAAGAGTGTACGGTAGGATTGGTGAGGTAGAGTTCAAACAATCCCAGCATAGTCGGGTTACGTATAAAGGGAAAATTAGCACGTTCCCTTGCGGGTGCGATCATACCAGCACTAATGCACCGGATCCCATCAGAACTCCGAAGTTAAGCGTGCTTGGGCGAGAGTAGTACTAGGATGGGTGACCCCCTGGGAAGTCCTCGTGTTGCACCCCTTTTTTTGCTGTCGCCGCCACTCCCTTAATTTTCTCGTCCTTTTGCTGTCCCCGCCTCTCGAGTTTACGTAATCCGCGTTTCCGTATCGTTATCTCCGTGTCTCGTTTTGTTCGTGTCTTTCGTTGAGTCTTTGTCGTTCGTCCCTTTTCATCGTTTACCATTCCGTTCGTCAGATTCGTTTCCCTGTAAAAAAAAAAAAAAAACCGTTTCCGTCGGCCAACACTAAAACGGTCGTAGAATCCACATACGAACTTCGATTTTTCTCCATAATACCTTTTCGGAATTGTCTCGACGAGATCTATAAGATTTCATAGCTTCGCCGTGAAAGGCCTGTCAGATTCTCAAAATTCCATCAGTTTTAAGTAGAATATCAGAAGACGTTGAAACTCAAGGCAAAGCTTCCGTTTGAAGCATTGAAATCAGAACAGGGGAAGATCATGGAATCCAAGCCGGTAAGAGTGTACGGTAGGATTGGTGAGGTAGAGTTCAAACAATCCCAGCATAGTCGGGTTACGTATAAAGGGAAAATTAGCACGTTCCCTTGCGGGTGCGATCATACCAGCACTAATGCACCGGATCCCATCAGAACTCCGAAGTTAAGCGTGCTTGGGCGAGAGTAGTACTAGGATGGGTGACCCCCTGGGAAGTCCTCGTGTTGCACCCCTTTTTTTGCTGTCGCCGCCACTCCCTTAATTTTCTCGTCCTTTTGCTGTCCCCGCCTCTCGAGTTTACGTAATCCGCGTTTCAGTATCGTTATCTCCGTGTCTCGTTTTGTTCGTGTCTTTCGTTGAGTCTTTGTCGTTCGTCCCTTTTCATCGTTTACCATTCCGTTCGTCAGATTCGTTTCCCTGTAAAAAAAAAAAAAAAAACCGTTTCCGTCGGCCAACACTAAAACGGCCGTAGAATCCAAATACGAACTCCGATTTTTCTCCATAATACCTTTTCGGAATTGTCTCGACGAGATCTATAAGATTTCATAGCTTCGCCGTGAAAGGCCTGTCAGATTCTCAAAATTCCATCAGTTTTAAGTAGAATATCAGAAGACGTTGAAACTCAAGGCAAAGCTTCCGTTTGAAGCATTGAAATCAGAACAGGGGAAGATCATGGAATCCAAGCCGGTAAGAGTGTACGGTAGGATTGGTGAGGTAGAGTTCAAACAATCCCAGCATAGTCGGGTTACGTATAAAGGGAAAATTAGCACGTTCCCTTGCGGGTGCGATCATACCAGCACTAATGCACCGGATCCCATCAGATATCCGAAGTTAAGCGTGCTTGGGCGAGAGTAGTACTAGGATGGGTGACCCCCTGGGAAGTCCTCGTGTTGCACCCCTTTTTTTGCTGTCGCCGCCACTCCCTTAATTTTCTCGTCCTTTTGCTGTCCCCGCCTCTCGAGTTTACGTAATCCGCGTTTCCGTATCGTTATCTCCGTGTCTCGTTTTGTTCGTGTCTTTCGTTGAGTCTTTGTCGTTCGTCCCTTTTCATCGTTTACCATTCCGTTCGTCAGATTCGTTTCCCTGTAAAAAAAAAAAAAAAACCGTTTCCGTCGGCCAACACTAAAACGGCCGTAGAATCCACATACGAACTCCGATGTTTCTCCATAATACCTTTTCGGAATTGTCTCGACGAGATCTATAAGATTTCATAGCTTCGCCGTGAAAGGCCTGACAGATTCTCAAAATTCCATCAGTTTTAAGTAGAATATCAGAAGACGTTGAAACTCAAGGCAAAGCTTCCGTTTGAAGCATTGAAATCAGAACAGGGGAAGATCATGGAATCCAAGCCGGTAAGAGTGTACGGTAGGATTGGTGAGGTAGAGTTCAAACAATCCCAGCATAGTCGGGTTACGTATAAAGGGAAAATTAGCACGTTCCCTTGCGGGTGCGATCATACCAGCACTAATGCACCGGATCCCATCAGAACTCCGAAGTTAAGCGTGCTTGGGCGAGAGTAGTACTAGGATGGGTGACCCCCTGGGAAGTCCTCGTGTTGCACCCCTTTTTTTGCTGTCGCCGCCACTCCCTTAATTTTCTCGTCCTTTTGCTGTCCCCGCCTCTCGAGTTTACGTAATCCGCGTTTCCGTATCGTTATCTCCGTGTCTCGTTTTGTTCGTGTCTTTCGTTGAGTCTTTGTCGTTCGTCCCTTTTCATCGTTTACCATTCCGTTCGTCAGATTCGTTTCCCTGTAAAAAAAAAAAAAAACCGTTTCCGTCGGCCAACACTAAAACGGCCGTAGAATCCAAATACGAACTCCGATTTTTCTCCATAATACCTTTTCGGAATTGTCTCGACGAGATCTATAAGATTTCATAGCTTCGCCGTGAAAGGCCTGTCAGATTCTCAAAATTCCATCAGTTTTAAGTAGAATATCAGAAGACGTTGAAACTCAAGGCAAAGCTTCCGTTTGAAGCATTGAAATCAGAACAGGGGAAGATCATGGAATCCAAGCCGGTAGGAGTGTACGATAGGATTGGTGAGGTAGAGTTCAAACAATCCCAGCATAGTCGGGTTGCGTATAAAGGGAAAATTAGCACGTTCCCTTGCGGGTGCGATCATACCAGCACTAATGCACCGGATCCCATCAGAACTCCGAAGTTAAGCGTGCTTGGGCGAGAGTAGTACTAGGATGGGTGACCCCCTGGGAAGTCCTCGTGTTGCACCCCTTTTTTTGCTGTCGCCGCCACTCCCTTAATTTTCTCGTCCTTTTGCTGTCCCCGCCTCTCGAGTTTACGTAATCCGCGTTTCCGTATCGTTATCTCCGTGTCTCGTTTTGTTCGTGTCTTTCGTTGAGTCTTTGTCGTTCGTCCCTTTTCATCGTTTACCATTCCGTTCGTCAGATTCGTTTCCCTGTAAAAAAAAAAAAAAACCGTTTCCGTCGGCCAACACTAAAACGGCCGTAGAATCCAAATACGAACTCCGATTTTTCTCCATAATACCTTTTCGGAATTGTCTCGACGAGATCTATAAGATTTCATAGCTTCGCCGTGAAAGGCCTGTCAGATTCTCAAAATTCCATCAGTTTTAAGTAGAATATCAGAAGACGTTGAAACTCAAGGCAAAGCTTCCGTTTGAAGCATTGAAATCAGAACAGGGGAAGATCATGGAATCCAAGCCGGTAGGAGTGTACGATAGGATTGGTGAGGTAGAGTTCAAACAATCCCAGCATAGTCGGGTTGCGTATAAAGGGAAAATTAGCACGTTCCCTTGCTGGTGCGATCATACCAGCACTAATGCACCTGATCCCATCAGAACTCCGAAGTTAAGCGTGCTTGGGCGAGAGTAGTACTAGGATGGGTGACCCCCTGGGAAGTCCTCGTGTTGCACCCCTTTTTTTGCTGTCGCCGCCACTCCCTTAATTTTCTCGTCCTTTTGCTGTCGCCGCCTCTCGAGTTTACGTAATCCGCGTTTCCGTATCGTTATCTCCGTGTCTCGTTTTGTTCGTGTCTTTCGTTGAGTCTTTGTCATTCGTCCCTTTTCATCGTTTTCCATTCCGTTCGTCAGATTCGTTTCCCTGTAAAAAAAAATAAAAAAAATCAGATATATTTCGTGTGATATATAGGGATTTGTTTCCCTTCGAGTCAGGGAATTGCTACCATGTTTGTTGTTGATTAGGTCAGCCAAAAAAAAAAAAAAAAAAAAAAAAAAAAAACCGTTTCCGTCGGCCAACACTAAAACGGCCGTAGAATCCACATACGAACTCCGATTTTTCTCCATAATACCTTTTCGGAATTGTCTCGACGAGATCTATAAGATTTCACGGCTTCGCCGTGAAAGGCCTGTCAGATTCTCAAAATTCCATCAGTTTTAAGTAGAATATCAGAAGACGTTGAAACTCAAGGCAAAGCTTCCGTTTGAAGCATTGAAATCAGAACAGGGGAAGATCATGGAATCCAAGCCGGTAAGAGTGTACGATAGGATTGGTGAGGTAGAGTTCAAACAATCCCAGCATAGTCGGGTTGCGTATAAAGGGAAAATTAGCACGTTCCCTTGCGGGTGCGATCATACCAGCACTAATTCACCGGATCCCATCAGAACTCCGAAGTTAAGCGTGCTTGGGCGAGAGTAGTACTAGGATGGGTGACCCCCTGGGAAGTCCTCGTGTTGCACCCCTTTTTTTGCTGTCGCCGCCACTCCCTTAATTTTCTCGTCCTTTTGCTGTCCCCTCCTCTCGAGTTTACGTAATCCGTGTTTCCGTATCGTTATCTCCGTGTCTCGTTTTGTTCGTGTCTTTCGTTGAGTCTTTGTCGTTCGTCCCTTTTCATCGTTTACCATTCCGTTCGTCAGATTCGTTTCCCTGTAAAAAAAAAAAAAACCGTTTCCGTCGGCCAACACTAAAACGGCCGTAGAATCCACATACGAACTCCGATGTTTCTCCATAATACCTTTTCGGAATTGTCTCGACGAGATCTATAAGATTTCATAGCTTCACCGTGAAAGGCCTGTCAGATTCTCAAAATTCCATCAGTTTTAAGTAGAATATCAGAAGACGTTGAAACTCAAGGCAAAGCTTCCGTTTGAAGCATTGAAATCAGAACAGGGGAAGATCATGGAATCCAAGCCGGTAAGAGTGTACGGTAGGATTGGTGAGGTAGAGTTCAAACAATCCCAGCATAGTCGGGTTACGTATAAAGGGAAAATTAGCACGTTCCCTTGCGGGTGCGATCATACCAGCACTAATGCACCGGATCCCATCAGATATCCGAAGTTAAGCGTGCTTGGGCGAGAGTAGTACTAGGATGGGTGACCCCCTGGGAAGTCCTCGTGTTGCACCCCTTTTTTTGCTGTCGCCGCCACTCCCTTAATTTTCTCGTCCTTTTGCTGTCCCCGCCTCTCGAGTTTATGTTCACTAATATTTTTACTACCGCAAGTGTACGGGTGTAATTATAGATAGGGAAGCAAGGTCGTATTCCACGAGGACTGATTAACCTAATGAGTACTAATCAAATTTCCTATCCTCTATTTAGACGAATAAATCTTTGGATTTTGTGTTACTGAACTAATTAAAGATAAATGAACTTAAACAAATAACAAGCAACGAGAGAATCAAATAAGAGAAGAATTATTCTAGAGCTTCGGTTTCGATGAACGAACGAATTCAATTAAATCAAAATCAATCAATCACATAGAGGACTCGACTATTACTAGAACAACCACACAAATAGCTTAAACCTACTTTCGTAGCGCCTAAACCGTAGATTTCATGCAAGAATCGTTGTGTCCAACTGATAACTAACACATGAAACTCCTAAAGGTTCAAAAGGTTATAAGCTCCCACACAATTCTCAAGATCTTTCGACTTTATTGAAATGTGTGTCCTATGTTCCCTATTCAAGCGTTAATTCTCATCTTTCGCCTATCGAATCAACACAATAAGTCATGCGAATTTGGTAGCTAATCAAATAAGCAAGCAATAAACTCAAGAACATACGAAGCAATAGAAGGTCGTGATCGATTGATAAAAACTAATTCGAATCTACAATGTTCATCTACTCCCTAACTCTAGAATAATAGAGAATTCTAGCCAAACATAATGAAGACAATCATCTCAAGTTTCGAAGGGGACAAAATCATAAACAAACGAAAACCGTAGAGCAAGACTATGGCTTCGAATATCGCCGACGTGACTCCTCGATCTTCTTCTCCCAATATTGAATCTCCCGTCCTTGTGTTTTTCGTAGCGTGCGAACTATTGATTCTGAAAATATCCGGGGTCCTTCTCTCCTCTCGCCCTCCTCTACTTATCCTCTTTCTCGATCTTCATTGGCCGTTACCAGCTTCCTCCCAAATCGCGTGTAACACGCCCTTCATAAATACGGGAGGCGCGGCTTGTCAGGACGGCGACGCGGTGGCGTGATGGAGAGGAGGCTGCCGCGTGACCTGAGCGCGGATAAGGGGACGCTGGGCGCGGGGTGACGGCAGCGCCGACGCTGCCGCGCATGCATGCGTGAGGGAGGTGAAGGCGCGGCTGGGTGAGGGAGACGCGGGGGTTGCATTGGCCGCGTGAGCTTCAATTTGGATATGAGTTGGGCCATGCATTGTTGGGCCATGCATTGTTGGGCCAAGATTAATTCAAAGCCCATGGTTAATTCAAGGCCCATGAATAATGCTTTTATTTCCCGTATTCTCCTCTCTTTTGCCTACAAAACTCGACAAGCTAAGATCAAGTGCAATATTCTTGAATATAAGAAATACAAGTCAAAAGAATCGAACTTGATCAAGATAATAGCACTAGAACATAAATGTACGATCTCGAAAACACGTAAAAATCCGTGTTTATCAACCCCCCAAACTTGAGTGAATGTTTGTCCTCAAACACAAAACGAATCAAAAAGACGAATCAACAATAAACACGGACTAGCAAAGTGACAATGAATTTTGGCCTCAGAAAAATTTTATAAAACAAAATCATCACAAACAAATCACCACAATCATCGATTAGCACATCATGATCATATCTCAATAATCGAACTTCTTCGAAACTCGGATCCTCACGGCATAGGAGTACATATGAGTGAACTCTCAACTCTCAAGTGTGTATGGATAAGTAGATTTTTTTTTTCACTCAATTCAAAGCATGCACAATATCTACCATAGGCTTGCAATTCATCTCAACCTCTCCATTGCTCAATGTGTGCTTATAGTAAAGATCAAAAAGGACTTTGATTAAGGTTGTAATGTAGGCTCTTTGGTAGGTAGGAAATATTTGGCCAAGTGAGTAAAATCCCAAGATAATGAAACTAGTTCTCCAAAGACACTCAAACCAATAGCTAATAAAGCTACAATTCCCAACCATTCGTCCATTATAAACCGTCCTCATCACTCAACCATCTAAGTGCACCCTCTCTACTCACTTATGCTCTTTATTCAACAACTTTTTTCTTTTTTTTTTTTTTTTCCTTTTATTGAGACTTTGTCTCTATTTCTTTTTTTTTCTTTTCCTTTTTTTTTTTTTTTTTTTTTTTCCATTTAAAATAGAGCTTATGTGAGCAAGAGGATCCATCCACTTCCACCCTCTCCCTTATTCTTTCAAATTTCTCAATACAAACCAACAAAATCCTACACAATATCCCCATCCCAGAGTTTATCAAAGAAAAAGGTCTCAAAGGCTCAAGGGGGTTAAACTAGGATTATGTATCATTTGGACAAGAAAAAGGGACGGAATGTGGCTAAGAAAGATGGCCTTAGATCATCTCTAAATTATTGAGCACACTAATGCAACCTCGAGGGAGATAGAAGAGCAAGTTCTAGAGACAAGTACGCATGCTTGAACAATCACACACAAGAAAGAAGATACGACTATAATCATGTGATAGTCAAGGCTCAAAACTCACAACAAGGGCATATATTTGATCCAAGCTTCTTAGAGGTCAAATAATCAAAATCAATCAATCATGCTAATCAACTCATGAAATAATCCCAAGTGAAAGATTTTCAATAAACTCAACATCAAGAAATCGTCATAGGCCTCATCGTCACAAGTACTAGCCATGCTTATCATCAATTGATCCCAAAAACACATAAACGACTCTACTACTCTACACTAGACACTATCACGACTCAGATTAACTAACGAAATACCAAATTGACTACCTAGAAAGCGAATAAAAGCGAAATATTTTTCCACACATCGCCATCCCCCCAAACTTATTGTTTTTACGAAGAAAAATAATAAGTTTGAAAGAAGAAGTGGTGGAAAATATTTCGAACTGACCTGTACTCACGGCTGAGGGGGAGTAGGTGGTCGGGCTCCACCCATCCAAGAGGTGATGGTGTCCTTCAAGTCCTTGAAACGAGCAACTGAGGCACGCTCGTTGGCATCGATCCGAGCAAGCAAACGATTCTCCATATCATGGAGATCGCCATACATTACAGGCCGGAACATGGCGTTTCGATTAGGGGCAGCCTGCTGGCCCTCTCCAGCTTCTAACTCCTGAGCGTCCTCTTCCTCCTCAGATTCTTCATCGTCCTCGCCGAATTCATCCACAAGTCTCTTCTTATCGTGGTCGCACTCCTTCCAATGAGCTGGCGTGTTCATGTGCCAATTTGCCTCAGCAGCCAAAGTAGTCAAAGTTGGATTAGGGAGATGGAAAATATAATGAGGCTTCATCCTCATGCCAAGTCTGCGTCGTCCACCGCCAAGAATTATCTGCTGTGACTTCAGAAAATCTAAGTCCACCATTATGTCCTTATCCTGTGCTACCGGCTTCATCTTCGAGAGATCAATACCCAAACTCATGGCAATCGGTGTGATGAATCCCCCAATGCACAGCTTGCGCGGAACGTGAGAAGTCAACAGACCTTGCGTAACAAATTGGTCGGCTATGTGAGCTCCCACATTCATCGGGATGTTTGATATCAAACAGTGAAAGGCAAGGAGTTCATCCCCCCTTACACTTCCAGTATTGTCCCGGGCAAAGATGGTGTATGCTAACACCTTTTGGATGTAGCGGAATACCGGATTGGGAATGGAAGTGGCCTTGGCACGCCCGCTCTTATACTGTCGCTCTTGGTCAAACTCCGTGAGGGCCACCTTTTGCCACATCATATCTGAACTGAAACCCGATAGAGTGATGATACCATTATCACAGGGGCAAGAAAGGACGGCATTGAGTTGGGCAACGGACATCTCTCGATCTTGATTTCCCAAACGAAACGTGAAGTGTGATGGGTGTTTGTTCGCTTTGTGGACCTCCACCGTGGATAAGAACTCTAAGACCAGCTCCTTATATGTAAGCCACTTGGCTTTCAAGAAATTGCTCCAACCAATGCGGGTGAACAACGCCCATACATCATCGTATATTCCCATGGCATGCAACGACGTGTCACAAGGATATCGGGTTGCCCTAATCGCAATGCGGCTCAGGTTTTTGAACCTCTGATGCTGTTCCGGATCCGGAAAGTCGAAGCCATAGAATTCGGGGTCAAACTCCGTTGGTGCATTACGGGAAGACGAAGCACCGCCACGCTTTTTTCTTGGAGGCATGATAACTACAAAACAAAGGAGATTTTATCCAATAAGTGTTCTCCAAATTAACAACCACGGTAATCAACACACCAATTCAATAAGAATTACAAAATTATCATCCCCCATTCAACATTACTAGAAGAATTCTCAATTCAATTTTCGTGCTTATGAAGAACCCACTACACAAACACCTCAAAATTCTCAAATTCCCCCCTATTACTTCTAAAATTCAACATAGAAGTTCAAGCATAGCATATGGGAGGTAGTTGCAAGAAAACCCATCGCAATTAGCATATGAATTGAGCAAATACACACCACATTCTCAACTTACACCTCTCAATAAACAATTTCATGAGTCTCTCCTAACAACATCAATAATAAATCACATGGGAAACACATACTCCAAAGATGAATATCGGGAGAGAGTTAGAGAGAGTAGGGGAGGTATACCTTTGAATCGAGAACGATAACGGAATGAGGTGGTGGTTCGCGGAGGGGGCGACGAAGGGGGTGGGTAGTGTGCTGTGTTTGTGAATGGAAAGGACTGTGTGAGTGTGTGCGATTGAAGAAGGAGGAGGTTAGGGGCACTTACCTTAGTGGGCCCAGCCTTAATGGGCCGGGCTGCTGTGGAGTGGGCCGGTGGAGGCGAGGGAGAGGAGGGCTGGAGCACCGCCGGTGGTCGCGAGGGAGGTGCGGCGGGCGGCGAAGGCGCGCTGGGTGATGGGACACAGACGCGACAGCGTCGATGGGGGCGCGGTCGGAGTGAGATGGCGACGCGGCGGCGTCGGGACGGCGCGGAGAGGCGCCTGCTGGGCGCGATGAAGACGCGGGGCGGACGAGGTCGGCGCGGCCGCGTGGACTGACGACGCGGGACAGGCGCGGCTTCCAACGCCGGCAGACGCGGGGGCGTCTCGGAGACGCGGAAAACCGCCTACTGGGCACGGCGGGACGACGAAGGGGGCGCTGCCGCGTTCTCTTCTCCACTTCACGCCTGTTTTCATATTTTTTTGTTTTTTGTTTTTTTTTTTTTTTTTTTTAAATAATAATAAAATTAAACCATATTAAATTAAAGAAGGAAAGAAACAAACGAGAACAGTAAAACAAGTTAGAAAAATAAAAGTAAAAAAAATAATAATAATAATAATAATAATAATAATAAAAATATTGTAATAATAATAATAAAAGAAAAAAAAAAAATAATAATAATAATAATAATAATCATATTAATAATAATAATAAAAAAAATAAATAAAATAAAAATGATTGGGTTGCCTCCCAATAAGCGCTAAATTTTACGTCGTTAGCTCGACGATACCGTTTCTCAAGGCGACTTCAAGAACATGTGTGTCACATGTTTGAGTTGCTCCGGGCTATAGTATGCCTTGATTCGTTGGCCATTGACTACGAACGGGCTTCCGGTCGGGTTTAGCAATTCCACGGCTCCATTAGACTTCACTTCATTGATATAAAACGGCCCGGACCACCTAGATTTCAGTTTCCCTGGGAAAAGCTTAAGACGAGAGTTAAATAACAAAACGGGGTCTCCCTTTTTGAATTCTCGCCTCTGGATCATCCTATCATGAAATCTCTTCGTTCTCTCCTTGTACAAGCTAGAGTTCTCAAATGCTTGAACTCTAAACTCATCCAATTCATTGAGCTGAAGGATTCGGTCTTGGCCAGCCACTTTGAAATCAAAATTAAGCTTTTTCACAGCCCAATAAGCCTTATGTTCTATCTCCACGGGAAGATGACAAGATTTACCAAAAACTAATTGATAAGGAGACATACCTAGAGGGGTTTTGTAGGCTGTTCTGTAAGCCCACAATGCATCGTCGAGCAAGATTGACCAATCTTTTCGACTCCCATTGACTGTCTTCTCAAGCACCTGCTTGACTTCTCGATTTGCCAACTCCGTTTGCCCATTAGCTTGAGGGTGGTAAGGTGATGTGACACGGTGCTTCACACCATACCGTTTGAGAAGTCCCTCGAGCCACTTGTTGCAAAAGTGGGATCCTCCATCACTAATCAATGCTCTTGGAGCTCCATATCGTGTGATGATGTGCTTTTGGAGGAACTTGAGTACCACTTTGGAGTCATTCGTGGATGTCGGGATCGCCTCCACCCACCTAGAAACATACTCAACAGCCAAGAGGATATATTGGTGACCAAAAGATGTGGGGAAAGGACCCATAAAGTCGATCCCCCAAACATCAAATAGCTCCACCTCTATCACATTAGTTAATGGCATTTCATGCTTTTTTGAAATTCCCCCCATTCTTTGACAACGATCACAATGAGTAATGAAAGTATGACAATCTTTGAAGATAGAGGGCCAATAAAAACCACTTTGGAGTACCTTAAAAGCTGTTCGGTTGGCTCCGAAATGACCTCCACTCGGGGATGAGTGGCATTGGCGGATGATCGGTTCCCACTCCTCTTCCGGAACACACCTTCTAATGATCTTGTCGGCACATCTCCGATAAAGGTAGGGCTCATCCCACATATAGACCTTCACGTCATGGAAAAACTTCTTCCTTTGGTAGCTCTACACTTCCAGAGGAGGAGGAATGTTCGCTGCAAGAAAATTCACGAAATCAGCATACCATGGTATTTTAGATTGAATTTGCAATACCTGTTCGTCCGGGAAGCTTTCGTTTATAGGAACACGAATATCTTCCCCTTCCACCGGGTTCTCCAATCGAGAGAGGTGATCAGCTACTACGTTTCACACCCCTTGCGATCTCGGATCTCGATGTCAAATTCTTGTAGCAAGAGGATCCAACGAAGCAATCTTGGCTTTGCATCCTTTTTGTCGAACAAGTACCGAATCGCAGCATGATCTGTGTATACCACCGACTTCGTTCCAATCAAATACGATCGAAATTTGTCGAAGGCATATACCACGGCTAACATCTCCTTCTCCGTTGTGGTGTAGTTTGCTTGCGCCTTATCTAGAGTCCTACTAGCGTAGTAGATAACTCTAAATGTTTTATCTCTCTTTTGACCCAAGGCTACCCCGACCGCAATGTCGCTGGCATCACACATCAATTCGAATGGTTGGGACCAATCGGGAGTGACCAGAACTGGAGCACTAACCAACGCCTTCTTCAACGTCTCAAATGCCTCCAAGCAAGCCTCGTCGAACTTGAATTTCACATCTTTCTCCAACAAATGACACAATGGCTTGGTGATCTTTGAGAAGTCTTTTATGAATCGTCGGTAGAACCCGGCGTGTCCCAAAAAGCTTCGAACGGCTTTCTCACTCGAAGGTGGTGGCAACTTTTCAATGGCCACTATCTTTGCTCGATCAACCTCTAAACCTGCAGAAGAAACCTTATGACCAAGAACAATGCCATCACGTACCATAAAGTGACATTTTTCCCAATTAAGAACAAGATTAGTTTCCTCACACCTTTGCAAGACTAGAGATAGATTATCAAGACAATGATCAAAAGAGTTTCCAAAAACCGAGAAGTCATCCATAAAAACTTCCATCACATTTTCTATCAAATCATGAAAAATTGACATCATGCATCTCTGAAAGGTAGCAGGAGCATTACAAAGACCAAAAGGCATACGACGATATGCAAAGATCCCGTAAGGGCAAGTAAATGCTGTCTTTTCTTGGTCTTCGGGGGCAATCATTATCTGATTGTACCCAGAATACCCGTCTAGAAAGCAATAAAACTCAAAACCAGCTAACCTATCTAGCATTTGGTCAATAAAAGGCAATGGGAAATGATCCTTACGAGTGGCTGCATTCAAAAGCCTATAATCAATGCAAACTCTCCACCCCGTAGTCAATCTAGTAGCAATCAATTCATTAGACTCATCTCTTACTACCGTCATTCCCCCCTTTTTTGGTACCACTTGAGTAGGACTAACCCACTCACTATCAGAAATAGCAAAGATAATTCCAGCATCCAATAACTTAAGAACCTCTTTCCTAACAACTTCTTGCATAATAGGATTGAGCCTTCTTTGATTCTGAGCTCTAGGCTTAACATTTTCTTCCATCAAAATCCTATGCATGCACAAAGATGGGCTAATCCCTTTCAAATCGGAAATAGACCAACCTATAGCCGACTTATGCTTTCTCAAAACACGCAAAAGACTATCAAGCTCACGAGTAGATAAAAAGGACGATACAATTACCGGATATGTCTCACCCTCACCCAAAAACGCATACTTCAAGTGTTCCGGCAAGGGTTTGAGTTCGGGCTTTGGGATCACCTCCACCGTCTCCGGCTTCTTGTCTTCCTCTTTTCTCAACTCCAAGAACTTCGTCCTTTGTCTCGAAATTTCCTGCACACTCTCCAATGCGCTGCAATACTCAAACAAACATAGATCAAAAATGTTTGTATCACAATTAAGATTAAAATCTAAATCAATTTGAGATGAGAAAAGAGAGCTAGAAATGCAAGCCTCAAGAGGATCCTTGTGTGAGTGTGACAAATTTGTGGCAATACACAAATCGACGACCTCCAAAATTTTGCAATCCTCCGTACTCGCAGTGATGGCAGTGTCTTTTCCGAAGTACTTCATCATCTTGCACATGGAGAATGTGATGCAATCATCATTGAACCTCAATGTGAGCTCCCCGTTCTCCACATCAATCAACGCTCTCCCGGTCTTGAGAAAAGGTCTCCCAAGAATGAGCGGTATGTCTCGATCCTCTTCCATATCGAGTACCACAAAATCTGCCGGAAATATGAAGTCTCCGACTTTGACGAGGACGTCTTCGACAATCCCTCTAGCATAGGCAATGGACCGATCCGCCATTTGGAGAGCTATGGTGGTGGGCTTGATTTCTCCAATTTTCAGCTTCATGAAGATGGAGGATGGCATCAGATTGATGCTTGCTCCTAAGTCACACAGTGCCTTCCCGAACTCTTCTCCACCGATCACACAAGAAATGGTAAAGCTCCCCGGATCTTTTGACTTGACCGGCAACTTCCGTTGAATGATGGCACTGCACTCTTCATTCAAATTGACCGTCTCGAAGTCTCCCCATCTCCTCTTCTTTGAAATCACGTCCTTGAGGAATTTGGCATGGACTGGCATTTGTAAGAGTGCTTCCACAAGTGGAATGTTGATATGCACCTTACGAAAGATATCCAAGAACTTGGAGAATTGCTCGTCCACCTTCTTCTTTTGATGCCTTTGAGGAAAAGGCATTGATATCCCTTTTGGTGAAGTCGGAGGTGCTTCCTTGCCTTTCTTCTCTTCTTTATTATCCTTCGTTGGTGATGTAGGCTCCTTCTCTTCTACAATGGGATCACCAACCTCGGACTCCTTATTCGGCATCTGTGGTCCCTCATAAGTAGTGCCACTCCTTAGCGTGATTGCCTTGCATTGTTCCTTCGGGTTAACCACTGTGTTGCTTGGAAACTGCCCCGGATTGTGCTGATTGCTCAAAGAGTTAGCGATCTGGCTCACTTGCTTTTCGATCATCTTTACTTGTGTCTCCACCGCTGACATCCTTGTATCTGAACTCGAGATGAACCTCATGAGTATGTCCTCCAGATTCGGCTTCTTTTGCTCATTGATCACTCCATTGGATGTTGAAAATCCGGGTGGTGGCTGAAGAGCGTTGTTCGGATTTCCATAGGAGAGGTTCGGATGGGATGGAGGTGCTTGATATCCTTGGTATCCACCTTGATTTGATCGACCCCCTTGGTAACCTCCTTGAGGTCGAAACCCCCGATTGTTGACCCAATTTGCCTCCTCGAATTGAATCTCTTCAACTGTTGGGTTGCTTCGGGTCTGCATCATGGTCTCGAACTTGCTAGACAAAGTTGCAATCTGATTTGTGAGTGCAACAATAGGGTCTTTGTTCTCAGCCATAGCTACTTTCCTCAGATTGTTCCTCTCTGTTGGCCACTGGTAGCTGGTGGATGCCATATTCTCAATTATATCGATGGCCTCATCTCCCCCCTTGCACAACAATGCTCCTCCAGCGGCTGCATCCATGAGTCTTCGTAATTCCCCATTACAAGCATTGTAGAAGATCATGATGCGGGTACCTAAGTCGAAGTCATGGTTGGGACACTTTCTGATCGTTTCCTTGAATCTTTCCCATGCTTCGTAGAGACTCTCCCCTTCGTATTGTTGAAAGTGAGTGATCTCCATCTTCAACTTAAACATGAGGCCCGGAGGTTGGAACTTGAATAGGAACTTGTGAGCTAGATCCTCCCAAGTAACGTCTCCTCCCAACTCGATAGATTGGAACCACTGCTTCGCCTTGTCCCTCAAAGAGAATGGAAATAGGCGAATTTTGATAGCATCCTCAGGTGCTCCATTGATCTTAACTGTGGCGCAGAGATCCAAAAACTGACTGAGATGGGCATTCGGGTCCTCCAACGGACCTCCTCCATACTGATTCTGTTGGACCATTGATATCAGGCCCGTCTTCAACTCGAAGTTGTTAGCCTCGATGGCTGGTCCGGGAATTCCCCCATGAGCTATCACATTCTGAAACTGAGCCTGAATAGGAGCTGGTTGAACGTTTGCTCGTTCCTGAGCTTCCCTCAAAATCCTTAACTGCTCCCTGAGTTGATTGAACTCCTCCTGAGTTGCCATTCTCCTCTTGTTTCTCCTTGCGTTATTCCGACGACAGGTGGCTTCTATCTCCAGATCTACAGGATCTAAAGTGATGCCTGAAGACCTTGTGCGCATTCACCACCTATACACCAACAAAGAGAACAATTAGACAACTCAAACGAATTAAAATTGAAAACGAAATACACAAAATAAAATGTCTAAATTAGTATCAAAGAAATCTAACTAATATCACTAGAAAGAAAATCAGTCCCCGGCAACGGCGCCAAAAACTTGTTCACTAATATTTTTACTACCGCAAGTGTACGGGTGTAATTATAGATAGGGAAGCAAGGTCGTATTCCACGAGGACTGATTAACCTAATGAGTACTAATCGAATTTCCTATCCTCTATTTAGACGAATAAATCTTTGGATTTTGTGTTACTGAACTAATTAAAGATAAATGAACTTAAACAAATAACAAGCAACGAGAGAATCAAATAAGAGAAGAATTATTCTAGAGCTTCGGTTTCGATGAACGAACGAATTCAATTAAATCAAAATCAATCAATCACATAGAGGACTCGACTATTACTAGAACAACCACACAAATAGCTTAAACCTACTTTCGTAGCGCCTAAACCGTAGATTTCATGCAAGAATCGTTGTGTCCAACTGATAACTAACACATGAAACTCCTAAAGGTTCAAAAGGTTATAAGCTCCCACACAATTCTCAAGATCTTTCGACTTTATTGAAATGTGTGTCCTATGTTCCCTATTCAAGCGTTAATTCTCATCTTTCGCCTATCGAATCAACACAATAAGTCATGCGAATTTGGTAGCTAATCAAATAAGCAAGCAATAAACTCAAGAACATACGAAGCAATAGAAGGTCGTGATCGATTGATAAAAACTAATTCGAATCTACAATGTTCATCTACTCCCTAACTCTAGAATAATAGAGAATTCTAGCCAAACATAATGAAGACAATCATCTCAAGTTTCGAAGGGGACAAAATCATAAACAAACGAAAACCGTAGAGCAAGACTATGGCTTCGAATATCGCCGACGTGACTCCTCGATCTTCTTCTCCCAATATTGAATCTCCCGTCCTTGTGTTTTTCGTAGCGTGCGAACTATTGATTCTGAAAATATCCGGGGTCCTTCTCTCCTCTCGCCCTCCTCTACTTATCCTCTTTCTCGATCTTCATTGGCCGTTACCAGCTTCCTCCCAAATCGCGTGTAACACGCCCTTCATAAATACGGGAGGCGCGGCTTGTCAGGACGGCGACGCGGTGGCGTGATGGAGAGGAGGCTGCCGCGTGACCTGAGCGCGGATAAGGGGACGCTGGGCGCGGGGTGACGGCAGCGCCGACGCTGCCGCGCATGCATGCGTGAGGGAGGTGAAGGCGCGGCTGGGTGAGGGAGACGCGGGGGTTGCATTGGCCGCGTGAGCTTCAATTTGGATATGAGTTGGGCCATGCATTGTTGGGCCATGCATTGTTGGGCCAAGATTAATTCAAAGCCCATGGTTAATTCAAGGCCCATGAATAATGCTTTTATTTCCCGTATTCTCCTCTCTTTTGCCTACAAAACTCGACAAGCTAAGATCAAGTGCAATATTCTTGAATATAAGAAATACAAGTCAAAAGAATCGAACTTGATCAAGATAATAGCACTAGAACATAAATGTACGATCTCGAAAACACGTAAAAATCCGTGTTTATCAGTTTACGTAACCCGCGTTTCCGTATCGTTATCTCCGTGTCTCGTTTTGTTCGTGTCTTTCGTTGAGTCTTTGTCGTTCGTCCCTTTTCATCGTTTACCATTCCGTTCGTCAGATTCGTTTCCCTGTAAAAAAAAAAAAACCGTTTCCGTCGGCCAACACTAAAACGGCCGTAGAATCCACATACGAACTCCGATGTTTCTCCATAATACCTTTTCGGAATTGTCTCGACGAGATCTATAAGATTTCATAGCTTCGCCGTGAAAGGCCTGTCAGATTCTCAAAATTCCATCAGTTTTAAGTAGAATATCAGAAGACGTTGAAACTCAAGGAAACTCAAGGCAAAGCTTCCGTTTGAAGCATTGAAATCAGAACAGGGGAAGATCATGGAATCCAAGCCGGTAAGAGTGTACGGTAGGATTGGTGAGGTAGAGTTCAAACAATCCCAGCATAGTCGGGTTACGTATAAAGGGAAAATTAGCACGTTCCCTTGCGGGTGCGATCATACCAGCACTAATGCACCGGATCCCATCAGAACTCCGAAGTTAAGCGTGCTTGGGCGAGAGTAGTACTAGGAGGGTGACCCCCTGGGAAGTCCTCGTGTTGCACCCCTTTTTTTGCTGTCGCCGCCACTCCCTTAATTTTCTCGTCCTTTTGCTGTCCCCGCCTCTCGAGTTTACGTAATCCGCGTTTCCGTATCGTTATCTCCGTGTCTCGTTTTGTTCGTGTCTTTCGTTGAGTCTTTGTCGTTCGTCCCTTTTCATCGTTTACCATTCCGTTCGTCAGATTCGTTTCCCTGTAAAAAAAAAAAAAAAACCGTTTCCGTCGGCCAACACTAAAACGGCCGTAGAATCCAAATACGAACTCCGATTTTTCTCCATAATACCTTTTCGGAATTGTCTCGACGAGATCTATAAGATTTCATAGCTTCGCCGTGAAAGGCCTGTCAGATTCTCAAAATTCCATCAGTTTTAAGTAGAATATCAGAAGACGTTGAAACTCAAGGCAAAGCTTCCGTTTGAAGCATTGAAATCAGAACAGGGGAAGATCATGGAATCCAAGCCGGTAGGAGTGTACGATAGGATTGGTGAGGTAGAGTTCAAACAATCCCAGCATAGTCGGGTTGCGTATAAAGGGAAAATTAGCACGTTCCCTTGCGGGTGCGATCATACCAGCACTAATGCACCGGATCCCATCAGAACTCCGAAGTTAAGCGTGCTTGGGCGAGAGTAGTACTAGGATGGGTGACCCCCTGGGAAGTCCTCGTGTTGCACCCCTTTTTTGCTGTCGCCGCCACTCCCTTAATTTTCTCGTCCTTTTGCTGTCCCCGCCTCTCGAGTTTACGTAATCCGCGTTTCCTTATCGTTATCTCCGTGTCTCGTTTTGTTCGTGTCTTTCGTTGAGTCTTTGTCGTTCGTCCCTTTTCATCGTTTACCATTCCGTTCGTCAGATTCGTTTCCCTGTAAAAAAAAAAAAAAACCGTTTCCGTCGGCCAACACTAAAACGGCCGTAGAATCCAAATACGAACTCCGATTTTTCTCCATAATACCTTTTCGGAATTGTCTCGACGAGATCTATAAGATTTCATAGCTTCGCCGTGAAAGGCCTGTCAGATTCTCAAAATTCCATCAGTTTTAAGTAGAATATCAGAAGACGTTGAAACTCAAGGCAAAGCTTCCGTTTGAAGCATTGAAATCAGAACAGGGGAAGATCATGGAATCCAAGCCGGTAGGAGTGTACGATAGGATTGGTGAGGTAGAGTTCAAACAATCCCAGCATAGTCGGGTTGCGTATAAAGGGAAAATTAGCGCGTTCCCTTGCGGGTGCGATCATACCAGCACTAATGCACCTGATCCCATCAGAACTCCGAAGTTAAGCGTGCTTGGGCGAGAGTAGTACTAGGATGGGTGACCCCCTGGGAAGTCCTCGTGTTGCACCCCTTTTTTTGCTGTCGCCGCCACTCCCTTAATTTTCTCGTCCTTTTGCTGTCCCCGCCTCTCGAGTTTACGTAATCCGCTTTTCCGTATCGTTATCTCCGTGTCTCGTTTTGTTCGTGTCTTTCGTTGAGTCTTTGTCATTCGTCCCTTTTCATCGTTTTCCATTCCGTTCGTCAGATTCGTTTCCCTGTAAAAAAAAATAAAAAAAAATCAGATATATTTCTTGTGATATATAGGGATTTGTTTCCCTTCGAGTCAGGGAATTGCTACCATGTTTGTTGTTGATTAGGTCAGCCAAAAAAAAAAAAAAAAAAACCGTTTCCGTCGGCCAACACTAAAACGGCCGTAGAATCCACATACGAACTCCGATTTTTCTCCATAATACCTTTTCGGAATTGTCTCGACGAGATCTATAAGATTTCACGGCTTCGCCGTGAAAGGCCTGTCAGATTCTCAAAATTCCATCAGTTTTAAGTAGAATATCAGAAGACGTTGAAACTCAAGGCAAAGCTTCCGTTTGAAGCATTGAAATCAGAACAGGGGAAGATCATGGAATCCAAGCCGGTAAGAGTGTACGATAGGATTGGTGAGGTAGAGTTCAAACAATCCCAGCATAGTCGGGTTGCGTATAAAGGGAAAATTAGCACGTTCCCTTGCGGGTGCGATCATACCAGCACTAATGCACCGGATCCCATCAGAACTCCGAAGTTAAGCGTGCTTGGGCGAGAGTAGTACTAGGATGGGTGACCCCCTGGGAAGTCCTCGTGTTGCACCCCTTTTTTTGCTGTCGCCGCCACTCCCTTAATTTTCTCGTCCTTTTGCTGTCCCCGCCTCTCGAGTTTACGTAATCCGCGTTTCCGTATCGTTATCTCCGCGTCTCGTTTTGTTCGTGTCTTTCGTTGAGTCTTTGTCGTTCGTCCCTTTTCATCGTTTACCATTCCGTTCGTCAGATTCGTTTCCCTGTAAAAAAAAAAAAAAACCGTTTCCGTCGGCCAACACTAAAACGGCCGTAGAATCCAAATACGAACTCCGATTTTTCTCCATAATACCTTTTCAGAATTATCTCGACGAGATCTATAAGATTTCATAGCTTCGCCGTGAAAGGCCTGTCAGATTCTCAAAATTCCATCAGTTTTAAGTAGAATATCAGAAGACGTTGAAACTCAAGGCAAAGCTTCCGTTTGAAGCATTGAAATCAGAACAGGGGAAGATCATGGAATCCAAGCCGGTAAGAGTGTACGGTAGGATTGGTGAGGTAGAGTTCAAACAATCCCAGCATAGTCGGGTTACGTATAAAGGGAAAATTAGCACGTTCCCTTGCGGGTGCGATCATACCAGCACTAATGCACCGGATCCCATCAGATATCCGAAGTTAAGCGTGCTTGGGCGAGAGTAGTACTAGGATGGGTGACCCCCTGGGAAGTCCTCGTGTTGCACCCCTTTTTTTGCTGTCGCCGCCACTCCCTTAATTTTCTCGTCCTTTTGCTGTCCCCGCCTCTCGAGTTTACGTAATCCGCGTTTCCGTATCGTTATCTCCGTGTCTCGTTTTGTTCGTGTCTTTCGTTGAGTCTTTGTCGTTCGTCCCTTTTCATCGTTTACCATTCCGTTCGTCAGATTCGTTTCCCTGTAAAAAAAAAAAAAAAACCGTTTCCGTCGGCCAACACTAAAACGGCCGTAGAATCCACATACGAACTCCGATGTTTCTCCATAATACCTTTTCGGAATTGTCTCGACGAGATCTATAAGATTTCATAGCTTCGCCGTGAAAGGCCTGTCAGATTCTCAAAATTCCATCAGTTTTAAGTAGAATATCAGAAGACGTTGAAACTCAAGGCAAAGCTTCCGTTTGAAGCATTGAAATCAGAACAGGGGAAGATCATGGAATCCAAGCCGGTAAGAGTGTACGGTAGGATTGGTGAGGTAGAGTTCAAACAATCCCAGCATAGTCGGGTTACGTATAAAGGGAAAATTAGCACGTTCCCTTGCGGGTGCGATCATACCAGCACTAATGCACCGGATCCCATCAGAACTCCGAAGTTAAGCGTGCTTGGGCGAGAGTAGTACTAGGAGGGTGACCCCCTGGGAAGTCCTCGTGTTGCACCCCTTTTTTTGCTGTCGCCGCCACTCCCTTAATTTTCTCGTCCTTTTGCTGTCCCCGCCTCTCGAGTTTACGTAATCCGCGTTTCCGTATCGTTATCTCCGTGTCTCGTTTTGTTCGTGTCTTTCGTTGAGTCTTTGTCGTTCGTCCCTTTTCATCGTTTACCATTCCGTTCGTCAGATTCGTTTCCCTGTAAAAAAAAAAAAAAACCGTTTCCGTCGGCCAACACTAAAACGGCCGTAGAATCCAAATACGAACTCCGATTTTTCTCCATAATACCTTTTCGGAATTGTCTCGACGAGATCTATAAGATTTCATAGCTTCGCCGTGAAAGGCCTGTCAGATTCTCAAAATTCCATCAGTTTTAAGTAGAATATCAGAAGACGTTGAAACTCAAGGCAAAGCTTCCGTTTGAAGCATTGAAATCAGAACAGGGGAAGATCATGGAATCCAAGCCGGTAGGAGTGTACGATAGGATTGGTGAGGTAGAGTTCAAACAATCCCAGCATAGTCGGGTTGCGTATAAAGGGAAAATTAGCACGTTCCCTTGCGGGTGCGATCATACCAGCACTAATGCACCGGATCCCATCAGAACTCCGAAGTTAAGCGTGCTTGGGCGAGAGTAGTACTAGGATGGGTGACCCCCTGGGAAGTCCTCGTGTTGCACCCCTTTTTTGCTGTCGCCGCCACTCCCTTAATTTTCTCGTCCTTTTGCTGTCCCCGCCTCTCGAGTTTACGTAATCCGCGTTTCCTTATCGTTATCTCCGTGTCTCGTTTTGTTCGTGTCTTTCGTTGAGTCTTTGTCGTTCGTCCCTTTTCATCGTTTACCATTCCGTTCGTCAGATTCGTTTCCCTGTAAAAAAAAAAAAAAACCGTTTCCGTCGGCCAACACTAAAACGGCCGTAGAATCCAAATACGAACTCCGATTTTTCTCCATAATACCTTTTCGGAATTGTCTCGACGAGATCTATAAGATTTCATAGCTTCGCCGTGAAAGGCCTGTCAGATTCTCAAAATTCCATCAGTTTTAAGTAGAATATCAGAAGACGTTGAAACTCAAGGCAAAGCTTCCGTTTGAAGCATTGAAATCAGAACAGGGGAAGATCATGGAATCCAAGCCGGTAGGAGTGTACGATAGGATTGGTGAGGTAGAGTTCAAACAATCCCAGCATAGTCGGGTTGCGTATAAAGGGAAAATTAGCGCGTTCCCTTGCGGGTGCGATCATACCAGCACTAATGCACCTGATCCCATCAGAACTCCGAAGTTAAGCGTGCTTGGGCGAGAGTAGTACTAGGATGGGTGACCCCCTGGGAAGTCCTCGTGTTGCACCCCTTTTTTTGCTGTCGCCGCCACTCCCTTAATTTTCTCGTCCTTTTGCTGTCCCCGCCTCTCGAGTTTACGTAATCCGCTTTTCCGTATCGTTATCTCCGTGTCTCGTTTTGTTCGTGTCTTTCGTTGAGTCTTTGTCATTCGTCCCTTTTCATCGTTTTCCATTCCGTTCGTCAGATTCGTTTCCCTGTAAAAAAAAATAAAAAAAAATCAGATATATTTCTTGTGATATATAGGGATTTGTTTCCCTTCGAGTCAAGGAATTGCTACCATGTTTGTTGTTGATTAGGTCAGCCAAAAAAAAAAAAAAAAAAAAAAAAAAAAACCGTTTCCGTCGGCCAACACTAAAACGGCCGTAGAATCCACATACGAACTCCGATTTTTCTCCATAATACCTTTTCGGAATTGTCTCGACGAGATCTATAAGATTTCACGGCTTCGCCGTGAAAGGCCTGTCAGATTCTCAAAATTCCATCAGTTTTAAGTAGAATATCAGAAGACGTTGAAACTCAAGGCAAAGCTTCCGTTTGAAGCATTGAAATCAGAACAGGGGAAGATCATGGAATCCAAGCCGGTAAGAGTGTACGATAGGATTGGTGAGGTAGAGTTCAAACAATCCCAGCATAGTCGGGTTGCGTATAAAGGGAAAATTAGCACGTTCCCTTGCGGGTGCGATCATACCAGCACTAATGCACCGGATCCCATCAGAACTCCGAATTTAAGCGTGCTTGGGCGAGAGTAGTACTAGGATGGGTGACCCCCTGGGAAGTCCTCGTGTTGCACCCCTTTTTTTGCTGTCGCCGCCACTCCCTTAATTTTCTCGTCCTTTTGCTGTCCCCGCCTCTCGAGTTTACGTAATCCGCGTTTCCGTATCGTTATCTCCGCGTCTCGTTTTGTTCGTGTCTTTCGTTGAGTCTTTGTCGTTCGTCCCTTTTCATCGTTTACCATTCCGTTCGTCAGATTCGTTTCCCTGTAAAAAAAAAAAAAAACCGTTTCCGTCGGCCAACACTAAAACGGCCGTAGAATCCAAATACGAACTCCGATTTTTCTCCATAATACCTTTTCAGAATTATCTCGACGAGATCTATAAGATTTCATAGCTTCGCCGTGAAAGGCCTGTCAGATTCTCAAAATTCCATCAGTTTTAAGTAGAATATCAGAAGACGTTGAAACTCAAGGCAAAGCTTCCGTTTGAAGCATTGAAATCAGAACAGGGGAAGATCATGGAATCCAAGCCGGTAAGAGTGTACGGTAGGATTGGTGAGGTAGAGTTCAAACAATCCCAGCATAGTCGGGTTACGTATAAAGGGAAAATTAGCACGTTCCCTTGCGGGTGCGATCATACCAGCACTAATGCACCGGATCCCATCAGATATCCGAAGTTAAGCGTGCTTGGGCGAGAGTAGTACTAGGATGGGTGACCCCCTGGGAAGTCCTCGTGTTGCACCCCTTTTTTTGCTGTCGCCGCCACTCCCTTAATTTTCTCGTCCTTTTGCTGTCCCCGCCTCTCGAGTTTACGTAATCCGCGTTTCCGTATCGTTATCTCCGTGTCTCGTTTTGTTCGTGTCTTTCGTTGAGTCTTTGTCGTTCGTCCCTTTTCATCGTTTACCATTCCGTTCGTCAGATTCGTTTCCCTGTAAAAAAAAAAAAAAAAACCGTTTCCGTCGGCCAACACTAAAACGGCCGTAGAATCCACATACGAACTCCGATGTTTCTCCATAATACCTTTTCGGAATTGTCTCGACGAGATCTATAAGATTTCATAGCTTCGCCGTGAAAGGCCTGTCAGATTCTCAAAATTCCATCAGTTTTAAGTAGAATATCAGAAGACGTTGAAACTCAAGGCAAAGCTTCCGTTTGAAGCATTGAAATCAGAACAGGGGAAGATCATGGAATCCAAGCCGGTAAGAGTGTACGGTAGGATTGGTGAGGTAGAGTTCAAACAATCCCAGCATAGTCGGGTTACGTATAAAGGGAAAATTAGCACGTTCCCTTGCGGGTGCGATCATACCAGCACTAATGCACCGGATCCCATCAGAACTCCGAAGTTAAGCGTGCTTGGGCGAGAGTAGTACTAGGATGGGTGACCCCCTGGGAAGTCCTCGTGTTGCACCCCTTTTTTTGCTGTCGCCGCCACTCCCTTAATTTTCTCGTCCTTTTGCTGTCCCCGCCTCTCGAGTTTACGTAATCCGCGTTTCCGTATCGTTATCTCCGTGTCTCGTTTTGTTCATGTCTTTCGTTGAGTCTTTGTCGTTCGTCCCTTTTCATCGTTTACCATTCCGTTCGTCAGATTCGTTTCCCTGTAAAAAAAAAAAAAAACCGTTTCCGTCGGCCAACACTAAAACGGCCGTAGAATCCAAATACGAACTCCGATTTTTCTCCATAATACCTTTTCGGAATTGTCTCGACGAGATCTATAAGATTTCATAGCTTCGCCGTGAAAGGCCTGTCAGATTCTCAAAATTCCATCAGTTTTAAGTAGAATATCAGAAGACGTTGAAACTCAAGGCAAAGCTTCCGTTTGAAGCATTGAAATCAGAACAGGGGAAGATCATGGAATCCAAGCCGGTAGGAGTGTACGATAGGATTGGTGAGGTAGAGTTCAAACAATCCCAGCATAGTCGGGTTGCGTATAAAGGGAAAATTAGCACGTTCCCTTGCGGGTGCGATCATACCAGCACTAATGCACCGGATCCCATCAGAACTCCGAAGTTAAGCGTGCTTGGGCGAGAGTAGTACTAGGATGGGTGACCCCCTGGGAAGTCCTCGTGTTGCACCCCTTTTTTTGCTGTCGCCGCCACTCCCTTAATTTTCTCGTCCTTTTGCTGTCCCCGCCTCTCGAGTTTACGTAATCCGCGTTTCCTTATCGTTATCTCCGTGTCTCGTTTTGTTCGTGTCTTTCGTTGAGTCTTTGTCGTTCGTCCCTTTTCATCGTTTACCATTCCGTTCGTCAGATTCGTTTCCCTGTAAAAAAAAAAAAAAAACCGTTTCCGTCGGCCAACACTAAAACGGCCGTAGAATCCAAATACGAACTCCGATTTTTCTCCATAATACCTTTTCGGAATTGTCTCGACGAGATCTATAAGATTTCATAGCTTCGCCGTGAAAGGCCTGTCAGATTCTCAAAATTCCATCAGTTTTAAGTAGAATATCAGAAGACGTTGAAACTCAAGGCAAAGCTTCCGTTTGAAGCATTGAAATCAGAACAGGGGAAGATCATGGAATCCAAGCCGGTAGGAGTGTACGATAGGATTGGTGAGGTAGAGTTCAAACAATCCCAGCATAGTCGGGTTGCGTATAAAGGGAAAATTAGCGCGTTCCCTTGCGGGTGCGATCATACCAGCACTAATGCACCTGATCCCATCAGAACTCCGAAGTTAAGCGTGCTTGGGCGAGAGTAGTACTAGGATGGGTGACCCCCTGGGAAGTCCTCGTGTTGCACCCCTTTTTTTGCTGTCGCCGCCACTCCCTTAATTTTCTCGTCCTTTTGCTGTCCCCGCCTCTCGAGTTTACGTAATCCGCTTTTCCGTATCGTTATCTCCGTGTCTCGTTTTGTTCGTGTCTTTCGTTGAGTCTTTGTCATTCGTCCCTTTTCATCGTTTTCCATTCCGTTCGTCAGATTCGTTTCCCTGTAAAAAAAAATAAAAAAAAATCAGATATATTTCTTGTGATATATAGGGATTTGTTTCCCTTCGAGTCAGGGAATTGCTACCATGTTTGTTGTTGATTAGGTCAGCCAAAAAAAAAAAAAAAAAAAAAAAAAAACCGTTTCCGTCGGCCAACACTAAAACGGCCGTAGAATCCACATACGAACTCCGATTTTTCTCCATAATACCTTTTCGGAATTGTCTCGACGAGATCTATAAGATTTCACGGCTTCGCCGTGAAAGGCCTGTCAGATTCTCAAAATTCCATCAGTTTTAAGTAGAATATCAGAAGACGTTGAAACTCAAGGCAAAGCTTCCGTTTGAAGCATTGAAATCAGAACAGGGGAAGATCATGGAATCCAAGCCGGTAAGAGTGTACGATAGGATTGGTGAGGTAGAGTTCAAACAATCCCAGCATAGTCGGGTTGCGTATAAAGGGAAAATTAGCACGTTCCCTTGCGGGTGCGATCATACCAGCACTAATGCACCGGATCCCATCAGAACTCCGAAGTTAAGCGTGCTTGGGCGAGAGTAGTACTAGGATGGGTGACCCCCTGGGAAGTCCTCGTGTTGCACCCCTTTTTTTGCTGTCGCCGCCACTCCCTTAATTTTCTCGTCCTTTTGCTGTCCCCGCCTCTCGAGTTTACGTAATCCGCGTTTCCGTATCGTTATCTCCGCGTCTCGTTTTGTTCGTGTCTTTCGTTGAGTCTTTGTCGTTCGTCCCTTTTCATCGTTTACCATTCCGTTCGTCAGATTCGTTTCCCTGTAAAAAAAAAAAAAAAACCGTTTCCGTCGGCCAACACTAAAACGGCCGTAGAATCCAAATACGAACTCCGATTTTTCTCCATAATACCTTTTCAGAATTATCTCGACGAGATCTATAAGATTTCATAGCTTCGCCGTGAAAGGCCTGTCAGATTCTCAAAATTCCATCAGTTTTAAGTAGAATATCAGAAGACGTTGAAACTCAAGGCAAAGCTTCCGTTTGAAGCATTGAAATCAGAACAGGGGAAGATCATGGAATCCAAGCCGGTAAGAGTGTACGGTAGGATTGGTGAGGTAGAGTTCAAACAATCCCAGCATAGTCGGGTTACGTATAAAGGGAAAATTAGCACGTTCCCTTGCGGGTGCGATCATACCAGCACTAATGCACCGGATCCCATCAGATATCCGAAGTTAAGCGTGCTTGGGCGAGAGTAGTACTAGGATGGGTGACCCCCTGGGAAGTCCTCGTGTTGCACCCCTTTTTTTGCTGTCGCCGCCACTCCCTTAATTTTCTCGTCCTTTTGCTGTCCCCGCCTCTCGAGTTTACGTAATCCGCGTTTCCGTATCGTTATCTCCGTGTCTCGTTTTGTTCGTGTCTTTCGTTGAGTCTTTGTCGTTCGTCCCTTTTCATCGTTTACCATTCCGTTCGTCAGATTCGTTTCCCTGTAAAAAAAAAAAAAAACCGTTTCCGTCGGCCAACACTAAAACGGCCGTAGAATCCACATACGAACTCCGATGTTTCTCCATAATACCTTTTCGGAATTGTCTCGACGAGATCTATAAGATTTCATAGCTTCGCCGTGAAAGGCCTGTCAGATTCTCAAAATTCCATCAGTTTTAAGTAGAATATCAGAAGACGTTGAAACTCAAGGCAAAGCTTCCGTTTGAAGCATTGAAATCAGAACAGGGGAAGATCATGGAATCCAAGCCGGTAAGAGTGTACGGTAGGATTGGTGAGGTAGAGTTCAAACAATCCCAGCATAGTCGGGTTACGTATAAAGGGAAAATTAGCACGTTCCCTTGCGGGTGCGATCATACCAGCACTAATGCACCGGATCCCATCAGAACTCCGAAGTTAAGCGTGCTTGGGCGAGAGTAGTACTAGGATGGGTGACCCCCTGGGAAGTCCTCGTGTTGCACCCCTTTTTTTGCTGTCGCCGCCACTCCCTTAATTTTCTCGTCCTTTTGCTGTCCCCGCCTCTCGAGTTTACGTAATCCGCATTTCCGTATCGTTATCTCCGTGTCTCGTTTTGTTCGTGTCTTTCGTTGAGTCTTTGTCGTTCGTCCCTTTTCATCGTTTACCATTCCGTTCGTCAGATTCGTTTCCCTGTAAAAAAAAAAAAAAACCGTTTCCGTCGGCCAACACTAAAACGGCCGTAGAATCCACATACGAACTCCGATGTTTCTCCATAATACCTTTTCGGAATTGTCTCGACGAGATCTATAAGATTTCATAGCTTCGCCGTGAAAGGCCTGTCAGATTCTCAAAATTCCATCAGTTTTAAGTAGAATATCAGAAGACGTTGAAACTCAAGGCAAAGCTTCCGTTTGAAGCATTGAAATCAGAACAGGGGAAGATCATGGAATCCAAGCCGGTAAGAGTGTACGGTAGGATTGGTGAGGTAGAGTTCAAACAATCCCAGCATAGTCGGGTTACGTATAAAGGGAAAATTAGCACGTTCCCTTGCGGGTGCGATCATACCAGCACTAATGCACCGGATCCCATCAGATATCCGAAGTTAAGCGTGCTTGGGCGAGAGTAGTACTAGGATGGGTGACCCCCTGGGAAGTCCTCGTGTTGCACCCCTTTTTTTGCTGTCGCCGCCACTCCCTTAATTTTCTCGTCCTTTTGCTGTCCCCGCCTCTCGAGTTTACGTAATCCGCATTTCCGTATCGTTATCTCCGTGTCTCGTTTTGTTCGTGTCTTTCGTTGAGTCTTTGTCGTTCGTCCCTTTTCATCGTTTACCATTCCGTTCGTCAGATTCGTTTCCCTGTAAAAAAAAAAAAAAAACCGTTTCCGTCGGCCAACACTAAAACGGCCGTAGAATCCACATACGAACTCCGATGTTTCTCCATAATACCTTTTCGGAATTGTCTCGACGAGATCTATAAGATTTCATAGCTTCGCCGTGAAAGGCCTGTCAGATTCTCAAAATTCCATCAGTTTTAAGTAGAATATCAGAAGACGTTGAAACTCAAGGCAAAGCTTCCGTTTGAAGCATTGAAATCAGAACAGGGGAAGATCATGGAATCCAAGCCGGTAGGAGTGTACGATAGGATTGGTGAGGTAGAGTTCAAACAATCCCAGCATAGTCGGGTTGCGTATAAAGGGAAAATTAGCGCGTTCCCTTGCGGGTGCGATCATACCAGCACTAATGCACCTGATCCCATCAGAACTCCGAAGTTAAGCGTGCTTGGGCGAGAGTAGTACTAGGATGGGTGACCCCCTGGGAAGTCCTCGTGTTGCACCCCTTTTTTTGCTGTCGCCGCCACTCCCTTAATTTTCTCGTCCTTTTGCTGTCGCCGCCTCTCGAGTTTACGTAATCCGCGTTTCCGTATCGTTATCTCCGTGTCTCGTTTTGTTCGTGTCTTTCGTTGAGTCTTTGTCATTCGTCCCTTTTCATTGTTTTCCATTCCGTTCGTCAGATTCGTTTCCCTGTAAAAAAAAATAAAAACAAATCAGATATATTTCATGTGATATATAGGGATTTGTTTCCCTTCGAGTCAGGGAATTGCTACCATGTTTGTTGTTGATTAGGTCAGCCAAAAAAAAAAAAAAAAAAAAAAAAAAAAAAAAAAACCGTTTCCGTCGGCCAACACTAAAACGGCCGTAGAATCCACATACGAACTCCGATTGTTCTCCATAATACCTTTTCGGAATTGTCTCGACGAGATCTATAAGATTTCACGGCTTCGCCGTGAAAGGCCTGTCAGATTCTCAAAATTCCATCAGTTTTAAGTAGAATATCAGAAGACGTTGAAACTCAAGGCAAAGCTTCCGTTTGAAGCATTGAAATCAGAACAGGGGAAGATCATGGAATCCAAGCCGGTAAGAGTGTACGATAGGATTGGTGAGGTAGAGTTCAAACAATCCCAGCATAGTCGGGTTGCGTATAAAGGGAAAATTAGCACGTTCCCTTGCGGGTGCGATCATACCAGCACTAATTCACCGGATCCCATCAGAACTCCGAAGTTAAGCGTGCTTGGGCGAGAGTAGTACTAGGATGGGTGACCCCCTGGGAAGTCCTCGTGTTGCACCCCTTTTTTTGCTGTCGCCGCCACTCCCTTAATTTTCTCGTCCTTTTGCTGTCCCCGCCTCTCGAGTTTACGTAATCCGTGTTTCCGTATCGTTATCTCCGTGTCTCGTTTTGTTCGTGTCTTTCGTTGAGTCTTTGTCGTTCGTCCCTTTTCATCGTTTACCATTCCGTTCGTCAGATTCGTTTCCCTGTAAAAAAAAAAAAAAAAACCGTTTCCGTCGGCCAACACTAAAACGGCCGTAGAATCCACATACGAACTCCGATGTTTCTCCATAATACCTTTTCGGAATTGTCTCGACGAGATCTATAAGATTTCATAGCTTCGCCGTGAAAGGCCTGTCAGATTCTCAAAATTCCATCAGTTTTAAGTAGAATATCAGAAGACGTTGAAACTCAAGGCAAAGCTTCCGTTTGAAGCATTGAAATCAGAACAGGGGAAGATCATGGAATCCAAGCCGGTAAGAGTGTACGGTAGGATTGGTGAGGTAGAGTTCAAACAATCCCAGCATAGTCGGGTTACGTATAAAGGGAAAATTAGCACGTTCCCTTGCGGGTGCGATCATACCAGCACTAATGCACCGGATCCCATCAGATATCCGAAGTTAAGCGTGCTTGGGCGAGAGTAGTACTAGGATGGGTGACCCCCTGGGAAGTCCTCGTGTTGCACCCCTTTTTTTGCTGTCGCCGCCACTCCCTTAATTTTCTCGTCCTTTTGCTGTCCCCGCCTCTCGAGTTTACGTAATCCGCGTTTCCGTATCGTTATCTCCGTGTCTCGTTTTGTTCGTGTCTTTCGTTGAGTCTTTGTCGTTCGTCCCTTTTCATCGTTTACCATTCCGTTCGTCAGATTCGTTTCCCTGTAAAAAAAAAAAAAACCGTTTCCGTCGGCCAACACTAAAACGGCCGTAGAATCCACATACGAACTCCGATGTTTCTCCATAATACCTTTTCGGAATTGTCTCGACGAGATCTATAAGATTTCATAGCTTCGCCGTGAAAGGCCTGTCAGATTCTCAAAATTCCATCAGTTTTAAGTAGAATATCAGAAGACGTTGAAACTCAAGGCAAAGCTTCCGTTTGAAGCATTGAAATCAGAACAGGGGAAGATCATGGAATCCAAGCCGGTAAGAGTGTACGGTAGGATTGGTGAGGTAGAGTTCAAACAATCCCAGCATAGTCGGGTTACGTATAAAGGGAAAATTAGCACGTTCCCTTGCGGGTGCGATCATACCAGCACTAATGCACCGGATCCCATCAGAACTCCGAAGTTAAGCGTGCTTGGGCGAGAGTAGTACTAGGATGGGTGACCCCCTGGGAAGTCCTCGTGTTGCACCCCTTTTTTTGCTGTCGCCGCCACTCCCTTAATTTTCTCGTCCTTTTGCTGTCCCCGCCTCTCGAGTTTACGTAATCCGCATTTCCGTATCGTTATCTCCGTGTCTCGTTTTGTTCGTGTCTTTCGTTGAGTCTTTGTCGTTCGTCCCTTTTCATCGTTTACCATTCCGTTCGTCAGATTCGTTTCCCTGTAAAAAAAAAAAAAAAACCGTTTCCGTCGGCCAACACTAAAACGGCCGTAGAATCCAAATACGAACTCCGATTTTTCTCCATAATACCTTTTCGGAATTGTCTCGACAAGATCTATAAGATTTCATAGCTTCGCCGTGAAAGGCCTGTCAGATTCTCAAAATTCCATCAGTTTTAAGTAGAATATCAGAAGACGTTGAAACTCAAGGCAAAGCTTCCGTTTGAAGCATTGAAATCAGAACAGGGGAAGATCATGGAATCCAAGCCGGTAAGAGTGTACGGTAGGATTGGTGAGGTAGAGTTCAAACAATCCCAGCATAGTCGGGTTACGTATAAAGGGAAAATTAGCACGTTCCCTTGCGGGTGCGATCATACCAGCACTAATGCACCGGATCCCATCAGATATCCGAAGTTAAGCGTGCTTGGGCGAGAGTAGTACTAGGATGGGTGACCCCCTGGGAAGTCCTCGTGTTGCACCCCTTTTTTTGCTGTCGCCGCCACTCCCTTAATTTTCTCGTCCTTTTGCTGTCCCCGCCTCTCGAGTTTACGTAATCCGCATTTCCGTATCGTTATCTCCGTGTCTCGTTTTGTTCGTGTCTTTCGTTGAGTCTTTGTCGTTCGTCCCTTTTCATCGTTTACCATTCCGTTCGTCAGATTCGTTTCCCTGTAAAAAAAAAAAAAAACCGTTTCCGTCGGCCAACACTAAAACGGCCGTAGAATCCACATACGAACTCCGATGTTTCTCCATAATACCTTTTCGGAATTGTCTCGACGAGATCTATAAGATTTCATAGCTTCGCCGTGAAAGGCCTGTCAGATTCTCAAAATTCCATCAGTTTTAAGTAGAATATCAGAAGACGTTGAAACTCAAGGCAAAGCTTCCGTTTGAAGCATTGAAATCAGAACATGGGAAGATCATGGAATCCAAGCCGGTAAGAGTGTACGGTAGGATTGGTGAGGTAGAGTTCAAACAATCCCAGCATAGTCGGGTTACGTATAAAGGGAAAATTAGCACGTTCCCTTGCGGGTGCGATCATACCAGCACTAATGCACCGGATCCCATCAGAACTCCGAAGTTAAGCGTGCTTGGGCGAGAGTAGTACTAGGATGGGTGACCCCCTGGGAAGTCCTCGTGTTGCACCCCTTTTTTTGCTGTCGCCGCCACTCCCTTAATTTTCTCGTCCTTTAGCTGTCCCCGCCTCTCGAGTTTACGTAATCCGCGTTTCCGTATCGTTATCTCCGTGTCTCGTTTTGTTCGTGTCTTTCGTTGAGTCTTTGTCGTTCGTCCCTTTTCATCGTTTACCATTCCGTTCGTCAGATTCGTTTCCCTGTAAAAAAAAAAAAAAAACCGTTTCCGTCGGCCAACACTAAAACGGCCGTAGAATCCAAATACGAACTCCGATTTTTCTCCATAATACCTTTTCGGAATTGTCTCGACGAGATCTATAAGATTTCATAGCTTCGCCGTGAAAGGCCTGTCAGATTCTCAAAATTCCATCAGTTTTAAGTAGAATATCAGAAGACGTTGAAACTCAAGGCAAAGCTTCCGTTTGAAGCATTGAAATCAGAACAGGGGAAGATCATGGAATCCAAGCCGGTAGGAGTGTACGATAGGATTGGTGAGGTAGAGTTCAAACAATCCCAGCATAGTCGGGTTGCGTATAAAGGGAAAATTAGCACGTTCCCTTGCGGGTGCGATCATACCAGCACTAATGCACCGGATCCCATCAGAACTCCGAAGTTAAGCGTGCTTGGGCGAGAGTAGTACTAGGATGGGTGACCCCCTGGGAAGTCCTCGTGTTGCACCCCTTTTTTTGCTGTCGCCGCCACTCCCTTAATTTTCTCGTCCTTTTGCTGTCCCCGCCTCTCGAGTTTACGTAATCCGCGTTTCCGTATCGTTATCTCCGTGTCTCGTTTTGTTCGTGTCTTTCGTTGAGTCTTTGTCGTTCGTCCCTTTTCATCGTTTACCATTCCGTTCGTCAGATTCGTTTCCCTGTAAAAAAAAAAAAAAAAAACCGTTTCCGTCTGCCAACACTAAAACGGCCGTAGAATCCAAATACGAACTCCGATTTTTCTCCATAATACCTTTTCGGAATTGTCTCGACGAGATCTATAAGATTTCATAGCTTCGCCGTGAAAGGCCTGTCAGATTCTCAAAATTCCATCAGTTTTAAGTAGAATATCAGAAGACGTTGAAACTCAAGGCAAAGCTTCCGTTTGAAGCATTGAAATCAGAACAGGGGAAGATCATGGAATCCAAGCCGGTAGGAGTGTACGATAGGATTGGTGAGGTAGAGTTCAAACAATCCCAGCATAGTCGGGTTGCGTATAAAGGGAAAATTAGCACGTTCCCTTGCGGGTGCGATCATACCAGCACTAATGCACCGGATCCCATCAGAACTCCGAAGTTAAGCGTGCTTGGGCGAGAGTAGTACTAGGATGGGTGACCCCCTGGGAAGTCCTCGTGTTGCACCCCTTTTTTTGCTGTCGCCGCCACTCCCTTAATTTTTTCGTCCTTTTGCTGTCGCCGCCTCTCGAGTTTACGTAATCCGCGTTTCCGTATCGTTATCTCCGTGTCTCGTTTTGTTCGTGTCTTTCGTTGAGTCTTTGTCATTCGTCCCTTTTCATCGTTTTCCATTCCGTTCGTCAGATTCGTTTCCCTGTAAAAAAAAATAAAAAAAAATCAGATATATTTCGTGTGATATATAGGGATTTGTTTCCCTTCGAGTCAGGGAATTGCTACCATGTTTGTTGTTGATTAGGTCAGCCAAAAAAAAAAAAAAAAAAAAAAAAAAAAAAAAAAAAAAACAAAAAAAAAACCGTTTCCGTCGGCCAACACTAAAACGGCCGTAGAATCCACATACGAACTCCGATTTTTCTCCATAATACCTTTTCGGAATTGTCTCGACGAGATCTATAAGATTTCACGGCTTCGCCGTGAAAGGCCTGTCAGATTCTCAAAATTCCATCAGTTTTAAGTAGAATATCAGAAGACGTTGAAACTCAAGGCAAATCTTCCGTTTGAAGCATTGAAATCAGAACAGGGGAAGATCATGGAATCCAAGCCGGTAAGAGTGTACGATAGGATTGGTGAGGTAGAGTTCAAACAATCCCAGCATAGTCGGGTTGCGTATAAAGGGAAAATTAGCACGTTCCCTTGCGGGTGCGATCATACCAGCACTAATTCACCGGATCCCATCAGAACTCCGAAGTTAAGCGTGCTTGGGCGAGAGTAGTACTAGGATGGGTGACCCCCTGGGAAGTCCTCGTGTTGCACCCCTTTTTTTGCTGTCGCCGCCACTCCCTTAATTTTCTCGTCCTTTTGCTGTCCCCGCCTCTCGAGTTTACGTAATCCGCATTTCCGTATCGTTATCTCCGTGTCTCGTTTTGTTCGTGTCTTTCGTTGAGTCTTTGTCGTTCGTCCCTTTTCATCGTTTACCATTCCGTTCGTCAGATTCGTTT